>JAJKLJ010000007.1:0-1236170 GCA_022432395.1 Pestalotiopsis sp. NC0098
ACCCTGCTCTCCTTGGCCTAGGTTGTTCCGGCCCAATTTGAGCTCTAGCACAAAATTTGAGCCTCAATTGCACGGTGCACGGTGTGCCGAAGAAAGCTCTACGCTCGGCCCTTGATTGGCTGCACCTTATTTTTAAGGGTCTCTGCCGGGTCAATTCGAGCGCTGATTTGGCGTTGAGAACCTAAAAAGCTGCGACGTGGACACAGAAGGTCAAGGAAGCGCCCCGACGCTGTCAAGTATTTGGTGACTCTTATCGCACAACATAGAGCATTGACAACTGTGTCGTATTCCATGTTTATGAATGCTTGTCGTGCATTCGGTCAATTTGCACTGCAGCAACGAGATTTGCGCTGGAGACTGTCGAGGGTCCGCAATGTTGCCAGCATGTCAGTCCGCCATAGTACAAAACAGCCCCTCGTGGCCATCATGGGCACCACTGGGACAGGAAAGTCAGATGTGAGTCCATTGCAACACATTTCTTTTGAACAGTCTGTTCATCATTCGTCGCGATCATATCCTGGAAGAGCGTCCGGTTGACGCAATCTAGCTAGCTGTAGATTTGGCCGTCAAGTTTAATGGTGAAATTATCAATGCGGATGCCATGCAGATGTACAGGGGTCTGCCAATCATCACGAACCAAATCTCCGTTGAAGATCAGCGCAACGTTCCGCATCATTTGCTCGCAATGGTAGATGTTGAGGAACCAACATGGACTGTCGGTGTTTTTGCCAGAGAAGCCAACAAGCTTATTCGTGAGATTCGAGACAGGGGCAAACTCCCCATCGTTGTAGGCGGAACTCACTACTATACAAGTTCTCTTCTGTTCGACAACAGTCTGGTAGACTCACCAGAGGAGAGCGGCGAGTCTACGTTCACAGCTCAAGTTGAATTGGAGCAGCAACATCCTATTCTTGCCGGCCCGACGGAATGTATGCTCGAACGACTGAAAGAGGTTGATCCGGTCATGGGGGCTCGGTGGCACCCGGAAGACAGGCGCAAAATCAAAAGATCATTGGAGATCTATCTTATTACCGGGAGAAAGGCCTCGGACATTTACAAAGAACAGCAAAAGTCGAAAGAAGCTGGTGATACTGAGCTTCTCCCTTGGGACGCTCTGATGTTCTGGGTCTATGCAAACCCTGATGTCTTGAAAGAACGTCTGGACAAGAGAGTCGACAAGATGGAGTCTACTGGATTGATTGGCGAGGTGAGGGAACTTCACAACCACCTCCGATCAAAGTCTGCAGCCGGGGAAGATGTCGACCGCACTCGTGGGATCTGGCAATCTATCGGTTTCAAACAATTTGAGCCATTCCTTGCTGCCGAAGATACCACCGACGATGTGACAAACTTGGCCAAGCTGAAAGCTGAAAGCATGGAATTGACCAAGATCGCAACACGGCAATATGCGAGATACCAGCTCAGATGGATCAGGAACAAGACCATTCCCGAGTTGAAGCAGAACGACGCACTTGACTATCTGTATTTGCTCGACAGCTCGGAAGCCGCAGAGTTTGACGCAAATGTCCTGTCGCCCGCCTCAAGGATCATGGAAGCCTATCTCAGCGGCCTCACATTACCAGCACCCGCAAGTCTATCCGACACAGCTCGAGACGTTCTTTCCACATATGCCGCACAAGACCCGACGTCAAAGTCAAAGGTCGAGGCAAGACTTTGTGAAGTGTGCAACATGACACTTCAGACAGAAGATCAATGGAACAAGCATGTCAATGGTCAACGTCATCGTCGTGGGTTGAAGCACCAGAGTCGCACAACTGCTATGGCCATTCACAAAGCGGCCGCCGGTCACATTGACGACGTTGCGACGACTGCGTCTTGAGACATGTCGCTCTGTCAACTACCCAGCTCAGATCTTGACATAATCTTCATCCACGACAAACCACACAACTGTTCCTGCATCAAAGGAGAGGCTGCTCTGCCATCCATCTCCTATCCACGTCCGTCTTCCATGATCCTAGCCCCAGCACTTCGGGTCTTGTAGCCATTCCCACACCATGGAGTTTCCTTTGTCTGAATTGCTCGTGGCCAATCCCCGTTTTAGGTCAAGGTCGGGACCCGGGTCATTAGTAGCCTTCACTGATCTGACAGATCTGCTTGCTACCTCCAATATTGTCCCGCCTGGCTCTTGCTTAATACACCTCAGCATGGCCTCAGCAACCTCTTCGGGCGTGACCCATGCATCCTGTCCCTCGTCGACGTTGACCAGCTTTTCTGGGTGATCCGTCCACAGCGGCGTCTTCACCACACCAGGCGCAACAGCAGTGACGACAATGCCCAAGCTTTCGACAGGCGCCAAACACCTCACAAAACCTGAAATGGCATGTTTTGTGGCGCCGTAGATGGGCGCTCGGAAGACTGGCAGTTGGCCTGCAACTGACGAGATGTGAACAACACGCTTCGGATTCTGGATTGACACGGGCTTTGGTGTGGGAAACTTGGAGTTTGTCGTCGCTCGAGGATGCATCCAATGCGACATGGCAAGTTGTGTGGCCCGGATAGGATGCGTCAGATTGATGTCAAGCAGCGCATACCGATCGCCATCCGGGTCATCTTTACTTTCTGCTGAGCCAGGAGGGTGCCAAAAGGATGACCAATGCGGCTCGTATACGCCTGCCCCAGGACATAGAATATCGAAATCACCAAATTGCGCCAGAGCGAATTCAAACAGGCGAGTGATCTCTGTCCATTTCGTGACGTTGGTCTCAATGAACACCGCACGGGCGCCAATTGCATTGCTCCCGTGGCGCGACACGAACTCAGCAGCCTCGGGGCGGAGAGCCAAATCAGCCAGGACAACATTACAATTAAGAGATACTAGAATCTTTGCGAATTCAAAGTTGATCCCTGAAGTGAATATCGAGTCAGTGACACAGTACTGAACACGTTCAACGGTCAGGGAGATGTTTACCCGACCCGGCTCCAGTCACTATAGCTGTTTTTCCATTTACTGAAAATGGCTCGGGGCCTGGAGTGTTGTTGATATCCATATCTTGGGCAGAGTGAATGTCGTTTTGTAGCCACGCAATTATTACGAGACTTGCTCAGGCACCTTTTGTCCTCAAATATAATGTGTATATAAGAGCCTGTGGCCTTTGGCTTGTCAATTGTGAACACCCGGCTGTCGGAGCAGTGTCACCTCGTAAGACTGGGGTAGCTGGACTCGGGCAGTTGATCAGCCGAGCAAGTATCGCCTGAAGTTTATATGATTTTCTCGGTCTCCAATACTGCTGTCAGATGCGGGGACCTGTCTGATGCAGACTTGGTATGTATACACAGGTTATTGACAAATCAATCATGCAAACTGACCCAGTCGCGCAGCCATAGGCGACACTTAGCTCCGTGGATCAAAACCAATGTGCTCTCGCACAATGGTGCTCTGTATCTATCACGTCTACCACTGTGTCAGCAGTGCCAAAAGTGAAGCTCCACAATAGCAGCTAGGCTATCGTAATAGACGTATAGACCATGTCACAGTATCACACTCGGTTGTCTCTGATGTGCTTATTGACCGCGACCACGACTGCATAATGCTCTTTGTATCAAATATAAAGATGCCTATAAACACTGTGACTCGGTCCAAACAAGCTGTTTTGTTTCCCGAATACACTCACAATAGCGAGACAGGGGTGCGTGTCTACCACACCTATACAGACGTGGTCCGCCGTGATATATACAAATGTATGGCAACGACACTTGAAAAGCCATGATCGAGTTTGCTATTGCTAGTATTGGCAATAAAGAGTACAGATACAAGATGCTAGGCTTCTCTCCTCGATGGCAAAATGATTTATGGCACAGGCTAGAATTGCTGGGATTAGACGCAATATACACTCTAGATAGTACGCAATACCAGGCGTCCATAGTCCAGGAGAAACAACTTGACCTTATCACAAAACTTTTCGCATACCACCAGGTATTTCTGCACTGCATCGAATGATCTTCACGTCATAACATTCCTTTTGTCTATGGCATAAAACTTGTATAAGCTACGGCGGCATGTTGTATATATAGATATATATGACGACCAGCAGCTTCAAGGAAACACTGCGCCAATCGTTGTGAATGTCTTTCAAGGAGTTGTGCGCAGAATACATTCGCGAAGGTTTGTCAAATTCTTGTATGACACCAAGCACGATAAATTCAATGCCTGATAGGGGTGATACCCAACTTCCTCGACTTGTGCCATCTGCCAGTAAATAATTCCTTGTCGTCCTTCACTTATTATACATCATCTGCAGGGTGCATGATTCGTTGCTCCCGTGTCGAGCTACCAGTGGGAAAATGGGTTTGGCTCATGTTGATGCATTAAATGGTGGATGATCGGTTACACCTAGAAGCGAGTGGCATTTGACTTCGCCTTCGGGGTCTCAGCATCCAAGAGAAGAAGCTTGTGGCAAAGTAATCTCTATGATTTCAACGACACTGACGGAAGCGAAGCTTGAGAAGCAAGTCGGGGGTGAAGAGGCACGCTGTTTTCCCGTGAAGCTCTTTCAGCTGGCGAAAGTTACAAGCCAAGGAGCTAGGTTAGGGGAAAGATGAAGAAGATCACCTAGGAAGACACTCCCCGCATATCAAGCCCCGCTTCTTGTTGGTTACACCTCTAATCAGGTAGGACGTGTTTGTGCATCTGAACTATCGAAAGCATTTTATTTCCTGGTGATTCCGTCCGGCCGAATAGCACGAAGACTATCCCGCAATACGCCACATTGTGGGGGCGGGGACACCCCAGGGCGAGCGTGTGTCCCATCTCACCTAAGATAGCTACTCCAAATTCATGCATTCGTTGGCCGGTTTGCGGAGGAATATGCAGCTACTCTGTCATGACCCATGGTTCCCATCGAAACGAGATGTGCAAAGTGGACCTCTTGGCGTGAGAGCACATCCCGAGTGCCGCTGAAAAAACAAACGTGGGCAACTTTGGCGAAGTCGAGTCGGGCTGTGAATGCCCGAAAGCAACACTTGCGATCTTCCCATACAAGAATTTGAAAAAGAAACAGTTCCAGCCAGACATTCTAGTCAGTTTCGTTGGACTCCTGTACCAATCTTGCATTCTCCAGGTCTTACAAACAACCATTCACCGGTGTCCGATACAGCAATGGGCGAACTAGGTCAACAGGCATCTCAAACCTCGCTGAGGACTTTGTCGGATGAGCGTCTAGAGCCTGGATCTATCAACATATTGCCGGCAAAATATCCAGGCTCGATTGCTACTGGAGATTCCTCTCCCCATGATGCTGCCACAATTATTATCGATGAGTTCAACAAGACACTTGCAGCCAAGGACTACAGCTCCCTGTCAAATCTTTTCACTGATCAATCATACTGGCGGGACCACCTTTGCTTGACTTGGGACCTGAGAACACTACATGGACCTGTCAAGATACTGGATGTCATTCAGAATGAATGTAGGGTCACCGAGGTGTCTCTCGACTCAGCACTGCCTCATACGGTACCACAAACGTCTCCGATTGATGTTGCCGGCAAATTCAACACCATCCACTTCTTCATCTTGATATCGACGACCATCGGAAAGGGCCGAGGGTTCGTCCGGCTGACTCAATTGAATGGAGAATGGAAGATCTTGACGCTTTTCACGACTTTGAAGTCATTGTATGATGTAGATGAACCGCGAGGCTCACACAGACCGTACGGCAAGGAACGTGGTACCTCCAAGAACTGGCTCGAAAAGCGAAATGCGGAGAAGAACTTTGAAGACGATGAGCCTGCCGTGCTAATCATTGGTAAGCAAGAGGACTCTTTCCAGCTATGGATATGTGAAACGACTAACAAGTTGAACAGGCTCTGGTCAAGCTGGTCTCACCGCTTCTGCCCGCCTCAAGATGCTCGGAGTGAAATCTCTCATGATTGACCGGAATGAAAGAGTCGGCGATAATTGGAGGAAGAGATACCACAGCCTCGTGCTCCACGATCCTGTATGGTTCGATCATCTCCCCTATCTTCACTTCCCTGACACATGGCCAATCTTCACGCCAAAAGACAAGATCGCCGACTTCTTTGAAGCCTATGTATCACTTCTCGAACTGAACGTCTGGACAAAAACAGAGATGTTGTCCTCCTCCTGGGACGACAGCGCCAAGCGATGGACTGTGACACTTGAACGGCAGCTCGGTGACAAGAAGGAAACCCGTACATTCCATCCTCGTCACATTGTTCAAGCCACGGGCCATTCCGGCATGATAAACTTCCCAACCATCAAAGGAATGGAGAATTTCCAAGGCCGTTTGTGCCACAGCTCGCAGTTTGATGGCGCCATTCCCAATTCTCACGGCAAGCGCGCCGTAGTCATTGGGTCCTGCAACTCGGGCCACGACATTGCCGAGGACTTTTACAAGAGCGGCTATGATGTGACCATGGTTCAGCGCTCGTCAACTTGCGTCGTGTCATCCGAGGTCATTGTGCAGACTTCTCTCCATCCTCTTTTTTCGGAGCAAGGCCCGCCAGTCGAGGACGCAGACATCATCATGTGGGGTCAGCCGACTGCATATCACAAGTCGCAGGCTCAGGAGCTCGCTGTCATCCACAACGAGAAGGACAAAGAGAAGATCTTGGGTCTTCAAAAAGCTGGATTTGCCGTCGACATGGGACCTGACCGCGCGGGGCTCATATACAAGTATTACCAGCGCGGCGGTGGCTACTACATCGACGTTGGGGCCAGCCAACTCATTATCGATGGAAAGATTGCAATCAAACATGGCCAGGAGATCGAGGAGATTTTGGCAGACGGCGTCAAGTTTGCGGATGGGTCGATCCTACCGGCAGACGAAGTTGTCTTCGCCACTGGTTATCAAAACATGAGGACACAGGCTCGACTCATTTTTGGCGATCAAGTTGCTGACAAGCTCAAGGACGTCTGGGGTTTCGATGAAGAGGGAGAGTTCAGGGCCATGTGGCGCAACAGTGGACATCCAGGACTTTGGTACATGGGAGGCAATCTGCCGCTGTGCAGATACTTCTCTCAGTGTCTGGCACTGCAGATCAAGGCATACGAGACTGGACTCATTAGTTACTAGTATAAATTTACCTTGCCTATCACAGGCTTGCAACCAAACAAAGTGTGTTTTGATCACAAGGAGTCGCCGATGGAACCATGCAGCTGTTTCCTGTCACGTTGAGGCACCCGAGCTCATGAGCTTCATGATCAAGTTGTCCGTTAGGTACGCAGCAACTTCCCTATTTTCTCACGATCATCTCGCCAAGAAAAGCGGTGGTGGCATGATCCACGACCGTCATATGTCTGGTGGCAGTCCAAGGGCGGACAGTAAAGACGGCTCCGCACGATACAAGATTGTCCTCGGAGCTGGAATTGGCGTTGCTGTTATTTTTCGATCATCATATTAGCCAGGTTAGTATGCTTTGCAATAATGCGCGAATTTCCTCGAGCATGGTAGCAACAAATTGATGTTCATCACTGGCTAAGGTCGCTTGGCTTGGAAACTTTTTGTCTGGACAGCCTGCTGGTATATGCTGATGCTCGAAGAACCAAACAAAGATATTGTTTCTCCGCCGGACCCATCTGTCAATCATTGCGATAGAACCTCTTGCGGGATACCTAGAATCTGGCACCAAAGATCTCATTCGCACACTCTTTGTGACGACGCTTCTCTGCACGACAAACCGTGTCGCTTGTGGTTGACTTGGTCTTGCTCCACAGATGACCGTGGCGAACAATTGGCTATGTCTGAGATGAACAGGATAGCGAATTCATATTGTTTTGGTCTTGCAAAATATATGAGGATCAAATGAGGATGGAATCGGAAGCAAGAGTGAGGCGGACGGTGCCAATTAGGTACCTATTGTTAGCATAGACCACAGCGGTCTACAGCTATGTGCACTCCCGTCACTTCAAGTTGAATGCAGTCACGAGTTTGACCTTGGCGACACACCTAAACAGCCACTAAAGTTAGCGTAGCTCCAGTGCCTTCGGCCCGCTGAAGATCCAATGTCGCGGGATTTTGCCCCGCTGCCGGACCTTGCCAGATTCTTGACTCTTGACCGAACTTTCATCAAGCCCATTCTTTATTCACAGTTGACAATACCTTGCAACCCGACAAGGAGTCGCGACGAGAGCAGAGGGTTCGGGAGCTCGGCCATCTCGATTGCTGTTATGCGATTTGTAGCGGCTCTGCTCGCGGCCGCGCCCCTCGTGAACCAGGCCCATGGCTTGCGTGGGGCGCCGTGCTTCGAGGCCTGTCAGATGGTCCTGCATCCCATCAAGTTCAATGACACTGCTGGACTATCGCCGTCGCCACCAACGAGACAATGCCAAAGCCACAAGGGACTCGCGTCCTTATATCTGTGCGCCCAAGTCTTTTGCTCCGTCGAGGAGCGGACAGCAGGTCTCCAATTCCTCAGCGGCACTTGTCACAACAAGGTCAACGAGTCGATTCCTTCTTTCGACCTGATTGCCAATTATACCGACGACAAGATTTCTCATCTAGACCGTTTTGAGAAACAAGACTGGATTGACGGCACCACCTTCCAAGATGCCCTTCTTCCTTCGGATGTTTTCTTCGGTCAAGCGTACGACACTTTGGTATGATGACTTTCTTGCCATCACCCGTTTCGTACGTACTCAACCTCAGTCTAGGCATCTTGGTCATATGCAAATAAGCATCACTATCTCTATGGGTATGTGTCATTCAAATTCATGGACCTAGGTGGCGACTAAATAATAGATCCAAGCGCTGCAATGTTTGTCTTTTGGGGTCTGGTTGCCGCCATCGGCGTACTGAACAAAGCCTCATCATGCTACAAGTATAAAACAAAATCACACGCGATAATATCACATTCCGCTCTGGTTGGCGGCTCTGAGGGTGATGCTTTGATACCATCCAAAAAGTCTCGCCTGGGCTGCTTTCAAGTTTGGCTCAAGGCGCACTTGTTGCTGCCCGCCACATTTGGCCATCGCAAAGCTCAGCCATTCGACTGGTATACTGTGCCACCGCGGATAGAAAGCTTGACCATCCTCTCGTTTGTCGTCGTCAACATCGTGTTTACTGTCCGTGGTTATCATGTATTTCCCGGCAATCTTTAGTGAGTGGTGTCCTGTCCAACGTGCCCGTGTGTCTGCTCACCGAACCTTTCACAAAGCTATCCAGAAGTCATCAGCCAGCTACTGAGATATGTGTCTGATAGGACTGGCATTATTGCCTTTGCAAACTTCCCACTGATCTGGCTCTTTGGCATGCGAAACAATCTTTTGCTATGGATGACGGGGTGGGACTTTGCTACTTATAACAATTTCCATCGCTGGGTAGCCAGAGTCTCGACAGTTCAAGCTGTTATCCATTCACTTGGCTACACCATTCTGGTCTTTCACGGTATAAAAACCACGCGATCAAAAGCTCATGTTCTATTGACCTCTGACGCAATACAGAAAACGGCTGGGCACAATTTGTGGCTTACTGGCACCAGACATGGTGGGTGACGGGGGAACTGGTAAGCGTCCACCGCGACCAACCGATGAACGAAGGAATCCGTATTAATCAAAATATCAGGCAACCATTCTCATGTGCGCATTATTGCCACTCTCGTTGTATTGGTTGAGACGGCACATGTATGAGGGCTTCTTGATCATTCATATCGCACTCTCGATCCTTGTGTTGGCAACCATGTGGGGGTTTGTGCTTCTTGATCTGTCACCCAGCCTTGAGTCTCTGCTGATCATAGTCCAGTCATATTTATCCATTTAGCTTCGGGAAAGTTGCCTGGGATGGCCTCATCTGGGTATCTTGCTCCATCTGGGTCATCGACAGGGTCACTAGGATGACCAGAACCTTGTGCTTCAATCGCAGATTTTGGAATACACGAGCGCAAGCCATCTACGAAAGGGACTCCAATATTGTACGGCTCAGCATCCCAACCTCACAGAGTTTATATCGACCACCTCCAGGCACGTTCTATTATTTGCACTTCCTGAACGACAGGCGCTTCTGGGAAAGCCACCCCTTCACCATGTCAATGATTCGCCGTGGACATGTGACTGGGACTGGATTGCTTACCCGTGCAAGCTTGGATTCGGCCGAGGGAATGGGACTTCTCTCTGCCGATGATGAAGTCGAGTCACTCAAGAGCGATACTACCCATCCAGAGGCGCCGACAATGAACTTTATCATCCGACCATACGATAGTTCGACGCGACGCCTCGCACTGGCTGCAGAGATGGCGTCTCCCCGCGCGGCATCTTTGAGGGTTCTGGTGGAAGGTCCATATGGCCACACACAGCCTTTCCATCGATACCAAAGTATCCTTTTCGTTGTCGGAGGAAGTGGCATCGTGTCGGCACTCGTCCATCTCAAGGCGCTCTGCAGAGACGATTCGCAAACAAGGAATATCCACATAGTATGGGCAGTCAGAGAAGCCGCCTTTGCCGCCTCTGTCCTGCGGGAAGATGTCGCTGACCTGCACGAGAGTGGGAAGCTCACAATAGACATTTACGTGACCGCACACGACGGGCACCCTGACCTGGAGACCTTGCCCCGAGGCGTTTCGAAACATCTCGGCAGACCGGACATTCGCGGAGAAGTTGACAGTGCTGTACACCGATTTGGTAGTACTGGCCGCCTTGCGATCGTGGCATGCGCCCCCGCGAGAATGGCAGACGATGCTAGGAAGGCAGTCGTGGACACTCTTGCAGCAGAAACGTCCCTCCGATCGTCGAGCATCTCCGTGGATTACTTTGAAGAGGGATTCAATTGGTAGTGCGAATGTGGCCGTGCAGGACTTTCCTGCATCTTTGCGGCGTTGAAATTCGCGCCGGGTCGGAACCGCTTCAAGTCAGAACATTAGAAACGGCGTTATAGAGTGCATAGAGGGCCAAGATCAAGTAGGGACCACGCAAAACTGCTTGCTTTTCTTATAGAATACTGGAATCATTTACTGGGCGACAGACTTCCTTCATTTGCGACAGACACACGGCTCTGTATTTTGACGTTGAGAAGTGGGTGCATCTATGTGCTCCAGCAATCAGAGCGATGATGGCGCGTGCAGACTATTGTTGCGTTGGTGCCGTGGGCTCCTCGCGCGCACTGGATACAACCCTGTGATGCACGCTGACATACGGTTCTTGCAGCCTGCCAAAGTGTCTACGTTTTCCAACACCCCGAGTTTACAATTTCCTCAAGAGAGCTCATTTCCAGGCTTTTCTTCGCAAATCCATCGGTAGTATTTCGAAAAAATGCTCTTGCCACGACTTTTGTCTACATTCTTGTGGTTCACGGTGTGCCTGGAACCACTCCAGGCCATTGCTGTACCCCGCCATGCGACAGCAATTGAGTACCGCGATGTGAATGTGGAGTACGACTTCATCATTGCGGGCGCGGGGCCCTCAGGTCTGACGGTGGCAGACAGATTAACAGAAGACCCATCTAGTAAACTTTCTATCTCTACGCATCGTAATGTTTCGAAAGGTGGTTGACATTCTTGCAGTTTCTGTGTTAGTGATTGAAGCTGGGCCTTTTGACCAGTACGAAGACAATGTGCTGATTCCGGGAGATTATCCGCCATTCCAATACTTTTGGTCCGGACTGGAAAGTGAGCCGCAAGCCGGGTTGGACAATATATCATTCTCCCCTGTATGTGGACGTGTTGTAGGAGGCGGGTCTGCAGTCAACGCGATGGTGTATACACGTGGTGGAAAAGAAGACTATAGCGCTTGGGAATTTTTGGGCAACAACAATTGGGGCTGGGATGACATGCTCCCTTATTTCAAAAAAGTAAGGACCCAGATCCTGGCCAAACTCTGAAGTCCAATCAGTAACAAATAAAAGAGCGAGAACTTCACAGCCCCGGATCCAGCTTTCGTGGCGGAAGCGAACATCTCGTATGTTGACCATGTCCATGGCCACGACGGACCAGTCCAGGGCTCCTTTCCCACTTACTACTTTCCGGGAAGCGGTAGGTATTTTCTGAAATGTTCCTAGTCGCTGATCAGTAGCTGACTACCAGTTAGAGAATTGGTGGCAAGCTGCAATTGATGCAGGAATCAATGAGGCATCGGATCCCAATGGAGGCGACAACACAGGTGTGTTCTATATGCCTTCGTTCCTTGACTCCACCCATGGCATCAGAAGCTATGCCCGCATCAATCATTACGATGTCGTCAAAGAAAGTCGCCCGAATTATCATATCCTGGCAAACACTACAGTCGCAAAGGTCTTGTTCAACGGTACCCAAGCGATTGGTGTCCAATATCTTCCCAGTCTCGGCGGTGATATTTCACACGTCATGGTTCAAAAGGAAGTGCTTCTGGCAGCTGGAGGCATGCACACCCCACAAATACTGCAATTATCCGGAATTGGCCCTCGAGCGCTTCTCGATACTCTGGGCATTGAAACATTGTCAGATCTGCCCGGCGTTGGTCAAAACTTGCAAGACCACGCGACTTTGACGATTTCGTACAATTGTGAGTGCGGCTGTTCCTATCCAAGATGATCTATGCTGAGTTTCAAGTCACAAACAACGTCACGCCGAATCAAGGATCGCTAGATACTAATGCCACGTACCGTGCTGAGCAGCTCGAGCTATATCAGCAGCACCGCCGCGGCGCCTTCACCATTGTTCATCCCCTGAGTACCAACATTGCCTCCGTATCCCTCTGCAACAGCACAAGCAACTGCCAGGATATCATCACCACGATCAAGGACCAAGATCCAGCCAGCTACCTGCCTACTGATATCGACACAACTGTGCTCGAGGGCTATAAGAGACAGATTCAGATTGCTCTTAGCCAGCTCTCTAGCCCTTCTTCACCAATTGGACAGATACACTGGAGCACCACAACTACTTCAACTCTGTATTTTGTCAAGCCACTCAGTCGTGGCAGCTCAAATATCAATCTGACAGATCCGCTATCGAGCCCAGTCATCGACTGGCGATCCATGACCAATCCTGTCGATCTTGACTTGATGTTGGTGCTCTTTCGCAAGCATCGAGACATATTCAATCAGTCACCCATGCAAGAGCTGGGGCCAATTGAACTGGCGCCGTTTGGACAGGAGATCCAAGATGATGGTGACCTCAAAGCCGTGTTACGACACCAGATCAACCCCAGCAATGCACACCAATGCTGCACAGCTGCCATGATGCCGAAAGATCTTGGCGGCGTTATTGATTCTTCCTTTCAAGTATACGGCGTGCAGAAACTTCGCGTGATTGACATCAGCGCATGGCCTGTAATTATCTCGGCTGCCCCAACAGCTACCATTTATGGCCAGGGCGAAAAGGTGTGTGCAAGCAAGCTCACCCATGACGAAAACCTGTCCAGTATATACTAATAGCTTCCTTAGATTGCGGACATTATCAAGAGTGCCTACGGGCTTGCAGCAGCATGATGCAAGAGCTTGAATTTGGCCCCTGGCAAATGGTTTATTGAGAGAGACTTGCATTGCCGTTGCTGGCACATATGCACTGCGGCGTACCCCGTACAGCGCCAAGGTGGGCGATGGCATTGATATCTCCATTTCATTATTTGCTTTATTCACAGTCGATGCAAAGCCAACTCTCAAATATGCTGGCCATTCCAAGACATTGGAGGCAATACAAGCAACGAAAATGACGATCTTGCTGGAAGTAACAGCGGGACTTTTGGCACCTCACCAAGTCAATTAAGATCTGCACCAGAGTGTGACACAGAAGCACGATGCAATTTGCTCGCCTCTATAAGAAGCCTGTAAGGCTTTCCGTTCGATATAGACCGCTTTGCAGTAAAAAAATAGATTGTCTCCCAAGCGCCTGCAACGTTCGCAATGTATTACCACGCATGACCACACCGACGCATTTTTTAGTCATTATCACATGCAGACTGAGACAAAACCCAAATGAGGTTGCTGTACTTTTACAAAAAAAAATTAGTCGGTGACACCATTCTATAACAATCGCTTGAGAGTCCAACTGATGATGAACAGTAGTATATGAAATCGTGCAGTCCCTCATAAATAGTCTTCGAGCATGATGATGAACCGTCGCAACAAGCCTCACTCATGGCGAAAGAGGGAGTTGTGATCCCACGCATTGAGACTGTTCTTGCATCATATTGCAGAAGCTACCCACACAAGACAAATCATGATCTGATTGACCGCAGATCATTGGCAAACTTGGACTTTTGATCCCACGCCACCTCGGGAATAGCACCCTGGAAGAAACGGGATGCAGCTTGGGGTTGCATTGCCGAGCAACAACTCTTTTGTATGGAGAGCGCATGATATAGGTAGATAGGTACTAATGTTGGCGGAATGGATCTTGAAAGTTTCCTTTATGAAGAAAACAAATCGCTGCTTGTCTCTCAGCTGTTAGCTTATTCGAACATGAACTCCCAAGATTGTTCTGCTTGTTATCAGGCGACGATGATGGAGATTTCAAACGTACTGGCTACTTCAGTTTTCCTGGTACGTAAGTTATATTTATATCAGGACTGCTGTACTTACCAAATGACTATAGCTGGTATCTTACTTTGCGGCATGGTGGCTCTATTTGCTCTACTTTCACCCATTGTCAAAGTATCCAGGACCATTTTTTGCAAAGGTCTCAGAGGTAAGCAAGCCCCTTTCCACGATGCCTCTCAGTTGCTGATACTCTGAAGATATGGTTAATCAAAACTTGGACTGGGGGCCATTACCCTTTTGTCATGGAAAAGCTCCATCGAAAATATGGTAAGTCGTCGCAAGCTTTGAAACCCTCCCAATATCATTTACCTACTATATATGTCAAACTACAGGTGACATAGTACGTATCGCACCGAACGACTTATCTTTCTCAACTGCCCAGTCTCTCAAAGACATTTACGGCCCACCATCTAAGCAACGGAAACTATTCACCAAGTCAGATATGTTCTACGATGGTGGAGAAAACGCCAGTCTTGCGTACGAAAGAGATCCAGAAAGACACGCATCGCAGACCAAACTATATCAGTCTGCATTCCGGTTACAAGCTTTGCGCGACCAAGAGCATATCATCCATCTCCACACTGACACGTTTGTTGATAAAATACTACGTCTTTCTGAAGATAATGGAAAGGTTGACATGTCACGGGCTACTGAGTGGCTTACCTTTGACATCATTGGTATACACTTCGTATTTGAACGAGCCTGTTTGCAGAAGATTACTGACGTTCCATAGGTGACTTAACCTTTGGAGAGCCTTTCGGTGCTATAGCTGGAGCAAAGTCCAACGAATGGGTAAGTATTCTTCTTGAAGCCATTTACGGCGGTTCGGCAGTGGCGATGAGCAAGAGGGTTCCCATCTTCAAATACGCATTGCCATGGTTGATCCCCAAGAGCGCCCTGAGGACGTGGATGTCACATCAACAACGCACGCGTGAGAAAGTGAGGCGCAGAGTTGAGATGGGTGATTGCAACCGACGCGAAGATTTATTCGCACATGTCATACGTAACAATCTTCAGACCGAAGAGCAAATGGCCCAAGAAGCCACCACGTTCTTGATGGCGGGTGCCGAAACAGCCGCAACAACACTTACTACGGTCTTTTACTTCGTGACCAGGCACCCTAAAGTAATGCGCAAACTTCAAGCCGAGCTGGATGAAACCTTCCAATCGTACAACACTATCAGCGGCGATGCAGTTGCTCAACTTCCGTATCTGAATGCAGTCTTGGAGGAGACGTGAGTCGATCATTCATTATTCATGCGTGTGTATTCGATCAGTCAATTGAACCGTGCTCCCAACTTCTAGGATGCGTACATTCCCGCCTGTAGCCCCGGGTCTGCCGCGAATGTCACCAGGCGAGTTCGTCGACGGTGTCTACGTCCCCAAAGGAACCTATGTTTCCACCGACATCATGAGCCTTCACCGCGATCCTCGCAACGCCCCCTCGCCCCACACGTTTGACCCCGAGCGATGGCTCAAAAGCGAAAGTGAGAGGCCCTACACGGCCCCATTTAGTATAGGTCCGAGGATGTGCATCGGGATCAATTTGGCGTATCTCGAAATGAGGGTTGCCTTGGCAAAGATCGTGTATGCATGCGATTGGGAATTCGCGCCTGACCCAGGGAATTGGCCGGATAGTTGTCGACTGACGCAGTTGTGGAAAAAGCCGGCGATGAAGTGTTGCTTCTCAGCACGATCACATGAGCGCTAGGAACTTCAGTGCATGCGTAATGATGGACATTCATGAATTGCTTGGTGCGGTCAGTGTTCTCAGACGAAAATCAGAATAACTTTCAATGAAGGAAATGAAGTCAAGTGAGAGTTCTATCTCGTATAACTTGGACGCGTCTCAAAAACTGTATCAGCTTGCGTATTTGCCAACTCATCGTCTTGGTACCACTTCGCTCGGACTTCGACCAAATCCCTGTTATGGTCCAAGAAGAATTTATCTTGTGACAGCGGCAGGTGAAGATGCATCGTGTCGTTGCCATGGAATGGGCTCTGTTTGCTCATTAGCTCTAACTGTTTGCCTGTCCCCAGATAACTATCTCACTCACCTGGTATCCCAAGCCCAACATGACTCGATGTTCTTGACTAGAGTTTGGCATGCCAGCGTGCCAAGTTCTCAAGTCGCGAATAATGATATCGCCCTTGCGACACATGGGTTGCACCGGTGGATGTGTTTTGATATGTATTTCCTTGGCCTCTTCCGAAATGGCTGGCAGAGGGTCGTCCATGCTTCCTTCTGCGTAAGGTTTGGTGTCCTCGAGACTGGAAGGCATGGCCTGATCGCGCCAAGTTGTGTGGGCGTGCGATCCCAGCCAGAACTCGGTGGCGCCATTTTCGAGGTTGAAATCGCAAAGGGGAATGTTGGCGATGAAGTAGTATGGGAACTGGGGGTGCTCATAGCGAGTGTCTTTGTGTACTGGCTGATGGATACCGCCTGTTTTGGCCAGAGCAACATTTGATGTCAACCAGTTCCAAATTGGCTTGTGTCCAAGATAGCTTCAAGGTCGTCAGGTATCTGAAGATTATCTGACCGGAAAAGCTGACTCACGCGTTGGCAACCTGTAGCAGAAACGGATTGAAGTAAACTTCCTTGCTCAGGTATCGAGCATCAAAGATTGGCGGCCGTTGAAGAATGTTAGCTTCGCTACTTGTTCAGCCATTGTGATAATCTGCACCAAGCTTCTGAAATACCGTCACTAACATTTGATACCATGATTATATCCTTGGCTAGGGTCTGAGATCTTTTCCTCAGCATTATGACACATCTTCTTGTTGAGATTGTCGAGGATGGCCACTGGTATGACATCTTTCAAAACCACAAGGCCATCTTGATGCATCGCATTCAGAGCTTTAGCCAAGGTCTCTGTGCCGTAATAGCCCCGCTGAAGTTCTTCCTCGGAAATTGAGATGCTTTGCGCGCTAGACTCCGCCATTGAGGTTTCTGGATGGCTATGTTTACCAAACAGTGAACATCAGGAGGATCACGAAGGCGAGCGAGAGCATCAGAAAGCAGCACGATTCTAGGAGTGCTCGCGGACAGAGTGCGGGGCCGGAGACGTGGAGTTTCGGCGAGACTTTATCTTGATTGCTTGGCATATTCATCTTGGTTGTCGGGGCCGGCTATCTCCCCGTTATCTTGGATCATCCCATTACTGTTACCACACCAGACATGCGGCGGCGACGATGATGGGTACTACGCTGATCGTGAATGAGCATTCCAGGATTATTGTCACCTATTTCACAGCTTTAGTGACTCTAGGGACTCTCAATGACTTCCGCTGTCCTCTGATTGGCGGGGTAAGCATCATAGCATGTGCGGGGTACCGCCGGCCGACGCCGGGGGACGTGCCGTTTCCTCGACAGTGCTCGAGTGCAAAGTGTAAGTACAGAGTACCTACCTAGTTTGCGCATTCCAAACACCATGTGTACAGTCCTTGGGTTCATCAACTGAAAGCCTTGTAATAGTCGCAATGACATTGTGGAACCCCCTCCAGACCTTCTTCGGCAGGCCAGCTGCTAGCATTGAGGCGGCGGCTTCTGTACAGTTACGGGTCATCTCGTTTAATATCCGCTACGCGACGTCCTCCCCCTTCCCGAATGAGAGGCTCTGGCCGGAACGCGAGCCGGTGCTCACCAACCAGCTCCTCCACGAGCTGCGCTTGGCAGAGACCTCACCGCCGCTGACATCCGGGCCGCCCTCTCAATCGCGCGTGTATACCTTAGCGTTTGTCTGCCTCCAAGAGGTTCTCCACAATCAACTAGTGGACATACTCGCTGCACTGAATGGGCTCCCGGACGAGCAGCGGGGACACGATCCCGCCGAAGGGCCATTCTGGGCACATGTGGGCGTAGGCCGGGACGATGGCGCCACGGAGGGAGAATACAGCCCCATCATATACCCAATACAGACGTACGAGCTGTTGCACAACGAAACCGTTTGGCTCAGCCCGACACCGGACAGGCCAAGTAAGGGATGGGGAGCTGGAAGCATTCGCATTCTCACCGTGGGTGTATTTCAGCATAAACAAACCCAAAAGCGCCACATCGCGGCCAACACCCATCTTGACAATGAAAGCTCGGAAAGCCGATTTGAGAGTATCAAGATCATTCTCAGTACGTTGCGAAAAGTGCACGCTCAATGGTCACAGGATCGACAGCTGGGTGTGTTCTTGACCGGAGACTTCAACTCTTTCCCAGACCAGGAGGCATATCTTTCAATGAAGGACGATGGCTGGTTGCGCGACTTGCATGAAGAAGTTCCAGCACAAAAGCGATACGGTGAGGATGTGACCTTTACAGGCTTCAAGCCGGAAGATTGGCAAGATGAGCGAGGAAGGATAGACTACATCTGGTTCGGCCCTTGTGGAGTTTCCTCGGCAGCCGGTGGATCAGATCCGTGGTCGGCAGTGGGATACGCTATTCTTCCAAATGTTTTCGATAACGGCATCTACTTGAGTGATCATCGAGCGGTGGTTGGCGACTTGCAGTTAAATGCTACTTGATATGAGCATGTTACTAGTGTCATATCACAATGATATCGCTAGAAGAGATTGCGACTCATACATGTTGATTGGAAAAGGAGCAGATCTTCGGGCATAAGACGCTCTTGATATTTGACACTGTACAGCGAAGTGGAAAACAATACTCAAACACAAGATATCACTTCAAATGTGCGCACGTATGATCATGAACAACCTAATTGGAATAGCCCTCGGCGGAGCTCATCGCACGGAACATTTTCACAGAGGTATTACGCATTTCACGCGCGGTTATAAGTGATACTGCCTACATGGGCGGAGGCCAAGCCGCCAGACTGCGGTCGGGACCATGTCTCGGAGCTGGCGCACTCTGCAACAGCGCGCTGCGGCACGAGTCACCGCACATGAGAGCACCCAGCGTCCATGCAAAGGGATCGGGCGTTGGATCTCTAAACAAGACTTGAGATTGGATAGAGTCAATATACTAAAGAACTCAACGTTGACTGGAGTAATCCGCCTTTGTTTTTTTGCGGATTTCACGACGCAGCATCTTGCCTTCGGTGAGAAGCGGAAAAGCTTGGATGATTAGAAGTGAGACAGTTACCATCGGTGGCGCGTAACGAATAATCCGTAGCGTCCACATGATGTATAAGGCTGATGATATTCCTTTAGTAGTGCATTGTGACCGCCAATTGAGCGGACGTGGCCTGATTTTCGCGATGCCCAATACATGTTGCAAAACTCGCTGTGAATTTTCGTGTTACACTCTGTGTACTGTCACGACGCATTTACAGACTTCCGTCAAAGTGTGTGCGCATTTGGTCATGGGGTCGGAACCGCAGCATTCTAGCATAAGCAGGAAGATAGATTGGACTGCGTGTATTTCTGTGACTATTTCAGTCTACAGTTCTTTATCTTTGGAAGGTAATAGCCAATAAAAGAAGATCATAAATAAAAGGATCAAAAGATAAGCATATATCAATTCCACTGGCGTTTTGTAAATTTATATGCTTTTTATATCGAATTCAAATATCTCTAAATGCTGCTTATTTCTAGCTGTGGCTTTCTATCTTTTATCTATATGCAAAACGAGAAGGGAAAAAACTCTATATCTATAAACATGGTCCAAGGACTGCTGATTGACTGAATCGAGAAACAAGAATATCGCTAGTTTATGTATGCAAATGATTGCTCCAGGTCCAGCCCGGAGCTTAGGAAGATGATTGAGAGACAAGGAATGACTTGAGGCTATCCACCATGACCTTGTGGACTTGAGAAGACATATGCGCCGCGTTGTACCAGAAGTACTTGTCCAGCGACGAGCAACCATACGCGGCAGGATTGGTCAAAACGCCAATCTGGTTCCAAGCAGGGCAGTAAGAGCTGGTCCTATTGATGCCGTACTGGCTTGGGTTGTCCATGACTCCATTGAGAAAGGTGTTGGCATCGTACATCATGGCCTTGGAGTCTGTGTAAGTGGCTTGGAATGTCTGTGTACGGTTTGCGAGGATGGAACCCCACAGATCGACTTGGGCCTTGGATGGGTAGGGAGTGGAAGTCCGCTGATTGCCAGCAGTGCGATCCAAAGGAGGCAGGTTGAGGAACAGAAAGTTCTTGAAACCACTTTCGTACAAAGGCAGGACACTTTGCTGGAACATGCCGTTGATCTCGCTGGACCAGAAGGCTTCATAGCTGACATTGGCGGGCTTGTAGGTGACCGTGTCAAAGATGTCGTTGACGCCGATCCACATTGTTACAAGTGCCGTGCTTTTGTTGATCTTGCCCTTGGATCTCAGGACTGGGTCGCCGTAGGTCAAGTATCGTGCCGTCTGGTTCACTAGTGGAATGGTGTAAGGTGTGTGCTTGGGAACCCACTGATCACCGACTCCAGCACCTGCATATGCAAAGTTCCAAAGAGACACTGAGCAGTTTGCGGGCAGATAGCTGCCATTTTGGACAGCACAGCCGGACAGGCGCTGCAGCCAGTTCGCACCACCCTCGGCCGTTCCTGTAAAGTTCTGGACGATCTTGGTGTTCATAAGTTGTGTGGCGGTGTAGGCATATTGTTTGTAAGAGCCAATGAATGTCTTGTTGGGTTGTCCAATGGTTCCTTGAACAAAGCTGTAGGAGTCGCCAAAGGAGAGAATTTGCTTCACGTTGGAATATTGGAATGCAGCTTGGGCAGGGCCGAAGTGTGATGCCAGGCTCAAAAGAGCAATAATGCAAAAGGAAATGCCCATGTTGTGTAGTTCAGGGATCGAACGTGTGTGAGTGACAAAAGGCTGAAACTGAAAAGCTCACAGGCAAGGAGTGAAGTAAAAGTAAATTCAGTGACTGTGATAAAAGATGGTGGAAATCTAGAGAATGATGTGCAGAATATCTAAATGATGAATGTGGAATGAGTGTTTGGTAGTGAATAATAAGTTGGAATAACAGATGTTTGGCTGATACTTATACTTTATCTCCTTTCTTGTACAACAAGATGATATCTTCACTAAATGCTTGCACCATGTCCATGAGCTTCTCACCCGCATGGCATGCCGCACGGTGATGGCCGACTACTGTCATCAGGGTCCTCGGTTTGAAACTTCTGAATCGCTGTTCCCAACGGTAGCTCCCGAATTTAGAGCTTTATTAGCCAGGGGAAATCACTCGCAGACGTTAGGCTACTGTGATCGCGACGTTCTAGACCCCGGAGTATATTTTTAGGACCACGACGGATTGTGGCTTGTAACGTCGACGCGAGGAGATGGAAGCTATGAGCTCATACTTCAGAACGAGTCAGTCGTGCTTGTGCTGAGATGGATTAGCTCCCCGACTACAAGTATATACCTACATATAACCAAATCCCAGGTCGCGCGTTATTCTGAAAACGGAGCGTCCGGGATCTACGACCCTATGACATTTTGCATCACATTCATGGCAACGTTCTGAATATCATTGTTAGCTTGGTTTTGTATTTTTATTCTGCTCTCTCTAATGCCGGAGTGTTTAATGTCACGGGCGAATGCTGCGAAAATAAACCACAAAATGACACGATACCTTGTAACTTTTCAGGAGCCTTTCTTTCAAAGGAGAATGTCTTTTGTTTTAATGTAATGTAAAATATCTACAAATCTCAATCTTAATAATCGAGTCACAGATATGTATTTAGTGGAATACATCACTATTATCTTAAATGCTTTATGCGGGTTTCGCATTTTCTGTTAAAGATGTAGGTAAATACACAGATCCTAAATTAAATTATGCGTATTATAAACATTTTGACCGCAAATTGAAGTATTGGCCGAATTTCTAGGTCTGATTTCCTGGCCATTCTAAGCTTATATTTCTGTAAAATAAGTATTGCTAAGTGACTGAGACATATGACGGCAACGGGCATATGCGTCTCGGCTGTCTCATTCGATAGCCCGAACAATGCGAAAGATACAAGTGATGTACACCTTAGTGCCTTGCTCGTCAATGCGATTGCTACAATTCTTGATTTGTAGATTGTCCGTGTGAAGGGCATATGCTTATGTATATTACCCGGATGGTAACTTTTAGTTGTCAATAAGAGTCGTGTTGTTTCACTAGATATTTGGTCAGAGAATGAAGCAAACATCAGGTTGTCTCCTCCGTTCGCACACCGAAGGCGACTCCGCAAGGTCATTTTCGCATCTGACTCAATACCAGAGCTAGGCTCACCGGACATCCGCCAACGCGGCTGAAGCTGAGTACCTAGGTACCTAGTAAAGCAGCTGCGCAATTTGATCCAGAGAAGATGCGGCCGACTCTCATTCCATCATGGAAGTTGAATGGCCCGGCCTTTTCACTGCCTTGAACAAAAAATCGTTTCTAGGAGCCTCGTATTCGCGTCTAGTATACAACGACTTGCGTTCACCACCCTCGGATTTCTTAATCGACTCAGCTGAATCACACCATGCATCGATTTCTAGATGCTTGATTCGATCAAATCATGTCAGATGACTACAAAGAGCCATCATTTTGATTCATGTTGCTGTGGTGAGATTCCATGTACTTTGATCGGAACTTTTTATACACTCTCGCTCCAGACTAACTTTTGGCAGACTGGCTCAAACTGTTTTATTCTGCTTACATGGGAATCATTTTCAAGGCCTAAAGAATCGCGTTGGATTTTCCAACACCAACATGTCCCCAATATTTCTTCGCAGATTGTTGCCGAAAATATTTGCCTTTCCAGATCATTAGCAAGAAAGTCCCGGTACACACTAATGACAGCAGTCCTGCCATTATAAAACAATATCGCAGTCCCATGTTTGTGTACCAGGGTGTAATGCCGTATGAAATAGCGAAACCCATAGTGTTGCGAATAACGATAATGGAAGTTGTAGAGTGTCCGCTGATATCTTTGAAGCAGTCCACGTTGTATGAAAGCGCAATTGAACCACCCGTAACACAGGCAAAGGTTAAAATGCCCAGTCCAAACGCCAGACCAACCCATTGAATGTCATAGTATGCACCAACTCCCCATATGATCAGGCCAACGCATGATAAGACTGACGAAATCGCAAGTGGCCACAAGCGGTGTTCAGGTTCCCGAATGCCTTTGTTTTTCTTGGCCAGGTAAATCGTGAATCGATCGGCAACAACCCCGGACCATACACACGCCACAGCCGCGCCGACGATTGGACCAACATACATAGATCCTACGGCACCCGTCGACCAACCATACGGCTCAGCACTGAGCACTGGGCTGATGGTGCCGTTCAAAACGTTGTACCATGACAGATTGATGCCGTAAATAAATCCCGACCAGACGACAGTGGGAAACTGTGCCATTATCACGAGTGGCAGCAGCATGGATTTCAGAACCGAGCCAAATGATGGCCGCTCTGGTAAAAGTCGAAATGGTGTCATTCGAAGGAGGTTCTGTGGCCTAGAGTTTGCTGTGGCGACTGCGTCTACCGGGAGATTAGCTGCAGGAGACTCCAATGATGAAGGTCCGTCAGTCTTGGCCGATCCTGTAGTCTTTTCGGGGACCTCAGGAGTGTCGTCTGTAGTGTCCTCAAGGCCTTCCAATGTTGTACGAAAAAAGATTGTCTCTTCCATGAAGAAGAAAAGAATGAAGAAAGTGACAGCAGCCATGATCGCACCAAAGTGCATAGTCCATCGCCACCCGAAGGCTTCGGCAAACCAACCTGCGCATAGCGGCGCGAGAAAGTTGGAGCCAAAGAGAGTAAATACATACAGTGACATCCATGTCCCTCGATCATGGGCAAAGAAAACATCTGGGATACTAACTTCTGGCAGCGATTCAATGCACGCGCCAAAAAATCCAATGATGATCCGGTGTGCATACCATTCGCCCTCAGTCCGAGTGTATGCCGTCCACACCATGAGAGGGACAGTAGCCAGCGCTGAAATGAGATAGACACCACGCCTTCCATATGCAAGAGCGATGGGCTGCCAGAAAAGGCAGCCCCATCCAAGAAACAAGAACATCAGTCCCGTCCCCTGAACAAGGGCAGCCGTCGAGATGCCGGTGTCTGCGGTGATATCCGCCAGGACCGAGTACTGCAGAGTCAAAGGAAAGCCGATGCCCATTGTATAGCATAGGACCATGCCAGCCAGCGTGCGCTTCCGCTGCGGACTCCAGTTGAGAGGATCTTCGGGGTCATGGCTCGGTCGTGGTACCAGTTCTACCGCAACACCAGAAGCGGATAGTTCGGGGACATTGATCAGATGGACAGTGCCGGGAGTGACATCTGGGTGTTCGTTGTGCGGCGACATTGCACACAGAACCCGCGAATGGCACGGTGAATTGAGTCGCTGGTGGAATATGTACGATGCTCTGGAAGAGATTCTGCGACGGATTGCAGACGACCTCACGATGTGGTATATTTGTTATTTTACGTTGAATAGCCGGGAATATCAAAGTGCAACGAGTGGAGAACCAAATCAAATCATTATCATCGGAACCACCGGTGACGACTCTAATTATCTGATGTTTGTGAGAGTTCGAATTGCAGATCATACTCCCCCTGTCTCTATTCTTCGGTTACGCCCAGTACTAGAGACTCCGTATTGGCGGTCTCCATCTCGTGCAGTCAACTTGTTAGATCATCCACAAGCAAGATTTCCGCTTGAAAGCTCTTTAGCATGCAGACAATTGGCAATACATGCTATCAAGTGCCAACGCAAATCAGCAGAACCGACACTTCGAGTAAGCTGGACTATTCCGTTGTTGTATTGTAGGCACTACAAACCAGGAGTATTCCCTCACATCACACTCATCGGGAACAGCGAGAGCACTCGGACGACATTGTTCATTGCCCGATGCATGTTGTCTTATCTGACCCCACAGAGCAGAGCCGGGGCATCCTTGATTTCACGATTAGATAAGGGATCTTTCGACGATCCCTAAAACCTTGCGGTTACACGCTGTGAGACCCCGCACCGCGGGCGTGGGATAGTCAAGTCTTCCGGCTCACACATTACGAGTGCGAGTACTAGATAACAATGAATGAAATGGACTGATGGATTTGTCAAGTTGACACTACGGATGATTGTTCGATCGGATCTCGGCTAGTATCGCACCCTGTCGCCCAGTGCCTATCTTGCTTGTCCAAAATCACTTTCAGCGTAACATGTTTCATACAGCACTATCGTTGCGATAGAATATACCGTGTGATCGACTTGGCACTTACAAGGGCATGTGTTCCCTCGCAGATGACGCCATGTCGGGATATGCGACGATACTTGACTTCGAATTAAGCCACGACGGAAGTGGTTGCACGTTGACCCGCCAGGTAAAACGGCGAACACAAACACAACATAACTACCTACTGGGAGCACCTGTTCCGAGTGGTGCATTGGTCTTGATGCGAGGAAACAAGTTTCCATTTTCTCTCGTTACGCTATCGGTACAGCCCGCACCTGTGCTTTTCGGCCTGTATCCGATTAGTTATCCAGGACTGGTCTCCGGTCTTCTCGACTTTTAGGAAGTGTCACTCACACCGGACGGACTCTGCGAAAGAAGAATTTATCAATATACGAGATATATAACCGATTTTGTTCGAGTGAAGTCATTTCGACCAAGAGTGACCAGGTAATAATCATCGAATCCAGTACAACATCATGCCATCGACAGTTCTTCCAATCGTCCAGCCAGGACTACTTCCCACTGGCACGCCTCAGTTCGAATCATTGAAGCGACGCCATCTCAATGAGTTTGCGTCCAAGGTACCCAAGGAGCTGATTCTTCCACGAGAGGTGATCGAGAATGCCCCAAAGAACGTGACTGGCATTCCATCATCGTGTGGGCTCTTGACAGCAGAAGAAATTGAAATAACGGAAGGATATGATGCGACGGCTCTCGCCGAGGTAATCGCCGCCGGCAAACTCTCATCAGTATCAGTTGTCACAGCTTTTGCCAAGCGCGCGATCATCGCCCACCAGCTGACCTGCTGCGTGGGAGAATGGTTCATGGATGAAGCCATTGCACGAGCCCATGAGTTAGATGACCATCTCGCTGCTACCGGGAAGCCCATTGGTCCTCTGCACGGCGTGCCTATAAGTGTCAAGGAGCACATCCCAATCAAAGGTCACTACACGCTTGGTGCGACTTGGGACACGAGAAGAATCGACAAAGAGGATTGCCATAGTAAGCTTTTCAGAACGGACTGAAATCTTTGCGACGGGGCATAATTGACAATCTTTCAGTGATATCCATTCTTCGCGAAGCTGGCGCCATCTTCTACTGCAAGACACTTCAACCTCAAGCTCTGATGCATCTGGAAACAGTGTCGCTGGCTGGTCGGACGCTCAACCCTCACAACATCAAATTGAGCGCTGGTGGCTCTACTGGCGGGGAGGCTGCTTTGATCGCGATGCGTGGGTCGATCCTAGGTGTTGGTACCGATATTGGCGGCAGCGTCCGTGGCCCTTCGGGTTTCTGTGGCATATACGGTTTCAAGCCTACTTCATATCTGCTGCCAATGCGAGATTTTATGGAAGGTGGATTCTCCGCAGAGCTCAACGTCTTGTGCTCAGTTGGGCCAATGTGCACATCGGCGCGGGACATGGATTTGTTTGTGTCAACTATTATGAGCACATCCCCGTTCCTCAAAGACCCGAGACTGATTCCTATCCCGTGGACTGGCCTGTCTGCCGATCGGACAAAGGTACCACTGAAGATAGGCTTCATGATGAACGACGGGGTCGTTGAGCCTCAGCCCCCTGTCACCAGATCACTTCAATGGGTTCGCGACCGACTCAAGTCGAATTCTGACATTGAAATGAAGGAATTCAAGCCTTTCAAGGTAGCGGAAGCCATGAAAAACCTGCGACTTGCGTATTGGCCAGACGGGGGCAAGGGATTGTGTGACCATATAAGGGCTTCGGGCGAGCCTATGCTCCCACTAACGGGATGGATCATGAAAGACGCAGCCGGAGAGGGCGAGATTGGAAGTTCGGGAGTTCTCAAGCATCGCCTTTTGCGCGATGAATTCCGTTGCGACTTTGCGGAGCACTGGACTGAACAGGATGTAGACGTTGTCATTTCTCCAGTGTTTGTCGGACCGGCATGTACGCACGAGACAGCATTCTACTGGAACTACACGGGCTTCTGGAATTACGTGGATTGCCCGGGAGTGGTCATACCGACGCCCATCAAGGCGGGCCCCAAGGGCACTGAGGGTTACTCGGACCCGACGCCACTGAGCCACGAGTGCAGCCATGTCCGGGAACTATGGGAAGAGGGTGATTTTGAGGGCGCACCAATCAATGTGCAAATTTGTGCAAGGAAATATCATGACAACGATCTGTTCTCGGCATTAGGTGTTATCGAAAGAGCTTTGCGTTCCTGAGCGACCTCGCTAGAACTGAGCATTGCTGGTCTTTAGTTGCGACGGAGGTGGGACCATGAGTCGCTGATCCGAGAATTCCGTGCATACAGACACGGTTTCAACCCAATTCTATGTGACCATACTCTCGTGTGAACCTACCAAAGTATTCATCATTCGGATTTATAGTCGCAATAGCACAAGCTCGGCATTAGTATATGATGCCGACTTGAATGAGCCTTCGCGGTCGCCCTGAAGAACAGTGCTACCACCGCCACTAAGCCTTATAAAGGGCGCTATGCGACCATGGTAGCGGCCGGCGCGGGAGCCACTTTCCGTGCTAGCTACCCGGAACACGGCATAGTACAACGAGGATCAGCGATAGACAGTGATCGACACATCGCGGCGCCGGTGCGGCGGAACGCGAGTTGCATCATAGAGATTTCTAAGAGCTTGTCTATATGAAGGTCGGGACCGGCATCATTGCATCCCCAACGCAAAGTAAATGACTGTTGCAGGAATCTTCAAAAGTCCGTGGTGCACGACGTAAAAACACCTTATAAACTATCCATCAACCACAGCATCGTGATGATGTTCAAGAAGTCAGACAAATTCAGTTTCACGAAAAATCCATTTATCCACGTACGAGCAAATCAGTCTTCGCTAACGCAAAAATGTCATCATCACATAGTACATCGACTTCGCGAAAGCCTTTAAAGGTTGCAGTTGTTGGGGCCGGTGTGATTGGCATACAAGTTGCTCTCGGATTGGCAAATCGAAACATCCGAGTAACACTTTGCAAACAAGCTCCTGAATTGAAGGAGGTGAGCGCTGGCTTTGGTTTCCCAGACAACATTGTCGAATGTATGCGATACTTGAATCCTCGACTAGCTGATGCCGTCATCAAGACGGGAATCAGGTTCGAAGGCACCCATCGTTGGGTAGACGGGATGACCTAGTCCGACTTGAGGCTCATGTGTGACGAAGATATTCCCGGCATATCTTTGACCAGTAATGTCGGTCTTTATTACTGCCATCGAGGACAGCTAATGAGCGAGATGGTCCAACTATTTCCCTGCGATCAAATCCAGCTTGGCAAGCGACTCGACACTATCGAAAACGTGATGGATGGGAAGAATGCTATTTTGAAATTCTGTGACGGTACCACGGCCCAAGCGGACATTGGTAAGCTGCCCGCCTCCGATGGATTGTCAATCATTAACCGATGAATGTTAGTAATTGGTTGCGATGGGATCAACTCTCGAGTCCGTCAGTTTGTGGCCCCAGGAATGCAAGCACGCCGCCACCGCCCAAAGGAAGACTTTTCGCATGCCTTCTCAGACTTTGGTCCTGCCGTAAAAGCCCTGATACAGATCCTACCAGATAAAATGAGTCGCTGGGCCTTGCTCGATACATTGGACCACCCGTTGTCGTCATTCACAAAGGGTCGCCTTGTTCTCGCGGGTGACGCTGCGCATGGGTCAACCCCACACCACGGAGCCGGAGCAGGTATGGGTGTCGAAGATGCAGTCATGCTTGCAGCTCTGATTGAGCGTGCAGATGGTATAATTCGATCAGGAGGCCTGAATAAGTCGACATTGAAGTGTGTTGCCGAGGCACTTAACATCCACGACTCTGTGCGACGCGACAGGGCCCAGTGGCTTGTGGCGAGTAGCCGCATGCAAGGACAAATTGTGAAAGGCCTTCATCCAGAAATTGGAAGGGACTTTAAGAAACTCAAGGCACACACGCGCTCTCGACTGAATCAGATTCAAACATACGACTGGCAAAGCGTATTGAACGATGCTGTCGCAGAATCGGACCATCGTTACCGAAACCAAGCCGAGCAATGGTGTTGGCAAAAGAGTTGGACGGCGGTTGTATTTTTATTACTTGCATTTTCAATTATCATCAATGTCTATAGAGATTCTACGTCGTTTCTATTATGAATCTAAACTCGTACCAGTATTGAAAGTTGAATTTTTTAGCCCATAGCGTTTCCCAAATGTAGCTGCTACCCCATTCTCATACCGTCGCATTATTCATATATATCAAGATTTTATTACTTCCGCCACATGCTTCTGTCTTATTACCGTTGCAGGGATAGTTGCAGCCCGCGGACAATGGATCAGCACCAGAAGCCACGACAGCTGTCGAGGAAAGTTGGCCACCGTAACATTCTGAGTAGTACTCTTCGCCGCAGTATTGGTACCCACTGGCGGCGCAAGCATCCAGACAGTGCGCAATGGTGGCATTGCTCGAGCCACCGGAAGCCGAGAGGTCTACACCGTTGGGAAGCACACGGCTAGACGTGTCAACGTAGCAATTCATGAGAGTCCATGTGCCGTAGCTCTGTCGTGCTGAGAAGGTCTGCTTCCAGGTGCTATCGACTACCACCGAAAGGCGATTGCCGGCTCCGCAAATTTGAGCCGTGTCACCAGAGCACTGCATATTGCAGTCGATACTGGACGCCAGTGTAGTATTGTCGGGTTGGACATTGTCGCACCAGCACTCTGAGCCGTACTCGGTGCCGGAATACTTATAGCCGAGCGATCTACAGGCAGTGGCGCATAACTGTGGTATATTGGAGCTATTGGCGAATGCCTGATAAGAAAGCAGCCTTGGATTGCCCGAGTCGACATAGCAGCCCAAGCTGGAAAAGCCGTCGGAAAGAGATGAAGTAGTAGTTGTGGCAGCTGAAGTTGTAGTCGACGACAACATCAATGAGCTCGAGCTGGTAGTTAAAGAGGAAGTAGTAGTGGTAGAGACTGTGGGACTGCTCAAAGTTGATCCCATCAAGCTGATAGAGGATAAAGAGCTAGAGCTAGTAGATGTCAACGTGGACGGCGTAGACGTAACAACTGAGGTTGACGACATGGTTGACGCGACGAGTCGAGCACCATTGACCGCATTGTAAACCGGAGCCTGAACGCTGGACTTCATGTAGCATCCTGACCCTTGGAAGGACACGACTACGCACTCACTCTCGGCAGCACAGGCGTCGATACACTGCTGCAGATTCGAGGTGCTAGTACTTTTGAAGTCTCCACCAGCGTGATCAATACCGCACTCAATGATGAAAGAGAGTCCGCCGGAGATGTATGTTGTACTGTTGGAGGCCGGACAGGCGATGTTCGTTGCTGATGTCGTAGCCCCTGAGCTCGTTGTGCTGCTCACTGTGCCAGACGATGTACTTGTGGGAATGGAGCTCCCACTTGTGCTCATACTTGTGGTCCCCGTTGACGTACTGGTTGTCGAGGACGTGGTGATAAGTTTGGCACCCCAGACCCCGTTCGATACTGCAGCTCCCAGTGTTGACTTGAGATAGCACGCGGAGCCAGATAGGCTGACATCAACACACTGTGAATTCTGTGCGCAAGCGTCTATACAAGCAGCAAACGAGCTGACGCTGAGAGAAGTCAAGTCGCCACCCGCATGATCCACACCACACTCAACCAAGAAAGAAAGACCGTTTGAGTTATAAACGGTGCTATTTGAGCCGGGGCAGGTCAGAACCGTCGTAGAAGCGGTCGCTGGCGAAGTCGAACTCGCGGTGGAGACGGAACTCAATGTCCCCGCCGTCTGCGTCGATGCCGACAAACTGGTGGAAGATGATGGCGTCGACGTTGATACGCTGGTGGAAGATGTCGATGTAGATGATAGCTTCGCTCCCCATATGCCGCTATTTGACACTGCCGCGCCGAGTGTCGACTTCAGATAGCATGAAGACCCCGACAAGCTTACATCAACACACTGACTATTTTGTGCGCAAGCATCAATGCATCCTTGGAAAGATGTGACGCTCAGGGAGGTAAGGTCACCCCCTGAGTGATCAGTGCCGCATTCGATAGTGAAAGTCTTGCCATTAGACTTGGCAACTGTATTGTTTGACGCCGGGCAGGAAATATCGACCGAAGCGCTTGATGCGACCCAGGTAGTGTTCTGATAGACGGTAAGGCGGTAACTTGCCCCGCAGAACTCGCTCGTATCATTGGCACAGAGCATACTGCACTCGCTCTCATCCGTCCTATTAGCTCCGGCTCCGAAGCTGTTGCCGCAGTAGCACTCCGAGCCGTACTCGGTGCCAAAGTACTGGTAGCCAGAGCAAAAGCTAGCGCAATACTCCAGAGACATGGAACTGCTTGACGTAGACTTACTAGAGAGCGCGTGGCCACTAGTCGCTTCTGTGTAGCAAGATATGTAGGTGAAGTCGCCCACACTATCGGGCGTCTCTGGGGCTGACTGTTGCGTTGGGCGGCCATTGGAGAAAAGGGAGAGACGGTTGTTGCCACCACAGATCTCGCTGGAGTTTCCAGGGCAGGCGAGAGAGCATGAAGTCTCAATGACCTGCTGAGCCAGATATCCAAGCGACTTGCCACAGAAGCATTGAGTTCCGTACTCGACTCCTGCGATCGTGTTGCCGCCCGCCGCGCAAGTATTGGTGCAAAGCTCGATCGTATTTGCGTCATTCTGGTAAGTCATGTTGGTCAAGGTGAGCGGGGTCTGATCGGACCAACAGCCCCAGTAAGTCATGTTGCCAGCATAGGTTGTGTTTGCGCTGGATGAAGAAGTTCCGTTGAGAGCTGGGTTAGGATAAGGATCGTCACCTATCTGTTGTCGGGGGTATCCGAAGTCATAAGATCTGTTGCCATTGCCGTAGAAGTTGTCTGTGAATAGACGAGCCTGACCCGCTGCCGAGGCCATCATGGCGCCTGCATCATGACCCGCGTTGACAAAATCGACGGTGTCACAATTTGGCCCTGTTGGAGTTGAACAGGACGGAGGAAAGGCTTTGATGAAGTTGAAAAAACGCTCGTTGCGATTAGAGCCAGTCGTGGCAGGGGCACAACCTGCAGAGTCGTCCCCAAGATCCCTGGTTCCACGGGCGAAGTTCACAGCCTTGCTGTTGAAGTTGGCCAGAATAGCGGAACGTCCTTGTGCCACTAGATTTGTAGCGTAAGTCATTGGGTAGGACGTGAAGTTGGTGAAGCCTTCCCGATAGTTGTCATATATTGAGCATGAATCTGTTGCGAACGGCCGGTCGGTGCTCAGCCATACGTAGCTGTTCGGGTTTGCTACCCAGTATGATACAGGAGAATGAGTGCTCAGCTGCGCACCAATGGCGGCATAGCGCTGCACAGTCTGTGCGCCGAGGGAGTGGCCAGCAATGACAATTTGCTTCATGTTGGGGAACAGAGTAGTGTCGTCAAAGTATTGGATGACCTGGTCCAGGACGGTGTACGAGCTGGTGTTCTTGGATGTATACGGGTACTGATTATTGCCTCCCGCCGACCACTGAGATGATTGCCACACTAGGCAATTGGATGTCGACCCGCGGCCAGATTTCAGACCATCAGTCCATGGGTACACTCCTTTGTCGTCGCCGTTTGGAAACCAAGGCGCCATGATGGCCACCGTATCAGTGTTCACATTGGAATCAGATGTGACTTGAGACAGCGCCGACAGCATGTTAGACATGTAGGTGCCTGGGTCCCTGTTCAAGCCATGGACAATGACAATTGCTCGCTGAACTTTGCTTTCAACCAGGCGCTGATTTGATTTTCCATGGGAGTAGTAGTTGACCAATGTGAGATTCTTGCTGTTGCCTGAAGGGTCATTGATGCGGAAGTATGTGATCTCCGAACCTGGTACTGAAGGCAGCGTGGTATTGATTGCATCACCTGCATACTGCTGAGCAGATATGCAATCGAAAAGGCAAGCACCAAGTGCTGCCAAGGCTATCTTGCAGCGCATCGTGCGCGAACCAGCTGAGAAGGTCGACTATAGCCAGAGCAACGCGATCAATAGACTACTGCGCAAGTAGACGACCGAGTCGGTAATTGCTGTAAATAAGAAATGTCTAGCTAGACAAGATGGCTGTTATGAACGAATGCTCCTTGGAAGCGTCTCACTGTCATCAAATGATGAACAGATGCCTCTCTTTAAATAGTGGGTGCTCAGTCTGTGTTGCAAATCTCAGCTGGCTCGAGGCGCTTGTCACTAGGCCGCATACACACTTTGCGGTTCTCGACTAGCAACTGTGCACGTTTAGTCACTCTCGATTATAGATTGCCCAAGGTATGGTTTGGCCAGGGGCGACGTGCTGCAAAAAAACAATAGCTTACCCTTCAGTGCAGATGAGCTTTGAACCAACACAGGTGTTCTAATCGCGCTCTGCTGAGACGAACATGGAAGAAAGAGGCAGTTTTGCTTGTCAGCCGTGCTCATCCAGCCCTGTGAAGCTTTTCCAGCGCCACTTCCGGGGACTGAGAAAACAAGTGCAGGATCATCAGCCAGCCAGACGCAAACGCCTTGACCGGCCCAGCTTCTATTTGAGGCTGGTTTATAGACCCACTGATGCCCTTATCTCTGGGTCCGTATAAGCTTTCGGTCGCACACTGCCGCTAACAGCCCTGTCGGCAGCTTTCAGGCACCTGTGGTTGATTAGATGCGCCGCTCTGGGAATGGTCACAGCGGAGCTGAACGGGGTTAGTGAAGCTAAGAGTAGGCGCAAAAGGGACAGCCCGAGCCGTGAAGCTAGAGAGCGCGTATAGAATCATATCATAAGCTAGGGCCATGCTGATTAGCATTCGCTAGTCACGTCCATCGAGGATTGGCGACCGGGGTTTTGTCCTGCAAGTCTATCTGCGTCCTGCAGGACCCTTGTGACAACAATGCTTTTAGATCGGAGACTACGGATGATTCGACCGAAAAGGTTGTCGCGTATTTCGATTCCTACCCATGGATACGACCACAACAAGAACAATTACTAGGGTTCCAGGAGCACACGGGCCTCGCCCATGGATCGACGACTTATCCAAACCAAATACGAGGTCCTGGATCTACAGTAAGGAAGTCTTATCCCGCACATACAGCCGCAGTACCGAGCTGCAGCGTATAACTCCCAGTACCAGCTGGACTTGACATTTTCACTTTGGTGACTAAACAACTGATTGAAAGTCATTCAATTTCTAGAGCTGACAATGTTGTCCGATCTATTGACCCGTGCGAGCGACACCCAAGACGAAATACTCATGAGACTGGGAAACAATGCCAGGTGATTCACAAGCATGGCGTTAAACCCAGAAAAGACTAATCAATGCAATGATCAGCTCGGTTCCGCGATGAATCCTTAGAACATGACAAATTCGACTAACTGAGCGAAACTAGTATGCATAAAAGTGAAAATAGCCAACAATACATCAAGATTCCATCAAAGCCCCAACGCAAATTCCATCAAAAGTACTTCTAGCAGCTGTGGACCTCATCATTCTGTCCCCCATAGCTGTCCTTCCAAGCCTCCGAGTTCTGGTCGTCAGGAAGGTCGTTCCGGTCGCCACAGTTGACCCACTTGGGAATCACCAGCACATCTGCATCGTCACTATTGATCGATGTGGCTTGGATATCACTGCAGGCATTTGGCGTTGTCTTGGAGAGAGGCGCGTCCTTCAAGCAATAGAGAGGCCCGCCCTCGGTGCCGGTGAAGTTGGGCTCGTACTCTGACAATGTGCCGCAGCTATGGAGCATCACCGGTACCTTGTACCTGCCCCAAAAGTTGATAGCTGCTATGTTTTGAGATCTACACGATAATAACTTACCACCAACCACAAGCACCTTCGCCAAAGGTGAAGCCTTGCGTGATAGAAGTTGTTTCCGAGACTGCGATTCCGAAGCTGATACCTGCACTGAGAACAGACTCCAAGGGCCCCTCTCCCTCTAATCCGAAACTGACCGACACCGATGTTTCAACCGTGAAATACTCGCCTTCCTCAAGATAACAATCGTTGCCCTGTGTCCCCAATGTCAATAAACAGAGACATGAGAAAAAGAGGGAAAATTAGCCGTGACTTACAGCGCAGTATCTCGTGTCATCGTAGACTTCTGGCACTCCGTGATACTTGGCAGCTTTGACTTCACAATAGGAACAGCCGTCACTGTCATCGTTGCTAACATTTGGACAATCGCCGCTCTCGTTCATCTCAATGGCAGGGCTACAGACGGTGTCCTCGCACCCGTCACCTCCTGCGTTCCTGAATCAATGCACCGCTTGACTGGCCACTTGAATTCACGCTTGTCCAGACCACGGGAGCGGATAGGCACCTTAACATAGATCGCATACTGCATTCCAGTGGAGGTTCGTATAGTTCCAGGGGCCTTTTGACTTGTGCATGTCTTTTCGATGACATTGGATCCAATCTGAGCTTGCTCAGATGTCACCTCGGTGGCCTTGGTGCAAATTTGAGCCAAAGTCTGCCCAACCTCCTGATGCAAGCAGTCGCCTGGCTATATAGTCACGGAAGTTTCTCCAAGATTGTTTATGAACAAGGTCGTTGCATCAACGGCATTGTCCCAGCCCGTCATGCCGTTCGGAGGACAGTCCACGATGCTATCCGAGCCCAGAAGCTTCTCCGCCTCGTCTTGGTCCAGGGCCCTGGAGTGCAAAGAGCTGATTCTCGCTCTCAATGAAGCTGTTTGACTCGCCTCTTTCAAGTCTCTGACGAACCTGCCTGGACCCTGGTAGCCGGAGGCACCTCCGTCTCGCTGCCATAGTGGCAGACGAAAGGCGGTTGCCTGCAAAGCCAACGTTCCAATGATGGTGGGGTGGCGCAGCGTATTGACTTGATAACAACTTGTCTGTACCACTGAGGTTTTATAATTGAAGCCGACAGGAATCGATGAGCGGAGAGTAAGTAGAAAGTCCACTCTTTTTCGCAGCACTGAATTCGCAGTAAAAGAGACTTGGTTGTTCGAATGATGCTGAATGGTTTGCGGTAGTGGAGAATCGTTTGATAAAACGATTTTGGGACACCCAAGATCTCTGTAGTTGGATCGATTGGACTTTGCCCTGATTCGTATCTATGCAAAATACTGGCCGATATCGATATCGATCCTTGAGGACTCTTGAATTTCTGACGTCAATAAGTATGCAGGAGACGAATTTGTTTGACTGGTGATCTTTTACTTACTTATAAGTCGTATTGATATCATCTTATGTGATCTTCATGAACGGAAATACTTGCAGCACTTGCTAGGTTGTCATCTGATCATAGAGGATTCCAAGCATGTTCGTGACTACTTGGCGACTGGTCATGTGGCAGCGCAGTACCGACTTGATGATTTGGCGTTGCATGAATGTCAATTAAACCCTACAATGATAGACTAGATCATCGCAGGGTGCTCGAGAAGAAAGTAAACTACTGCGGCTATTTCACATTGTTTCGGCGTTGTATCATGAATGATCTAGGCATGAACATTGATCTGGCCAGTGGTTATGATTGCAACTCTTTGAGGTTCCCGTTCTCAGAATGGGTAGATGTTTGTGCCTCGCGCATTCTATTGGAACATCAGGTAGAGATTACCCAGCTTGGTTGAGTGTTAGTAGGCTATCTATGTGTCTTAAATATGGATTATATGACCACACTTCCAAGTCTCGCCGGATCTCGAAGCAGTCCACATCCAGTGAAAAAGTCGTTCATCATAGCTTATTAAGAAAAAAATCTCAAGAGAAGTCGTCTGAAAGGCTGCGACTGCTGGAATGTGGTTGCAGGATGGAATGCCAAGATGAAATGGATCAAGTCCCCAAGGATTCTCCAGCTGCAGGGAGCTTGAGATAAAGTGTCCAATATATTTGAGCTGCATGATGACCTTTCTATTCTTAAACAACCGAATAGTGCGTTGATGCATTGTTCGGTAAAAGCATCGACCTGCGGCATGAAGACAGGGTGCCTACGTGAATTGATCCTGGATACCGACATCATGAAAGAACTGGCATATGATCACGAATACAGTCCTTGCAAGAAGGCGCAATGCGAGTATTGGAACTTGACGAGTTATGTATGCACCCTAGATAATGGACTTGCATTTCTAGCTTCTTTTTCTTGGCTATTATTGTCCCCAATCGTGGCCGTTCGTCGTAGTATTCTGCGTCCAGCCTTGATTGTGGATACATCAAACCCGGTGTATTGATCCTCCTGATTCGAGTCATCTACAGCAACATTTGCAAAATCAATGGAGAAATTGCCAAAAATAGCATGCCTGTTCCCGTCACAGACCGGGAGCTACCACCATTCGATTTCTCCGTGTTGCAGACTGCAGATATCAATTTGAAGTCCTCCGCATGCTGTACAAGGCAAGTTTCGCAACCTTCGTCGCTGTCGCAATTGCACGTAGACCGTTCATATCCTACTGCGGTCGCGTTTGTGCAGCATGGCTGATAAATGCTGTTGGTGATGTTGCCCCGGTCAATCCCAGTCAAGAGCGTACACATTCCTGGCGCTGGGTACTGGAGGATAGGTTCCGAGTGATTATATAGATTTGTTGAATTGATGAAGCTGTTCAGGGGGAAGATGTATAAGTAGGTGATTAATAAGTGTTGAGTTTTGACGTGATCTTTGCGTTGAGACAAACAGATGGAGCTTCAGGGTGCCATATAACGGAGAAGAGCGTGCGATGTCTTAGAAAGACTTTCATTTGCCGCAATACAAGACTCCGTGGATTCTTGCCAACGTATATACCCAAATCGATTGTTGGTTCGTCTGGAGTGCTCACCTGACGTCAGAGGCAGAATATTCGAATACCTTGTCCACCAAGGCGAATTATTTCTCGCAACAAGACAAGATTTGCGCAAATGCATACGCCAAGTCGCGAGGATCGCGAATTTGCTCTATACACTGGTGGTGCTTATGGCTGTGCCGCCCCCGCGATTGTGGTATATTTAGCAGCTCCTACTAGGTGGTCTGATCACCAAGTTAACACGTTTTGGTAGGTACTTAGGTTGGCTGAGCTTGCAGCATGAGCTTGCAGCAATTGCTAGACGTTGCTTGGAGTGAGAGTCCTTCATCACCATGATGAATCCATGACAAAAGTCAAGAAGTAATATTATTAAATTGAAATATTGGCGAAAAGAAATTCGCTTCCGGGTGGTGCATCGTGCGCAGCACAGCGTTCTAGCCTGCATGGCGATCCCACCAGCTGCTGCAACCCGCCACACACATCAGCAGCGCCCGCAGCGCCAACCCTTTTCCCCACAGTGGTTAACCGCGGTGGGAACAAACATGAACAAAAACACGAAACCTCCATATACTTGCTGCACTAGATTCAACTGCGCCGGCCGTCCGCAACACTGTGTCGAGTCCAACTCAGGAGGACAAGGCTTTATTCACGCCGATAAAGAATTGTACCAAAACCAAGCTGATCGTATCCCCCGCTGTTCGGCCCATAGTCACCTCCGCCACCTTCCGCGCCGCCGCTTTGCTCGACGACAAGGTCGCGATACGCGCCGGTCCACGATGCGTTCAATCCTTTCACGACGCTGTAGTGAGCGTATAGGAGTTCATTCATTGGACGCACAGTTCCGCGGCTCGAGTTGGAAATGACTGTCTGGCTGACGTCTGAGTTGTTATATGTGGTGTAAGGCACGTCCTGTCCGACGTTATACTTGGATGAATATTCGGAACTGTAATGACTCCATGAGCACACATCACACAGGGTCTTGGTGAGATCGATTTCTTACCCTGCTAGAATTCGGTCGTCCAGGTACCCAAATAGATCTACGCCTTGATTATATGCTTGTTGGGCAAAGGCACCTAGCAAAGCGAAATCGAGTGTGGCATGGCCTTGGTCTCGTCCGGCTTCTTGCCCCTGGCCAAGCATCTTTCCAGACCCATCTTCTGTGTAGGTCGTCCAGATGGCCTTCTCGATAGCGCCATTACCCTGTCCATTCTTGAAGTATGTGACGGCTTCGTTGGTCATGGTCGCATTGTCGGAGAGGACGCCAATGGCGAACATACTTGCAAGATTGCACAAGTCCCAATTGGCCCAGTAGTGGTCAATTGCGGCGTCGTTGTGGTTAACCAGAAAGTTGTGATTCATGGGATAGAAAACAGTATTCAGCAGTGAAGTCAGATTGGTCATCCCCGTCCAGCCGTCATAGGTGCGGAGGATCTCTCCGGCATTTGCGAGCTGATATCCGTAGAGGCCACTGGCAAGATACTTGTCCGATGTGCCGTCGATGGCCGTGGTTGTCGAGGACCAAGCGTCAAGAATAGCACCAGCAGAGTCGGCATGGTCGGTGGATCCTGTGACCTTCCAATATATAGCGTTCGCGTACGCTGCTGCTGCATCTCTGAAAAGATTGGCATAGTTCTCGGTACAGTCTCCCCCGGAACCACGACACACTACTTCGACGGCATGAGGGGTATACTCGGTGTTTGTGTGGTTCACCAGTTTGAGCCAGCCGGTGTACATTGGTTCCTTCTGCTCGTCTACGAAACCTCTGATGCGTTCGAAGTCGGAATCCGTATGCAGCAGGCCTGGGTGTGTGATGGTCCGGCTCGTACACCCTGCAGCAGCAGCCCAGGGCGCCAAGAGAACGATCATTGCCGGTCTTTTCATGTTGAATAATTTGAAGCTGAGGTTTTGGTTGTCCGAGGTGATGAACTTTTCGTGGATCTCATGAGTGTGCTTAGGATTGGCAAAACCCAAAGATCTAGAATCGAGTCAACATTTATACTTGCTCCAAGGCAAATGTTGCATGCCCGTACTTGTGTCAACACAGTGGCTGCCGAAGTTGCAAGATGGTTTCTCCGTTGAGTGACTATACTGAAGAAACTCTTCTCATTGGCTGCTTCGATCCCCATGGGGAAAACAGCCGTGACATCTGGGTGTAGTGTGGGGGCGGACTCACTGATGTCAAAGTCCTCCAATTGGCATCCGCGTCGAAGCAAATATCTTCATTTGTCGTCACATCTGACGAATTGTCTCAAGTTTGAATGTTCTCGTGATCATTTACGGGCTATCTTTCGGAGTCCAGCCTTGCTGACTACTTCTTATATTCTGTTGACTGGACTAGTGGAGTTGGCTTCGTACCCATCGTCGCTATCCTGATGATATGTGGATCAAGGGGCCAGTTTCATATAGATTATTCATCTCCGGCGGACGAAACGTCACAACGTGAGTACACAGCAAAGGTATAGACTACGACGGCCCCTATCAAACTCATCATGGTTGAAGAAAGACGAAGAGAACGCAGATTCAAATGCAGTGTCAAGTGAAGCCATAAAGGTAACACAAACATTGCAGATTAGGTTTGTCATAATATCTTTATTTCTACCCATACACTTGAGTGACTTGATCATATAATCCTGCTTTTTTATACTACATCGCGACAAGTACTATCAATTCCAGCAATTTTGGACATCATCAGCAGTATGGCAATGCAGTGTTCGAGCAGCTCCCCGCTATGAATGCTTGGGACGCCCGGGGGATATCCGACTCAAAGACCTGGGCCGATGGGTCCAAAAAGTGATCGACTATGTGAATGATACCCTGCAAGGGCTTGTCAGTCCTGGACCCAATTCTTTTATACTTCGGACTCACGTTGGTGACTTGAATGCTTGCTTCAGTTACGGTGGAGGCATTGTTTAGCCTCAGTTGGCCGTTCTCAATTTGGGCCCCAACGTAGAGAAATGAACCAGTCTGGAACCGCAAAGGGGTAGCATTGAAGCTTGACAATTGCAACGCGGTATTTGGCACGTAGTGATGCTGCAGCAAATTGCCTAGCCACCACTTGCCCTTAGGGGTCGATGCAAAAGTCCTGAAGTATTGTCCAGTATTTTCAAATGCCGTATCGGAAGGGGCAAAGAATGTGAAGTTCCAGTTCATTGGAGTGTTGAAGGCCTGCGCAAATCCTGGTCGGGTTCAGCAGCTCAGCATTGGGTTCATTTGGAGACCTTTCGGTTACCCCACAATAGCGTTATATAGCTATCTTGGTTGGTACGCAGTGTTCACCATACCTGGAACTTCGCCCAGCAGAGCCGAGAGATTTGAAAGCACTGGGTTGGTCTGAATGACATTGAGCAAAGTCGTAGTATCTTTTGACACGGGGGCCGTGTAAGCGTCGCTCGGTATGGAAGCATATTCTAAGAGCTGGCGATCGACGACGCTTGCGCACCCTAGCGACACCAGCAGACACAACAATCCATTCTTCAAATTCATGATGGATCTTGATGTACGAGGCATCTGGACGAGAAACGGGAAAGAAAATGAGCGCAACTTGTTGTGCCGCTGTGCAATAGGTCGAATAGACTTGTGTGGGCTGCTGACTTTGGGTTTCGACGGATGTGATGATATTGTACTCCGTACAAGCCATGAGAGTATTCAATCATGTCAAGCAACACGATCTTTCTGAGTTACCCGGGGAATATGCGGGGATAAGGATCGGTAGAACCCCCGTCAAGGTCGCATTATAACATCGTGTGACTCCAAATAATCTCGGTCTCGGGCCAGGTACCGGCGCCCTTCCGGATCCGAAAGACAGGGTGTTTGGCCCGGCGCATTCAACACGGGACCGCATACACTAAGTTTCTAGCGTCCTTTAATAGACCTGGAGCATACTCAAAGGAATAATACAATGAATTTGAAGTCTCTAATGAATCTCTTTAGTGTAATTAGTCCTCAATTTGAGTGGATTGGCCAGCTTTATTCTGTATTGACTGAAAACATTTAGTATCATGCGTGCCATGGAACGTTTCCTGCTGTTGCTGCTGCCATCTCTGGGGCTGTCAGCTGGCTTGGCCAGGAAACCACAGCTAGGTATGCATTTTCTGCGCTGCCGCTGTCATTGCCACGACTCTTAACGCTAAAACCAAACCAACAATCTTTATAGGCTGGAATTCATGGAATGCTTTCAAAAATAACATAAACGAAACCATCATTCGGGACACAGCTGATGCCATGGTTGATCGTGGTCTCGTCTCAGCTGGCTACACATATTTACTCCTGGATGATGGATGGGCTGCATTTCGTGACGAGAATGGCCTACAGCAGGCAAATTCTACCCGCTTCCCAAGCGGAATATCCGAGCTCACAGCGTATGCACACAGTCGCGGATTAAAGGTTGGCATCTACAGGTCAGTTTTGCATGTTCATTGTGGCGTGATGAAGGAATGCTAACATTTGAGTAAAGTGATGCCGGAATCCTGACTTGCTCCTTCAAACCAGGTAGCTACGGCTATGAAGAGCTTGATGCATCTACATTTGCTGCTTGGGGTATAGATTACCTCAAGTATGACAATTGCGGCGGGTTCCAAGCTAGTACACTGGCGCCTCAAGAACGATTCTGGCGCATGGCGCATGCATTGCAAGGCACGGGAAGGGAGATCTTCTATTCCCTTTGCCAGTGGGGAAATCAATTTCCTTGGCTTTGGGCAGACCAGTTGAGCGACTCTTACCGAGTTGCTGGCGACATACACGCTTCCTTTGCTTCAGACAACTCCGGAGTGTGCACGACTGCGTATTGCCTCAACACCGGGTACGCCGGGACGAGTGTTGTCACAATGATGCGAAAGATGCGCGAGCTATCCTTCTTTCAAAAGCCAGGGTCGTGGGGTGAGTTGTGCTATATGCTAAATCCATTCTCACGTTCGCACAACGAGCTAACTTTTCCAAGGAGACATGGACTTGCTGGAAGTTGGCAACAACGCAATGACTCTTTTTGAGGAACAAACACATTTTTCATTCTGGGCCGCCTTGAAGTCGCCGCTTATCGCTAGTACCAACTTACTGTCAATCAATCAGTCTTCTCTGGATATCTTGCTTAATCAGGAGATTATTGCAATCAACCAGGACGACGCGGGAGTAGCTGTAAGCTACGTTCCAGATCTCTCGGAGGAGATGAGCACACAGATTTGGGCAGGCCCTCTGGAGTCGGGGAATTCCAAACTTGTGATTTTGGCGTTCAACGAGAAGAATCAGACTCAAGATATATCCTTTGAGCTCAGTAAAATCCCCCAGTATGTCGAAAGTGCACGTCAGGCCAACTTTAGCCACATCAAAGACGTTTGGGGGAACAAGACTTGGCAAAGTAACGATACAGTGGTCCTTCGCCAAGTGGGCGTTCATGAGACTAAGGTTCTTGTTTTCTCATAATCCGTGTTGGATGGTGAATAGTCACATTGTGAAACAAGAAGGAGTACAATGGTCTATCCTTTATTATTTGCAGTTGCGCTTTGAAAGATCAGTGAATCATGAAGGTTTGCTCCACCAATTGGTTGTTCCTCACCAATTCTGCTGCCTCGCCTTGCATGAAACCGTGTAGATATGCTTCTCCCACGAGCTTTACAGCTTCACCGTTGTTACTTTTGCAATGTCTCATCAGCATGGGAACTGCGCTCCCAGACACGACAGAGCATATATCTCCCGGTTGAGATATATGTGATGCGAGACCATAGAGGCCGCTTTTGATTAATATGAGTGCTCTTCCGTTACAATGCTCTGTCATTCGCACCCAAAAGCCACGCGCAGCGGCCCAATCACCTTGTGAAAGAACATTCGATCTCTGAAATTGCAAGTACAGGGACCAAGCGCTTTTCAAGGATGAATGATCGTCATCCACAGGCTCGCAGCAAAGTGCGTGCCCCAGCTTTGCAGCCCGAGAACCTTGATACGCGCAAGGAGTATGTGGATCTTCGAGAAACTGCACCAGATCCTTCATTGTATAATATGATGTCGTGTCTGGCCTGCGAAAAATGACTTCCATTGACTCTGGCACCATTCGTATTGTGAAGACTGCTTCCACCATGTCCAGTGCAACCCCTCTAGCCCATAGCACGTCGTTGAGGACATTGCAATGTCCCTTATTTAGACCGGAATCCGCGCGGAACTTGGTGTTTGGGTGGCTGTAGATATTATTCAGGACGAACCCTACGTCCCATCGAATGACCCATGACGGCAAGATTTCGTTGATGGTTGTGGTGCTATGCTCAACGGAAGAAAGCGTTCTGATCCCGGCGTCGTGCAACAGAAGTATAGAAGTCCGTTTGTATAGTTCCAACTTGTCCATGTTGTAGTCGGGGTGAAGCTGCTCCAGGTTTCTGGCCAAGGGATGTCCCAAGAAGGCGTAGATGTGGTCTCTCGGATCTTGGCATCTAAGCAATGCACCGTGATCTAAGAGGTCAAGAAACTTGCATTTTTCAAGAGTAGATGTACTTGCCCACTTGTCCGACCAATCTGCCCAATGAGTATGAATCAAATATGCTCCGAGACCGAGATTTGTTGCAAATTCAGCAGCGGCGATCCGGATGAATCTCACAGTGGCCATGAGATCCCGATAGCTGAATTCGGCAGAGCCATACATCACTCGAGGTTCTTTAGCGAGCCCAATCTCCTGCAGGACCCAGGCCCGTCGAAACCAATCCATAGCCATCACAGCACTCAAAGATCCCCATCTGGAATCTTTATCTGGGGTTGCTCCCAGCTGCCAGATCTGTAATATTTCCACAGGCCCTCTTGGTCTGGTTAATATTGGACCGTAGTCAGCCAAAAGGGACGCGACTTCGGCAGCTCTGCCATCGGGGTCCCTCCCCATGCAAGCAAGAACGCGTCTCGCGCGAGAGTATATGAGGCCCATCAGGGCGACTTGTTTTCCCCGCTCTGACAAGTCGTTTTGATTGATACATAGTGCATCTGCCCAAATGAGTCGCGGCCGGTCGGGCAGGCGAGCTCGCAACAGAGCCCAGTGGAGGTTGACCGTAACATTTGTCGACTGACCGTCACAGCATATAGGTAATACGTTGTAAGGGCTTCCCCAGACGTAAGAGATCGCGTCATATACTGGATGCGAGTTGATATTTGCGTGCACAAGGTCAATAGAAATCGGTGTGTGCAGATCGCCTGGCTGAAGAAGCGCAAGCCTGAATTCGTTATGCTGTAGCGGCTTGTACAGACTGGCTACAACGATTGGGTCCAGATTCATCAGATCCATCGCCACGGAGCCTGGTGGCCAAAACTTGAGATCTAGGCTTAGCCCCGTAGCAGGATCAGTAATGCTTGAAATGCCGACTAGGTAGCTCCTGCCGTGTCAAGTTGATATAGGTGGCGCGTAAAACAAACAATGTAAGGAAGCCGACTCTCTCAGCATCGCGCACGAGAAACCACGAGATTCGGCAGTCTCAGCTCAGCTGCAGAGAAGACGCCCCCAACCACCCCCGCCATTCAATTCACCGCGGCTCCCACTCGCCAGGCAAGAACCAGAGTGATGATCAGGCTTGCTGACCTCCATTTTTTCTCTGTTTCTTTTCGTTACAAAATATTATCAATTTATCAACAATGACCGTTTCAACTTCTAATATATTTCTGCATTCAATTCTTTACCTCGGTCGCGGCCTGTATAAGCATGGAACCTGAAAACCCTGGAATCTAACCTGTATTGCTTACTTCGTGCAGTGTATATGAAATATCTCTGACCTACTTCATTTTGTCTCTTAGGTCCCTGGAATTATTTTTCTATTTATCGTGCCTCACAAAAACACACCTATTAATACAGAAGCTATAAAACGTGTATAAGCAAATAAAATAATCTGTTTTTGTTGTGCAAAAGATCGCTACATTACTTTTATCATCGCATGTTGGTTCAACCCGGGAGGGGACAGTGTACCTAAATGGTGGCGGCGGCACGGCGGCTTTCAGGGCCCGAGTGGTAGCCCGTACGAAGTAAGGCGCTTGTGGGGTGAGTTATGGGGAATGCACCATAATGCAGGATCAATGAGTTATGGCTACCTACCTAGTCATTTCCGTGGGTATCTGCCAACTTCGCGAGTGCAAATCGCATCATTCTCGCTGTTCGCATTTGCGCCTTTTCTGGCAACTACTCCTGGTTTATCTCGATTGTCCATCTCGGTATATCGCGGTCAGCACTCACCTATCTCGAAATCATTTGTCAGGACATGGATCGCGCTGAGTCTCGGAGAGCAGAGAGCGGAGAAAGCCCGGGACCTACTCCGCCTCCGATCAACCCATCACAATACATCATTTGTCGACATCTAGTGAGCCGCAGCGTTGCGACTCTGATCGCAGCTGCTAGGCATTAAATCTCTTGAGATTTGAAACAAATTGGTGCATGCGAAAAGGTGGGCCATGGGATTGACCGACAATATCTCGGAGTCGCGGTCCGTGTTTGTCATAACAGGACATTCAAGTCAATATGGATGTGATGTAAGCTTTAAAAATTCAGCGGCACTTTCGTCTACCTTCACTTGACATTTTTCACTAGGCACACTTCATTCGAGCGGCCGATTTTTCACGATGCCGGCCACCAAGCGATCCGGAGAGACAGTCGTTGACGTGAAGCCTTACAAGGTCGTCAAGACTAGCTCTCCCACGTCTGAGAAGAATGGTTTGCCGGACCACGACACGACTATACCTTCGGACACGAATTTCTTTGACCTCCCCGAGAGTCTAATCCAGAAGTTATTCTCTCAGGAAACGATCGCAAAAGTCTGGGCTGTTGCGGAGAGAGGACTTCGACAGGTATGCCTGCCGGTGAAGTGATGGAATTGCTAATCCGACACTCTATCACAGACCAGACCTCCATCAGTATTCCCAGAGTACACAAAGCCTGGGCGAGCCGAATACATCTATCGGGATCTAGACTTCTGGACATCTGGGTTCTTTCCGGGGTCTCTTTACCTGTTGCTCGAAAGGGAGCGGAAATACAGACTTGGGACAATGTCGGTCAATGGCCTGAGCCTTCATGAACTACAGCTGGAGTGCGTTCCAATTTTCTGTTGGTATGATCTGACAGTTAACCGATGCCGATTTACAGATTTGCTTGCAAGTGGTGGACCGAGAATCTGCACCAAAACGCCCTTTTGGGAACAACGCACGATCTCGGCTTCATGATCGCGCCGTGGGCCAAAGTAGCCTGGGAATTGAATCGAGACCAGAGGGCGTTCGAGACTCTCAAGACTGCTGCTAAGACCTTGCACGGTCGCTTTGGCAAGGAAGTCGGTTTGATTCGTTCCTGGGATACTTGCGTCACCAAACGGTACCAATTCATCAACCCACAGGATGAATTCCTCACGGTTATTGTGGGTTCTTTGCCATTTGATGTCATATTCTTCGCTAACAAAAGTCAACAGGATAACATGATGAACTTGGACCTCCTCTTTTACGTGGCCAAACATACTGGGAACCGCGAAATGTTCGAGGCAGCTGTGCAGCACGCACGTACAACCCAGACAACGCACATCCGCGAGGACTTCTCGACCGTTCATCTGGTTCACTTCAATCCCCAAAATGGTGAAGTATGTGAGCGTTTGACCAACCAAGGATACACAGATACATCTTGTTGGACACGAGGCCAGGCTTGGGCAATTGCAGGCTTTGCAGAAACCTACCATTGGACGCACGACAAGTCATTTTTAGAAACAGCTCGCAAATGTGCCGACTATTTCCTCTGCCGACTTCCTGCGAGTCAAATCCCGCCGTGGGACTTTGACGCGGCAGATGAAGATAAGACTGGCAGGCAGCCTTCTGATGTCAGTGCCGCTGCCATAGCGGCATACGGGATGCTGCTCATTCATGAGGCCATGGTGACGCTGGGACATGCGTCCAACTATCTACACCGGGCAATACGGCTCATGGATGCAGTGTGTCGCAAACACATGAACAGTCCCGCGGGCTTTGTTTGCCGCCAGGAACAAATCCCCATGGTTGAGCGGGCAACGCAAAATGCGTACGTTCGACATGTTGAAGTTGGAACAGGTGACACGATTCTGAATGGCGCAACAATCAACAATCATCAGCACGCCCCTCGTCGATGGGCTAATCACGGGCTGGTGTATGCCGATTTCTATTTCCTTTTGTTTGGCAATAAGCTGTTGCAAATGGACGCCGGAGCGCTATTGGGAAGACTCGTCACCCTAGCGGAAGACTAATGAGACTGACCAGAATAAGACCGTAGACTATTCTTGGATAGCCACGTAGCCACGACATGAATTCCCATAGGTATCGGCGCAATTATTTCATAGTAGTATTGTACAATCTGGCTTGCAAAAGACCCAGGCATTCCATTGTTATTCTACCCTTCCGTCGGCTCCGTCGGCTCTGGCACAATGGGGTGAGAGAACACGCTCACTCTTTGGTTAGGCAGGAAAGGATCCCCCAGAAGTGAGTGCAAATCATCAAAGCCGACTGGGCCTTCATGCCCAAATGCGTCGGTTTCCTGGTTCAAAAACTGGGGCCCAGAACTCATCATTGGCGATTGTATAGCCGTGTGCGTGGTGCTTGGCACCTGAAATGACACTGGTAGTGGAGGAAAAGCCATAGAAATCAGATCAGGTGGAGTTGTCTGGACGTCAATGGGCGCCGGGTACATTGTATGATGAGGCCAGTCGGTGGCAGGTGACAACATTCCATTCCCAAGGCTTTGGATATGTGATCGCATCGTCCTAGGGGATGATACTTGATTACTCGAACTGTTGGTTTGATTTTCCACGAAAGCCGACTGAGTGAGATCCAAGTCGCTCGGTCCAAGTTGTCTTGCTTTTGAGAGCCGGCACGCGAGCTTGGACGCTAGATTATCGTCAGGTGCTGGAGCAGTATCGGACACATGCGGGCCATTCCACCTGCGCGATATGTTCCAGAGGCTACCAAGAAGTGACTCAAATTCGTGAAACAAATCCATGTTGTAGATTGCTGAATGAGCCAAAAGCATTCTTCCACATATGAACAAACAGAATGCAAACTGGGGATTGGTGAGAAATTCGGCAGAGCGCAAGAACCTTTCAGCAATGATTCCTACTTCTCGAGCTGCTGCTAGACATGTTTCCGCGCTGGAAGACGACGGTAATTTGATTGGGGACGCTTGCCAGTCAAGCGTAGGATATGCGATACTCTGGTGAAGCAGGACTACCGCAGTATTGTGTGTGATATGGGCAAGGGTCAAATTGGGGTCCATGTCGCCGTTTGCATTAACTGCACAAGCCTCCCGCCATCTGACAGGGAGAAAGGTTTTCCACCTGGAGCAGGTTTAGCAGTTGATATCAAGATCAAGTCAAAGCAAATTTCTGCCGCCGCGAACACGATAAAGTATCGACTTACTGCATCAAACGGAGGTCAAGTTGCTTGAAACGAACCAACCATAATCGAAGATCCTGAGGGTTGCGAACATCCATCGTTTGCTGTAAAAAGAAGGATGTGACAAGACCCAGACTCTCTGTAGCTTCAATGCAATAGGCAAATCCGCCGAGAGAACTCGACCCTTCTGCTGAGGCGGCCATGTTCAGCGGATCATTCTCGACTGCGCTTGGCTCCTCAACGGTACCGAAGAAGGGAGTCGGGGCGCACAGGGTCCTGCCAGCTTCCCACAGAGCGCCTTCACATGGTAATCTCCTTTTTACTTCGGTGGATTTTAGAGACAAGTTCCAACCCGTGGCGATTGAACAAAACCTGTCTAGGCAGAAGACCGCCCAGAATACGCGTCGTCTGCCTTCGGATGCCGCCCAGTCTTCACATGGTGGCAGAAACGCGATTCTTGTAATCAAAGCTTTCGTCTCGCGGCCGGACGAGTACCTTTCTTCTTCTTCTTCCACATTCAATTGAAGGTGTTCAACGGTTCTGGCTATGCTACCCACGATAGACCATGCTGAAGGCCCGCGACCGCTGCCGATCTAGCAGATGAATTAGCTTCACCTATCCTAACGAAAGGGAGATACGCCGTTACACACTGTATCGAATGCGCAGATGATCAGGGCTTGGAGATTCTCGACAGAAAAAGACTCCATGCTCTCCAAGATCACAGCCTGGCGGCATTGCTTGCCAAGGCGCGACCGGATATCGGGGTTTGCCAATCGCGGATCATCGCTGAAGCGCACACACAAAGACGCAATGGCGTTGAATATGGTTTTCATCTTCTGCCGCTGTGAGGGTTTTTTCATTGCTTCTGGGAAGGAGCGCACGTGCAGGATCGGTATCCAGGGCTGAATTCGAGCGAAATAAATCTGAACAAGACCGTCGACGAGGTCGTCGGGAAGTACAAGTTCACCTTCCTGCATCCAAAATGAATCACCCCTTATTGGTTCTGGCTCCTCGTTGAACTTTCGTCTCTTCGGGGGAGATGCAGCCTCGTCAGCTTCAGATGCGCATACCTTGCTGCTTGAATGAAGCCCGGATAAGGACCTTTTGAGCTGGGCGGTATATTCCGGTAGCGACATATCAACATCGGACTCTCCGTTGTGGTGCTGATTGCCAACTAAGTCTAGACATCTCCACACTTGCTGCCAGAGTACGCCTTGACCGAGAAACATCTTCTCCAGTGCCACTAGATTGCTTCAATAACGTATTTTGATAATATGACATGTCGTTTGGTACCCACCTAGTCGTTGATTCAGGCTTTCGATCGCTCCTGTTCGCATTCCCGGCTTCGCCTTCTTGCCGTCGTAAATGCAATCAATGTCTTGAAAAAGGTCAGCTATTCTGCTCAGGAACCGGCGGGTTAATCGACTGACTGTATCGAATGCAATGAGAACATGGACGTGCGCGAGAGCACTTGGCTTTCTTCTGACGGCACGCCTGGCAAGCCGGGCCATCATCGACCTTTGCAGCACCATTTCTCGCTCTCCTAGGCTCCTCCGGCCTGGGATCTTCCTCACACAGATCGTCTTCGGATTCATCGTAGTTCTGAACCATCATTACTCAAGTAACATGTATCTTGCAGATGATTGCTCGAAAACCAATGATGCTCTGTTTGAATCCAGCCAGATGGCCGCGTATATTTCGAGTGGCCAAAATCACATACGGAAGACCACCAAGTGTATCTGAGGCGGACGGAAAAAGTATCAAGTCAGGCATGACTGGAGAAGAGGTTCGCGACGTACTGCACTACCCCAGAAACCCCAGATTCCCCGGATTGTGGAGAAATGTTCTTCACACGGCATAATTAGGGGCGAGCTCGGGGCTCGGGCAAAGTACCGGGGCCATTCCGGTCGCTTAGCCATAGCCGCCAGAAACAATGACCGGGGTGTTCATAATTGCGATACGGGTCAAACAAGATGTGGTTCTGGTGAGATTGTTTATAGACTACTCGTGAGACGCTCGAGTGGGAGAGTTCAATGGCAACAATTGCATTGCATTCTTTGATGCTATCAAGTTTGATGCCCCAAGGGATTGCAACACAGATTGGTTCTTGCCTACTTTGACCTTGTCCATCAGTGCCTACCTAATACCCATCCACCCAGCGAAACTGCATCATCATGACTACACCGGATGAGGCCGGCCCTCAGGCCCCTTATAAAGAAGAATCGGACCTACCAACAAGCACAACAATTAGTACGGTGCCAAAGCATGATGATGTTGAGGTATCTTTGGGCTCATTCACCTCAGTATCATTGGTTGCTGACAAGAAGCAGACTGGAGTCTACACGAACGACCAGGCTGTCGCCATCGACGACCAGACAAATAAGGACTTGTTCTGGACTGTCAATCGTCGTGTCCTTGCTTGTATGCTAGGGACTTATTTCTGCCAGTCTCTGGACAAGGGGACTCTCGGGTTCTCTTCCATTATGAACATCAGAACAGACGCAGGCCTCGTGGGACAAGAGTACAGTTGGTTGGGAACAATTCTCTACATGGGAGTGCTTGTTGGCGAGTACCCAACCAATTTGCTCTTGCAGAAGCTACCAGTCGCGAAATACCTTGCCGCCAATGTCTTTTGCTGGGGTGCCGTCATCGCGTGCTCCGCGGCAGCCAACAACTTTGCATCGCTCATGGTTGTACGATTTCTGCTAGGCATCTTCGAGTCTTGCGTACAACCTGCCTTTATCATCATGACAGCCATGTGGTACACCAAGAAGGAACAGACCACCTTGACCTCGCTGTGGTATTGCATGACCGGTGTGCAGCTCATGGTCGGAGGCATTATCGCTTGGGGGGTCTCTCACTTCAATGGCCATCCCATCAAGTCATGGCAACTCCTTTTCCTCGTCCTTGGCCTGGCCACCTGCGTATGGGCCGTGTTCATTGGCTGGTGGCTTCCCGACTCGCCCATTAAAGCAAAGTGCTTTGACGAAGACCAGAAGCGTCTGATGATCGAGCGAGTTCGTGTCAACGAAACCGGAATCGAAAACAAAGTTTGGAAACGATACCAAGTGATTGAGGCGTTGAAAGACCCTATCGTTTGGTGCTACGTCATGTTGAACGTAACGTCCACTCTCGTTATTGGCGGCCTCGGTGTCTTTTCAAACATCATCATCGCCTCATTTGGCTTTACTTATCTGCAAACACAGCTGCTCAATATCGCGCAAGGAGCCGTGACAATCATGGTCATGATTGGTAGCGCCACACTTGCTACTTGGTCAGATCAAACCGTATTGGTCATGCATGCCTGGACAATGTAAGTAACATCCCTGATATGAGCTTGCCGGATTTCTGATTCCTCGCGCCAGTCCGCCAATTATTGGAACTGCCATCGTCTGTACCATCCCTCCAAACGGATCCAACAGCGCAGGACTTCTCATCGCTTTTTACTGCACACAATTTTATCTTGCCGAGGGTAACCTGATTTTCTCTCTCATTTCCCGAAATGTGGCAGGGCAGACGAAAAAGTCGACCACATTAGCGTTGAGCTTCATCTTCTGGGCTGCAGGCAATATGACAGCACCTCAGATCTTCCAAGATTCTGATAGCCCGCGGTATCGCAAGGGTTTCATCGCGCACTTCTGTCTTTATGGTCTTTTTAATCTTGTCCTGGTCGTGCTGCGAGTCCTTCTCGTGCGCCGTAACCGTTCCAAGCGAGGAGACGCAGCCGAGGTTCAGAGCAGCACCAGCACTGGCCCGAAGATAGGCTCGGATGAAAAGATCGAGCACATACACGCATTTCAGGACATGACGGATCTAGAAAATCCCGACTTTAGATACGACATGTGAAGCGAAAAATGGGGAATACCTTGGTATACAATTTGTGCAGCCTGCGATGGATTCCGTTTTAATTGATCCGGTTGTTTGATGCTCCTCACCCTATTAAATGGAATTGTTTATGTTACCTAGAGACGGTGGACAACATTTGGCGTAGGCAGGGTCGTCAACAAATGCCCCGCGTTTGACACGGAAATGCTCCAGGCCACGGGAGGGCTTCGGAGGGCTTCATGTACCTAGTATTATAGGGAAGGTTACTTAATGTACCTAACATTGGGTAAATTTGGTATGGGATTTACCAACAGATGAGCCGATCGGACTATTTGAACATTTTGACTTTCATAATTGAAACAGTTGTTCAAAAATTTTCCATACACAATCCTTTATCCGCGCTGACTGTACCGCCTCCCACAAATGAGCGCATATGCATCATTTTTAACCAGAGGCGCGCCGTAGCGTTGATACGGCCATGCCCGTCCAATCGGTGGCAAAAGATTGTAGACACAGGGCACGACTCCAATGAAATGTGAGTCGATTACCGGCCGGCAGATACCACTCCGTGAAGCCATGATCATTTCGCGCGCACACTCGAGCATTTTACTCTGAATAGCTTGACGGCTGAATCCACGGCAGTACCCGAAACAGTCATTATACGTAGGCTCTCGAATTGAAAACAAAGCACAAGGCTTATCAGTTGGCAGCATGCTCGAGTGACTGCAAAGTAACCCAGAGTTCTGGCTTCATGGTAGAATGAAAGACTTTGACAGGCTTCATTTTACCGTCCAAGCCCCACACAGCGTTCTTGTCCCGGTGTTCAGTAAGGTCTAGTTTCATGTCGAAATGCCATAGTAGATGCGCGGTAATAAGGCGCATCTCCATGTAAGCCAGATTTCTTCCGATGCAAACCCGGGGCCCTGTGCCAAATGGCAGCGATGCGTTGAGATGGTCGTTTAAATATTCGTCGCCCTCTCCTAGCCAGCGTTCTGGTCTAAAGAGATCCGGCTCATGGAAATTTAGAGTCGACCGGGTTGCTGCCCAGGGAGACACGGCGACAGTCTTGCCCGCAGGGACATAGTATCCGTCGATAGTAGCACCGCCTGCCGGTACTATGCGTTGCTGGCTCGCTGCAGAAGGCGGAAAAAGACGGATTGCTTCATTTAGAGTGGCTTCGAGATATCGGAGATTTTTCACATTCTCCCATTTGATGTCATCAGTCGAGTGAAATGCAACTCGGACTTCGTTGACCAAACGCCTATACACGTCTGGATGTGTACAGATATAGTATGTCCAACCTGTGAGCGCAGTGGCCGTCGTGTCAGTCCCCGCACTGATGAACAGAGCCATATTGAGAACGATTTCTGTCTGAGAGAGCGATTTCTTCATCTCATTCTTCATCATGATCTGGCAGAGGAAGTCTGGATGATCCCGATCCCCACTGCTGAGGCGGGCCAGGGTCTTTTGACGAGAATTCTCCAGATGAGTCTTCCTCCACTCCACCGCCTTGGCAGGAACCAGGAGCTTGATGAGAAGAGACTCCAGAAACGTGCCCACGCCAGAGAGGCGACGGATTCCCTGAGTCCAGGCAGCGGCGATGAAAACATTGATCACGGAAGTCGACCACTCCGTAACAGAGGCTTGATCTAGGCAGCCAAAAGGCTCCGCAAAGCATAGTTCTCCCATTACATCGAATGCAACGTAGGTGTCTGGTGACCTGGTTAGCACGGTGGTATTTTGAGTCACATCGAGGTGAATACTCACACCAACTGGAGAAATCCACAGATTCTTTCCTGTGCGCCATTTCTTTGAGAACAGCCACCAGCTTATGTATGTGAATTCTGATCAGACTTTCATGTTGTATCAACGCACTGTTCGTGAAGAGATATCCCAGTGCTCTACGCTGGCGGGAATGATCTTCGTTCAGAGCCAAGCTCACACCCGTCTGTCCGTCAACATTGCCAACAGCTCCTAGAAATATGGGACTTTTCTCCATGTTGAGCCCTCCCTTCTATAGCCTGTTAGTCTTGGTCTATACCATTGTTTTTCGGGACATACTCGAAGGCCATAGATCTCCTCTCGTGCTTGCACACTGACAAAGCTTAGTTCATTTGGCGATACTTTGACCACTGGGCCGTATTTCTCATGCAGCCATCGGTAGTAAACATGTTGGTTTCCCGTGACCAGGGCAATAGTAGCAGGTATTTCTGAAACACTGTTGATCCATGGTCCTGGTACGGAACGAAGCTGATGGAAAATACTCCTATGCAAAATCTGAATGAGAAGAACGAAAGTAGCCTGATGATGGTTAGTCCTATCTGCAACTTCTGACCATGCGATTGACGTACAAGCATAAGAATTGCGGCAAGTAAAGATGAAATGGCATTACTCATCATCTTTGCCAAAACAAAGGTGACCAACGAGGTAAAGGTTGACGCCTGCATCGGCATTTCTACCGACGATGTCATTTTGCTGCTTGGTCAATGAACGATTTGGCTTGGAATGTTTGATCAAGTAGCGGTAGCATCAGTATTGCAATAGTGATTGATTCCAGCTCACGTTGATACCATTAGTATCATCGGACTCCCTATGATTTTTCATATTACAATTCCACCAACCCCATTGGCACCACAGAGCTTTCCAGTACGTGAGCCTAACGGTTTTCTTTCATTGAAACGTGCTCAGAACCAGCGCAGTTTCCACCTCTTGAGCATCATCCTAAGGAGTCAAAGCTAGAGGTGCATATAGGCAAAATGCAACTCCATTGTTGGTATCCTCGGGTATCGCGATCGCTAATATGCTCAAACTGCCGCACTTTGCTCAGTATGTGCGCAGGTCTAACCGCTGTGTGGGGTCGCTGGGGCATCAAGATACCGCTATAGCCCCCACCGAGCCAAGAAACACCTGTACACATGAATTGCATGCCTACCGTAGCTATCTAAAAGTAGGTGGTCATTGAAAGGTATAAGGGCAGAAGTCAGCGAATTCTCGATGCATGAGTGTGCAGCAACATACCACATTACACGCGCCAATCTCGATCATGGTGGACACGGAGCAACTTGCGAAAGGCTATACACTGGTCAACGACACCCAGTATAATGCCGGTCTGTTCCTTCTAGAGCGGCTGAGCATTGCTAGAGGGATGCATGTTCTGGATGTAGGATGCGGTACTGGAAACCTTACGTCCCACGTCGCCAGTCTCGTCGGAGAGCATGGGAAAGTCGTTGGTATCGACCCTAGCAACGAACGGCTTGCCATTGCGCGCCAGTCGGAACAATCGAATCTCACTTTTCGGCAAGGAATCGCCGAGGATCTCTCGTCTTTCCCTTCGAACAGTTTCGACATCGTCCTAGTCAACTCGACTCTGCACTGGGTGCAAGACCAGCCGAAGGCTGTGCGGGAGTTTGCACGGGTGCTGAAGTCCGGAGGCCGCGTGGGCATTTCAGGGGGTTCCGGGGACTTTCTTACTGCGCAAGAGAGGATCAAAGAAGATGTGCTGTCACGAGAGCCTTACCGACAATATCCAGAGGACAGCCCTCCGAAATTCCTCAAGCAACAAGAGCTGGAATCGCTCATTGACAATGCCGGGTTCGCCACGAGACACATTGTCATCAACAAAATTGTCAAGTCGACCAAAGACGCAGATGGTATGATCGATTGGCTGGACACAAGTTCTTCCGGGAAGACATATGGTGGAATACCTCTCGACTTGCGTCCAAAGGCCAGGGCAGAGATGAAGAAACAGTGGGAGGAATTAGCTCGCGAGGATGGAATTCACATGGACATGGAGTTACTAGTCACTGTAGCTACCAAATAGGGACAGACATGGCTTGTTTCGACATGTCAACATCTGAATACTCACTATGCGATGTCTACATAACATGAACAGTCATAATGACAAGGCTCGAATACGACTGCAATGATCTGTCGCGTATGTCTACGACAAACAGTAAATGGTTTTTTCAAGTATCTTGACTATATCCTCGAGTGAGTATCTGATGAATTTGAAACGTCTATCTCGTGCTTGACGCTGATGACTGATACTGATATTTCTCAGAATCACTTGACGTCTCATTGACTAGATCCAGATCCTTTCTCTTTGGCGATCTATTCTATACCACGCGGCGGTTCCACATTGTGTCACCAGTATTGTGCCAAGAAGTAGCGCAAACGGGCTCATCCGTTCCACCCTTGACGATCTTCGTGGCTTGAGCATATTAGTAATGGATGAGCACCGAGCGGAACTCACCCGCCTGCATCGGACGCCATGTTTAATGGGTATAGTAGCATGCATATGCCTAGTTTAGATTAGGTATGTGACAAAAAGTCCGCTTTCGTAGGGCACCTGGAATTGAGACAGCAACCACATGTCTCTCCTTGTCAATTCCTGTCCACGACCCTGTTCTCGGAGTCAATCGAATCGGCTGGGTTTGTTTGCAATTTGGGATCTGTGGTCAACACGATCTCCCACTTTAGAACGATTAATTTGGCAACATTGAAGGGACCAATTCCAGATTCTTTTGCCAGCAAAGCTATCAGATTCCTTGCGCCACTATTTGCCATGTCACTTACCGAGAAGAATGCCGAACCTGACATATGTCAGTCATCACTACCTCCGAATACGGTTGAAAATCGCAGCAAAAATGCCATAAGTTCAGAATCGCAATCTGAATACTTGGTCTGGTGGGATGGCTCTGAGAGTGAAGACTTGGAAAACCCGATGAAGTGGCCACGAACGAGAAAATGGGTCAACATCCTCACCATTTCGGTCATCAGCTTTTTGGTGTAAGTCAAGGTCCTGTTTCTCGAATGATTATAAGCGTTGTTTTTAACTTGGAGGTGCATAGTCCTCTCGTCTCCTCCATGCTTGCCCCTGCGGTTGAAGAGGTAATGGCGGAATTTGGTACCGATTCAACGCTATTTGCGACGTTCGTTGTCTCCATTTTCGTGCTTGGCTTTGCCTCCGGACCTCTGCTACTGGCACCGCTGAGCGAGGTCTACGGCCGCGTACTTATCTACAATGTCACAAACGGATTCTTTCTAGTTTTCACTATCTTGTGTGCGATTTCACAAAATGAGACAATGCTTCTGGCATTCCGTTTCCTCTCTGGGTTTGTCGGTGTGGCAACAATCACAATAGGTTCAGGAACCATAGCAGACTTGATGCCACGAGAGGAGAGAGGTAAGGCTGTGTCCTTCTGGTCCATCGGGCCTATACTTGGACCTATGGTTGGTCCTATCATCGGGGGCTACGTGACAGAGGCTGCTGGCTGGCGATGGATTTTCTGGGCGATTTCAATTGTTGTAAGTTGTTGCAGAAATGCGTAGTGTATGTAATGCAGTATTTAGTATTAATGTGTGCACAGATTGGTATCGTCGTCATTACTGCCTGGCTCCTCCTGAGAGAAACATACGCTCCAGTTCTGCTTCAGAAAAAGGCAGCGAGGCTCAGAAAAGAAACTGGCAACCCGAAATACAAATCAAAAATGGATACTGATGTATCAACGCATACGTTGATTGGTCAAAGTATACTTCGGCCATTAAAGATGCTGATTTGTTGTCCAATCGTCACAATCATGTGTACATATGTCGCTGTTCTTTACGGCATTCTCTATCTCCTCTTTTCTACATATTCTTTTGTATTCACCGAAGTCTATGGGTTTTCGGCGTCGGGTGCAGGTCTAGTCTTCATCGCGGGCGGCGTTGGAACCCTGGCCGGTCTTTTGTATGTCGGAAGCTTCAGCGACAAAACATTAAGGACGAGGGCGGCAGCAGGAATGCCAATAACGCCCGAGGATAGACTTGCATTTGTTATTACCATACCTGGGGCTCTCACGTTTCCCATTGGGCTATTTATCTACGGCTGGAGCATCGAAGCGCACGCACACTGGATCGTGCCACAGATAGGAACAGCCATCACAGGTTTTGGTTCCATTCTGATTTTTATTAGCATCCAGACATACCTGGTCGATGCGTTTGTGCCATACGCTGCGAGCGCAATTGGCGCCAATGCGGTGCTGAGAGGCACAGCTGGAGCATTCATACCGCTGTGTGGGCTCGACATGTACGACAGGCTTGGATGGGGTTGGGGCAACAGTGTGCTGGGCTTTGTCGCGTTGGCTTTTGCTCCTCTTCCATGGATATTCGGTGTTTATGGCACCAAGATACGCACCTGGAGCCCTCAGGTGTACCTTTGAGTATATATATCTAGGTATGCGCATGGCATGCATAAGAACACTAGTGTCACTCGGACTTCATCCAAATTCCATGATGTGAATACATTTTACTTCTGCTTCCTACATCTGTATCAAAGGTGACGTTCCGGGCCATCAGAACCGACGTGAAATCTCTCAATGAGCTCGCTTTTGGACATTTTATCCAAGTTCAGCGCCTGCAAATTCCTTCCCTTCTTCATATAATCCACTCCGGTAGCCATTTGCGCCAGGATTATGACTGCTTTGATAGGCGATGCATCTATGCCGAGCCTCTCTGCCAGGTCATGCCAGGACACCAGTAGGTCCGGGACATCTTCCGATATATTGCGGTTGTGAATACTGTCTGGTGCTCTCAAGTTCTTGTGTGGCTTCGAGTTTTGCGCCAGGTCGACCAGATCCGTAAACGTGTGACGGTAGCAGTTGTTTGACACTTCTATAGCACTCTCCATCCGAAGCCCAAATGCCTCTCCGATCTGAATTCGAACGTTATCAACCGCCTCCATGGCATTGGCGACGGATCGCGTGAGCCCATCGTGGTACAGCAGGAAATCTCCGTCCGTGTTCTCAATCCGTCCGGCGTTCATCAGCATCATCAGCGGATGGAATACCCCATTCACGTTTGTCAGAGAAACCTCGACAACGCTGCTGCACCACTGAAGCTCCATCGGGAAGACACCGTCTATCAAATCTCGCAGATCTGGGTCCATCTCCTTCTCCAATGATGCTATAAAGAAGCGACTCTTCCTGCCCAGTACAATTAGGTTCCCCTCATCCATCCTGCATGAGTATGGAGACAGATTGGTTTCGAAAATATGTCCAATCTCCAACTCAGCTTCTGCTATCAGAGAGAAAAGATTTCCGGGGACGGCGATGAGGGTATGATGTTTCAACGAGAATGCTTTGAGCTCTTTCAGCACAGTCTCCTGGCCTGTCGAGGGTACCGTGAGGATGATGGTCTTCGAAAAGTGAACAACATCTGTCATGTCACACGACAGCCGTAAGCTCACGGAACCCTCAATGATTCCGCTCGTTGTCAGACAGCCGTTTTTGATGACATGTCCAGAGTGGCGCAAGTGTTCGGGGTGCGAATAGACTAAGACGTCCGTCCCATGTCTCTGGAGATCTGCGGCCAGAGCAAACCCAGCAGGCCCGGCGCCGACGATAGACACCTTGGGCTGCATGAAAAAGTACTTGAGTGTATAGAGTGATGATATTCAGGTCGAATTTTGTGAAATTTCTGGGGTGAAAGGGAAAATGCAGTGCTCTACCGGGGTGCGGAGGTGGGACAGTGACACTCAGTATCATCAACACCTGAGCAGGGAAGATGATATAGTAGTTACACAATTCGGATGCGCTTCTCGCCCGTCTATGTTTGTATGTCAAGATAAAAGAAGATGGGCCTTGTCGGCATGAAAAAAGAAATTCACTATATTGAAGGTTATCTGGTTGCAGATTTTTGGATCCTTGGGTGAATCTCAGCACGACATAACTCAGTGCAGAGCCATGACCTACGCTGTAACTCCTTCCCCCCATTATACTTGCTCAAATTACAATCATGTTGGTATGGAACCTTACTTGGGCCCATATAATTACGTGGTATACAACGCGATAACCGAAATGTATCCATTTTGCTGCATTTGAGCAAGTTTGCTCTATTTATTCATCCTAAGATCCAAGACGGAATCGCGCCGTGGTTGCACTGACCACCGTGTTTAGTTCTGTCGCATACCTCGTACCTACCTAGGTTAGGTAGATACCCAGCTCTTGGTATGAACGAAATATGTTTCTGGTTCAGTTGTATGAGATCCAAGCACAGTTAGTTTGTGTAGTCTGACAAAGACTTACCATTCTTATATCGTGATTCAATCAAGATGATGAATCGGTTCGAGGCGCATAGATGTTTAGGAAGACAAAGTGATAGAGCTCTCGCTCCACGGGGGGAGGATTCGCCCACTGGCAAAATGTCCTGGTTAGTGGGATGCGCTCTATTGGACTACCAAGAGTATGATGCATTTAGGCCTCTGAAATAAGCTCCTAGGTACACGGGAGGCTCCGCTGACACGACGAAGCTGGGTCGAATCCTGGGTTGAACCCGCGACCCCACGATTGACAAAAGGTGAAGCAAGCTGTTACAGGACAAGAATTGAGTGCTCAAAAAGGACAATTGGTTCCAACGAAAATAAACCGATTAGTAATACAATTGCTCAAGCCATGAGTCTCGTGAAGGTAATTCTTGTCGCCCAACTGACTGTGAGGGTATTGCTGTGTGCCAGGCGGCCCCGCATGCAGGCACTTGGTTTTAGGTGTTGTACCTAATGCACCCAGGCGCCTGCCTGCTGCTTACCGTGCCACGCAGTTAGACGCAGGGAACACAACAGCGACATGCGATCTGTTTCCCAAAAAATCATGTCGCTGAAATAGGAAAGAGTTTCATCACATAATGAAATTCCCCCGCATTGACAAGCACTAATACCACCTCGAATACGTAGGTCATACCAACTGATAAAAATTCCGACCACAGTATTGCAATATGGTACTACCCTTGCAAGGGTTCATGCACTACTACAAGAGCTTGGCCTCTTTTGTGACGCGGAACCCGGTATTTGAGTGATCCCTTCTCTATGCGATCCAATCATGAAAGAGTAACTGCTTCCACGCCTTGTGTCACAGTTGCTGGTGGATTGCTTATGTAGGCCTCGGGAATGTCAACCACGTGAGAAAGGCCAGTTTTTGTTGCCTTGAATATTCCAGTGGATGGGATATCTTGCTGCAAATCATACCAAAAACGGAGTACGAGCATCCGAAAGAATAACGGGGATCGAAATACACCTTCTCCGTCCGCTGGAGAATGGAGTCGTGATAGCGTCCGTCATATACAAGGGCGACATGGAGAAAAACTATAAGACCACTCACTAGAATCAAGCATGGGTTCAAAATATACCAAGTCCGAGCATCTGTTGTTGTAAAGATAATATTCTATTGTTTACCGGATTCCCTGCTCCATTACAAGATGCGGACATTCCAAGGTGTTTTGGCGCTGGCATTTACGGTACTGGAGGCCTTTACTGTAGCCGCGCCGGTAGATGTCTCGGAGAAGAGAGCCATCTCTTCTATCGTCAGCGGCACGCCGATGGGCTTCGCCTCGTCCGTGACCGGTGGCGGTAGCGCAACGACTGTGTACCCAACGACGATTGCTGAGCTGAAGGCTTACCTCACTTCGAGTGATCCGCAGAATATTGTGATCTCTGGGACCTTCAACTTCCAAGGATCCGAAGGCTCTTCCACTTACTCAGCTTGTGATTCGTACAGCTGCAGCCCATCGGCTGGTGGTCAGGCACTTCTGAATACCCTCAGTGGATGTGGCTCCACGTCGACCTATAGTGTCACAATCGATACGGCCGCCTATCAGGGGATCAATGTCAAGTCCAACAAGACTCTGGTCGGCAAGAACAACGCAGTCCTATACGGCAAAGGACTCCGCTTTGTTGGAGTCTCAAATATCATCATTCAGAACGTGGCAATCACCAATCTGAACCCAAAGTACGTATGGGGCGGTGATGCTCTCAGCTTCAGCGACACGAACAATATCTGGATCGACCATGTAACGGTAAGCAAACCATCACCACCTTGTGGCCTTGAGACTGAACGGCAACTTCCAATTGCAGACTTCCTACACCGGTCGGCAGCATTACAGCTTTGGGACTGGTTCCAGCAATGGCATCACAATTTCCAACTCATTCCTTAATGGGCAAACTTCTAACTCGGCTACCTGCGATGGACACACTTACTGGGGACTGGAGCTTGTTGGTTCGAGCGATCAGATCACCTTCTACAGTAAGCACACTCAAGATACCCAACCCGGGGCCATAGCACGAACGAACATCGGCTAACTTTGACCAGAGAACTACGTTTACTACACCTCTGGCCGCAGCCCAGCTCTTTCCGGCAATACACTTTTCCATGCTGTTAACAATGTCTGGTCGTCCAACAGCGGCCATCTGATTGAGGGAGACTCGAACGGTATGGGGCTGTACGAGGGCAACTATTTCTTGAACAGCCCCACTGTTCTCTCGTCTGACTTCTCAGGACGTCTTGTCAGCTCCAACTCTGGCGATGTATCGGAGTGTGCGGCGTATCTAGGACGTAACTGCGTCTCCAACGGCTTCTCTAACTCGGGAACTTTCAGTCGCAACGATAATTCGTTCCTGTATCTGTTCTCCGGCAAGACCAACATCGTCTCCGCTGCCTCGGTGTCGTCGATTCAAAGCACCGTTCCCAGTTCGGCTGGAAATACACTCTAGTCACTCTCGTGGCAGACGTTGGCAGATTGCATATCTGATGAATTTGCAAAGTTATTCGAGCCTCATTTGGGCAGTCTCTCACTATTCTACTGGATATAATCAGGTAGATCATCATCATAGTACTCTTCTCGAATCTTCATAAATCCCACCTCTGGTGCGTCGTAAGGCCATGGAAATCCATTGCCGCTAGCAAAGAGTCCAAACATGACTCCATCAAAGCCTGAAGGCAAGTCCGTAGAGGGGAAAGTCTTCATCCATGTGGCTGTACCATTGCCTCTCGCGAAGCCCAAACTGTACGTCAAGAAATCTGGTCTGATGACTAGATCCATTTTCTCAGAAAGTGACGAAACATCCAGTGGCGTCTCGATTGTCTTGAAATCGTTAGCTAGGTAGCGTGCAGTACTGTATCCAATCTACCGAATGGCTTACTACAGGTCTTGTCCCAGGCCCACTGGAACGTATCGTCGAGTCCACGAATACGCACAAGCCAGTCGTATTGGCGCACCCCCTTACACCAATATCATGGTGATTCTGGTCGCTCACATAGGCCGTAACCCCAACGGACTGACAAGGTCCAAGACCCTCTTCTATTGGCAGCAGAGTCGCCGTAAATGTCATATTCAGTGATGTTTGCTTTCGTAGAATTGCTGACGGTGTATCGCGGTCGCTCAAGGTGTATGCGTTTGGCACCAGTACCATTCCAGCACTGCTATTCGTTGAGTAGCTGACTGGCCCATTGTTCGTAGCAGCTCTCAGGCGGTAGGTTTCCGTATAGGGTGACCGAAGTTGGTACCATCTATTGTCCAGCTCTTCTCCCTCAAACAGATCCTCGTAAGCCGCTGCTGGTCTTGTTTGATTCGGCCCAAGATCAAAACTCTGGCTAAGCAGTAACACTTCTCCATCGTTCATTGTCGGCCATCCATCGTCCCAGGTCACGGGCGTGACGAAAGTTTCACGGCCAATTGCCCAATGGTCCTGGCTGACGTACCTGTAAGCGAGCAATGTAGCAAACCATCGACCGTCGGGAGTGTCCGACATGGTAGCGTGGCCAGTGCCACCAATCGTGAGGTTGGTATCGATTCCGTTAAATATCAACGGGTTCGTCGGCGAGGCTGTCCAAGGACCATTGGGATGGTCTGAACGCGCAATACTGGCACGGTGCGTAATACCAGTACCTCCCTCAGCAATCAGAAGATAGTAAAAAGGGTCTTTGTAAAAGAGTTTAGGGCCTTCAGGGCGCGTTGAATTCGTCACAGGTAAGGTCCCATTCCATATATTCTCGAAAGGGCCAGTGCACTTTCCAGTCGCCAAGTCAACCTCACATTGACCAATACCCCATAAACGATCATAGTCATTATTGAGGGACATGAGTGTCAAATAGTCTTTCCCCGAGTTTGGATCGGAGAAGAGATGAGGATCAATTCCGAAAGGATCGCCCCTGCCCGGTCAGCATACAAGATCACAACACAGATTGACAAAAGGGCATACCAGACAGGATCAGACCAGTTTTTGAGGTCTGGCGATGACACCCAGAAGATACGCGGATACGTCAAGGGGCTGGAATTACCCATCATTGCCATCGACGTGACATAGAATAGGCCATTCATGTATGACAGCGAAGGTGCCCAAATGCCTTAGACGCTCGTTAGCAGCATTTCGCAAAATCCATGTTCTCTGCGACTCACCCATCGAGGTTGCGACCCCGCGGATGGGGATCGCTGCAGAATTGGTCACCGCGTGAGATACTAATGTCCATTCTGCCAAATCGTCTGATGAGTATATGGGTATTCCAGGGAAGCTTAAAAAGGACGAAACTGCCACGTAATACTTGTCGTCGACGCGCAAAACCGAAGGATCAGGATTCCATCTCAATCTTGTTAGCAAAGATGTGTTTCGTTAATGTTGAAAAACAAGACTTGGCGCCAGCATACCCCGGAATGATTGGGTTTCTCAGTGAGTGCACCCCAATTTGCAACGTGAGAGTACCAAGCAGGAGAATCAGCTTTCGCAAGCCCATGTTGCCATTCAACAAGATTGCGCTGGAATCAATATTTATGATGACATCGAAAGCGATACTTTACATTCAAAGCACGGATTTGACGTTGTGTTTTAAATGCCATCTCGTCGTTTTCCTGCTGTCCTTCGACGGGCCACATACTATACTCTGAATTGCTGCGTTTTCTGTACCTTTATTGGTGGAACTAAAATAGACGAAGCCGTCGCAAATGTAACATTTCTCCAATGCTCTCATTTGAGGGGTCACTTTCTCGAGTAGATACCGGCGGATTGCCAATGGGGTCGTGGCGACATTATGCCAGATACTGCTTCTGTTCATTGGAACCTTTCGTCGCCGTGAGTTCAACACAAGTGCTCTGGTGCATGAGTTGTGGGATTGCATTGTGCAATGCAGAGTACTCTCTAGCGTTGCTTGTCGCTAACAGACTACGAGTTACCAGAAGGCACCCAAGAAATAAACTCGACAAATCAAAGTGGCATATTCATCCCTAGATAGCTTGTAATAATTTCTTCTGCGCGACAGTCGTTCTGAGCTCAATATGTGGTACTTGCGATAAGAATAGTACTTCACTGTCCAAGCAGATGCATTCAGTGGAGGAGCAGAATATATATTTCCTAGGAGTCATGGCATCTGCTTGCCTTTGCAGAGTAGCTTGACGGACGTGCCAACTGATTGACACGTCAACAGATCGTGCATGCCCTGTTTGACATCATTGGTCCGACGACCTGACCAACCCCGAAGTTCTAGGCCCAAAGCACACGGCGTGCAGATCCGAGTCCACAGCTCTCAGGCCCGGCACGCAATCGGTGTAGACCGGCCTATGCAACCTTATCTTTGTGTCCGGCTTCGGTAGTGTTTCGGCAGACCAACCTACCGAGACCCGACATTGGAAAGAATTTTGCGAATAGCTATGCACACCGACAGAAGTGGAAGGAATTGGCGCCGGCCGGCTAGACGCTGTTACATCCGTGGAAGCCCTGCGCATTATTTTTCATTCACTCGCAACATCATCTCTACTACAATATCCAATTCTCTATGGGCAAGCTGCGACTTCTCATACACAAGCTGCACTTTCAAATATCTTGCCCCTGGTGAGAGAGAATGGCCGTGTTGACAACAAGTGAGCGCGTGAGCGGTGGTTGGCTTATCGCGCTCGTCACATTGGTCGATGCCAGTGAGTATTCAACATGCGAAGAATGTGCTGTCAACGATTACTAAGTAAGAATCAGTGTCTGCCATGTGGTTTGGCTATTGTCAGGTGGGAGACCTCCCCGACCATCATCAACTCTGGGACAGCGGTATTGATTGTCTTTGCAGGGTGTCTTTGCAGGTGTGCTTGTATCGGACGACTTTCTTACATTATTTCCACAAACCAACGATGCCAACATATCAGGAATCGTCACCAGTTGCTTTCTCGTACGCTATTCTGCGAACACACGCGGGTTTTCTCCACACATGTCAACGCCCACTATTCGCTGACCACCATCGATTGTATAGCTTGGAGCCTTTTTTGGCGCCATACTCGCATTTGTGCTTGGCGACAAGCTCGGAAGAAAGAAGACGATCATTTTCGGACACGCACTCAATTTCACGGGCGCATTGCTGCAATGCCTGGCCTGGTCATTGCCCCAGATGATCGTGGGGCGGCTCGTCAACGGCTTCGGCATGGGCATGACCAGCACCATGTCGCCTGTATACCTTGCTGAGTGTGCCCGATCCCATATGCGCGGGCGCCTACTTGTCATTGGAGCCAGCTCCAACGTGACAAGTTTCTGCATAGCCAACTGGATCAGTTATGGATTATACTACCAACCAGGCCCGCTGCAATGGCGCTTCCCTTTAGGCTTTCAGTTAATATTCGCATTTATCCTAGTGCCTGTACTCTTTTTTACTCCGGAAAGCCCAAGATGGCTTCTACTTGTTGGAATGGACGACGATGCGCTCCGAGTCATTGCGAGACTGGCAAATTCAGGGGTTCACGACACGACCGCAATCTCAGAATATCGCAGCATTAAAGAAGCCATCCGATTGGAGCGCGAAAGCCGCGTACCAATCGTGGATGTTCTATGTCATCGCGACAAGACCAAGAACCTTAGGAGACTGTTGTTAAGCTGCGGTGCTCAGTTCATGCAACAGTTCTCGGGCATCAACGCTTTGGGTGAGCACAAGCATGACCCATTGAGCCGTACGGTTGGGTAAGCCAAGCTGAGATACTAAAACCTGCTTCAGGCTTCTATCTTCCAACCTTATTACAACAGAATATCGGATTCGATAACAGAATGAGTCGTCTCCTCACAGCCGTGATAGGAACCATATATTTCGTTTCGGCCTTTGGCAGCATAGCTGTCATCGATCATGTTGGCCGTCGCCGGTACGAAACACGATGATCCAGGAAACTGTGTCGGGTCTCGAAACTGACTTTTAGACAGGCTTCTCTTGATCGGCTCAGCTTTGACTGGCCTGTGTCACCTTATTGCTTCGCTTTGTCTCCGAGAGGGTACTTTACATGAATCGAGAATGAAAATCGTAAGTGCTGCTGTACGTGCACAATCGACCGACAAGGGAACTAAATACCGTTCGAAAATAGATGGGCAATGTTGCTGTTGCCATGTTTACATTATATCACGTCTTTTTCGGGTGTACCCTGGGTGGTGTACCGTGGGTCTATGCCGCCGAGGTCAACTCCCTGGGTTGGAGAACTCGAGGCGCGGCCGCGGCGACAGCCACCAACTGGATCATGGCCTTCGTCGTCGTACAATTCACCAAGATTGGATTAGACACTCTGGGGTGGGCATTTTATCTGAGTGAGTCAGTGCTGTCGTGCATCACAGGAATTGTGGACTGACTTTTATTGGTAGTCTTCGCCATACTCACCTTTAGCTATGTTCCGGTCGTGTTCACCTTCTATCCCGAGACGAGTTCGAGAAGTTTGGAAGATATGAACGACCTGTTCATCAGAAATCCCAGCGTGTTTGTGTGTGGAAACAAGGAAATGACACAGTGCGCAAGGCCACAAGCGTTGATCGAAGCGGAAAGCTCTCGCACCGCCAGGGCTGAAGCTCCTCCGATGCGGCTGCTCGTGTGATCATCTCTTAAAAGAGATGTCCTTTCCAGCGGTCAGCCATCGACTTTTGATAACAGAAGATGTTGTCTTCCAATTCAATGGCTATTGCATGAACAGCAGGATAGTGAGGGGTCTCACCCGACTTGCAATTCCGACCACTAGGCCTGGCCGCACTGTTCGAGGAGGACGTGCTGCTGGGTCAGCTTCGGGTGACCCGTTGCGAAGCGATTTGAGTGTTACGTCGTGTGTGACGAAGATGTATCAATCTTGATGCAGGGAACGTCGATAACTCCGCATCGGAGTCGGGCCTGTTGGGGCAGGAAGGTCTCCTGGCAGACCAGCCCAGTTTGCCCAAGCAATTTCTTCATGATCTCTCAACAATCCCTATTCACCGTCGATCATAAATTCATTTCACGTTTGCCAGGCTATCATCGATAACTAGCGGTTCCCCCGAACCTCGATCGCGTGCCTGGATTTCGAGTAGCAGCACCTTTGGTCCAGTCTGGCAAAACCGTGGTCCTGTCGCGAAAGATTCATAGGACTGCAGAGTAAATCCCCTTGGTTGAACATCACAATTACCTAGATTGAAATATGATGGGAGGGTTCGGATCTGTAAGGCCTGCAGCCTTTCGCTCATTGCTGTCAGATCAGAGTTGATGCTTTAGAGTTGATGCCCAATACCGGCAAATGCCTGCCAGTAATTTAAGACGACGGATGCTGCCGAGCCCATCCGCGTCTAACTGTGCACTCGCAATCCCTGGTAGCCGAGAATAGGCACATTTTAAGTCTCCGATGGCAGTGAGACGAATGTAAAGGGTCATAGTAGGAACATATGTAGAGCCCAAGCTAACATGATTGGCAGGGGAGCCCGGTCGTGCTTACGATCCTTTCGTTCGGTGTTCTGGTGTGTGTTGTACACAGCAGTTCGAGGGCGAGTCGGGTCGAGTTCATGCATGGTGGGCATTCGACATTGCATTGCATCCCAAACTACTGCCGAAAGCTTGTGACGTCAGATCTTCTCCAACATGCATCCCGATTCCTCCCCATTCCCGTCATCTCTTTCGCGCCGTCTTACGAATAATGCGCGGCTTGCGGGAATTAAACCTCATCACGATATTCTTCGAAGATGGGTCGGAACTAGTCATAATTGGATAAGTCGTACCAATCTAGCCTGCCGACACCACGCGATCGAATCGCGAGACTTGCGGTCAGATTGGCATTCGCATCATCGTGCAGACTTAAAATCGGAATACTATTCTCCCCCGCGCTCCACTCAGCGGCGGATTGCCATTCATCGCCAGGAACATGAGGTTGGTTTGCGGCTCGTGATCCTTCATCCTTCCCATTTCAACAAAGGGCAAAGCCTCGATATATGTCTGGTTCCTGTTCCTGATTACCCAGACCTGTGTCCTTTTTTTAACCTTTTCTGGCACCTTTTCCTTAAAGATACCCGGAGGCTTATCATCCTTCACTGTCACGAATCTTATTCTCGTTTCACCTTTTAGCCTCGTGCTTTGCGAAACTTCTTCTCAGGCTCTTTCTGAGCCTCTGCCTAACTATTTCCTCGTCCTTTCGTTTCTTTCTATCTTGTTCATGTGGCATACTGTGTAGTGCCAGCCGTGGCCATACCTGCTCTACCTAGACTCTAAGCCTTCTCTAGCGGCAAAGCTAGAAACCACATCGCCAAGATGAACTACGCGAATATGATTGAGGAGAAGAACCTCAAGGTAAGCTCGGATACCCTGGCTGCGCTCTTTCGCAGCATTCCCCCTCCTCCAGTGGTTTCTTACAAATGAAAACAGAAAACCTTTATCATCGCGACCCTATGCTCTACTCTCGTCGGTACATTCACATCCTCCATCGGGCTTTGGGATCGCGTCAAGGACAGGAGGCAGCAGAAGCAGCGCGATACCAGACAGGATGACAAGATTGCCAAGCTGCAGGCCCAGATTGACGATGCCGAGAAGCGGAACAAAGAAAAGGAGGACCATATCGAACGATTAAGTCATCGAGGCGGTGACCGGGACTTCAGAGACCGCGACCGCGACCGCGACGACCTTGGCTGGGCCCTCGAGCGATCAGGCGCTGCTATCAACAGGGAGTTCGACGAGGGATATGCGCGCCTCGGGAGGAGGTTCGCGGTCGGCGACACGATGACCGAGAACAGGCTACAGGCGCAAGTCATCGCTCTTCAACAGACAGTCATCAACGTGCTGCAGGATGCGCTCTACAGTGGAAGACAGCTGGATCAATATGATATGTCCAAGCTCCTCGCGGCATCAAACGCGGCACGGGACGGCTCGCTTGATGCGCTTAGACAACAGCGCCAGCGCCAACTTTTGGCTATCGAGGAACCGGCGCAGTCGCAACTTTACGCGCCGCCAAAGAGGGCCTCGACGATCATGGAGGCGGACCCGTTGTACTGTCGTTACGCGCTGGACCTCCAGTATATGCGCAACAAGCCGCTGGCCGCAACATTTGCGCCGGGAGGCAGCTGCCGGTGCCCGGAGTGTGGGGTTCGGCTCGACGTCGAGTCAGACGACTTCTGGGAGATTGACAAGCGAAACGTGGTGACCACGGACGGCGGTGATCGGTACCGGGAGCGGCACGAGGTGATTGAAGAGCGCGAGTTCCACCTGGGTCAAAGGTTCATCGTCAAGTGCCACACGCCCGATGGCGAGTTCGCCTGTGTTCTCTGCTCGCGCCACCGCGAGCGAGACGCCATCTGCCCTTCTGTCAAGTCCCTCGTCAACCACGTCGGCCGCTTCCACGACATTTCCGAGCTCGAGCGTGAGGTTGACTTTGCGCAACAATCGCGCACCCTGCCACTGCCCAAGGCTCTTCCGCCGCCGCCGGCTCCCGCACCGCCTGTCATTAGGGAAAAGCGCACTATTGAGTATCATCCTGCCGTGCGCTCGAGAGATGACTTCGAGGTCGATCGGCAGAGTAATGGTCGCGCATCGGCCTATTCATGAGCTTCCTTGTTTTTGGTAAATATTTTGGGCCAAGGCTTTCCAAAGTACCTTCGTATTATCTGGGCAAGGTGTTCGGGGAGTTTGGGACGTAGCTCGATTGCACGTTTCATGGAATTCATGGTGAAGAAGAAGGCATATCTCAGGATCACGAAGCTTCATGACATAGATGGACAGGTATACCAAATCAAAAATTGAATCAATAAACCAAACAAGTGCGCCAGCGATTTTTACAACATGATTTCGATTCTTTGACCTTTACGTGGACAGCTCCTTCCAGATGCTCCTCCTGAGAGTTTTTCTCTTCGCCAAACCGATTCTTGCCGGCTCCCGTCGATTAAGGTCCGGAATTTGGTATTCGGATTGTCTCTCCATCCGAACTGTCTCCCAAAAGTCATAAGATCTTTCCTTCTTGGCTCTGGTGAGCTTTTCTCGCTCCTGTCTGAGCCGGCGCCGTGTCAGCTTTGACTGCTTGCGCTTGTCTGACTGCATCTTGGCCACGTTCTCCTTCATTCCATCCCAGCCACCCTTAAATCCGTTGAAGACGGATTTGAAAAAGCCCTGTACGCGACTGCTGAATGCCGCGATCAGTGCCACTACTACCAATGCACACGAACTCGGCAGGGATATCGCGCCTATAGCAGATAGGGTCATGTAACTTGTGCCATCCTCACCTGCCCAGTCGGCCGTATTCATACCGAACAGACTCGTGAAGAAGCTCAGGGGCAGGAAAATGACAGTGAACGTGGTGAAAATGATGACACTGAGGTTTTGCGTGCTGGCAAGCTCTGTCTGCAGCCGGCTCCATCGGACCTCGTCCACCTGAGCCTTGCGCTGCGCCATCTCTAGGAGCTTTTCATAATCGGTACGGGTGGCCGCAATGCGGATCGTCATGTCCTCGACCTGCTGCACGTAATCGGCCAGCCGTGACAGCGCTTCATCAAGGTACCGCCTACCATTGTGAGTGTGCTCGCGCAGCTCGTCTCGGTCCTCATACAGGCTGCGCATCTTCTCAATCACGGTAGTCTGCTCTCGGAACAAGTTCGACAGCGTCTTGAGTTCGTCGTCCATATCACGGAGCTCGAGTAGGGCAGATGTATTCTCGCGGTTTTCGCGCTCAGCCTGCTCCAGCTCACGCTTGTGTCTCTGCTTTATGGATTCGGATCTGTTTTCATCGTAATCTTCTGAGTCGGACTCCGACTCGTGGATCCGCTCCCGGAATGTCTGCATTCTGAACCGCTTCAGCGAGGACGTCATGCGCTCTGTCAAGATGCCAATGGCCTCTTCAAAAATGCGAAAGATTTCTAGATCAGGGTGCGAAGTACGATCCAAGAGCACGGTGACAGCGTGCAGGGTGATGAAGGCTGCAAGGTCCAATGCGTTGTCACAACGGCCCGACAGGTCGCCGTTCAACTCATTGTAAACACTGTTTCGGAGGTCTGCCTGCTGGAACATGGGTCCTTCCGTAGGATGCGACTCCCTCTTTGGGAAGAAAGTAGTAATCGTAGTCATATCGACCGACCATAGCCATAGCTGATCAACCATGAGGATATTACCGTCAAGAATATCATCTTCTATGTCGCTTGGCACCTCATGCTGATCATGTATTAAAAGCTCCGCTTTGACGGTATTCACGATCGAAGCAAAACGGCTGGCTGGAGAGACTGGCGTTTGTTCCTTCATCGCTCGAGTTGCAAACATGTCCGTTGTTTTCTTCCCAGTTGGCCCAGAGATGTGTTCTTTGGTAAGTTTGTACATCATTTGGTCGTCATCACGTGCGTAGGTATCTCGGAGGGAGGGGTATCCATACTGATCCAGAGTTCTTCGGGTGTTGAGCGGTGGATCGTGGCCGAGATATTCCCAGATGACACGCATGTCCAAAGACATTTCTGCCACATCTTTGGGTACTGGTCTCGCTCTGCCATGCTCAAGTCGCCTGCGAACAATATTTCGACGCCGGATAAGATTTCGATACGTGTCGAAGTGGAGGTATGGTAAGAACAGATAAAAGTGATCTGGGCTATTTAGTGCAGGGCTGATACGACCGCTTATCTCGGGTGAAGCCGGCCTTGGTGAGTCTGGTTATATTAGTGATACATCCTTAGCGTTATGTCTTGAGCAGCACTCACTTGCTTCTGCCGGGACAAATGCACAGCCAGGCCTTACATGCGAAGCATGAATCTGCCCGTGACGACCTTGAACATGCCTTCCGGTCCAGTACTGGTTGCGTAACAGGTTGGAGTAATTGCAATGCTGAGTCTCCGACAGCGTGTTGAATATAGTCTGTTGCCAGTCAGTGAATGGTGTCTACAAGCCCCCAGAGCAGCTGCTGACCTTGACCCAGTGCGGGTTCGTATAAGGTAGATGTATCCACACGAACTTTCTCTTCGATGGGTCGGGTCTTGAGAATCCGGCTGTCAAGTCCTCAAGTGCGGAGGCACGACTGACTTTATCTTTTCGGTCCCTCGAGTGAGTGTGATAGTCATACTCATGAGAGTCAGAGGCAGCGTCCAGCGACAATTGTTGTGCAAGCGTCGCAGTCTTGACGGTGCTGTTAGGCGAGATGTCGGATCCTATAGGCTCTGACATTGTCCGTGACGTTTCGTGGCTGTCGCGGGCACGACTTGGACTGCTATCGCGGCTGCTAGAACTTCCGAAATTGGGGGTGGCGAGTGCCGGTACGGTGAGTCCGCGGCTGCGCTGGTAAGGTGCTTTATACGGCTCAGATGCCGCTGATCGTGTGTCGCCGATAGGAGGGCGCTGTGGGTGGTTTGTGACGACGATTTGGGGGCCCTCTGACTGATCTGGGCTATCGATGACGTTGTCTGGTTGGGATCTTGTGCTGTGTAATATTCTCTGCCCTAAATCCTGAACATTGCTCCATATCCCCAGAGCACCTGCACTGAGATGGCTTAATCCACCTGAACTTGCAGGTCTCGTGCGAGAGCCCGGCCTCACATCTGCGCGGCGCGGTTTTGTAGCCCTTGTATTGAGCCTTTCACTCAGGCATCTCTCGGGTCCTTTCTCCAAGAACTCATTCAGCTTATGCTTTGACACGTACAGTCGAACATCAGAGACGGTCTCCGGGTCTGGGTCGTCGTAGAAACCGATGAGCTCCAACTTGACATGCTCGGACAGATTGAGAGGCGTATGAACATAGTCGGTGCTCAGCCTCTGCGCCTTTTTGACAGCTTCGTGTAGGTCTTCGAGATAAGATTCCATAATCTGGGTGTTCTTTGGCCCGAAAGATGCGCATTTGGCATGCTCACTCTCAAGTGATAATGCCTGTTCATGTCGACTTCCGACAAGACTAGATTTGATCGAAGCAAGCGGTGCACTAAAATGAACTTCGTCAAAGTCGGACAGGCCAAGACCGGAAAGTTGAGAATCAATCGTCTCGTAGAATGTCCAGATGCTCATCTCACTGGCGATGTCCATGAATCGCTCGTGGAGCTTGAGTAATGGTCGGTGGTTCAATCGCAACCCGTCACTGATTGATCGCGGCAGCGGCCGTGACAAGTATAACAGATGTTCAATGCTGTCACGAAGGTTGGGCATAGAAAGATAACTCGAACCTCGATGAGGTGTAGCTGGCGGAAGTCATCAGTATTGGTAGCTGGGGAGTAATGCACGTCACATACCAAAGAAAGTCGTGCCATGACAGTCAAACACGATCCACCGCAACCTTTCATCCAGGCTTGCTTTGACGAGTGCTTGCTTGACGACCAGGCCGCCAATACTATGACACACGAAGAAGATGGGCCGCGCCCTACTATGCTCCTCGCGCAAACGACAAAGATGGTGCAGGAGATCATCAGCCAGTTGCTCGAGCGTGACACCTTCGCTCAGCTCTCCATGTCTGTAAAGTAACACCCGTGCAGTATTGATCTCCGTACGCACACCCTGAAGTATCCATAGATCCTTGGCTCTGGGGAGATGACGGTTGATCGCCGGTGAAAGGATGCTGCTTCCGGGCAATTGCCTTGCTGTCGGATACTGCTTTACATCAGATTTATCGAAGTAGCCGTCATCTAACGGATCGCGTGTCCAAGTGTCAACTGGGGATGCTCCAGGACAGGGTACTGCAATGATATCGACGGTAGTCTCATTATAACCTGGGCCATTGACGTCTCCGTCGATGAGATGGAAGCCTGACCCAGACTCGTACGGTGAAGAACTGGGACGATCAAAACCATCATCCTCGGACATCTTCGAGGCATCCTCCGTGTCGACCGAGTCGGCATGTCCAGTCACTGAGGCAGACATCTTCTGGGGCCCTGGACGGCTGGATTCAGTCACTGCTCTCGAAGATTGTGATTCGTCCATGACGCGATCAGGTACCTCCCGTGTGTCCGTTAAGTCCAATATCATGGAAGCAGACACGGTCGGCCTCTGATATGTGTAATTACCATCTCGAGTAGCGTGAGCACACCGTTGGACCTGGATCGGTCCGCGTTTAAAGGGATCTCCTTGAAAACATCGCTGTGCGCTTTATTTTCGTGGCACGGCGCACCCCTGTATATATACGGGAACGCAGTGGATGTCTCAAGCTGACCCAACCCACCACCAAGCCAGACACAGCCATTTGCGTCCCTGTTGCGTACACACGCGGAGGACAAAGTGTGCGGCTCAGCCTTGAGAGATTGAAAGGATTCGCGCTACATGGTGCTAACGAGCGCCCAGTTCACTGTGATTGGGCGTGCGGTGCTGGACAGGTAGCGGATGATCGGCAAGTTTATTTACCCCAGCCCCAGTTAGGATTTTGATAGACATCAATCATCCTGGCTGTTTGCCGAGCTGGGACAAAAGTCTCCCAAATCCTTGACTCCGCGGATCTATAAATTGTCGCCTGGTCACTAAGTGGGAGACAAGATCTGAGGCATGATCACAATCTGGCGGTTGTAATGGTGGGTTAAGGAACGAGGACCAACTTCATAATTGAGACGATTCGACGTTATGACAACAGTACTGTGGTACGTTGGAGATCAGCGACAACCCGTAACCCCACTAGTTAGGTACTTTACCCCGGTGTCAAGATGGGCTCCTCAAGCGCTGAAGTCTGGTCGTTCGAGCTGATAGATGTACAGAGTACTACACATTAGGTACGGTTCGGACCGCAACCTTGGAAGAATTGCGGTGTAACTTCAACATGTCTGTCTCCCTAGCTATGGAGCCTTCACCCACTAGCTAGGCAGTTCTAGACAATGAATAAGAATGCAATTGCTATTCAATATACGGGCATGAGTTCAATATACTCAATGCGCATATGGGGCGCACACGGCAACCCAAAGCACTTGAGAGCCCTGCAGATAGGTAGATGCCCAGGTGTTCTGGCTCTAGGCCATTCAGTGCAAGGCGCGACCCTCCCACATGCATCTGACTCTGATTTCAATGTTTGTCGAGGTGACCTATGATGTACCGTACCTGCCTTCGCACTCCTTCAAGGATCTCGAGGATTATCTTTTTGATTTTCGATTTGCACGTCAGCCACCGTGTCATCTCACATGGTCTGCATTCGGACACCTCGTCTCCATCCCAACCCGCTGCTTGCACTCTCAAACCATGTTCTCTCCGAGCTCGCTCAGGCTGCTCAGCCGAAAGGCCTTAGCGCCTCCACTCGACATACCCCTCATGTTGACATTCTCACGATGGCCTCCACAACCCCTCTCAGCCTTTCTTGCCATGATCTCCTGTTCAACCTCAGCACCAATAGGACGCGCTCATGATACCACCTAGGAGATGCAGCATGGTGGACCCTTTCTTGGTATCCCTCCAAGGAAATCCATACGTAATAGCCCATGCTCACCAACCCAACTTCCCTCTTGTACCTTATTACCCGGCACACCATCATCCAATCATCACACTGATGATTCAGACACCATCACCGACCTCGTTGGCGATACCCCTGGGGATGTGGTCTAGTGGTATGACGTTTCTTTCGCATAGAAAAGGTTCGGGGTTCGATTCCCTGCTTCTCCATACTTTTGCTGTTAATAGCCATGGTGTTTTTTTGGTGATATGGGGTGAGAGTCGAGACTCATTATAATTTCAGGACACAGTCGGCCTCCAGCTTTGTGCTCGCTTCTTGGAGACTTACGAACTGATACATGGAAATGAAGTGGAAAATGAAGTGGGTTCGATCGAGTGAGTCGCATCTGCTTTGCACTTCCTCGCTGGCAAGTCAACTCGTCCATGGCCGTATCCAGCGCCGATTGAGCTTCTCTCCATTAATCTGAATCGGCTAATGCTCCACGGCAGCGCTTCCAACTGACAATCAAAGCGTGTCCGCAGCGATCACAATAATATGCTGATTGACCGAAACGGTCAGCCTGGGTATAAATTAGGCAGGTGGGCTTGGGGACAGTCTTACCGCATGGTTGCCACTTCGTCAGCAGTAGAAGATGTACTGGGACTTTTGGCAGAGCGTCAGTCCATATATTGAGGGGCAGATGCAGTCACTCACACGCTGCAGGCCGTCGAGCCGGAGCCTTTCCGCCAAACAGGAAAATGTCCTTTTATGCACGAATCATGCTTGACATTTGTCGCAGCCGACATGCGGAATGATGGCGTGCTTGCCATGCGGCCAGCTGAGGCTGAAGACTGAGCAGACAATTCTGTTGCAGACCTAGAATATATACATCGGATTGTCCACGAGTTGTGGTGGCTCTCAAGTGCTTTTGGGATTGCTTTACCTGAGAGCATCGTGTTCAAGCCGTCCCGCCGTTGCCTACTGGATGCGAATGAGCCGTCACTCGCCAGTAGCCTTTGAGCATGTCTTTATCACCATCCGGCGGGTATGAAAACATTCTCGAGGCCATCCCAGCACTAACATGGCTCAACATATCCTTTTCAAATCTCTCGCCATATCTCGGAGGGAGAAACTTCAGTCAAGGCTGCCTGTTAGCCGTGAGCCAGTCTCTGCAGCTCATAGACGGGCATCTGGCCTTCGGAGAGACCAGCTATTTCAACAAGAGCTACACCATTGCCGATGTTCAGGACGCAGCGACATACGGGTCACTCTGCACCACCAATGGGACAGCTCCGCGGGTTTTGGTTCCCTATCGATGGTGTGAGGCACACTGCTTTGGATGGGAATTATCACATTACAACTCGTTGCAGCAATGGATAGGACCTCTAGTTCAGTTCATTCTTCCTTGTCTGGCCTTCTGCCTCAGTATTCCTCGCGGCTGGAAGATTGCTCTACCGCAATGGATCTTTGGGTCTGATACTATCAGCATCGTCGCGTTCTTCACGTACCCTATCAAATTAACCATCGCATTCGTACTAGTATTTTGTGATACCATTATCTGGCTGTCAATTTGTTTCGCCTTTGCCGGTCCGATGCTTTTAAGCGCCGTATACGAATACATACTTGACGGCATCATTATCGACTTTCTTTTTGCAAAACCAAAGATTCCGTCCGTAACGAAGGCGAGACTTTTACTGGCCGCGGTCGTCGGGAATATCAAGCTAGATCAGCGGTTGTCGAATCGAGTTGCAACAATCCCAAGGGCTAGCACCACTGGCTCGGATGAGATCTGGCTACATATCATGGGAATCGCTGAGGAGCTCATACCTCACCAGTTGCCCAACACCCGTCCGCAAAGCACTGATAAGGTGTCTTCTATAAACGGACGCCCATCATCGGCGCCGGCAGGCACGCTGGGTGGGAGGACCTCGTCCATATCAATCATGCCTGAGCTGGAGCGAACAAGCCTGACGTCGAAGCTCCAGGTTGGGTCAGCTCTAAAGCTGAAAGCTCTATTGAATGCGCAGTCGAGGTTAATTCCAACCCATTTCCTAAACTATAAACGACTCGGCTAATTATTGTGTAGTTTCGGTACTGCTGTCGGTGCACCTGTGGTGTTCTTTATAGGCAGCTTTGCATACAACATTGTTGAGGCAGAAACTCGATTGGGGGACGGCGATACGGCTCATGCACTCGCTTTTGGTATGTGGTGGATGACGATATCTCACGTCGCCGTTATTGCCTCGGCCATGCTCGCCTCGAATAATCCAAGTGCGTTGCAGGGACTTATCGGTACACCACATGCCGAAAAAGCGGCAGAAATTATCAATGACGACGTTCCTGAAAGCCTATGGGGTCGCTTGACCCACTGGCTCAAGAATATCGACATACTAGAACGTGCGTATGATGCTGCATACGAGCCCACGTCTTTATGGAAGCGCGGACCGAACAAGCGCCTCTGGGTCGACAAGGTAATTGAGGCGTTCGATGATGATAGGGATAATGGCCACATGAGTGTCACCGAGTTTCGACATGCCTTCAAGCTTGGTCTGGGTCTGCGAGCTGGCATCTGGGTGAATATTCTGATCATCCTCCTAGGCGCACCATGCGCACTCGCCTTTGCGACGTCTTATACGACCCCGGTGGCGGGCTTGGGTTGCCGTAGCTTGACACACGTTGTCTAATATGCCACTCAAGTCATTCAGATGATGCTTTGGAGCTGGAATATCGACGTGACTCGGCTCAATCCAATGTCATCGGCTCTTCGAGTATGCCACGGACTTCAAGGCGTATTTGGTGTGGTTTCCGTCTTTGCCGCCATAGGGGGGACAATTATGCAAATACTCGGTGTCTATCGGAATTGCATATGCAAGGTGCAGCATTCTTTCTTCAGTTTTATGCCGCAGGTGCTGATAATTTGAAGATGTCGGCATGGTCCTGGACAAATAAGGATCACCCAGATTCTACAGTTGGGAGTAAGTTTGTCTTACTGTGCACCAACAGTGCAAGAAGAATTCGGATCCGGGAATTCATTATTTTCCTGTTCTTTGTGTATACCCTACTGACCATAGTTCTTTTAGTGAGCTACATTACACCCGACAGCGTGGCCATGGCTGGAGTGTGGAAGATCACTGGCGCTTTAGCGGCCGGCATACTGGCGTTGGTCACTGCCCTCTCTTGGTGGCATCAACGACGATTGCGAAAGAAGTTTATCGTCGAAGCCGAGAACCTGGAGAAAATGACAGACGCAAGCCAGCGGCATGCTTTCAATAGTGTTTCCAAGATGGGTAATAAGAGGGAAATAAGCGACGACAGACCCCGAGATTCCTGATTTGATTATTTAATTGACAATACACACTTGTTTACTGTCGAACATAGTGACATCGCCTGCGAGTTCGTTGAGAATTCAACTTTCATGAATGTATAAACTCATACTCTGACATAAGCAAGGCAGAGAGGATGGGAATTACAATGAATGCAAAAGCTCTGCGAGGTATCAAACATTTGTCGACAATTCCTGGACCTAGGAAAAATGATTTAGGTGGAAAAGGTTCTGTAACATAGCTTACATTGTTACGATAAGGACTGACATTCCTCAAGGCAAAGGCTGCGGTTCAATAATGATGTCTTTGCCTTTTCTCACCGTGCGCCGGCTCGTCTCTTGATGAGACCTCTCTGTCCTTTAAAGATATACTTTTGGCCGTTCGGTTCCAGTTGTGTCAAGATACAAACTAGCTGACCTGCCATGCTCCCGCCCATGGACTTATTCTGCAATGACATGTGGCTCTTGTTCTGCTTCGAGCTTGCTCAGTCTTGGGCATCAACCCGGCACGTTGAAATATCCTTCGAGTTCTTTCGGATCACAAGCAGGTATATCGATATAGAGTATTCACACAAGCGTAAGAGACGCATAGTCAAAAGATCCATGCGGCGACTAATGGATCAAGACTCAGGTATTCATGAACCTAGGCAATACAAAGTGCGATTCCTGATCCAACATATACGATCTTCACAATGTAGCTGGGAGCTGACTTTTACGGTCTACGTTTCAACATAGAAAGCAACGCTGCACAGCAATTATATACTTGACCTACAATATAGGTAGGTAAGCTTACTTGCCCCAGGAATCGGCAAGCTATCGCATGCCCCGCTTCCTTACTGAAAGCAGGCTGAACGAGACCAGGTAATGATGTATGAAGCTTTGAGTACTTTACATCTTACAAACTTCACAGATCGAACCTCGGTATATTCGTGCTGACGATAGGTTCCCCAAACTCAGTCCCACAAGTCACTTCTTACCATGAGCACCTCTTCGAGGATTTCGCAGCTACATCATCAACTAGACCCCAGTCCTCATCTTGGTCGCGATCATCCAAACGTCGGAAACAAAACAGCCATGTCTTCCATCAATCAGACGGAACGCTCCGGCCTGGGTGAGCCGTGGTTTCCTCTAGGGAAAGATGGCTTTTCAAACGACAAGACGGCATCGGCGACATGCTACTGCGGCACCGTCCAGCTAGAATTCGTAGGTCTCGACATATCTCGCCTTGTTCGCAAACTAATACTTTTTGTGCCCACGAGGAAATCAGCCCATCGAGGGCGAGGACATGGTCGACTCCTTCATCTGCAACTGCACTGACTGCCGCAAGATCACGGCCTCGGTCTTCGCCTCTAACCTGATCATCGGGAGCAAGGGGATCAAGCACCTGCGGGGCCAGGACAAGCTGACACAGTTCGGCCCGCAGAGCGACACCATCGCCACGGGCAACACCATGGCCAACTATTTCTGCTCCGTCTGCGGAACGCTCATGTACCGTATCAGCAGTGCGTCACCGGACAAGAAGATCATGAGGCTGGGTACCGTGGACGATTTCAACTTGCACGAGACTAAACTCAAGCCCAGGATCGAGCAGTTCTGCAAGGACCGTGTGGCCTGGTTTGGTGGCGGCGAGGGTGTTAAGCAATATGATGGCAATTATTATGGCGGGAAGTCCAAATCGACCAACGTTTGAGCTCGCATATAGGAATCATCCAGACAGAGCCGCGGGACGATGAGTGTCACCGGGTTGTCGAGCCGGGATGAGTTTGTCCTGTATTGGGCTGCAATCGGGCACTCTCGTGATGAATGGAAGATGGAAATATTTTGTATATGTTACATGTTTCGCTATGATGTACAGATTTATTCTCACACAGGCCATGATGCCAATATCATCGAAGACGTTTGGCAAGCCAACGCTATAGTTCCATGGCATTCGCGGAGTACTACTCAAGCATTGAAAGAGGTAGATCTCGCCTATCTCTCACCCTTGGAACGCTGTTTCTGTTGGCGGTTCCAATTAGGCCTGAGCTCTAGGTTCGGGCTTCTTGGGTGGAGCGGCATCGCCTCCAGCAGCAGCAGCAGCAGCCGCCTCGGCGTTCTTCCTGGCGTAATAGTCCCTAAATTTCTTTTGCTTAGCAGCTCTCTGCTCATCGAGGGCCTCCTTCCTCCTGGCAATCTTGTCCTCGCGGTCTCTGCGCATTTCAGCCTGAATGGCCTTAGTCTTCCTCCTCCTGTGCTTCATGGCGACTCTCCGAGAACCCATCTTGCGCTTCTCGGTACGAATGAGGCTACCCAAGCGCCAATTTTCCTCGCGGTAGGAGTAGCTGCCGTCTTTCTGGAGCTTGTAGATGCGCTCCTCACGCGGGTGCGGGTTGCGGCCGTAGCCCTGGCGGACCACCTGGTTCGGGATGCCCGAAGCGCTGATCTCGGGCTCGATCTTGGGCTCGGGGATTATTGAGGCCGTCATATTCAGCTTGCGTTTGCGCATGGCGTGGGGGTGGTATGGCAGCTTGTCCTCTTTGTTGAAGACGACGCCAATATATTGGCGATCGGGGTGCTTGGCCGGGTCCTTGTAGTATTTCACATAGCCCGTCACCTTTGAGAAGAGGGTGTGGTCGCGACCAATGCCGACGTTCTCGCCCGGATGCCATTTCGTGCCGCGTTGCTTGAAGAGGATGTTGCCGGGGATCACGTATGTATCTGTTGAGCGGAATCGTCAGCATCTGAGCCACGTCTCGCGTCGAGCGAGGAATTGACAAGTTGGTACGTACCACCAGTCTTCTTGGCACCCAAATTCTTCGGAATCGTGCTCGAGTCCCGAATTCTGTACGCTCCCTGACTCTTGACGGAGGCATACCTTCTTCCCTCCACGGCCTGGTTCGTGTTGCCTATCCTCAATGCTGCAAGGCCATCCTGCAATTGTCGAAGCGCAACACCACTCTTGGCTGCCGCTGATCCACAGGAGGATGCGGCCACCAGAGGCCGGTGTAGTTGTGCCAGCCTCATGTTGGAAACTGTGGTAAAGAGTGATCCGAGGTGATGCTCTCGCGGCGTGGAGCTCGTCGATTGTCTGTCCACCTTGAAAGCTCCGGGTTGGAGAGCCGCGAAAATTTCGGCTTAGCTAATACAGCCTGGCCGGCATGGACTGAGAAAAGTGGGTACCTACCTTACCGTAGCGCGCATGTATTCTTGGGCTTCCCAGGGGGGAGGGGGCCGCCGTGCCGCTAGAGCGTCCACTACCAAGCTCTGGTACTGGCCGATAAGTGATCCCTGGGGAATTGGAAAGTTGCCAGCAATGCTTTAAGACCACCACTGACGCCGCACTTTTACTGTAACAACTCAACCCAACACGATTGCGCCTGGAGCACCAGACCGACTCATTGTGTCCAGAGAACGTCGATATTTGAAGAAACGAGAAAATGAGGACATACGCTACTATCCTAGTCGTCCTTGCGGCGTTCCTGTCGACTGCTACGGCGCAGTTTGGCTTCTTCGACCAGATGTTCGGCGGTGGAGGCCAACAACAGCGCCAGCAACCACAGAACGTTCCCAGCGACTCGAGCGTGTACAGACAGAACTTCGATTCTTTCACCTGTGACAACTACTTGTGCCCTGATACACTGGGTGAGTACATCTTCATTGGAAAGAGCCGGGACATACGAAGAGGCGATGATGGGTTCTTTCAATGACCAACCAGCCTGGCTTTCTACCCTCTTCACACGCTATCGCATGTTACTCTCGGTGAGATACACAATACTAACATGTTTCTTTGATAGCTTGCGTACACTTCCCGCACCACTGCCCTTGCCCCTTCCCTGCCAACGAGGACAAGATCGAGACTGCCGATGGACATCGATTGTGCGTATCCAAGGGCGGGTTCAAGGCTGGAGAGGCAATGCGCAAGGTCGAGCTGGCAAGAAAAGGCTTGTTATAAGAGGACTGCGTAGAAACAGGTTCTATGATGCCCCATGTCAGACAAGAGGGAAATGGAGCATATCACAAGATACATCACGGAGCACAATAGCCGACAGCATGGCACATATTGTTGCCGTACAATACTGCAAAGACAAATAGATCGTGTCTCAATAACCACTATGGTATATGGGAAATTGACTACCGAAAAATAACAAATGCGCATAAACGATTGCCCAGTAGGGAATCAGTGATGAACTCCCTGGTTCGAATGACCTAGGTAGCAGACGGCTCCTAGCTACCACTCCATTCCACAAAAACATCATGCCACCAAACCAGAACTCTGACAAGCTGGTGGAAATGAAACTGTCGTAGAAACAGGTCGCCACTCCGGTACTCCTTGTAAAGCGTTCTGCCGTAAACTCCTGGCCCTATGCAGCACTCCTGTGCAATGGTATCTCTCTCTCCATGTTTCTTCCATCATAATCCAGCTCTAAGTCGTAAACCTATGCTTGAGGAATCTTCGGAACAGGTGGGACCTTGTCTCCCTTGCCATCCTTGGCATCACCGTCGTCGTCGTCTTCCATCTCCTCATCGACAACCTCTGGGTGTCCCAGCAGGCCAACGGCCTCACTCATCTCGTAGTGCTTCTTCCTCAGCTGTTCGAAGCGACGGTGCTTCTCACGCTCCTCCGGCGTCATGCCCAACATATCAGCGTCGGCGTCGTGAAGGGGTGTTGCGTCCTCGTCGTTAACATGGACCTTGCTCTTGCGACCCGTAGAGGATTCCTCGTTCTCGGGAATCTCCTCCTCCGGCTCCCCGAGGCTGAGGCCGGGGATCTCCGAGTGAGAGCTCTCAAATTCGTCATCGTCGTCTTCCGAGGGCGAGTAGTGCTTTGCGTAGGGCGTCTTGGGTTCGGTAATCTTCATGGTCGAAGTACGCTCCTGCTCCGTGAGGTAAAGATTGGCCTCATCCCACTTCAGGCGGGCCTCGGGTGGTGCGTCGGGGTCATTGTCCGCAGCCGAGGGAGTTCGCGAGGATTGGCGTCGCGAGCCGGCCGGTCTGGAGGCCGCGGATGAGGAACGGCGATGTCCCGCATTGACCTGAGTGTTTTGCAGCACGATCTCCTTCTCGGTCATATCAACATCCTGCGTCGGCGAGAGCGGAGGGGACTTCTGGAATGAGTTCTTCAGGATGCCTGTTCCCATTATCAGCCAAATGTTTCACGGGTGCAACGGGAGCTGTGGACGAACCTCGGGGGCGCTTAGCCGTGGGTGGTGGAGGCGAGTGAAGCTCAGCGGGGGGGTTGGTTTGGACTTCCATCTTGCTGTATTGCGTCGTGTCTCGTTGTGAGTTTATTGTTGAAGTGTTGTTCTGTGGTGGTGCGAATAGCGGCAGGTGGGAATTGCCAGTAGCTTGTGAAAGTGATGTGTTACTCGACGAGAGCGTCCAAAGAGGAATATTCCTCAAGACTTGGGGTGACCGATTTGCGCAGGGCTCAAAGGGTGCTCCGCAGCGCTGAAGCTAGAACCTAATGATGAAGTCACGCCACAAGTGCCATAGAGTTCCAGGGGGCGGTAGTGGTCGCTGTGGGCAGTTTACTCGCTGGCCGAGCTTGTTGCGGGCGAGGGGTGGTAAGTCACGGCGGCGATGAACCCTTCCTCTAGGTACCTAACCTTAGGTAACCTAGGTAGGTAGTAGGTAGGTACGAATAGGCAATATTCTCCCCCAGTGACCAGAGATGTTGTGCTCAGAAGAGAAGTCTCAGTCTTGTGACTTCTTTCCTTCTTCTGGAATGCGGCGTAAATGACGTCGCAGTAGGTCAAGAGAAGTAGGTAGGGGTGATATGTGTGACTGGTGATCGGTAGCAAGGCGTGGGAACCCGTGATGGAAGATGGTACGTATGGTGGCAGAGTCTCTTATGGTGACACGATAGTATTTGGATCGACAGATGTGTCTGTACGAAAGTTGAAAGATGTCAAATCAAGCTGTGAGCGTGGAATTGGTTGGGTGGGAATCTTCTTGCTTAAAATTGAATGAGCAGTTTATTTGATCATTCCCTTGGTACCGACCTAACCTAGACAATTTGATGGGCATCAACTTGATGTCGCCGAACCTCGAGCTGCTTGCCCTTAGAAGGTACGTAAAGCTTGGAGGGGTGGGGTGCCACGAAAGGTGTTCGGTACATGACCTATCACTATCACGCCTTGATAATGAATGTTACCACCATAAACCTTGGAGGGGTTGGGAAAGAATAGGTGCATGGTCATCCTCATGTCTTCCCCGCCTTCTGCAATACCAGCAACTTCATAGTACCTACCTGCTTCCCTACAAATGTGTTCTTGAGCCAAGTAACACAGTACAGCTTCGACGACACAATCTGCCATACCCGAATATACGATTTATCCAGTGATTTCAGTCGCGATGGTATCAGTGGAACTCGTCCTCGCCCATCACATGACCACCCTCTCATTCCGTCGCAGCCTAGGTATCATCAGTCTTTTTAATTCTAGGGTTAATGGTTTCTTGGGATAACTGCTAGCACTACTGTACAGATTACACACACCGCTGCCCAAACGGACAGAATCCAGATATGCTTGGTGTATTCATTATTTGTATCGAGCGTCTCTAGTAGTGATTCCTTAATCCCGTTTCCAAGGAAGTATTCTTGCGCCGAACTTCCGCGTGACGAAGAATATTTTCTTGCCCGCCATGTTCACGTACGATAATGGTAGGTAGCGCATACTATAGCCAAAAAAGAACTGCCCCAAATCCCACCCCATGGGATGGACGCAGGGTTCTCGCTTGGGCATGGATTGACATCATCGACAACCCTTCCTCCTCCGCATTTGACCATTCCCCATCGGACACAAGCGCCCCTTCCCATCACTCCCATTCCCCCAGGAAATCAGAATCCCGGATCTCGAAAACTGCTGCAAGCCAGTTCAGTTATCCAGAGCCAGTGACCTCATGCTACATGTTGAAACCCCAATCGTGATTTCGGGGGGTTGGTGGTATAAAGTACTCACCATGACCTCGGCATATTAGAACGCATCGTGTGATTTTGCAGCGTTACGTGAACGCCGACATCTGGAGTACTATGCGTTATGTAGCATGCATTTGCGAGCGAGTCGGGGATTTCCACGACTAAGTTGGGCTCTAGTGACAAGATGCCACGGCGGCGCTATTTTTCTTCTTCTTTTTCCCCCCTGGGATGCTTCCCGAGTACCCAATGTTGGACAGAATCTACTAACCTATGCAGATTGCTTGGAATTACACGTGCAAGTACCTTGTACGGTAGGATTCTGGACGTGGGAGCATCCCAGATTCAATTCAGCTTGCAATTTATGTAAGTGAGACCCCAGCAGCATCCCAGGAACCTTCGTATGCATCGCCCAAGAAGCAGCAGAGACGCGACCAAGACACAAGCCTCTTGGACTCGCTACAACTGTGACAGTCAGAGACTATGGTTAAATTCATCTGTCCGCCTTAATGTTCCTCGCAGTAATGCTTTGGCTATTCCTTGCCTAATCTACCTAGCCTCCGCAATCAATTCAGCTCGACGTTTGACAGTACATCGACCCTGCATCGTTCCTAAAGCTAATTGTCTAACGTAGAGTTTGTTGTACACACGCCATTATATTGTGGCTTTCTGGAATCAAGCGCCATAGTCGGTGACCATGGTCTGATCTCGACTCTTGAGATGTCTCAGTCTCAGAGCATAAGGTGGCAGCGACTAGGAGACTGAGTACTGTTTGGAATTTATTAACGACCAGGAATTTGCACTTCAACGGGCCATCATCGGTCACGTGTGGGAAACGGCGTCTTGAGGTTGGATTGGTATCAATATTACCATTACTTATCAATAACGCTTCGTTTTTCCTGTCCCGCCTGCCTTTTTATCTTACAGCTATATATACATACTTGCAGCATAGCCGCATCGATATGCCTGGGTAAATGTCGCTTCTGGGAGAATGTGTCGTGGGTTCGCGAAACAATGCGCAGTGCGAAAGTCGCAGGCCGCCGATGTATGTGTTGTAGTGATGTGTAAACGGATCCAGCTAATCATCATCTTCGTCGTCTTCATCCTTGACCTTGCCTTTCTTCGGCTTTTTGCCATCACCATCAGCGGCTTTCTTCTTGACTTCCCGTTTCTTCGGCCGAAGCCACTCCTCCATTCCAATCGGCCAGTATACACGGCGACTAGAACCACCCATGCCAACCTCTTCGGTTGGAATCTGAGGCGGAGCTTTCACTTCGGGTTGTTCGGGCTGGGGATCCTCCTCTTCATCTGTACCCTTTTTACTCTTCGCTTTTCTCTTCTTTGGTGTCGTTTTAGGTTTGGGTGGTGGCTTGTTCTCATCGTCCCGCTCGTAGGGGACCACGTCATTGAACTTGTCCCATCCTGGCAGCTTGTAGGTGCGCATCAGATCGAAGACGGCTTGTTCCTTGTCCTTGGCCTCTATCATGAGATCCATGGTGTCTGCACACGGCGGCAGAGCCAAAACCCGAGGCCGATGCTTTCGTCGCTGTCGACCGGTGATAGCCTCCGGACAGGGTTCGCTATAGTGCATCTTCTGCGTGATTCCCTTTCGATCCCACGTAGCCTTGATCCGGGGATATAATTCCATTATGTCTTTCGTTCCTTCTCTAATCTTATCCTTGTCGAACAAAATGTTGTGATGATGGAAGTCAAGAACCATGGGAATGTTCAACTCCTCGCACACGGGTAGCAGATCGTGCACAGTCCAGCACACATCATCGTTCTCGAGGACTAGTCTGGCCTTGATGCCGTCCGCAAGTGTTGCATAGTTGTCCCGAAATCTTTGGATGGTAGCTTCCTTGTCCCCGAACATTCCTCCCATGTGAAGAATCATAATGGCGTCCTTGTTTTGCTGGTGAGGAAGTTTGAGCAAGGAGAGCATCTCATCATGATACTCAAGATCACGAATGGCATTCCGGACAACTTCCTTGCGCGGAGATCCCAATTGGGTGAACTGTGGGCAATTAGCGATGGCCAGGGGCTACTCCTTCTGTCTGGTTGACAACCTACCTGACCAGGATGCGTGGTGAGCCGATGACCCAGCTCGCCGGCGACTTTGCCAGCCTCTGCAAGAACCTCGGATGCGAAAGGTGCCAGTTTGTAACCATATTCCTCGTGGCTTGCGAAGGGGAACATCTCGGAGCTTAGACGCATAAATTTAATGCCATATTTGTCGTTCCACCGTATCATTTTGACAATATCTCGGGCATTGGAGACTCCTAGGTTCTCCACGTATCGCTGCCCCCGGGCAACGTCCGCAGGTTGGTCCTTGTCAGGACGGTTCTTGGTCGCATGCTCTGGCTGAGAGGGATCGCACAGCGGATGACGGTGTTCAAGGATCGATGCTATCCTGCAAGTACGTGAACTGAAAACTGGGGGATTGGAAAGGCGAAGATATGTATTGAGACATGCCTGTGCAACAGTCAGTTCCGTCCGCATTTTCACACCTTGAATTCCACATGGGCAACTCACATAACCTAACCGGCCTTTCCATGGCAGTGGCAGATAGTCACTATTGACCGGCGGTGGCCGGGAGCCCTCTGCCTTCAAATCGGAGACGTCCTCTGGCTCGACACCCTGTTGCGCCTCGGCCTCGCCAACTGCGGCGTCGTGTTCTAGCTGAGCCACCTCCGGGCTCTGCCCACGCTTCTTCGACTGTTCTTTGCGGCGGAACCCGATCGTGTCGTCGTCACTGGGGGCACTCGAGGTTCGCGTCATGTCCGGAAGAAAGGCATTGCTAACTTCGTCCCCGCCAGTCTCTTTCTTATTCATGACCGCACTTGACTTGACTGCCAACTTCTGCCGCTTGGCCGTTTTCTGAAAAGAATCCTCGAGCTCCTGCAGGTCATGCACAGCATTGTTGACCCGGGCACGGCCGGGGGGCTTCTCTTGTTTGGCATCCTGTTGCCCGCCAACCGAGTTTGTGTTCTCTTTCTCGCCGACCGGGTACCCGTCGATGCCGCTGCTGGCTCTGGCATTGCGGCGCGACCTCCGTGGTGCTGGGTTGGTGGTGCCTGGTGCAATCGACGTGTCGGTACGTTCTTCGATAACGGGGAGGTCCTGCTGCATCAAAGCCATGGTGGGCTTCTTGCGTTTGGGAGCCATCGTGACAAAGTGCCAGCGGCTGAAAGCCGGGCGTGGGAAGAGAAATATAGGTCGGGCACGTTGCGGAGCAAAAGCAGCGGAGTGTGATCCTAGGTCGAACTTACACAAGCGAATCGAATACCTCGAGTAAGTCGGCATACAACGTGTAACAGTGGATACTCCGTATGCAAATGGGGACAACTTGGGGATCCAGCGGCTGGGAGGGTTGTATGAAAAGGAATCACGTGGGAACGAATAGAGTGACTGTGGCTCTTCTGTACGAGATAGACATGCAGCAGTGATGGATGAACGGGGATTAGGTGACCATGCCGCAGTATTCTAAGACGTTGGAGAAGGAGGGCCAGGGGGATTCTGTAGGAGAATCACTGTTCGTAAGACAATGTCCGGAGCGAAATGTCCTGGTCAGAGGTAATAGAAGGCTTCAGAATCGGGAGATCTGCTGTCGTAGAGGTCTGGAGGCAAACAGTGATGACGGAGTTGTCGTCATATCCCACATGAAAACATTACGGGCCGGGCACTTTGCTCCGTGTATGGTATCGGAGGAATTGACTGTTGGGCAGATGCTGTCTATTTCTATGAGGATTCTAGGAGGAACTAGATAGGTCAGCTGCTAGCCAAAGAAATCATAATATCACCGTAATTGCTCGAGAAACAAAGGGAATATCGACGTTGATTGTCGCGTTGCGGCTGTCAAGGACGTCACCATACTAGAGCTTGTCCACACAGTCGCGCGACAAAAGATGGAAAAGGTGACCGACCGGGGAATTATGTCATAGCTTTTGGCAAGCAGTTAGCTTTCCCTTAGCGGGCAAGGGCTCGCCGATCGGCTCGATCTCGACATGGTGCTGCAGCACTCGGCCCTGACCCATGCTAAACTACAGCTGGGATGCCAAGAGCCATAGGGATGCCGCCCCACTAAAGGCTACCTTAAACCTTCCAGGCGAAAGCCCGCCTCTGCCCTGTACGTGAACGCCAGTGCACTGATTATAGGCGGGTGCGTGGCGCAAACTTGACACCTCTTGTTCCTCTCACAACTCTCACAAATGCAACCACATGGTTCATTCGTACGAATTATTGTGCAGTGGATTGATAACTCCAGATACTCGCCGCTATCTTGTTCCCATCTTTCCTTGTCGCCTGTCTTATTCATCTATCTCTAGTTCATATCATCTGGACCACCTGCAGTGTGGTCATTTCAAGACTCGGCACATCACTCTATACACTAGTTGTTCGTATGGACGTCGACCAAACAGAAAAACGAATTGGCGATTTTGGACCTGTTTTCCTTCCTCGGTCGCACATGAAGGAATCGGAGCCCGTCTTGATAATACTTCATTCGGGAGGCAAAGCGGATAGGCCAATCTCCAGCCATTCTGCTGGCACAATGGCCAAGTCGGGTCGGAAAGCAGAGAAGCCTTGATGACCAAACGGCCTGGCAACCTGCTGAAATCGAAAATCTGTCGATGAACAAGCGAAAATCACCAGAGCTTGGAAATGTTCAGAAAAACGGCATGATCGGCATAGCAGACCGATAATCAGCCACCCACTCTGTTTCCCTTCGGTATGGCGACTCCTCGGCAGGTTCGATCCGTTGGTAATATGGCGTTCTACAGACGGGACAGTCGTATCTTTTTTGCAGAAACCACGAGGCCAGGCAACGCGCATGATACATGTGTTGACATCGTTTCAGTTTGAGTACGTCGTCGTCGATCGGCTGTGGTCTCCATGCCTGGGTGGGCTCTTTTTCTTTGATGACATCACCCGCGACGGAGGATATGTTGGTTGCCGAGGACGCCTTGGACGCTGAAAGCGACAGGTTCGTGCCGGCTTCGAGATCAATCTCTCGTTGTGTTGTGGCATCAGTTTCCGGGGAATAGAGTGATGCGAGGCATATCGGGCTGTGGCCAGGTATCAGTATTGTTGTCCGGATCTCGACCAGGTAAGTTGTGACTGCAAGGATACTGACCATTCCAATTCATCTGAGGTGCGGTTCTCGCTGCGATGGCCCTTGTGCTCGGTAACCTGCTCGATCTCGGCCAAAGCCCTCTGCAGCGATTTGGGTATCTTTCGCGTCTGAGCATCACATCTTCGCCCGGAGGACCGTATAAGCAATTTCCGCAATTGTGTTCGGAAGAAGCTGCGAAAGGTTAGACTTGCAGCTCGCATATCCGGTACAGGTTACATGAGGGACAACTTACAAAGTCGCCAAGGCCAGTAGAACAAGGCCGCAGACACAGGCAATTGTTATGATGTCTGTTGGATGATCCATCCTAGCATTCCTATTATTTCGCCCCTTCCTGTAGATAGTTTGGGAAGTCGGCAGTTGGGTTCTGCCAGATCCGAATTTGACCACGGAATCTCGTTGATCCAATTCTGGAAGACTCCCACCTGACCTATGATGTGGAGGTCGACTCGAATGTGACACCACCGTCGGGACTTGTCTCACCCTTTACCCGGCTCGACACAAGCCTTTATGAATGATTGTTATGATCTTGAACATCAGATCAGAGTGAGGGCAGCGAGCTGGACGAACTGGATAGGGGTGGAACGACGAAAGGGTGGAAAGTTCATTGGAGGATCAATATCATGGTCCGAAGGACATGGACAAAATATAAGGTGTGCTCGAGCAACGTGGTTATAGACACCTATTTCAGGCCAGTGCATTAAGATATCATGCATCTTACAGGGAAACCATCCATTTTTAACAACTCGTCCTGCAGGTAGTTTACGAAGGTCCAAGAAGGAGCAAATTAGGTCAGTGTTGACCGAATATGGTTTGTATCGTCTCGGCACTTGGTCTTGTGCAGGTTAGAATGAGGTTGATCAAGTAAGCACCAACCAACAATGTCAGCGCTCGCAAGCTGGGGAATTGGCAGTTGGTGACCTGTTTGCCTGCATATGAGTCGTGCTAATTTAAGCTACACGTTTGCGAGGATCAGCGCCTTATCTCCAATGGGGCTCAATGCACGTTGGCGCCAATTTGAACCTATCATGTCAGGAACATCCCGCCGTGTTACCAAAATGGGAGGGATTTTTATGGCACAGTAAATTGGGGTGATGCAGCGGCGCGGAACTTTGAAGTCGACGATCTGCGGCTTGCCAAGGAATTCCCCCGTCCCTTACAGCGCTGCCACACTTGGGTATATCAGCCCTACCACATGGTCCCAATCGGACGAAGCAGCGTGGGTGAACGTGTGTCGCCAAAAGTCCAAATTCTCACGTAATTACCATCCCTCCCGACTGCTCTTTCATCGCGAAGTCTTCTTCCGTTTTGCCGAGGGCTCTGCTGACTTGTCTGATTCGTTCAGTTCGCCCAACTTCTTCTCAGCAAGTTGAATGGCTTCGTTTAGTATGTTCTTCTCGCCAACACGGACTACCGTGGCCATCTTTTGTCGATGTGCCGACCTCACGACATCCGCAGAAGCACCGGCTCCGGAGGCGAGTGCCGTTCTGGCCCGATTGTCGGCATCCTGTGCAATGCCGATGTCTTGAGCTTCGTTTGTGGGATACTGCGCTAGACGAAGCTGCAATGCGCGATGTATCGCGGTGATGGAGATCTCGTCACGCTTGCGCTTGTCTGGGATTGCTTCCGGCGTTGTCTTCCGGACAGCCTTCAAGAGTGTCGCGATCTGTTCCTGCAAGTCTTCGGGGAGATGTCTGAATTCCTTCTCGCCGTGCAGCCGTCCCTGCGGATCTGGGCCATCCATGTCTCTGTCCAGGACGAAGACATCCTCGATCTCCTCGTCTTCCAAGTCATTGATCTGAAGGTCCACTTGTTAGTACATCGTTACTCGTCTCTTCAATGATTGATTTTGCGTGCTTACCGCCTTGCCCCAGACCTTCTCGTCCAGCCGCAGCTGCTCCTTCAATGCAGACAGTACCATGTCCCAGGGTAACTCCACGACATCATGCCGCATGTGTTTCTCAGTAACGTAGCCATAGCGCCTCAAAAGATCTCCGTTGGAAAGCGGGCCGTAGTAGTTGTAGATCTCTTCTCCGGCTGCGATGGGTCGCAGGGAGGTCACCGTCAGGCTTCCTTCTTCGTGATTCACGTGTGCCTGGAGCGAGTCAGTAACTGCCTCTGCGTTGGTCTGGGGGTGCCATCTCTTACATTGAACTCGGCGTCGGCGTTGAGAATGTCGGCCATGGGGACCATGCCCATCATCAATTGACCTTCCTTATCCTCCATCCACTCGTCCTCGTCCTCGGGTTCCGGCTCGTCGTCATCGTTCTCTAGATCGAACGCATATGCCATTATGGTGCTCCCCATACGGTGTGCCAGTGCCATCAGCTGGTCTTCGTTCAACCTCTGGGCACCCTGGGGATAGAACACATTGGCGTGTTCCTGGATAGTGGGTAGGACCTTGGCGCGGAACATATTGTCCGCCTCATCCTTGCCAATCTTGGAGCTGATTGCGCTTGCTTGAAGCTCCTCGAGCTCCTTCTCTGACCAGAACATGAGCGTCTCGAATTCCTCGGGCAGAACCTCGAAATATGGCTTCCACTTTGAATTGTCGCCTTGGAGAAACTCATAGATCATGACGAGAATAATTGAGACCCAAGAGTCGGGGGGTCCGGCAGTATCGCCATCTTCATCGGCCTCATTGTCGGTGTCCTCCAGGCCGGCCGTGGAATCCTCAAAAATCTGCGGAACTCTTTTCGGCAGATCCGAAGTCAGGGTGTTGATGATAGCATCCCTGGGGATAGTGAAAAGCACTGTGTCCTCTGGAATGTCTGCGGTAGCAACTGAAATTCGTATTAGCTTGAAGGAATGACTTTGCGACGTCGGATCTGGCGATCTTACTGATTCCACGGCCACGGTTACTTTGGCGTAGATCTTGAATCTGAATCGCCGAGTGGAAAGTTGCACCGGCCAATCCGTTGAACCAATTGAGGAACGACTCGGTCCTCGCATTGAATGAGTCCGCCATGACTTTGATGCTTCCAACTGCAATTCGTTGTCAGGTTGATCTCCCTTGTGTATCTTCGGATTTTCCGCGACGGTGAATTCTTTGTGAAATTTTAACCGTGATTGAAGTTTAATGGGAAAAGGTACAGCGGCTGAGCGCAGGCGGGACCCACCAAAGGTGCCAAAAATTCAGGTCCGGCGCTCACCGATGGCTGCGGGTCGGTCCATTTCAGCTGTCGCCCAAACCATCGCACTAAAAAGATAAATTTCCCGATGCACTGACGAGTGCAGCCAAATAGGTACTAAAAACACCGAATCACTATTCTCGTCAGTGGTAAGATGTTCATATTAGCCTTTCTATGACCAGCCGACAATTGGCATCCTCAATCCCATGTCTCCCAGCCCGGCTGGCCGATCTCTCACGGCAGCTTCTCTCCCTTCCTGGTCGCTTGTCCAACTTGAGACTGTGTCTTGTCCTCTGCATATCTCTGGTAGGCCTTGATGTATAGGCTCTCCTCGCTCCAAGTATCCCGCACACTCGGTCTCTCGGATATCGCGTTATACCAATTCGTCCATCGACTCCAAAGAGCTGAGTCTGCGCCGTCCTTGTCCACGGGGATGGCAAGGCCCCCGGGCTTGTAGTGATCAAGCAGAAACAGGCGCTTCGCCCAAGGCGCCAACGACAAGTCGACCATACTAAACCGGTCGCCCAAGAACCATGGTCCGCTGCCGTCCATTTCCTTGACCAGCGTTTTGATATGATTCAAGAATTCGGAACGTGCTTGGTCGATCGTGTACCCTTTCTCTGGGGTATGCTGGATAAACTTGTAGAAGGCCGGAATGATCTTATTGCTGATGTGATCAATCCACAGCTTGCATCGAGCCTTTTGATATGTGCTCTCCGGATACAAATCAGGGCCATATTTGGCAGGATCTGTGAATTCCTCATTCAGGTAATCGCAGATTATGGTGCTCTCGTAGAGGGGCTTGAGCACCTTGCCTTGTCCGTCCATGGGCACCGCCAAAGTTGGTACGAGGCCGCGCGGATTCAGATCCAGGAATTCACGCTCCTTTTTGTACGGGTTGATCTCGACGTATTGATATGGTATGTTTTTCTCCTCTAGCGCCATCCAACTGCGTTGAACGAACGGGCAGAACCAGCCCGCATACAGCTTCAACGGGTGCTCATCGCGGTGTTTAGCGACTGTCTTGGCGGCGACCCCGCTGGCGTGGGCGTGCAATCCAGTGTCGACCTCTGCCATCTTCTTAAACGTTCTGCCGAGCATCAATGTTGTTGAGTAGTGCTATTGATCATGAAGACATTGAAGTCTCGGATTGCTACTGAATATACCCCCCAAAAAGAGACGCATGGTTAGGTGGTAATGACATCATTATTGCTGGATCTAAACCGTCACACCAATGAAGCGACCTCGTCAACCTCACAACCCCTCCTAGGGCGCGTCGTACTCTGTAGCAAAAACCTCGATGAAATCACAAACGAGGATCACGTTCTTGACCTTGGCATATCGACAATTTATTACTATGTTTTCATTATTATTACAATTATCATAAGAATCATACATGTATAATACATAGTCAACGAGACGAAAAATACCGGGCCCGCTCATCCTCTTGCAAGCCTGGAGCTCAAACGCTCTCCCGTTCCTTGAGAATAGCTGTCACGAAGAACCCACGTGTCTCGAGAAAAGTTGGACTCGAGATCCTCCGAAGCTGTTCTGGTCAAGTAAAGACTTGTATGTTTTGCGAGCACGTTCGGGTCCGTAGGAGAATCTGGTTGCTGGCTCCACCGCTTGTGGTAGGCCGGAGGAGGCAATATGACAGCTGAGTCCTGGAACTTGGATGTTGGAATCATGAGCGGTGGTTCCGGAATTTCCCAATAATCGCTGGATCTGAAGGATGAAATCGCCGACATGGTGAAGGATGCGGTCTTCGTCGTCCCGCTGAATCTAGGTGGAATGTGGTATATTGTCATCGGAGGAGGGTCGAGCTCTTTCCTCTCATCGTCTCCCACTCTTTCGTCGGCGTCTGGCTCTTGAGTTGCAGTTCTGCTAGTAGTTGTTTTATTTCCATGGACTTTTTGGTTGTGTTGACTAGTCCACAGGGCCAAGGTTGGAAGACTCCCGACCAACACAGTCAGAAGGAGTTCTATCATTGACCAAATAGCGACATCGACACCGTCCCCTGGATATGTCAGTAAAGCGCTATACAATACACAGAGTTTGCACCCACAGGTTGAATCGTAAGTACTCGCGAACATGACCAGATGTTTCATTCGTAGTGCACTTGATGTCAAAGCTCTATTCCATTAATTAGTCGCGTGTACAACCATGATCCCGCCTGGGTCAACTTACAGCATCGCAAGGGCAAAGCTTGCAGTTAAAGACGCACGCTGGTATCGCGTTGCTCGCAGCTTACGTAACTGGATAGCACCCACTGCTATCAGGACGAGGTCTTCACTCATGCCAATACCTGCATCAGCAAGTCCAATAGCCATGACATTGAGGCATTTGCTCCCCGCTGTTGGGACCCAAATAGAATTCACTGGCCGACATTGGAGTATGACAACAAGCATAAACGCAATGCCATGGCTACAGAGAAAGGCAATGAATATCTGCAGTGTCAGGCGGACCCAGCGCGTCGAAGATAGTCGAAGAAATAGACAAGCAATCGAGACTTTCGACACCGTTTGAATTGCAATGTACAATAATTGTGCAGCATAAGAGAGCTGAAACGGAATCACTCAGCATGTGTCAGATTTTCAATGGATGATGGTAGGGTCTTACCTGTAGCAGCATAGTGTTATTGATACTGTCGACATTCCAAGAATGAAGACCAAGTCCTGTCTTCGAACCTGGATCTGCTGTTAGAGAGTGCTGCACTCAAGAATACTCTTAAGTGAAGAGCTTACTGATGTAAAGAATGACCGAGAATGCCACCAGGAGGATCTATCGATCATTGGAGCTGTTAGCATATCTCTCCCCGAATTCAACCCAGTAGGAGTGTGTACTTACCACGGCCAGTAGTGATGTCCAGTCGTCGGCGCATAGTTTGCTTGTTGACTGCAATCTCGCCACGCACCGTACCAGAACGACAGGTATCGCAACAGCCAACGTGACAATGAATACTATTTTGATATCGTCTGTCCTTGATGGACTTGGGTAATCCGCGCACCAAGCATCGAGGGCACTGCTGGCCACTGCGAGCTCAGCAGTCAGCTACACATCCACAAATTTATGTACCACACAACACAGAGGTGAACAACTCACAGGCCTGGGCGGCTTCTCCACATGAGCTCTGGACACATGTAGATATGTTGGATAGTAAGATTGTGTTTCGACAGACGCAGTCGCTTGTCGAAGTGTTGTCCATGGTAGGGCAACTTGCGGCCTGCAATTTCTCGGCCACACATTGCACCTGGAACGATTCGTTAGATCATTCAGCTTTCTTGAACTGTCTTCATCCATTGGGCTACCAACAGCACAGCTTGGCATCGAAGATAAAGCGCCCGTCCCGGTTGTGGCTCCCACCATCGTGAAACTCAAAATGTAAAGCAGTGTCGTGAGAAAAGTGGAAATTCGTAGAAAGGCCATCATGGAAGTAAGGAATGGAATAGCATGAAGCTCGAGTTTGAGATGGGTTGAAAATGAGTGACAGCAGGACTAGCCGGCATTAGATTTGTGATGGTCTCCAGGACAGCATGTTTTGCGACTCCCCTTCACCTTGCTATTTCGTTTCTCCAATACTCCAATGTGTCGGGACTTCTTGCTGTCTTATAAAACTACATTATGGGCAACACATTGACGATCATTCTCAGGTAGGGCTGGCTATCATGATATTTTAGTGCATGTTACTGTCTGTGCAAGTTCAAGGGTCCTAATGTGAGCTGTCGAGCCGCGAAGTGACCGTGCGCGTTATGGGGTGGGTGTCTGCCAATCGAGACCTGTGATTGATAGAGATCCTCAAGAGAAAGCATGCAACAGTTGTCACATTGATAAATCATTGAGCCGTGGGAGCATTTATTACGAACTCCCTTTTCATGCACGTAAGTGCATATCAGAATTGTGATTGTTATCGTGCAGCTTGATCTCCATGCATGTCATGCGGTCTCAAGGACGACCCATTCAAGAAGCCGCGATCTCATCAGGAAAGAAAAGCAAAAGCATGCCCACTACATCGATCGAAATCGTCTTGGTATTGCGAGTCAAGACATGTCGTGACGGATTTCGAATATCGGCATGGGGAGTGTTTGGACGTTACGCTAGGGAAAAGCTACCATGGTAATCTCGGTAAGCTGTTCAAATAAGCATAGGCGCGCAGGGTCAGTGTCGTTCTAGGTAGATGTGCTTTTTGAACCATCTTAAACTGTAGCTTTAATCCTTCGGGTGCTAAAAGAGCTGGCTAGCCCACGGCGAAGTGGGTGCTCCTATATTAATGCCTTTCTACCTAGATGAGATGGCCTGATTCTTCCATGGGCCTAACATGCTGCGATAATTCTGTATGCTTCACCTGTAAACGGACGATCATGAATGAGAGTTATGCAACTTGCAAATCTCAACCTACCGAGGTATGGCGAAGCTACGATGTGATCAGCTGAAATGAGCATCGGCTCCCACCAAAGTTCTTACGTATGACAATTGATCTGTGAGGGCCGTGGTAGCACGATTTTCACTGATCATCGCAATATCAGATATGCAAGATTTAGGAATAAGAAAGTTCCATCGATACTACGAGGACCTTTACTGCAGATCCAGAGTCGGCGCAGTTTGCAAGACTGTGCACTCCTGAAGGCGTTTGCGTCCGAGCGGTACCTGTCACCTCGACCTACTATGAAGCTGGCTAGTATAGTATACTAAGCCCGGCTGCTACCGTTCTCGCCGTGCGTTCTCGATGCACTATCTCGAATTGTGCACTATAATTCTGGTGGCACGCTCCAACTTGGGCATAGGCTTGCGAGAATAAATCCGATCGCGTGGGACCAAGCACTGGATGATCAGGTACAAGCAAGCCACCCGTTTGGTAGTCCAGGGATGACGGACCAGCTTGTTGGGGGTGGCTCAAAAGGCTGATTGGCTGACTGGGCCAAGATGGATACGAGTATAGGTAAATTTCTTGCAGGGGGTTGGCCACAAATGGCTGAGCACTCTTGTGTTTCAGTCAAAATTGGTTGCTTTGGCAATTAAGCTCATACACATGGCTCCTTGATGCCACCGATGCTCCAGCCCAGCCCGTCCGATCTCTGCCAAGGCAGAAAGCTTCCGGTCGATCAACCCTATTTTCGGTGATTATGGAGCTCAATGGGAAGGTGTGTGGTGATCACATCAATTACACGCTGTACCTATTTGCATCGGTCTTTCGTATGGGCAGCTCTGAATCAGTCCGCTACATAGGTACCTAGGTAAAGATAGCCTGTGTGTGTGTGTGTGTGTGTGGTATTGTTCTGGCTAGTGTCAGTCTTACACATTGTCTCCTGCCTCGGGTCATTTGTGGATTAAAATGCAAGGCCTGGTTCGAGGGAGGTAAGATGGAAAGATGCAGATTGGTCTGTCATCCGAATACATCGTTGCTACCTACTTGGGCTGATTTAGTTGCGCGAGAACAGATTCGCGATAAGGGCATTGATGCAATCTGGTAGGTGCTGACTTCTTGCCATAAGAATCTAATAAAAGATATTGTATGCTACTGTGGCAATATGCAATTATTAATCACTACTCCGAAGTTCAGCGGGGGACGACGGAAGCTTCCAAAAGCGTTGCGCTGATGTACCGCAGCGGTCGAATGCGGAGGTATTTGTGAAGATCAACCTTCACAATTGGGGTCACCGAGTGAGAGACATTGCATTTGGAATCGGAAGTCTTCATGATGCTTGGGGTAACAGTGATTCACGGCGGCCCATCTCATGAGTAATCGACGATGTATTATTGTGTTGGGGGTCACTGCTGACAAGGAAACTCGGAAGCAGACCCCGTCGTGGCACGGAAGCAATTCGGTGTAGCATGAACTCAAGTCAATAAAACCTCCTGAAGCGGCTGTGCAAGCAAATCCTGCCGAGCGCCGGACAACCTTCCCGTCCGCACGCGAATGAGAGGCACGACGGCCGAAACCGTCTGACTCATCATACGGCAATGCACAGCCTCTGCCCGTTATAGCCTTTCCCTCATCACCGCATGTCTTCTTCCCGTTATGTAAGACATTTCAGAACATGGAACTTTCCGACAGGGACCAATTACGAGCGGCCGTGACGCCAACTGATGCTCACGTAGATCGAAAATGCGAGGCTCTTGCACACCGCGTGTATGAACCACTGATCAACGAACTTCCAAATCCGGCACAAGGCTAGGATGTGCACGTGGCGAGTTCAGCGGCTGACTGTGGAGCTTCTTGTGGTTGTTGACAAGTCGGCTTTCTCCTCCCTTGCTTTCTCAGTACTGTCGCTCTGTTCGCCAATCTCGACACCAACCTTCCTTGAGGCAGACTCAACCAGCTGCGACCCACCTATGTATGCGAGGACCGCGATCCCGACGACATAGAATGCGAATATGGCGCCGGCAAAAGCCACAAACGATATCTTTGCTGCGTCTACTCCAAAACAGATGGCCTCTCCAGCAGCAAGAAACCCCCGCTGGACGCCCATGTAGTGGCCGATTTTGTCTCGGGGTATATCGAGATTTCCGATGAACCACGGTACTATGTACTGCCAAAGAATCGACGCAGTCCAGTTCAGCACGAACAAGACCATTGCAGGGCCGTATCGTGTTTCGGTCCAGTCAACAGGACTTGTTGGCGGAGACGTGCGATCGAAATGTCTTGTTCGAACAATTTCCCATAACCAGGCCGCCATGAGCGGAACGGCGACGAAGCTCAGCCCGGCCAAGGCTCTTCTGCGTTTCGTCCATTTGTCGTTGTCGAGAATTAGTTGCAAAATATGGCCGAAGGGAATTTGCACGACGAGCGCAATAAAAGACAAGAGCGAACGTGCTCGAAGGCTATTCTCAAAAGCATTGGTCGAACCAAGATAAATCAGGAACGATCCCGCCGGGAGAAAGGCAGGCAGCATGACCAGAAGCTTCCAATCTTTGAAAACAGCCAGGTTCGACAGGAGCTCGGATATGTTGCTCTTTTTCTCAAGTGCGACAACTTTCACTTCGGCATCGTCTTTTACTTCGTCGGGCCGGCGAAGTGTGATCAACGACAACAGCGCAACCGCCACCATCAAAGCTATGTATGTGGCGTAGATTGCAGGGGGGACTCCCGCGCGCTCGGTATTATCTCGATTGAGGATGACAGGCAGGATACTGCAAACTATCGAGCCTGCGGCCTGTATTGTGTTCTGGATGGCGATGAACTTGCCCTTGTTCTTGTCATTCGAGTATGCCACCTGGATATATCCGGATGTGATGAATACAGCACCAGCACCAACGCCAACGATAGCGCCGCCGATGAGAGGAAATGCAGCATTGCCTGTCACTTCATAGTACCACAGCGAGCCGACATACTACAGATCCAAGGAACATTAGTCTCGACATTCGAAGAGGGTGGGACAGCGCACAGTGCGTCACTGCCAATTGGGTACGATGCATGGTGAGGGACCAGGAGTTTTCCTTAACCCTCAAAGTATAAAGATAAGCGAATCAAAGAAATACTCACCAGGGCGTACGTGCAAATCCCGAAGCACATTGTCAGCCCAGGGCCGAAGATGTTTAGGTATGTTCCACCAAAGCATGCTGACAGAAACCAAACGGATGACAGAATCGCGTTGGCGGTTTGGATGACATCAGCAGATTCTGGCCTACCGCCTCCTGCTCCGAGGAGATTCAAGGAGACAAAGACTCCAGCTGAGAAAGCGATACCGACGCCAGCCACGACGTTTTGTATGTAAGCGCCGGTTGTCCAGGAGGGGAGGAAAATTGAACATGATGAGCGTGCCATATCACTCCAGCAGAATTTCAATACTTCAGAGATGGGGTATCAATGGAGTTCAACGGTTGGTGATGATGCACAAACCCAAACTTCTTGGGAGGGCACTCTATCTATAAGGACTACTCAGTTTTGGGACCAAATAGCCTGGCATTTCAAGCAACTCCGTGCTTCCTGGACTCGACTCCCACTGCAGCGGAGTTACAAGACATCTCAGCCTTTGCCTTCACAGTATCGCAGTTTGTGGAGATCCACATCCGCTACCTATACTGCACTCACCATCCGGAGAGTCTCCACCCCGAGGAGTCACGATCCGGGGTCTTTCTTCCACATCGTGATAGTGCCAGCATAATCCATGTCGTCTGGGACTACAGCTGAAATGGAAATTGGAGCACGGAGGAATCGATGTAACGTATGACCAACTTCCTTCACTTCATTCGTCTGAATCAGTATCAAAAAATACAGACATGGATGGTTGATCTGTCGGGTTGGACCACTCTGGGTCACTCCCAGAGTGTCGGGACCTATGATTACCAAGGATCCTAAAGCGCTAGCCGCCCGAGGGTGTTCCATTCTCGGTCCGCATGATGCAGCACCGTAGCATAACGATATCGAATAACAAAAGCAGCGTTGATCTTCTTTTACAGCTTTCATAATTACTGCCTATCGCGGCCCCACATAATTCTGGGTCGCGAGAGGCCAATAAACGAAGACCAGAGCAGTAAACGGACGTTGGGCCCGTTGGAAGGTCAATTGGGGGCCAGGCAACATCACGTATATCTGAGTAGGTACCTGTGCGGCATGGTGAACCAACCACATACGTGCCAGGCCACAGCCACGTTCTCACGCCAAAGCAGAAAAAGTCACATCATAGAAAGTAGGCAGGTCTTCTGATGTGCCGGTGTGTCTGGCGCCGATACGGGGACTGGACTCTTATCGGCGGAGCTGCCAAATTAGGCCAGCCGTTATGCGTAATGTGGCCCACTTCTGCTTGGAAACCCTCACTTTATGAAGATGTGACGAAAATTGAGGCAGTTGTGAAATCGTCGAAAATGGATACTACGACTTGCTCGTGACAGAATCTGAACGTACCTCATTTATGATCTGATTCAGCACCGTGACTCTCACGTAACGCCCACCTTGCCTGTTACCGAAACAGGGGCCGGCGGGAACGGCGGTGCTGTAGGCAGACCGCCTGTCACTTAGTAGCCTCATAACCCTCAACCAATTGCGTCGAAAATAGAGCGCGGTAATGGCCGGTCGACCCTATTTTCTGTGGGCTTGACGTTCGGTGATCACTACCGAGGACTCGGTAGCCTGGCCCCTGGACCCATCGTCCCCCGAATAGGCAATGGGCCTCTACAAGTTAGTCATCGGCAGCACTTTGTATGCAAGTCTCGTTGACGTGTGTAAGCCGAAAAACTAAAAACGCACGCTCAGATCAGCACTACTTACATGAGGACGGGTATGAGTGGTGTATCCACCAATTCGGCCAGGCTGAAAGGACAGGGGCGGCCACGTTCTGATGTCTCATGCGTAGGGCAGAATGCAAAGGCACAGAGTTCGGTGCGACACACCGTGGAGACTTCCACATGGCTCCCGTCATCCTTCCAGGCGATGCCGACTCCGTATGATTCAGTATTATGGGTTCGTGAGAATTCCAGAGTACCTCAGGCATCTAAGCCACAACTGCCGGCCCGTGGCGGCCAACGTTTTCGACGCCAGATGCAGTCCAAACCTCAGTATTACGGTACTTAGGCGTCCAGATTCTGTTTCTGGTATCCTATTACTGTCAACACTTGGGGGGCTGCCTGTGAAGAGACCCTTGTCGATGGAAAAGAATTGTCTCTAATGCATGCACATTGCCTCTGCCTTCTGGGGCCAAGCAACTCATAAGAGACATTGTCAAGTATGAAGTATAACGCAGAGTACAATGATAAATAGGTGTATTTCGTCCATCTGTTGCTCAACAATCGAAACATACAGAACAACAAAAACTCTCAATCTGACTTACAAGTCTTGATATAAGATCACATTGAATCATATCTTCTTGAATCCTTCTCAATCTGCTACCCGTCTCACTTCAGCACCAAGGTGCAGAACTCCTTCGCCTTGTCAGGGCCAGAATCCTGTCGCCATACAATCCAAACGCCCGTCATGGAAGCCAAATATGCCCCGGGCGTCATCGTCCTCAACAAGAGATACTTCCCAAGAGATGCCTTGAGCGCAGCACAGGTTGGCGCAAGCGCTTTCACGTTATCGGTACTCCGTGTTCTATTGGACGCCAAAGTCCTGTCTGGTGTGGTTCTATACTCTCGTGATGAGAGCATCAGTCAGGCACACTGCAGTATAGAAGAGGAGTGGAACAGCATCCCAGTCGTCACTGTATACTTCAACTTCCGCATGTCACAACAGAACGTGGCACATGCTTTGAGCCTCGCCTTCAACTATACGGCACTCCAGCAGCGCGGCAAGAGATCTCACCCAATTGTATACTATCAGACGGACACACTCCTCCAATATCACCCACACGGCTACCAGTTCTGTGTCACCCACCATGGTCCCTTTGTGTCGCATTTCGATAAGCAGTTCTCCCCTGAGCTGTCGAGGCTTGCTTTCGGCGGTGATGCAGACAAGGTGGACATCCTTGCCCAACAACAACGGACTGGAATCGAGAAACTGCTCGAGGACAAGCTTGGCACTGTACTAGCACACTCGGGCCTCCAGCAGCGAGTTCTCGAGGATGAGGGACTCAGTGCCAACCGATTCAAGACATTACGCCCTCCCATCGGTGTGCCTCCAACCCAGAGTCCCAGCATCCTGCCCGAGAACATGCAGCAGTTCATCGCCGAGTCCGAGATCCTGCTCTTTACAGCAGTGGCACGGTTAGATTACTTCAAGAACGTCGAGCTGCTCGTCGAATCCGGCAAGAAGCTTCTGAACAAGGGTCTGCCTGTCCGTGTTCTGGTAGTTGGTGACCCAGAGGAGCAAAGCTCGCGCCGCGCAGATCTGCTGAGCTTGGTACCCGTGAGCCAGCGCCACAACTTCCTCATATTGCCCAGATTACCCAAAGATCACCTGTATGCTCTGTTCGCGGCCACCACCCAGAACGGTATCTTCATTTGCCCGTCGCGGTACGAGACACTGGGCATCACACCTCTCGAGGCAGCTGCCAGCGGTGTCACGACACTCATGACAGAGACCCCAAACGTCGAAGCTCTGGCTTTCATGCCTCCGACCTGCCAAGTACCGCAAGAGGCCGAGTCCATCGCCGAGCGGGTGGAGAAGATCTACCACGACGGCATCCCCATGTGGGCCGAGAAGGTCAAGAATCACGTCCGGCCCGAGACGTCACTCGAGGGCTTCGGAGCAGATTTGCTCCAGGCCTGGGCGGAAATGACCATGGCCCGCCGTCGCAGCACTCCTACGCCGCTGACAAGGCAAGACCGTGTCACATCCTGGGACCGCCGCGTCACGACGCGACCCAGGCCCAGGCTGGCGACAGGGTTCTTATCCGAGAGCTTTGCGGAGATGCTCAAGCATGTGCCCATGTCGCCAGTCTCTTTGATGGTGTCGCCATAAGTCACGCAGTGTTCGCTCGGCACGTTCACTGGGGATTGCTTTCAATGTGTGTATTACTAAAAGATTTTTCGGGTGGCGCTTGCTTTTTTTATATTTCCTTCCCGCTTGTTCCATCTGTCGGACCTGTTTAGAGTTTGGCGATATCAGCTTAGAGCCTTAGACTGCATCAAGATCAGATCATTGGGGTACGGAGTTGCTGTTTTAGTGCTTCCGAAAAAGAATTACAACGGAGTTGCTTCATTGCGAATAGCAAGGGAGATTGGGGAAGGCAGACAGATTTCTTTTCGCTTCACGGCACTTTCTCAATCAATTAATATTTTTCTCTCTTCCGATCTCTCGTCTTACAACTTTGTCCGAAAATCTGGTTTTATTTCTTTAACAAGTACCTAGGTAGATAGAGGAGAGAGTGAAAGGCATGTCAATCAAACCATTTTATTTGCTTTTATTTCCCTTAGACCTGTCGAACATGCCGTGACCACCGATATTATACAGCCACGAGTGCTCTCGATCCGTGGACGTGGACAGCAATAACGCGACCATCAACAATTCAAACGCGTTCACATCATTCTAAATTAAGCTTACTTTTAGCGTTTATCATAAGGTTTGCTGGTACGCAATAGTAGGTACTGATTGTAACGGCTGTGGGGCCAATATTTCGAGTATGGCTACTGGTTTTGTACAAGAGGAGATAACGTAGGTAGTGCGTATCATCAAATCATGTCCATTATGTCAAAAGACTATCGCTATCCAAGGTATACATACTCATTAAAGTGTCCAAACGCCAGGGCCAAGGCAATAACCATGTGACACGCCCTTATAGATGCACCCGACCGTACCCAGAGCTTACAGGAAAGCTCCGACACCAACAACGAAACCTGCCAAGAGACCGCCGATCATGGGAGTGGCGGCGGCGCCAGCACTGTCTCCAGTTGACGAGGCGGCGCTTCCTGCGGCGGATGTTGCGCTGCCAGCCGCATCCGTAGCACTGGACACAACGCCGCTGACACCGGTCGACAGAGTAGATGCAACACCACTGGCGCCGGACTTGACAGTAGAGGCAGCACCGCTGGCGCCGGAGGTGATTGTGCTTACGATGGCCGATCCGTCGGAGGAGATAGTCGTAACGACTCCTCCAGCAGCCGAAGTAATGGTGCTGACGATGGCCGATCCATCGGACGAGATGGTGGTGACGACTCCACCGGCGGCCGAGGTGATGGTGCTCACGATCTCAGAGCCGCCCGAGGTGATGGTCGTGACAACGCCACCGATGGCAGAAGTAGCATCACTTGCAGCGGAGGTTACAGCACTGCCGGCAGAAGATGCGGCGCCGCCGGCGGCCGAGGTAATGGTAGAGACGATTTCACCTCCGTCCGAAGTGATCGTAGTGACCACGCCACCAATGGCCGACGTGGCATCACCTGCGGCGGAAGTCACAGCACTACCGGCAGAAGATGCGGCACTACCGGCGGCGTCGGCGTAGTTCCAGCCGCACGATGTGAGGATCTCTGCGAGGCCTGGTATCATGGAATTAGCTTGCGTCTTGTTATCACCTCGGGGGAGATGAACATACTGCTATCAGGGTCATTTTGACCGTTGGAGATGGAGCAAGCCGCGCAGTACATCAGCTCGTTTCTTGCACCAGCGCCGCAGATACATTGACGCTCCTCGGCATCGCTGCTAGTCTGCTCAGCGCAGGTGGAGGACAGGCTGACAGCATCGTTGCACTGGGCAGAGCAGGCTCCAGGGAAGTCGGCAGCGTTGAGGGTGTTGGCTGCACCCACGGTGGCGAGGGTGAGAAGACCAGCGACAGAGTTGAAGTGCATCTTGACGGTATTACGGAGTAACGAGTATCGGTTGGCTTGTCGGGTGATGGAGATATGGGACTCGGTCGGATTGAGATGCTGCTGATGATCTTGCGGTTGGCTGGTTGACTTCAATTCCAATGGACGCGCCCGACCTCGCCTTTATGTACAAAACATCCCATTCTCGTTCGCGGCTACGTAAGGTAGCCATCCGCGTCGAATTTGTCCTGGCAACGGGCCATGCAAGCAGCAACCCAGCTACCTATCGCGATTCCCTGCTTTCTTGCAACGCTGGACCAGGAACGCAAAGGTACGCTGGCGCTGGTATCGTCAGCCAAGACTGTACAACGAACAAGCTCCACGGGGTGTTTCCAAGTCATTGCAGCTCACTTCCAAGGTCGGCACCCCTGCATGGAGCAAATGGGACCAGGGCACTGGGGAAGAGGCCCTGTCGATCCACAGCCGAGTCCCGGTAGAGGCGCCAGTTTGTCCGTGCGGCCTCTCTGACCGGCACTTTGGCGAGGTCGAAGACTTCTGGATAGAGAATGGAGAAACGCCAAGTCATGCTCGGATCCCCAGTGATAAGGTCAATCCTACATACGGTGTTCGATGGAACGATTCTCCTTCCTTTCCATTTTGTCTCCGCTAGCACCGAGAAAGAGTTGCGGTATGGATTCAGGAGAAGACGCGGTCTAGAGGCCTTGTGCTACGACCGCGCCGTTATCCTGCCGGCTCAGCACAGGTATGACGTACAATGGAGCAAAATTGTTGGTCTTCGCCGTACAAGCGACGCAAATCATCCGATGTAAATTGGAGACGAGGTTAAAGAAGTCAAGGCATTCGGGCCATGATGTGATGAATCATGTAGGCCTGCGCAGGATATACATAAGAAGGAAAAAGGAATCAATCAATTGTTGGGTGCATCAGTATGAAACGTTTGTGGCTTGCAGCTGTTCAGCTTCTTGGCCAGGCTTTGGAGGTTGGGATGGGATTGTGTCGCTTTTGCACCCAACCTTCCCCGCGCCAAGAGAAGTCGCTCCAGGGCAAACATGCTTGACAGGGCTCCAGCTCGTGCGCTGCGCACGGCAACGTCTTTATTCGCAGTGTCACCGATCTTGTACAGCACCGGCCCCGTTTCGTCCCCGGGCGCCAAAAGTGTTGTTGTATTACTCAACGGCAGCCCGTGACGGATATGCAAATTGGAAGTCGGCTGTTGGCCTTGTCTGTCCTTATCCACAACTGACGCCGGTCAGGATCTTGACAGTTGCGGGATTTGCGCGAAGACCACCGGAAATTGGGATACATGAGGATTGAGACGATCCTGCAAAAAAGTTTGCACTCAATGGATCCCATTGCGATGATCTCGCAAATCTGCACAACCACGATGGCAGCCTCGGCTGCTAACATATTCTTTCAGTCTGCTCGGTGCCGTTTATCCTCTCTGCGGCAACTCCCTGCGGAAATAGACACGTTCGTAAGGACCCTCGGTGCGACGCTCGGTCTCAATAAAGCCCAATTTGTTGTATAGACCAATGTTCTCGAACATCTTGACGTTGGTAAAGAGGGTGAGTGCTCCGACCTCCTTGGATCGTGCCACGGACTCGGCGTGATCCATCAGCATTCGACCGTAGCCGCGGCCTTGGGCAGAGGGATCTACCACCACGTTGTTGATCTTGACAAAGTCTGCATTCTCGTCCACCGACAGAACGATGGATCCCACTGCTCTGCTCCCCTGACCGGTTCGAAGTACGTAGACATCATGCGCATCTAGAAGCTGCCTATAATCGGCAAGCATCGGTGCGGGCTTTGTGCCGTTGAGACGCTCAATGTACTTTGAATAGGCAGCCTGGACGATGGACTCGATACCTGCAATGTCGGTAGCCTTGGCTTTGGTGATCAAAGTGTCGGAATGCAAAGTCATCGTCGCGTATACACAAATTTTCGGTGTCCAAACTCATGTGTGAGTCAGTCTCGGGGTGGCAGTGTCGGCTTGAGGAGGAGATAGGCCTTTGTCCATGGGGACAGCAGCGCCTAGGCCCATTTGATATGCAGATATGACTGACTCGCTCAACGTCCAATGAATGTTTACGTAGATTGTCAGCAGCGCTCATCTACCTAGGCAATAGCGGCGACCGCCGACGACTTTGTATACTTGAAGAGGCTCTCCTGAATGCAGCCCATCACGAATTCCGGCCACTGAAATCGTCGCGTCGTACGGGATATTCCAGATTCTAGTTTATGGAATCCAACATGGAAGCCATTGCCCCACCAAGAGCACTTCGGCTCTAGGCTACAGCCTGCCCCGGCAGATGCTGCAAGGCCCGCCTACTCGGTACCTAAAAGAAAGAAAAATTACAACGCAGCACACGGCCTAGACTTTCGACGGTTGGCGCACTGCTTAGGAGCTTCAACCCCCAGCCATCGTCAGTCTGGTGCGGTCTCTGAATCGACGACGACTTCAGCATACCAGGCACACAATATTGCTACCACGACTGTCCCGCGACATAGAACCTTGCTGAGCCCCATCCCCTAACCTAGTAGCCTTTTCGCACTGCTCCATTGAGATCATTGTCCTCTGTTGTTTCTCCCCGTGCTTTGCCCCCTTCCGATTCTATCACTAATCGACGAGCGCAACTCTTCGCCTCCATCAATCTTCTCTCCAGTCTGCCGTTCATGTATTCGCCATACCTAGATGCGCGTTTCGCCTGGGCCTGGTACTAGGTAGGATATGTTACTGCTTGATTTTAGTGCTCGGGAATCAATTGGCCAGACTTCACATATATCTGAAGAGCAACCTAGAACATACAGCAGGTCTGATGTTTATGCAACCTTTTCCAGACGGACCTTCATTCCGCGTGGTCTCAAAGTCAGACTGGGATTTTCGACTGTAAATGGTGTCACGTTGCCCAGGATTCGGAAGTTCCGAACGATTTCTACCAGAATCATCTTGATCTCGTACAGAGCAAAGTGGCGACCGATGCAAATTCGAGGACCATTCGAGAACGTCGCAAAGGCATAGGGTGACGCTTGCTCCTCGCTCAAGTTGTCCCAGCGATCAGGGTCGAACGTCTCTGCATGCTCGCCCCAGACGAGAGGGTTCAGAGATGTGACGGCTGGAACAGTTTCGAATGCGGTATTCTTTGGGATAGGAATACCATCAATAATCACGTCAGCGTATGACTGACGGTATACGATGGATCCTATAATATATGAGCCAATGTGTGCATATCTGGGTGGTACGGCAATAACCGACCTGGAGGGTACATTCGTAGAGCCTCTTTGACGAAATTGTTCAGATAATGCAGAGTATCCAAGTCAGCAAATGATAAATCCGCTTTTCCGCCCAGTGCGTGTTCGATCTCGTCCCGCAGTCTCTCCTGGATATCCTGCTGTGTTGCCATTGTATAGAGGCTCCACGATACACAATTGGCTGATGTGTCGTGTCCGGCGCCAATAAACTGAAGAAGCTTTAGGAGAGACCATGTCAGCACATCATAATCGCCTTTTCACGTGGAATGCACACCACCGTATACTGGTAGAAAGATGGAGGACCAAAAATACTCACATGTCCAGTGATGTGCAAATCTGGAATGCCCTCGGCTGAGCCACCTGGCATGCTTTCCTCGATAATGAAAGACAGCAAATCCTGGAAATCCTCCTTTCTATGGACGCCCTTGAGGAAGGCATTTTGAATTGCGGATTTCCTCTGTGTTATCAGGTCACGAAGCACTCTATTAAGCCACTCCTTGGCAACCTTGTAGTCGCGATTGGCTCGCAACGGTATCCAGCGCGTGGGGAAAAACATGCTTCCAAACATGAGGATCTTGCCAACCAGATCCGGGCCGAAGATTGTGTTATAAGCCTGGTGAAAAGAGTAGTCGGATAGTGTCTTGATATCAGGGCTGAACTTGTTCGCAGTGGCACTTGAGTTCAAATAGTCGAGCTCGATACCCAGACTCGTAACACCAATGATGTTCAAAGTTGCTTTCGAGAAAGTCTCGGTGCAGTCGATCGTAGCAACGCGACCGTCTGGGGACGATGCAATGGCGCGAGCCACCAATGAACACACTTCGCGGGCTTTTGATAGAAACACTGGCTCGAGCCTTCGAATGCTGTTAATAGAAAATGAACTGGTAAGCATTTTCCGAGATGCTCGATGATCCTCGCCTTCTAGAGTTGCGATCCCTATACCCTGGTAACGTCAATATTGGCTTCTCAGTTTGTCATTCTATCGATTAGCATACCACGAAATCTTTCGTCATCCGCAGCCATGTGTCAGGTTTTCTGAAAGCATAACAGTTTGTCTGAAAGACATCCTTGTGCGCATTTGGGCTGTTGCAAAGCAGGACTTCGTTGTTCGCAAATGTGAGGAACCGGATAAGTGGCGCATCGGGAAATTGCTTCATCCATTGCACGTATAACGCCTGCGGCGACTCCGCATTGATCAGATTCAGTACTTGGCCAAGGAAAAAGTGGTTTCCCTGTAGCGGACAAAATCAACACTGTTCTGATTCCGTACTTCTAGGGCAGAACAGACCTTAATAGTCGGGAGGTGTCGCAACGGGGAGAAGTATCGGTGGTACAAGAAGACACGATAGATCTTGACTAGCAAGTATACCAAGACAAATACAGTAAGGGATTGAAGAATGAAGCCTCTGACATCGAATCGTTCAGATGCAATGGCCGTGGGGGATTTCTCTGACCAAATTCTGTAAAGCGCCGTCAATACCACGGCAACACCAGCGCAACGTCTTGTATCCATACTGGCCAACTAGATTCGTGTTGTATGGGATATGCGTCAACCGTAACGACAACTTGAAATCCATACACGACAAGAAGAGCTGTATCTAGCCAGACTTTTATGCTAAAATGTCCTCCATGCTAGGGGTAGTGAGTGTCATGGTCACGGACTATCCTTCCGAGGCCTGAGCCATCCATACCCACGCCCTTACAGCAAGACTTCACCTCGACACGTGCGAATTGCTTGCCGGCCTCGTCTATTTTCTGCAGCCAAGCCTGAATGCTCTGTGCTCTGTCGCGTCTGCGGTGGAGATGCATTCAGAGGGTGGGAGTGCTTGGTCGATTGATGAAATATTGGACGTGTGCAGTTCTCTTTGCCTCATCAGATTGGTTCATATATGTGTCAAAAGGCCAACGCCGTATAGTAACCCACATTTTGATGTGAGTGACATGCGATGTAACCTGAGAACCAGCATGGTGATGCTAATTAAGGTATCTCCATGTACGAATTGGGATGTTCCGGGAAATGATCTGCGAAGAATGGCGCGATGTATAGCCCTGCGCACTGATAGAGGAGACATTTAGTCAAACTTGCTCACGTCGAGACCTTGATTCAACTCGTTCTCACTTGTGTCTTTGCTTTGTTTTTATATCATGCCAGTCAGACAGACCAATCGCACTTCAAATCGTCAGCTCTCCTAGTCACAAGCATACTTCCAATAAGCTACATTACTGCCCCCCAGCATTACTTGTTCGCATCTTGTACGTTGTAGGCTCGGACCCTCCAAAGGCAACTTTCCTAGGACTCATGCAAGCGAGCCAATGTCTGTCTCTGGGCTTTAGTACTCGGCAGTCAAAGCAAAGTGTGGCGTCAGCGCTTTCTCGTGATCTTCTCCCTTGCGTATCTCTACCCAATGTAGTACGAGTGACGTCTTACGATCAGTCATGATGTGCCGGTTGGTGGCTTCGATGGCACCGAAATAGGGCGGATGCTCCGAAATAGTGGGGTAACGCCGATGCTCTTTCGGGCGGGCGCCGATTCTTCGTATAAGTGGCAAGCCGTGCTTTGCCAGGAAGACTTCTGGCAGTCGAGTTTTGGGCATTTGTAATTTGCAACTTTTGCTTGTCACCCATGATGGATGCTTCTTCAAATATTATTGATTTCAACCAGAGGCCTCAAGCCTGGAGGGCACAGGATGTTGAGCGTGACACATCCTGGACGATGCGCCTTACCTCCGAACAAGCGGACGGCTTCACACTAGCTTTGCAGCATGCGAAGAAGGCGAGCAAACCTCTACTCGAAATGACTCAGGAAGACTATCCCTTGCCTGATGTCTCACGCGAAGCGCTCAAACGGGCTATAGAAACCACACAAGGTCGATGGGGGCTGTGTCTCGTCAAGGGATTTCCTACGGACGAATGGAGTGAAGCTGATATGCGCCTGGCCTACTGGGGTATGGGCCTATACATGGGTGTGTCTAGGCCACAAAATCGAGCGAGCGAGGTCATCAACGATGTGAGGGACGCAGGTGGTGGTTACAAAGTCAAAGGTGGACGTGGGTACAACACCAATGCCGAGCTTGACTTTCACCAAGACTCGGCCGATGTCGTTTCACTGCTTTGTAGACGGACAGCGAAGTCAGGTGGCACCAGCAAAGTTGTGAGCTCTATTGCAGTACGGGACCATGTTCAAGAATCACGCCCGGATCTCATCCCAGTACTGCAATCGAACAACTGGTTTCACAGCTTTCAAGGCACACAGGACACGGCACAGCCGGAGTTCTATCGATGTCCCATCTTCGGCAAAGACGCAGAGTATTTTTGTGCTCGCACAAACCGCAAAAACGCTTTCGCTGCGCAGACCGATTTCCCAGAAGTTCCTCGTTGGACGGCAGAACAAAAAGAAGGCCTTGACCTTCTGGACTCCATCATGTCTTCCGATGAGTTTTGCTACTCTATGGAGTTGGAGAAGGGAGATATGCAACTTTTAAACAGCTTCGTGACTCTGCATTCCAGGACTTCGTTTGAAGACTACAAGAAACCAGATGAGAAACGACACCTCATGCGTCTGTGGCTGTCCATTCCCATTTCGATGCCGCTGCCCCCGGAATGGGCAGAATACTGGGGCGATGTCAGAGCTGGAGCTGTCAGAGGAGGCGTCAGAGGAACTGCAATCACTCCAGAGTTTCTGGAGTATGAGAAACGGCAATCCGATACCATGAAAATGAAGTTCAGTCCTTGGAAGCCATTGATACGCAAAGAGGATATGGCCATGATTTTGCAGGCATGATGGCCGGCAGGTACGGGAGTTGTATATACACCTGACTAAGAAGGTGGTCACTTGTACCTTCACAAAATAACAATCTCAATCCAGACGTGCCAATTTTTGTCTTCAAACAAACATGACCGCTTTATGTACCGAGATGCTTTGGTACTCTTTTCAAGACGGGGACGCGTGGATACGACATAGTGCCCGAGACATCGAAATCTTCGAGAGACCTGGGTATGTTCATCCGACTGCGTGTCGCCTCGCGCATAGGCGATCGGATATCCGACAAAATCTGTAGCATTAATACTAGTATGTGGCAATATTGAAACCCCCCTAGAAGATTGTACATGATCCCACCGCTCCGCGGATGTAAGCCCTATCGGTAGTTCCCCGTCCGTAGACTGCGGAGAACCTTGTCCCCCGCATTATGGCGATTACTGGAGCCCAGCAGCCTGGAGTCCGGACCATCCGAACTACTTACTATATTCATTTAAGGGCGAAGGCGGGGCCAGCCAAGATATAATACTATAGACATCTGTGCAAATATAAGCGGATAGACAGGATATTGATACTCACATCCCAAGCCCGCACCACGATTGTTTTGAAAAACTTGAACGCGAAACAACAATGGCAGCCGCCCGGACGGGAATGAATGGTGGCGGTGTTGGTGAAGTTGACATGAAGCCATCGACTAGGCTCCGAAAGCTCATCTCTCAGGAAGGAGTCTGCGTCCAAGCTCCTGGGGTATACGATGGCATTTGCGCTCGCATCGCTATTGAGCAAGGCTTCCAGGTCATGGTAGGATACTTCGTCTGTAGGTTGCATCTGCCGGCATTAATTCTAGAACAGTACCAATCCGGCGCAATGACAACAGCAGCACGCCTTGGCCGAGCTGACTTGGCGTTTGCGTCGTTGAATGATTTTGCGCTGAACGGCCAGATGATTGCCAACATTGACCCGCGCGTACCTCTCATTGCAGACGCCGACACGGGGTTTGGTTCTCCGCCCAACATAGCTCGCATGGTACAGCTGTACGACCAATGTGGCATTGCCGGCTTTCATATTGAAGACCAGATAGCCAACAAGCGATGCGGCCATCTTGAGGGAAAGAAGCTGGTGGACATGGAGTAAGTTGCGTGCATTTCGGCCATTTGCGTGACATTGAGAGATACTCATCCGCATTGTGACCAGGACTTGGAAATCTAGAATCCGAGCGTGTGTTTTAGGACGAGAAGCCATATATGGCCACAGTGACATCGTAATCATAGCACGAACCGACGCACTAGCCGTGGAAGGATTTGAGTCCGCTTTGCAAAGGGTACAGACCACTCCGAATGCCATTCCGTTCTATTTGAGCTGTTGAACGCTTACTTTGCCCCAGCTCCTGACCGCTAAAGAGTGCGGTGCAGACATGGCCTTTTTGGAAGCGATTGAGACCGAGGAGCAGATCAAGAATGCTGCCAAAGCCCTTGCGCCAATGCCTGTAAGTTTTTCAACAACTTGCCCAGATCATATAACTGATCAGGTAGCTCATGATCAACTGCGTCTCGTTGGGGAAAACACCATGGTTCCCGCCCAAAAAGCTTGCCGAGCTCGGTGTGAAGGTGAGTTAAGAAAGAATAAAGCAGAAGAAAAAGATGAACATGGGCTGAACTACTTGATAGCTTGCAATCTACCCCAGCGCCGCTGGCAGACCAGTGACACACGCAATTAGGCGGTCATATAAACTCATAAAGGATAAGGGTGAGGACGACGCTGCGAAATTGGGGCTTGATCCCCGTGGGTTCTTCAATCTCATGGGCATGGAGAAGGAAATGGAGATAGATCGTTTGGCAGGGGGTCATGCTTTCGAGAAAGTGGCCTAGGTAGGAGAGATGACTAGAACCCAGATCAATGGTGTTAACAGTTGAGGCGATCAGTTGCCTGCGAAGCACTGTACGATGTAGTGGGGATTTAGGCGAGTTTGGGGGTGGGCCCCCCTATAACGTACAAAATGGCTGTCGCTTCGCTGCATTCCAGCAGCAATTAAGCAGCTACGCCACGGTCAATCCCGCTAGGTACACAGTACAGCATAAGGCTGTCCCAAAGCCCAAGTAATCGCGAGCTAACTGGAGTTTGATGAAGCCTGAGAGGTAAGGTGAACTTTTAGTGGGCTCAGATACTAAGTTGATTCCCCAAGCGATTATTGGCGCCGCGTAAGTCAACCACTGAACATGATCCATCATACGGTAGACGTCAAAACCCTTTGTTCACAAGCATTAATGCTAATTTCCGAGAGATGGTGTTTCGCATGTTAATACACAGATTCGTTGACGAACAACAACTTCCTAGCTCGTGGCTTGGGCTATCTCTGTGGTCAAGGCAAAGTCAATCCTGCCAGATATGTCCAGATGCTCGTGGGCAGCAATGCAGTAACATCAACCAGTAGTATCTTATCAAGGACTATTGGAATGGATGTATCAATTTCGGAACTGCTACTTTGGAAGAGCGACATCCCTTGACTTCTATCCTTGAACTATTTTCATCAATCTTCTGCGAAGCGATGTCTTCAGTCAAAGTTGATGCAAACCTTGCCGATGTGAGAACCACTGGTCATATACTCCAGTGCGGCAATGACCTGGTCGTGACTGAACCCAAATTCCTTTTCGACAGGAACCTGCAAGCCCTTGGTCGTGATGAATCGAGTGACATCCTGGAGCTGTTGCTTCGAGCCCACCATGATACCGCGAATGACGGCACCCTTTGACAGGGCCAATGCAGCGACATCAGGCATCTGGTCCTGGGGACACCGAGACAAGAATCCGATAGCCGAGATGATTCCACCGTATGCTGAAGCGTCAATGCTCTGCTTGATTGTTCCAGCGCCGCCGTTCTCAAAGATATAGTCCGCTCCAAGCCCGTCTGTCAGCTTCTGGACTTCGGCTCCCCAATTGGGGTAGGTATTGTAGTTGATGATGTGGTCAGCACCGTATTGCTCTTGGACGTAGCGTAATTTCTTGTCGGAAGAGGACGTGATGATGGTTCGAGCGCCAGCAGCTTTGGCGAGGATGAGGCCGGTGATGGACACTCCACCGGTGCCTGTAACCAATCTGTCAGCGAAATACACGGGAAATTCAGGTCGCCTTTGACTGACCCATGAATACTACGGTCTGACCCGGCAAGAGGGGTCTGTTGCCGTACAGAGCGTTCCATGCAGTCGTGCCTGTGCAGACCAATGCAGCCAACTGAGCATAGCTGAGCTTGGAGGCCGCTGGCACCTTTACCAAGGCACTGGTAGACAGTGAAATGTATTCCTGGAGACCACCATCGATCGGACCGCCGAGTCCTCCATTCCAGTTGAGCATCGGGCCGGCGAGCGTCGAGGGATCAAAGGTTGCAATGACCTTGTCGCCCTTCGCAAAGCCATGAACGGCACTACCGACGGCAACAATGTCTCCGGCAATGTCCGAGCCAGGCACAACATTGTCTTTGACATTGAATGGGTACTTGCCGGTGGAAATGGCGAAGTCTCTGAAGTTGAGAGCCACCGAACGCACCTTGATCACGACTTGATCTCCCAATGGTTCGGGGACGGGTTCCTCGACGAGAATCAAGTCGTGAATAGACTTGCGTTGGGGCAGGCGAAGGACTTTCTGAGTAGGCATTATGAAAGATGTATTGATTTGTTCAGGTTATGATTCAGTTTTGCCTGCTGTTGTCAACAGTGATTGAGAGACTATGCTTAAACAATTTCAAACAGCTGCGGCGCGGTGGAATTCTTATACTCATCGTGACCGAGTCCTGGCCAAACGATAGTTGACATGATATTAATAATCTCCATCGAATGAAAAGTGCATTAAGGATCGTGTTGCCCAAAGTTCCCCGGTTCTGTTTGTCCGACAGTCGACTATAGCAGTCAACTATGGCAAATATCGCCGTCGGGGTAGAAATTCGGGCATGCATTGACAACGAACCTTGGTAAGGAATTACAGGCCTACAGGGGCCAAGTTGGGGGCCATATTTTGCCCGGCTGCGCACTGAAAACCAGAGTATTGGTGCTTGACTCAGCGCAAACAAACACGGTTGGAGACATAAATTCCAGGCTTCTCCACTTCCTGAGGTCAGTTGGGGTAGATAAAGCTTTTCTAGGATTTATTACCCCAATTCTGCTCCAATGCTTACATTACACTCGGCCGTCCGTAGAGCCCGAAGCTCCCTCTTCTTTTTTGACCCCATCACCATGCGCAGCCCAGATGCATCTCTTCATTCCCATCCGGAATTTATCCCCCATTCTGATGATAAGTCATGAAAAGAGGCAGGCCTCGGGCCCATGTGGAGCCTTGCAGGTTCTGTAATAGGCGCTTTAGGCGTTCAGAGCATCTGCGAAGGCATGAGCGCACCCGTAAGCGACCGATACCTAAGCAGTACCACATGTACATGCCATGATCAGCTGTTGACCATTCACAGATACTCGCGAAAGACCATTCGCATGCCAGTGTGGGGAGACTTTTTCCCGGCAGTGGGTATTCCGTACAAATGTTGATCAAAAGATCTACTGCTTACACGTTTTTCAGAGACCTTCTCTCGCGCCACCAACGCCTCTCCCATAGCGAGGGTATTGCCGCTGGAGATGGAATCTCGGGACAATCTACTCAGCTTGAGTCGAGGGTATCCGAGAATCAACTCGGTTTTGAAAACCTGGACAACAGCGCCGGCCCGATCGGCCAAAGTCTTTTAGAGCCTCATTACGAGTCCGGCACAGCTTCCAGCGGCGTCGTGCTTCACAATGACCCTGCAAACGAGAGCCTTATGCTGCAGGATTTGAGCTGGGTTCCACAACCCCTGAACGAGGACTATGTACTCCCGGACATGATGCTCGATTACGGTAATATTTCTCGAAACCAATTCCAATGGGACAATTTTCTCACCGCCGATCAACCTGCTCCGTACGATTTTTTCGGGATGGAAATGCCAGCAGCCTATCAGACCCTTGCTGCATCTCAACATGTCGAGCCTCCTTTGCCAATCAACGAAGGGTCGTCTCACTCAAATCATCACAGTTTCCCGGCATCGACCTCGGCACCAGAGCAACGACAGTCACATAACCGGGAATTACGCTTGCCATCGCTTGAGCCGGCTATTCAACCACCAGAAGAGAACTCAATTACGCTCAGCCTCGTAGCTAGTTCGGCTCGCCGCCCAAAACCGTTTGTGGTTGTCAAGACTCCTTGGAAGATCTCGGCCGAGGATTATCTACAGATCACAGAGAAGATAGGCGCCGCCAAATCAGGACTCTTACAGCCCGTCCGTATACCGTCGCGGCACACCCTGTCCCGCTACCTGGAGGGATACTTCCGCGGATTTCACGACCACTTTCCGTTTATTCATATGCCAACCTTTTCTGCAGCATCCCTGGCTCCAGAGCTTATGCTGTCTCTTGCAGCTATGGGCGCATTCTACCGTTTTGAACACTCTCAAGGCCAACAGCTTTACTACGCCGCCAAAGGGGTTATTGATCATCGGCTTGATACTATGAGAGTGGCAGAGGCCACAGCCGCTGAGTTCACAACAGATCAGTCTGGGCTTCCTGTCCTACAAGGCCTCGTTATCTTGCTGGCGCTCTCATCTTGGGGTAGCGACCGTCTTGCGCGTGACAGCATCTCTTTGTCTGGCCAGATCGCCTTGCTGGCTCGCGATCTGGGTATCAGTTCAAGCTACCATAACTCCGCGGATGATACCTGGGATTCCTGGATCCTGATCGAGGAGTGTCGCCGAACGTTTTGGTCGGCGTACTGTCTATTAACCCTCCAGAACGTCTCCAACAACATGACGCAGATGATTTTGAGTACTGAGATTTCAATGGATCTCCCCAGCTGCAATTGTGAATGGAGAGCTCAAAATGCCACAGAATGGGCTGATTTCAGAAATCAGGAAACACTTTCTTTTCGCGATGTCTTGCATGACCTATCTTCTGGCATTCCGGTACATCAGAAGAAGCTCATTTCATCCTTTGGCAACTACGTCCTGATTGTAGGCATCTTTCAGCAGATCTATCTTGCTCGACTTGCAGCCAGCCAAATGAGCAAGCCAGAGAGTCCACTAAGCCCCGACTTCATTCAGAAGATAGAATCGACTCTGTTGTTGTGGCAGCAGTCGTGGGAGGCAACATACGAGTCAACGCTCGATCCTTCGTCCCCCAAAGGTCCGATGGGATTTAACTCCACAGCACTCTTGCGCCTTGCTTATATCCGGCTTAACTCGAACCTCAGTCCTGCTAGTCACTTCATTCGGCAAGATCCTTCGCGTGCCAGTGACAAGATCAAAGACACTTTGAACAAGCCCATGCACCGGTCATCGCACACGGACCGTGCCGTACTGCAGTGCATCTATGCCCTCAGCGTTCCTGTACGAGTTGGTGTCGCATTCGTTGCACGAACTCAAACGCTGCACTGGAGCGCACAACACGCCATCTGCACGTTGGAATGTGCTTTCTTTCTCGCCCAGTGGCTGAGATCATTGGGAGCAGACACAGCGATACCGGGACAATCTGAACTAGTATACCCTAGTGCTTTGCGAACCGACGAGCAAAGGCTGTTGGACATCCTTATCAGCCTGATCAGAGAGACCGACCTGGCTGATTCCATTGAGACTTCTGGTCAACATCAAGTCGACAAAGGGAATCTCATCATGGCAGTTGCGCAACTGTGGGGTGGGACTATTGAGGGTCTGCAGGTATTCGAAATCGTACAAAAGGTAGGTGAGCACCTGCAAGCATTGGCTTCAAAGCTCCAGACGTAGGAAACACAAGAACTGCGCGACAGCGCGCCACGAAGCCCGGGCTCCCCGAATACCGACGAAATATGCAATCAATCAGAGATAGCATGCAAGTTTTAATACATGATTCCTTTGGAGTATGAGGCAAAGTGACGTTGAAAACAAACATGTATGACAATGTCGGTAAGTCGAGCTAATCGACTCTGTGTACTAAGGCATGGACTCTAGAGTAGAATATTCTCGAATAATGTGTCACAACTGAAACGGCCCAATCATAGATCTCAAAAGGCATGCATGACTTGTCCAGCTATTTCGATGACTAGACCCAGAAGTCGGGTTCTCCTCGTCACGATCAAGATTGCAGATGTTGATAAACAACAGTAGTCATGAAACATATGAGTGTACCTTGTTGCCGAGGCTCGAAAGCGTGATGCTATAGAACGGTGAACAACTTCTTATCAGTCGCAACAAGTGCCGAAATGAGGATGTCGCCGTGTCTAGCTCCCGGCTGTCCCATATGTAGCCGCAATGTGGATACAGATCTGAGATTTACAGGTTGAAATCTGAACGGACGGTGGCAGGTCGCTAGCGATATTTCTATATGAGCCCGCAACGATCAGTTCGCAGCGCACCGGCCCCATTACGGTTCCACCAATCAACACATTCTGGATCGAGTGGTTCATGAAAGGGTGAGGGGCGAAGAGAAATAACCGGTCGCCTACAATGGGTTGTGTGCTCAGGAAGCAGCTAAGCATGCGCAAAGTGCGTAATGCGACGACATTATGGTCACGCGTGCGTTGACTGGTTCTTCTTGGCCGATTCTTTTTGGACCAATGTGATTGCAGTGCTATACTCACCGCTGAGGGGCGCGAGTCATAATTTCAACCACCTCGCCGTTAGGTGTTTGAAGTTGCCACGGGAAGACTTTTCGCCCTTCGAATTGTGAGAGATTAGAGTCAGCCAAGATCTGGGGAAGAAGTCATTCTCGGGAGTCGCAAAGCAGTCAAAAGAAGGGTTCCCGAAGGAACCATGACTATTCGGATCTGTTCCGTGTGGATTACTAGTCGCCGACTCGGCTGTAGGCGATGCGGGTCCCCTGGCGCCTATGTAACGCTACGAACCTTTTTCACCTGCTGAAACCGGCCTGGCTAATGTGACGACGTTGCATCATGCCCATGTTGGTTGAAATGCAATCCAAAGAGGAAAACATGGGTTTGAAATGAGATGTGTTTGAAAATAAGCTTTTAAGTAAGCTTTTGCCAATATGTGAGGAATACATTAGCGATGGGCGATGTCACCTATAATCAGGATAATATTGTCAATGCTGTTTACTTCATGCAAAGAGTCTTGTTTAGACTCTACGACGGAAGAGCCTGAGATCGAAATTCTGCTCCAGGCAACAGTAACATATCCAGAAAAACCTGCTCTATTTTGAGCCCCATCCACGATGCCTCGTGGTGCGGAGATAGTGTCTATAGCGGTGACATGTCCACCTGACTATTTCTGACTCGCAGTCTCTTCACTCTGGGTAGAGTCCTGTAATCTAGCAACGTTTTTAAAGAGATCCACTCCAACATGGGCCTAACTATCAAGGATCAAATATCACCTACTCAGACGAGCATCGTCAATTATTGAGTCGGTCCAGGCGACACACAGGATGATCTCGTATTTAGCTCACCTGCGATAGTCGGATTAGTGTAATATGCAGTTCGCAAAAGACCATACCGGTAGATAGAACAGAGCAGAAACGTTACAGAATGTTACGAGACTTCAGACCTATAAAGGCTTTGGACAATTCCCCATTTCAGAAGTATGATTATCCTGACAAGCTTCAAGAGACAGCCAACTCTCAGTCCTCATCCAACAGCCCCAGTTCCACCCTTTCCGCTTCGCCGGTCTCAGTTTCACGATGAAGTACACTGCTGCTATCCTCGGCCTTGTCGGCCTTGCTGCTGCTCTGCCTCAGCCTCCTACTCAGGCCGCTGCCCCCAGACAGTTGACCCGCCGCACAGGTGGCCGCCCTGATCACTACTCGGCACCCGTCGACAGGAACACCAGCTACCCTCAATACTCCAGCAACTGGGCTGGTTCTGTTCAGATCGGTACAGGCTTTACGAAAGTCCAAGGCACCATCACGGTCCCAGATGTAAGCGGCGCCAGCGACTCTGCTGCTTCTGCCTGGGTAGGAATTGAGTAAGTTATTTCTGTCATCATCAACCACCCGCCCTGGCTTCTCTCATGAGCAGTCGTCGTTTTGTTGCGATGCTTCGATCGGCAACCTCAGGCGACATCGCTCAACACAGCCACCTCAAACCCATCTTATCATTCAAAAGACAAGTAACTGACGCGCTCCAGTGGTGACACTTGCGGTACTGCCATTTTGCAAACGGGTCTGTCGTTCTACGGCGACGGATCATTTGATGCCTGGTTCGAGTGGATTCCCGACTACTCGCACTCCTTCTCCGGTATCTCCGTCAGTGTCGGCGACCAGGTCTCCATGGAGGTCGACGCTACATCAAAGAAGTCGGGCGTTGCCACGCTTCACAACCTCTCCAACGGCCAGAAGGTCTCTCACACCTTTACCAGCGGCAGCACCGAGTCGTCTCTGTGCGAGACCAATGCCGAGTGGATCGTCGAGGACTTCCAGTCGGGCGGCAGCCTTATCCCCTTTGCCAACTTTGGCAGCATCACTTTCACCGGCGCCTCCGCTGTCGGCTCTGCTGGCACTGTCACTCCCCGTGGCGGCACCATCATCGATATCCAGGACTCCAGCAGCAACAAGGTTTTGACAGATTGCGCTACCTCTGGAAACGACCTGACATGCAGGTACACCGGCTAAAGGACCTTGGGGATTCTGGATGGGTGAGAACTAGCAGCCTTGCGAGGTCTTGTGGTGCTGGTTTGGGGATGCTATTCGATGTTGATGAATTTAGCGAATTTGCTGGGTTTTAACTTTACGCTTCTTGGAGTCCGGTTTTATACTGTCGGCCATTCACAAACTAGAGCTTGACATTTTAGACATCTGATGATTAGATGAAACATGTACTATTTTAGATACATGTCATATAAATTTTATTCGATTCAATCTCATGACCGTTGAGATTTAGAGTGTAGCGGTTCAAGTGCCAACAGCCGATTCTATAATCGCAAATTGATCCTTCTCCGAATCCAGAATAGCCAACGCATCGAAAGGCAAGGTGACCATTGGCGTCGTGTGTCCAAAGTCGACGCCAAACAAAATGGGAAACGGCTTTTCGGCCAACGGCCCGTCGCACAAAAGCCCAGTAATCGCGCCCGTGTATTCCTCGATCAGCTCGGGCGAGTCATAGCCGTACGGTCGTCCCACCACCAAGCCGGCCGCATCATCGAAGACGCCCTGTGCAATCAGGTCGGCCACTCCAGCCTGCACTCTATGAATCGGGTTTCCGTAATTCTCGTCATCGCCCATGGCTGTCTCCAAAAACACTATTCGACCGCGCCAGTTTGGTGATATGGCACGAACACCACCCAGACGCGCCATGACTGTCAGGCAACCACCAAACAGCCGGCCTTGGCCCTTTCCTTGCCGTAGCCATTTCCACCCCGGCGTCGCAATGACTGATGATGTTTCGTTGGAACATGGGTTTTCGAACATGGCTGCCATTTTGGGTGCATATGTCAGAGACCTTGCCACGTCTCCAATTGGTCGGGGGTCTGTGATGGCGCGGAAGAGATGTTCTTCGCAGAACGCAAGTGAGGATGTCTTGTAGGCATCGTCATCGGCCACCCTGGGCTCACCGAGCTCCGGTATGGGACCCGGACCGTAAAAGGTGCGGAGTCCCGTCGTAGCGTGCAGAAACCAATGAAGACCGGTAATGTCAGAATAGCCGACGACGATCTTGGGATCGGCACGTATAGTGTTGTGGAGCTCCGTGTCGGCGAGCAAGCTCGGCAGCAACTCCGTAAAGGACGGGCCGCCAATAGTGCATACAACGGCCGAGATTAAGGGGTCAGTGAATGCGGTGCGGATCTCGGAGAGGCGATTCGAGATGGACGCTTGGATTCCTGAATCTGGGCCCAGGTATATTTCGCGGACCTTGTAACCCCTTGCTACAAAGAGAGCGGTCGCTCGCTCTATAGCAGCAGGGATGACATGATTGAGCCGTGCGCTGGGCGATATGAAAGCTATCGTTGCGCCGGGCTGGAGCGCTTTCGGTATGATCGTTGAAGGCATCGTGCGTATAACCTTAAAACTCTTCTTTTGCTATAATTGGGAGAGTATTAATCTTGTAATCATCACAACCTTCCCCTTGCCATCTTTCGAATATGGGAGGATGCGCTGCTATATATGTCGGAATGGCACCATCGATACGCGAGCGGGGTTTTCTACCCATGTCATATCATACCAACCATTTTGTTTCTGTATTCTTCTGTACTTTCCTAGAGCTCACCGCGTGCGCAGAGTATCAAATCAAGATCCAAAAAGGCTGATGGTAGCGATATACGAACCCTGCAGTAATGGTCACGGAGTGGATGCGCCCATGTCCAGATAATAATTCATTTGTAAGCATGTCTGTAGCGTGGTGCCTGAAATACATGAATGTAGTCCGAAAGGCGTACACTGTAGGTATGCCCACCAGAGTGCGCAAATATGAGCTGATTTTCTTTCCTTATTGCGAGGCAATTCTACTGATGAAAGATCCAGCGCAGGGCGGAAATACTCATTGTCCGTCGACTCATCATGACATCGGTGATGTAGTAAGCGAACTGGCGCAGGGGAGGGTCCTGTAGCAGGTATGTAGCTATCGCCGGGAGGGGCAAAGTTCCTGTGATCGCTGGAAAGATGAGTCACATTGCGCAGCACTCGTTTCAATCTGTTCGATTCGAAGCCGGCCATAAAGCATCTCCGCTTGATGACTATAATGCTGCTAGACAATACTGAAAAGGGAATTCGGTCATCTGTAACGACCAAGCCAGCCACGAAAATACCCATACATAACCAAACAATCTCCGTAGGCCCTTTTGCATCATCCCATAGCGACTCCACGGCAGCACCTTCTGTTCCAAGAGACCTAACCAATGCTGTGCGGCGCCTTCCGCGAGCAACGCGCCGAATTGCATAGTATACCACCATGTTTCACCCCAGCAGCCACACATTCCGCATGCCTTGGGATACTTGATCCAGGACATCAAGGTGTGAAGCAGCCCGGTCTCGAGGAAGATGAAAGTGCCAATTAAATAACGCCGCATGCCTTTGCGCACCCCCAGGAGGTCGGCAAAGTAGCCTGCGTATGCGCTGAAAGATCGGTAGATGAGAGCATGGCCATGCTTGGACCAAAAGTTTCTAACGGTGAAGGCGCTTGCAAGACTTCCGTACAGCGATGGCCACTCCTCAGGCGCATCGAGTCCCGTACCAACTGCCACAATGGACAGCAGCTCGTGGTATGAGGCCAGGATGAGATAGCCAGGTATAACCTTGTTGGCTACACTGTGAATTCGTATAAGGGTGGCTCGAGATACCTCCGGACTGATGCAAATTCCAAAAAGACAACCGAGCCACTGAAGTGATTGTTGGCTCGTGGTTGAGAAGTCTTCTGCACATACCGGCTTCCCGCCAAGCACATAACTTTGTACATCGGGATCGTAGAAGATTGAGATTGCCAAAAAGCGTAGTGCCAATACAAGAAAACGCTTCGCAACGAATGACACTGGCGCGCGGATGCCCACTGCTGTTCTGCTCTTCTCGTTCGTCTTCTCTGATCCATCTTGTTCTCCGTCAGCGCCCTTCTTGCGGTTGACCTCCCAAGAGGTGCCGATAAGCCGTGGGTTCCACAACAACTTGTATGCAAACACATAATGACTGTGTTTCCCAGTGTGGTTCGCAATATACTTTTCTCTCTCCCGAACAAGTGCCTGGGTGCTGACTATGACATGAAGGTATCCCTGATGCGCGAGCCAGAGGAAGAAGTAGTGTACCAGAAAAGCATTTAGGCTATCATCCGGCGATACGTCCCTTGAACGAAAAGAAGAAAAGAAAGTCAATGCCGCAATCAGTAGAAATGTGATTCTCGGATGTCGAGTCGTTCTGCTTAACGTGTTGAAGGCGATCACCAAAGCCGCTACGTGGGCAACTATTGGCTGTGCAGCTGATTTGAAGTTCCATGGTTGTTGGCTTTGAGACATTGCTCCGAGTCGGATGGTCCTGGTGAGAATAGGCGTGGTCGAGTATAGTGTCCGTAGTACTTTATTGTTGTGAGATCGCGCACAATAATGGAGCTCGCGTTATGTTCGTGGGAGAAGATGTGCCCATGTTCTAGTATGTGTATACCCAGGTTAGGCAATTGACTGGATCTCAGATGATCCTTCACTCAAATTAGAGCCAACACCGTTCTTACCGGAAGATGGCATATTTGGATTCTGCGAATGGTATGGCAAAGCTGGGCCCCTCGAAGGATCGGAGCCCGCGCCCCATGGCAAGGTCAGCATAACGGCAAAAGGCCTCGCAAGCGTTGTTATATAATCCAGTATCAGCCACGCCAAGACATCATAGTAATCTTCAGAAGAGAGGCTTACTGGATGTATTGCCCACATTTTGAACAACACTCCTCCATACAAAATTGCATACACTTTGCCTTGATAGTAATGCATATCGTACCAGAGATCCGCCGTCAAATGCTACGAGTCAGCATAACGCGACCTGTGCATTGTAGACAATTATTTTGCTAAATGACCGACTAGACGTGTTTCGCTAAACACAGTATAAAACTTCGGGCAGCTGCATGTCTCAGTTCATTATCGACACTACTGTACTCAAAGCATTCGCGCATATCCCTTCTGCACCTGAGGCTCATTGACACGATTTAACAGCGCTAAACGACAAAATAAAATCAACTCGCTCCTACGAAATATCTTACCACATCTGTCCGAATTGTCGGAAAGACTCCAAAATCAAAATGAAGGTTGGTACACGAGTCTTGGAAATGCAGGGACTCTGCTAAGCGCAATTGAAGTTCTCTGTTGCTTTTGTATTGGCACTGGTCACTGCAAGCCCTGCCGTTGCCACATTCGCCGACAGTACTGTGCAGAACTACCTCGACAAGCAAAAGGAGACGCGAAGCCTGGGCACCTCCAGCCTTGCTCGTGGATGGTTCAACCAGGTGGTCAAGGTCCGCACTGCTCAAGATGACGAAAACGCTGCTTGATTCGGTAAGCTTTACTGACTCTGGTCGAGAAAACCCGCATGACTGATGTAGTCTAGTTTGACAGTGCATGCGTATGCTGGCGAATTCTTCTCATACTCTTGCCCCCTTCACAGTATGGCCGAGAAAAGCTTCGGCTTGGTGATTGAAAGAGGTCCTGGTGTGGCGGAGAGCCTGCTGGAGGAATAAAGAAGCTGGCGACCTTTTCATTGATGTGGTTCAGTTGGCACAATATCTGCGGCCATGTTCATAGTTCATTTCTCATATTCCAAGAATTTTTATTAATTTGTATTACTGATAAACCTGAAGCGTAAACAAGTATGGGCTCCACCAAGTCTCAGAGTGCTCTCTTACAGTATTGCTTTGGTGAACCAGTCAAAATCCGTGCTCGTCCGTTGATGATTGAATGGCTTGATTCACCTATTGTGCCCCTTCTCGATTTCGCAGAGGCAAAAATCGAAGCGACACAGTACCGCTTTCGATCACACGTAGATGAGGCCGCGACGGCTGATCGATTCTTGGCTGAACTGGCACAGTTTTAAACCAATCTGTCGCCGATCCTCCTAGAGGCACCCGCCAAGTCTTCACACACCTGTCGTGTAACAACGTCGTGTGGAGGTATGGTCAACAGCAATTGTTCGCATCCGGAATTGATGCATTTGCCCAACTCCAGTATTATACTCGCGATTTACAGCGAGCGGAAATCCCCGGTTGATTATGTAATTCTTCTTCGGCTAGCATGCATAAAGTTTCCAGAAGCTCAGTAGGAGAATCACAGGAACCAGTGGTGAGTAAGCAACATCGCGGAGGCTGAGACACGCATATCCTTTGCCTACCTGGTGATACAACACGAGTAGAAGCCCACGTATGTCGTACTCTATTTCTCCTCATCCATATTTTCTCATCGGTTTATTGCGGATTGGAGAATATCGTGCAAAATGAAGCTGGCACTGAAAGTCTGGACAATGGCGACCCTCGCAGCGCACGTCATGAGCGACTCCCCGCCCCTAAATATCTCTGCTCTCGCGTCCGTCAACGGGTCCTCGACGATCCAGTGCTGGCAGCTCTCGGCGATTCCGGTAGTAGCCAGGTCGGCTCTCAATTTCATCATTGGGAATACCACTGAGGCCGAATGGTCCATCATTCAGCCTCAGACTGTGGTAGGAGAGGCCTGGGCACCGGCGATACAGTGAGTGCTTTTGCCCCTTGTCATTCTTCTGTGTCTGTGAAAGCTTCGGGACTGACTTTGATTGAGGTTGACGATGGTCTTGAACGGCTTGATCCATGTCTCCGCTCCCGCGACGCGACAACGAGGTTACACGAGCACGGATGTGCAAGGCTCGATGAACCCTCAGACCGAAGGATACTTCTTGCCGGGCACACTGTCATCTTCCTTGCTCATCGCAGCCGATCTCAAGTCGACGAGTTACCTTGCAGGACATTGGACTGAGTTTCCCAGCAATGTACCAACGGTATTGGTCCAAACACCATTCGCCAACAACGAGGTACCACAGCACACAGTGCTGTATGAGGGCCAGTGCAAATGATGGCTCTGTGCAAGGCGCAGGTTGAGGCTAGGCGGATGATACAAGACAAGTTCACGCTTTTAGTGGATGAAATACGTCGGAATGTAATCAAACGCTGAATTTTATGTTGGCCCCAAAGCACATGTTGGCATTTTTATTGCAAGAAGGGTCGAATGCAGTATCTGCCACAAACTTTCTTCCGCCAGTCGGGCGGCTGACCGCATGCGACGAGGACCCGCGGGCACCTGAAATGCCCAGGGAATGGCCCGGGTATGCATTCTGCTAATGCTGGCTTTCTTGATCTTCTCTCCGTATATTGCTTTAGCTCTTGATACTGAGGTGAGAAAAAGATACAGGTCTTTAAACAAACAATGCCATACGCGGAGGACCATTTGATCAGCTTACTCAGCTCACCCATCGTGATATAAAAGCTTCAGCGCTGAGACTACACTAACATTTCAAGGTTTCTGACAATTTGCAAGCGCGACGGGATCTTCCCCAACCCTTCGAAACAAGCCAACCATTCCCCAATGCGACCTCAATACGGTTCTACCCGTCAAACTTTAGCTATCGAATCACTCTGTCCAGTGACTGTGCCGTAATATTTTGGGCCTTAAATCCGTAATATTTTCGGTAGGTCCACTACTCCACCTCAGCATAGGAAGAGCTATCACTCCACTAAAAGGAGCTCAGGATTGTGGTCTGCAGCGTTCATATGCCTTTATCGTTGTGACCAGGGGTCGATGCGCCGAAATGGATTAAGAAGGTCCTTTCGCCGCCCTTTTTGGGCTGCGCCATTTCTCAGTCGCACGTCTGCGTGACCTTGAACGGAACCAAATGACCACAACCCGCCACGGCCCATCATGCCCACGTTGGAAGATAACATCGGCGATGATCGCATACGGGTGGGAATCATGGGCGCTGGTATCGCCGGCTGCTGCCTCGCCATCGGTCTCTTGAAGAATCCGAAACTCGATGTCCAGATCTATGAGAGGTACAATGAAATCAAAGCCCACGGCTCTGGCCTTGCGCTTCATGCCAACGCTCTGAGATCCATGGATCTGATCTCTCCGGCAATCAAGAAGGCGTACTTTCGAAAGTCGCATTACATGGCAGATGAGGAGGACATTGAGATGGCGACGCAATTCATACTCGCGGCAGGTGATCATGCTGGTGAACTCGTTGCAGAGTTGGGAAGAGCGAAAGGCCGAAGGACAGTACACCGCGCCCATTTGATCCAGGGGTTAATGGAGGACGCGATTCCTACAGAGCGTATCCATTATGGCAAGAGGCTTTCGGGTATCGGGGAAGATCCGATCACACGCAAAGTGACTGTGACTTTCAACGACAAAGAGGCCGACAGCGAGTCCTTCGATGTTGTATTTGGATCAGAGGGAGTGAGCAGCCTCACCAGAAAGTTCATCCTCGGTCCTGATCATCCGGCTGCCAGCCCAGTAAACCATGAGCAATGGCGTTTGTTTCACACATATGTCAAAATGGAAGACGCCAAGAAGATCATCCCCGGGGAATCGATTGAGAAGGTCCGGACATACTGCCTACCCGTCGGCTACATCAACGGTATACCGGTAGATCTCGGTCGGACTTTCAGCGTATGTTGCTACCAGAGAGACAACAAGTGTCCTGTGCAAGGAGCTCCGTTCGACCCCAAACTATGGAAAGGCTATATGCCCGAAGTAGATGCACTTATATCTGTGAGTACTACTATCGGTAGGGACTGAAACGCGCTAATATGGCAAAGTGCTTGGAGGGAAGCCCTGGAGAGACCTGGATTCTCCAAGACCATGACCATGCACCCACATATGCAAAAGGTCACGTGGCCATGATCGGCGACGCAGCTCATGCCACATTCCCCCATGCCGGCAATGGTGCTGCTCAGGCCATAGAAGACGGTGCCATCCTCTCCGGTGTCTTTGCGGGTCTTACAACGACTGCTGAGATTGATGCTGCTTTGCGAGCATTCGATGCCGTGCGCAGACCGCGTAGCCAGCGTGTCATTGACATCACGAGGCGCTTCGGGAATCTGTATAGTAAAGAGCCCGAGGACATCAATGTCGATTCGATGAAAGCCGAGATGAAAGAGGGCGGAATGTACACCAATGGTGTTGACATGGAGGCCCAGGTCAGAACTGCTGTGGATCTCTTCGAGCAGGAGAAAAATCGCAAATGATTTTCGATGGAAACACATCAGCTTTCACCCTGTGTTTAATAAGCAAGAAAATGCTCGAGTCTTACTGGAACCTGTATATGTCGAGTTTCGAACAATATATAAACGAATATTGTATGTAGTGGATTGGATGATGCTTATGCCGCGCGAGGTCATGCACTGAGTGTAGCTCATGATGGCAAATCTCTAAAGTCTCAACATACTACCATGGCCGTGCTGTCCAATCGTAATCCAGCATCTCAGCTCCGGGGCCGCCATGATGAGTGGTGTAGATTTGTCATATTTTGGGTTGCTGTAGCTCGCTGTTTATTGCACTGGAACCTTGTGTGCCTCTTTTCTAGCTACTAATTATGAGGGTGGCATAGGTCGAGCACATAATATCTACTTAACATTCCTCCGACTTGCTTACCAGTCTAGGATCTCACCGAGAACTGGAAGGATCAAGAACGTAAGCAGCTGCAGATTGCGATGATAGTTGAATACTTTGAAAGGCAAAAAAAGCAGAAGACGAAAGCTTGAGATAATGGCTGCAATGGACCTTATTACGTCTCACGGGTAGAGACTACCTGAAATTCGAGAATCAACGGTAATGCCTGGATCTGCAGCGACGCGGCATTGGAAACATGAACCTCGATTGAACCGCTAGACATGATTTTTTTTTTTTTTTTTGTGAGGGATCATATGATCCCGTAGTATACAAGAAATACGCTTGATACGGCGTAGTCAAATCCTAATCTCAGGTTAGTGCTGAGTCTTCTGATGCTGACAGAAAGGGCAACTGTCAGCCAATATTCTGAAATTGATACCCGAACAGGGCAAGCAGCATGAGGACGCAAAGCCACATACCGCCGCCACAAATCTACGTCCTATAAAATGCTCAGACACTTGCAAACCAAGGTCGGAAGGCTTCGAAGTATTCCTTCAAAGGCGAGAAGGATCGAGCTCGATTTGTGGTGGATGATTATCCCGGCTTTGGGTGTGTGTGTGAGTGAGTGAGAGTGATGTATATAAAGAGGCCAGCATCGCGGTCAATGTCTTGAAGCTAGTTGTTCAGATACCAAATCATAACGTTCACACAATCAAACTCGCGTCAAGATGAAGTCTTACACTCTCGTTTCTATCGCCGTTCTCGGCTTCATGAGTCTGGTGGCCGCCACACCAATGCCCAATACTGATGTGGATGGGAGAGCATTGATATGCGAAGTCATACCACCGTGAGTTTCCCATTGGAACATGATACTAGAATTACCTGATTGACTTGAGATACAGATGCTGCGCGGATAGTACGCTTGAATCACGCGACACTCCTAAGACCTGCTGCGGGTGCTGGGGATGCTGTTAATTACCCAAACATTCATGTGTCAGTCGGTGGGAGGAGTAGAGACGCCGGGATGAATGGTGATATCATACTGATGGGAGGGCTTATCGGAAGTTAGACTCAGATACGTGATTAACAACATGATGCAAAGCTCAGCTACAATCCTCTTACTACATGCTTAAAAATGGTGACGAGAATCCCGAGGCGCACTTCTATTTGATTGATCAATTGACTTCAAAAGTCTCCGGCTTCCATCCGTACACCCTCTTCAGGCGGCGAGCATATGACAGCAACTTGTAGCCTTCAATCTGAGAATTATGTGGGCGATGCACCGTGAGTGGTCTTTGATTAGCCGCATCATGTGGTGGAAAAAAGGTGTAGACGGAGCCGAACTTGGGAATAACGGAAAACCCAAGGTCGGCCAATGCGGATTCGAAGCTGTACCAAGAAACGGAGCCGCGAGCCTTGGACGAAGACAGCAGTGTCTCAAAGACGTCAAAGGTAGTGTCCTTCACCTTGAATGTAGGGGGAGAGTGTAGCGCACTGCTCGTCTTTGGATCATCCGTTTGTTCTGACGGCAAGATCTCAAATACGGACGAGTGGGCTGGGCGCGTCTTCTCCTTCTCCTTTCTGGCTTGGATGCGAACATCGGGGGCTTGGGGTGCTTCGACGGGAAAGGGGACATATTCCGCAATCTTGGCCTCCTTGTCAGCCTGAAGCTTGGCTTGGCGTTCTGAAGTAGCTTTCAGCTGAGCTTGAAGACCATCAATGCACTCTTCAATGAGATCCTGGTAGAGGAACCCTACTTTGGTGCCCGTCTTCTCAACAAGGAACTTGTCGAGAGCGTTGAGGGTGGCCTCAGTCATGCCTGGCTCCAGTAAATTGTCGATGGGTGCTGCATAATCACGCAGATCCAACTGAGACTTGATCTCATTGAGCTCTGTTTCTAGATGCGCTGACTTTGTAACAAAGTATTGTGCCTTTTTGCGATTAAAGGCAGGCAGCGAGACTAGAGGAGTGAGGGAATGAATAAAGCTCACGATGACAGCCAGATCTCCAAAGCAGTCAGCTTCACGGTCGGAAAGATACTCGCCGGCACCTGGATGAGTGCACTCGTAAGCGTCCAGTTTCTTGAACCATTCCGCAGCTTTGCTTGCGATCGTGTCAGGCTGACTCAAACGAAGCATATAATAGAGATGCGGGTTGTCTTGCATCAGCTGCTCTGGTTTGCCCTTGAGTGACACTCGTGGAATGCCATTATCGTAAGCATTGGAAACGCGTTTGAACCACTTGGAGCCGTCTGAAATAGGCGCTGATATTTGGCGCTTGAACAGAGCCTGTGTGCGGGAGTACTCAAGTTGGCACAAGTTCGAAATCTCCTGGAGTATGATGGGCCTGAGATGCTTATCGGTCGTGGCGCCAAGAAGTTCGAGTAGACGAATCATGTAGTCCCATGTTGCAGCAGCCCTGACTGCGTTGTGAACGGCTTCCAGAATGGAAGCACTGATATACTTGTCGGTATGAACTGGGAGCGAACGTCCTTTCTCATCGCGCACAAGTTCGGGCCTGCTGAAGAACCAGAGGTTCACCTCGTGCGCAAGTACGACAGGTTCGGTACAAATCAGTGCCAAAGCGTCGTCCATTGCAGCCTTTTGGTCGCGCGCATCTTCAATGAGGCGTGGAAGATCGAGCTTAGGCAGCTCATCTGACAGCTTGATGTTCAAGTTTGAGAGCGCAGCTGAAGCAGTACCGGTGGGCTTCTTCGGAATTGGCTTTTTGGACCGGGTGGTCGATCCAATGTCCAGGATGTCATCACACAGAATGCTGAGAGATATCAACAACTGTTCCTGTCTTGCCATGATCAACTCGCCCTTGGCCTGCGGGACGCAAAGACCAGCTTCGATAGCTGGGCGGAAGGCAGCCAACGACTGCTCTTTCTCCTTGACCAACCTGAACGAGCTTCCGTACATGTCGTCATCAACGAAGAAAGTCCAGCAATCAGTGAAGGGCTGTACGTGACGGAAGTTGTGGTTGCGCATCATGTATTCGATATGTTCCTTTGTGTCCACACTATCAGATCTCTATAGTTGGGACCTGGACGGTGAAGTCGTGCTGGAGCACTGCAAAAGGAAGAACTTACAGAATCACCTGGACGGCCATTGAAACCGCACATGAATTGCTCTCCGAGTGGTTTCGTGGCTCGGTGCTCCATCATTTCCAGGACATAATCTCCTGGTCCAGTGACATCCTGCAGGTTATAGTCTGGTACTAACATGTGCACATTTCCTAGAGAGGCATCTCTGGAATGCTTCAAGACAACCACTTGACCAGCTTTCATGGCCTTGGTCCGTTGACCCTGCTCGCCAATGATTAGCGAAACGATTGTTCAACTCCTGAATATCTTGCTCCTCCCCATCCCCATCCCCGACACAGAGAAACAGATCGTCGTGATATCTGGGTGTGCTCGCAACTCCATGAAACGTACCTGATCAAAGGAACGCCAGAACTCCTTGATGCGGTCTCCATGCTTCCGCCATTTGAGCTCCAGGTCCTCGTACTGCTCCTTCACTCGCTGGCCGGTTCCGCCGGCATCCATCTTGAGGTTCGGCGAGAGAATATTTGGATTGGTGTTGACGCTACAAGAAGGTCCTTTGAGGCGGGCCTTTCAACAGACAAAACGGGCATCAGATAAGGTAAGGACTACGACGACGATGGCGGGGTTTGGTGGGGCAGAATTAGCTGCGGATCAGTACATTAATCTGTGCATGTTCCTGGGTCCAGATGCACCAACGAAAAACTTTGACTTGTAAAAAGCAAACTGCGCATCCAACTGCAGTGCCGTACCTTTTCATTGAATTTTATGTTTCAGGTCCCAGAGCCGCTGGAAAATGATAGACCTCAGTAGTTGAGTAGCTGCCGCCAGCCGTATTGTTGGACGGCCATGTTCGCTCCAGTGGGGCCAGTCATACCAGTCCATCATTCTGGAAATACCTTGCTGTTCCTGTTGGGAATAGAACATAATCTTCTGTGGCCAGGGAATAGTTCTCAGCCGCATCATTTTAGAGCTGACGTATCATAATGTAGGTGGCTATTTGTTGGCGCCAGGCATGAGGTGTACCTATCTTGTAGGCATAGAAGAGCAGCTTGGTTCGGGGTCTTCTTTCGTCATCTTCGGCCACAACTATGCGGCCTGGAGACAAAGTTTGCCGCATCCAAACGCCAGGTGCCATGCGTTGCAAACTCATTGGATTGATCCTTTGGCCAATCCGCAGCTTTCACCAGATATCAAACAATTGCGTTGGCGGCAATATCCCGCGACTGCCCAAGCAATGTTGGCGGTGTTCGATCAACCCACGGGAGAAGGCATGATTAATGCCAGGTCGTAATTGGCAATATGCCAGCTCTGAGAGCCTCTGACATCTCATGGCCCTGATGTGTAAGGACTCAACCTTTAAATTGTATGCCTTCTTTGGATCACATGACTGTGACTTTTCCATGGCCAAGTCCGGCACTGGGAATGAGACAACCGATGAGAACCAATGCGTGGCTGCCAACATAGGCTCAGACTTGAACAAGCCACTTCCTCATGTGCGGAATGAAATGGCTTGGAAAAGTGGCGGGGCCATGTTGGCTCAATGTTGGCTTATCTTGAGGCTGACGGATACCTAACAGTCCGGCGTATTCAGGTGAAATGAGATTATGAGAAGGAAGAAGAGCCTTTATCAACGCGACAAGACGTGACTCCCACCGCTTTGCCGTCTTGGTGACGCGTGGAAACACAAAGTGTTCCGAGCTTTGCGAGCCATCTACGCGATAGGTTGCGCTTTATGGTCGAAATTGGCCCAATGCGGACGGAGTGGTCTTGGAGGGAATGCCTTGGCAGACATGGACAGGTGCTAGAGTGCTACCTTGCGCGAGGCCAATTAACGCGATGATTGGAGAGCCGATGCATTAAGTGGGCAGACTGGCTTGCTGGCTGCGCCCTGGTGTGCTGCTGGTGTGACCATTCTTGGTGTCGTTGGCGAATCACGATTCCACTCGGCGATTGCATAAAGTGATTTTCAGGATTAAGCTGCAGCCAGGCCCCTTGCACCGAGCATCACCAGACTAACTGCTTCGGTGAGGTCTTGGGATCGCATTGAAAGCAGTGGCCAGGGTTGGCCAACATGAAGTTCGAACAGTGGCAAGAAAACGTTTAAGATTCAATTCAGCAGCGTCCTATGCAGGAGTCGGAGACAATTCGCCTGCAACGCTCCATCTTCATACTCTACCTTTGAATTGAGTGCAGCCAGATTACAAAGCAGAAAGCATTTCTGGAATAGATAACGAGGTATTGGATCATAAGAAACCTCTTCACCGTCTGTTGTTCTTTCTAGAATTCCTGTCAGCAATAGCTAGTTCTTAGGTCCGTAGCTTTCGGGCTCTCCAGCGATCTAGCGACCGTACAACTCCACTGAAACAGCACTAGAAGCACTAACCGCCCCGTTGTCTTCCCGCCTGCGCGCCCCTCTGATTGGCGAGACACGACAAATACACCAACACCACGCGTCTGCAACACGCTACAACACGATTGGATCTCGGGATGCCCCCAGTTTTGATCGCCAATCTTTTCAGCTCTTTCTTGCTTCTTTTTCTGCCCGCCTGCCGTGCCGTCCCCGTCTCTATCATCCTCTCGTGTTCCCAGTCAATCTCAATCAAACCTGCAGGACGCCTTTCTGGACGCCCGTTTGAGGCCTGAGCGCGCAAAGACCAATCTTTATCCCGATCTCACCTGATTGCCGCTCATATACTGTCCAGACCCCCCCTCGCATCCGCTGCCCTCGGCATCCCAAGCTATTCGCTCGACAGCGTCCAGTTGGGTCCATCCAGTTTCGACTTGTCTTCTTTGATCCAAGTCTGCCCAAGTGGTTTGCTATCAACTTCCCCAGGCTGCAGGTCCACGGGGCACCCGAATTAGAACGATCGACCACACGTCCTAGAGCTCGGCATATCTACATACCATATCCAGCAAAAGCGGGCGGCCGTCTCTCCATCCATCCTCATCGCGGTCACCTTGCCAGGACGTGCAGCTTCCCAAACCGAACCGGGACGAATTACACGCAGCGCGAGACAAGCGACACATTCCTCCTCCCTCGCCAACTCGCTGCCGGCTCCAAGGGCCTCGTCCATCGCGGCCACCCTACCTACCCCACCAGACGTCGCTGTCAAAGCCATTACACAGCCTGAGGTTGCAATAAGACGTCTGCATTCCCTCTGCCCACCCGTCTCGCCACTCTCTTCCCGTTTCCCTTCCCTTCCTCCACTCTCTAGTCTTTATCTGGAAGAGAACCCCCAGCTTCAACGATACTGCAATTCATAAACGTAGACTCAAACAAGCAGAAAGTCGTTGGAAAGCGTTTCTCGCCAGCATACCTACCTACATTTGCTGCCCCGCATTTTGGACTCTACGAAAATACAGCTTTTTGCTAGTCGGTTCTGCGCGCGTCAATACAGTTCACACCTGTATTAAGCTCGGCCAAAGTCGCACCTCATTGGCAAACGCGCAAACGGGTGTTTGGAACCGGTTTACCACAGCTACCACAGCTTCAACACCACACGCGATTGTCGCAATGGCTGCTGTCACCCGCCAACCATTTGGCCAGCTCGATGGCACGCGCCTTCAGAGTCTGACGAGTTTGAAGAACAAGCAGAATGGTACGTGATTTGTCTTGTCTCTACCCAGCACTACACTGTCTGCGTTGCGATGCGCAATCAATGGTGTTTCGCCATTTGAGTTGTTGTATCTGTGAGATGCATAGTCGATCGATGCCCTGGTCACTTTTCCTTGTTCTGCCTAGGGGACATTCCCAAATTTGGTCAAATTCACAGACCCAAGTCAATCATGTTGCGCCGTTGCTAAAAAGAAATGACTTAGCTATCCCGATTTCGTCACCCAGCAAGCGCAAGGCCTTTGACGCCATTGATACGGATGACAGCGAGAATGTTGATCCAGTGCTCTTCTCCAAGCGATCCAAGGGTTCCGACGGCTTTTCCCCCAGTCAGGACTTCATCAAGCCTTCCAGATTCTTTCTCACCAAGTCGGCCTCCACAAGCGAGATTGCCAGCAGTCCTCTGAAGATCGGCACACCCCGCCCGCGAACCCTGCTTCAACCCAAGTCGCCTACAGCCAGGCTGAACTCGGGAATCACCAAGTCGTCCACGCTCTCGGCTCCGGCTGGCCGCTCACCAACCCGGGGCAAGCGCAGCGGTCTTTTGTCGTCGCGTCGCCGCACTGCCGCCTCTTACTCTCGCGTTGACCCTTCCAGCCTTGGTCTTGGCGCCTCTTCGTCGGTGCCCTTCTCTCTCGATGCCGCTCTCAAGGGAACTATCCCTAGCTACACCGGCGCCACCAACGCATTAATTGGCTCGTCTAGCCGTACCTCGGCTCTTGGTGAGCTTGATGGCCCAGGCATGAAGTCTACCTGGTTCTTCGACATCCACGAAGATACTGCTGAGCAGGAGATGACCAACTTGCTCCAGCACAGCACTTGCGTTCTCGACATCAGCTCGGACGAGGAGAGCGAGAGCCGTCTCGAGCGTGAACGTCTTGAAGGCAAGGAGAACGTTCCGCCTGCGGATGACGTGTCGCAGTCTTCCCGTCCGCGAAATGCCCGCGCTGTCGGCGATCTCGATGACATGATCTTTGAGAAGGAGCGCAATCCCCTTGGCGAGATGAAAACCAGCGATTACTATGCAGACGGTTGCGACGAGACCAGCGTCGTTATTGTACCGGGTGATGATGACGAGGACGCCAAGACTGAGTACGAATTCGCAGCTGAAGTCGCAGCAGAGGACGCGTCCGTTTCGATACCAGAGCCTGCATCAGAAGATGGCTCCAAGAGCGTGGACGAATTGATGCAGAAGACGGAAGAACCAGCTCCCAGTGCTGCATTGCTTCAACCCATTGAGGGCACAAATGAAAGCTTTGAGGTTTGGGAAAGCGGCAGTGCAAAGGACGAGACCGAGGCATCGGTGGTGTCATAACATACGAGAAGCGGGAGTTCACAAGGATTTTCAAAGTTGTTTCTGAAGGTATATGGTACATCCGAACACTGTCACTCATGAGTATCAAAGTTTTCGGAAAAGGCGTTTTAGGTGGTCTGGATAAGGCCCTCGAACAAATTCGGGTAGCCAGGGTTTGTTTCCTCTTAGGTAATGTTTGGACGAGACATGTGTATATGTTCCTGGAGTTCGGTCGAGCGATCCTTGATTGATACAAGCAATTTCTGTCGTTTTACAATCTACTGGTCTTGATTCTTGTGGCTGTGATCTGCATCTACACTATTGTCCGCTTGGGCTGGAACTTGATGAGGGCAATTGGACGTATTGGTACCATTGGAGTCATGGATCTCATGTCACTGAATTCTGGTATTGTGCGAGCAACGAGTCCATAGCTGCGGTCGATTACGAATTGAGCATAATGGCATGTTCCAACACGTACCAAATGAGATCATTGCAAACTCAATGTCGATGACGGTGGGAAAACAGGGAAAGCTAGGTGTGTAACACAGCTTCTTGCTCAGCCGATTGTGTCACTGTTTCATGGAAACGAGTGCAGACAGAAAGCAATTCTTGTGCGGCATCATAAAGTGTAAAATATCAACTTCAAAGCCTGCATCCCTGATTTTGACGCCTGCAATCATTGGTCCGTGGGACAGGTCAGCTTGCTGCAGATTCTCGGGTATGCGTGCACTTGTGAGTTTGGTGAAGGCGCGTGCGAATGGATCCTCGAACAATTGAGCTGCCGTGATGTGTATGCAAGCTATTAGTGCGCGTTGTACGAGTTGACGAGGTACCTAGCGCGACGTGTGCCGAACCTGTACAGGCCTTTTAGCGCCGGGGCCTTCTGTCCTTGTCCCCATCCCGCACACTTTGCAACCACTACAATCAAATCACACAGCGGTGCTTCTGTCCCAGACTCGGTGATGCCGTTGCAGTTCCGGTAGCCTTTTCTCACATTCTTCGCAATGTTTTGGATGGTCCGCCAGGCCTTGCGCGGGCTGCCGCTTGCCAAGCCTCGGTTCAGCCCGAGAGTCTCGCTTTCGACTCGAACCGCCCAACGGGCTCACACGCAAGGGGCACAATGGCAACGAGCTCAGCCATCGCAGGTCCGCCGCGGCCAACATCCGAAGCAGTTCGCGGCCCTCAAGTCCGGTACCTACGGCACCATCTTCCTGTCGATTGCTCTGCTCGTCACGGACGAGACATTGGACTGGTCCACACGGCAGAGCCTCGGTGTCCAAGCCGTCGACGACGTTCTCAACGCCGAGACACACGAGCAGCAGACCGAGGCATTCTGGATTCTTGGACAAGCCTTACTCAAGGCACACTCTGGCACGACCCCGGAATTTCATGAGCCCATCCGTCCCGAGGAGGAATCCGGCCTGGCCGATGATCTGGTAGTCCGCCTCATGACTGTGCCTGACCCTGAGACGCCAGGCAAAAATCTCGTCCTCTGCCAGGCAGCTTTCGTCGACGAGGAGGATCCCGAGTTCTACGTCGCAACACATTCCGATCGCATGGCAGACGCCGCGCACTCTCTCTTCTCGGGCTTTGAGACCTTCGCCAAGAGCCACGATGCCTCTAAGGGTGCTATGCTCATTGTTCACCCGGGTGGCAGTTGGTACTGCCTGTACTATGACGGGCATCGATGGCTGAACCTGATCTTTCTGGAATGGCAGACCGCAGCCTCGATCGGACTGTCATGATGCAGCCCAACAGGTACAGCAACAGAGCACTGTAGCCTTGCAGACTACGAGTACACAAGAAGGCATGGCGGATTCAATCTGCAGCTGATGGCTCCCTTCCCATCAGCAACTCTTCATCCGTCAACACATATTCGAAAAGCAAATGCACAATTACAAATGCAAGTAGATCTTTGCGATCGAGACACCATACACACGCGCTTACACCAAGACAGGTACATAAGTGTGGCAAGTCACAGTAACAAAGACAATCTGTGACACGGCGGGGCTTTAGATTTGACCACAGAGATCTCGTTAGATAAGGCAACCATTCGATTGTGGACGCCTACTTCTGTATAGGTGGCGGTGTTCAGGATTCTGCCTCATATCTGCAGAGTTTGATTGCATTATGGCTATTAGCCGCCCAATCGAGTTCCAATCTCTAGAGTTGTCCGAGAGAAATACAAGGGGCATTGTTCGACGACAATTTTCTTGACGAGCTCGTATACGACGATATAGGTCGATAATATAAAGAAAGGAAACCCAACAATCTGCACCGCGTACTATTCTTTTGCACAGTTGAAATGTCTTGCTGAAATGGAGACATCATAGCTTCCCGAACGACATCACTTTGCGAGATCGAGGCAAAAGATTTTGGGGATCCCTGTCCTCATTATTTTATCTTGGCATCATTGGAACGCTTGCACTTGCCGAAGAAAAGACGGGCGCATAATGCGCAAAGATTTTATTTGTCGGCGGGACATATCCTGGGACCCCATGGATTTGGGGTTCAATTGAAGCGCGCGCATACTCTTTGGGTAAGTATCTAAAGGTTGCATCAGTTCAGTTGGAACCGCATCTGACATTTGAAGGAATAATATGCAGCCGAAGCCCTGCGGTATCCCCCGCTCGCCAATCTACCACCAACTGGTCTGCGCCGCTCCGTGTCTTTCAGTCAGATTCCGGGTCTCTGGCGCACAAGCACCAGAGAAATACGACTCCGCATCAGATCATGTCGTCGCTATCGTCACCCTCTCAGGCCGATCCCCCAGAATCTGGAGTCCGGGAGCAGCACAAAGAGATGTTACGTCAGCATCAGAGCATGTCGTCGCTGCCGACACGCTCTCGGGCCGATCAGCCCAATTCCGGGGTTTGGGAGCGGCACAAGGAGACATTGCGTCAGCTGTACCTCCTTCAGGGTAAACCGTTGAAGCAAGTAATGAAAATCATGCATCAAGAGCATGACTTCGTGGCTACGTATGTAACATGCCTCTTTTTTCGGTGAATTCTGAATCTGAAAGCTAAAATCCCCTCCAGCGACAAGATGTATAAATATCATTTCCATCGCTGGAAGTTCCGGAAAAATTTGACGAAAGAAGAGAGCCGGAAACACGAAGCTGATGCTGTCGCGGGGCGAGCTGTCGTTCTCCCCGAGTCCAACGGGCGTGGGCTCGGCTCTCAGCGATTGAAGGCTCGGATTCTGAAATCATTACCTCCTGATGTCACATACAAAGTACTGGAACTGAAACAGCACCCCATGCAACACTCCCCAAGAAGTTTTACTCCAAACGTCTTCAACTATGCTGAGCATGCTCTTGTCGCGATCCAAGGCCATTCACGAGTACGATCGAAAAGCTTGCCAAATTACCATCAAGACAACGCTGCTGCTGAATTATGGGCAGCTCGAATGCGTCTCGCAGCGCAGGGGATATCCACACAACATGATGTAGATTCCAACTACAAAATTCTAAACAGGTCTGTTGTGGAATTTGCCTCCGTCCTACAAAAACAGGAACCCATATTGGTTTGGTCAACATTCACCGTTATCATCGATCTTTTGCAACTCAATGCGAAACTAGGGTTGGCTTTCATCAGGGTGGTGGCAGAGTTCTACTCGAACCTTCCGAACGCCGATCCATTGCAAGATTTATGGGCAGCCATACTGCAGATAGACCCGGGCACTATTCCTGAGGTGATAGCACGGCTCACAGCAGCTCAAATCGACTGCTTCCGCAGAGAAATTGGGACAAACAATCAATTTGTTCTGAATTACATCCGGACGTCCGCCAAACACCTTCATGACCACGGGCTCCTCGCACGACAGTCGGCGCATGAGCAAATGGATGAAGTCATCAGTACGTTGCGATTCATTCTGAACTCTGGTATGAGTAATTCAGCCTCCGCTGCCGATCGACTCATTGCGGCTTGTCTTTTCAAGGCATGCTTTCACATAGACGGCAAAGAATATCAAGAAGTTGAGATGATACTCGATGAAGTCGACCCGGGGGTCGATCTTGCTAATAAGATGAGCAAACCTCAGCTGGTAAACTTCTACGAAATCAAGGCAGAGATGCGATTGAAGCGCGGTAAACATGTACGCGGAGATTACGAGGCTTCGGAGCAATATTATTGGAAGGCACTTAGTACAGCGCAGCAACATTTGGCCAAAGAATTACCGACCCGTATAGCATATTGCTTGTCAGCACTCGGTAATTACTACGCGGCCATGGGCAATACGGAGGCTGTCGAAAGAGTGAGGGCACTGTACGAGGAGCATCTCGGGCAAATGGCTGACGATGTGGATCAACACCCACCTTTCGACGTTGCAACGGTAAAGGATGCCAGGAAATTTGAGACTGGACGTCATCTGGAACTGGAAAAGGCTTACAGGCGGGAAGTGGAGGAAGTCTTGCAGTCCCGCGCATCGTTGGGTCGGATGGGTCATGTTGAAGACGTGGTGTGATTGCAACAAGCCACATGTTCTATACGACATCAGAACAAGGATTGCGTGGATGGCACCGGAGGCCTGTGTTGCTCTATACCTGATACATTACTGGGCAACCTTGCAGACCGATCTGTATCTGTCAAGCAAACAGACTGATCATCAACAACTATTTAGCTCGATCAGGGAGTTGATGCCTTTCATAGGGGCGTCCTCCAATGGGGGAAGAGATGCAGCACTTGCAATTTGAAAGCGTTCCAGGACCCGAAGGAACTTCCCAAGCAGATTCGTTCCTTTGACGAACGGAACAATTCGGTGCCCGTAGTGGACATCATTCGCAACATGTACTTGGCCATCGACACATTGACCGAACATCAGAAAAGAAAAAAGCCCGGCTTCTTCAATCGCTTGCTATCCCGCCCTGAGTTATGGGGATACGACCTAGCAGATGTCGCAGGGTTCAACGAATGGCCTGTCAAGCGCGTCAGTGTTGACAAGGAACAGTACAGCGGCTGGTACGAACTTACTAACCCAGACAACAGGATTGTTGTCCTATTTGGAAACAATTTCGGCGAGCTTATTAAGTATGAGGCCGGCCAGATGATTTTCCATCAGTGGAAAAGCGTGCCTTCGTCGCATGACTTTCTGTCTGCTGAAAGTGGAACTTTAGAATATCTCCTAGACTTTGATAGAAGGGGGCGACCCGGCATTTTTCTTTCGGATAGATTTTCGTCGTTATCCAACCACGGACAGGGGCGTTGCAAGGAAGGAGCCTGGCCTTGTTGTAATATGACCTTGCAACTCACCCCGTCACAGCCGGATGTGATCATTCAGGTTGACAAGGGAAAAGCAGTGCTAATCGGGAGAGTGAAAGCAGCTGAGGACATACGCATACCGCAGGGTTATTGGACCGGCGATTGGAAAACGGGAAGCCAGAGCCGACGGAACTCAACTCAAGAGCGTCTCAAAGTCCCGAGACTAGACCATCCAAATGGCTCTTTCACATCTCCTGGAGCCTGCGCACACTGCTCCGGCGCCAATCATTTGGATGATGGTAGTGATAGCGGGAATTCTTCTCCTGAGACTGAACGGGATATGGCTGCTGGGTCTGAAACATCAAACACTGCTACACCTCAGAGCGGCTATACAGGCAATAGCTATTAGCGACCTTGCATACAGAGGTGGACGGCTTCTCTTTCGGCGTATTCACAGATCATTGCAATTGATGATGGAATGGCGACAATGTCAAGATTGAGCACTTATCATACTGAGCGTGCACAAACCCCATTTCTAATGTGTTGGCTTTATTCGTGCACGGTACAACCATTGTTGTAATTACCGCCGTTTCACGTCTACAGCATGCAACAAAGGAATGTTCCTTTTCTGTGCGATAAAGGTATAGTCACTCACATGTGGATAAAGGAGACTGTAGGCAGGAAGATAAAAGAACCATGTAGCATCAATGAGCTCCTTCACAGTCTTGTTCTGTGAGGCTTCCATTATAATATGAGGAGTCCAGTCATGAAAACAATTGATCCTAGATTCAAGTAAGGTCCCGAAGCTTTATTTCAGCATTGGGAAAGATGGCAACAGCGAAGCACAATGGGAACGACACAATGGGTCTGGCTACTCGATCGCAAACTGCGATCGAGATACTGGCCCTTGATCGCCAGGCTTACCCATCGTGGGCCAGTCTGTGTAGCACATGCGACGAAACAGGCTGCAAAGCTGCAGTCATTCTAGATCTGGCAGCCATCGATGCTGAGGACAGCGCAATTACACGGGACAGCCACGGTCCTTACTTTCTCTTCAACCACTCACCTGATGGCCGTTGTAAGTGCATCGACTTCAACCGCTTAGGTCTGGGGTCGGAGCACCTTGCCACGACGGTGCGACTGGCGAAACACATTACCGACCTGTTCGAAGAGATGTATCCTGAGGATTTTGGCAAGAATAGCAGAGTCCTTCACTACACTTGTATTTGGGACAAGGTCCTTCTTGATATAATCAACCCCTCTGGGCGTCCCGCTAGGGAGACAACCTTGGAGTTTGATAGTCCGGAGGATCTTCTGGCTGCAGGATCAAAGATGTTTGTGTATCTCTGGCAATCGGTCAAGAGTCAAAGTGGCAAAGAAAGATCAGACTCTGGCACGCGAGACATCACCCCCGAGCAGTACTCAAAGATCGTCAAGGCAAACCCCGTTCATCCGGAGGAGCTGACGTACCTCGACAAGTGGCTCCAAAAATTGGACGAGTATATTGACGGGTCTCAAGATGGCGAGCAGCTCGTTAAGAAGCTCAATGAGGTGGTGAAGAAGACATTCCGCAAAACCGTGAAACAGTGGCATCGTCCACCACTCGATATCAAGGATCGCCCGCCTTTCAGACCTGGAGGGTCCAAGCTCTCGTAATCACGCCGATGCTCGCGATATACTCACTTGTAGTATAATGGCGAATGGGTGATTAAGCAATTGCAATATATATTACATTGCTTAGAGTACGTTCAAAAATGCTAAATAAAAGTAATCAAGTTGTATTATCCGTTTATTCATAAATATTTATCTTGCTGTGAAATATGACAAATGATTCTACAAAAATCTTCCTACCCAGAGGCCTCGTACTCTGGGACTTCTAGATACGTAAAGTCGACGTTTGGGCCACGTGGAAGAATCTTCTGGTCCCTGGATGGCTCGCTTGACTCTGTGGTTCTCGTATATCTGGACCATGTAACCTAGTGCTGGGCCTGCAGCGGTGACGATCTTTTGATATAGACAAGAACGAAATGATGCAATGAATGGCCATTGTCTTTATTGGATCCGTGGGCATCCTTGTCGGCATTGTCGTCGGACTCGTCGACTTGCGCCAAACCGATATGCATCGGAACGATGTAGCCCATAGGAGCTTTTTTGTCGTTCTTGTCCCAGAATGCGGAATGAACTTTTCGAATGTTGCGCACTCGACTATGTAATACTTGTCCACCTTTATTGTTCTTAGGGTCAAATCAATGATCCGACAAAAGCTCTGCACTTGGAGTTTTTATCCGAATATTTAAGATAAAATTTGACGGGTCGAATTAATAATCCGACAGAAACTTCCATCCAAAGACTTAAGATAGGATTCAAGGAGTCGAAGTAGACGGTGTCATGCGCCCAATCGATTCGTGGGTTGTGTCGTCTCAACCATGGAAGGCCGAGGATGACGTCTACACTCAGCTTCGTCAGGTAGAAGCGCAGCCGACAGAAAATATTTCTTTTTCGAGTAAAGATTCGCTGGTAAAATCAATTATCCGATAAATGTTTTTGTACCTTTGGATTTTGTCCGAAGATTTCGGATAAAACTTAAAAATAAACATAAGAACAACTTAAAAAAAAGGAAAAAAAGAAAAAAAGAATAATAAGCGCAATTTTGTAAGCCTGATGATAATATACAAAGGGTTCTATATGATTATACTATAAGTATATAAAAAGGTTTTCGGAGCTTCGGAGATACACAACTTCTGATGAGCCTTCGCTGATTAAAGCATAACGCATAATCGATATGCTATGCAATATGACATAGAGACCACAGCTGTGGGAATCCTTTTGTCGTGGGACTTGAGGATACGTAAAGTTGACGTTCGCTCCACTTGGAAGAGTCTTTTCGATGACTCTCTTGGCTTTGTGGTTCAGCTCTTGTCCGCCCAGAGAGTCGTATATCTGGACCACATAGTCCTGAGCCGGCAACGGTGATGATGTAGACAAGAACGAAATGATGCGATAAGTGGCCATTCTTGTGATTGAATCCATGAGTATCTTTGTCGGCATCCTTTTCAGTATCCGTGTCGGCATCGTCATTGTCGGACTCATCGTCATGCGCCAAATCGATATGCATCGGGATGATGTAGCCCATTTGGGCATCTTTGTCGTTGTCGTCCCAGAATGCTGTATCTCTTTCGAAAAGAATCCGTTCGAATGCTGCGGACTCCACTATATAGTACTGGTCCCTTTTCACCATCTTCAGGGTCAGATCAATGATCGAATCGGAAACATACCCTCCAGGCTTCAGATACTCGATATCCTTAGCATGCATAAAGGTCTTTGGCGAGGAGCTTCGGAGATACACAGCTTCTGATCCTTCGCTCATGAAAGCTGACCGAAGTGCAGTTTCAGACATCTCAACAATTGTGCCGGGCGCGATAACATTGAGAGGTGCCTGCGACTTTGCAAGCTTGATTTCGATGGCAAATGCTTCCAATGCCTCCTCCATTTCTGCCAGGCGTGTCAACCGATCCGCGGGTTCTACTTTCGACAAGGGCAGAAATGTGTCGCGGGTCCGCTTCCCAAGATTCTTGATGAAGTTCCGGACCTCCTCGTTCCGTGCCAAGAAGTCGAGAACTACCGTGATGTAAATGGAATTGGCCTAATCAGAGGTTAGCTAGTCTATAATATAAGTATCAGCAAATACTCCAACTTACTGAGTCCAAGCCATCCGAAAAGGCGGCCTCTAAAGCGTTGAAAGGGATGACCTAAATTGCACTCTTGCCGTAGTCGTCAACAAATCTGTTCAGCTGTTGTCCGAGCCTATAAACAGCCTTCCACCTTTTGATCTCTGGAGAGACGTTCAACTTGTTGAGTTGGGGCTCAACATCCATATGTTGACTCTCCAGTGTCGCGAACTCCGTGACTGCTTGATTCATTGCAATGTTCGCGGGGTTTCCCGGGGCATTCGTTGGTCTTGCCTTGATCTTCTCATCGATCATCCTTTGGATCTTCTTGTAGATGTTGTGTGCCGCCCAGTACTTTACGACCTTCCGCATAGGATTACTGAGGGTATCGCCACTGCTGCCTCCCGCTCAAAAACGGCTCGGCAGGGTTCCTCGGCAGAAACGGCTCAAACACCGCTGGGGACAGTGATAGCTGCTAGTAGCTGCGTTGAAGCTTTGTTGTGATCTGCTGTGCCATCGCTGGCTGCTGCCTAGGACTGTGGTGCCTTCACTGCTAACTCTTGCTTGAAAGCAGCGAGGCAGGTGCTGACGGTTGGTGGTTTGGTCATCGACGGTGGCGGGCATCCTCTTGCCTGTGAGGGAGGCTCTGGTTCCTTGGTGTTCTGGTGTTGTGGCGAGGCTTTCGCGGTGCGCGTTTGCACGCGGTGCAAACGGCTCTTGGTGTGCTGAGCTTGCAGCTCCGTGGACCTGACGAAGGTAGGATGGCACCGTCAGGTCACGCATCAAGCCGATCGGGCACGAGAACTATCGAGCGGTAGTCATCGCGATGGATGGTTTGGTCGATCCGGTGTAGAGGAAGCCCACAAAGTAGTGCTACCATATGACACAGAGTATGGGACGAAAGAAGGATGAAGAAGAAAGATGGCATCCGGAAGCTCCCCCCGGGAGCTGTCCAAGTACCTGGGTAGGGGCCGGGCTGGTCAATCACGTGGCCTGCCCGTGGCCAGCCTAACATGAAGGCAGCTGGCCACTCCTAGGCTGCACGCATCAGTAGTTGTACTGGATAATCATCTTCAGAATGGCCTCCTGGTCGGTTGATGCATCGTCGGAGATGTGGGTGATATTTGCTCCAGTCGCAAATTCTCTTGCCATTTGTGTAACGCGCTGAAGGATGTAGTGTTTGTTGAAACAATGGTATAGCGCCTGGAAACGAGGTGCTGTGAGTTCTAGGGTATCACCCTGGAGTTTTGCGGACTTTTCTAGTTCCCTTTCGACGTCGCTCAGCTTTGGTGTGAGCGCTTTGCTGTAGCTCGAGATCCGAGGCAGAAGATCCTCTACAGACACCGCAAAGTCGTGTTTGCGCCTCTTCTGCGGAGGAGCCACGTTGTCGTCAACAGCCCAGTGCACCTTCTTCGGCTTCGAGATTTTCTGTTGAGGTCCATCTTGAGCCGTTTGCATAGCCACAGCATCACTCAATGTTACAGAGTCATTGGTGATGACGCTGTGGGCATTGCTACCAGATGGCTCTGCGATACCTGTCGGTTTGTTTGAGGCGTTGCTGGTGACGACCGGATTGGATGTGTCGCAAATAACATCGATTGAGCTGCCCTGGAGCAGTGCAGCTGGTGTCACGGTCACGTCCTGCAAATAGGACTATGCCGTAGGATAGGTTGTTGTGGATTCACAAAGCTGGAGAGCTAATCTCTCCAGCAGCCAGAATTCGAAATACTATCGCACTTTGTGGGCTTCAACCAATAGGATGGTGGGCCACAAGCCTGAAAGCGGGGTCGCACACCCAGGGTGGGGCTACCCGTAGCTGGCTAGGTTAGTGATGGCTGCTACCATCACACCTCCGACTTATCGGATCCCAAGATAGGAAGACAGAACTTCTCTTGATGTTGAGCTGCATGCTTTGTAGAGTCTATCTCCGAGACAGCGACTTCCTGCTTATATTGACCAGAATCATTTGTCAGAATATGGGGTAATAAAATCGTCCAGATTGTCTTGTTTTATCTCTTGTTCTTTTTTATGATTTTGTGTTCTTTGAATCGATAGAAATCAGTAAAACTTGATCTTTTATTAGATTATAAGATAATAGAATCATCTGAATTGTTTTCTTTTCTTGTGTTTTTATATTATTTTAAGTAGTAGAGATAAAGATCTCTTGGTGCCTTTTTTGCTATGGTCTGGTATACACCCATATCCTGAATGACCCTTTGTGATCTGAACCATTTCATGGGATCTTCCGCTGAACATCTTCTCTGGGTCGTTCTCCTGGACAGAGAACTCTTGCTTATGTTGCTCCGAAGCTTTCTCCTGGTCTTGAACAGAGACCACGGGCTCAACCTGACCAGTATTCTTTGCTGAGTCACTTTGTGTCAAGGAGTCTGTTTTGGCCTTGCTCTTCTCTCCGGAACTCTTCTTGGATCTGCGTTTTTTAGGAATCCATTTCTTCTTATTATTGTTATAAGTCAGATCGTTATCGTCGATCTCCGCCACAAGCGCTTTCATGTGCTTGACGTCTAGGGAAGGAGTCACGTCTGCCGCGATCGGACTCTGGAGTATGGTTCTTTGGGATAATATAGCAATCCTGCAATCCTTGGAGGTGAATCAGATCAAATGGCCAAACGCCCCCACCAGGTAAAAGAAAAATCAGGTGAAAATAAAATAGGTACTTTTATTTGACCATAGCATATGTCTAGTCTCCAAGATTGACTCTGATTGAAGTTGGGATAGAATTTATAAGATAAAGAACAAAGTTCGTCCGAGTACTGCTATAATATATTATCCGATCGTTACGATTCAAGTCGGGATAAAAATTGTAAAATAAGAAACAAAACTCGGTCGAGAATAAAAACATTACTTAAGTATATCGTCCGGTCGCCATGATTGAGGTTGGGATAGAATTTATAGAATAAGAAACAGAGTTCGGACAAGAATAAAAATATCTAATGTCACAGTATAATTAAAACGATTGTGCGCAAAGGTTTGCTGTTGGCAACTTGTTTTAGTACAAGCGCAATCTTACTTGCTTTGTCATCCCCCTGGCCCTTGTTGAACGCGCATCCGATATTCTCTATGTAGTACACTTTCTCTATTCCAAAGCTCTCCCGATTGATCTTGAGTGCGATGCGGTAGTCCGATCTGTTCGATAGCAAAACTAGCCGCGACACTGCCAGCAACCGCAGATGATCTGAGATCGCCTGTCCTCGCGAGTGTGACAACGAAAGCGCCGAGAAACGTGTTACCGCCTCCAGTGGCATCAATGACACTGGAACTGTTTGTATGATATGCTGGGAGCCAAAACGTGGATTGTTGAGACACGACATGACAGCCATGTTCCCCAGCACGCACGACGATTGCGTGGTGTTTCTTGCTTGTGCTTGTCGACTTGGTTTCATTCAGGATCCTTGTCGCACATGACTCAACAATCTTTGGATCAAATGGTTCTGCTTCTTCGGCGTATAACCCAAGCAGTTCGAGGTGATTAGGTGAGAATACGTCCACCACCTTACATGCTTCCATGTGAGCATGCATGTTTTCTGGTGAGCACAAGGCCGGAAATGGTTCCCAAGCAATGACTGGAGGTTCTGTCATGCCGCTTGCCAGTCTCATACATCTCAGTTGTTCGACTTCAGTCATTAATTGAGCTGGGCGGTAAAGCATATGGAAAGACCGGGACGAAAGCATTTCGGGTGTTAAAGAGCTCGCGACGGGTTGCAGAGGGTTGGTCAGGTACCGAAAGGATTTACCTAAGACATCTCATCAGTATTGGTTTTGCCCTTGCAGCGTAGTTGAGCATTCCCACGTCCAAAATCTGCATCGTGGTATTCGAGAAGTCCTCTGGTGGATTTCCCATCCTTTACGACAAGCTCTTGCGAGACGCCCCAACCTCGGATCAGCTCAACGACTTCAACTGGGAAATCGTCGCCGGCAATAATGAGACTGCCGACAGTCTCGGGCTGGGTTGTCGATACCAGACGTGCGCCCAATGTGCTGTAAGCTCCAGATCCTCCAACGCAGTCGTGGAAAACTCTGCCATCTGGTAACCGTAGCTTTTCTAATACGACCATGCCCAGAGAGACAAAGTCAATGGCAGGAGGTGACATTATGACGAAGCAATGTCCCAGAACTCCGGAAGCCGGTTCCGTCCCGTTTGTTCCAGAAAGGTTTTCGATGATACACTGTAGCCGAAAGATCAGCTCGAGAAGAAGAAAATTCGTGGTTACACCAAATTTATTCCCGCGTCGATACGTGAGGGCGATTTGCGTCACCTACGCCATAGCAAAGGCGAACTGTTGATCCAAATTATAGCACCCTGTAGCGCTGGACTACCTAGCCCCGCTTGCCCCGGAACTAAGAGCCGGAAATTTGTAGTCCTCTGTAGATAATTCGAATGTGAAAAGTAACAAGCAGTAAGACGCAAGGGAAACAAGAAGGAAAAATATCACGAACCCCAAAGGCTTGGCTGGAGGGATCCCTTACCTACTACATGTATGTGATGTTAATTCTGGTGCTATCCATCGTGGGATGGGAGCGCGGGAGGTGGGTACCTTATCGATACGGTGTGGTGGGGCAGCTCGCAGCTGATCAGACCTGCCAGCTGACAGCGGCCCGCGCTGCCGCTCCACTATACACACTGACAAAAAGGCGAAGAAAACCTCTATAGAAACACAGTCAACTGCATGCTTCAACCAGCTTCTGAATACAAAACAACAAATTGCCAAAAAGGACACGTCTCACGATGTTGGCAGGATTCGAACCTACGCGCCCTAAGGCATTAGATACGCTCATAATTCGAGTCTAACCCATTAACCACTCTGGCACAACACCGAATTGCTTGAATGTTGAGCTTTTAAGTCTGTACATGAAGTTGCAAGTTCATACCTGGGTGGGTGACGATAGAGCTAGGTAATGTATGGTGGGGTAAAATGGCAGAGTACCAGCACCAAAAATTACGGCACACCAGCACAAAGAATTACACATTCTTACATGTAGGTACGAGGTAAAAGACAAAGAAGCAGAGCAAGTCGAGATGCCGCCAGCCGCTTCTTCCTACATATGTACCTATGTTGGTTGTACTCGCTAGGTAGGGGATACGTTGTTTGACAGCTCATCGATCTGCATAGATCGGGTTCATGCCGTACGCGCATGGTGACAGGTACGGAGGACATTTGGAATTCCTTTTTTCCAAGACATCGAGCCCGGATATCCAGGCCCTGTTGTGTTCATTCACGCTGCTAGATTCGCTCGCTGTTGTCCATTAACAAATAACAATCTTCCTGATATGTGGTCAACCCAACAATTCTTTTGGTAATTATAGCCTAGGACAAATGCCAATAATAGCATGATGCTAACTTGGCTGGGAACATTAACATCTATAAATTACCATTAGCCTGGCTGGTCTGGGCGCATTCCGCATGATAATGTCCTGATTGAGACGTTCGAGCGAGTCAGCACTGGATTATAGTCGGTATGGTGGATCTCCGCTAAAAGGCGACAGGGTGACTGTGAGTTCGGACCGACAGCTTACTGACGGCATATCGAGTGATGTTCATTATTCAAGGCTGATCTTTTAGCATCAGACGGAACAATAATAAGCTCAGTCCTAAACCGAGAACAAAACAGAGTGCTCGATGCTCGTGTTGAATGTTCGTGAAGGGAGAAACCAGGGCAAGCAACATCCAAGACTATTGATCTCACCGCGGGAAGCGGCCCAAATCGATTGTGAAAATAAGCATCAGAGTCAGTGCAGATGAGACCCTTGCTCATGTGATGCCATGGAATACGAGATCTACACACTGCCGCGGTATCTGCGATCCTACGTTGTGTATTCCATCGTCACCAACCTATGCCAAGCGCCTCCCCCGCGCATATACGAAGCACATCAGCGCAACAAAGCGAGCAGGCTCGAGAGCATTGAGAGTTCCAGCGGGCCAGGGACGGCTCTTCAGCTTCTTTTCGCGTCATTGCTGATGGCTCTGCGAAGGTTCAACGAACTCAGGCACGATGCCTGCACCCGCGACTAATGTACAGAGCCAAAAAGCCTGGCCTGTCTACTTTGCTTTTGTGAGACGCTACGCGGAAGGCTCGCGGTGTGTTTCGTATAGTCTCAGCAAAAACAACATCGTCACTACCGTCCAGCGTCTCGTACCTACATTGATATGTAGGACGGACATGTCAATGATGGAAGTCTAGGTACGAGATGTATGTAGCTTTGCTAGGTGGGGGACCCTATTGCCCAGAAGTCCCTTTGATCTCGGCTCCCCGCATTGGGCTGACGCTCCCATCCCTTTCTGGTGAACAGATCTGCTGGCGTTCCACCCATTCGAGTGGTCAAGATCGCCACCATCAGCGGTCTTGAGCCTATCCGTGATTGCCGTGCAGGATGACCTAGCTCCGTCACCAACCGTACTTGTTTAGGCGAACGAAGCTAGTGCAATCCTGAATGGATACACAGGTAGGCCCAACCACCAGGCAAGAGCTCCCGGTTGCCGTGAGATAAATACTGCCATCCACCCAGACTCGATTTCGTGTTCTTGAATGTTGATATTCCCAAATCAAGTTGTTCTTCTCAACACTTTGACAAGATCCAATCGCTGTACTCTTGCTTTCTTTTTCACCATACCTAAGCATTGATCTCACAAACACCACATTCTGCAAGATGCTGTCTGCTCTACTACTGGCCTGTGCTGCCACAGTCACGGCGTTCAACGCAACTGGTCCTTACGGTCTGCACATCACTGGCAAGGAGGATTCGTCGATCGATGGTCAGTCTACCTGGACAACTCATATGTATCCGTGATATTAACAATAAAGCACAGGCTACGCTGGAGCTTGCCATGCTGGTGCAGCCATAGAAGGACTCTGCTACATTGCAGGTGAACTGAACGACACGACTTCATACCAGCAATTCAACTTCAACTACTCGAGTTACGACTCCACCACTGGCGAGGTGTATCCCTATGGCTGGCTCGAGTGGGAGCTTCCTCTCAGCTCAGGTGATGGCGAGACGACTTCAGTGCCCTCGGCTCTCCAGATTGGTCTGAACCTGGGATCCAACGTCAATGTTGCACTCTTCTACCCAGGCTACGACGACTTCACCACCCTGCAGAAGTCCGAGAATGGCACGCTCTACGTTTCTGGAGGAGTGGACGACACCCAGAATACCGACACATACCCGAACCCCGTCGTCTACCAGGGCAACCTGACAAACTGGTACCTGTGCTACCAGTTCACCGGAGGATACTACTACCAGTCGATCGCCTGGGTCAACAGCCAGCCTCCTCAGAACCCCACATGCGCACCTGTGGACTTGACGCTCGAGACCCTCGGCTACTAAGCTTGGTCCCTTGGGTGTATGACGATGAATTGATAATGCATACTGTTCTGACAGGCTGTAGACATAGCTTTATGTAATGTAATGACCAGGGACTATTTCCCATACAACTCTTTTTGTCTTTCCAGAACAGCAGGGTGTCTGATGAGACCAGGTGTCAGCTTCTGGTAGTTCAAGTCAACACCTTCCTCTATGTCCGGATATGGACCCATGGGAGTGATGGCCAGTGGATTGATCTTGTCGTGACTCTTGGTATACTATTTATTGGATGTAAGCTTTTGCACGGTCACAAGCTAAGCCATGACAAAAACTCACGTTTTCTTTGATGTGAGTAAAGTCAGTTGTCTCCCTGAAGCCTGTCACGTTCCAGTACAAGTTCTTCAACCACTCATGAATCACTGGGTAATTGCCACGAATAGTGCCCACTGCATCGCTCGTGGTTAGCAGTATGCTCGTTTAACTTGACATGAACAACCAGATACGGATGAGCTCCGTGTAGCTCGGCTGAGATTCAGAAGCCGGGCATAAATCCACTCTCATGATGCAGCCCCAAGATTGCTTTGAAAAATCACTCACAGTTACACTTAAAGTGTTGCACGTATACGGCGTCAAATCGGATAATGGTGGCATATGCCCGAATGTCCAATTCGGTCAGCTCCTTGCCTAGGATATACGGACCGGCATTCTGGTGAATGATTTGCTCCAGGTGGTTCAAGGCGGCAAAGACGACGGGGACATTCTTGTTGTACGTCTCCTGATCTGTAGCGAACCCAGCCTTGTAGACGCCAGTATTCAGATCGCGCTGCATCCATTCTCCGATCTCATCAATGGCGGCCCTGAGGTGCTCTGGGTACAATGTCAACTTTCTCTCCGGACTGCCCTCGGGCAGAATGTCGTTGAAAGCCGTCGGCAGCCAGCGAAGCAGCTCGTGGCTCTCGTTGTTGACCGCCGTATTTTCCTTGGTATCCCAGAGCAGCGGCACGCTGTATCGGCCCTTGTAGTCTGCATCGGCCTTGAAGTAGACCTCGTGCAGATACTTGGAGCCGAACAGCTTATCCTCGGTGGCGCCTTCATATACGTCGTCTGGCCCCTGGGCACCGGGGAACTGCCATCCTGGCCATCCCTTGTCGTCACCCTTGGGGTATGGCTTCACGATGGATATAGGGATAGATTCCTGAAGTCCTTTGAGGTGACGTACAAGGTTTGCGCGGTGAGCAAAAGGACAGAAAAGGCCAATGTACAAATGGTAACGTCCAGCCTCTGGGGGAAAACGTGAATCGGGTGCAACGATGCCATGCCACGAGTCCTCGGGTCCGGCGTGCACCGGTCTATCCGGTTGAGCTGTAGTCATTCTGCTGAGCTTTGATCAAGTTTGATATACACCGACGAGCGGACGCCTCGGAGGAATCAATAGCCAGGCCGTGAAGGGGAGCACGCAATCGACCAGAGTATGACAGCGTCACTATCGAACGGTTCCGTGGATATGGTGGAGCGCTGTGAGCTGTCCAAGAGTTACCTGTAGGATGCCCCGCACCAGAAATATAGCGCTGCAGCTGGCTGCAATTGTGCTAGACGGGGGCTGCTATATTGTAGGGCACCCCGGCTAGAGGGATAACTGACAACGGTCATCATTCTAAGAAAAAGTTGCTTGATAATACCCACGCCTCCTGTGCTTCATGGCATAATGACTCTTGGCTCTTTAGAGTACGCGGCTGATAGAAAATGGTCAGAAACAGCCATGTACAAGGTTGGATATCTCCATATTCTTGTCCAGGGCCTGTGAACGATGCTATTTGCCAGTGTCTACCCCTGGATACAAGAGAGGTGCAGTAAGATGATGTTGGCACTTAAAGATGATATCTGGAGCACTATCCCAGTGTACAATGTTGTGAGTATAGGATCCAGATGACAATATCACACTAGCGAGCCGAAGAGCCATCTGACACGCCGACCAAGATGGAAGTATGATTTATAATTCCAATCCGGCATTCCACTATAGAAAATGGGTATCACTAATACCATATTCAGTGTCAGCCTCCGTCGACATTGCCGGTCCAGCTCGCGTCATTGCGGGGTTATTAATAATTCAAATCACAACTCCGATTGGCCATGACGACTTCGTCTCACTGTCTTACTGCCTCTCACACGATTATATATGATGCATGAATGTGTGGCCAAGACCTCATTCTCTTCTTCTAAATGTTGATATTTTCTCTTCTGATCGGCTTCACGTTTTCCATCAATACAGTAACACATTTGAAACGTTAATATACCCTTCATATCATAGAAAATGGCATCCAAATTCTACGCAGTCGTGATCGGCGCTGGTCCAGGAACTGGTACATATGGGCTTCTACAGCACATGACATATCTCGCTAACCATATACAGGACGGGCATCAGCCATTCGATTTTCCAAAGAATATCCCGTTGCTCTTCTCGCCAGGTCGCCCGAGAGCTACGAGGCCGCCGTCAAAGAGATCAATGCAGCAGGCGGCAAAGCAATTGGTATAAGTGCCGACGCCAACAGTGTTGATTCTCTCAAGGCGGCTTTTGATACCATCAACAAGGAGTTCTCCGGTCACAAGTTGGCTGCGGCCATATACAATGCGTCAGCAGGATACGGCGTCAAGCCGTTCCTCGAGGTCAAGCTGGAGGACCTGGATCGTACCATTGAAGGCAACATGTAAGTCGCGAAGGTTTGGAGAGACGTGGAAGAAAGGCATTAACACATGGACCAGTCGCGGATTGTTCAACTTTGCCCAGTCCACACTGCCTCTCCTGGAGGAAGCGGTGCCCAGTTCCAAGTACCCGCCTACTCTCATCGTCACGGGAGCCACGGCTTCCATCAAAGGATCCACCCGGTTCGCGTGCTTTGCTGCCGGAAAGTCTGGCGCCAGAGCTCTCGCCCAGTCCATTGCCCGCGAGTACCAGCCCAAGGGTGTCCATGTCGCGCACGCCATCGTGGACGGTGTGATTGACATTCCGAGGACGCAAAGCTACAATGTCAACGGTGGGGCGGAAGATGGCAAGATCAGCGCCGATTCTGTAAGTTCTCTCGACACAAGGGAATTATTTCTAGGTACTGATACGCTGCAGATCGCCGAGACATATTGGAGTCTGCATACGCAGCATAGGTCCGGCTTCACCTGGGAGATTGACATCAGGCCCTACGTGGAGAAATGGTAATGGAATACCATCAACCCAATCACGAGACAATTCATCTCTCGATTTTCTCACAATTGGCATATGAGTCTGAATAAGACTCCGCGGGTGCTCTCAGTGTCTGACCAACCAAGGACCAGTCGGTGAGGAATGGTATGGAAACTGGTATAGACGTGAAATGGGTCATACACATATGAAGTGATACAGATGTGGTGTGAACTGGATTGTACGAAACAGATTGCCTTGATAAATACGTTTAGGAATAATGCAAATTAGTATAAATCTTATGTTTGAGTACACAAATTCATTGGGGTTGATTTGTCGATGGATCTCCAGTGTTCTCGTCGAAAATATGTTTCTATCATAGAACATTGGTCATGTTCCGGCGTTCCTTTGTACAGAGTATTGACACATTACTGTTCTTCCAAGCGGGTGAAGCAGTTTTCAAAGATGAATTCGTATTATATCGCATATATTTCTACATGTTGAATGGGATCTTTGACCCATGTGATGCCGTTGAGTTGCCTCTTTTTGGTCGGCGTTGAGACCATATGTATTGTATCATTTTCTCGTAAATGCAGTTTCATACCCAAGCCCGTGAGGGAGATGTTGAGATCCCATGTCAAACGCCTAAAACTCCAAAGCCGACATGCTGTGCCTTGCAAACGCCTTGCGAAGAAGCGAGTATCCAAAAGTTAAAACCTTCGGTTCACTCCAACCAGACTCAGAAATTCGTTTCTGGTCTTTTCTTTGCGCTCGAAACAACCAAGCACACAGCTCGTGATGGTGGTCGCAGTCGTCTTTTCAACTCCACGCATGACCATGCAGAGATGGCTAGATTCCATGACTACGGCTACACCTTGAGGCTTGAGAATTTCCATAATGGCATTGGCAACCTCTCTGGTGAGCCGTTCTTGCACCTGGAGTCTACGAGCAAATAGCTCAGCAATACGGGGCAGCTTCGAAATACCGATCACGTTGTTGTTGGGTATGTAGCCAATATGCATCTGTATTACAAGTCAGTCGTTGATCTTGTCCCATTTCAGTTGTGACGTACCTTTCCGGTAAATGGGACAAGGTGGTGCTCGCAAAGACTGAAAATCTCAATGTCCTTGACAATCACCATTTCATTATGTCCCTCGTGAAAGATGGCATCGTTGACAATGTCTTTAACGTTTTGCTGGTAGCCCTTGGTGAAGAAGAGCATGGCTTTCGCATAGCGTGTTGGAGTGTCCAGGACACCTTCTCGGTCGGGATCTTCTCCGACGCATTCGAGAATCGTTCGTACGGCGTTGCGCATCTTCTCGAGTCGTTCTGCGGCTTGCTCACTGCTCTCCTCAAGTCGTTCCCGAGTTCCGCGACCTATTGTAGGTGTTAGCAAACAAGACAATGGGCCATGCCGGAAGGCGTCGTACTCGGTCGGCTCAGCCCGTCGAAATCGATTACAGGACTGGGCGACCGCGTTATGCTCTCCTCGACCTTGGGCTTCTTGCGCAGGTTTCCTTCCGGCTCGTCGCGGGGATCTCGAGCCGCTTTGTGCAAGCTATTCCTCCGCTTCGCCAGTGATTTGGACCCTTCATGTTCGTCGGCACCACCGTCCTTGGATCTCATCTTCCTCTTTTTCTTCTTTGACTTCTTGTCGCCTTCTTGGGGCACCAAAGCACTTCCATTGACGGCATCATCGATATCAGAAACGCCAGTGCTGGAACTGGCAGCAGACTCGTGCGCCTGCTTCTTGGCTTCGGCGGAGGATGCGAATTCGACCATTGCGGAAGCTGTTGACAGGATACGAGGAGGCCGATAATCGATGTAGACTTGTGAAAGGTTCTATGGCTGGTCAATTGCGCCTTGCTGACAGCAATTGATGTATTATCGGCTTGATTTTGTCTGGATGCTGCTGTCTCCGTTATTGGTCATCGATTCGCGTAATACCGAAGCAAAGGCGGATGGTGAGGATTAGAGCAACTATGGCGGGACCGTAAGCTGGTCAGCAATCCCGATCGGTCTCTTCAGGATTTGAAGAGATTGAGGCGTCAATTATTAATATGTGCGCTCTTCACGGTCGTGATAAGGAACAACATTCATGACTCTCCGAACATCCTTTGGCGCATTGGACCCTAGAAAATTTCCGGACCGGCCCTGTGATTCTGAAGATAGCTCTAAACTTTCCCCGCTGTCGGCGCCCCAAGTTTATCGCCAGAAATTTTGACGTCAAGGGTCCAAGGCTCGACAGTGCAGCGCGAGTCACCCCACTAACGCAGTGATCTGCCCCACGTGAACCACGCTCTGCCACCGGCTGACCGAGACTGGCAGCAGCGCGCTAGCGGGCTAGCCAAGGCGGTCACTGCATTCGACAATTCCAGGCGTCGCATCTCGAGCTGCAGTGGCAGAATTGTGCTGTCTGGCTAGGTACCTAGCATTCCACGCGCAAGCTGTTCCCCAAACCGAAGCTCTCGCCAATCGTGACCAGAGACGACACAACAGACAGAAGTCAAGCGACGCGCCTGCATAAGGCATTCCATCGACAGGACAAACATATAGGATCGCGTCAACTATTTGTTCGAGTCTCGACACCATAGACTCGTCGATACCAAACGCGCCTCCCTGCCCAGATCTCAGGCGCGGATGTGAAGAGCAGCAACACCACACTTTGCGTTGGGCCTATGCTGTCCTGCGCCAGCTCTTCCCAGGACAACCGCCAGCATCATCAACTCAAGACACTACCGAATCACGAAAGCCACGCGACGAATAGCATTTAATCAATCAACCGCCCACATCCTTTCACCGCACTCAGACCACGATGGCATCGCCTCCCCCCGCCTTTTCCCCGGCGGGCTCTCCGCCGTACTCCAATGCATCGCTCCCTGCATCCAAGAAACGCAGCTCAAACTCGATCGATCTCGGGTCTAACAACCCTTCCATGAAGCGACGAAAGACATCAATCATGTCGGCGACATCAGCTGCATCAGCCCATCCTCTACGCCAGACCTCTTTCCCCCCAGAAGAGTCCCAAGGGCAATACTCGCCCAACTACAGACGATCCCCCAGTGTGGACAACATGAGTCTAGTCAGTGGAAGCCAAGTGAGCGCCGCGCCTAAGAAGAAGAGAGGTCGCAAATCCAAGGCAGAACGTGCGAGGGAGGCTGCTGAAGAGGCTGCAAGAGGAGGCACTCCCAGCGCTGTAAACGGGGCTGCTCCCAGTGTCATCAGCAATGCTAGTGGCGCCAACAAGGCTGCTGCCGATGACGACGGAGACAATGGAGAGGGTCCTGGAGGCTACGAGGTACCTGAAAATATGGCCAGCCGCGCAGCCGCACGAAGCAAGGAGGAAATCAAGGAGGAGGAGCGCCTCCGCGCTCTACTGAAGCAAAAGATGGACGACAATCAATTCCATCGCTATGAGGTTTGGCATCAATCGAAGATACAAATTGGTAATATTCGAAAGGTATGGAGATCGTTCAGCTCCTTTGCAGATGTGTGATACTAATAACGAACCACAGTATATCAATTCTGTCACCTCGCAATCCGTTGCTGCCAACATACCTCAGGCCATGCAGGTTGTCTGCAAGCTGTTCTTGGGCGACATGATCGAGGAAGCCAAAAGAGTGCAGCAAGAAGAGATCAGAGCAGGTGTGAAGCAGACAGATCTTCCAGACGAAAAGGAGAACGAGGAGGGGATTAGCAACCAATCTAAACATCGACGGCAGCCACCTCTGCTTCCAGAACACTTGGGAGAAGCTTACCGAAGGTGGAAGCGATCCGGGGCTACAGGCGGATCTGGTGGAAATACTTTGGCATGGAGCCAGCAGACTGGCAATGGAACCGAGAGGTTTGCCTCCCGAGCCGGTGGGCGAAGAATCTTCAAATAATTGCCCAGCATTTTCGATTTGGTTCGAGGCTGCTCGCTTGCGAGGCAGCGTAAAAACACATCACTTGGCGGGAGGAAACTAGTAGCAGCAGGAAGCTCTGCAGAGACACAGGTCAGGCAGGACTGCCATGCTCCTGAGCGGAAGCGTGCATAGCGTTATGGATGAATATGATACCCTTTTTGATTTGAGACCATGGGCCGATTTACCACATCGCAGGATTGAAAGGACCCGACAAAAGGAGAGAAAGTCGCGTACAACGATGGCGTGGGCACCAGCGAGACCGCCAGGCGGACGACCTGAAGCTTCGCAAGATCATTCGGCCATTCTAAACCGTTATTCGAGCAGATTATTTCAGCAACATAAGTATTTCTCGGCCTTCCACACGTGTGGCCTCCCCAGAATTAGGTTGAGAGTATTGATGAGTGATTTAATCGACTTCTTGACTTTAATCGTCATTCGAGCCCCATGAGTGTCATTGAATAGTCACAGCTTCACTTAGTCTGATCCAAAAGCTGCCGTCTGTCAGTGTAAATACAAATGCTTGTTGGTGGAAAGGTTAGATAGGGGTAACTATTCCATACATGCAACATTTGGAGACTCATGATTTACAAGAGCGTTCAAGTATCAGCAACAGTTTTGTAAGCCAGTCTGGGGGGAAATAGCATTGTTTTCCGAACCTTCTTTGAATGGCCGTGAAACGTTTCTAGTTTGTGCGCCTACATAGTTCAATTCATACTTCGTATGTTTTGGTCCATCATGAACATTGACTTCTCTTTTACAGAGTACCTATGTATAGCTTGTCTAGGTAACTATGAAGTCTGTATAGCTTGTCCCGTGCCAGCAAAAATCTTCCGGCTCCTATCGCAATTTATCATACTGACAGTTCAAGAAGACCCTTGGCCATCCGAGCCCATCGAACGAACTAGCTTTCGAGTGATGGGAGAAATGAAGATAGATTGGCGCGTGGTTAGAAGGGCTCGGTAATTACCAGTCTGATGCGCTGTACAGTGAACCGCAGCACTCTGCTCTGGGAGAAAGCTTTGTATACTGAAAGATTTGTCAACATGGAAGTTAGTTGAAAAAAAAATAATTGTGTTGTTGACCAGTCTCAAATACAAGATGAAGCACACATAAATAGAGCTAAAAATTCCAGGCACATCAACTTGAACTGCTTCAAAGCCCAAGATGAGTTCACAGAAGACAGCTTATAGAAGTTTCTTCGGCGGTGAATGATCATTACCTATATTTAAAGAATTAAGCATACCTATTTTAGGTAAAAAGATTGATTACTGCGTGTCGATGCTCTTACGTTGCTTGCTCGCTTGGCAGCTCTTGCTAAGTAGTAAGGTGCTCTTGCCTCCCCTGCACAGCTGTAAAAGTGGAGACAAATTGAGGCTTGCGTGTCACCAGAGTCCAGACCTTGTTTTCCAAGATCGATTGCTTTCTTCGACATATCAAATTCACGAGTATGATAATCGTGCGCCTGTCGCCATGCAGACATACTCAGCTGCTGATCTTTCTGACGCAGCCCTAGGAGGGCCAATCCGCATCGATGATGGCCATTTTGTCGACGCCTTTGGCCGCAACGTCATGTTGCGGGGGTGGAACGTCTCCGGCGCCTCGAAGCTGCCCACCAAACCAAACGGCCTGTCCCACCTCACGGAAGACTTCTATGAGCACCGCACCGTGACCTTTGTCGGTCGTCCGTTCCCGTTGGAAGAGGCCCCCCTTCATTTTCGACGACTCCAGGCGTGGGGTATGCCGTTTGTCCGGCTTCTCGTAACGTGGGAATCAATCGGCCATGCGGGTCCGAATCCGAGCAAGGATCTCGACCTGGAGTATATTGCCTACCTCCGGCAGCTTATCGAATTGATGCCACGCTTTGGAATCAAGTGTTTCATCTGCGCTCACCAGGATGTTTGGAGCCGCTTCAGCGGTGGCAGCGGAGCGCCCGGGTGGACTTTCGAAGCTGTCGGTCTGGACATCGAGGCTTTTACTGAGACTGGTGCTGCATATGTTCACGGCCAGGACGAGTTGAGGCGGGCGCAGGCGCCTGTTAATGAGAAAGAACCCAGCGGCCCATTTGTTTGGCCATCCGGCTACCAAAAGCTGGCAGCTTCCACCATGGCCACCGTGTTTTGGGCTGGCGATGCATTGGCCCCAAAACTGAGGTGCCGTCGTCGCGCTCTTGATGGTGGTGATGCAGTCGAAGAGGTCTCCGTGCAGGCCTTCCTTCAAGATGCATTCATTGAAGCTTTTGGCCGACTTGCTGACGAGCTTGTCGACTTGGAGGCTGTCATCGGATTTGAACCCATCAACGAACCTCATCGGGGCCTGGTCAATTTGCATGGATTTCATGGTTGGAACTATGATACAGATCTCCATATTGGCTACTATCCTACCCTCAGCCAGGCACTGGCACTCGGCAGCGGCTACAAGCAACTTGTGCCTTACTATGTCAAGTCTTGGCCGTGGCCAACTCGAATGTCGCATTATACATCTGTGGACCCCAAGGGACGTTCCGCCTGGCTGAGCACTGGCTCTGTCGATGATGTGGACAGACCACGAGGACTTGGTCAATGTGTATGGCTCGCACACGGGGTCTGGGAATGGGACAAGGAGACCAAAGGACCCGTGATCACTGACCCAAGCTACTTCGAGATTGATCATCGACCAGGTCGGCAGGGCAAGGAGATCGAATGGTACCGTGATTGTTACGCTCCTTTCCTGCGTCGCTTCTCACAACGAGTATCGCGCAAACAAAACAGCCAACTCTCGTTCGTCGAGCCAATTCCAAACGAGTTCATGCCTCCATGGCTTCCACGATACGAGAACAAGGGGGTTGTGATTCGCAAAAAGCAATCTTACGCCGTGCCAACTGTCCTCGCAACTGAGGATCGCCCCCAAAACCTCGTGTACGCGCCACACTTTTACGACCTCAACGTTCTTTTCAGCAAGTTGCACTCATGGATGAGTGTCAATGTGCAAGGTCTTGCTCGCGGCATGTTTGTGGTCAACGCGCTCTATTTCGGAGTTGGAGGATTGCGAAGTAACTATCGCAAGCAAATCGGCAACCTTGTCAAACATGGCCGCCTCTCGTTGGGTCCATTACCCACTGTCATTGGAGAAATCGGTATACCCTTTGACATCAACAGTGGCCATGCTTTCCTGACTGGCGATTATGATAAGCAGCGCGATCTCATCGGCGCGCTCATCAGTGCCATGGAAGACAATCTCGTGGATGGCTTTACCCTGTGGAATTACAATCCAGACAACCGCGTGGAATTCGGCGATGGGTGGAATAAGGAGGATTTCTCCGTCGTGAATGGAAACGAAAAGACGTGGGACGACAGCCATGGCCACGCGATGCCAGTTCGACCAGATTATCGAAATGGTGATCATGAGAAGCAGGAGCTCTACCGAGGCGGCAGGGCACTCGACACGGTGATCAGGCCCTACGCAGTAAAAGTTGCAGGAACACCAGCATCTTCAGACTGGAACCCGGAGACGCTGCGATATGAGTTCCAGTGGCGACATCGACCACTCAAAAAGCCCAAGACAGGCGACGAAAGGTTCTCAACGACGGAGATCTTCATACCGAGCTACCACTACCGCGGGCATCAAATCCACGTCACTGCCACACATGGACTTGACTGGTCCTATACAGCCGATACACAAACCTTGTACGTCGTACAGCGCGGCGGCGGGATGCTTCATAAAATCGTGGTTGAGATCCGCGATAAGAAGGCACACATTGCCCGACGAGTTCACCAGCGTCGTCAAGCAGTGCCCCAGCAGAAGCTGCAGAGTTTGATCCCAATTGCTTTTGAGATCTGGTGGAGATCGACCGATTCTGTTCCTGAATTATTGGGGGCCATCTCCGTGACTGTAGCCGTACTCGCATGCCTGCTTCTCATCTACACGACCTCATAAAGGGGTTCTTGGGGGGCAATTCTGACACACGACGAACCAACTGCCAGCTGCGCAGGCCTGGAGGGAATCCACTTGGTCGGACTCGTCCGGTTGACCCACCCGGATCCGGATGCCATGGGTCGGGTGGAACTCACTAAGCTCGCTCTGACTTTCTCTCACCGAAGGCACAGTGCGCGGCGCAGACATCATCCTTCTTTCTGATACGAGAATTTCAGCGAAGCCGTAACCGATCTCAACGAGCCCGTTGTTTATACCCAATCATTCAATCACTGGGACGATCGGGTATCGAAACAGAACACATCGTAGCATCCACGACTGTTATTCACCCACAAGACCAATATATCACAATAGAATTTCGCGTTCTGACGAAGCCCTCAACATTGCTTTTGTTTATAATTTATTTGAATGATACCGGCCGACATGAGCTAGCCGATATACTGTGTTTCCCTTGCGCCGGACCGGTTCCATGCAGATATGGGATATGCGAGTACAGATTACACCGCATAACACCAAAAGGGGGCTCAAAGTCTCCGTCAACAGAGGCAATGGTCAGTGTGTTGTCACCTGACGTCTCATCAGGAGTAATCGGGCCTGTTCCAACGGAGAGGGTCACCAAAGCCTGGAGGTGACGATGCGGAGAGCGTGCAAATTCCACTGACAGAGATTGCTATCGACGCATACCCCGTGGACGACCCAGAATCTGTGGGTGATGTCCACGATGGAGCCTCGGGGTAGTAACCCAACAGAAAACACAATGCATGCGGAGGGATTATGTCTGCTTCGCGCGACCCCGGGTCTTTTTCGCCCAACTTTAAGACTATTGAAAATACTGGAACGAGATCAAAGGATGGGCACCGCCGCAGAAAGACTCTCGCAGGCGATCCACCAAGCCTCGTGATGCCAGATGAAAACTGAGAACAATGGGAACAGCCCCGCGTCTCCAATGCTCGCGAGGAAGGATTTGTAAGAATGGTGTTGATGGCGAAGCTGACGCAGTAGTGAAGGATTGACACAAGTCAATGAAGTCGTTCTGATAAGGATAGTCGTTGGCTTATCAGCACCAGCGGTATGGTTCCGGTACTACTGCTATAAGCTAACGTGACATAGGCAAGTCGAAGCCGCGATTGGGTTCAAAGGTTGCATGGCAATGCCATCATCAGGCTTCATCAGGCTTGGAAACCCAGTTTCTCATACACCGACCGCGTCGGCTGAAGACGGTATCAGGTAAAATCTGCGGAAGTGGGCACTCCAAGCACTGAACCCATAGGCTCCAGCAGTCCGAGCCCCTGCTCCGGGGTCACCCAGGCACGGCGATTGTCCGTGGCCCCCCATCCCATGGGAAAATTCGAAATCTGGAAACCGTCTAAGAAGAAATTCTCGGTCGGACTAGAATGGCGCTATCATCTTACGGCTCTTCTTGGGGTGATGTCATATTTCTAGCCTTACACGATTCGTGAGCCGTGCCGGACGGACCGTAGGTGGAGCCCGGCTTATTCATAGCACAGCCCGCTTTTATTTCCTCGGCGAGCCTTGACTATAAGACTAGAGAGTCTTGGTGGTGAGGCGAACTGCAAAAAAAAAAAAGTTTTTGCATGCCGCAAATGCAGCCTTTTTTTCGCATCGAATACTATCAATTCGGCATTTGGGAATTGGAATTCTCGAACAGGAGCAATGACGTCGAAATTGGCAATCGGCCCATCAGGACCACTTTGCAGTGCGTAGTCGAGAAACGTGCTCGCCTGTCGGCGGATTCACGGTGATATGGTGGACCAACAACACCCGTTCCACACTGGGCGCGAGGAATACGGCCGACGAGTCCGAGTTGCTGGGCCTCGATCGGTAAACAAAATGAAGGGACATCGCACGTCTGGATCCTGTTGAAAGAGGTTTGTTCACAGTGACTCCTGCTGCCAATTGCGTCCCGTATTCTAGACATTTGGTTTTCAACCATCCGCCAACATGTCGTATTATCTCCCATCTTTTTCTGCGCCTCCTTCGAGACCTGGCTCTCTGGCTGCATCCAGAGCCAACTCCTACCATGTGGCTCGAAGCAGGCCCAACAGCAGACCTGTCACGCCCAGCCGGGGCAACTCGACCGCCCCTGTCACTCCTCTTGCTCTGACACGCGAGAACAGCAAGGAAAATGAAGAGGATGACGGAGCCACCTCCGACGATGCGATGAACTCGGAAATCATCCGCAACGAAAAGGGTGAACCCATGATTGGAAGAATCGTGGGTGGAAAATATGTCGACGCAGAGAACGAAGACATTGATTCGGACTGCGGTCCCATCAAGACCGTGGACATCGACATGCCATTGACGCTGACCGAGATGGTCAAGCACAATGACAAGGAATACATTGTCCTGGCATTTGCCACGGGCGATAAGGAAAACCCTTTCAACTGGAATCCGTGGTACAAGCGAAGTATCACGACACTGCTGAACCTGATGACACTGTTCATTGGTCTGGCAACCACGGCTTACAGTTCCGGTATCGACAGCATGTGTGAGGACTTTGGCGTTCCCACCATCATGGGTCAACTCGGTCTCTTCACTTTCAACTTTGCCTGTGCTGTCGCGCCCATGGTGCTCGCCCCCTTTTGCGAGCTGGTCGGCCGCAAGATTGTGTACGCCAGTGCCTTCCTGTGCTTCTCGCTGCTCTTCATCGGATTGGCACTGGCCAAGGACATCAACACCATCATTGGTCTCCGTCTGCTGCTTGGTCTCTGCGGTTGTGTTGGTACCATCCTGGTCGGAGGTACCTTTGACGACATGTACGAGCCTCACCAGCGCAGTCGCCCCATGGCCATGTTCAGTTTCATCGCCATCTTCGGTACTGTCGCCGCCCCCATCTACGCCGGCTTCATTGACCAGAGCCTTGGCTGGCGCTGGATTGAGGGTATCCAAGGTCTCGCCAACGTTCCCCTCCTGATCCTCATTTTCGTTGCTTTCCCCGAGACTCGTGGTGGCGCCCGCCTGCACACGCGCGCCAAGCAGCTCCGCAAGGCCACTGGCGATGAGAGATACGTGGCTGAGGACGACATCTATACTCCCAACCTGAAGGCTATGCTCAAGGCCTCTTCCGTCAAGGCTATCCGCATGTTGGTCACTGAGCCCGTCGTCTTTGCCTTTGGTCTCTGGATTGCTTTCTGCTGGGCTGTGGTCTTCCTGTTCCTGTCGGTCATCCCCATCACCTTCTCTGAGAAGCGCGGTTGGTCCGAGGGTGTCTCTGGACTGCCCTACATCTCCCTCGGAATCGGAACATTCCTGGGCTGGGTCGCCCACCACGCCCAGATGCGCAAGTACAGCAACCTCATCAACGACCCCAACGTCAAGGTCGTGCCCGAGCACCGTCTCTACGGAGCCATGTTCGGTGCCATCTGGCTGCCCATCGGTCTCTTCATCTACTCCTTCACGCAATACGCCTTCCTCACCTGGGTCGGACCCGTCATTGGACTTGCTCCCATTGCTTTCGGTATCTACTTCGTCTTTGAGAGCACTTACAGCTACACGGCCGATTGCTACGGTGACAGTGCCTCGTCTGCCATTGCTGGTCAAGGTCTGATGCGAAACACCCTGGGTGCCGTCACCCCGCTGTTCGCCAGCGCCTTCTTCCACAATGTCGGCAGTCAATATGCCGGTCTCATCCTGGCTCTGTTCGGAACCTTCCTGAGTATGATTCCGTTCGTCATGTTCAAGTATGGACACTTGCTGCGGGCTCGCAGCAAGCTCGCCAAGGAGTACTAAAAAAAGGTTTTGACGACGATTTGTCGCGTTGGAGGAAAACATTTGATATATTTGGGATGTCTTCAATCGTTTTCATTGCGAGCGATGCATGATCATGTAGCTGAACACGTTACGAAAGTCTAATTATGAATACAATAAAGTGTCATGGCAAAATGCCAACACTCAAACACCATATCTGCATCCCATCGACGCCGCCGTACTGTGAATCAAGAATATCTGCGTTGACTAGATGCGAAGCAAAGGGCTCGCCCCTGATCTACTGAATCCTAATCGCTTAGGCTGCGCCAGGGCGAGCTGGGGCCAGCATTAGGCATGATCGAGATCAAAAAAGACTCCGGCTAAACAACTGCCTAGCGACGTAGCCTCAAAGACGGTGAACGAGGCGATCTAGGACCATTTGTGCACTCGTGGGGCGAAACATAATCATGCAGGCCTGACAGATCGCAAACATTCACGATAATCGTGGCAGTGCCTGCAAGACGTGGGGGCGAACTGTGTATTATTGGTTGCTGTCTTGCTCGACAGCCTTCATTGGATTTGAATAGTCCTAAAGCCGGGCAGGCTGCGGTGTCCTAGATTATGATTGGCCAATCCCAACATTTCCGCCCGCACAACTGGTGAATATTTGAGCCTAACTTTCGGTCAGAGGCATTGCTAGAGGATATATAAGTCTTTGATATTCGCAAAATTACTTATGTTTCTCTTGTTTGTCTTGGAATGATAATAAAGGCTTTTTACATTTTCGATCCTGCGACTTGATCGTGTAGGCTACGTACCTGGGTACACAATAGTGGATGGTGGACAATCATATTCGTCCCGTGGTATATTTTACATGTTTAATACATGTGCGCATCCAATTTGAATAAGTTTGAAGCATTTCTTCTATTTACATCATCACCATTCTCTATAGTCTCTCTATCATTAAAAATCAACGAGGTGGTTTTTACTCAACACTGACCCACGTCTTAGAGTGAAACATTGGCATCGCACAAAGAGATGAGGTCACGCGAACTATCAGGAAGTGAATTGACACCCCTTTCTTGAGATCTATTGCGCGCATGTGTATTGTACACAGTACTCTTCTGGGCGAGATGGAATGGTTCGCGCAATATGACGATACCTGTCAGTTTTGCTTCCAGGGACAGCTTGATGCCGTTTCAATTCAGATACCTCCAGCAACGACACTATTTGTCTCAGAGTCTCGATCGACACGCTCATCAACAAGTTATAACGCATCGTGCACAAGGAAATCGATACAGAAAAAGACACTTTGGGCTGATTTGAACTTTGCACCACAGTCCGGTACCATATCCGACTTTTCCGGTTCGGGATCGCGGAGGATCGGCTCAGACACATGTCGTGTATGAGATTTGGTGTTCGAGTCTTCAATACTCCAACCGAATCTATTTAATGATTTGAAGCAATCCAATTTCAATCACCCATTGCTGAGTCTTTGACACGATGAGCATATGCTCGAGGGTACCAGCTGGCAAACAGTTGTCAGACGAGCAAGACAAGGGGTCCCTCTGTCAGTGTGCTTCGGTTGTCTTATCAGCGTCCAGTGCGCCCGTTTCAGCCGCTCCTGATAACCGCTGCTTCCGCCCTCTTCCCCAAGAGCAGGGCCTCCTCACCTGTGCGGACCGCGAACCATTTTCTTCTCATCACGATCAAGGTTTTGGGCCTCAAACAAGGCAAACTTCTACCTACCTGGAACAGCTTACTAGTCAATTTCCATGATCGTCCTACCACCTACCAACTTGCCCAGAAGGGCTCGACATCTCGCTTACATGGTGTGACAGCGTCGCGCCCGCATGAGGAGGATCAGTACTTCGATCCACGTACCTCAGCCTGATGTCTCGAGATTCCATTCACTGGCCATGCTATCACCTTTGGAGGCTGTGCAGAGGCAGTGCTGCGAGCCAGCCGCCGTTGAACAGTGAATTTATTTCAAATGGACCAGAGCACAGCCTACTTGGAACTGCTTAAAGGATTGACGTTCCCGCCGGAATCTTTCACATATTCTTGTCTTCGAACTTGATGGCAAGTTCAATGTTGATTCCGTCCTCGAGGACGACGGGCAACTTTGCAACGACGCGGCAGGGACGCTCGACCTCTGGTCCTTGACCCTTGCCAAGGTCTATCACGCCATGTACCGGTTCGGTCTGACATCATTTGTCGACTGCCAGCTCACTTGTTATCTTAGGCAATGAGGCCTCCATTACTCGGAGCATCCTCCCTCGACCGAGACCGATAACCCTTCACGCCCGCCCCTCCGGTCCTTCGACGACCCCTCATTTTGAGCCTCAACATGTATTCTTTGTTGTTCTCAAAGGGTGGGGCACTGATCTGCCGGGCGGTTCGGATTACACCCCTCCCCCAAGAGACGCCTGACAGTCGGATGCGGTTTACTTGCTGGCTGATTGGACACGGAGAGACACGGAAGGAGTCCTTCAGAGAAGCTGCCTCACACTTGGCGCTCCTGGACGCTTCGAGGCCGCCCCGAGGCCGCCCAATCAGTGCCAAGAGATTGCTGGTCCAGGAACGGACACGAGATTTTGTGATTGGGAACGTTCAGCTCATGTTGCGACGGTGACACAGACTCTTTGCCTGGCTTGCTCTACATCTTGAGGCGTGACCGGCGTCCTTCGAAGGGCCATGTCGACCCTCCAAAGTCCTCCGACTGGCAACCCCCATGGATGTCAAATGGCGGAGACTCTAAAACAATGGCTTTGCCGCTCGCATCGAGTCCCAGACTTCCAAGTGTGTTGCAACTCACGTCCATTTCAAAATTGGTCTTGTCAACAGCCTGATCTGCTGCCGCTATTCCGTCTCGATTGCCATCCCCTGATCAGAACAACAAAATGGGAGACCAACTTCAGAAACATGATGCAGAACACTGCTCGTATGTGATGAATCTGGACTTGAATTGACATACATCTGACAATGCTCTAGTTTCCGTAATGGTGGTGTCGATGATTGCTCTAGAGCACACCTCTTGCTTATGATTACGGACTACTACTTCATCGAAAGGCGCGCCGACCCCGAAGGAGACTGCCGCTGTCCATTCTTGAGATGCAAGCAAACGTTCGCGTCTGCAATCGAAATGGTCAAGCACGTCAAAATCTGTGGCGCGTTTCGCGGAAGCGAATGGTGGTGTCCGGGATGTGGTGAACTTGACAGTTATCATGTGGGCAAGTCTGGGAATTGCGCTTTGAAAATGCACGGCTTTGCAAAGAAAGTACTCAAGCCGATCAAGTCCATCTCTGAACATATGGGCTGCAAACCATCCGGCCGAAGATCACCGTCTCCAGTTTCAAGCTCTTCTGCATCGTCGCCAGTATCTATCTCTATCAACACAAAGGCACGCGAAATGGTCCAAGCTAGAACTATAGAGTTCTCAGCAAACTCGCCCACCGAGCTTGCATCCCAAGAAGTGTCGTCTCCAGCTACTTCAGAGCTCGATACCGATCCATTGATCAAGACCTACCCTGTGGAGATGGCAACCACGCTTTTGAGGTCGAGAAACGCGTTGCCTGGTTATGCTATCCCGGAGGTGACTCATTTCGATCCACCAAGACAAGCTGATCAATCTTGGAGCTCGAATGCTTTCTCCAGCATGGTTGAATCATCAAAATCAATGGATACACCTGCTGCTGTTTTCTTCCCGTTGCCAAGTCGTCAAACCCCCTCGGCGTGGTCCACAAGAACGTCGTCATACGACACCCAACCATCCTCACGGACTTATTCAACTATCGATACCCATCATCCATTCGTCTCGCCGAGCTCAACAACGTATGAAATGCAAGGAAGCCTTGCGGCTGCCGAGCCCCGGATTCCGTCCGATCCGATGTATGACAACACCTTCACAGACTCTCCCATCGCTGAGGACTTTGGCGAGGACATGCTGGCATCGCTACTTCCACGCGTTGGAAACAATGTCATACCACAGGAGGCTTCAATTACCGACCCTGATGTAGCTGTACAACCAAGTATCCATACCGCCTCAGTGCCGATAAGCTCCAGATGGCTGTCTGATGTCTACACTCCCGGTCTTGCACTGTCCTTCAGTGCGACAAAACCCCATCAGACAACCTTGCCCCAACGCTATACTTCAAATGACTTGAAACATGCTCAGAGACGAACAACATCCAGCTCTTCGGGAAGTTGCTCATTCAGCACTGACGAAGTGATGTCTGACTCTCTTGAGATGTTGGTAGCAGACGCCCACAGATCGTTAGATCACAACGGCAGTTCCATGGCCTTGCAGATATCCCCGCCCGCTTCTGTCACCGGAAATGAGGTAATGGTCAATTGCGAGCATACCGGTTGCAAGTATACCTACGCAGAATCAGAATCTCATAACTATGCGAAACATCTCAGCCGCAACCACAAAGATGAAATCAGATATTATTGCAGATTTCCTGGTTGCGACAAGTCATTCAAAAATAGGAAGGACAATCTGCGAAAGCACCAAGTGAGCGCAAACCATGAAACATTCGCTGATCAAGTTCTTGGGGTCAAGGGGGATTGCGGGATCAACAACAGGAAACTACACAGGTCCGCAGCGAAGCGGATAGCGAGCACCTCGTTGACAAGATCCCGTACTGGGCCACAGGTGCCAAGATAAGATGGCCGGGTTTGGAACTTCTTCTTTTCGTGTTATATATTTAAGATTGTAAGCAAGCGGTGATTCAACTGGCTTAATCAAGCCAACTCCAAATAATCATAATACTGAGAGCACTTTATTTGTAAAATCATGCTTCTCCATCGCATAATCCTGCCCATATTAGCAAATTGAACAGTAGCACGATGAGTGATTCTCTACGGCATTGATAAATTTCGTGTTCGGTCATTTGGGCGACATCTTGCGGTCGCGGCGAGATACCCGGTCCAAATTCGAGCCAACAATATCTTCATCGCTGCAAAAACACCATCAGAGCTCGCCCGTCGGCTTTCTGGAGACCTCCAGAAATTACGATACTTACAAGTACGTATCATCGGAGGGTCAGTTGGTCCTCCAAGGCAACGGATCTAGCTATCACCCCCAAGTTCAGTTGCACTCAGTCTGTCTCCAAGAGAGTTTTGAGCCCGCTGCTCGAAGTTTCGCCGAAACAGTAATACCAGAATCCAACTTATTTGTTTGAATAGTGACATATGTAATTGAGAGTTATGTCATGAGAGGCCGCCCGAAGAGGAAAGTTCCCCTGCATATTGCACCGCTGAAAATAGCATAGTCGACTGCAGCCTTATGACAAATGAGGTTCCTCACCTGGGAGGCCAGAGGAAGGACCATAGGAGGACCGGTATATCTCTCGCCTCATGCTCCTCATTGCGAGTCACTTCAAACTTGCACTTTGCCATGCGCAGGACCTTCCAAGGACCATGAGTACGTCTATGAGGCCGAGTGAAGGGATCACACCTTTGTTGCGTGTCCCTAGAGGGATGGACAAGTGCCGTGATTGCCGATGGTGTTCTTTCCAGAGAGGCGACCATATACGTGCCTCTCTTCGAATGGATTTGAAATGTATTTAAATATCACCGATGCTAACATGTCACCTGCGAGCATATCACATATGATCCACGTCATTTAGCTATTTCAGTTACATATACCAAACATTCAGCGGCAGCCAAGAGAAACTCGGGCAAACTCCACGATCTCCATAATCCCTAGCTCTTCTGAATATAATCGGAACACCGGTAGCCAGGTCAAGCCAAGAAAACATGGATCAAAGGTATTTGACAGTCCATCGTCCCAACTGGAGCCTCGTCCGTGCTCATGCGACCATAGACGCACTCAAGCGCAGCTCAACGAAGCAACGCTATCCCGTGTTCCGGAACGGTCAAACCTGACGAGATATCTCGAGAGGAGCCAAGGCTTCGAGAAGCGGGCACAAGGCCTGCCCGCGAAACCGCGCGACATGTCCAAGTCGTTGAGCAAATGGGACAAGAAATGGAAGGAGGCGAGCGCGGGCGGCAGCAGCACGAGATGATGGGTGACTACCAGCCGAGAATGGATGTTTATGAGTGATGTTGCACGATGGGAGAACAGTCCGCGCTGGAATCGCATCACCAACCATCGGAAGGAGCACGATGTGCAGGGAGAGAAGCAGGGCTTCGCTCATGTGTGGACGGTATGTCAGTGTGACATTTGGACTCTGAAATGAGATCCTAGGAAGAGATTTAGCAGACCTCGAGGTTTATAATGTTTAATAATTGTTTCGTGGATTTACAGTGGTCAAGGTTGTGTCTTTACTACATCACCATCGAATCGGAGCAGATCGAGTGTTGATCACGACAAACATACTTGAAGCATTCCGTCTTGCAATTTGCAGCTATACCTATCAAAGAAACTCACGCATGACTCCCATACAATCGAGCTTCATCAGTGTCACTGGAAATCTTATCATGGCCCGCAGGGACAACCATGCGTCGCCAGGAGGATGTGCACATATTTTTACGGCACGTGAAACCGCTGCGATTCGCCTCCGGAGTCGGCACGGCGCGGCACGGCATGACGGCCCGTGGATTCACAGGGGCATCGTCCATTTTGCCAGGATCAACTGTACGATCAGCTCATGTCTACACCTTTTCCTCTAACCTGAAGCATGCAGGAAGGAGTCGCCACTGTCCTGCAGAGAAGCTCAAGAGCCTCAATTGCGTAAGAGAGTCAAAGTTGCGAAAAAGGGTTGCGGGGGAGAAATGGGAACCTCAGCAAAGGTACACTGCCAAGGTGGAAAAACTGACGTTGCCCACGAGGCAATCAGGGATTCGAGGTCGCACTTCAGGCTTTGTACGCCCGGACCCTGGGAGAGAGGGAGAGATGGAAGGCGGGCTTTCAGGGTTGAGCCGCCCACAGCCAAGGGTGAAAGGGGCCGGGGCAGTAATATAGACATGTCTCCCGGGGGCCCGTAAGTGCAAGACTCAACGGCCAAGGAGAATCTTCCGTGGAAGTCAACTTACGAGGGAACGGAGAGGGTGCTGCAATGCCAACGATCGCCGGCATGGGGTCGCAGTGGATCGAACGTTTCGAGCCGTCTGTCCAGGAAGGAATGGCCGTTGCCCGCGCGGACTCTGGCTTATTATTTGGCGTGCCAGATGCAGGCTTTCAATAGATGATCTCGCCTCCGAAGACGGACAGATAGAGCTCCTCCAGTCATGATCAACAGGACAGCAAATGCCAAGATTCGAACCGAGCGGGACTGCCTCCCCTCCAAATAGTATTTGAAAGAAGTTTATCGGTTTTCACGATGGCAGTGGCTTGGCAGAAAAGAGCCCGGCCGAGCTAGAAGTTCTACGGGGACTTCGGTGGGCCGGGGACGCGTCAACAGTATACAAGGGCCCCCGTTACGGAGCGCACACCAGAGCGAATGGCATGCGCAATATTCCGTACTTTGCAACTCTCGTGTTCAGACCCTGTCGTCGAGCTTCGTCCCGGCACTTTTCGCATTCAATTTGCTTTGACTTTGCAAGTGTGCACTGATGTTCTCGTAAGGTGTAAAGAATAGGTAAAATATACTACACACCAGCACCAGGTACTAGCGTTTGCAAGTTTACGTGTACACGTGCTACGTCTCCCCAAAAGGGTCAGTGTCTCAGCCACAAATCATGCAAAAAACACTTCGGGGAATTTTTGGACGAATGACCAAGGCGAGCCAAACCCGTCAATCTTTTGGTAGTTCTCCTTTTGGCAGTGCTTGTCGTATGTACTAATAGCATTTACCTACGTAGTTTGATCGGCGGCCTGCACATTTTTAGACCAGACTAGACCGCAGGTAGCGCTCGGCAGATATGTAAGTGGGTAAGGTGATGTGGAGGTCCAACTCTTTGGACAGATTCGTCATACGGTCGCATGGCGCTCAATGCTGTGGTTCCCCCCAAGTGCACGTATGTAGACTGACAGTTTCAGACAGATGAGGACCCTTCAAAGACTTCGCGTCAAACGTCGAATAGCCTGTTTGAACCGCCTCGTGAGATCAAGTACAGTCAGCCTTGTGCTCACGTCACGGCTATAGTCAATAGTCAATAGTCGTTATCTCTTGGCGGCCGCGCATGAACGCTCCCGATGGTTGTCAATCTGATAGTCGCGCCAAGGACTAGAACCCAGAATCCAGATGCTTAATTTTTTCCCATGTCCGGCTGAAAAGGCGATTCGAGGTCTATTGGGTTCCACTGAATTTGTCGTTGAGCGAATTGGATCAAGACTATACGGAGAATGCCGAGTATTATTCGCTATTGGTGCTACGTAGTACGTACTCCGTACCTGACCTGGTCAATAATACCAATAGTACAGATTACTTCGTAGTGTTTTCCTGCCCTGCCGATATGACATTCAATCTGCACAGCCTTATTGGGTACCTTATCGGGCACGACGGATTCGATCTCGATTCTCAGCTACATTGGGTACGGAGTATGGATGTAGCCATGCAAAGAGTAGGGGGATATCACCCCCGAGCCACGCGTCGGCGCAGATTGCTGGTCAGTTGTACTTGGGTGCTAGCCAGGCTCGGGTTTATCTTGTAGAACTAAGCTTTGCAATCCTTGAGGGTACTCTGTACACTACAGGAAATCTGCATGTACAAAATACAGGTTCAAATCTTGCTGGGAGACTTGCAGAGATCTTGACTATTGGAATCGTACATATTGTGGATGCGCTGCTCGCTTGACTTGTCATACTTACGAATCACAGCTCCTCATTTATAATCACGAAGGCATCGTGGACACAGGTCGTGGTGTAACGAAGAGTTCGGCGAGGGCTGGCGGCAATTACGTCCTCCCGTCCACGACGGCTTTATGACGGATGCGGTAATCCCCCTGGAAGATCACCCAAATCCGCTGTAGTCTAACGCCCCTTAGCGCCGCACAAGCGCTGGCGGGCCGGGTGGGCTTTCAGCGCCGTTCGACGCCATCCCGGTGGACTTGTTATTGCTAGCAATGTTAGGTTAGGTGCTCTCGCAACTCATCTCAACGGGGACCCTTGCTTTTAGTCAGTTGGAGAGAAGAAAGAAAAGTACCGAAGAGAAGGAGATCTGTTAGTCTAGTAAAGCGTAGGCAGGTCCGAAATACACTTGGCTGTTCATTCTTGACAGCTCACGTGAATGTAGTGTGTATAACAAATGACTAATAACTATATACAGGTCTGCTCACCGGAGACTCAACCTATAATGGGTTTCGTTTCAGGAAACTGACGTAGATAGTAAACAAGCGCGGCTAGATCCCGCCCCCCTGCATGATGCCTATTGACTTTTTGCATGTTTGCTGCTTCCTGTCATGCAGCTGTACATTCAAGTGGCCTGCGTCTGTTCTTGACGCGCCCCATCGTCCCGCGCCCGCATCTACGGGTCGGGTCACAGTAACGGAGCATCTGGGACTCGGCAGCAACCCGAGGATGCAATGGTGTTGATGGATCAGGTAAGCTGTACCGAACAAGACCCATGAAGCTATACGCGTCCTTTCCGAGAAGTCCAAGTCACGCTTCGCTTTTCCCTTGATTGGTCCGCCCACCAGGCCAAGCCCTCCTGCTACCCAGGTGCAGATCCCGCGCCCGCGAACCAATACCCTGGCTCCCTTTTGACAGCACTGCCCTGCCCGTCACCAGTAATCCCACGCTGCTGGCTGCACGGCGACAGTGCCGTGGGCTCGGGCAATACTTTGCCATGTGGCTTGCGTACAGGCGACGCGCGGACGGCCAGCTGCAAAGAACGGAACTATTTCTTTTTTGCCATGACGACGATTCTACACTTGCACACAAGCTCGAAGCGCACCCGTACCTTTGTTTCCATCCATATGCTCACCGCTCCGTGCCAGCCGACAGCTCGATTTTATGACAAGGCCGGATAAACGGTTTTGGCCTTTATGATTGATTGTACAAGGTGTTATTCTTGGATTCGTCGTGCCATTAGCAGTATCCCCTGTCTATAGTGAATTATGCCAAGGAGTGTTCGTCCCAACCAGGATCTTTAGTCATCTGGGAGAAGATCTACATGCACGTTCAGGGTTACCAGCGGCTTCCCCGTGCCCACATCACGTTGCAGTCATTACGAAAGACGAGAACACTGATCAAATTTTGCAAAATTGGGTTGACATCACTGAAACTAGAATATGTACACAAACACTCTCCATTTTCTATACTACCAAGAACGTATGCTGACTAGCCCAACAACATCAAATAAATAGTAGTGAAAGAAGAAAAAAATTGCTCAAGAGACATGTGTGCGAGCCGTGACGGGTTCTCTAAGAAGGCGAGACGCTCCTAAGAGTGATGGGGAACCCGTCGGAGGCGTTCCAGGACAGCTGCCAGAGATCGTCCATTTCGGTGGCGATTGCGTACCACTTGGTCTCCATGCTGGTGGAAGTCTGCAGGAAGACGACGTGCCCGTAGAGGCCGAATCCAGAAGTAATCATGGTGTCGTCGTCGGTGGTGTTGGTGAAGCCAGCCTGGCCCGAGGTAGAGGGCACGTAGAACAGGCTGGAACCCTCTCCGGGGATGTCGGCCGTGAAGTTACCGTGGGAAGTCAGGGAAGTGACTAGGTAGTTACAGACATTAGTTATTCTGATCGTTGCTTCTGAGTGACCCTTTGGAAACCTACAAGTAATGTTGCGTCCATTGGTGAAGATGCTCGAGTTGGAAGAAGTGATGTAAGCCGTGTCTGAAACACCATGTGGATTAGTGTTTGTGGTTTCTCGTGAGTATGGCGACCTGGGCATACCGTTGATGGAAATGATGGGGAATCCATGGATCGAGTCGCTACTGTAAGCGTAGATGGTGAAGTTGTAGTTGGCTGCGCGGTCCTGCAGAGGCGAGCAGAGGGCGCCTGCCACGGCCGACAAGGCACAAATGAACTTTGAGAACATCATCTTGGCAAAAGAGATATGAGATTGACTGTTTTGGATAATCCAAAGAGAAGCAGAATGCAAATGAGTGGAAGCCGAGAAGCAGTGCTACCTGGTAAGACGTGAGAAAGTGGTCCGATATTCGAGACCAGGCAAACGTGGATTTTATTCACTAAAGGTATGTCTGAAGGCACAGGTAATATGGATGCTTCAAGGGACGCTCCCTCTTGTACAACCTCGCACCGCGCCACATCCCGAAGGTGACGCGTTGGGCGACGGGTGGGCCGCGCAAACCTGATGTTAGACAAGACGCAGTCATGGTCGATGAAGTATACCCACTTCCTCTCCCTGCAGTGCTGAATGTACGTCCCCCTTAGCGGTGGTGGGCAATACTATTGAATGTGATGAAACGGGGCTCATATGGCTATATGGAGATACCAGTATTGAGATCGGAGGATATTTGTGTGACGGCTCGGCGTTAACTCTTGTCTAGAACGAACCAGTGTTGGCACGGATAGATGGCTAATGGCTGAAAACAAACTTAGATTCGTTGGCAGTTGAGGCGCACGCATACTAGAGCCGCGTGTTACGCATGATGCGATATAGGACAGCCCTGCATGGTTCAAAGAGGAGCCAATGGAGACTCTGGCCAGATTTGGCAGACCCCAGCAGGATGAACAAGACTATGGAAAAATATATCTGAGCGCACTAGGGATTGTTATCCATTATTGGACGATGGAAGCTTGCTTCGACAACCCCTGCCTTACGTGGCTGCGCACGCGCCATCGACTCAAGCATGAACCTCCCTGGTCTAATTCTTTTTCTCCACGGGAGCGGATTGCGGAGGGTGTTCGTCAAGGACCCACTGCACCGCCCAAGATCTCCTATGTGTAGTACGTAGTGTACAAAGGTATGTATTCGTAGCGGGCGTCTACATAGGGAAATACAGTCGGCAATGGTATTTCACATAGATGGCCGGCCCACTTGCGATACAGCGGCTCAGTTAAGGCCATGCCAACATGGGCTGTTTGTTTCTTCTTTGCGGCGTCGTCTCCACCAGGTCATGAGATCCACTCACCGGCTTCCCGCGTCCTTCCATACTACCTTGGACGCTACGCATACTGCGCCTATTCGAGTACCTTCGTCAGCAGGGCGCCGACTTGAGGTTCGATGGAGCGCTGCGGATCGTGCAGGAGACGCGAATGCCTCAATGAAGGTGTAGTATGATCGACGATGCCCGAGCTCCGAAAGCGAGCAAAGCGCCCTCCCCATGTGCAAGCCACTAATAACTTACTGCAACGGTTCAGACGACCAACGATCCAGACGAGAATACTTATTAAAGACATGTCTGGGCATTCCTAACATCTCATCTCCTATCACCACGGCAGGCAATCATTCATTCAGTTGATCTTGTTTTCTTGTCTTCTTCACTGTTTTTGCACAACATGTACGCCACGCTCTTTACAGCATCTTTGCTGGGCCTCTCGGCCGCCTTTCCATCGTTCCCAAGTCCTCAGTTGTCTCCTCGTGCAACATGCTCGGGCAATACCGCAGATACTCGCTCTGAGTGGTGTGACTACTCCATCGATACTGATTACACTTCCGAGTCGCCGGACACTGGCGTCACTCGCGAGTACTGGTTCGAGCTTACGGAGACCACTGCCTCGCCGGACGGTTATGAGCGATATGTCCAGGCCATCAACGGCAGCATTCCCGGTCCAACCATCATTGCCGACTGGGGTGAGTAGTATAGCCATGGTAATCAATACAGAGTATACTAACCTCTGTCCAGGTGACACTGTCGTTGTCCACGTGACCAACTCGCTCTCTTCTTCCACCAACGGAACCAGTATTCACTTCCACGGTATCAGGCAAAACTACACCAACCAGAACGATGGTGTATCTTCCATCACACAGTGCCCTACTCCTCCCGGCTCTGAGATCACCTACACCTGGAAGGCCGAGCAATACGGTTCCACCTGGTACCACTCCCACTTTGGTCTTCAAGCCTGGCAGGGTGTCTTTGGCGGTATCCTGATCAACGGTCCCGCTACCGCCGACTACGATGAGGATCTCGGCCACGTCTTCTTGAACGACTGGAGCCACGAGACGGTCGATGCTCTCTACCTCACTGCCGAGTCTAGCGGTCCCCCAACCTTGGACAATGGTCTCATCAACGGCACCAACGTCTATGGTGATGACGATGACGATGACCAGACCGGTACTCGCTTTTCCGTTTCCGTCACCGAGGACTCTTCTTACAGAATGCGAATCGTCAATGCTGCTGTCGACTCGCACTTCCGTTTCATGATTGACAACCACACGATGACCGTTATTGCTATGGATCTGGTTCCCATTACGCCTTACACCACCGACGTTCTCAGCATTGGAATGGGTGTGTTTTCTTGTCTTTATTCATATCATGTTTCTCCAGCAGCGTGCTAACATCGAAAAAAGGACAACGCTACGACATCATCATTACCGCGGACCAGGCCGCTGTGGCTGATAGCTTCTGGATCCGAGCCATTCCCCAGGCTGCCTGCAGTGAGAATGACAGCACCGACAACATCAAGGGCATACTATACTACGGAGACTCCACCACGACCCCCACGACCTCCCGTACCGACAGCTACACGAGCGGTCTCGACTGCCTGGACGAGGACCTCAGCAACCTGGTGCCGTACATCTCGCAGACCATCAGCTCGGCCACCGATGAGGGAGAGGAGGATGCCACTGTCGGCTTCAACGACGATGACCTCTTCAAGTGGTACCTCAACTCGACCACCATGGTTGTCTCGTGGAGCGACCCTACCCTGATGCAGGTCTACGACAACGTCAGCACCTTTGACACCTCGGACGCCGTCATCAAGCTGCCCAACGCCGATGAATGGGTCTACCTCGTCATCGAGACTACCTTTACCGTCCCCCACCCGTAAGTATTTCAGGGCTGAAACTTCTTGAGAGAAAAGCTAACATGTCAACTCCAGTATCCACCTTCACGGTCATGACTTCCTGATCCTGGCCCAGGACGAGGGCACCTACTCGAGCGACGTCACGCTCAACTTCGACAACCCTCCCCGCCGCGACACGGCCATGCTCCCGTCGGCCGGCTACCTGGCCATCGCCTTCAAGACGGACAACCCCGGCGCCTGGCTCATGCACTGCCACATCGGCTGGCACACGAGCGAGGGCTTTGCCCTGCAGTTCGTGGAGCGGGAGTCCGAGATCGCCGACCTCCTCGACTACGACAGCCTGTCGGACAACTGCGATGCTTGGAGCACGTACGAGACGGCCGACTCTGTCGAGCAGGAGGACTCTGGCATCTGATTTCCTTCTTCTTTTTCGACACGTTCATTTTTTTTTTTTAACTTACGAGGGCTTCCTTTGTCGTATATATAAAGTTTAGCATTGCGCAACAAATGGAGTTGAGGAATTTTCGTACCCGTGTCCTAGTCAAGGCTGGATGTTACATCAATGACAACGTATATGAGCATTTTTAGATCTTTCTGTAGTTTGAACCGTGACCAGTGACCAGTATCCATACTTCTGTAGATGAGAATCAAATGCTCACAGTAAACGACACTATGCTTGAATGAACCTCAAGACAGCCAACTGTGTAAAGTGATATGAATATGGTCATGTAGGGCCGTGGTTAGTCTCGGAATCGAAACGATCCGAATAGCTGGTCTGACAAAACGTCTGGTCACCTACCTTTGGCTAATTGGAAGTAAATGCGTATATACCCACGACTATGGTCGAAGTCGATATTTCGCGTTACTGTTCTCGTCCGAGTGGCTAATGTTGCATGAACCTTGCGGAGTTGACCAGTAAGTGTTGTGTGAGCTGCACGGTGTTTCTCATGACGAGCTACACATTTCCCCTTTGGTACGAATGCGCCCGAGATCGTCGCTTGATTGGTTGGTTGGTCCATCTTTAGTGCTTTTCGGAATGGCCGGCGGGACTTTTGTTGTATGGTGTTCAATGTTGGCGAGTAGTGGTAGACTAAAATCAAGGTTGTTCTGGAAGAAAAGAAACTCCTTGTCGCATTCAATGCGAAATGCGACCCCGATATGTCGAATGACTTGGGACGAACTTGTCACAAGTCAGCCCGGACCCGAACGTCGGAGCATCTGTGACCATTCGGCCGGAAATGTTGTAAGGCAGGTCATGTCGCCGTTGTTCAGAAGCGGATCCAGGCTGAGTCACATATGCCATGGGGAGTGCCTCAGTACTTGTATTCACCCAAGTCATAAGAATAATGAAGCCCAGGCCTGAGTAGAGCCTCGGCTTCATCATAATCGTGACAGCTTCTATTTCCAAGAGCAGACATGGAGTACGTAGCACGCAAGGTGTTGCATGATAGTGCGGAGATGGAGTCCGCTCATTTTAGGAATTGACCCCTGTGCTATGCGCAACAGCGGAGATCCACCTTATGGTCAAACCAGTCAGGCTCAACGGTATGCGACAAAGACAATTGACTATACTTAACATTTATTTGACTTGCGCTATTGACATGCAGTAATTGGCTTGTTTTGATTGGTGGTTCACTCGAAATAGCTTCGAGAGTTGTCCGATGAAATATGGAAATCATTTTGTTTCTCTTGTGGTTCTGATTTACCCAGACGCTGGAGGTTCGCCGAGGAATGCAAAAGGCAGAGAAAAGGTCAGGTTTCTGTGCCGACAAGCCGATTCGGGCGTTCGTCTGTCCCTTTCCCAAAGCTCATCAACTGGCAATGATTCGACCCTGAAATTTTTATATCGCCGCAGCATTTGTTGTGCGCCGCGTCAGCTGCGGGCGATTGATTGTCATAGACGGCTCGACTACCCATTTAAGCCAGCGTCGTTCCATGAAGCGATAGGTAAGCCTGAGCACAGTTCCTCTGCTAATCCGTGCGGCCTAATCATCCCAAGGTTAAATGCTTAACGGATCTAAGGTGCGGTGGTTCGGCGGGTCGCCCCGGCGAGTTACCGGCTGCCATCCCACATGCCGGCCGAGATTTTCGACTCGAACGGTCGCGGCAATATCTGCCGTGTACGAGTACAGCGCCTTGCGATGTCCGCAATCTTGGTGATTGGTGATTTATTCTGAGAATTACCAGTACCGTCATTGATATTTGACACTCATACTGGAGCATCATCGTACAGAAAAAGTTGTCAAGTTATCTGATGGGACAGGATATTCACTTGGGCGACTGGTCGCTTACCACTGCCATAATTAGGGGCAGCTCACTTATCCCAAAAATGTATTCGTCAGGAGCGATTCAAACGTGGTGAATCTAGACCATCCAATACACAGCAACACACGCGGCTTTCAGGGTCTTTTGATCCATGTTTACACTGTCGAAGATGTTTATTCTTGGATCGATTACGAACGATTTGTTCGTCATTGGCCAGCTTTTCTGGGGATTCATGCCCGGCACGTACTGAAACGCGGTGCCTCCCGCTTAAACAGAGCCCAGGGCTTAGTTCAGAGCTTGCGCAAGCCACCTGCGTTTAGGGGGCGGATGAGCCCTGAGTGCCGGCGCAGCTACGTTTGTTTGTATCGTGGTCAATGTTGAGATCTATCGTGGGAGTCTATCACTTCGTGAACCAACAAGTTGCTGAACACTCTTGTTTTGAGCAAGAAGACTATGGTCAAATCATCCATCTTTGAAGACCTACTACATCAATGACACGGAATTCATCATTCTCTGATTCGCAGAAGAAAGGACTGTTGAAACGAGGCTACATTGGTCCGTCCACTGTTGGTAGTTTGCAGCTTAAATTATATCCTCCATCGGCGGTTCCACCCGTGACGACTACTCTGAGAATACTCCTATACTATCCACTTTTCCTTTCGGGACGACAAAGCTCAGCCTCGAACAGTTGCGTCTCCATGGCAAAGGCGATCGATTATAAGAACTCACGGCAAGTCGTTCCTAAAATGGATTTGGAAGTATCAACAACACATTCATTCACCAGAACATTCGCTCTACTCAACCTCTTCAAACCGCCAAGATGAAGTTCACTACCTCCGCCGCCGCTCTGCTCATGCTTGCCACTGGCATCGTGGCTCACCCCGAGAAGATGACCCCGGAGAAGGCCAAGCGCGAGGCTCAGATGGTCGGACGCTCCACCGGCAAGTGCGCCGCCGCCATCGAGGCTCGCAAGGAGCAGGTCATGGCCAAGAGATCTGCTCGTCTCCTCCAGCGCCGCTTCGACGATGGAAAGATCACCCGGGATGAGATGATGTCCAAGCGCAACGAGCTGCAGTACACCACCATTCAGAACGACACTTGCGTCTTGGCTCCCGACACGATCTGGGGTCCCTACGGTATTGATGGAGAGATCGTCCGCCACGATCTCCGCGAGCTTAGCACGGGACAGTGCGTATTTGTTTTATGAAAATCATCTCAAGAGAGTTGCTAACAATTATTCAGGGAGGGTCTCGACTTTTACCTCGACATTGGTGTCATTGACATCGAGACCTGTGAGCCTCTGCCCAAGGCAGCTCTGTCGATCTGGAACTGCAACGCCACTGGCACCTACTCTGGCTTCACTGGCATCGACCCCGACACGGCCTCGTTCTACGACGGCGTGACAGCTCGCGACGACGGCACGACAGACGACGACACCTTCCTGCGCGGAATCCAGGTCACCGACGACGAGGGCATGATTGAGTTCCTGACCCTCTTCCCCGGCTACTACATCACCAGAACCTCGCACATTCACGTCACGGTCCAGACCAACATCACCAACGGTACCGGCTTCTCCGAGAGCAAGATTCAGCACATTGGCCAGCTCTTCTTCGAGGAGGATCTCCTCAACGAGGTCTACCAGCTCAGCCCCTACTCGGACCACCTCGAGACCCTCAACAGAACCACCAACGCCGAGGACAGCCTGTACTCGAGTGCCTCGTCTGACGGTTACAGCGCCGTCATCAGCGTCAGCCAGATTGGTGATGCACTTGCCGACGGACTGGTTGGATACGTAAGTCAACCCCTACAAATGCTAGTCACGAGAGGTTATCAAGCTAACATGTCTCCAGATCACCATTGGTGTCAACACCTCCGCGGACGGCCTGACCACTACCGGAGGCAGTGTCAACGTCCAGGGATATCTCCCCACCGTGTCCGTCGCTGAGACCAAGCTGGCTCAGGCTACATCTGTCGATGCCGCCGATGGATACACCAGCTAGAGCATGGATGTGCGAAAAAGTATAGACGATTGAATAGAATTTAGCGATATAGAATTTCATTTGAGCGCAATTGAATTTATTTTCTTCATTTCTTGACTTCATACAACAGTGCATTGTGAAAGGCGCTAAATGTTCCTCGGTATGACTATTCCCCATATTGAGGACAAAGGGCGCGATCGGCCACCCGACCGCAAGCAGTCAATTGTCTTTCCCCGACAGAATCATGACAAAGCGGTCCTGGTATCTTGGCTGTGAAATCATCCCATCGATAGAAGTGTCTCAGCCCGTCATGACGCTCATGGAATGGAATCACTTTTAAAACTCCAGCCATGTTGCCACACGAGATCAGGCAGATAGCTCGAGAGCGACCGGAACGTTCGGGTTGGTTCCGTGCAGCATGCTATAACCCCAAGACGCTCTGTGGCGTGGTGGTTGTCTTTAATTGGGAGGCAATTATACCCGATGACCGCCCAAGAGGTCTGCAGCAATCAGTCATTCATGATTCGAAACCCGACCAAGATCGCAACGGCCCGTTCTTCCTCTTCAACCACTCAGATGACATTGGCGTTATGGGTCTGTGCCAGTGCATCGACTTCGACACAATTCTCAATAGCCAGCTCGCTGGCGCTCTCAATATAGCGAAGAAGCATATGGAAGAATGTCACGACGATCTGGATCCACCATCTCACTGTCGCGCCATTTGGGAAATGGTCCTTCAGAGCATCATTGATCCTAGCCACCGACCTAGCAAGAGAAAGGATGAAGAAGACATGAACGGCCCGTCCTCGTTCATCGAAGCTTCACAGGATGTCTTTCGCGAGCTCTGGGGCGTGTCACGGTCAGAGTTCCCGACCGCATCTCGAACGCGCACCGACCCGACATTTATTCCTCGAGACGAGTTCGCAAGAGTTTTGTCGCAGGCCCCTTACCCGGATGACTCCACCATGGCAGAATATTATCTCAAGTCGAGGACTACCATGTTGGAAAGTCTCCTTTCCATGGCACTAGTATCGAGCGACATTCGCATGGACAGGAAATCGAAGGAAAGGGGGAACATGGACTGGAATTCAGATGATTATGACTAAGTCGTTTAAGGAGAATACATTCAGGTCACAGGGGCACAATTAGAAATGTGTAAAAGAGTAAAACATGGGCATATGTGCATGCTGGATTGAACCAGGGACGAGTTGACCCAGGTCAGCATAAGACATTTATATACAGCAAAAGATTTTATACAAAGAATTGAAGCAAAACAAACACCCACCCACTCAAAGGTTGTAGCGGCTCTTCAGGTTTCTCCACCAGTCCCTCGCCATCCAAGTATCAAAGTCCGTAACTTCTGTAGCAGAGCCAGCCATCATAATGAAGCTGGTCTCTCCAGTCGGGGTCCAGTCGTAGAAGTCGTCGAGCGCCAGCGTGTGGCCCATCTCGTGCAGCAGAATATGAACATTGTCCGACTCGAGGTTCTCCAGCATGTACGTGGTGCCGATGCGTTGGCCCCAGTCGCCGCCGGCGCCCGCGGCGTCCATGCCGTCCGTCAGCCACAGGCTGACGTCGTAGCGGGCGGCGTCGCCGCCGCTGCAGCCCGAGTAGTCGCCGTCCGTGTAGTGGAAGAAGCGCCCGCAGGCCGGGTCGCACTGGGGGATGCCGTCGTCGTCGGCGGTGCTGTGCACGGTGACGCCCGCGGCCATGTCGCCCTCGAGCAGCGCCGTGTTGTTCGTGGCCCAGCCGCTGACCGTCACGTTGGCCGTGCTGTACGGGAAGCCGTCGAAGCCGGCGAGTGCGCCCTCGACCCACTTGTTGTACGAGCGCGAGAGAGCGGTCTCGATGCTGGCGCGCTGCTCGGCGGTCACGGACTGCGCGCTGTCCCAGCGGACGCAGTACTGGATGTTGGCTTGGGTGTCCATCAAGTGGTCGTAGCCATAGTTCATGAAGCCCAACGGGTCGCTGTAGGTGGAGATCTCGTGATCCCAGACTTCCTCGAGGGGAGTCACGAGGTCAGAGGGAGGGTCCCAAGAGTCTGCCGTGCTGGTCGCCGCCGCAGCGCTGGCGGAGGAAGAGGTCGCGGAAGCAGCCGCAACACTCGAGGCAATCTTTATGGCAGTGCTGCTTGGGCTGATGATGCTGCTAGTTGTGGGAACAAAGCTCGAGATCAGGGTGCTGCTAGAGATGGGGGTTGAAGTCGTGGCAACACTGGCGATCTCGCTCGACGACGATGACTGGTGGCTACCTCTACATGATCGTCTCTTGGATACCTGCTTGGTGCCGGGAGTAGCAAACTTGTCAAACTGACAAGTCTCGAAAGATGAAGTCGCCTGTCCCTGGCGAGCTTGGAGTGGGTGAGCGAGCGAAATGCTTGCGCATGCAGCAGCAACCAGGCTGAATGCAATACTGTTCTTCATGATGATAAAAGAATGGAACTGAGACTAGCTCAAGTGATAGGAAGAAATGAAGGAAATGGGGTTCAAAGAGAGAAGTTGAGTTTCTACAGACACAGTATGTGCATAGGTGATTGTGCGCAAGAGAGTCTATATATGTTAATGGATGTTCGTATTCGCAGATCGGCTAGAAGATGTGCTGTTGCTTTACCAGGCTACCGGTTCCATGTTTAATTGACATAAGGTTGTATCGTCAAATGCCAAGTGATCATTATGGAGACTATACTGGGATGGCTGGATCCGTCTTCGGATAGAGGCAGTCGCAATTGGTGGGACGCCACAAGCGCCTTGGCTTTACTCCTCCATGTTTCGTGGAGATGGAAAGACTTACTCCAAGATGATTCAAGTAGAAAATCGCCAAGAGAAGTCGTGTGATGACCAGAAAAGGAGGCGTTTGCTGCGTTTCTCTAGAATTTGTTTATTCACGGCCGATTGCTGGTAATGACCTCCTCTATTCAAAGCTCCCGTAAAGGCCCCCGATCTTAACTGGAAAGAAAAGAGAACTGGCATTACTTCACCAGGCTATGCAAAGATATTCTATTCCTGAGACTCCTGATACGCCCCAGAAGTCTCCAATATGTACAGAGCCAAAATTACCCAATACGCTTTTATAATGATCCGACAAAGTCTCTGCACATGTGTACGGATTGCCAGCGGGTGAAGTCGTATCCATTGCATGTTCGAAGAAATGGAAGAGTCGAGGGCTACAAGGTGATTCAAGAAGGAGACACCCATCGAAGGTCGTTCCAGAACGTGGCTTTCACAAGATGTCTAGACTGCACAACTGAGCCGGAATTCGAACAACATATCTTAGTCTACCTCAAGTACTTCTAGTACAGGACCCCAAAGTTTACCTCAAATGCTTCTAATACAAGACCCAGCTTTCAAGTTCCAACCGTTGCGCCGTCCATTTGTTCCTCCAGTTTATCATACAGTGCAGACCTAGACTCCGATTCCAGCGCCGAGACCCGAAATTCACAGAAAGAAGTTTTCACAACGCAGCAACGCCCACTCGTCTACTCCGCTCCTTGCGGTAGTTCTATCTTCTTGTGTAGCTCGGGCTCCGTGAAGCCGCCAGGCGTGAGCCTCGTCTTGGTCTTGGTATTCGAAGGGAGCATATCCTCTTGCAATACTCGAGTGTGATGCAAATGCTTCCGGTCTCCAGTCTTGTCTGTCTTCTGGCTCCGCTGCTGCCGGCATGCCCGTGTGGATGTAGTTACACTCCGACTCCGAGCTGGAGTCCAGATCGGCAGTCGAGAAGGAGTCGTTGCCGATGTCGAGATCGGACTCCGTGTCGGGAAGACTGCGGACTTCCAGGCCTCCGTCATTGTCCATGTCGTCCCTGAAGACAACTTGGATGACGGAGAGCGCAGAGTGTGGAGGTGTCGAGATGGCTTCAATCTCGAATCGCTTATCTGCAGCTGACAGGAGAGCCTCCCAGTCATCTCTGCTGCGTTCTTGTGCATTAGCACACATCTGCATCATGATATCGCAAGCACTACAGGAGAAACATTAGTGGCAACACTTATAGTCGTTACTGGCAAGCAACTCACATGTCAAATTGGTCAGTCACATGTCCATATGGCTTGGGAGCACCCAAGCACTTTTCGAGAAAGATCATTCGAGCGCCATCCTTGAGTGCCGGCACCTGATTCCGGAGAATCTGCACGGCATAGCTGTCAGACCAGTCGTGGAGGACACAACGCCAGATGTAGACATCGGCACCCTTGACAGGTTGCTCTGTGAAGAAGTCGTATCCGCGGTACTCGAGGCGTCCGTCTACCTTATTTGAATCTTGAACCGCTGCTTGGGTGACGACCTCGGGCAGGTCTTCGACAATCGCCTTTTCCACACCGGGATACGTCTGCAGAATGGTCTTGCACAGGGTTCCTGTGCCACCACCAACATCCACCACCACCTTGGGACACCAAGTAGTCTCTGAGCGCCTCTCTTGGCCCCAACCGAGGTGATTCACCGTGTAGGGGGGCTCCATGCCGGGCACCTTCATGGACCACTCCATGGCGTTTGCGAAGCGGGCCATGCGTTCTGGCTGGCAGCCGATGATGGCGAAAAGATCCTTGTCGCCGTTGCTCCCGTTGGCAATGGCAAAGGCACTCTCTGCGGGGTCAGCACTCTGAGGGAACCTCTGCATGCTGTCGGCGACTTTCAGGGCGGCGGGTGCGAGCTCTTCGGTCGCCATGCCGATCCAATCGTGGAGGGTGGTTGTGACGAGTAGTGCAGAGGCGGCATTGTGTTGCACTACTCCTTCTATTGGCTCACAAAAAACTCGAAATGAAATGGCAGAACGAATGTACCGGCGGGTCTGGGCCTCAGAGAGACCACACTTCTCGGCAAGGTCGACATAGGATATCGAGCCGTTTATGGGCACATTTTTCGCCAACTCAAATCTGTACAACACGTTGAGTGTTGCCGTCCATGCAGGCTAGCAAGATTTTCAAGCGTGAGCTTTTTCGTCCCATTGCGGTGGGATTACCAGGAATTGTACTCACACCCATAAATGACATGAAGAAGACATGTCCCGCGGGACCCACGATCAAGGAGCGCATCTCGTCGAGAGCTTCGAGCAGTTGTGCACGACTGTCTTCCATGGCTCGGCTATAGGGGCCTCCGTAGTGCTCCGCTCCGTACTCGAAGGAGGGCTGATCGACTCCAGCCGCATTGAGCGCATCGTGTATCGACTTTGCCTGGTTCGATATGATGCGCCCCAGATCCGGGAGGGATCGCGTGAACGCCATCTCTGACGTTTAGTCTTGGAAAATTGTGCGCGAAAAAAAAGCTCGAGCTAAGAGCCGTTTTGAAAAGAGGGACTACTATTCAGACAAAAGTCGGCGCCGCCAACCGGGAATGAGTGTCGAGGTGGGTGACGATAGATCGAGGAGGCTTGACTTGTAACGCTCGAATCTGACATCCCGTGAGCCGCCATGTCAGCCCTTCAAGTACTCCTCCGCCAGCTGGATCCATCGGCGCCTGTATCGAGACCCATATCGACGTAACGCTGCTCATCAACAGGATGAGTAAAAAAAGAAAACAGTAGTTTCCTGTCGCCGCACCGCTGTGTCATGAGCTGACCCAAGTTCCTGGGTTTTGGAGGCTGAATGCAACCAATAGTAGCATACTTGTTGGTCGGGAGGGTTATACAAAGCCAATATGTCCTTGGCTGAATAGGGCCCATCGACCCAGGATCCTTGCAACATGGTCCATATCCACCCGAGTGCCCAGTTGATTAACCGTGGAGAGTTGATCACATTGGGAGAATCTCACATCGACCCCAAATCCCTCGAAGTCTTTTGGCCCGAACATATTTCTGGCCCTCCAGTCGCATTCGGACCATTGCGCAAGAGCGGGTTCGCGTTATGCTCACAGCCTCGATCTTTTTTTGTTTTTTTCTGACATTGATGGGTACTTTTTGTCATACCTGTCGTGATCCACATCGCATATCAAATTCGCATCGGCCAGATCTCAAAGGGATCTTGCACAAGGCGTCCGAGGGTCGATCATGGATCGTGCAGGGCCCGGGTCCATGGAACCACTCCCGAAGGCTACCGCACCGTACCGCACCGGCAAGATCGGGTCCAGGAAAAAGGAAGATGCTGTCGTGTGACCCGGATGTGCTCATTATAATAACTATTCGTGGGCAGTCTGTGCCATGGGAGGCAGTTTGGTGATTAGTGATCGTGGTCGTCAACATCATTGGTTCAATTCAGCTGCTGTCACATCTTTCGGTGACCTCTCTCACAGATCTCATGATGTGGTCGGCGACCTGAGCCCCTTTGGGACCAATTGGATTGCGTCGGCGTTCGACTATCTAAGCAATCCTTGCGAAGGGACGGATCTTGCAGATCTCAGACAAGCTGCAGATACAGGCGACAATTATTGGTGTCGCTTATGGGTGACAAGGGACGTTCCGCCAATCGGAACTTTGATGCGGTTCGCGCAAGTACGGGCTGGCTCCGGTGCAAGCTGACCATGCGCTCTGCCCTCGGGTTACACACGATCCATGCGGATCTTTTCACAATTATAAGTGGCCACAAGGTTGGTAGCACAGAGATCTTGTTCCGATCAAGGCAACCTGAATACATGGTAACATTCCCTACCCGCTTCAAACAAGGGGAAAGCAACGAGGCTGAAGCGTGCCATGTCCTACATAAAACAGGAGATGGTGTGATGGAGTGATGGAGAAGAAGAAGGAGAAGACCCAGATGTGATCAAGACGTAATGAATGACCTATATCCCTGCCCCGACTCGTCTCTCGGTGAACCTCATGATTCATCGAGGGAAGCCCTTGCCTCATTTAGACGCGAAAGGGGAGCGCCGTCTCGCCGGGCGCATTGTACGTCGGCACCTTCATATCCAGCGCCTCGCCCGAGTATCCAAGGTCTTCCGCCGTGAGGACGGCGCACTTCTCACCGATGAGCAGAGCGGTGGAGTACCTGTTCCAAGTCAGCGGTGCGTGCTTGTGACATGCATATCGCAGCGGGCAAGGGTCTGCGCAGCGCGTGTAGAGGTGGGGGAGAAGCAAATTGAGAGACAAAAGAGTTCGCAGCACACTTACGTGTTACAGCCCACGTTGTCTGGGCATATGCTGAGATCGGCCACCTTGAGACCCTGGACGCCGTGGACATTAAGGCGCTCGTCGAGAACACCATGTTTGACGATGCTGTTGCCCTCTCTCGGGGCCATCGAGCAGGTCTATTGAAATTGGTCAGTGTCCCGCACGCACTCTTTGCTTTTTCCTTTCGCTTTTCTAGGGCCAGGAAGGATTTTGCTTACTCCAAGACAGTGCCAAGTCGATTCGACATGGCGCTTGACCCACTCTTCAATCGCCTTGATGTCCTCGCTACTATACTTGAGTTCTTCTCTCACGGACACCTTGTTGCTGTTGAGGATGTGGGTCTCGGAGATCCTGTTGGGCTCCGGGTTGTAGGTGCTCCAGCTTCCGTGCTGCAGTCCCGCGCTGAGGTTGCCCGGCAGCGCGTAGGCCTTGGTGGTCTCGAGGTTCATGTCGTTGGCGCGGGCGGGCGAGTCGTAGGCGAAGAACGGGTGGTTCGTTTGGACCTCACCGGCATAGGCGTCCATGCGGCGGGCCGTCTCTCGCGATTTGATGTAACCCCACACCATGGGAGCCATGTCGCGCTCGTCGTTCATGAAGCCCGTGTCAAAGTCGGGTGTCGCGTAGGGGTCGGCCGACTTGATGTGGGTTGACCCGCGCGAGAACGGGTATTCGAGGAAGTGGAACATGGTGAAAAACTTTCCGGGCGGCCTGTCTTGTGTTAGCCGGGGGTCAACAAGGAGGACAGCTTGGTTGTGAATTGCCTACATCAGCATGTGGTCACCAAACCATCCGGCAATGACCGAGTAGTGCATGACTGGCTTGTCTGGCTTGTCCTTGAAGTACGATTCCCAACCGTCCTTGAAATGAGGAGTCGGCCACGAAGCAATTTCCTCGAGCTCTTCGGGCGTAGGGCGAATCTTGACTCCTGCATCGATGCCGTTGGTTGCCAAGGGCCCGGTGCCCTTGAGGGCCCATTCGTCAAAAACGCCTTGTTCTATCAGCGTGAGTTCACTGCGTGGACCATGGGAAGGGCTTACGCTTCTGGACTTCTGGCTCTCCGCGGACAAAGTCATCAAAGCTCTCCGTTTCGGGCTTGGCTCTGAAGGCAGAGAACGTGAGATAGTGGTCTTGGAAGTTCAATCCAACGCCGGGAAGATCGACGATGGGCTCAACACCAGCCTCCTTGAGCTTCTCGGGGTCGCCTACGTAACATCAATAAGCATAATGTATCATTTGCGGCTATGAGTTTCACTTACCGATACCAGATCTCTGCAGGATCAACGGAGAAGACAGAGTTCCTCCCGACACGATGATTTGCTTCTTGGCCCGGAACGTGCGCGTCTTCAGTTGATTGGGGTGGAGCGGCTTCGTGGGGACCGTCTGCACGGCGACGGCGCGGCCGTCCTCAATGATGACCTTGTCGACCTTGGTATTGCACGCGAGGTAGAGGTTGGAGTGAACAGCGCGTGTGGAATGGACGTAGGCGTGAGCGCTGTCACTTCGCCGGCCAGTCTAGTTTCTTCCAGTAAGTATCACAGATTTCAACAACTTTACTGCATGGACTCACATCTCGGTTGATCCATTTGAGCCAGTGTTCAGCTCCATGTCCGGTGGACAAGTCTTGGAGATCATCAATGATTGGGATATCCTGCGACTCTGCTGCGCGGAGGAAGTCGTCCTTGATCGGATAAGTGCTGTATATTGTTAGCATCCGATATGATATTGGGAGTCTTTGACGTACTAGTTACCGAACGAGACCTTGATGGGTCCTTCAAAGCCGTGCAAATCCCTGTGGAAATTGTAAGCATCCAGAACTCCTGAGCTTGGCTTGAACCATACCTATTCTGAGATGCACGCTGATACGTCTCGTGCTTCTTCATCAAGGGCAACAATTCCTCAGTGGTCCATCCCTTTGCCTGGAAGTCGTCATAATCGGATGCCGAAGCTCTTGTGTACATCTATAGGCATGAGTCAGGGTCGCCGAATACTTTGCATAGCACGACTCACGAGGAAATTGATCGAAGATCCTCCTCCGAGGATATGGGCACATGGAACGACAGCCTTTCTGCCTGCCAGCCACTTGCTAGGGCGAGACTCATAGAAGGAAGCTGTCTTGGAGTCAAGCTTCATGTTACGAGGATAGACTCCTGGCCGGAAGACCCAGGGGTTGTTCAGGTTGCTTTCACCCGCCTCAATGAGGAGCACCTTGAGGTTGTGGTCCAAATTGGCCAGCCTGATAAAGTTAGTGAGTTACCGTATAAGTTGCCTATATGAAAGCTCACCTTCCAGCGACGACGCAACCACAACTCCCCCCACCACATACAATGATGTCGAACTCCTCTGGAAGAGAACCCATTTTCGATTTTATATGATCAGAACTGTTTGGCTTAGACCTGGGTAAGAGATCAAGAAGAGCCAGAGAGACGGAACTTCAGACACCTTTTAAATTGTTTTCGACCGTGAGGGGAAACAAAACGAGGACCGTGTAAGATGCCTCCGCCAATCCCAACTCCCCGTTGGCGATTCGCTTGTGCTTCTCCAACTAATTTGCCAATGACAGAGTGGCGGTTATCAAGAAGCTCGAGCTTACAAGGGATGATCAAGATCAAGGCCCTTCATCTTGCGATGTGCTTCGGGCCCAAGGATAATCGTGGGTCACAAGGTCACGAGGCACGCATCATCTCCGCACTCCTGCGCGGCAATGGAGGAAAGGGATTCTCGGTATCTTTGGCAAGCAGAGCGACGAAAGCGAAACTGTAAAGCGAGATTCAACACGGTTTGCCTAAAATAGCCATCTACGAGTTGCCACCGGCGATACACTTTACAGCCATCCGGATTTCTCGGAACAGTACTCAGCCACAGCCAGATCGGGTGATTGCCCGGATCATTCTTATACAGTATGAATATGATATACATCTTCGACTTGTTCGATTCTACGAGTATATCTGAAAGATGGAAACTGTCGCTCGGTCAAGCTCGGGATTCTGCCAAGACTTGGAAGGAGCAACAATACGAGGAGTTGAATCAATATAGAGGCGGATTATGTGATTGGCCCATTGTCACTATAGAACCTGCAGACGACAAGAGCTTCCATGCATATCAATTGCGGGGGTGGAGCATGACAGCTCATGCTCGATGCCTCATTTGCATGCGTTGGAGACTGCCTAAAGACCGTTGTCAGATCTTATGCAAACTAAACCCCACAACGCAGGTCTTGTTGCATGACGATCCTGTTCAGTTCAGAATGCCTTTTGAGTTCATCCGCAATCGGCATAGTCTGGGAAGCTGGAACGGGCGGAGAGGTTAGGCTGACTTGACGACATGTACCGAGAGCCGTGTCTTTGTGCAATGCTGGCCTCTGTATAGATGCAAATATTGAAAGAATCGTAATAACCCCCACGGTATCGTTCATCGAGGTAGGTTTCTGGAAAGGGGATACAAGCAGATTGGCTCTTGAGAAGCTGACAACAAGCCAACATTCAACAGCTACGTGTTACCGAACCGGTTTACGGCAGTGCAACCCGTCTCGATGCGAAGCATAATATTGGAGAAATGGGGGACTCGGGCATGTCCTGTATTTCCGGTGTAAAAAGCCGCCAATATGACAAAAGAGTCCATCACCACCATTGATGCAGCATGTTCTTTTGGGTTGCGATGCTGCATCATTGTTAGCAGAGGACAGACGTTGCTGCTGCGCCGCGCCCTCACAAGATGACGAGGCCCAGATTAATTCTCCGCATGTTTTGGACTTCCAAGCAAGACTCAGCCAATCTTGGCCATGCCGGTTCCAGGCTGGATGCGGGGAAGAGACTTGGAATATCGGCAAACGGGCAGCAACGCCAAGCAGTCGATGGAAGGCCCCCTCAGTATGTTCCTCTCGACTTCAGCCCAGCTGAGTGAGATATCACACTTTGTGATGGCAGTGGAATGGCCGCCATGAACCCCGAAAAGTGGGTAATGTTTTCCCTATATCCCTATAAGATTAGTCCTGAAGTGTCTTGTCCATCATGCTTATGGTCATTTTGAGTCCTGTCCATTTCGACCCAAGACTATTCTTGTTGAGATATCGTGTACAGAGTCCAGGCAGTAATCGTATGAACCTCCTGATGGTATCCTTGGGTACCGGGGGCCTGTGACTCAATGACCTTACAGGCTATCCTCAGGAATGAGCTCAAACATGGGCGGCACAGGGTGTTATGCATAGCTGGCGATCCTCCTAACCTAGAAAATAATCTCCGCGATTGCCGGTTTGGGCTGAGGTCAAAGTGCCATAGAAAACCCCAAACACCTCTTGATGCTCGGCGAAGTTGCTCGTGTGGCATGAGAGGTAGATTTGTTATGTGTCGCTCAACCGCAAGACCTCAATAATCAAACACTCGATTGGTACCTATTGATGCCACTGAAGTCAATCAGGAGTGATTGCTCTGTTCGTCCAGATCAATCAGCCAAGTTGGATCAGTGTCGAACAACAGCCATGGAATGAGTGGTGTTGCGTATCCAGGCACTTGCTGTATGCTGCACGAACGATATCTTCAGAAACTTGGTTGAGTATCACGGGTTGATTTTTGCGTCCATTGGCGATATCATCTCCCTATGCTGCCGGCTGTCGAGATTCGATTTGAGAACAGTACAACGCTCTGGCCATAGCTAGGACGACTCAAAGCGGCTTAAATTTTCCCTAGACCCGAAGTACAGACTCCTTCTTGGTATAGTAAAGGAGTTTGGCCGGCGAGAACCTCGTTCGAGGTTTTTAATAGGTGTAGGCGAGTGTAAGGAAGATGCCGGATCATGCTGTCGTCGTTGGATTAACTCGACCCTTTTCACAATGCTGCTGTGGCTGGCCGCCAAGATCAATGGAATGCCACGTCGATAGCGGGTATCGCGCGTACTTGACCATTCAGCAGACCTCCTAAAATGGTACAGTTAATGTCTATGGTCGCCGTGGACACTTTGACGGTTATACAATACATACCTTGACTGATAGCACTAAGTTGGGACATCGACCCCAAGGGAAATTATGCTTACTCGGTGAGATGCTGTAGCAGGTGAATATCTTTCATCCGTTGTACCAATTTAAATCGGCCGGCGCCTCTCAGCCCAACAAAAACGTCGGCGTGTCTACTCAGCCTGTCATCAGCCGAGCCCTCGAGCCTGCCGAGCCAGTCGTAGTAAAGAAGTTGCTCCCGAAGCTGGCATAAGTACGAGGCGAAGATGAAACTCTATGAATATGAGCGAATGCGCACGCTGCGCAGATAATCAAGACTGCTCAACCGTATAGGGGAACTAGATGCCGATACCAAGTATTGGAAGGGTGAAACGCGTCTTGTAGCAATGGCTTTATTACTCGAGTTGTTGGCTCACTATTTTCGCCTGGGCCAGAGGCGAATCATTAGAGACATTTGCGAAGAGTTGCTGCACCTTCGTAAATGACAGAAGCAGCCATTGAGCTATGACCAGTACATTAGGAAAGTGCAAAAGGGCACGCAAATGATCCACAGAAAGTTTCGCATCGAGGAAATGCTCCAGCACCTAACTACATAGGTATGCATCACATGATTCTCCCAAAAGAATGAAAACTAAGAGATCACCACATTCGAAGGAGGGTGACTCGGGAGAAGAAAAAGCATGTGGGCCTGTACACCTTAGGTAAGTGGAGGAGATTCAAAATCCAGCGGGCCTTGAACGTCTGGACCGTGCCGTAGTGCCGCTAAAACCCTGCCCAAAAAGTTTGCGCCTAGGGGGTCATCTCGGTAGCTTGCCAGGAACGCGTCGCAACACAATAGGCTGTCAAAAATATTGTCGCGCAGTCCAGTCAGGCATAATGCATGCCATGTCAACAAGAATGAAGACAACTAACTTGGCGGGCGGTTCTTATAATGATCAGAGCTTCTTTCGTCTGGGGTTGGCTCTGGACCTTTTCCTCCGAAGATATCTGCAGGTCGCAGCGCAAAACCAGCTTCATTGATTGACACTCTCGGGTTGAAACAAGCAACTGCCAAGTTTCTGCCAAGTTTACCGTTACAATGACGTGGGCAACCAAGGGCGCGGATCTCTGTGGGGGAAAGGCCTAGAGACCCATGCGAGCATCAAAACGGGCTACCAGCGGCACCACGCGTAACCAGTATCCTTGAACATCACGATCGAGAGCCCAATTGGGCGTGCCGACCTCCGTTGCGGAAACTGCCTGCTGGCCTGATTGGCCCCAGTGCTGTTGATCAAAGACACTTTTTCGTCCCTGTCCTCACCTTGTACGCATCGGCAAGCTTAACTCTCCCGGAAATGGTTTCGAAAGTGTGATGCTCTGGATCGCGTTCGAATGACGTCAAAATTCAACCACTGCAACCACGGACCTTGCCCAAATCAGCCGTGATTCGTTGTCAGGAGATTGAGGTCGAGCTAACGCATCGTCCCGTCTGTCCTCCCTCCCCTTTGCAGGTAACCTACAGGGTTCGCTCAGGATATATATCAACACGCGCCACAGACGTTCGACCACATTTCTGTTGACTTGCACATTCTTCTCGGTACTACTAAAAAATACTCACGACGGCATCACTTCTGAGTAGTGTCGCTGCTTCGACACCGGGGACGTAGGCCAGCCCTACCTCGACTAAATACCTGCAGTAATAGGATTTCGATTCATCCACTGTCTCACAATGGGTCTGTTCAACAAGCACAAGACTCCCGCCCAGGAGCCTACTCAAGGCACCACTGCTTCCACCTCGCGTGGTGGCATGTTCGGAAGCAGGAACCACGGCGGCAAGGGCCGTGTCGCTGAGTCGTACTCGATGTCGACACGACCCAGCTTTGGCCAGTGGCTCAAGCACACATGGCTTGATATTCTTACCATGGCGATCATGGGCGCCATTGGTCTTGGTGTAAGTTACCAGACGATCTCGAAATCTCTTTAGTCTCCGCTGACATTCCTCTCTCAAAGGTATACGAGGCACACCCAGCCCCGACTCGATCGTTCCCTGTTACCTTCTCAGATGGCGAGATTGTGTTCCCCGAATTTGGCTACCCACTGCGCAAAGAGATTGTCCCAATTTGGGCCGCTGCTCTGTTGGCAGTATTTGTTCCCATCACCGTGTTCTTGTTCATGCAGATCCGTATCCGATCTTTCTGGGACCTCAACAACGCAGTCATCGGCCTCTTGTACTCGCTCATCACGGCTGCTGTTTTCCAGGTGTTCCTCAAGTGGCTCATTGGTGGACTGCGCCCTCATTTCCTCGACGTTTGTAAGCCGGATCTCTCTCTTGCGAGCAACGCTGCTGGCGCCGTCGGTGCCGGATACAATGCCGCCGGCTACAAGAGCCTCTACTACACCCGAGAAATCTGCACAGGTGACATTGACGAGATTGACGACTCCCTCGAGTCGTTCCCCTCGGGACACACGACTGCTGCTTTTGCCGGATTCGTCTACCTCTACCTGTACTTGAACGCCAAGCTCAAGGTCTTTTCCAACTACCACCCTGCCATGTGGAAGTTGATTGCCATCTATGCACCCATCCTTGGCGCTGTCCTCATTGGTGGTGCTCTCACTATTGACGAGTTCCACAACTGGTACGATATTATCGCTGGCGCCATCATTGGAACTGTCATGGCATTCTCGGCATACCGCATGGTCTATGCTGCCATTTGGGACTGGCGCTTCAACCACATCCCTCTGAACCGTGGTGCTCCCTTCGCCTACGGCGGCAGCGGAATGGAGCTTGGCGATGCTCTTTGGACCCGCAAGGTCGGCTGGGGCAGCGGCGATCATGGATTCTTCCACGGCCACGGCCACGAGAAGACACACGGCAATGATTACGGCATGTCCACCAACGGCGCCAACGGCGTTGGCACTGCGCACCCTCGCAAGCCGGTTGGCAGCAGCACTGCTGACAACATGGTTTGATCAACTCTCGGGTTGGAGATGTACGTGATCGACTTTTCAAGATCATGTTTCATGATATCATGATACGATAATGTTATATCGTCGGCGTTCTGAAGCGATTAGGATAATGCAAGCACCAATGGCCAAGGGGTCACTATTATATTAATACAGGGGAGACAAGGTTTGGTGCGAAAAGAGATACCCTCGACAGCAATCAATTTCAATTTCAACTGCAACATGCTTCTGAATATTACTCTCTGAATGTCTCGCGCGTCTAATGATCAATCAGACACAACATGAGACTTGCCTGTGCCAAGAGCTGCCACGAAGGATTATACTGAATGGGACACGTTACAGTGGACACTTGGAAATCGTATACTCTGTATGTGGGCCCACAAGAACCCGCTGTTTTCCGCTCATGTCAAGGCGCCAGATAGGGAAGCATTGGCAGTCGGTCACATTTGACCAGTCAATAATGATTGGGTGTCTCCGCTGCTGAGGCGACGGTGTTGATGGCATACTCTCTATGAAGCACACTATGGTTGATGACGCAGAAGTCCTTTCTCAGGTCAACCAAACAAAGTAGCTCAAAACACTAACCCAGCACTCCAACTCCTTCTAGCTCAGCTAACGCTCGTGGGCTGGCTTGGCTCGGGCGCCACTGCAGCAATGTCGCATGTCGCACAAGCTTGTATCCGACGTGATTTGGTCAGGGGCACAGGTGACCCCAAATTAAGCTATTTTTTTAGGCGTTTTAATTTTAAGGTTGGAAGGGATCGTCGTTGGGGATGCCTCTTCGGATTTCTCGTTACTGGTCAGGTCGTGAAGGATTTTTCGGCCCCTCGCAGCATCGTTTTTTGACATGTAATCTGGGGCCGTTTCTTTTTCTTTTGATGACCAGGGTATATGGGAGCATTGCCATCCTCATCTTCGAGACGTCTTCCAACGGCAGGATTGCATAGAAATCAGGAGTTTTGGATGGAACTCAATCTGTTGTGTCGGTCATTGATATCAATAGAGTTGAACAACATGAGCCCTGCAGGTCTCAGCCAGCCGGATTCCGACAAGAGGTTGGAATGGAAGTTCCGATGAGAAGGAGAGAGAGAGAAACACCTCCATCCAAAATCCAGGTAGTAAATTGATACGCCTACCTAATTAGACTGTCCCAACCAAGCGATGGATCAGGCGGCGGTCTCGTTTCAAAACAATGACAGTTAGCTCTTGCTCGTATTCCAGCTCACCCAGTCGCAGCTGAAATCGTGCTTTCTTGGCTTGCTGTTCGTTCCTACCAGACCTGCAGATCATGGGCTCCATGAGGCAAGGCCCTCTTTCCGATGTGATGGATTTGGACAGGCTGCTGCTTGGCACCTGAGACCTCAAGTCAACATAAAGACAACCGAGCGCAAGCCGTTGCTACAGAGGCCATACATCGGTCACATTCCTCTCCAGTTGTACTTTTACCACGGTCTGTCCGCGTCTCTCGTTTTTTGTCGTGTTTTATTTCATCCGAGCCACTGTTGTATCCATCCGTAAAAGTCCATCCTCGAAGCTATCGACCTCTTCTTTCAAGATGCGCTTCTCTTCAGTGTTCGTCGCCGCAACCTCGTTGCTCGGCTCCTTAGTCTTGGCGGCAGGCCACGACGCTCCCACACCCGTCGTCAGAGCCCTCGAAGCACGCGACACGGCCGCCTGCGCGAGCGTTGCGAGCCAGTGGCTCTCGGAGCTCGACTCGACGCTGCCGACGCCGACGGGCAACGTGCTCACCTACCTGGCCACCGCGACGCTGACGGACCAGTGCTCCATCCCGACGGTGACGGGCGACCTGGGCTCCAGCCTGAGCAGCTACGCCAGCACCTATAGCAAGTGGCAGAGCGACCACATCCCCCAGCTCAGCTCCATCTACCACGCCTGCTCCGACGTGCCCCAGATCACGAGCCAGCTTACGGCCGCCTTTGCCAGCGCGTCGGGCAGCGCCTGCAGCACCATCCTGGCCCAGATCACGGGCACCGGCGGCACGTCTGGAAACGCCGCACCGCGCGAGACGGGCATGCCCATTGCGGCCGCGGCTCTGGTCGCCGGTATTGCTGCTGCCATGCTGTAGAAGCAGTATAATCCATCGCCGAAGCTGAACAGTGTCGGTCTTCTCCAACCAACTCCGGAATCGACCCAGCTGGGTTCCATAATAAAAGATGGGTGTGCACTGTGGAGGATCGATCGTGTGGAGTATGGGGCTATCTCCAGAGTCCAGAGAATGACACTATAAAACTACAACCCACAATGCGATGCAAGGGGAAGGAATGGTGCGGAGCTGGGAGCTTACAGCCTCAGGCGTCACAAAAACCTACCTACCGAGTACCTAATATTCAAATAATGTATGATACCCAAGTTGTCAATGTCGACTGCATCAATGCTTGACCTCAATGATCAGTGACTTTGCAAGAATTGGTCCACAGGCTCCAGCAATATAACTTGTAACCATCTACATGGTGCTAACTTAATGCGCGTGTGTGATCTTTGTGTAGGTATATATTCCGCGCGGAGACCGCTGAACAGGTAGGCAAGGAAGAAGAAATACAAGGCGATAAGCCACACCCGCACATGTAGATTGCTCACGTGTGGTTTTATACTCTCTATCTCTCATCTATCCTTTTTGCTTCTTCTTCCTGTTTCGCGCCGTGGCTTCAGTGCTGGTCTGCTACTGGCTGACAGCTTAACTTTAGTTACCGGGCGCTTGGGACCTAACCGACCCGCTACTCAGAACACCACACCACCATACCGAGAGATTCGCCCCAAAACTTTTAGTATTTGTTTCGCAGCTACGAAACCATGTGGTGATACAAATCCTGCGATATATGGACACGGCAGATGGGCACGTGGGCGCAGACGACTGGACGTAATAAATGCGACCAGCAATTACATGTTCGTACATGCTCACAATGCATGCGACGAGTATATTTCGTAAAAGGGAGGGAGGCTACAACATCATGCTTGAAAAGCAGTGTGCGACAACAGTTATTCAATGGTCAGCATCTCGGAATATCGCGTACAGGCACCGAAATCGCCGGCCCATTAGCCGCGATCAAGACCTGGTCTGTCGGCAAAAGGTCGCGCGCGATCTGGGGTTGCCTTGCTAGATAATACTCGAGTATAAATTGCGTGGATTGTGATATAGTAATTTCTATGTATCAGCACCAACACCAACTCGATCTTACAGCACGAAAGCTGCGGGAGGAAATGCCCGTCTTCTTATTTAATGGAACTTGGAGCTTTACGTACAACCAGACCCAAAATAATTCGCTATCTATCGCACATCTTGGCATCGATCAGGGGCTCTGTTTGGTTCATCAGAGCACTGAAGAACCCCACACTATGGCCACCCCGCGTAGACGGTTGAACCTTAATTCTCCCCACGCAAACCTGAACACGGCCGCTTGTTGGCTCTCGGCATTGACAACTTCTGGTCTGTCATCGCTTATCTATCGCTTCTACTCGTAACTCTGATGGGCTCGCAACAGGATACGGGCAACCTCGACTCGGCCGCGCAACCCCCGGGCGATCTCGGGTGAAAATCTTACCACTGTAAGGTGATACTAGAGTTACACGATTAAAGTATGTGCCATTTCTCGCGTGGCATAATTCCTTATCTCGTCGGTAGGACCGTACCGACTCCCCTGCACGACATAGATAACAGCGAATATTACAGAGTACCATGATATTAAAACCGTCCAATGCCCCCGGTGCAGGTGCGAGCCTTGATGACCATGTGCTCTGATCCGATGAATGGTGCCTTCCTAGACAATACTGAAACCGGCCACTACTGAACCAGGCGCATTGTGCATTTCATCGAACCGGAGCCCCGACGACTCCTACAACATGGCCGAAGAAGTCAAGATGTCCGCCGCCCACGACTACGCCGCAGCCGGCGGCAAGGTTCTGGACGCCGAGAACGCCCCGTCGAGAGTCAACAGCAACACGATCGCGATCAGCGACGAGACGGCACATGTGGTGGACAGAGATGCCGAGAAGAAGTTGTGCAGGAAATTCGACTTTCGTCTGCTGCCGGTGCTGGCTATAATGGTATGTTGTGGCACATTCGAATCCGCCAACAACTTACTAAGCTGTGGAACAGTATCTCTTCAACGCGCTCGACAAGTCCAATCTGGGAAACGCAAAGACGGCTGGACTTCCGGACAGTAAGCTCCCATCACAGCATAACATGGTGATCGCATTGGAAACAAGCAGGGCTGACTCCATCATAGACTTGCACTTCAAGACCGGCCAGTATAACCTCATCGTGGGCATCTTCTTCGTCCCTTACGTCATCTTCGCGCCTCCCTTTGCCATGTTGGCCAAGAAATACGGCGCCTCGAGAGCGCTCCCGATCATGATGTTCTGCTTTGGATCGCTCACTCTGCTCACCGCGGCCACCCACAACTTCAGCGGAATATTTGCCCTGCGGTGGTTTTTGGGTATGGCCGAGAGCGCCTTTTTCCCGGTGGTCATTTACTACTTGACGACATTCTACCGACGAGGAGAGCTGGCACGACGCCTGGCCATCTTTTATGCTGCGTCCAACATTGCCAGCGCCTTCAGTGGTCTGCTGGCATTTGGCGTGTTCCAGATCAAGTCGCACCTCGTCGACTTTGCCTGGCGTTGGCTCTTCATCATCGAAGGCAGCTGCACTATTCTGTTCTCCTTCTTTGCGTTTTGGTACCTCCCCAGGTCGGCGGCGGAAGCCAAGTTCCTGTCCGAGGATGAAAAGAATCTGGCATACCACCGTATCCACGTCGACAGTTCTTCCACGGTCAACGAAGAGTTCAAGCTCCGCGACGCACTCAAGATCTTCAAGCTGCCGACAACCTATGGATTCCTGCTGATCGAAATCTGCTTGGGCGTTCCCCTGCAGGGCGTCTCGCTCTTCCTGCCCCAGATTGTGGCGCGTCTTGGATACGATACGGTCAAGACCAACTTGTACACGGTTGCGCCCAACATTACTGGCGCGGTCATGCTCTTGGTTCTCGCTTTCAGCTCCGATTTTACGAAATTGCGATTTCCCTTCATCTGCCTCGGCTTCGCTTTTACTTTTATCGGCATGATCATTTATGCTTCGATCCAGGACGTCGTGGCGCAGAATCGGGTGGCCTATTTTGCAACGTTCATGATGTGCTGGGGAACATCGGCACCATCAGTTTTGCTGAGCACGGTATGTCAAATTTCTTCTTAATGGATTGCAAGGGACAAAAGCTAACTCCGAATTTAGTGGTACAACAATAACGTAGCTCACGAAGGAGAACGACTTGTTCTGACTTCAGTGGGAGTACCCTTGGCCAACCTCATGGGACTCGTGTCCAGCAACCTGTTCCAAGACAAAGACGCACCCAAGTACCTCCCTGCTCTAATTGCCACCGCCTGCTTTGGCGCATGCGGATTCTTGGTCGCAGGAACACTCGGTACATACATGACTTTCGACAACCAGCGACGAAACCGCCGCCAGGGCGTCAAGTTGACGGCCCAGGACGTCCCGACCTCGAAGCTGAAGGATGGTCCAAAGGTCGATGACTTTAGATGGTTCTTGTAAGAAGTATCTTGGAAGAGTTATAGATTCATAGAAGGAATAACGAATATCATTCACGTTAATTAAGCCACAGAAACGTGCAAAATCAGGATTCGTGAACTTCCGTCCCATGTCATCGAGGTACTTCATGTGCGTTGCATTGTACTTGGGACTGGACAAACAATGAAGGGCCAAGGTCGTTTCATGTCTTCCAAGTGTACATGCCAGCTGGATTGTTTTCGCAGCCCACCCAACTGACTGTCTGGACGTGACTGACTTTTGGCTGGCGTTGACCAGCCAGCGTTGGTCTCCCACTTGCGCGCATTCAATCTTTTGCCCAGTGCCATTTCGCAAGCTGTCAAAAATTTCGTTTGCGCAAACAACAAAACTTTGCTGTTTCGACAGGCATCATTCAAACAAATCATCGCATCCGATATAAGAGCCACGTCCGATTTTTCTTTCCAAGAAGTCCGTACAACGACACAACAAGAAATCCGCATGACAGTCCCACCGACGAACCAGGGCGACGCGCCCTTTCACCAAACCCAGGCGACGAGCTCAATCGCCGCGGAAGAGACAACTCTCGGCAAAATGCCCGAGTTCCCAGCCCTTGACAAGGGAGAATGGGTGGTTCAGAATTACGATGCCCTCCTCGCAGCAATGCGACGAGATGACGTCTATGCAGTTACCGGCTATAAGGCCATCGGCCTTGAGGTCCAGGCTGTCGTACCGGATAAGGGCCCAGATTCGGCCCAGTAAGTCCATCTTTTATTTTATCTTATGGGATAGCGTATTCATCTAACACTCTTTTCTCTACAGGCAACATTACCAGAAATTAAGGGATAATTTGAGAAATAATCGGACCAAGAAGGGTAACAATACTACTCGGGACAAGACAGCCAGCAACAATGGTCGTGGTGGTGAGCGCAAAAAGGATGACGGCTCGAAGAAGGGTAACAACGTTGCTTGGGACAAGGAGACCAGAGAGGATAGTCTCACTGAAGCGGGCCAAGAGGATGATAACTCCACAGCCCGCGCCAAGTGGCTGGCAAATTATATCATGTCAACCACAGACATTTATGACTGATGAATAGAACGCGAATGGATCTCAAGATGGAAGAGGAAAATGTGAAGGCGGTGGCGAACGTGGTCATGGGCGCCGATACCAAGCCCAACGACGATGCAGCCTGTGTACAGAGCTCCAACATGCCCACAGAAAAAACACAACATCATCGTTCCAATTACGTGAATGGCATGGTACAACTTGATGCACCAGGTCGGACAGAGTCAAAGGGGCAGAACAACAAAGCCTCGATACCAGCACCAAAATGGCTGGATTATTCTCACTGCCCACCCAACTGGCTGCCTGGATGTGACTGACTTTTGCGTGGCACTCATCAAACAACATCCACCTCCCAGCTTTGCGCGCCTTTACTCCTTGGCCACTGCTGTTTTGTTTGGTCTGAGTAAAAGGCTTACTACAAACCTCAAACCTTTGATGCTTGGACAACAATTCAAACAAATCATCCACATCTAGTATTTAAGAGCGACACCCCAATTTTCTCTTCCATAACCAGACCAACCACATGCGACACCATACAAGGAGTGGGTATGAGAAACCCATATGGCGAACCCGCACAACGAAAATAAGTCGCCCACAGGGTGTCATAGAAGAGCCAAGGCTGAGCTGCCGACTGTCAAAAAGGGCGAATGGGTGGCGGAGAACCTGGACCTCCTCCTTGCAACAATTAGACGGGATGACGTCTATGCTGTTACGGGCTACAAAGCCATCGGTCTAGAAGTCCAACTGGTCCTACCAGAGACGGGGTCGGATTCAGCCCAGTAAGCCCCCATCTTTGATCTTGCCTTCATAGGACAGAGTATTCATCTAATACTCTTTTTTCTACAGCCAGCGATATCAGCAGCTTAGAGATCGAATTCGATCGAAGAAGAACAGTATTACTAAAGACAAGAGCACGAATTATCCCGTTCAAGAGAGAAAAGAGAGGGACGAATCGAAGAAGAAGGACAATATGACTCAAGACAAGAGCGAGGATCATTGCGTCAATGGAGAAACAGATGAGGAAGAATCCAGGGCCCGCGCCAAGTGGCTCGCGGACTACATTATGTCCACAACAGATATATACGATTAAGACTTACAAGGCAACGGGAAGCTACGGGATCAAAAAAGATTCTGAAGTAATAAAATAAAAATGTTCCAGATAAATATTTTCCCGCACCAAGTTTCCCTTTTAATAAATCCAAACAACCAACACATAGGTACAACATACCGAGGAAACAGACTGGAGTAGATTTTATCCGGCTGTCAGAGGTATCTTCATCAAATAGAACTTTCGGACGATGTTACTCGTCCACACTCTACATCAGGTATCTATTGCACGATCACCTAATTACTGTCAATACTCATCGCACGGTAGAATCATGCGAGCCAAAGTCAGAGTCGTTCTTCCGGTTGAGGGACCAAACTTTTCCCAGTAAGCCTATCTTTTATCTTATCTTATGGGATAAAGTATCGATCTAACACTCTTTTCTCTACGGGCAGCATTTCCAGAAATCGAAGGACTATTTAAGAAAACATCGGGCCAAGAAGGGTAACAATGTTACTCACGACAAGACGACCAAAGAGAATAGTCGCATTGGAGAGGGAAAAGAGGACGATGACTCCAGAGCCAAAATGATCGGGCTGTGTCTAAGTGCCTTCCATGCCATGGACTTATCATGGTTCCCAGCAACCGCGGTTCCATCTAAACAGATGCATACGCCATTCGACGTAATTCATTGTCGATTCCAAGTTGGTACAAGCCCACGACGCTGTTGGAAAGCTCAACGTCATTCATCGTGTTGGACGTGACTTTATGGGTATCACGCTGCTTCACTGGAAATTCTCGCGCCCGACAAAGGGCGATGTCGTCGTGACTTACGATGCGCTGCCGCGCAGGGTCGACCGAGACACTTCTAACCTACACCGGCGACAGGATTATGGATTCATAAGACCAAGCCGACTCGCCTTCTGGCGATACAAGAATACTAATGGCAGCCTAACAAAGCTGAAGATACGCCCAGGTTGACATCCCAGAGCAGTGTCACTAACGCATAGTAGTACCAATGATTTGCTTTATATTATCGAATAAAGTATTTATCTAATACTCTTTTCTCCACAGGCAGCGCTATCAGCAGCTTAGAGATCGTATTCGAGCACACCGTTCGAAGAAGAAAAGTAATGATATTGCTCAAGACAAGGCTTTCGAGCCAGACAAGCCCATAACCAAGGAGAACTACGAAAGCGACTCCAAGGCACAAGCTAAGCAGTTAGCAGACTACATTATGTCTACTACGGATATCTATGATTGATGTTCCGGAACAAAGGATCTTAAGATGGTGGAGGGTATCAAGGCGGCCGTAAACGTGCAGTGCTGCAGAGTAGGTGGCATCTAAGGGCGTAGCCGATACGAGATGCGACACCGCAAAGATTCGGTTAGTCAAGTCCAACATGATCAGCCACAATATTTATGACTTATCTTAACTGTTGCCGCATTTGCTACAGGTACTGGAGACCTGTCATACAACTCATGCATGAGAAGACGTACTCTTTTAGCGATTATAATTACGCTGAAGCGCCGGGCCAGCCAGCGCGAGGACGACTCGGGCCAAAAGTGCCCTGCTGCCAAATGTTCTCGTGCCAATAAGCGCAGACGACGCAGACGACGACGTCGACGAGGAATAGGCCATGACCAGACCCTCCGGGATCGTCCGTGGACCTGTCCTCATGTCGCTGGACATGAAACAAACAGCAGAGCTGCTCCCTTGAGGTATACCGGGTCTCGCTTGACAAGTGACACCCCACTCAAGCAAGCTGTTGTCGGATGGAATGCGATCTACGATAGAGTGGTAGCTCTCGCCCCGATCGCGCCGACAGTCACAAAAGCCGCCAGAGATGAACAGCGCCGACGTCCTTAAGTTTCTCGAACGCGACATACGCGCCAACGTTTATAAAGATCACCCCATAGCGAGTCTGAAGTGCATTTAAACAACGGCGCACATACGCACACAGTTCCTCAAAAGTAAAGGCAAGCTATACAAGCACCGGAACCCAACGTACATGCGGGCCTACGAGACAGGTAGGGCCACGTTGAAGGAAAAACGCAGCTCCCCAAGGGCCATGGCGCTTAGCGGCGACGACGACGACGAAGAGTGCCTACGTATTATAGCGGACACTTTCCTGGCCAACCGCAGAGATTTTATGCTCAATATTTACTGGGAAGAGCTTGAAGGGGCAACCCCAGAGCAGCAAGAGCTGCGCGAGAAGAGGGACCGTGAGCTAGGTTCTACGCTCGTGGAGTGCCGGATCTGTTCCGTCTTATAAAACTTGCATTTTATTTCCTCCACGGGCAACAGTACCAGGAGTTGCGGGACTGCTTGAGAGCGTCCCGCACGAAAGAAGAGTAAAGACATTGCTCAAGACAAAGCCGCAGAGCCGGAAAAGGCCATGACCAGTGAGAACAATCCCGATGACAAGGGCGACGAGGAGGCTTGGGTCTCGTCGTTTAGCAAAGCCAGTACCTACTGATAGAAGTTTGGTGGTGGAATGAATCTCGATAGTACTGAGACGTCAATACAAGTAAAAGAACGCAATGCTTGCAGTTTCTTGACCGTGCTGGAGGGCATGAGACTTGCTACTCAATATCTGGTAATGTTAGTCAACGCGGCCAAATTTTGGCAGTCTTCTCGTGGGTCTTGTCACCCACTGGGTGTCAGCTGCACCTGCTTTGGCGAATATGAACAGAACGATAGAATCTCTTCAATATGATCATCAAGATGATATTTATATATGATTTCGACCTCAGGTCAATTCGTACAGGAAGAATGGGGATATCATGCCGTGACTCGTTACCGCTTCTACCACACCGCAACCAAATGTAAATGTTATACCAGGAGAACAGCATCTCCACACCAGAGACTGCTGCTCGAGAGTGTACAATGGACGTCGTTTTCAGCGCCAACATCGACGACTTAAAACTCGCCTTCACCACCACCGCCGACCACACCGGCAGTCCACAACCCAACCAAGCCCCACCAGCTGACCTTCCAGCCCCTCCAGAGTCCTCCCACTCCTTGGCCCTTCTTATAGACCGTCTCTCCAATCTTGGCCTGCTTGGCCTTCCTGCTCTTAGCAGCAGAGGCCGCCTTGACTGGGACTGGCACAGCATGCGATCCCTCCTCGGCGACAATAGTATACATGGTGCCGACCACACCGTTGTAAGATCCTGGCTGCACAATAGTGTCCAGGGTGCCCGTCTTCTCGAGAGCTCGGATATAAGCTGGTTGCGTGAAGACGGAAGCCTGACCGCGGCGGAGGACGGTCTCTAGAGGCAGCTTAACAAAGAGGGAGGCACACGAGGTGCAAAACTTGGCCACCGAGAACGTGGTCGGAGAGAGTTCCTTGTCGATGAGGAACTGAGAGCGAAGGACAAGGGGAGTAGAGAGAGTAAGGATCGGGTGAACTAGAGAGTGGAGGATCGTAGGGGCAATAAGAGAAGATGGACACAGCCATGACGGGAGTGCACGCAGTGTCGACATGGTACGCCGTCGCCCGCTGCTTGTAGATGTCAAGACTAGTCTTGTGCGAACAGTATCCAGCGGTGCCAGCACAAGTCCAGTGGCGACGGCTGCGACAGCTGCAACACAAAGCGATGCCCAGGGATAGGGAGACGCAATGTCGACAAGCCTGTCCACGTCATCCTTGACACCCAAGTCTGGCACGTTGAGAAGCGCACTGAGCAGGCTTCGCGACCAGTTCTCCATCAAAGACTGCAGCACCGTGTAGAGAAAGGTCGCGTTTGATCCCTTCCAAACACCCCACGCACTCTCTTTCGACCATAGCTGTGCTATCACCTCCAATATTGAGTCTGGCCTCTTGATGTTGAGCTGATGTGGTGGCAGTTCAGGCGCGCTGGCCGGCTTGATAGAATCTGTCTCGCTGACCGCCCGTCTTTGTGACCGGTTCGACGGTGTTGGTGTCTGATAGGGTGCATTGGAGGTGAAATAAGAAGGTTCGTCATCGGAGTCCGACTCTGGGTACTGTACAGAGTTAGAGGCTTTCAAAGACATGGAGCACACTCGACATACCTGATCATACAGTGACTCTCGCGGACTCGCCATCTTTGGTCGAGCACTTTGTGACGAAGAGGCACCCGTTTCCAATAGCTCGAGATCATCCTGGGCCCTGACCTGCAACACGGTCTTGGCGACCTCGAAGGGTTGGGCCATCAACACGCTCGTGTACTTCCATAGCAGCTCGTCAATCAATTCCTTGATGCTCTGTATCGTAGATGGCGACGGGTCGTTGACATAGTCCCTGTAGTCCAGATCCGGGAAGATGTCACGCGCCCTCGACGCGTACTTTGCGCCGCCGCCGCCGGAGGTTCCATTTGCATGTGAGAAGGGATTCGGCTGCCCAGGCAATGACTCGGTCTGCTCTCCAATCGTCGGGGGAATGTAGTACGGGCGCAGCGGGTTGACGCCGGTTTTCGTGGATGAAGCCATAATTGATACTGCTCCTATCTGCTGTACAGCTCCGTGGTCATGTTGCGTTGTGCAGTGATGAAGGGAAGATGATGAGGTCTTGTTTTGCTCGTGGTCAGCCCAGCGTCAAGCAAAAAGCTCCTCAGTGGAGGCTATTGCATGACGAAAATCAATGCGACCGCCCGTTTGCATTGATCCCTGTAATGAAAACTTATGGCACTTGCCGCTGGCCATGGGCACCGGCGTTTTAGCGGAGACCCCAGCCACAGCAGCTACCAGGTTCAGCGCATCCGACCACTGAAAGTCGTGCAATTTTTGGTGACATGGCACCAGCCACAGCGACCGCAAAGTTGCTCGTCGCGCCTCCAATCATCGGACCTCGGGGGGCATATCGGGGCGGCCTTGAGCGGGCTAAGCCGTGATAGAGCTTTTGTTGGAACTTTTTTTTCCCTCTCGATGCATCATCACGGCGCAATCTAGACAACATACCACCGGCCCCGTTGTCTTTACTGTTGGTTGCTTCCACGACGAATACCGACCAATTGCTGCTCGAGAAATCCATCGTTGGTGATTTATTCCTGCGAACCGTCACGTTGAGTCAACAATTCTGGAAATACACTGCAGACAGGACACCGGGATATTCTGCATCATCACATCTTGCGCCGAAGCCCGAGTATAAAGGCCGCCGAACTCGTCGGATACCTCTGCGAAAAAACTCTCTTTTTCTTCTTCATCGTCGATTTGCGCCCATTCGAGAGTCGCCCACAAACAACATGGCCTCCTTGAGATTCATGGCGAGGAGCTTACGGCAGATGAGCAACACGGTGCCTATCAGACTCTCACAACAAGCCGGAGTGCGGGATAGTCGGTTATTACTTTCTCAGCGGCGCACTTTTACCTCTTCTCCCAGACGACTTCATGGACATGTCCACACTCCAAAGGCCGGCGAGGAGTAAGCAGCATGTTCCTCAGACACTCCGTCATGGCCGCAAGACTTACACTATACTCTGCCCAGGCTCTACATTACCTTTATCGACAAGGAAAACCGCGAACACAAGATCCCCGTGTGCAAAGGCGACAACCTCCTAGACATAGCTCAGGCACACGATTTAGAGATGGAGGGAGCCTGTGGAGGATCTTGCGCATGCAGCACCTGCCACGTCATCGTGACGGATCAGGATCTATACGACAAGATGCCCGAGCCCGAAGACGACGAAAACGACATGTTGGACCTTGCTTTTGGCTTGACCGAGACGAGTCGACTCGGATGCCAGGTCACAATGACCAAGGAACTGGACGGGTTGAAGGTGAAGCTGCCGAGCATGACACGGAATTTGCAGGCCAGCGACTTCAGCTCGTAGCCGGCCGCAGACGGTATGGAATAGATGATGCGAATACTCACGAGTGTGTACATATGTCACAATGGTCAGCTGTCTCAGCGGCGGGCATCTTGAAAAGAGAAAAAGACTTGCCAGGCGGCAAGATTCGGCACTGCCAAATGCAGCGTCATGTAAATGTAGAATATCACAACAGAAGATGATAATGAGCAAAAGAGACTCTCCGCGAAATTTGGTCTCAAATAATGGGCTTGTTGCCCAGGTTTATGCCTCCTCAATGCCACCCTTCTTCATCTTTCCACCGCCATTGGCAATCAAGTCCAAGAATCCCTTCCGGCTCATCTCGCTGACCTTTTCCTTTCTGCCTTCTACACCGGTGAAGCCGTCTCTCTTGGATTGTGACTCGGCATCCATGCCAGCCCGTTGCGCCCTCAAAAAGGCATTGAAGACTTCCTTTACACCCCTCGTCGCAGCTCTCCTGAGATGCTTCTCGTTCTCTCTGATGGCTCCTGTGCTCATCTCAAGTTCGCCGGTAGTGTTGTCCCTCGAACCAATAATGACATCCTTGACGCGGCCCTTTTCTTGTGCTGCGAGCTTTTGCGCGCGCATTTGTTTCCGCGCTTTGGCTTCGAGGGCGGCATCGATGATCTCTTTGGACGCCTTCTGCGCATCGACTGATCGGGACAAAACGGGATCGGACCGGCGTGCGGTGGATAGTTTAGTTCCCAGGATCTTTTGCAGTGAAGTCGCAAAAGCGGTAGGGTCGTTGCGTTTAGACTTGGACTTTCTATTGCCTCCCAGTGCTGAATCATCGCCGTCGTCCGAGCCTTCGAGGTCGAACGAGTCTGCGTCGTCGTCATCATCGCCCGAATCACCGCCGCTGCCCTCGCCCTCTTCTTCGTCGTCGCTGGACGGGGGAGCGTCTTGCGCCAGTTTCCGCTTCTGGGTCTTGGGGAGGTTCTTCTTGGGCTTTCCTATTTTCTGTCGTGCCGAAGATTCGTCCTCGGACTCGGAGTCTGATTGAGAATTGGCATCGGAGTCTGAGAAGTTGCCAGAGTCTACCACGGCGTCCAGTCCGACTTCGTCGTCAGAGTCCATCAGGTTCACCGGCTTGAATGACGACTCGTCTTCTGATTCGCTCTGGTAGGCGGGCTGCTTCTTCTGTTTCTTGTTGGGCCTCGAGGCCTTTGACTTGTTGGACGAGTCATGATGCGAGCGTTTCTTGGTCGCTGCTAAGGAGGGCATGGTGGTGGTAGGATATTCGACCGAGACCTGAACGCTGTTTGTTGTTTCTGGCGGCGGTTGATTCTTTTGGTAGGCGATGTTTTCCAGGCGGGTTGCGCATTCTCCAAAAATTTCAAGGTCGAGGGGCCGATAAGCAGGGTGCTTGGAGTCTTATCGGTGAGTACCCACACCAGCCCAATTGAATCAATCAAACATGCTTTGGTGCCTCCAGGTACCAAGTACTCCGTAATTTACGTACCTCGGCCAGCTTGAGCTAGTACCTAACTGAACCCCGGATTACCAGACAGACATGGAAACCGGGCGCTCCAATTCCATCCAGCCGAGCGTGGAATTGATCCGATCTTGACTCCACACGGCCTATTTATTGGAGGGCAAGTTGTACGATACATACCTAGCACGTGCAGAAAAGCAATGTTGTTTGTTTTGAGTGAGCCCATCGAATACATTAGGTAGTCAGCCGCGCGCAGACTCGACAGCTCAATCCAAGGTCGACTAGAAATCTGCACAAAGGCTCTCAACATGTCCTCGGGGTTGATTTCTCGAGGGGCTATGGGTATTCGGCCGACCCTGAGAATACCCAGACTCAACAACAACAACAGTCTGCCAATCCCAACTGTGTCCAGTCGTGTCACGCCACTATTTGTCAGACTCGAGTCCACTACATCTCACCAGGCGACGGCCTCATCTCCTACCAAGTTACCCTTGCCTCTCAACAATCCAGACGACTGGTTTCTATACAGACGTGCGAGACACGGGAAGATAGGTCTTAAACACAAGGAACGTCGAATGCAACTCGATGTTCGAGCTTTGCGGGACTCTTGCGATTGCGACAAGTGCGTCGATCCCCACTCTGGGCAGAAGAACTTTGGAACCACGGAGGTTCCTCATGATCTCCCGGTGCAGAGCTTCCAGCGCTTGGAAGATGGCTCTTTGGAAATAGTCTGGGAGAATGACTTCTTTACGTCTGATTCTCACAGAACCGTATTCTCCCCCAGCACAGTCAGAAGTTGGCTCACGATCACACGGGAGGGACACCCGTGGCAGAGCCTGCCTGTCCCGACGCTATGGGACCGGCAGGTCTTCGCCGCCCGTCCTTCCACGTTCCGTTACGACGACTGGATCTCAGGCGGACCCAAATTTCATGAAGCACTGGCGCAGCTGCACAACTATGGCCTTGTCTTTCTTGATGGTGTCCCCAAGTCTGAGGACTCTGTGGTAAGCATTGCCACGCAGGTCGGTCTTGTCATGGAAACCTTTTATGGACGAACCTGGGACGTCCGCTCCAAACCACAAGCCGAAAATGTGGCATACACGAGCACATTTTTGGGCCTGCATCAGGATCTTCTCTACACCGCCGATCCTCCTCGCTTGCAGTTCCTGCATTGCCTCGAGAACTCTTGCACAGGCGGCGAATCCATCTTTAGTGATTCGCTCCGTGCTGCGACATTCATGAAGTTCGGCCCGGCGGATCTGTACAACAGCCTATTACAAAGGAAGATTCGCTATCACTACAAGAAAGAAGGCCACTTTTACGAGAAACTACGCCCAGTCCTGTCATCGGGCGGCGGCGTTTTCTGGAGCCCTCCTTTTCAGTCACCCGAGCAGCCTATGTCATCGCACATATCTGGAAGCTACAATATGTGGCTCAAGGCGGCCAAGACTTTTCGGGGACTGCTAGAGGACGAAGAGTGGCTATATGAACGCAAACTTGAGCCGGGACAGTGTGTCATCTTCGACAACCTTAGAGTCATGCACGGGCGGCGGCGGTTCGATACCAGCTCCGGCAGCCGGTGGCTGAAGGGTACATATGTCTCGAGCGACGAGTGGCTGAGCAAGCGAGCGATTCTAGCCCAAGAAATCGCTGATGCCACTGTGTCATCCCGCCGGACGTTGGACGAACAAGCGAACGAAATGATGGTTCCAGGTGACCTACCATCCGACGCGCCCTTAAAATCGGATTAAATGCTGCAAGAATTAGGCCCCAATGTAGTCCAGGAATACTATACTAGAGCTAGGAATTGGCATTTGCAAGAAGCGGCATCCCAGCCCATTGGCTTTGGCGGCAGATATCATGCCAATCTCAAGTACCCCAAGTGACCAGTGAAAGCATACCAGCACGTTTACAAGGACCATGAACACTCTTGCCGTTGCACAACTAGGTACACTACATGAGGAAGAATAGATCCGGGATCTGGATCAACATCCAACCGCTACCAAGGCCGCCATCATCGGGGCTCCAATCCCCAAGCACCTCCTCGAGGGTCGACATTCTAGGGGGCCCATAACCAAGACACTGTGAAACTGCGCTGACCAACTGTACCTGGGTGAGCTGCGTCCTTTGGCCTATCTTTCTCCCGAGCTCGTGTCCAGTATCCCCCAGCTCGGCAGCGATGCTCGTCGAGGTCGTATATTCAATGCCCATATCCTCAAGCGCCGCCCAGGGGCTCATGACAGCCGTCAGCGACGACCGCGAGGACGGCCCCTCGACGTTCAAGATCACGCACAGATTGGCAATGTCGTCTTGGTCGTCGATGTGGACGAATGTGTGCGCGATTCTGTTCAGAAAGGGGCGCTCCTGCTTCCGGCTGGTGCGCTCGGGGATAAACATACCCTCACTGGGGATCAGCCGCGGCGTCGGGATGCCGGAGACGGTCCTGTGCACGATGTAGTTGATCGCCTTGGCCAGGCCGTCCTCGAACTTTCGTTCTGATCTGTGCGCCGAGGAACGGGAGCGCAGGTCCACGGTGACGTCCACGGCGACATGGCCCGGCCCGACGTAAGTCGTGTGCTCTGAGCCCAAGGGATGTTGCAGATGCTCATAGTCGCAATCAAAGGTTTTCAGTTTCGGTTCCTTTGTTCTGTCGGATTTGTCATTTTCATGTCTGCCGCGCCACGTCTCGACTAGTAGACTTGGAAACGGGGTGCTCGCCGCCACGGGGATATAGCTAGAATTACCAAAGAGGTCACCCAGCATTGATTTTGAGCGCAATTTGACTTGAGAGCCATATAGAAACGTGGGCGCTGGCTCGTAAGAAAAGACGATGGGAAGATTTGGCGCCCCGGATTCTCTGGTCTTTTCGCGACCTTCGAGGACCGACTTTCGAATGATCTTTTGCGCGGAGGCGACGGCACTTTTGGTGAAAATATCTGGCTTTCGTGCAAGAACCGCCAAAGCAGTCGGTCTGCTGGCCATTCTCAGGGCGGCATTGGCGATACGACGCTGCCTCCCTCAGAATGCGAATGTGACAATTTCGCAGAAGAAGGATACATTATCGTCTGGATTCTCAAATACGTTCGAGAAAGGCTACAGTCCAAACATCCCTGGATTGACAAATAAGGGAAGCGCCGACATGCACGATACCGCTTTTCTGCCAGGCATCCGAATCAAATGTGGGGGGCTTTTCGATTTCATTGGGTATTGCTATCAAGAAAAACAAAATCATCATGCAGCAACGCGTGAAGTTGAGATTACGATTAACGCTGCCACCTAAAATATGATGAGTCAATAAGTTATATGTATACTACGTGAATCAAGGCTTCTCAATTTATTTGTTGGTATTGAAAGTCGTCCTTAAAATCAGAGTCGGCTGGCTGTATGAGCAGATGCACAGGAGCAGGGGGATTGTGAAATGTTTTGTGAGCTTTGGTGTTACCAAATACCCGGGACCAAGGCGTGCTTCAACACTTTGATTTTTGTCCCCATTCTTGCATCAGTCTTGTATCAAACCAAACAGTTCTGTATCGCCTAGTAAGCATGCAAATTGTAGTTCACAATTGGAACTATAAGTGGTGGTTGCGAACCTCAGTCAATGGGAAAAGGCGAGAGTTTACTGCGATACAATTATGCAGATGAGATATTTCAAACAATTCACATTGTGACATATAGTAAGTTGCACTATGCTTCTCTTTTTCAGATGCTCAATATGATATGTACCATGGCCCATCAGCTACCCGACCACCCCACCTACCCGAACACACAAAATGTGGGGCTCCCATACAAATCGCTATATGTTCACTTATACACAACTTAACAAGAAATGAAGTTATTCGCAGACTATTTGAGTATAAGAGTGGAGTTTTGAGTGGAGTTTCTATAAATACCACCATATCTAAGTATCAAGCGTAGGCTGTTGCGGTGCCGAGCCATACCCGCAGAGCACACGATTCCCATACAAATTATATGGGAGCATATTTAATTTATCATAAATCAACACATGTGTAAAAATGCTTTTGATATAGTTGTTTCTACTCGGATACTATAAGAAATTGTATTTATAATACCTTACACGATATTCAATAGTTGTTGGTGGAAAAACCTATGGTATTATATCTCCCCATACAAAACGTATCTATTTTCCCCCATACAAATCCGACGTAGGATAGCTATCTTCACCACCAACGGTCAGAAAAAGAAGATAGCACATGCATTGTGTTGGCATGCTCCGACAAAGTCTATAGCAGTATTTTGAATTTATTCATCCGGATGGTTGCAAAGTTATTCTCGATACCCTTCTACATACAAATTGTATGGGAAACTGTACTCCCGGGCGTTCGCTACGGACCCACAGCAACCACACCCACATACGCATCAAATTCTACATCGATCAAAACTCCAAAAGAATGCCGTCACATAAAAGAAGGGACGTTGCGAATAGCATCAGAATTCATCGAGTTGTGTGAGTGTGAGTATACAGTGTTTTGTATGGGAGCTGGGAAGTTTGTGTGTTCGGGTAGGTGGGGTGGTCGGGTAGCTGATGGGCCATGGTACATGCCATTACTGAGTTCTATGCCTACCTAGGTACGTATGGAATTGCTGACGAATACCATCCAAAATCTCAATGCTCTATGCACACTGAGAATAGTAGTCATTCAAGACGGTACACGTCCCCGACTAGAGAAATCATCAGCTGAAAGTAGTCAAAAAGGGAGCGCTTCTCATCACTTACGTAGCAGTTTGTGCATCCGGTATAGTCATTACCACCGCACTGGGCATAAAGGGCACTACACAAGTCCAAGTCAGCCTTCTCATCTTGCAATTCAAAAAGTTTGTAAGGGAAAACGTACACGGTACATCCATCACTACCACCACCAGTCGACGAAGGCAACACGACGCTCGTCGCCGTGCCCGACGCCCCGGCGCCTGCCGTGCACGTCGTCTCGCAGCCCTCGCACGCGGCGCCGGCGCTCTTGGTCGAGCCGCCGGAGTAGACGGTCGGGCCGGGGGCAATGTACGTCGTCATGGCGGCGTGGATATCGACCAGGATGCCGGGGTCGCTGGCGGCGTAGGCGCCGGGCAGCTCGACGGTGGACGGGGCGGCGGTGCCGGAGCCGCTGACGGTCAGCTGGATGCACGACAGGTAGAACTGGGCGCCGCCCGTGCTCGCGGCCGTGTGCAGGGCCAGCGCCTCGGCGCGCAGCAGGTAGTCGCCGGCCGCGATGTCGGACGGGATCTTGACGTCGAGCCGGCCGCAGCACGTGTTGATGTCCTTGGTGCCCCAGTAGTCGTCGTCGCCCGACGCGCCGCTCGGGTTCTTGGCCCACGTGTCGGCGTAGATCTTGAACCAGCCGGTGGAGCCGTCGGCGGTGGAGGAGTCGTCGACGGCGGTCATGTAAGCCTGGACCGGCCCGTAGTGCGCTCCGCCGATGGCTTCCGTGGTGCAGGTGCGGTCACCGGGTTGCTGTTTTTCGTCAGATTGAATAGCCAGTTGGTAAATCTCTCCTTGTCTCACCTGGTGAATCTCAATAGTCACTGTGTCTCCAGCGGCAACGCCACACTTGTAGGCTACTGGAGAAGTTCCTGCATTGCAGCGAATATCGTCGGACGTCACGTCGGTGACTGGGCTGTTAGACAGCGGAAGTCTGATACACTGAGCACCATAGTCGACTCCGTTGATCCAGAAATCCTGAAAGGTGGCATGGGCAGCAACCTGCCCGGCGGCAAGCGCAGTGATAACAGCAAAGAATGTCGACTGCATCGTGTGAAGACTGGTATCTCAACTCGAGACGACTTTGTCAGTGTCAGGTATGGACAGACTGCGTCGATCATCGACACAATTTGCCCATTCGAGTTATTATACTCGTAGCCATCCCAGGACTCATTTCCTGCACGTCGTTGGCCGTGTCTAGTCTTGGCAAGGCGGTTGCACTGCGTCCGTGGTGAAGGCTTACGTTGGTCTGGCCGCCCAGCATGATCATACGTGAACCAGGTTATCCACGCAGCTGTCAACAAATCATCTGTTGATAACATGGATCACCCGTGCAAGTTTGACGGCATGATTGGTGGAATAGTCGACGTGGGATTGTGGGGGATAATATATCGCGGCTCAACTCAATTTGGAACCGTCCTTGGCATTGCCTGTTTGGGTCACTATTCAGCGTCACGAACCCGTTCAAAACACCCTGCAGACCAAACAAAAAACCGCCCCGAAATACATTTACAGCAAGCGACCATAATTAGCACCGGCTAACGATCCGAAAGACTCCCCAGCAAAAGAAATATCGCAACAAACCACGGCTATGCCTCCGAGACCGAGAACCGGAATAGTATATACAATAGTGTACGACGGTGTAGTATCGCGCCAGTCTCGCTACCAGTAAGTGCCCTGTCCAAGTAGCATTTGTCTTCAAAGACTGTGAAAAGCACATCCGCTACATTAATACGACCGCTGCGGCAATACCGGCAACAACACCAGCCATCATCATGCCCGGACACAGAGAAGTCGCGGCGCCCCCCACGCCAGCGGCGCCCATCGTAGCGACAGCAGCCGTCTCGGTGGGACCACTGTTCGTCGTGGTAGCAACAGCCAGCGCCTGCACGCTCGAGACAGCGCTGTACCAGGCGCTATTGTATTCCAGGACGTCGCTCTGCAGCGCGGTCGGCACGGCGCTCTGGTACCAGTCATTCGTCGTCACGGCGCCCCAGCCCCAGGCGGAGCTCTCCACCGACGCCGACACCTGGTCCCCGGCCTGGTCGGCGGCGCTCTCAATGGCCGAGAGGATGGTCTGGTAGTCGGGCTGTTGGATAAAGGACCGGTCGACGCTGTATATTGCCGAGGCCAGCATTGTGTAGTATTCCCCGGTGGCCCAGGTAGGTTGCGGCGCGCCGGAAGGAAACGCGAATGCGAGGTAGGAACTTGCGTCGGTCGATACCGGCAGTGTCATGTGCGTCGAAGACGTTGTCGTCGCAGTGGAGCTGGTCGATGGCGTAAAACTGGACGGCGTAATACTGAACGGGGTAGTACTGGACGGACTCCCGCTGCCAAATGTGCTGCTCGTGGCAACATCGCTATTCGTGTCGAGCAAGCTACTGGCGTCCGTCGTACTAGTTGAGATTGCACTGCTTGTGCCAGATATCGTCTGCGTAGTTGTATACGCGTATGAGGTTGTTATCAGAGAAGTGCCGCCCGTAGCATCCGTTGAAGTTATCGTGGACGAAACTTCCGTGACCAGAGTGGCCGTGAGGGTTGATTGGCCGACATAGGCAGTCTCGAGGGAGAGATTCGTTGATGTTGCCGAGTCGGTTGCATCTGTCGCGACGCTAGAGTCTGTCGTCGTGCTGGATTGGGCCACGGTGGCTGACAATCCATACAATAATGAAGTATACAAGTATATCGTCTTCATCTTGCGTAGTACCATGTATTATTATTACCCAGAAAATAAGACAGTGGTTGGTGTGTCCGGCACATGGGCGTGTAGATCATATATGAGTGAAAGGCGATGGGCAGGGTGAGAGCTTGTGTTTATGCACGCTGCTTATATCGTGAACCATGGGTCTTTTCTTTCCCATCATCCCTACCGGCCTTGCAATGGGGATCCGAACTGTTTCTCACTGGCGCAGTCGACCTGTTGACCAATCAGATTCGACACCTGTGCCCAATAGAGTAATCGCCAGCCCGAATGTATGGGGACTTGGTGATCAACGGTTCGAAGCTTGGATCGGATGGGGTTTAGCTATTGTTGTAAATGCGGATAGCACGGATTGCTTTTGCCTATCGTCGAAACGTGCTGGTGCCCAAATAGACCGCACTAAGAGGTGGACAGACTGAGTTTCAGTTGAGGCTTGTATAAAGATGACACAACCTCAGATCGCGCTTATGAAGAAGAAGTCCGAGCAGTGCCGCTTGCTTGTTTGCTTTTCTGCACATGTGTGAGCGTGTGCGAATGTAGGTACTTTGGCGCCTGGGTGTTGTTCAGTATATGGTGAAGTACCCTGTGCTGTGCTCGAGACTCGATTCTCGTGAGCCAATCCACCTGGACAATGCGAGAACGTTGCTGGCCAGAGTTGCCAAGACGCAGTTGATGCCGCCCATACAGTCCACGGGGGCGAGCGTGGGATATAGAACTGATGGCAACACCAATTATTCGGTGCTGTCATGGTATATCTGTGTTTACAGATGCAGTAGCTCTGGATCAAACCTTGATTCGACTTACTAACTCGACTGGTGCTTTCGATGCGACAAACCTTTTGAAGACATTGGCCGCAGCCCTACTTTGACAGTCTTCTGAGCAGAGCAGCGCTTGTCATCCGGTGAGATTGACCACAGAGAGAATATCGGTAAAGACGGAGGCTTTGAGCCGGTCCACCTGTCTAAATTAACTTTGAGCAATTGCAACAAAAATAGGTTCATGTATGTATGGCGGGCCCAACTTTCACTTGTCAGGCTAGAAGCGTGGGAGGAAGCTTTCGTCCATCTTTGCGACCACGCCGTTGACATGTGTCTTTTGCGTTCGATGAAAATAGAACGCGCCCAGCGCAATTGCCCGCCACAGTACTAGAGCGTGGCATGAAGGCTGCGAGACTATCATCATCTGCCATGTCCATGAGCATTGAGCGGCGGTGTCGATGAAGATGATTCTCCCTTGAGATGATAAGATGCGATGCAGACGGTGTGCTTGGAAGATGTTTGATCCTGACGCGTAAAGAATGCCCGCATCCAAGGAATCGGTGACTGTTTCCTGTTGTCTTGACGCTTGATCAAATATGTGGCTGGCTATCAACGTTTTGCGTGCCACGGAGAGCTGGAGAATTAGGTTCTACCTGCTTGTAAGGCTCGATTAAGCCTCGGCCGCACAGCGGAAACATAACGCAGGATAATAAGTCTAAAGGTCCCCGAAACGCTCAGGAATGGGCAGTGGGAACCGGGAGGAATATAAATCCAATGTTGCAAGACCGACGTTCCGGGTCGGGAGAAAACCTCACCGAGACGTGGAGGATTGATTGCAAGACGTTGGCCGATGTGAAATGCGCCTGGCTGTAAGCTGACTTGTCTCTGATGGCACTCTTCCTGATTCCCATGCATCAGGCATACGGTATTCGTATGATCCTTGATGGTAGAGACGCTAGAATGATTCAATTTGCCGAAGAATCTAACGAATCAAATCATCATGATCCCCAATGCATCTGATTGACAATAATTGACAGGCACGAATTGAAAAGTTTTGGTCGGCATGGAACATGTGGAAACGCCGTGTCCGCTACAGAAAGTGCCGTCCAAAAGCGCTATCACGATAAAGAGGCCGCTGAGGCTCGGCGGCGCTACAACGTTCACAGCGCTGCAGTGGCGTTGGGGGATGCCCCCGAGTGGCTCGGGGCGGCTCAGCTGCAGCGAGCCGTTTCAGACGCCCCCAAAGAGCGACAACTTGCGACAGATTCACGACGAGAGACGTTTTCCACCCTTGTCGCTTACCCAAACCAAGGATTCCGTGCACACACATCATCTATGCACATGCGCTCTTTGCTCTGCCAGATTCGAATAGCAGTCGGTGATGATCATATTATTCTCTTTTATGGTCGTGTTTCCCTTTACCTCCCTCTCCTTGAAACGGGCGCTCCTTTTCGCGGCAAAGGAGGACTGGTGGATTCTTGGTCTGATGATATGGATTTGCTATTCGTGCCGACTTGTTTGAATCGTCTGAGCATTAAAGTTGAAATGTCGATTGCGCATGCCTATTCGACGTGCAGGGCGACAAACCGAACCGGAAAGGGCCCGGCCGACTACCGAGATGGGCATCGTATACCCGTGGACGTGGTGGATCTCTGCAAATCATTGGAGTCTTCCCCTGCTTCGTCTACACTCTGCTTTACTCTGCTTTCAAAGTTTGGATGACCAGATAATTGGTCTTTGCTAATCATACATGGTCAAAGTGACGTTACAGTCATCTGTTGTCCATAATGACGGTCTCGCATGTGATGACCAATATGTTCGTATTGTTTGTAGGATCTGACAGCACTCTGACAAGTCCAGATCCTGTAAGCCAGCTGCAACAAGATCGGAATCCCGTAGGCTCGCGCCAAGTTGAGGCTCAAAATCGGGAATTCTTCGTCCGAAAGGAACAATCTGCAAAAAATGATTGACAAGAGGATCTACATTCCAATCTCTTTCTTCCCGTACTATAGCGAGCCCGTCTATAGTGTCATCTTGGACGAACCCGTGCCCGTCATCCTTGTTGCATGACATACTGCAAAGTCCGGGGTCGAGGGATCTTCACCCAGACAGGCAGTGTCATCTCAAACATTGGCGTAACGGGTGGCCACCAACTCAGCCTCAGCGGGTTCTATTCGCTGCAGGAAGAATTCAAGGGGGGTCGTACATCTTGGAGATGGTAAACGACCACCAAGAGTATAAAGTCATCTCGACGACGCTCTTGGTTGGTGATGAAAATTCGACAGAATACAAACAGAACTCAAATCAACTGGTGTGATATAATCATTTCTTTTCATTCTTTCTTACAGCATTTTAAACAGTTTAATCAACTTTTAACGACCTCTCTCTTTCTAAAACAATCTTTCCAAAACAAAATCTTTCATCATGGTCAGAATCATCTACTCCGTGGCATTGTACTGCAAGTATTCCTGGATCAACAAATCTCCTGCCAATGCTTTATTCTAACAAAAGTGAATATAGTTGCCGTCTCGGCTTTTGCCAGCCCCGTCGTGCCTGATCCCGCGGGCACCAAGAACGTTGGAAACGGCGCCGGCGCGCAGTTCATCGGCGGCGAGTGCCTGAGCTCGGCCGACTGCGCCTCCACCTGCTGCGCCTTCAACAACAACGGCGGCGGCGTCTGCTCGGGCATCGGGGCCCAGTTCCAGGCCGGCAAGACGGGCTGCGGCTTCGGCGACGGCGGCGCCAGCCCCGCCGCGTCCGCCCCGGCCAACGACGTGGGGGCTGCTGCCCCGGCGGCCACGGGCGCTTCCACCTCCACGGCCTCGACGGTCGACACCTCGGCCCCCGGCTCGCAGAACGTCGGCACCGGAAACGGGCAGCAGTTCATCACCGGGCAGTGCCTCTCGGACGCCGACTGCGCCTCGGGGTGCTGCGCCAACCCCAAGGGCGTCTGCTCCGCCGTGGCCGTGGCGTTCGACAGCGGCAAGCAGGGCTGTGGATTCGTCGGCACTGCCTAGACGGCTGGCTGCTGTTCAAGATCGAGAGTGTATTCTTCTTCTTTACATGACGGCCTGCTTGGGGGACATGGGATTCGGTGAATTCCGGGAAATGCAAGGCAGGTTCTTGCGGAGGGTTTTGGTGTCTACTGGTTAGAATGGGTTCTACTATCATTAATATCATATTCTCAACGAGCGAGTGTTGGATCAGTCCAGCAGACTAGGATCACGAATAGACGATTCCTTATTTCTCGCAACACTGATGTCAGCCACTGTGAAACGACTCAAGAAACACGGGAACGGGAATTGGAGAGCGTGTGATGATGATTTTTATTTCCATCGAGTCTCTAGCTCTCGAATACGAGGTTGTGATGTTCCGTCAGCCTCTCGCACAGCCTATCCCTCTTTTTCCATTCTTCAATGCTACCTGCGAGTTCACAGCCGGTCTGAACCAGGAGGTCCCACAGGGTATCCTCGATGTCGATCCCAAACATGTTTTCTGCTTCCGCTTTTGGTCCGAGAAGTCTTAATCTCGACTTGCCATCTTTCGCAATCAGGTCTCCCTCATCGACAAGATGACCAGCATTCATCTTAGGGGTATTGGCGTGTAAAAAGGCAGGGCGGATCTTGTCCACTAAGCCCGACCTACTGGCGGCATCGTCGGCTGGCAAGTGCTGCACAATGGCGGTCGCCTTCTTCTTTGCTCCGTCGTGGCGGCCAATAGAGACTGCAGCAGTCCTGACGCGATAGTAAGGAGAATCAAGAGCAACGGCAGCGGCCATGAAGGTCTCCTTGTCGCCCTGGCCTAGAGCTCCTTGGCTCAGCAGGGGATAGAAGAAATCCGTGCCCCAGAGGTTGTAATATGTTGCTAGGAGCAAAGTTGCAAGGTGTGTCTTCTTGTTGATAACGACCTGGCCAGACTCGCTCGACGTTATCGGCAAGTTCTCTGGGAATTCGGAAAGGCCAACAATGTCCCAGAAGCGAGGTGATTCCGTGGCGATCCAAAAGTCTGGCCAAGTCAAAAGTCCGCTGGACTTGTATGGCTCCGTTTCGAAGATGGTACTCTCTGGATCGACCAGAGGAATACTATCACTGTCCAGAAGCAACACTTCAGAAAAGGACGACAGCAGTAGTGCAGGCGCCTTGAGCTGGTAGTGCTTGATGGTAATGTCGCCGTCGGACTGGTCCTGGTCGGGTTGAAAGTGAGAGAGCACGACGCATCTCGCATTGAGCTTGGGCAAGTAATTCTCGCAGACTTCCTCCTCGTAGTCACCCTCGTTGGGCACAAACACCTCCACGGGCAGTTTGCTGCCTGTTCGCCGCAGCATCTGTATGCCAATGATGGCTGGCCCGTAGTATTCTCCTCCGCCGACCATGACTACCCCCCGGCCGCTGAAGATGCTGGTATCAATGCGGTCCAATGATTCCAACTCCTTCAGGAACCGTTGATGCGAAAGGCGAATCAGCTCGAGCTCGACCTGGGGATTCGTCACGAAGTCTTTAGCAGGCGTGCGCGTTGCAGAGGCATCTTTCGGCGGGTTCGTCCCGGCATTGCCACCGATGGTGATGGGTGTACCCTCGGGTCGGTGGTCGAACATGAGTGAACTCCATCGTCCCCAGAAGAGGGAGATGGCCTTGTAGGAAGCCGCATCGCCTTTCGAGGCGCCGAATTTGTGTTTACCCTGGGCCGAAGATGGTGATGTTGCGCCCAGGCTGGTAGGCAAATGGTCGGTACGGCGCAGGTATACCAGCAGGACGGCCGCCGGAATCAGGAAGGCTAGCCATCGCAAAGCCAACCGCATATTGTGCCGTTCAAGTCATGCCTAAACATGTGTATGACTTTGAACGGGAAGCAAGAGAGCAGTTGAGCCTGGCGGGAGGCGTAAGTTAGGGGACGGGACAAGCCCAAGCTAGCTAGGGGTCGCGGAAGAGCTTCCACGCGTCCACTTCCCCTTCAGGCTAGCTTGGTTTATAGAGGTGCACAAGCAAAGACAAGGGAGGTCCTGTTTAGAATTCCACAGCAGGCGACACTCGAATTCCAACAACTTCGAGTTTGTGTACAGGATTGTGTTGTCTACGAAAAAATACTAATGCTACCGTGTGTTGCACTCTGTATCGATCTCATCTCACACGGAATAATCCAACACTTTTCTCAGCCTCATTCGTTGTCCCAGCTCATCCGTCTCGGGGATTAACAATGCCGAAGCTGTGCCATAAGCAGTTCGTCCGAGTTGGTCCGACTTACAACGCTACTTGAATCACGCCTCCTCTATGCATTCAATCAACAGGATGTCACTCAAACATCGCCATGCCTATCGACCTTGACAGAAAAGATCCCAACAGACAATTTTGTCACTGACATTAGCCGTGCGACCTGTGATGGTTGATCCTAACCCATTTGCCAAGCGTATGCGTCTTGGTACCAAGAGTTGCGCAGAGTGCCGACGTAGGAAGATTCGCTGCATCTTCAACGACGGGATCAAGTCATGTAAAGCTTGTCAGCTGCACAATACCGAGTGTGAGGCTCAAGGTAGCAAGACAAATACGCCCAAAGCGGCCGATTTTGACGAGATCAAGACACGCTTGGAGCGCCTGGAACTATTGATGGACAAGGTATGCGATGCCGCAGATCTCAAGGATGGCTCGAAGCCAAACGATCTCGAGGCTTCCATGTCTACTCTGATAGATCGCCTTTGCGCTGAGCGCGGCCGAGCATCTCCTGGCAGTCCGCCCCGGAAAGGCTTGGCCTCATATGAACGACTTGAGCCTGATGTCTTTCCAGACGTCAGCTCTGAACAAGCAACCGGAGCCCCATTGATGAAATTCATCAAAGCGACATCCATAATTGCAGAAGAAGAGTCCACAAACACTGGCTCCGAATGCGATCTGATGACCAACGTGTCCAAGTCCGACATTTACCGGATCCTGCCCAGCTCCTCCGAGATGGTTCGGATTCTCGAGGCGACAAGCATCTACTGGCCGTTGTGGCCACTTCATCCTAGTCAGCTCAGCCCGTCAACAAACCTCTCCCTGTCCGTCGTCACCATTGCTCGTTCCTTTATCGAGGAATCTATCGAGTCCGGACGACCTGCAATCATGGCCAGAGCACTCATGTGGTTTGCGCTCTGCGTGCAGCAGGTTCCAAGCAGTGACACTGGGGACGTTGTGTCGCGCAAGATGTCCTCTTCCGCAGCTGTGATGCGATATCTAAACATGAGCGATGCCCTTTTGGGCCCAGACGTTCAAGCAGATTTCACCACTGCGGGCCTCACATGCCTTGTGCTTCAAGCCAAATGCTACGTTAACATGGGCCGTGTGCGACAGGCCTGGTTGGCAATTCGACGGGCAGTCAATCAAGCCTTAGTTCTTGGGTTTCACAACTCCCAAAGGCAACTGGGTTATGAGGATACCAGGACTTGGCAGACTATATGGGCCTACGATTGCCAATTATCTTTGCTGATTGGCGTCCCGAGCGCGGTGCCCGCTGCTTGCTCGCCAAACCTTGATGGTCTTGTGAACGACATGCCACTCGAAGCCAAAATGATGCATCATATCAGTTCCTTGTGCGCGGACATCAGCAGCAGAAATCTAAATTCTCAACAGTGCTCATACGCCGACACAATGCTGCTAGATGAGAAATTGGAAAGACTGCGGGCAATGGTTCCCGACGACTGGTGGCGTCTCGACCTCGCCCAAGGAATACCACTCGAGATCTTCCATGCTCGACAAACTTCTAAACTCTACCTTCATCATCTCAAACAACTTGTTCACCTCCCATATATGCTCAAAGCAACGACTGAGACGAGGTACCAGTACAGCCGGGCCTCTGTTCTTGAAGCGCTCGAGGACATGATGCAGTGCTATGCTGAGACAAAGCGGCACCCAGAGGGTCTGTACGTAATGTGCTTTCTGGTCGACTTTCTCGCATTCAGCGCTGGGTTAATACTAGCTGCGGATATGTTGTCCCAGCAATCCATTTGGGACCGAGATATCGAGGCGAGGAAATGGCAGTCCATCAGAGGCTTGGTCTCGGAGCTCAAGGTTGCTGCAACGCTTTTGGATCACACGGTCGCGCGGCAATCTGCACAGCTTCTCGAATACTTGGACTCGGCTCGAAACGGTACTTATATTGGCCCGGATGCATACGACGCCGTCATCCCATACTTTGGAAAGGTTCGCATCAGGCGACCACAGAACCGAGACTCGCTAACAGTCATTGGTCCTCATACTGAATTGCCAGATGTTGCCGGCATGGTGACATTTGACTCGGATATATACGATTTCACAGTTCCCACAGGTCTCATTGGCAACGAATTGGATACAGACTGGGAATCGTTCCTCGAAAATCATGCCACGTACGACTGGAGTGGCGTCTTTGAATTCTGAGCAAACATCGACATCTTCTTGCATTCAAGAGCTTATGGCAGGCCTACATTATTAGCTATCGTCTACTGTTGTTTGTTGTATTGATCGAACAACTCCTCGAGCTCTTTGTGCCTCTCCACACCATCATGCAACCTCGGCCACTCTCGGCCTGCTGGTAGTTGGCCTGTAGGTCTACCGTTTTCCCACCACCACGCAAACCTCTCATACAGCTCACCAACGTTGCGGCTTCGTACGGGCAGTTCCTTTTGCCAGTCTGCCCAGTCCCACTCGACCGTCTCGACTTGGTCCTTGGCGTGATCGTGAAGCTGGATCGTGATGGGAGCACGGTAGGAATCCGATTGGAGATACGGCCCCGAGGGACTAATGAGGAGGATCTCTCCCTTCTCGCCATTGATGGTCCACGTAAAGGCGGGCGTACCCTTGAACGGTTTGCCGTTTCTGAACGTGACGGCGAGAGCAGCACCATTGGGAGCGGTACGCGCACTCTTGACGGTGCCGTGCGCGGCAAGAAAGTCCGGCACGTCGCTCGAGACTGTCCGCAGCTGCTTGCCGCCGTCCCCGAGGACCTTCAAAGTCGGCCGCCCGATGCTCATGTGGCTCTGAAAAGACTCAAACTCGCCCAAGACCGAATGGACAAAGTCGATCATGTGCGTGTACGCAATGGTGACCGGGTTGCCTCCTACCGCGCGCTCGGCAAAGTAGGCGACGCTATCTGGTAGCGCATCGTTGTACAGCAGACTCCCAAACGCTTTAATGTCGCTGCTGAGGACGGGGCCGATGCGCCCAGAGTCCAACACTTCCTTCACCTTGAGAATCGGAGGGGCGACTCGGCCCTGGACTCCCATGATGCTGTTGGGTAGAAGTTGGTCTCGCGTCATCTGAACCGCCCGCTGCAAGTTCTCGGCCAGCGGCCATTCCACAAATACAGTCTTGCCCGCGGCGACCGAGGGCTCGACGCTCGGGAAATGTACGTCGACCCGTGTGTTGCAGACGACAAGGTCCACATTGGGGTCGCGAGCCAGCGCGGTTGGGTCTCCATATGCTCTCACGTTGCTCGGCAGCCCAAAGTGCTCTCGCGCCGCCGCAGCCGCGGACTCGCTCGAGTTTAGCAGTGCCACGACCTCGTAGTGAGCTTTGCCCTTTGGAGAGGATAAATACGGGAGGTGGCCTTCGGCAGCCCAAGAGGTTTTTGCTGTCGAGGAGAGACCGACGAGTGCTACACGGATTGGTGCCATGATTATACGAGTGATGGATAAATATGTTCAGTTGATGAGATGTAAGAGATGAGATGAATTTTCTTTGTCATTTTATTTCCGTCTTTGCAGAGGATGGGTTTAGGACTTTATAGAATCCAGAGCTGGTATTAGGCCAGTCAGCACGTTATAGTGATCAATTGTCACTTAACTATAATGTTTGATCATTATTCAGCTATTCAGTTCTACTATTACTCATCTATCACGCACTCTCGAGTGACAGCGCACTGTCTCTTGGTCTGACTTAAGGTGTGGAAATACAGTGTGCTTTCAGCATATCGCACCCGAGCTTACCCGATTCGGAAAATGGTCCTCCAGAAGATCTGCGTTATAGACTGATTCATCTACTACTGGGAATGCCGCGATAGTGGACCTTATTCACGCTCCGATTCGTGCTACAGAGTGGACGGCTTGGGCTCCTAGCATTTGCTCAAAGTGGTGAATGGCCATATACACGGAATCCTGCTCGAGCAACAGGTGGAACACGATCCGAAAGTCTCCAGCCAGTCGACCACAACGCATTCTGAAACATACGAAGATACTCATGATTATGCCTTGCGAGAGTTTATACGATAACGTAATGAGAACAATGATTCTTGGCAAATTCTAAAGCTCTATGAGTGTACTCTAATATACTCAGCAATCACCTCCCCACCCGAGTTGTCTATTTACTTCATTCATGGCGCTCATACCGGCCCTGAATATACCCATTGCCCCATCGACGGTCGCATTGCCCGTCTCAAAGTTGGGCTCCGGCTCCTGCGATCTTCTCAAGTCCGCCTGATCCAGAGTAGTCTGCCGCTTCTCGAGGACGGCCTTGATAATGGCCCGGCCCCAAAGATTGTACCACTGCGCCTCGTTGATGCTGACGTACTCGCGCGCCGAGCCCTCGGCCATGCGCGAGAACGGCCACTCGGCGACGGCGACCTCCCAGCGCTTGGTGCGGAAGAAGAGATACGGCCAGGCAAAGAGGAAGGTCAGGGTGATGAAGAATAGGAAGCGCAGCCAGCCAATCAGGCGCCAGCGGTTGATGCGCGCCTCGTTGTAGATCTCGACGACGGCGTCGCGGCTGCCGAGCGTGATCTGGAGGTTGCCGCGGTAGTTGGTGCTGCGGACGAGGGCGTGCAGCTCCTCCTTGACCTTGGCAAAGTCGAAGCCCGTCATCTCGCGCCGCAGCGCAAAGCACTTGAGCCCGGCGTGGCTGGCGCAGAACCGGTGGCACCACTCCTCCAGGGACGGCTTGGGGGCGCCTCCGACCTCGAGGTCCTGCTTGGACCCGGGGGCGCGCTTCCGCAGGCTCGTGCCGCGGTGCACCTTTTCCGCATTGTCCACGGTGCGCAGCTGCGTCCACGACTTGCCGTACTGCGCGTTCGAGTACAGGTAGGGCGTCAGCTCGACGGTGATGTCAAAGTCCGTCTCCCGGACCGTCTCGCTCTTGCCGTCGCTCTTCTTCTTGCTGGCCTGGTGCGTGCCCAGGATCTGGATGAACGGCCGCGGCGGCTTCGCGGCCAGGTGGCGGACGTGCTTCTCCAGCTTGGCCGGCGTCTCGAGCCGCCCGTCGATGAAGTATTCGGCGCCCGTGCCGGCGTCCGTCGAGTGTGGACGGTACTGCGAGGAGGATCGGGCGGCGGGTGCCGAGGAGGAGGAGGCCTCGCCGCCGAGCAGCGGGGCCTCGGCTGAAGAAGACGCCTCCTCGATCACGTCCGAGTATACCGGGGGCAGCTCGTCCAGCGCGTCAATGTCCAGCTCGGGAGCGTCGTCGTCATTGTAGGGCAGGAAGGTCTCGCTGTCGCCAGGGTTAGTGTGCAGCGAGACGGCGTCGTCCGCTGCGGCCTTTGGCTTGCCCATGTTTGACGTTTGTGGAACTCAAGACGCTGAGGGCTCAGATATTTGGAATTAAGCGGAGCAGACTCGCGATTCAATCGATCTTGTAAGTAGATGCACAAAAGATAAGCTGATGTTTGGGTTGAGATGGAGTCGGAGCATCCTTCTAGGCAGCAAAGCAGGGTTGTGGCGCAGCGGCAGCACTAACCTACCTACTGTTAGTTGTTCGTACCTGCTTTACAGGCCAAGGTGCGCGACGATGCTCTTATTAGTTACAACACTAGTCGGCGCGGTAGAGAGAAATTTGCACAAGGAAATAGCTGGATGCGATACACCCTTTACTGAATATATGAGTTTACCAATGTCGCGATCAAATACGCAAGTAAGACGACTACGTATCAGGTCACGGGTATGATCTCGCTGATGCGCCCTAAGGTAGAAACTGCAGCTCTTTAAACATTTCTCAGCAGGGTATCACCAAGGTACCTGTAAACCCCGTAAAACCGGGACTTTAAACAAGCCCGGAACCAACAGGATTTTATGGTTGTTTATACTCTAAAGTTTAAATACGATCAATCATTGTTTCATGTTGGTACTTATACTCTTTCTTATTGAGCAGAACGCTCTCGCACCTGATAATATGCCTGCATCTTTATTACTCCTAGATAAGAACAAATCTCAATGTTGCACATTATCTCAAATTGTCGACTCTGATCAAGTTTACGTCCAAGCGTGAATATTGTTATTCGACCACGACAACATTTTCAAATCGAGCCTCAAGATTCAATGTTTGGAGGCAGACGCACCTGATCATGGAAGAGGTAGGTCGACGGCGGCCCTCGACATACCGGCACAGAAGCGGCTTAGTATATGTCCAACGTTTGTGTAGGGTACAGTTTCCGCCAATGAGTCTTGTCGAATGATACTGCATGGCCAACAGAGCCGCAGGACAGGAACGACTATAGAAATCGCGTCATTGGTGGTAAAATGTTGTCAAGGACCAACTCCAAAAATCAACCCACGCATGCAATTATTCATTGCCCACGTTTAAATGAACCCAAGTTTACAAGTCAGTCTTGAGGACCAGTAATAACAGCTGATTTCGAAATATTTGACCCAAAACATGTGGCAAGGTAGTATCGATGTATCTTGTCGATGGTTTTGGTCAACCGAAAAGCTTGCTTCCCCTGAGCAGATCAGTCACGTATTACTATCGCTTCCGCAATCCCACGTTGTACTGCAGCATCCTGGTCGGCTCAGGAACCGAAATGATTGAAAGGTAGGTTCAGATAGCAAGACATACGACGACGTGCCTCATGATGCCTTGTGTATGCGTTGCTTTTTCTACTGGTGGAAAATCGGTATCGAGAACTCTATGTAGTCCATACTGTCATATTTTTACTGAGGCGACTCTCATGATATCTTTATGGTGCTCCGTCTTGTACAACCTCCCCGAGTATAAAGTCTAGTGGCAATGGTCCTCAAAGTTATTTTCTGAAACAGACACGTCTCCAGCAGTATCCTTCTACTATAGTCACATCATTGTTTGACTCGTTCCTCTTCCAGAGAAATGCATCGCTATAGTATCCTGGCCCTTGTGCCGGCCGTACTGGCTTGCACAAACCCCGACTCGGATTCGTGTGCTTCATATATAAGCGCAAACTTGGCAACTGCCTCGGCGTTTTGCGCAACGTTCACTCAGTCAGCCGTGACGGCTACAGCTGCCCTGCCGGCTTGGGCGACGTACTGCTCTAGCAAGCCCAGTGCTATTTCGAAAGAGTGCACTTGTGCTTTCTCAGGTATGAGATTGCTGATGCTGAGGATATCTCCGGTACACTGACGTAAGTAACAGGCGCTGCTACCACGACCACTCAAGCAACCACTGCTACTACGACTGCCACGACACTCACCACCAAGACGTCGACGACTACGACTGGACCGGCAACGACTTCGACTGGCACTTGCTCGTCGCCCAACTATGCTCTCGTCGGTTACGGTGCCGGAACTACTGGTGGCGGGAGCGGCAGTGGCACCACTGTCACTTCCTGCTCGGCTTTGGAGAGCGCCATCGCCAATGGCGGCGTCATCACGATATCCGGTATTCTCGACGGCTGCGACATTCTCGATGTCTTGAGCGACACCACCATCATTGGCAGTGGATCTGATTCCGGTGAGTTCCCACTCAAGGTCAACATCAACTTTCCTACGTGCTGACCGACGAATTACAAGGCCTTACCAACGGAGGTTTCCGCATCAAGAAGCAGAGCAACGTAATTTTGAGAAACTTGAAACTCCACGTGGCGCCCGAGAGTAAGGACCTTATTGAGCTCCAATACTCGACCAACGTCTGGATCGATCACTGCGATGTAGGCTATTTTCTTCCATCGTGTCCGACGATAATGTGCTCATATTGACAAACCTGCAGCTTTCAACAATTGGCATTACCGGAGACAAGGACACTTATGATGGCCTGCTCGATATTACTCACGCCAGCGACGATGTCACGGTCTCATGGACCGTGTTCCACGATCACGTAAGACATTTCATGCAAAACATCGCGATTCGTTACTGACATTTTCTCAGTGGAAGGGCTCCCTGATCGGGCACTCGGACAGCAACGGCGACGAGGACACGGGCTACCTGCACGTCACCTACCACCACAACTACTGGACCAACGTCAACTCGCGGCTGCCGTCGATCCGGTTCGGCACGGCCCACGTCTACAGCTCGTGCTACGAGGACAACCCGACGTCGGGCGTGCACTCGCGCATGGGCGCGCAGGTCCTGGCCGAGGAGAACTACTTTTTGAACACCAAGCTGGCCCTGGTCACCAACCTCGACAGCGACGAGGACGGCTACATGGTCGACCGCAACAACATCTTTGTCAACAGCACCGAGAGCATCACCCAGGTCGGTAGTTTGACGCCTCCGTACAGCTACTCGTGAGTACTCTCCTTGAATGGAACGACCTGGGCACTGTAAGCTAATCGAATATAGACTTGACTCTGCATCTTGCGTCTGCGATCTGGTCAAGAGCTACGCCGGAACAGGTGTTGTGGCATAAACATGATAGGTGCACTCGAAATTTTCATGGACTTGGGGGATTGATACTTTTAAGACCATGCGAAACTTGGATATTGTTGGATAGTATGGAATTTTGTAGATATTCTGACCCATATATATCATTTATTACACCTCGACTTCGGTGGTCAAGTATTTGCCAGAGCCATGGCGTGTGTTTCTTCTCTCTATGCCGGATTCCCTATCCACAGTGCGTGTACCTTGTCCCTGTTGCCGCAGTTCTCGCAATCCATCCACTTGAGCCTCTTGACGTCCTCCTGATTCTTCTTCTTCTTCAGCACTGTGCATTGTCCCCCATTGTTCAGCGCCCGCCTACATGGTTCCATGAGATTGGTGTACTGCTTCGGCCCGTGGTACTGAAAGCATTGTCCGCACTCGGATTGCCGGTACTTGTACTCGCGGCACATGTTTCCTTCTTTTTTTTTCTCTTTTCTTCTTCTGTGTTTTTATGATTGTTGATTTGTGAAGAGAATGTACAAAGAATGTTGTCGTCTTGCCATTGTTTTGCTTTTTTCGCGTTTGATGTGTCCTGATGTCAGTGTTTCTGCGAGGGGGGGTTCGGTTGACCTATATAGTAAAGATCACGAGGCCTTTGTGGTTGTATGATTCACTGCTTCCGGTCAGTACAATATCAAGTGCCAGTAAACAATGAGTCGACGATGCGAGAGTCGAAAGGGAGAGGTGGTGACTACAAAGACTCGAGGTAGCCATGATGTTGTGGCGTCTTGGCATATTCTACGTCGAGCAGTGACAAAGAAACCTCATCGTCGTGATACGCCACATAGTACATGCCCCAATTGATGCGATTTTCTTTTCCCAGAATCTGTAGAAGAAATAGAATTGCATCACTAGGTTCTCAGCATTGGGGTCAAGTCTTGACCCTTGAGCGTTGATGTCGAATTGATTAGCGCACAGATAGGATCTCGGAATATTTCGATTGGGTGCGGGTTCTAGATGACAGTCAAGACGACCATCAGATACGCTGGCCCACGCACATACGTTCTACAGCAGCTACATGACTGCATCTCATTTATACTATGAATTTGTGGATTTTCGACTCGAGTTCCTGGCCTAGAAGTTGAAGTCTTTCGATCATTATACCCACGATCCTCGCCTATCGAAGTACCCACCTTACCGAATCCGGCATTCTATACTGTACATACAAAAGAAACGTCTTTGTGCATAGATTTCGCTCCCCATTCGCGAGTTAGTCACCTTATAGAAATTTTTCGACCTGCAATGGTTGCGAGAACATAAACATCGACTCGGCCCGAAACTTGGCAAGGCATACCCAAATCCATCGGCGCGTTAGATCTTCTTGCTTGCTATCATCCCGATCAAACATTGCATCTCTTATCCTTGTAAGTATCTCGCAAGGAAACTTGTATTGTGGAGTCTGTAGAAGTACTTGATCAATAGAATAATTGGAACGGTGAAGCTCATGTGCCATACCTGGCCTGTGGATATTCCTCATTATAATGATCATGATTAGCATCATACCAGAACAGCGAGTCCTGTCCTTGATTCATTTTCCCCGAGAACGGCCCCGGAAATAAGCTTAAACGATGTGCCGCCACCTGCAATGCGCGTCGCAGTTTACAGTAGTTCGTTCGGAGATTGAAACACGAATACTACACTGCCCTGCGAACCAATGACCTGCCCAGACCTCTACAGTCGCAATATGAATTACGCCCAGACAGCAAATTCAGTAAAAATCAACTGATGCGGACCCTATGATTGAAAATCTGCTCAGCGGACTCCGACTGAGACCGGCGCGTGCACATTCAGTTGCCCGTGGATTTAACGTAGGAGTTGACCAACAAGGTGCCCGTCGCCTGGGGAAAGTGAATAGCCAGCGCCATGTCTCCCCGCCGGTTATCGCCGGGGCCGCCCCGTGATTGCACCAACACGTGCTCTTTGCCTAAACCGGCACCTGATCGTGCCATCAACTCACACACACAAACCCGTTGCCATCAGATGCCAAGTGCTTGCATCACATTACCCGTCCAGGGAGAGCTATAAAATATCAAAAGTCGCACTCTTGCCCCCCCTCCCCGAGGCAAGATGTCGACCTCTGCCAGCATGGACAGCAGCACAGCCACAGCAGCAGCAACACCTACAGCACCGATGGGGAGCATACTATCAACCATGGCCACCCAGGCAGATAAGGCGAGGGAGAGCAAGGAGTTACCAATGGACTTACCAGTGGTTGACGTGGACGTCTTCCGGAGCATGCCTCGCGACTCGCCCGAGGTCATTGCCGAGTGCAAAAAGGCGGCCGACGCCCTCATCACGTACGGCGCATTGGTCGTGCATGACTCCCGCGTGTCCGAGGAGGACAATACCACGTTTCTGGACCTGCTCGAGGACTACTTTGCCCAGCCCGAGGAGGAGCTCAGGAAGGACGAGAGGCCCGAGCTCGGTTATCAGATCGGTGTCACGCTCGAGAACACGGAAAAGCCAAAGTGCGCCGTCGACGAGCCGTGTCTCAAGGTCATCGAGCGGCTCGCGCCATCCGAGCGGCCGCTGGACATCAAGGCGCACGCGCCAGATCCAAAGTGCAGGTTCTTCTGGCGGATGGTCGAGAAGCCGCCGTACGAGACCGAGTTTCCCGGCCTGAATGCCGCCAACATTGTCCCGGACGCTTCCCAAATTCACGACAGGTGGGAGACCGTCATGGACACCTGGGGAACCACGCTCAGAAACGCGTAAGTATAGTGTCGCCACACGTCGATATGATCTCTTGGCTCACCATGGCTTTCCAGGGTGTCGGACATTTCTGGTATGGCCGCTGTTGGTCTCGGTCTGCCTGCCGAAGCATTTATAGAAGCCGGCCGTTACGGGTAAGACACTACCATAGCAGTCAGGAAATGTTCGCCTCGTACTAATCGGACTACCCCGCAGCCCTCACTTGCTTGCGCCGACGGCTTCCAATCTCACCAAGTATGGCAAGAAGGATAGCATTCTCGCAGGTTTCCACACCGACCTCAACTTCCTGACCATTCACGGTCGCTCCAGATACCCCGGCCTGCACATTTGGGCACGGAACACGGGGAGGAAAATCCCCGTGAGCATACCGCCCGGAAAGCACCTGCTGGTCCAGGCCGGCAAGCAGCTGGAGCACCTGACCGGCGGCCTCATCAAGGCCGGATTCCACGAGGTCGTCGTCAACGACGCCACGCTCAAGGTCGTGGAGCGCCGCAAGCAGCAAATGCCCGATAGACCTCTGGTGCGGATATCATCGACGTTTTTCTACCACCTCTCATCAGACTACCTCCTCTCTCCGAACGAGATCTTGGCCGAACAGGCCAGGAAGATTCGCACAGCTCAGTTCGAGCTGGGAAGGGATGAGGGCGAAGAGGTCGAATATCCCGCCATGAAGGTTGGGCAACAAGTTCAAAAGTGAGTCGACTGTGTATCAATAAAGTCTCAGTGTTTACTAACATCCCACAGCGAACTCAAGCATATTGCATTAATGGCATAAATTCACACGATGCATGGGAACTCTGAGATGGAATAAAGACGTAATATATAGACCGCACTACATGTACATAATACCCACGGATTCATCAGAAGTCCAGGTCAAAGTCACGAAAGAGTCGAAATAATAGACGCACTCATCCATTCAGATTTCATGTCTCGAGCACCAAATAAACAGCTATAACACGATATTGCCTGTCCAAGTACTCATGCTATACGTTCTAATGACCTTCACTTTTCACAATCGCCCAGTACTGTGCCGCACTGCCTTGCCGCCACCCCTTGCCCCATTTGACGACGATCAGGAAGACGCTACAAATAGCCAGCCCGACAAACGCCGCGCTGATGAAGCAATCCCGCGTCCCCAGGTTCTCCAGCCACGGCGTGATGCCATACCCAATAGCAAAGCTCATGGTGTTTCTAATAATAATGCACGTCGTCAGCGCGTCGCCCGAGACCTCGCGGTACGAGTCGATGAGATACGACACGGACAGCGTGACGCCGACCGTGTTGGAAAAAGCCGTCGCGCCCATGGCGCAGACGAGGCCGAACCAGTGGACGTGCGCCGCGGCCCCGACGCCCCAGAGGATGAGCGACGCCGGCAGCAGCACCGTCGACACGGCGAACAGCCAGAGTCGGTGCTCGGGCTCCGCGACGCCCTTGTTCCGCCGGGCGACGCGGAGGACGAACCAGTCGGAGAAGAGCCCCGTGAAGGCGGATCTGTGTCGCGTGTTAACAAATTATGCAAGAGTTATCTTGAAGGTTCGTGGGAGACTTGCGCTGCTATGACTCCAATAAGACAAGATATATACGCCAAACCCACCAGGGCTGGGGCAAAGTTGTAGGGACTACCCCCGAGGATGATGGAGCTCGTGGCGTTGAGCACGTTGAAGAAGATTAGGTACGTCCCGTAGCTGAATCCCGAGTAGAACACGACAGGCCATGACAGCAGCCTGAGGGACTGCCAGGCGCGGCGGTGCATCTGAAATGGCCGCGGCTTATCTACAACAGACAGCTTTTTCCAAAACGACTTTTCTGTTTTGTCAGAGTTTCGATGCTGCTCTGCTACTTGGTCGTTGTTAGTTTTAATCGGTCCGGTCGCTGATGGACTGGACTCACCGTCGACGGCCGCGCGTTTCGCCTCCCTGTCGTAGTTTGTCTCTTCCATGAAAAAGAAGAGAAAGACCCACGTCGCGGCGATGAAGATGGCAGGGAAGTAGAACACCCACTTGTACCCCATGCCGTCGTTGATGAAGCCGCAGATGACGGGGGCGAAGAAGTTGCTGCCGGCCAGGGTGAAGGCGTACCAGCCCATGTAGGTGGCGCGCTCGTGGGTGAAGAAGAGGTCGGCAATGGTGATCTCGGGCAGCGCCTCGATGGGCGCCGCGAAGAAGCCCAACAGCACGCTCCGGGCGAGCCACTGCCCCGTGCCGTGGGCGTGCGGGCTCCAGAGCGTCACGGCCATGAGCGCCAGCAGCGAGAAGAGGTACGTCGGCCGCTTGCCGTACTGCAGCGCAAACGGCTGCCAGAACAGCAGCGACCAGCCTAGCAGCAGGAACATGTAGCCCGTGCCGGCGTTGAGCGTGGCGACCGACACGTCCAGCGCCTCGGACAGCGGGACGAGGACCGAGTACACGACGGACGTTGCTATGCCGTTGAACCAGGTGTATCTCATGGAAAGTCAGACTAATACGTTGGTAGGGAGTAGGTAGAACAGCTCACAGCATGGCACATGCCAAGGCCATATATTTGCGCCTTGGGGTCCAGTTCAGAGGGTCTTCTGGATCCTGCGACGGTGATGGGACGAGGACAATGTCGGCTCTTCCGCGCGCATGTTGAGCGGCGATGGTATGTTCCAGGTCAACCAAGTGCACGGTTCCTGGGATGCGATTGCCATCATCCATGTTGACGACCGAGGGCTGATTTGAGGCCATGGCAAAGAACTCTCGCTGTTGCGGATCTGTGTATTATGGAAGGATGAAGTTATCACCGTCGCACCAGATTGTCGAGCCGCTTCCCGTCTTGTACGTCTGGAAGATACCGCCTTGTACGTCTCAAAGATACAAGATGGGGCCAAGGACTTGCATCGTGCATGAGATAACCGCTTGCCACGGATGGGCCAATGACATTATCACGTTCTCTATCTCTATATCTAGAGGGGCCGAAACACTTGAGAAATACATGCATAACACGAAATATAGAATGGATTCGGAATATGGGAATTGCGAGGAAATACAATGCCTTGTTTCTTCCTATATCCCAAGACATTTACCCAGGTGGTATCATTTATACTTCCCCACCTTGCATCGGGACAATCATCACAAATAGAATACAGACGAGTCTACTGCTTCACACTTGCATTTGTATGTAGGTAATTAGTCCCTCCAGTATAATTGTCATAAATCGTTTATATAATGTCTTGGCATTGATTTCTATATTCTTCTCTTCCATGGGAATCGAAATACGGGCTTCCATCCAACATGATCACTGCTATGTCGCATCACATGAACTCACTGCACCCCAACACAAACCTAGTACCCAAACACCATTTTATCTCTGATCATACCCCGCATCGCCGGACGGATCGGCGCATCGGCGCAATCGAGAACGTTCAGACCTTCCTGCATGTGAGGGGAGCTCGCCTGCCCTCGCGAGTCCCGGAAAAGCGATTGGCAGGTGCCGATCACGTACTGACCTCACAACGTTGCATTGCGGTCAACAGACGACGTACGTACCATCCCAATCATTGTCAAGTAGTGGTTGCCAAGTCTAGGAACTGGACTGGATCATACGTAAATACCTAGTATACCTACATATACTCATCCCATCCTCCACAAGCGGGGCCAACTCATGGAGGCAGTCTCTCCATGTCTTTGAGATTTTCTGTCTTGCTCTTGTCCTAGCGGATTGAGACCATGTATATTCCCATCCTTGTGGCCGCCTCGCTGGCAGCGACGCAGGTCGCGGCGCAGGAGACGGGCGAACATACCGACTGGCCGAGATGGTGCGGCAAGGTGTACGAGGCCGGGTATCCCAGCTTCGAGCCGGGCGGGGAAACGACGGAGCCGGTCGACAACGGGTCGACATACCTCTACGTCCAGTTCAAGCCGCGCTACTCGCTCTACCTCGACGGGGAGCCGGGCGCGTCTTTTGTCGTCAATGCCGCCCTGTCGCCCTGGTACGGCCTGCCGTGGTCCAATGCCACCTCGAGCGCAAACACGACCAAGCCATTTGATGAGTTGTTCTTCACCATTAGTCTCGCCACGAGCGGCGCCGTGCTTGTCGAGAATTCCATTCCCGTCAATGCTACTGGCGCGGAATACGACTTTGATCTGTCATCTATTGCCCCGAGCACAACGCCATATGATGTCGTCTTGAGCGGCTCCTCCGAGTTTGGCGATTGGCATGACAACGTGACCTCCCAGCTTCTATATCTGCCCGACAACCCCGAGGGGAGCGCGACCAAGATTGACAATCTCAAGGGCGGCCTCCTCTTCAAGAGCCCGGACACGGACAACATATTCCAGCCCATCCTCCCATACGGGTACTACGGTCTGTACAACGGCTCCAACAGCACGGATGCCGCCGACGACTTTGTCCGCAACTACACGAGCGACGGCCAGGGGCTGAACGCCATCATCTCCCTGGCCGGCTTCGACGACGGCAACCCCGTGTACGCGAGCATGGACCAGCAGAAGCTGCGCTTCATGTACGATCTGCGGACGTGGTACCAGAACCTGTCCATTGTGGAGGAGCACGTCAACACGGTCAAGAACCACACTTCCATCTTTGCGTACTGGACCGCTGATGAGTATGCACCAATTGAGCCCAGTGACTTTACTTTCCTTGACTTGCTGACTATTCCATGTAGACCCGACGGGCATCAGGCCCCGTTTGACGCGCCCTCCAACGCGCAGGCCCTCATCCACCAGCTGGACCCGTACCACCCGGTCGCCGTGACGCTCAACTGCCAGGACTACTACTTTGGTCCGTACTCGGCCGGCGCCGACATCTTGATGGAGGACGTGTACCCGATCGCCATCAACGCGACCTTCAGCAAATGGAACACGACGTGCAACACGACGCTGGGCGACTGCGGATGTGACAACTGCGCCGGCAACGTCTGGGACGTGCCCTCGCGCCTCGACGATTTATCGACGTACGAGAAATGGCTCGGCCGCTGGCCCCTGCCCAAGTTCCACAACCCCCAGGTCTTCCACGGCGAGGACTACTGGTTCCGGGACCCGACGGCCGGCGAGGCGCGCGTCATGAACGCGCTGGCCTTCAACCGCGGCGTCACGGGCATCTTTGGCTGGACCTGGCCCGGCAGCTGGGAGCTGTTCGACGTGCACACGGCCATGGCGCAGGTCGTCACGCGGCCGCCGGTGCGGGATTTCTTGTTGGATGGCAAGCCCACGGCCATCGCGTACGACGGCGCGGACCCGGGCGTCCTGGACATGGCGTACTGGACCGGGGACGGCCAGGTCATGGTGAGCGTCGTCAACGGCGGCGGCGTCGATATCGAGGGCCCCCTGTCCATTGGCGTGCCTGGGGATGCGACGGCGATCCAGTCGGTCGCGTTTGGCAATCTCTCGTGGCAATTTGCCGATGGCCAAGTCAGCATTGATTCGCTCCCCGCCATGACGGCAAGTTTTATCATATTGAGCGAGTAACGTAGATGAATAACAACAATCTTTTATCCATGTAAGATGGCCAGCAGTGTGGTGCCAAGTAATATGACGGGCTCTTCGAGTTCACACACAAGACAAGAGATCGGACCATAATGAAGAGACGTTCGTGGGTTGGCCAGATTTATTCGCCATGCAGACCATTAGCGGACCATTCTCAAAAGTAAACATTATCTAGGCTGTAGCTGACTGCTTCCGGGGCCCTTCATGTCCAAACCAGTGCCAGGTATCTCTTTCATTACTTCGTTATTCCAACATGTTGATCCTGTATGGGCTACTGTGCGGACTATTGGGAGCATGTCATTTTTCTTCTTAAAATACAGTACCGTCCGAATCTATCAGAATGGGCGGCTCTTTGGTGTTTGGCCTACTGACTTCAGCGATTTCTCGGCCACCCTGGGATCATGTTAGCTCTGGTCCTCGAGAACTTTAGGGGGTTCCAGTCTTACCTTCCAGCTGCCAGCTTCCAAGAGTTGGGGCAGTGTCAGCTCGGAGCCGTTCAACTCCCTCGTCAGTGACCTGTTGACCTCGGGCAGAAGTCTGTCCAACAAGCCAATGGTCACACCGCGCCATTCCACAATGACGTCGTCACCAGGCTCGAACATGGGCGCAACCTCGACGGCCTTGACATTCTTGCGCCGGCAGTAGTCGGCATAGTTCTGCAGTCCGCGGTCCATGTCATCCTTCTTCAGGATCAAAACACCCAGGTCGATGAATAGTCCACCATTGCGGTACTCGGGCAGACCCGTCAGCATCTCGGATCCGGCAAAGTGGATCTTCAACAATTGCTGCATTGGCTGCATGAGCGAGTATGTGAGCCATTGCGTCAACTTGTGAAACGGTAATATGGATTCCCAGGCGGAAACCTGTGGCTGCGAATTGGGAAAGGGGGAGAAGATTTTCGATGTCGGCGACGCTGGAGTCTGCGGCATGGATGAGCAGGGCCATGCATCTCCCAATGACACTCCGTCAATGGCAGTCCGAGAGGCTGGCCAGATGGGAGCGAGCCCGGTGATTAACACGTTCCATAGGACGGGTAGTACGACGATGGGCATGGAAGAAGCTTGCGTCGTGGGATGTGACAGAAGATAATCTGCCAATTGTTAGTATGATTCTGACCAGGGGATGAATCAAGTCTCTTACCAAGCATGTTTCCGGGTCTTCCATTTTCCCCAAAGAACTCCTTCTTTTGATCCAGGGCATCGCCAAGTTTAATCAGCATCTCTGCCCGTCCTTCCACGCCGGCCAATTCGTTGCCAGGGCGTGACTGGACGCCCTTGGCCAGTGATTCAACGGTTAGCCTGCGAAGACCGTTCTTGTCGACCTGGAATTTGTTGCCGGGGTCGCTGGAGAAGAGGCCCTGTCAGGAGGTTAGCCATGAACAAACCGAGTATTGTGCCGTGCCTGGATAGATACGTACTGATTTGTACATTTCGAGACTGGCAATCGCCAGACCTTCTGACCGCCTATATATCCTGCCATTCTCGGCGCTCTTGAAAGTCCACGACGTTCCGGCACCGGCGTCGAGGAGGACACTGATGAGAAAGAGGTCAATCAGGCGGCGGCACTTTTCGTTCTCGTCGATGCCAACAAAGGTCGAGAGAAGGTTTGCTATCCTGTCGCGGCCGCCAACACAAAAGTGCTGGTATCGTCCGTGGGGCGGGATCGAGTTGAATGGGGCGTCGTAGTCTCTCTATGAGGACGGCCTTGTTAGTCGCTATTGTATATATGGTGGTCGAAGAGTGTAACCGCCAATGACTCACCTTGATGATTCCGCAGACAAAGCTGACGACGTCTGAGAACTTGGACATGTCCACATCAAAGTGGTTAAGAGTGTTGGTCATTGCCTTTTCGGCCACGATCTTGGATCTTTCGCGGACTGCGCCCAGACTGCGCAGGTAGGCGGCCGGGTCGAGGTTCGGGTCCGGAGGCTTTGGCATGTCCACCTTTGGCATAAAGGGCGCCGAATTGGGGATGCTGGCGCCTGTTCCCGAGGCCCTGTTGAAAGCACGGCCATTCGAGCTGATGGGAGACTTGAGAGTCTCGTGGTCTGACTGGAAGCTCGTGGTGGAATTCGAGTCGCCCGGGAATTCCTTTCCCACCACCTTGGGCGCCTTGGGCTTCTTGGAGAAAAGACCCATTGCGGCGTTGCTGAAGAAACCCCTGTCGGTTTCTGGCTTTACTATTTTCAATTATTGTTGTTTGCGCGTGGTCTGCGGCAATTGCTCAGAGGCAGCTCGGTGCGCTTTGATTCGCCGTAGGTTGCGCAGGTACAACAAGTATTGAGATGGCCCGATACCTGAACCACTGAGTGGTGAGGGGATGTGGGGTAAGTAAAGTGGTAGCTTGGCCCAGCCGTCCGGGTTGAGCCAATTCGTCTTATTTTTTTCTTTTTTCTTGTCTTTTTTTTGCTTTCCCGGTATTCCCTTTTTGTGGCGTAGAGTGAGAATGCGGCCGATTGGAGCGCCAATGCGCAGAGCTGGAGCTGTCAAGAGTATCTCAATCCAGGGATTGAGAAAAGATTATAGCTGTACACGAGGACAAGAAGAAGTAGTAGAAGAAGAAGAAATGATTCGAGGCACAGGCGGTTCGAGCGCGTGCGCCGAGGTGCTCTTTTTTTTTTCCCCTGACCTCTTGCTTGGACAAGGTGTCTCGGATGATGCCAGCAGCTCTCGATTGGTCGAGATGACAGTGGCAGACCGTCCCAAAAGTGATGATAGGGTGCACACAAATGATCCCCAGAGGAGTTCAAAAATTGGCAACCACCAAGAGGTTTTGAAAGAGAAGAAAAGAAGACGGGAAAACAGGAGCAGGTCGGGGTCATTAGACATTTGGTAGCTCTTCGTCAATATTTGAATAGCAGACCGACCAGTTCGGGGCTAGGATTTCCGCACATTGAGCTACTACTGCTACTGCTACTCTACTTTACTCTGCTGGCTGCTGCTACATTACCGTACCTAGTATTGAGTAGCAAAAAGAGCGGGCGGGCAGGTACTTTTTTCTTCCCTCCTACCCCATCCTGCTACCACTACTGCTGGTGCTGCTTCCTACTCTTTTTCTTAGGTTAATTTCGAAATTCCCCCAAAGGGCACCGCGCTCCCGTATCCTGGGAATCTAATCACCCCTTTCCACTCTTCACAAGCATTCTCTGGCGCGGGCTACGGTACCTAGGTAATACACTACGACACTTTTGTCCCTCGACTCAGGGCCCTGGGCGGTGGATACACCCAGTCTTGGCTCCATCAATCCATGATGGGATGGGGGCGGCCACCAACAAGAAATCAACAGGGACAGAGGGATCTCCAGGAACCATGTCACCGGGATGTCATGCCTAGCGGCCCTTGGGTCCATGTACACTGCACGGTCCCAGTTCCAGAGCCCCATGGGTTCATTAGGTCCGACATGGGTTTGGTCGATGATCGGATGCGCGTGGTGGCGCACACACTTGTTTTTTTCGTCTCCAACGGCCTATTTTTTCTCTCTGTTCTGCTGTCTTTTTGCTGGTCTTTTGGCCGGCGAGCTGGTTCTGGCCCAAGCTTTCCTTCCATCGAATGCCTGCCCGAGCATGCATTGTGCATACATGCGTGCATGGCACATGAATGCAGGTTCTGTACTCGGTAGACGACGGTTCGCGGGCGCATTGTATGTAGCACGTAGCAACCAGAATATCAAAAACTCTTCCCTCGTTCTTGAGTCTTGACTGGCACACACACCAACACCCCAGAGGCGGGACGTGGCATCTGTTGATTTTCCCAAATCCCCATACGCTGCTCCTGCTCCTCCTGCTACTCCTCTCATCCCGTCACAAGTGAGATGTCATTAGCCGGAAGCTGGTCCGAAGTGCAAATGCTCGAACCGTCCCCCCTGAATCGTATGACCCACGGCTGTCCTAGCGGCAAGGGAACGAGCAATTCGTTGATTCGCGGCGCAGCAGAGATGGATTTTTTTTCTCAGTCTCTCTCCCTCTCCCTCTATCTTGAGCCCTCTTTGGTGTGTGATGTCGAAACCAATGCTGACATTGAAAACTTCTATGGAATTTCCACTGATGGCCATGATCGCCGAGTCAGGGTCATATCGATCTTGTTCTATTTCCCGACGCTCGAAAAATAGTCTTGAAAACGTGCACAGAGAGGCATAAGCTTACCTTCCTTGGCCCATCCTTGTCGTCTGGTGTCTGGCAACTGAGGAGCCTCGAGAGCACTGTCCAATTGCTCTTCGAGTCTCCCCGCGTAGATCCTGGCCCGAGCTTTTCTGTCTACTATTTAGTGTTGGCAGGCCGGGGAGTCCAAGGTTTGCAGATGCTGCTCGGGAGTCGACACATGAACTGACTGCGCTGCCAGTGTGTAATGTAACGAGACGAATGGGCAGGTAGGTACCTCACGTGTGTGTGTGTGTGAGTAGAGCCAGCTCATCCCCTCACAATCGACAACTTGCATGATGCTGGCTGCTCCCTGAGTATGGCTCCTGGTTAGTATATAAAAAATCCAGACGTGGCTACAAGCTTTCTTGGTTTGATCCCCAGCTGAATGAGCCACTAACCCCTACAAGAGCATGCTCTGCAAGGAAGGCGTGGGAATCTGGGGCGCCATATGGCTTTCCAGGATGAGCACGTATATCATCTCTGCTGCCAGGTGCAATCTCTCCCAGGTGAGCGCCACGTATAATAGCAACAAGACACCACATGGCGAAAGGGCCAACCAGCAGAGAAACCGAGGGGTTCGCAGCAGACAAGAGCGAGCGAACGAGCAAGCAGATCTTACTGCCCGACCGATGGCTCGTTCCGTTACTGCTGGCCGGAGCCAATTTGAAAGTGTCGAACCGGACCCCGATGATATCGATAGTGGCCAAAGCTAGCCGCACAAGTCTGGTGGGCTTGGGCTGGCTCATGCTCGGCGAGTCGGGTTGGTCCCCTCGAGCAGTTTAGGAGGGCAGTTTGGTGTGCAAGCCTCGTGGCCACCCGTCGTCTTGCGCATGGGGGAGGCTTGCTGAACTTGGAGGGGGGCGGCCATTTGGTAGTCTTCTGGAATTCCACCGAGTCCCTCCCCCTGACATGACTTGCTGCTTGCTGATCATGACTTGCCCAGCCGCTGGCTATCGCACAGCAAGCCGACCCGGCGTTGAGATCGCGGAGCTACCAGGTCAACTAGAGCTGGGACGGTCTGGATACTAGAGAGAGCTAGCCCGGATTGCTGACGGCCAGATGTCTTGGCAAAAAACATCTTTTCTCACTGCCAGACCTTTTTTTGCTTCGGCCGTCCAAATTGCGTGGGCGCTGGCCAGCATTTATCCACGGGCGATGCCCAAATCCTGCATCCCTTTTACATTTCCAGCACGGTTTGGATCTAGTGCTGAGAGCTTGCCCGTGTAGCGCAGAGCCGGACGGTCCTCCTTTGCAGCTCCTTTGCCCAGGACAGATATCGGCCGAAAACAGTCATGGTCAGATTCCCAACAGCTGATCAGCACAGCGTAGCAAGCACCCGCAGCATCTTTCTCGCGGCGCTAATCGACTTGGAATATTCTCGATACTGTCCCATGTTTTCTGTTGATCCTTCTGTTCGGCACATGTGCTCCCGCATTAGAGATCCCAAGTACCGTGCCCGACCGTGAGATCGTCGGCCCAAAGATCCTCAATGACTCCCTTAATTACTCGTGATAGCTGGCTGAGCAAGTTGGCTCTTGATAATGAGCCCGGCTCCGCACCGCAAGCCCGCAGTATGACAATTCTCCTATCTTGGACACATTACTAGCATCTATCGCAAAAAGTAGGAGAGCTTTGCCAACCGGACAGTGTTAGGGGCACTCTGGATTAATGAGTAGTATACAGCCTAGGATGATAAGATCCAATCATGGATGAGTAATCTTTAATTACTTTCAGTGCCAAAAAAGGTGATCTAGTATCAATCACCGTGACGACCAGTGTCGGCGTATATCTGTAATAATTTTCTCAATGAAGGCATCTACGAATAAGTGCCTGTTCCTGCTTGAAATATACAAAATTTACCGATTTTGCCCAAACTACGCTTTCTACTGATCAGAGAATGACGTTCAACCGGAGAATGACAGCGTGGTAGAAGTGGGTATGTACATTGAAGACAAAACGACATCTTGGCTAAGTAATATTGGCGATAGAGGCTTGAGAGCGACTAAATTATGAGTATTGCTCAAAACCCGAAATATGGCGCATTAGGTAATGATGTATGTACTTTTGTCATTCCTGATATTTTCTCTCTGTGTGAATATCGCCTGAGCGTAACATTTCAATTTACCACAGATGCACTATGAAACGGTCTTTTGACGCATGTATAACACAGCCATGGCATGATCACTAAGTTTGGAGGAACTTCACTGCTGAATAGATGTGAGTGATTTGTACAATAATAAAACGCTGGCCGTCGAACCGGCAAGCAGTCTGATCTAGTATGTAAACGTGAGTCCTTGTTTAGCCATCATCCCAGTCAGTGTCACGGCTGCCACACAATATAGTAGTACATGCATTTATGATACAGGGCTCTCTGCCTTGCCAATCAGATCCTGCGAAGACTTTACGTTGTCCGTTTAGTCTCGGCGAGACATTCTCTTTCTCTGTGCCTCCAACATCCTGTTCATGGCCTTCTCCTTCTCCTCCTGGGCTCTCCTCCTCTCATACTCCTGGGCCTTCTTAGCGGCAGCCTTGGCGGGACCTCCAGTGTAGTCTTCAACGCCCTTTTGCAGGTTGGCCATGTTTTTCGAAGCTCCGTCCATCATGCCGCGGAAACCGCCACGGGAAGGAGCTTGATATTGCAGCGGCGTCGTAGGCGCAACTGGTGCCGACTTGCACGGTAGAGCTGGCAGGTCGGCCAGCCGACGGATCGTAGGGTTGAGGACCACCTGTCCCTGAGCCAATGTGGTCACGGCGAAGACAAAGAAAAACCATTGAACCACAGCTGGGAACCACATGGTGACGACAAACATGAAAGGGGTGAGACCGTAGAGCATGAACCTGTTCATGGACACATTCTGCGGAGTCGGGTTCAAGTTGGCCTTTTGGAGCTGAATCATGGTCAAGGCACTCAGTGCAGCCGAGGCCAAGGGCAGGATGTAGGTGGGATCGTAGACGGTCAAGTCAGTGACCCAAGCGAAGCCTCCGGTTTCCAGGCTGGGTACTGGGAGTGCTGCCATTGCTCGCAGGAGACGGAACATGCCGTAACTGAAGGGCACAATAGCCAAGGGAGGCAGGAGAAGCTTGACATATGATACTCCTGCACGCTTGGTCATTGCTTGGACTCTTGCTTGTACCTTCATCTTCTCCATGGTGTCCGCATCCTTGTCCCACATGATTTGCTTGGCTTCGGCGGACGCCTTGATAAAGTCGGGATCCTTGGACAGCAAAGCCTGCCTGGCACCTTGTCGCTGACCGACGAGTGAGGGATAAAACCATGCAATACGAATGCCGACGGCCGCCGCGGCAATGGCTGCCCACCATGGCATGCCAGTATAAATGTAAATATGCTCCAAGTACCACTCGCACATGGCAGTAGGGCCCCAGCCAAAATCTAAGCCGAGGTGCTTAAGATAACCAATCTGTTCAGGAATATCGAGGATCGAGGTCGATTCAAAGTTGCTGAATAGCTCGTTCACGTCGGTGGAAGATGTGGAAGGGCTCTCGAGTATGTTTGTGCTGCCCGAGGCTGGCTCGGCGGTCCACTCGTTGGTTGAAGAAACCGACGGGGCGGCTTCACTGGTTACGCCATTTGGCGTAGCAGGCGTAGCAGGCGTAGCAGGCGTAGCAGATGAGGCTGCAGGGTCCAAGGGCTTGTTGTCGGTGACCTTCTGGCTCGAACCAAAAGGCCATAGCGACAAAGATCGAGAAGCACCAGCGGCTACACCCAAGCGCATTGGGCTGCGGGATACTGAGGCCAATCGGGGCAGCGCGCTGCTGTGACCTCGAAGGGCTCCCGAGCTAGGACTCCATGGCTGGGAGGAGCGTCCAAGTCGTTGGACCTGCGAGTATTGGCGAGTAGCAGTCTGCCATGAGGATGTTGTCTGAGCTGAGGGTTAGTACTGGGAGTGGCACGCTGCGACGAGCTGCAGAAGACGGGGTTCAATGTTATGTACCTGTCGTGATCGCGGGATTGTTTGGCGCAGCCCTGTGACCGGGCGTGCGACCGAAAGGCCTCTACTCGGTAGCATATTGGCAGAATGTGCGTTCAATGCGACTCTGGTTCACGATCGGGTCCCCAGAAGTCGAACAGACACTGCTGGATACGGATGGGCTAGGTTAGGCGGGTTCAGCTTCGCCATAAATTTTTTGGCGGACCCCAATTGACGGACACGGCAGAACGCGCAGGTCACTTTTACATGCACTTAAGCGGGCAGTTCCGGCTCGCCGCGTTCAATGTGGTCAGGGATCAATGGGTGGCCGGAAGCAATGACGGCGCTCCCCTTCTTCAGTGGCGCATGGTATTGATCGGAACCGCACACTCATTGCACTCGGTCCGAGAACCTGCAGGATTGTATTCCAACATGTCTAACATGGCATTTTCAGGGTTCTCACGACAAACAGACTTTGCACTCATCAAGCTGTGACTTTACGGTTTGACGGTTTCTGGCCGGCTTTACTTTTTTATTTTGATGGCTTGCAGTAATCAGGTACAATCCAGCGCCAGATCTATGATATAGATTCATTTATACAAATATTCAACCTGACATTGCAATACAAGGCGATGCCAATGGCAAATACGCTTGTAGTATTTAGTAGGCACGTCACTGATCTTTATGCGACTGGTACTCGATGTATTTGTTCATTATTCTTTCTCTTGTTTCCCGTGATCACTCCATGGCAGTCAAGTCTTGGAGCTCCGGTGTGGGTGGTGTTGGCTTCTCCCGAATCTCGATGCCAGGGCCGATGGGATGCGTTGTTCGCCGCGACAAGGGAAAGACCTGCATTCGCTGTCAGTATCGAGCATATTCAATCGAGTAAGAGGACCCCAGGAAACACTGTCGTCAAAGAGTACAAGTGTTGCAGTCCGTACCTTCGTGCCACTCCAACCTAGCCTGAAAGCAGCTTCGTGTGCAAACAGCTCTCCGAAACCCAGCATCATGCCATTGATGAATGGAAGCAACAGGTTGATGGCTGTTCCTCGAATCAATCCCCAGACTGTCGGTGGTTGATATAGAATCATGGGCGTCGAGGACGAAGATGATTCGCGGGATGTCGAGGCCTCTTCACCGGCCGAGTATTGCTCACTGTCCGAGTGGATCGTGACACCAGACTCGGCCAGATGAGAGGTCGGCTCGTCAACGGTAGCCATGATTGCTGCGAGGATCGAATGAGTCTGTATGTATGCAGTATGACGCCTGGTAATTTTCTCAAAGAGCGTTTCTAGGTAGGCAGTATCGAGTAGCTGAGGAAGAAGTCTGCTGTCCTGTCGTCGATGGGTTCGGGTTGAGGTGATTGAACGTTGATCGAAGCTGTCACGAAAGCAGAGTACTGGCGCACCTGTAGATCCCCGGGTAGGTACCCAGGTCCTGTCCAGCGTTGAAGCCGACTAGGTACAGTGTAGCGGAGTTTCGGTACCTCAATGATCCGCCATTGGGCGCTTCCAGCTGCTGAGGTCGGCTGCAGTCCGCCCCAAATCCACTGAGCCCACTGCGGGGGACTGGACTGGACTGGACTGGACTGGAGCTTGACGTAGCTGGAGCTGCCTGGAGTCCGACAGATACGTCAAAGCTTCAGGGCCGTTTGGAACACCTTCGAAAGATCGATTATCATCACATTTACAAATGCAATTCTGGTGTTTTGCTGCCTTGTAAAGAAGCACCCACCCGGGAGACCTCGTCTATTTGAGCAATTCTGCCTCAACCCCACCTCTTACGCCACTTCTTCAACATCTACAATCGAAGCCCCGCGTCCATTGTCAGTACCGAGTACTAAACCTCACTGCATTAGTGAGCATTCGAGAACAGCCATCAATCCCAGCCGAGTACAATTATTCGCACCATCTGGTCACAATGGCTGGTGAACCCAACCAGGACGCGCTGGTTCTTCAGCTTCTCGAGTTTGTCCCCAATGCGACACCCGAGCAGGCGACTCAGTACCTCTCCGCAAACAATTGGGACCTCGACGCCGCCGCAGCATCGCTCATGGCTGATGCTGAAGAGGCCGAGGACGACGCAGCCGCCGAGGCCGCACCTTCTTCTTCAGCTGCTGCACCTCCCGGATACACTGGCCCCCGAACGCTCGACGGCCGTCCCGCTCCAGGTTATTCGGGCTCTTCAGGCAGCTCGGCCAAGAAGACACAACCCAAGAAGAAGGGTCTTGCCACTTTGAGCTCGCTCGGTGGTGGCGGACATGATCACGACGATGACGATAGTGACGATGACGACGATGATCCCCACAGAGATACCTACGCAGGTGGTGAGAAGAGTGGCCTAGCGGTTCAGGATCCCAACTCGGCCAACCGCGATCCAAAGCGCCTTTTGGATGACTTGCTAGCCAAGGCAAGATCGTAGGTATTCTGCACCCGCGTTAGAGACCTGCCACTGACGTACCATTACAGACAAGCACCACGCCCGGAAGCCGCCTCGGCAGGCCCTTCTGCCCCAGCTTCATTCCGTGGCGCCGGTCAGACTCTCGGAGGCGAGGGAGTAGAGAGCCGGACGATCCCCGATCCCCATGCCGCTGCACCTGGTCCTGCCTCATCGAGTGCACCCGTCCAAGAGCGACGCCTTCATATATGGTCTGACGGCTTCAGCATCGACGACGGTCCCCTTCGACGCTTTGACGACCCCGAGAACGCGGAAGCTCTACGCATGATCCAGAATGGTCGCGCTCCACTCCAGCTCATGAATGTTCGCTACGACGAACCCATCGATGTCAAGCTCGAGCAGCACGATGAGAACTTTAGACAGCTTCCCAAGGCGTACAAGCCATTTGGTGGCGAAGGCCGAAGATTAGGAAGCCCTGTCCCTGGTGATGGCGGTGCCGCCACTGTCCCGGTCACTACGCAGTCCAGTGCCCCGTCTGCCGCGGCTCCTGCCACGGCGCCTTCCAACGTGGATAGCTCTCAACCTACCATTATGATCAGAATCCAGATGCCTGACGGTACTCGCCTTCCGGCAAGATTCAACACATCGCAGACAGTCGATGATGTGTACAACTTTATTACTCAGTCATCCCCTGACTTGCGTTCTGGAGGTTGGGTTCTCGCCACGACTTTCCCCAACAAGGACCACACCGACAAGTCTTCTGTATTGGGAGATATGGCAGAGTTCAAGAAGGGCGGCACAGCCATGGTCAAGCGAAGCACATAGAGAGGATGAGCATTATGTTTTGACTGTGCGTGGTATGACTTTCATGGCGTATGAAGAATTTTATGACTTTGTTACTCTAGATAAATGGTAACGACTCGGCATAAATGCTTGCTGAAGAGGGCAAGAAGCTGGCACTGCACTTAATCACTCGGGCTCGACACAATCAAGACAAGTTGTGTATATAGGTACACAATCATGAACTGAGAATCATAAATTCATGCCAACTACAATAAGCCTGACCCCAAACCTCTCCTTCTCAGACCAAAGTCCGTCGCAGTTAACAAGTTGCCAACATGCTAGTCAAGGCAGTCTTCTCGGCGCTAGTGATGGACAAATCCCAGTAGGACTTGACCTGGACCCAGGCTCTCGCGTAGACGCAGTAGAAGCTGGTCAGCGGCGGCTTCCACGCGTCGGGGCTCCTGTCTCCCTTGGACTGGTTCACGTTGTCCGTGACGGCCCACAGCTGAGGCCGGATGACGTCGTTGGCGTATTGCTGGCGCTTGTCCGTGGTCCATTCGTTGGCTCCGGACTGTGTCACACGAGTTAGTATACAATCCTCGGAGCAGCAAGCAAGGACATTAGAGAGAGAGAAAGAAACGTACGATCCAAGCATTCTTCAGGGGCACCATGTGGTCAATGTCGAGGTCGGACGCGTCGGTCCAGCTGGCGCCGTCGTAGGGCGACGTCCACTTGCCGGCCGTGGCCTTGCAGGCGCTGTCGACGGTGATGGACGTGGCGTCGCGCTTGAGCACGAACTCGCGCGTGTCGCACGTCCCCGAGATGGTGATCCACGTCGGGAACAGGTCCCGGTCGTAGTCGTCGCCGCTGGCCGACGTCTTGACCGTCAGCGCCGCCAGCTGCGTCTTGGCGGCCGAGGCCGAGGGGATGCCGGACTGTGGGAAGTGGTCAGTATGGTGCGGTGCAACTGTGGTATCTGGATGGGGGAGGTTTGGTTCATACAGGACTGGGCAGAGGGATGGGCTCCGCGACCGGATCAGGGACGGGCTCAGCAACCGGGGCAGCGGAAACAGCACATGCCGACAGGAGGCCGGCGGCGAAGACGGAGAACCTCATTTTGACTTGAGAGTTGGATGGATCAAGGGCCCCTGAAGAACTAGGACTTTTTCTGACTGTTGGCGAGTGAAGCTGGCTCAAGACAAGAGCTATATCACGACGATGAGGCAGGCGTTGCCGGTTTATATGTCCATGGACTCGAGTCGCTGGATCGTGCTTTACTTGCCAGCACACTGCCGTTATACAAAGTACTATACGACTCTCACAAAAAAAGTGGGTTTGGAAACCGCCGGAGATCGAAATAAGATTGATTATAATTCAAGACTATAAAGTAGACTTGCAAGATATATCCAACTCGAGTGTAACCCTGGGATTTGACAATGTGACTATCCCGGGTGCTACTGTACCTGCGCTCCCCCAGAGGCAGCTGACCCGAACCTGGGACGGGCAGCATATCGCGAGCCGTGGAAGTGATCGTCAGGCACAGCACCGTTTACGAGGAACGGAACGAGGCGGTACCCCTTGGATACTCCTCTCTCAAGTCGAGCCAGCTTGAACATTTGCATTGCACGCTTTGTGAATACGACGAGACCCAACCTCCCCTTCAATCAAACGGAGCAAGATACACATCCACATCCACTCTATCCAAGTCGAGGTGACACTAATAAGCAATCAGCCATTGCCGGGAAGCTAGATCCAAGATCCACTCAGATGATTTATCAGTGCCGGCCTGTTCAAGCTCGTGCTCGAGTTTCACATGATCTATTGGATAGTAGTGTATAATGCCAAGAGCCTACTAGGCGGGACAGTTCTAGAGAACTACACAACCTGCCTATTTGGGACTCCGCCATCTCTGGGTTCGTCCTGGCATCTACGGTCTATACCCCAGCAATACCCATCAGGTAAGCCAATTATAGCAAAGCCAGATACCCCAATGGCTTTCCAACGTGCATATCTGCGCCCAATAACGTTACAATCGATTGACGAGCGCCTGCCATAAGCTTATCGCCTAGATGCTGCCATTACCCTGGGCAGAGCCTTGGCAACCCAGGGGCTCAGGTCCACACGTTTGAGAATCAAATTAGGTTGTTCATTATTAATTCGTGGTTGAAACGCTTATCGCGATTGGTTATGGCAGCCGGGTGTCGGCACAACTCTCGTCGACTCTGATATTAGTAGTCGCCCGACGTTTGGATATGAACAAGTTCGCTACGTGACGGGCGCAGCCGAACATCTGGGGTAATACACCGCCCGTTGTTGCTCCTTATGGGATCAGTCCTAGACTGCCCGTGATACAGTGTGAAATGCTTGAGCATATCTACACATTCATCTCTACAATTACGGGAGTGGTTTGTGGCTCAACAAAAGCTCAATGTCTTCTCAGGCGGTAGTTTGACCTTGCCCAGGAGCAGACACCGGTCCGTCAAGGAATTTGAAACTCTCACGAGCGATCTGGCAATTTAGCTTGGCTGCATTGAATCGGGCTTCGCCAGGCGGCAGTATCACCATGAGATATGTATTCGTCGTAAACTGGTGCGTCATGTTAGCCTACTTTTGGGCACGCGAGAGCGATCAACTCACCTTGAGACAGAATATAGAGAAGCGCCCGCCAGCTTTGTGCTCCATGAGCGTGAACTGCTCGGCATTCCTTGGAGTTCCAGTAAAGCGACTTATGCTCTGCTTGAAATGCTTCAGAATGTTGGAGATACGCTCTTGGCGATCTGCGGTAGGATTGTGGTGGCCCTCTTCCGAAGTCCAGTTGGACACGACAAGGAAACTGGTACGCTCAAACAGAAGCAGTTCCTCGGCCTCGATCAAGATGCCCAGCGCTTCCAGCTGAGACTCGATCACGGACAAGTTGGGCACCAGGTCATGTATAATGCTGGCCCATGCCTTGTACAAAGACTGGTCCCAGATGGACGTGGCAAAGGGCGTTACGTCGAGGTCTCCCGCAAATCCAGAGCCTTGCCTGAACTCGGCCGTCTTTTGCCGGACCAACCGTACTCTCTCCATGAATACGTTTTCGCGTACATGTGTCATGATCAAATCCAGCTTGTGGATCAAAACGTAGACCTTGGCGCCAGGGGAGTACTGGGTAAGTGCCGACATGATGGAGACATAGGTGGCCATGTCCCGATCGACATCTCGAGACTCGATATCAAAGACGTAGATGAGCACGCCCACGTTGGAAAACACGTGAACACGCTGTTGGGACAGGTAATTCTCCATAAAGGCCTCTTGGCCGCCGCAGTCCCATAGGTTGAGGGTTAGATTGCCAAGAAATTTGACATGGGACAGATCGATATCGATTGTAGCGCCGCTGAGAGATGGGTCAGCATGGAGTTTGTCCCGACGGCAACCTTTGGAGACTTCTGTTGTCCAGGAGCCGGGCGGCGGCGACAGATGATAAGCTTACAGCCTTCGCGTATCTCTCGCAATGTAGTTGCTGAATATGATGCTCCTCATACTCGATTTCCCCGAGCCGCTCTTTCCCATGAGCAGAACCTTCTTCTTCTTGGGCTTCTTGACCTCATTCCTGACATCGCTGCTCGCGGCATTCTGCCCCGCCGGCAGAGACGCGGGCGCCTCAAATTCCGACATGTTGCCCTTTGCTTTTTACCAGACCTGGCTCGATCAGTCGTTCGGTCGCTGGCTCTGATTATGGACGCGGGTTTCTGTCGTGCTGTGCTCTATCGTCCTTGCTGAGGCTTTGTGCGCAGATGAACTTAGGAAGTGCTCTCCTCTTCGAGCCTCGATTAGCTCAATGACTACCGGCGCATTGTTGAGAAAGATGATGCCGTTCTCCGTCGCGTTCGACCTTTGCGGCTTCGTGAAGTTGAGTTCACAGTGGCAGATTTGTCCGAGGTTTGTGCTGTAGGTAAAGTATGGCCGTGCAAGTCACCGCTGGTGGTGGTGGCTGGTATCGGTTGGTGGGGTATCGCCAATGTGCGTCGCGATGTTGGTGTGGTGTGGTAGGTAATGGTAATTGTAGCTGACTTGAGCTGTACAAAGTAGGGGGATCTGAGCGCTAACAAGACCCCTAGTTCAGCCGGGTACATTAGCTAATGGCTTTGAGTCCCACATTCGCTATGCCGAAACTGACGTCATTTGAATACCACTCAGGTCTCTATGCATTTAAACATGATCAATATGCTGTTCAGCTCAAACCGTATGACAATTGATGTGTTCACATACACGATCGTATAGTCGCATCATATACCAATTGTTTTAAAGAGAACATCTGATGCCAATAATACCTTGTTATTTCATATTATGTGAGTTCTCACTCGTGGCTGAGATAACTGACAAGCAAGACTTTTTGTCGAATTTTCAAGACTTTCGTCCCTATCCAAGATATTAATCCAAGCCTAGGATTAATATATTCCAAGGTCTTATACGCAGCACGAAGTAAATTCATCTTTATTTATTTTTTCCTCATTCCGTCAAGATCCCTCCATATTGGTCCACTAACTTTGATCCAACTAAAAGTATTCCTCAGTCCTGTCCATAGACACATTACATATACGGCCCCAAGACATTCTGCGTATGGTCCCAAATAGGACCCTGGGCCTGCTCCCGAAGCTTGGCCAAATTCTTTGCATTCTTCGTACAATCGGCCTTGTAATCGACCAGGAACAGCCCATTCTCTTGCTTCTTCCCGAGCGAGTTGACCCCCGGCTCGCCCGACCACTAGACAACAAGACATGTCAGTAACCGCCTTTCTCTAATATATGTAGTAGGTAAAACTCACCGGCACCCCGCGGCCGCCAAACGCAGCGCTCGTGCTCTGGAACAGGTACCTCTGCCCCGAGACCTCGGAGCTCATGGCGAGCAGCCCGATCAGCGGCGCCAGAAACAACCAGACGAGCCAGCCGGTGAGCGAGCGCGGGTCGACGCCGCGGTGGACGTTGCCCGTGTCGACCCAGCCGGGCATCGAGTGGACGAAGGCGACGTCCCGGTTCGCGCCCGCCAGGACCTCCATGGTCGTCGTCATCATGGCGACGACCTGCATGCGCGCCTTGAGGTGGCCGAACCAGCTCGGCTTCCTCAGGTCCAGGTCGTCCAGGTCGACGCCGGCGCGTTCCATGCCGCCCGCCAGGACGTTGATCACCCGGGCGGCCTCCGCCTTGTTGAGGAGGGGCAGGAGGTGGTGGATGAACAGCATTCGGGAATAGTACTCGAGGGCCTGTGTGATTTCCAAGCCCTCGGAAGTGTATTTGCGGCCGCCGAGGGGTGCGTAGCCTGCGGTGAGGAATAGCAAGTCGACTCGAGACTCCTTGCTCTGGATGACTTGGCAGACTCGCTTCGTATCGGCAAGGAGAGAGACTTCGCCCTCTGTCCAGATAATCTCTGCCCTTGGGTTGACGGTATATAGCTCTTGGATAAAAGCACCTATACGCTCTGCTGAGCTCTGGCGTCCTACCAGGTATATTCTCATGCTTGCACCGGTAGCAACAAGTGCTCTAACTGTGAGCTGTCCAATGCCTGATGTACCGCCGACAAAGACGGACACACTTGGTGCTGATGCATCATTGAGAAGCCTGTTAGAGGCCTGGATAGTATCGTAAGCGACCATGATAAAAAATTGAGGAATAGGAAACAATCATACTCGGAACCAAAAACAAAAAAAAAGGAGAAGAAGATTTATACAAGATATTATCATATGGTGTCTAGGCAGAAGAGATGAGGGGGCTGCTGAAGGATGCTGTGGCTAGCAAGGATCCATGACTCTCCAAATTGATTTCAATTGCGTATGCCTTCATGGTGCCTGTATCTCACCTACAATAGGCATTCAAGTATACGTGTCAAGCACAAAAGTCAAGTTGATTTCGCCCAATGGGTATTGATTCATCTATCATATTCATGCGTCGAAACGCAATCATTTTTTTACTCAAAGTACATTTCTGCCGTCAAACCTTGAACAGAATGGTTATGCATACTTCTATTCAAGTCAAGCCGGGATTGGCAGTGATCAAGATCCTGTGCCATCTCTGCTCTCCTCGCGCAGACTCTTGATCTGGCGCTCGAAGTCCCTGTTGACCCATTCCCAATACTGCTGCCAAACAGGGTTCGAAACCTGCTGCTGCGATTGCTGTGCGTTTTGTGCACCGGCACCAGTCGTGTTGCCAGGAAGAGTCGTCTTGGTCTTGTCGGCCAACAGAATTGTAACGCGGAGGATCGACTTGTTGGTCTCCTCCTGACGCTCAAGCTCCTGCTTGACGGATCCCTCCTTCAACTTGGTGCTGAGAACCTTGCGGTAGCACTCGGCAATAGTGTCCAATCGTCTTGTGGTCTCATCGGGATCAATGACAATGAGCTTGCTAAGCATCAAGTTGCATAGAGCTCGAATATCATTCTCGTCTCTAAGTCCTGCCACAACACGGTCGTAGAATTCGAGAGAGCTGATTCTCGAGAATGCGGTCTCCATAAGAGCATACAAGGTTTCATATGCGCTCTATAGTCTCATTAGCAGAGTTCTTCAAAAAGGAAAGGAAAATACACACCTTTCGAACTTCTAATCCATCGTCCACCTGATGCTTGAAAGGTCCCATCTGAACCTCGCGAATCAGCTCCGGCTTGACGACTGATTCACCCATGACAAATGGCATCAGGCTGCCGAGGTGGGGCAGGATAAGGTCTGGCTTGTTGTGGGCAGCCGAGTTGAGAGTCGTCATTGCCAGACGTCGAATCTCCATATCCTCGTCTTGAAGGACAGTGAGCAGCATGTCTACGAGGACAGTCTTGAGCATGGAGTCAAAAGCCTCCTCACTTTCGGGGAGGGTGTAACGGATTGCTTGAATGGCGACGGCTCGGTATTGCGGCTCAGGTGACTTGAACAGTTGCTGTTGTGGATTAGCATTGGTCGTCTCACTAGAGAGAGGATTAAACAAACCTGGAGCTTTGGAATGTAGGTCTTGGGAGAGATGATGGCCATGCTGCCAATGGCCTCGGCGCAGGTTGCCTTGTTGTCTTCATGCTGCGAGGCAGTGAAAAGAAGATCCCAGATCTCAACCTCGTAGGGGCTGATATCAATACCAGAGTCCACAACTTGGCTGAGAATCTGTCGGATCGATTGCAACAGAAGGTACTGTTGGCTACCCGGCTGCTTAGCCTTGGCCAAGATGATAGGCATGAACTTGGAGACATTGCCAGCACCGGCTCTGCCGAGCGAGCTTGCAGCGGCAAGGGAAACCCTGTCAGGCTCCTCGCGGAACTGGTTCAAGAAAAGCTCGGGTGTGATTGGGGAATCCTTATCGAGGCGGAGACCGATCTCGGCCAGAATGTACAATGCCAGACATTGGCGAAGGTCATCAGGAGGGTTCTTATTGGAAGCAGCGTCCAGCTCCTGGATGAAGTTGTCAATTGTGATTCCTGCTTGGCCATTGCTTGCCACGAACAAAGTGCCCGCCACCTTGCCCACAGCCCTGCTGTCGCCTCCAACACCGACTGCCAAGACTCCCTGCATTAGGACTTGACCCTGTCCGCCGCGGCCAACACTAGTAGCCAGAGCCAAGAGGGCATTCAGAGTGGATTCGCTGACGGCGGTCTTCAAAAGACCACAAATGTTGTCAATCAAGTCCGCAGAGGAGATGAGCTCGGGTTTGGTATCCACAAGATGGGCGAGGATGATGAGAGCCGGGCCCAGAAGATGGTTGTCATTGACAGCAATCACAGGCGAGATCGCAGTCACAATACCCTTGCGCGTCTTGTCATCCAGAGTACCCTTAGCCTGCGAGATGATGTGCTGTAGGGCCTGGATACTTGCGCCACGGAGAGCGCGGTTGGTCTTTCTGAGCTGTCCACAGAGCTCGAGCGCGACAGGCTGCGTCCAAGCAGGGTCAAGACTACCGGCCGTGGCACTGTGTGCAGCGATCTTGTCAATAGCCCGCACCGCATACAGGCGAGTCGTCTCGTTGCGTAGGCGGTCCAGAAGGAGTTCCAAACCAGCCTGACGCTTCTCTGCTGGGAGCAGCGAGGCACCTTCGCCAGCAGAAGTACGTGAAAGCAGGGTACCAAGGGCTTGAATGGCCTTTTGACGGACCTCGGTGTCGGCTTCGTTTGAAGCAGCTCTATCCATGATGATGTCGTACATTTTGACGAGCTCGGGTTTGTACTTCTGCGATGTGCGCAGTGCACGCGGAGGGGTGATGGCCTTGCATAACTCTTCAGCCGTGCCGATTGCCTCGCTGGAAATCTTGTAGAAACGGTCTTGCACGGCGGCAACAACGCTTGCTGTGATCTTTGAGAGGTAAGGTTGAAACAGGTTCGAGGAATGAGTCCTTGCGATATCGCTAATGAGCTGGAGAACAGCGACACGCAGAGTCGTTGCAGTGGCGGACGAGTTTCCGGACAAGGTGGCGGATCCTGATCCCACGACTCCCGATCCACGGATAGCCTCAATGACAGGCCCCATCACTTGGTCAAAGTAGTCGGACAGGCCGCCATTCTGAAGCGAGATGAGGTCGTCCAACAGGCTCACAACGGCTTGCTTGGTAGGAATCTGCTTGCCCTTGATCAGCTTCGTAGAGACCTTGACCATCTGCGGCGTCAATTGCGATAGATCGGCTCGGGGTCCAGTGGCGGGAATCTCTTCGCGGGTGGGCGAGGTAAGACCAGTAGGGCCTAGATACGGGGCCTTGTTCGTGAGCGCCAATCCGCCGCTGTCCTGGCGTCGTCTCTTGCGGGACTCTGGGAGGGACTGAAGCAGTTCAGCCCGCTCCTCGGACGAGATGGAGCGAATAACACCCTCTCCGGTCTTGCGAATAAGCAGGGCCATTGTAGAAATAACCTCGAGTCGAACACTCTCCTCGCGCTCGGTAAAGCGCTTGATCAGTTGTGGTGCAACTTGCGAGTACAGAGTACCCTGTTCGAGCAGATCACTACTACGAGTTGATACGAGTGTGTAGAGTGTCTTGCAAGCAGATCTGCGGACCTTCCAGCTCGCGTCGTCGTCGTCGTCAAAATCGGCATCGTCATCGTAGTCATCATCCTCGTCCTCTTCATCATCCTCTTCGTCCTCGTCCTCCATTTCCTCATCATCGTCATCTACGGCGTAGTTTGGATCGTACTTGAGATAGCGGAGGCAGGACAAAATGACCTCTTCAGTGTATGGTCGCATTGGAAATCCGCAAGAAGCGAGCAGAGCTTCCAGTGTGATGAGAGCGGCCTCGCGGACCTCATTGAATTCGATGGCGCCTTCATCATGGCCCTCGCTGATGGCATCAAGCTGTGCTTGAAATTCGTCCTTGCCTAGGGCCGTAAGAATATACGGAAGGAAGGTAGGGAGGTGCTCGCCGAGTTGGAAAGGAATAGACCTGGCCAATGAGCCCAAGATTGTGATATAGAGCTTGCGCATATTTTGGCTCAGGTTCTTTTGTCCAAGAGCATTGGTGACCTTTGTGATGAAAGCGCTCAGGACATCGTCTGAGAGGTAGGGCCCCAGAATGGCAAGAGCAACAACGGCTCTCTTCTTGACGGGACCCGAAGCAGTCGGGCGCTCGAGAACCTTGACCACGACATCTTGTAGTTTCTCAATCTCGAGGGGTTGAAGGAGCGATCCGTAATTCAAGACGACCTCAATAAGAACGTCAACGGCCTCGGATGTAAGCTCGTTCTTCTCGTCCAGCATACCTCGAGTCTCTGGCTGACCAGAAGGACGACCCGAGCCAGAGGGGGAGTAGCCGAGGATTCTGGGAATGAGAACCCGGCTGATGATGTTGCTGGTCTCGAGCACCTCTCTGCTAGGAGCAACGCCTCGGACAGGCTTCGGAAGAGCGGTAATGGCATTTCTCAAGGCCAAGGAAGGGAGGGAGTTATCGACCGAATTCTTGATCTTGAGAGTGGACAGTGTCTCGAGGGCGGGGGCAACGACGGACATGGGGACGCTCGACATGAGAGGGCCGATGCACCTCAGGGCCATGTTTTGTACCTCGCCATTCTGGTCGTCGAGGGTGCGAATGACAGCATCGACAACCTGCGCAGAGGTGCTGTAGTTGTTGTGGAGGATGTCTGGTCGGACAGAATTCAGAATCTTTAGCAGATCATCGAGGGACATGTAGCGGAAATCGGGATCTGGGTCGGAGAGCTTCGAGATCAGTTGGTGAAAGGTCCCAGCAGTGGGATTGCCGATTGTTCCCGACGCCATGATGGCAAGTCACCGCCGCCGCAGTGAGTGTTGGAGCGTCGGTTGGTGAGGGGTGGAAAGACTGAGAGGATCGCCGAGGGCGCGCAAACAAGTGGCAGAATGCTCTGATCTGATCGAGAATTCTGACGGGTGCTTAGCTGCGCATAACCAAATCTCTGGAGCGCGTGACAAACAACACCAGAAATAGATGATGAATGTTTTGGAGTTGACGCCTGAGGTCGGCGCTCTGCTGGTAATCGAGTGTTGTCTACCAATTGGTGGATGGCGGGGTACCTAAGCTCACGCCGAGTTGATAATGAATGCCTGCGGCTATCAGACCTGGAGCTTCAGCGCGCGAGGTGGGGTCATTCATCAGCCTGCCAGGCAGCTTCGACATGAAGCCGCATGCGCTTTCTGTTTGCGCCTGCTGCCTTGAGCAAACGCCGCATGGCATTTTGATGGAGAATCTTAATTTTCGATTCACGATAGCATACATGAATGAGCTTGCGAACCTGGTCTCCGATTGATCGTGCACTCCGTCACATACATACTGCACATTATTACATGTAATGGATAATGTGTTACGTCCTTCTAGGAATTGTTAGGAAGCAATTGCCGCCGTGGACTTACTGGGCTGCATGTCGTATGTCTGGCTGGGCCTCTTCCTCATGGAGAGATGTTTCCTACTGGGCTACATACTCAATTCCACCATTCAATGCTGCCGTGATAGCTTATTTGCCCGTCCTATGTATGTCCGATTAACGCAGTCAACCGATCGTGACGTCGTCACTTCTCGAAAAATAACTTCCCATGTCAAGCAAAAGGTACGAGCTCCCCGAAGGTTGAAGCCGCCTAGACCGAGCTCCAGATCAATGTCTCTTAAGCCACTTTGGCGTTAGCTCCCGGTACCTGACAAGCCGGTAACGGGCCAAAAAATTGGAGACGCAGGGGTTTTCAGGCGATGCTCCCCCAGTTGCCCAGAGACATGGTGACGTCGAACGATCGTACCGAGCCGTAGCGACCACCCTGCCCGCCAGCCCGCTAGAAGGGTGCCCCAGCTTTTCGATGCTCCTCGTTCCCCACATCCAATGATCAGCTCATTCCATAGTTGCACCTGCATGTGCCTTCTTGGGAAGATGTTGACATACAGTTACCACCTGGAGCTGTAGCCGAGTGAGTGACTTTTTGTGTGTGTTTGTTGAGAGGCTGACTGACATCCGCCCGGGATGTGGATGTCGTTGCCCCCGAAGGTGCCGCCAGCCACCCAAAAGAAAAAGGATGTGACTTTCCCCAAACCCTCCTCCAATTGACTTTCCTTGCTTCCCGTCCAGTGATCTCTTCCCTTTCTCTTCACTCTTGAATTCTTTGTGACTGCAGGCATTGCACTCGTAGCTGTAAGTTTCATGCTTGACTTCAGTCATCATGTAATCGTGTCTGTGCGTGACTAACATCTATAGCAAATCTACGACAAATACACCGTGTTTCTATAACTGTAAAAGCCCAATTGCAGCGCTCCGACCCGTATACCATGTCGTCCCGGCTGTTTTCTGTGCGCTCTGCTCTTCGAGCAGCCTCTCGACGAACAACAATCGCCCGCCAGCATGTAACTCCCTTTGCCAGACGGGGCTATGCGAGCCAGCACGGTGCCGCCAAGTCGAGCGACTTGCCCTTGTAAGTAACATTTCCAAGGAATCCAATTGCGTGTATCTTGTCACCCAGGATTGACTCGAATGAGCGCCATGCTGCACAATCGTTGTAAGGGCATTGCTAACAGTCCGTGCTAGGCTTGCAGGTTCAGTTGGTTTCACGGTCATTGGACTCGCCTACCTCATGTCTGGAGGTACCAAGAAGGCGGAAACAGGCGGCGGCCACGTCCACAAGGAGGGGCATGAAGAGGCATCAGACCACGACTCCGACAAGGATGATGCTTCTGACAAGGAGGACTCGAAAGACGCCGGCGAGGACAAGGGCGACGATGTGAAGAAGAGTGGAGAGGACAAGGACGAGAAGGCATCAGACGATGGTTCCAAGGGCGACTCGAAGGCCGGCAACAAATCTTCTCAGACTGGCCAGAATGTGCCCCCACCACCCAGTGATAACAGCTCGGGATCTGAAAACAAGGAGGAGAAGAAGAAGGACCACGAGCAGTACAAGGAGACCGTACGATTACCCCAACGCCTTACATCTTGGCCACTGGAGCAGCACTTTACTGACCTTGCCACAATAGATTGAGAAGAAGGACACCAAGAAGGCAACAAGTTCATCGGACATGCCAAGCAAGAAGACTCAAGCCGAACATCCCCGAGAGGACCCCCAGAAGGGCGAGGGTGAAGCCAAGCAAAAGGGTGGCTCCGAGGGAGATTCAAAGGATGATTCGAAGAGCGACTCGAAAGATGACTCCAAGAGTGAATCTAAGGACGACTCCAAGGGCGACTCCAAGGATGACTCAAAGAAGGATTCCAAGGATGATTGAGGACCCGTCTTAGTCGACTCATGAATACTGGACCATGATGCGGTGGTAACAGACCCAGGCCGTAGTCTGTAGAGGGAATCCATGCTGCTAGACCCTGGTATTACTGTAAGCGTGAGCGCAGAATTGCATTCAAGTGCAACATCATACTTTGCACAAAGCACTTATAATAGTCCAAAACTGTATCAATAGTTAAATGAAGCCTCTGATATTCGAGAAAGAATTGCCCCCAGCTGGATGACACGACCGAGAGCGTGTGGGAGTTTCATGTTCCTTTCAATAAGTCTATATCCCTGAGAAATACACATGGGAGAAGTTGATGCCTATGGCTCTTTTACTGATTTGTTTTTGTGCTATTCTACTTCGGCACTCCTTTCCTTCCGACTATGGAGTTCTTGGAGCACCGAGGACAGCGATAATTAGGATACTATTTTACATCACCGGCGCCCGGTTCTGCTGCGCTCAACCGGTGAACAGACCTATTCGCTACCTGGCAAGAGCTTCCCAGACCCAATCAGGGCTGCTCGATCAGGGGGTTTCTCGAATTCATGAAAATCAAATTGCTGGGATTTCATCCTTTTGACGCCCGAATGTCCATATTCCCTTCTGGCCTGGCGCTCAGCTCAAGGCATTTGTCCTTGTCCGCATACTCCCCCATCGCGAGGAAAGCCTCGCTGATGCAAATGCAGCCCACCAATTCGTATTCGGTTGTTGCGTGGATGAGAAGACAAATGAAACAGATATGACATAGTTCGCAGCTGTATTTGGACTACAGCGATGCCGTGGTGATGGAAATCGAAAGCTCATTTCGTGGGGGCTGAAAAGACCATGCGGGTCATCGGGGAGGAGCTGGGGCCGTGGTCGTCGAAAGATGTATCGGGACGCTGGGTGATGATGGTACTAGTGGTGGTTGTTTTGCCAGTGCGGATCAAATTCGAGAGGCAAGATGAGGATGGACGCGCAAGGAATTCCTTGTGGTAAAGTTGGGTCCAAGATTTCCACTCTACTAACAAGACTGATACAAGAGCAAGGGTTCGCCGACGTTTTCGATCTCGGGTATGGTGCACTTCAAATCAAAGGCCTTGGAAAGCACAATCTTGAAAATCTGCGCAGTTGTTAGATGCAATAGCCAACATCTTGGGTAACATTATGAGCTTACCTTTTGCACGTTGATACTGTGACTTGTGCTGGAAAATATGAGAGCAGCGCGCATGGCCTTGGCGAACCGCCGAGCCTATAGAAGTTAGCAACAGTCGCACCTTTTTTACGTGGATGGTCACCTACCTGGTTGGAAATCTCTTCTTGGTCTTCCCGGGGAAAGTTGACAAAGTGGTCGTACTTGGTGCCAACCAATATGGGAATCGCAGTCTTGTTGAAGCCTCGCCCTTGCCTGTACCACTCCTTGATGCTGTTCAGAGTGCTCTTCCGCGTGAGGTCGAACATGAACAAAATGGCCACGGCGTCGTTGCAGACTAGCGGCAGCATGTTGACGAATTCTCTTTGACCACCGAGATCCCATATACTGAAAGTGATTTCGGTGTTGCGAATGCTGATGGTCTTCTCCATGAAGTTGACGCCAAGTGTTTGAATGTAGTCCTCGTCCCAGCTTCCCTCGACGTACTTGACCATCAACGATGTCTTGCCAATCTGCGCGTCGCCAACCATGCCGACCTTGATGACGACGTGGTTCCTGCCATTCTGCTGCTCGGCGCTGCTGCTGCCTCGAGATGCATGGTCGCTGTAGTGCCGATCGCCACCAGTTCCCGACAAGCCAGAAGGCGGTCTTGAAACAGAATGCGGCTGTTGCGACGGCATAGGGGGGGTGTCGTAACGAGCGTGAGGGTCTATGTCGGCATCACGACCGGGAGACATAGGATTGCTGCGGTCGAAGGGCGGCGGGGACTGCTGATATTGTTGTTGTTCTTGGTCGTGCACGCTTTGGGCGGGTGCTGCCCGGGGCGAGTCAAAGCCGCCAAATGTATCTTCATCGTGGGGCGTAGGAGTAGGCAGCGGCTCCGCAGGGTCGAGCTCGGCCGCAGGCACCGGAGCGACAGCAGGATCTCCTTCCATGGTGTCGAGGGTGTCGTCGTGGAAATGGGCAGGAGACCCCGCCGAGATGGTATTTGACGAGTCCAGGATGAGGGCTGTTTGGTTTGCGGATGGAGGGGCGCGACGGACGATCGTGGGCGCTGAGATTCAGTGAGGGGCCCAATCAGATCCGATCCGATCTCAGGGCTGTCTCAACCGGGGTGATGCGAAATGAAGAGCGTAAGGACTCGCCGGCTGCGCGTCGAGTTTGCGACGACGATGCTGGACGAGAGATGATTAAAGAGTACGTGGTTGTCCGGCGCTTATCTCGAAGCCGACAAGAGTAGTAGTCGGATTAGAAAGTCGCTGTGTGGAATGAAGGGCTGACGCCAATGAGGAATGTCCTTTGCGTATTGGGCTGAGGGATTGTCAGCTAGGTTGTACTCCATAGGTAGGGTAGGTATCAGCAGCTACCCAGGCAGGTAAGGATCTGGGAGCACAGCCAGCCTTGTTTTCTGCTTTAATTAGGTGAGCAACCGGCGGAGGAAGCTCTCACGGGGTGGGCGGGCGCTTGGCTTCTCTGGCTACGAGGGCGATGGGGGTTTAGAGAGGTGAAAGTCGAGGACAAAGGTGATACTCGAAATGGAAAACTTTCCCGTGTCAATGCAATCGATCCGTATTCGATCCAAAGATGGCCAAGGAAGTGGAGGGCGAGATGGGAGAGACGACGACGTTGTCAGTGCGTCAAACTGCGGGTGCTTGGGTGCTTGGGTGCTTGGAATTGCGGGTTGTGGTCGTGAGCATGGTGACTGGGGGATGCGGTGGGTGGAGGAACGCGTAGGTAGGTACGATTGGGCCGTGACGGGGTAAATCCTAGGCGGGAGGGGCCCTAACTAAGGTAGAATGTGATGCAAGTCCCGCGAATTGTTCGTGCTAATAATAATACAACAAGCTTGAACCATGGCTTCCACCACGGCTTTAATCCGATGGACCCTACCGAGAAGGCTACATCTGTGTTGAGACTCATACTTTACTCTTCATCATTGGCAGACCCCTATTATGGTCGAGCACATACGATCAAAGCAGCCTGTCACGACTATATTTGGTGCTGGAGACCGGCCCAGGAAATCCTCCATCCACCACGAAACTTGTGGCCCTAATAGCATTAAAAGCGACGGCAATTAGCGTGTCCGACTTTAGCTATCCGCAATGGTACGACCGTCTACGTGATGGTTTCCTGCTTTCTTGGTTTCGCGATCCACCGTCTGGTCTGTTCTGGACGGACGGGGGACGACTTCCAGAAATGGCCTCAAAGTGAAATGGCCGTATGGCCAATGCTGATTGGGCCCTGGCTCGACACAATCCATTCAAACTTTAAAAAAGGCAGAAGCCATACAGGTCGCTTTCGCCGTGCTGCCTTCGGTTTGGCGCAGTGGCCTCTTTTTTCTCCTCGCGACCAGACTAACGTCAACATTCTGGGCGTAATGTTTGTTTAGCGACGGGGGCCCCTGGCGAATGAGATCACCACAAAAGAAGCAGCTAGGCGGTGCACTAGAACGCGTCGCGAACAATTCAATGCAGGCCTGAACTGATAGAATGTGGAGGGCCGGAGATACAGGCACACTCAGCTAGCCACTAGTGATATTGCCGAAAATGAAGACTTCGTACATACATTCAATGTCGGTTGCGCCGGAATGAGGCTAGAAATTACATATATTTTACTTTGAACGGGCATCTCGATGTCGGCATCTCAGCATGTGTAAATTTCCGTGTTTACCTAATACGCAAGAAGGTATGTATGTAGGTAGGTAGGTACGGAGCAGGCTGCTGGCTAGGTTCATCTGGTCGGGCGTCGAGAAGAAGATGCTAGAAATATAAAGAGCTCATTACCAAGATATATCCCCATGCCCTCCCCCCATGAGTTGGGCGCTACCATTTCAATTTGCCTCCATTTGCCTTGCCCAAGGATTTCCTTATTGGGTTGTGATCTCAGCCTCTAGATCGTTCGATTTGCTGCGCTCGAATCCATTTGAAGGCACAATCTGCGGGACAAGCTCTCAGTGTCCTTGGACTACGGCCTTACGGTCCATTTGTCCTTCACCTCTATCTGCGAGACTTTGCCTCTTAGGTTGGGGGTATTGCGCACTCATCCCCTTGGCCGAAGATCTGGTCCTCTCTTGCTGTTCGGGCCAGCGAATGGATCTTAGGCTTGACGAGCTGCCTTGGCACTGTATAAAGAAACCATGGTAACGACCTTGCACACAGCCTTTCCTTTTTTTTCTTTTTTTTTCTTCCTTTTTTTTCAGGGATTCTTCGCAGAGAAGACTCATTGCCCTACCGAAAATACTTGGTGGGCGTTTCTCGACTATTGTTGATAACAACGAAAGATAGTCTATTGCAAGGCGGTTGTGGTAAAGTGTTGAATAGTCCAAGTTTACCTCGGCCAATTTTCACTTGTCACAACTCTTACCGACGATTGATATGTGTAATTTGTAGACTTACTCGTATGACTTTAGCAATACACATTACCTACTAACGGGTCTTGCAAAAATCAAAAGAAGATAGCAAAGAAGTGAAGATCCAAAACCGGCAATCGCATAGCTTCTCATTGGCCGGCATCATGAATCGAGCAAGCAGCAGAGGTCGGGTTCGTCGCCGATACCGTTACAGTGCATGTATTCGGCCACGGACGGTAGGCCGACGCCCACGGCTGGTGGTTGAGCACAGTCCGCCCGGCTGCAATCGGTTCACTGTCTAGCTCTCTGCGCCCTGACTTGCGACCTCTGAAGGGAACTAACCGGCTCGATGACCGAATTTTGGAAGTCATTCGAGCTCCACCGGAATCATCGTCACTGATATCCAACCAAACGCCAAAAAGCTCTTTGGAGAATCTGACGATCCCCATCTTGTGCGGGCATCATAGCTAAAAGAATTTAAACAATTCCCCTCTAATCGCTGTTACTCGGTACCTCTCGCCCCAACAACCTTTTTTTTCGCAACCGACAATCAGCAATCATGGCCTCAATTGCGCGATGCCTGCGGGTAGCTCGCCCTGCTACCGTCTCGAGACTCGCCCAGGCGCCCGTCCGAAGCAGCTGGCAATCGCCTTCGATCCGCGCATTCTCCATGACCGCCTCGAGTACGTAGCCCATCCTCGGCACAGATCGCTGGGCTCCAACACGGAAGTCTCGCACCGAGACTCGCCGCGCAATTGCCTCCGACAGTCGCTAACATGACCGTTTTTTTCCTGCAGGGGAGATCCGCAAGTACACCAAGGACCACGAATGGGTCGACCTCAACGCCGATAAGACGTCGGGCGTGATCGGCATCTCGTCGTACGCCGCCGAGGAGCTGGGCGACGTCGTCTACGTGGAGCTGCCCGAGGCCGACAAGACGGTCGCGGCCGGCGACGCCATCGGCGCCGTCGAGTCCGTCAAGAGCGCCGCCGACATCAACGCCCCCATCACCTGCACCGTCACCGACGTCAACCTCGTGCTCGAGGAGAAGCCCGGCCAGATCAACGCCGTCCCCGAGGACGACTCGCACGGCGGCGGCTGGATCTGCAAGGTCGCCGTCGACGAGCAGGGCGTGCAGGACTTTGAGAAGCTCATGAGCGCCGAGGAGTACAAGGCCTTTACCGGAGACGAGCACTAGAGTAGACCTCTAGGAGCTGGACGGAAATAGACGCGGGTGAATAGGGATCCATGTGAGAGTACAAAGGTAGTTCAACACAGTACGAAGGCGCCATTGAGGGTTATGGCCACATGATTACATTACGGACAGGACATGGGGAAACCAAATACAACATTTACATTACGAATTCAAAACGCTGCCTTTCTCTTATTCGGTATTCGAGACGTAGAGCAAAGCTATTTGAATTTGGTTCATATATACACATAGCATCTGCCTGATTTCCTTCTCGATGTGATTTGGATATCAATGTCTATATTGGGGGTCATCAAACTGTGGAAATAGTAGCTCAAGCCGGAACCCATTTCTCGGTAGGCGGGTTTGCTGCCCTCTCGGCATTGATCACGTCCAAGATCTTCTGTGCGCCACCGTCGACCAGAAGCTGAGCCACCCGCTTACCGAACTCGATGGCTTGCTCCCTGGTCTCTATGGCCTCCTCCAGATCGCCGTCTGCAGCTTGTGTGCCGTCGACGCTTACTACTGTGGCGTTCAGATGCAGCTTCTTGTCGCTCGTCCACTTTGTCTCGACGCCGATCGGGATACTGCATCCTCCCTCCAATGTTCTCATGACGCTTCGTTCGGCTTCCGCAGCGAGCATGACATGGTTGTCCTCGAAAGCCTTAAGGATAGCCAAGGTCTTCTCGTCGTCTACTCTTGCTTCAATGCCGAGGCCTCCTTGGCCGACGGCGTGCAACATACCACCGCCCTCGGTTGTGCTGTCCAAGTACTGGGATACTCTGTGGAGCCAATTCATTCTCGACAGTCCGGCAGCGCCGAGGATCATGGCGGTATAGGGCCCATCCTCGGCGTCGACCTTCTTGAGCCGGGTGTCAATGTTTCCTCGCATGTCCTGGAACTTGAGGTTGGGATAGCGTCGTCGGATCTGGGCCATTCTCCGGACCGAGCTGGTGCCCACAACGCTGCCCTCCGGCAATTCGGAAAGCTTGCTGTACTTGCCCTCCAGGCTCTTCTTGACCACGACGACGTCGCGCGGGTCCTCTCGCTCGGGGACACAGGCGAGCACGCAGCCCTCGGGCAGCACGGTGGGCATGTCCTTGAGGGAGTGTACGATGATGTCCAGCTCGTTGGCCATCAGGCCGGCTTCCAGCTCGTTTGTCCACAGACCCTTGCCGCCAAAGTTGTACAGGGCCGTGGTCTTGTCCTTGTCGGCGGCCGAGAGCATGCCGACGATCTCAAACTTGACGTCGGGGTGGAGCTTGGAGAGCGAGCTGACGACGAAGTCTGCTTGCGCCAGGGCCAATGCCGACTTTCGCGTGCCGACTCGTACCGTGTGCTTCTTGTCCTCGGCCCCTGACGAGGTGATGACGGGGTGTGTTGCCGACGTAGACATGCTGGCGGTGAATCTATCGGAGGCGCTTCGGTGTTTGAAGTGTTGTAGAGTGAATGCTATGCTGGTGCAACGAGCGCTCTCTCGTGGGGTCTGGCGCAATGCGACAATGGAATGGACTCGGGTCGTGACGCTGGCAAACAAGTGTTGGAGTACAGTTGGAAGACAGGAGAGAAAGAACAGGAAAGGAATGGAAGTTGTTGTGTTGCGTGTCGTTTATCGTCGACGAGTCGGTAAGCAGCGGTCTCGGCAGGGTCACAAAATTATTTGGAGACCGAGCAATGACCGCGGGGTAGGTATCCTCGAGACGATGCGGGGCAAGATTTCCCTGCGTGACAGAGTTCAGGTACCAATTGGCGATAAGACATGGACAGCATCTCGATTTGTACATTTTCTTTTTCTATTTCGCTTCTCGGTAGAGTCCACAAATCTATTTCATTAGAGTCGTCTCGCCAGAAATTGACAACAAGGAATACTCGGCTATAGTAGCTCTAAACTGCATGGTGGCAGCACATGTGAACCCAGTAGTGGTTACAACTTACCACTTGCGTCTTGCAACATTCCTGGCTGTACTTCGTACGTCCTCCGCCAAAACACCTGCAGATCTTACGAATTCTCCGAAAAGCCTCACGATTTGACATGTGTCTTACTCGCGAAGACCGGACGAAAGCTTGATTCCAAATCTCAAGTGTCGCTGCAGCAGTCGCATACATGTACCTAGGTCTATGGTGAATTACTTGTTGGACCAACGAGACATAATGACCTTGAATCTTATTGAAATACTACAGCTTGCTAGATGACCACAATGATATCGCACGCTGTGATCATGTCCGGCCTGTCCACGCAATATTCGCTTGTCATTACTAGGCTGGTTCGACTCTAGTTACATGTATATGTCAAACGAAGACGTGTCTGTATCTGAGGCAGAGGATGACAAGCAACACAAGTAACCGCTGTATTGTGACTGTATTGCTTCCTTGTGGTTCTGTAGATAATTTGATTCTCAGGGTCCAAGACAATATTTAATCACGGATGTCTTGCATTTTGATTTGGCCAGTACACTCGGAAACAGTATACCAAGTCATCCAATCTCAAGCACAATTCACTCCTGACCATTTCCATCATGAAGTTCCTCGTCATCACCGCCATCCTCGGCACGAGTTTGGCCACTCACCACGGCTTACTCAAAGGTGCTCTTCCCCTTCCAGTCACGGTGGGTTCAGCCGTCACCGTATCGGTCACCCAGAGCCAGAGCGCGTCCGCCGTCTCGGGTGCCATACCCATAGCTACGGCTTCCGGCGCAAAATGTGGAAAAGGCTATACATACTGTGGATTCATGCTTCAGTCGGGAGGGCACAGTGAGTGGTTTGATGCGCTGCCAACGAGAAAGACAACGGCTAATTATCATGGCAGATTTTGCAGCAGAGGTCATCAACAAGACCTACTGCGATGCCCTTGAAGGAAACTGTGTCAACGGAGTCCCCAAGACCAAGACCGATCAGGCCGTTTTCTTGTGCATGGATGACAACCCGGCTTCGATTCAGTTGTTCTGCGCATGCAGTGGCAAGTGTTTGGACGAGCCTGCCACTAACAACATTGCTCATTGTGATGCCCCCTGTTACAATGGAGGGAAGTGCTTTTGAAGTATGAAGATTTCCAGCTAAGCCGCGTCTACCAAGTGCCACCGGGATGGTTCAAAAGCCATTCACCGGGCTCAAATTTTGTTTCGTACTCTCATTGGACCTGCTGAGCAAGGTCTTCTTGTTCTCATTTTGCAGAAATGAGAAATTATTCATGTCAGATGGTTGGGAAGACTTTTTCAAGACTGTGCCATTATTTCTAGGTAGTCAACGGGATCAAGCTTGAGTTGCAAACTCTTTCTTCAAACTGCCGATATCTGCAGCGGATGCCTTGCAACATCCTCCAACAAGATAGTTTTGAAAGCACCCATTGGCGCTCGAAGTGTTGACAATGCTTGCCAGTTGAGACGCCCAAGACTCCTATGCATGTCAATGTGATTAGTCGGTGAAGATGAATTATGTTGCAGACCACTTACGGTACTGACTTGTGTTTGCTGGCCTTCAGGCTTCTCCCATATCTTGGTCGTTGTGTTGTACACCTCACCCGTGGTGCCGTCGGGATATAGAACAATGGCGGGGGCTGCCTCCAGGCGACCGGCAGCGATCAGATCCTTTGTAGCAGCCTCGAATTCTTCGACCAAGCGAGATATTTTATGAAGCTTGGTGCAGTTGATGCCGATGCCCCATGGTCGAGCGCCTGGAGCGGCCGGGTCGACCATTGCTTCAACCACAGCGGATATCGACGAACCATCTGGCAGCTGGTATTCGTCTCCTGGGAACACTCCAGCCAGCCAAAATGGTGCCTTGATACCGGAATCCTGGACTGCCCTCCTCGCGGCTCGCAGTTCGTCCAGCCTGGGAATTGTCTCGAGGGCGACGTAGCTGATCCTCTCTATCAGACCAGGTACTGCTGTAAACAGCCTAAGTCGCTCCAAGTGCCATTGGTAGAGCGATTCCTCCGAGTCGTGTTCCTGGTCATACTTGCCGCTGTATTCTTGGCCAGGAATCATGCAGGCGCCATACGGACCGAGACTCAGGGCAATCTTGGCGTTGCTGTCTCGAGTCGCATTCTCTGCCACGGTCACAGCCTTTTCCATGTAATGTCCAATGCGGTCTTTCGGGATGCCATTTGGATAGTCTTGCGTCTTTGTTCTCTGGAATCCCTCGATAGATGTCTGATATGTTGCTGTCAGAAGAACATCTGCGCCTGCAGTAACAAAATCTCTTTGGCAAGCTAGTAGGGTTTCCTCGCCCTCGATGATGAAATGAGTCGACCACAACGGCTTGGAGTGGTCAAACTTGACGCCATACTGGTCTTCGAGGCTTGTTCCCAAGCCTCCGTCGAGGATCTGAATTGAAGGCATATTGAGATTGATGTTACAAAAGTCGAGGTGAATTCGCGCAGACAGACATACAAAAAGGTAAATTCCAGCAGTTTAAGCTGTGGCCTGTGCTGGATCAGCATGCAATTTTAGCGTCGGGGTCGCGTGGCCAGGCCGCTGTACCCACTGGAGTATGTATACCTAGCCATTATAATTTTGATTATATAATGAAATATACTACAACGAGGATTGACGGCAATTGGGCGTGCGCTTCAACTCAACATTGCTGTATCGAGCGAAATGGAAGTATGCGAATAGCAGTCTACTGTAACTACAGGAGTGAAAAAGGGGAACGAAGATATGCAAAATGGGAAATTCTCATGCATGAATGCCATATTTGGGAATTTGGGTGTCTGACTGAACGGGAAGAAGTAGTTCGACATCCTATAACGAAGACACGAAGCGAGACACATGGAATAGTCCTTTTCAGACATACTTAGAATGCTCGGATGATTCTACCTTCAAAGGCTGCTGCTCCACATGTCGAGATCCGAGAAGAGACACAAATCATTCTCACTCTACAGGAATTGTATCAGAACAACTGAATTCTACACCAACGTTCAACAACCAATCCAGACTTAGGTAGGTCGATCCATTTTTGCAGAAACGAAAAGTGGCTGGCGAAAAGATCAAGCGAGAAATTGTCCTCAAGTTTCTTGTGAATGGTGGACACCTTGGTCGCGCGCTGAAATCTTGGATCCGAGGCGTTCAGATCTCTGATGTACGCCTAGAATCATTAGTGAATGCAATGACAATCTCAATGGGTTCGCGAACCTCCAAGTTGCCAATGGTGCGGCATTTATAAGTGGCGTATTTCGACGCGACCTCATCATTATGACCGAAGACGTAGCCATCCTGTATATTCGCAGAGTCGTCGATACGTGATCGTTGCGGACTCAGATAATTTTGAGGACTTTTCGATATGCTGCGCACGTCCGTGAGTTACTGCGCGTGTGAGGCTGAATTGGGACCATGGAAGGCAAAGTCAATAATATGAGTGTGCGTTTCCCTCACCTTGGCTAGTGTGAAGTCTCGATTTCCTTAATTGTCTCTGTATCGGCGACAGACACCTTAAAATTCGAGTTCATACCGGTGCTCGTCGTCCTGCTAGTCCATGCACAACTGATTCCAGTATCGTAATCAGAGGCAATGGCAGGCTGCTGCAAGGCTGGGGGCAAGGCAGGCTGCTGCAAGGGTGGCCGTGGCACCGGTATCGAACTCCATTGGAAGAGTGGCGTGGCCGCAGGAGTACACGATGAAAGTGCGGCACATTGGGCGAGTTGGTCTTGGGAGATGTTGAGATTCGGCAAGAGATCAGAAGAAAATGAGCTGAAAAGGCGTTGTTATTTGGATGATTTTGTGTGGATTGAGTCAAGGATAAAGATTGAGCAAGAGATCGGAGGAAAAACAAGACTTGAGAAGCTCTCCTAGAAATTGGCACGAGCGTGGTCTGGACTTGACATTTCATCTGTTATTGTATGGAAGGTGCGTGTGTGCCTAGGTTCAGGCTTCGAACAAGCCAAGCAACTACCCACGTGCTTGCCTAGAGTACCTATATCGCCTGGTCACATATTGTCCAAGATGGCCTGCATGGACTCAATGTAGCTGTAGCGTGAATAGATTGCAAGCTCCTTCCATGATTACTGCAAGGAAAGGAGGCCTATCGATGATGTGACGGGGTCTAGACGAGTCTGGCGCCCTGGAAGTGTGCGGCAGGGACCTCCAGGGAAGGGAGTCAAACATAACAAGAAACACTGAAATCGTGGAAGCAACAGCCTATATCTGCTGATGTTCGGCCGGAAAATGACCAAGACCGTGACTTCCAGCTTGAGAATCGCGTATCTAGACCATCAATCGCCTGATTACTTCCACCCCAAGAAACCTAGAATGAGTCAACAATGATATCGAGGTAAGCACAATGGCTTCGCACTTGGTCCATACCTAACTCGCACAGTTTACATACTGCATGGAACTTGCTCCAGCCAAGTCTGTCACAGAAGACAGGACCGCATGCGGTGCAAGAAGAACTACAAGTGCATACACGCTCAAAAGCTGTGTTGATCTCCAAAAGTTGATGCTACGGGAGTTGCTGGTATGGTAAAATTTAGTTTTAGAAACCTCAATTGAAGTCCTCTCGTCAGCAATTGTTCAACTTACAACGATCGTCTCGGCGACTATGCTGTGATACGTGATACACATGTTGGTTGCAAGTTTCCAAACACACCTAGGTTTCCCAATTTGTTGGACCCCTCTTCGATTTGCTACCGCGTTCAGTACCGAACGCCTGGATACACGTGCCGGGAACAATCGATTTGGAGATTTCCTACTTATTGCTTGGCAATACACACCTGAAGTGTCACTGGTTTCGTACCAACTTAGAGTAACCAATTCCGAATGCATCAGCAACTCGACGAATTTCACCGTTCTCGGAGCTTCGGGGTGCCATAACGAAGCCACGAATACACAAACAGTGTCTAATCCCCCAAACATATCGACTTCGTCAAAGAGCAGTGGTCACGCAAACCGAAAGCTGCCCATGGTGCAACTTAGGGTGAGCAAACCGGCTCGATTTCTGCCGAATGCATACTGAAGCCAAGCATCGTAGGCAATACTCATGAGCCTCGCTTTGATGGAAACTATTTTGAGTCCAACATGATGCTTCGACTATGGACGGATGCTTGCATGTTGTTGGCAGAGTTCTTGCACAAGGGAACGTCATATCGAGAGATTCAAGTATAAATACACGTCGAGACGACCTAGGTTTCCAGACAGGAATAGACCATCGCAGAATACGAGAAGACAATAAGAACATCAGCGGAAACAGCAACCAATCAACCAAGAATCAAGCAACAGAACTTCAAACACTACAATTGGTGGTCAGGCAGCAACCCCCTGTGAGCGCGAATAGCTTCAGACGCCGAAAATATAAATACCTGCCTCCAGCCAAGATCCCTTTCTACCAAACTTTTCCAAATACAACAAAAGAAAACATCATAATCCAGAGATTTCGTAGCTCAGAACGCACTTTGTAAAACACCACTTTGTGTTTCTCATAGTTCCAGACATTCTATTCCCGACATCATGAGCAACGAAAATCGCTTCCCTGACAACATGAGAGAGAGCGAGGCCGTGGGTCAACTCACCGCCATGGCCAAAGACAACACCGAGCGTCGGGTTTCCGAGGGCCAGGGTGGAATTAACGGCCCAAAGGTTTTGGACATGACCACTGGCCAGTCCGAGGCTGTCCACAACTGCCAGGAGTCTGGCAGCGTTAGCGACCCGGCCATGAAGGACTTGCCTCAAGCCAAGCAGGACCAGTGGAACAACGAGTTGAAAAATCTGTCGAGCCACTAATCTGTCATACGTGCTAAGCAGTGTGAATGCAATAAGCATGGAGCAGGTCGTGGCATGGTATGCACCAGAAGTAATGGTATCAAACATGAGGGTAGTCGATCAGTTGGTTGGTTCATATGCATGCAGTCAATGAAAGGAAATAATATCGAGCCTAATATTCCCGTGAAAAGCTTAACTTGGGCCAAGATGTTAGGGAAACCACCTTGAAACAATATGTTCGTAGGTTAAAATGTTCGACGAGAATGAAAATCTCCCTGTTCACCATAATTCTAAAGATAAATTACCACCGGAACGATACTTGTAGATGTGCCTCTTTGCAACAAATATGCAATCATGATTGCTTCGAGATTGATAGGATCGCACTGTAAGCTTTCCACCACCTGACTCCGGCGAAATGAAAAACAGTATACAAATCTTAATTATTTACATCAAAAATAAATGGACTCTTTATTTTATAGTGTTTACACACTAAGACTTTGAGAAACATATACGATGATCACAGATAATGGCACAAATGCCCTGGCTTCTAGGATCAGTTGATAAGTAAACGCAGCACCCTTCCTTTGTCTTGCCTAACATTCCATATCAGCCTCGATTGGCATTTTGTGAGCTAGCAATCCGGGTCCATACGCAAGCAAAAATTGTGTTTACTTGTAGTACTCTTTTGGCTATTTGAGTCACTACAAAGGAATCCATTGGTTGGAATAACATCCCTGTGTATTGGCTGGGTCCGGTTTCTCTATGTAGTACTCGAATCGCGCAAAGGGGTCACCTCCTTTGTTGACACAAACATCCACTGGAACCATCGACAGCCAACAGGCCAGGTTCATTCCTAACGATGTCGATATATATCAACAACATATTTCTTGCTATAAATCCAAGGTCTGAAAAATTAAACTTCTGTTTTTGCCAAACCCAACGGTTTTTTTCTTAAGAAATAACGAAACAAACGAAGATGAAAGAGAAGATTCTGATTCCTGCCAAGAACGACGAGTGTTTTGTAATACTCGAAACAGTGGCAGAAGAAAAAGATTTCCTGAAATCGAATCGGGAAGAAGATGACGCTCGTTTCGAGGCACTCCACTCCATGACCGAAGCCGATTTATTCAGACAGCTACGACATGATGTCGCTAATGTTATCGAAATACTAGATGAGCTGGCGAAACTCCTCAAGCAGGTCATGGAGCGGTATGGGGAAGACGACCAGAAGGACTCTCCTATCGCCAAGGCGGCATCTAATCTACACCTTTCAGTTTGTTGCGCGGGTCACTTTCTGGGTAAAAAGCTCAAGGCTCCTGACAGTAAACGTTTGCTAGATGATGCGAACAGGGACATGAGCAAGAAATTCGAAGATCTAGATGACGTACACCAAACTTCATACAAGGCTGCCTTTGTTGACGTGTGGGAGAGAGAAAGATGGTTCGAACATTTTCCGCATGACTGGAGGTGGCATCTTGCAAAGTTCAAGCGCGATCATCCCAACCTCGAATGAACCCTCTTGGCAAATAGGTGGAACACAGCTACATGAGATCATGGGAAACAAGGAGAACCGACATTGTATCTCAATACCCTAAAGGAAATCAGTTATTATAACTGTTATACACTCTATCGCGGAGAAACTAATGTTGATTACCTTCAACATAGTGGTTGACGATATTTTGATTTTCGATTTATGACTCTCGTCCCCTGTGATGTTTTACCGGTTGCTGCAAAATCTTTCCATATCTGATTGGCCCAAAAGCCAGATTTCTACATTCGTCAGAATCGAATAGAATTTCAATAATTGTGAACCAATGGCAAATATTGTGTGACGACACTCCTCTTCTGCATTCCAAAATTGCCACACTCGTATGCACAGACCCTCATCTCATCCTCCGCATTCTCAATGTTTACGAAGCGCGGTGAGGTCGGTGATGACCAATGGCATCCACCACGGCATGTGACGGGATCCTCTGTCAGTGAGCACAATAGTACTGCAATGGTACACACGTCATTCTCCGAGTCATGTTTCGTTTTCTATAATTATTCATGACAATCTCGCAGCAGCCAAATTCGGCAACTTTCTACAATACTATCGAGTCAGCCATCGTACGTTTCATGTTAGATTCCGCGGGCCGCTCGAGCATGAGCCTAAACAAGATCACGAACGGTGAACGGCGTCTGCTAGTTCCTCCTCGCAAGACCGCCATCTTATTTTCAAAATTCAACGTGTATTACAGAGTATTACCTTACCCAACTACCGATCGGTTCAAGCTGTCCGCTTGGACATATTTCGTCCATGTGGTTCCCCACATCGTCGGGCCAAGGTCCTTTACTTGTGCCCACTGGCCCACGGGCGTTGCAGTGCGCACAACACAACGCAGATAGTCAGTGCGCGGCTCTGGATGCAGCGATCAACAGCGGCCCCATGACTGTCAATTATCAATAGTGTGTATGTCGCTGCGCTCAGAGCTGCAGCCGCAACAGCTTTGCCGTCGGCATCCGATCTCCATGTTCGAAGATATCAATGATATGCCACTTTCCAAAACGAGGCAAATCGGGAATTGCACATTCGAATCCACTGCCCTGCATACAGCGTGGCGGGCACTACCAGTGGGCCACGGTTACAGCATCGCTGATAATGCAGCGGAAAAAGATTAAGATTTCCTCTCACGTCAAAGCTAAGCTTTCAGCGACCCGCTTCGTCTCCCCGACGGGGAATCCACTGCGTATGGTACCTGGGCGATGGGTGAGCCAAGATCCGTCGCCGAAAGGTCCTTGGGCGGAATATGGATCCTCGCAACGGAACATGATATACGATTAAGGTCGTAGATCTGCTTCGTAGTGGCGGACTACTGGACTTGCTAGCCCGGGGTATGTGTACATACCCGGCAGCCGTGCGGTATACTACCACGGCCGTCTTCCGTATTTCAATAAAGATTATCTCGTGGGATGTGGCTGGCTGGCTGGCTGGCTGGCTGGATCGGAGCATTTCGCCGCACAGAGGCTCGCTTGTAGTGATTGTTACGTGTGACTGCCGGTGGGTGGTGGTACAGCGTTTTGTGTGACGAGATGGCATAAAGAATGCAACGCCTCGCCTCTATCTCGCGACCAAAAAAAGAATGGGACACGACGACATCTCTCGTCCGAAAGAAAGAGGAAAAGAGCCAACATTCGATGACCCCCGGCAGCGGTAGCGGAAGCTAATTGGCGAACCGGACGCCAAGATCCGAATTGGCGTGCGCCGTGTGCGCTCGGATCGCCTGTCATCGACACCCTGGTACTGGGCAGCTTGGGCCTGAGCAATTGTAAAACGACTCGGTTACTGAACCGCGAGCCGTGCCCTGTACGTAGTATTAGTTGGGCCTTAGCTTCGAGATCGTCCGAAGTCTTTGGATTGTTTCCTCTGCCTTCTCGGGCTCATGATCGTCCCAAGGTTGGCGTCTCTTTTCCCAGGCAACGGGACATTTGGAGTTTGGACGACGGCATCTCTGGATACTGATCTGGTGAAATGTCCTATGCTAAAGTCTGCCGTAATGTGCACATATGAGTCCAGTATAGATAATCCATGAAATTCGAATAAGGACCCGTTCATCACCACCATATGCCAATCAAGGACGGTGGCTTTGACCGAACGCTTCACCTGGACCGATACCCGCAGCACCATTTGAATAGTCCCAACGTGCTTCTCCCCTCTCTCCCTGCATTCGCCCTTCACCTGTTTCAGATGCTCTGCAGCGCAATGCATCCACGTGGGAGACTTCAGACCAGTTTTAGTCTGGGCCCTTTTTCTCTGCTTTCTTCGGGCCCTAAGCAGAATCCGGGGGCAGGACAGCATCGGCGCAGAGGCCGTAACCGGCATGGTGCTGGAAGTCTAACTGGTACGCCATGTGAGACGATGCAACCCACCTTTGACAAACTCACCCACGGCCTGGCTGGCTCTGGCTCTCGACGGAGCCGCGGTCTTCCATCGAGTCGAGCAAAGTCCGTCCCCGGGTGTCCACAGTTTCTCTGTCAATCTCCTTACCTGTCCAGTAATGCCTCCATCTTGGAAACCATGGTTCGCGATGGATGTTCTGTGGGGCTCTGCGACGCTCGGGGGGTGTCTTGGCCCAAGATGATCAGACCTTGGAAGTTTGGTTCTTTGGGTTCCCTTTTCTGAAAGGGAAGGGTCTCTTTTCCAAGGATATGAACAGCCTGTCGCCCCTCTTATGATCCGCAGCCATGGGGACCTGGTTCTTGTTTTCCTTTTCTTTTTGATTCTCCATACTTGCGAAAAGGAAATTCAATATGATCTGGCGGACGACAGGCTTCAGTTTCATCCTCGCCGCCTTGATGGCGCGCGGCGCTCTCAGTCAGTCGGTGGCTGACATGATTGCGGCAGTGCCGCAATGTGCAGTACGTGTATTGATACATCTATCGGTGCTGAAGTTGACTAACACAAGTTATTAGCTGCCATGTGTCGTCCAAGGTGTGGTGGGAGGAAACTGCCCAATGACGGATATCAAATTGGTCGAGGATTGCATTTGCACGAACAACACGTTGATGGCTGGCTTGTCGACTTGCGTCCAGACATCCTGTGACTTTGCCGACCAGGTCACATCCGGCAACCTTCTCATGAGCATGTGCGCCGCATATCCTAAGGAGTCCCGAGTCGACGAGGTACGAACCGTCGCCATTATAGCACTGGCCTTGTCATCGGGCGTGGTGACGGCCAGATGCATTGCACGATACCAGATGACGAAGAGGTTGTGGAGCGACGACTGGACGGCTATATTCGCGACGATCATATTGCTTGGCGGCGCGGGCCTCGAACTGGCCAGTGCAAACCTGGGCTTCGGTATGCACTTCTGGGACGTATACGTGACCAAGGCGACACGACTACTACAGATGTTCTACACCATCGAAATATTTTATACCTGGGTCAAGTTGATCGCCAAGGCGTCCATCATCTTCCTATACATGAGGGTCTTCACGGCGAGATGGTTCAAAAAGGCCTGCTATGGCTGCTTGGCGTACTGTTGCGTCTCCTTGACCATCTTCACCTTTGTCATTGCATTCCAATGCTCGCCAGTCGAGGGCGTATGGAACCGCTTCATCACCAAGAAGTGTCTCGACGTCAACGCCATTGGCTATGCCGGCGCTGTTCTGTCTGTCGTGGAGGACCTTGTGCTTATCATTCTGCCAATGCCGGAACTACGAAAGCTTCAGATCAGCGGTCGGAAGCGCATTGGTGTTGCCCTCATGTTTGCACTGGCATCCTTTGCAACCATCACCAGCATGGTTCGCCTCAAGTTCTTGGTCCAGTTCAGCACCACGCTGGACAGCACCTTCGATAATGTGGACGCCATTTTGTGGTCGACGATTGAACTTACCTGCATCATTGTGTGCGGGTCATTGCCGCCATTGCGACCGTGGTTTGGAAAGCTCATTCCCTCGATCAACACCATCAAGTCCATCAGTCGCGCCGGTGCTCGTTCCAGGAGCAAGTCGAACCCATCGAATCCCAAGTCTGCGAACTTTACGGACCAAACCCAGTCAAAGACATATCTCGAGGACAAGGAGCTAGGGTCCCCCTCCAGCGATGAGTACCCGTTGAAGCCAATGGATAACAAGAAAATATGGAACGAGCCGTAAATCATGACAATTATCATGTGAGCTTGGGCACACTGTATATAGACATCTTAGCATTCAATTATTATGATGACATGACTTGATGAAGCGTTATGCTGCTTAGACAATTTTGTATCATGTTGATTCAACCAACGATGATATTTGAAGGCAATTTGAAGAAAATCATCCCAACCTTGCTATCTCGAGAGATATTTCGTCCCGTAGTCATCAGATCTCCACTCATTCTTCGAGAGTTAGATACAGACTCAAGTTCGAAGAAGAAGTTCAGATGATTGCTGTGAGTGAAACAACGTTTTTCAGTTCGATTTTGTCGCCCATGTCAAAGTCGTAAAAGACAGCATCGTTATTCGACATCTCCACGTCCGTCTGTGGCGTATCGGTCATGACATAATCTGACATCTCAACATCGATAGACGACGAGGCGGGCTCTTTCGAGGCGCTGTATGAGTCTAGAAGGACTTAATCCATAAAACTAATGTCATCCACTTCCATGATCGTGTCTCCGTCTCCGGGTTCTCCGAGTTGGCGCAAAATGACACCTCACCAACCGTCGTGGTTGTGTTTTGCGTGCTTGGGTTTCTTGGCATGGTCTGGCTCGACGTCGTCGTCTACAGCCTTGATCCCGACAGAGAACCTCTTTCGCTTTCCACCTGTAGATGCATTCCTGCTACATCATGGGAAAGGGAGTTCAGAGCTAGGGCAAGGTCGCATCAGAGGTCGGGCAGATGCTTGAGCGCCTGCATGGCAACAACGAAGGCGCAGAGGTCCGCTGCAACAGTGCCTACGCCTGAGCCCATCCACGCGACTCCCTCTCGCTCGATGTCGAAAGCCTTTGGCCATGATGCAGACAAGCACCCGACCAGCTCCCAAACGAACACGACAGCAAAAGCAGACTACGGAAACCTTAGGGTTAGCCATTGCGTCGACCGTCAGGGGTGTACTTGGTTTGTGCTTACTTCTTTGAAAGACCACAGTATTGTCGGTTATCTCCCGAGAATGTGTAGCTTTCATGAGGCTGGCTTTCGGCCATGGGACACGACGTGCCGGCAAGTCAAGCCGTAAAATTTCGAATCCTCCCCGCCCAATTTCACGTGGAGGTCAACCGTTCCTTGATTTCTTGGCCTGTCGAGATAGGCAAGGGGGGTCCGACCCAAGCACTGCCCAGACCCTTGGTACCCATCTCCCAGTCGAAAAACGTGTGTGCCATCAAATTTGAACACCAACAATTCGTATGTCTCAGCAGCTGTCCTCGGACGCAAAATCGATGAGGAATTCGGTACCGTCGGGTCTTGGGACCGGTATCTTGATCTCGCAGTAGATGTCTACTGCCTCGACAAATGTTCCCAAGCAGTCACCAAGAACCTCTTCAACATCCATGATTGCACACCCGACACCTGGGACAGCTGCAGTATTCTTGTCATTCGACACCTCCGTGTGGTTCTTGCGGCGGCGTTCCGCCGGTTCTTTTGCGTTAATCGAAAAGGCATTTGTACTGCGCGACTCCAGTCGTTGAAGTGCCGTACTTGGCTACCCGCTCTGGCTGCCACTAGAATAGCAACCACTATTGGCAGCCTTGAAGTCAGCAACGTCGAGCCAGCAAAGAAAACGGGGAGGGTAAGACTGACCATCCACCACGACTCCCTAAGTACCTGCGACGAATCGTCCGAAGGTTGGATGGAATTTGATCCGAAGTCAGGAAGGAGAGCAATAGAGAAATGAATTAAAAGGGATGATCGATGAGAAGATTGGAAGTTCCAGCAAAGACTTTCCGGTAAGCGGATGATTGAAGACGTTGGCTGCAAGGATTCGATTCTTCTCGATAGTTAGCGTCAGAGCTCTCATGGTGAAGCTGTCGCCCGGTGACATCCAACAAGAAAAGGTTCTCGAAGGATGGCCAACTGAGTTGTCAACAATGAATGGCCCCTCTGAATTCTAGAAGTCATGTCAACATTGAGAGTTGTAAGGAACGCACTCTTGTTTTTATCCTACCTACCCAAAATGCGTCTTAATTGCCATTCTAATACCAGCCGTGGAAGGAACGATATTCTACAAGTGGTCTTTATTGGGCTAGAACACTTTGGATGATGCGACTCAAGTCAACTCACGAATTGGCTGGGTAGGAACGAAAGGCGTGCGCTTTTTTCGCGGCAGGTGCACGAATTGTCCCAATTGTTGTGTCTGGCCAGGCCCTTCTAGATGCTGCTGGTGACGTGCATGTGGCTCCATTGACTTTCCCACGGAAACTTCAACTGCGATTGAAGAGAAGAAGTAGCGAGGATTCAGTACCGCCTTCATCTGAAAATTTCACGTCCGTGGCAAGTGCGTCGTAAGTGCCTAGGCACCTACCTCAGCAGTCTGAAAATCTTTTGATAGAATACTGCGAGTCGGACAAGCGAAAACCTGAAGTATACCTAGGTATACACAGAGTTGTGATGCAGTCAGTATGCTTCGGAGGAAGGTACACAATATCAAATTGATCGTGACTGAATGTTTCACTACGGGCTTCACTCTGTATTGAAATCTATTCAAGCCCATAGTCAGCCATTCTACGTGTACGTAAGTGATGCTAAACCCCCAAGATTTCGCATTCGTCGCCCGCTCGATACCTCTTCATTACAATCCCATGGGCAGTAACTCAGGCATACCCATTCTTTCCACTGACAACCCCGTATGCCCCGCCATTCTTTGAGTACATCTCCCTCAAGTCATTTGCCAGAAGCGAGGGCTTCTCAAAAGCAGCGAAGTGACCACCTTCGGTGTGCACCTTGTTCAGGACAAGGTTGCCGAGCGTCTTATTCCACGAAGCCGGGAATACGTACAGCTCCTTGGGGAACTTGCTCACTCCGATCTTGACATCTTTCAGGTATCCCGAGACCACCTCCGACCGCTTCTCGTCGGTGGTATGCTTGCTGTCGTAGTAGACCCAGAGCGAGGCGAGCGGCCCGGGCGTGCTGAACCAGTAGATGCTGATCCACTTGCAGACCTCGTAGTCGGTCCAGGGGTAGCTGTCGGTCCAGTCGTGCAGCTTCTCGTAGATCCAGCCCAGCAGGCCCACGGGCGAGTCCGTCAGGGAGTAGCCCAGGGTCTGCGGCTTGGTCGAGTGCTCGCCGGCGTAGCCGCGGCCCTCGTCGTTGAACCACGCCATGCGCTTGAAGCCGTCCTCGTCCGCCTTGGTCATGGTCTCCTTGTACTCCTTGGCCACGTCCGGGAACTTGTCTTCGGTGGGCTCCGTGGGGATGGGGAAGTTGTAGTGCGAGCCTTTGCAGCTCTTTGGATACAGATATCCCAAATATCTCGTGACCATGTAGCCTATGTCTCCTCCCTAGCAGTCAACGTATATTAGCATTCTCGTTTGCAAAGCACGGAAATTATGCGATTATTGTATCTTTCGATAGCCTACCTGAGTCACGTATTCCGGGTACCCCAACACATCCACCATGAGTTTCTGGAACGTTTCGGCCGTCTTCATAGCGCCGAAGGCAGGCTGGTGAACCCGTGACGAGAAACCATAGTTTGGCATTGACGGGGCGACCACGTCGAATGATGGGTGGTCTTTGCCGCCGTCCAAGAGCAGAGGCAGCATCTTCTCGACCTCATCGAAAGAGCCAGGCCATCCGTGACAGAATAGAAGCGGAATGGCGTTGGGGTTTGGGCTCTTTGCGTGGACAAAGTGCAGGTCAATGGGATCGTAACCTTCGAGCTCGATCCTGGTCGTGTACTGAGGCATCGTATTGAGCTCCGCCTCGGCTTTTCTCCAGTCAAAGTCCTCTTGCCAGTACTTGGCCAGTCGTTTGACGTCGGCCAGAGGTGCGCCATATTCCCAGCCAGATCCCTCGATCTCGGGTGGGAAGTCGGCGGCGGCGAGCTTCTGCTTCAGCCGGTCGACCCGGGCCTGGGGGATGTCAATCTTGAAGGGCTTGACTTGCGACATGTTGGCGAGATGTCCACTTTGTGATGTAATGAAGATTCGATTATTTTGAAATGAATTTTGTTGTTCACACTCCTGTTCTTATACTGTTGTGGTTTGCTATACCATGTACCGATCAACCAACCAAGCAAGGGCTAAGCTGCGGAGCCGAAAGCGGGGTCGGGTTCCAAGGCAGCCAGCTTGAAAACCGACCCGGCGCTGCCGGGGAAAGGTGGGGCCACGCCTTACAGTTGACATTTATACACGTTGCATTCTTCGATGCATCCCTTACATTCAAATCAGATCACTGGCAATGCTGACAAATGATATGATAGACAGATTCTATCAGAATTGAGTGTTGCTAGACCATAGAAGAAGACTTGCCGTTATGTTCTCGAGTTCTCTTTCACGGAACATGGAACCACCCATTTCAAGTCCGCGCCGATCTGTCAAGACATGACGTGCTTTATTCCCAATGTGGGGGTTTTATACCAACAGCATTTGAGTCAAACGGAAACCAATCAGCCGAATCGTTATTCATAAGAATGGCGTGAGATCATGACCTGAAGAGTCAATGCGACCGAGGTGGGTATCCAAGACTTTGCATAAGAGAATGTCGTTTGCCGGACGCCCTTTTGCTATTAGCACCGGCTCGGCACAGGACAGACACCCGCATCTGATGCGCGCACAACGACCAGCCAGGCAGCAAAGAGGGGTTCTGCAGGTCTACTGTACTCTATTTGTTTAGTCGGTATCATGCATACCATGTTCTATTGGACGGACGCGGAGAGTAAGACTTGCATGGTGGCAATCAAGTGCAATTGAGCAATTGAATCGCCCACGGGGAAATGAGGAGAATAATGCTATATTGTGTATACACGGTAATTGTGAATACAAATTGAGTGGAATGACTTGACACTGAACATCAACCATGAGATAGCCGAAAACGGTAATTCCATAATCTGTAGAGTATCAGCGATTGGGTACATCGAATTTGATTATAGAACATTAGCCGAGCTAATAAGTCAACCTTGGCTGGGTATAGGCGGCGCCTGAGGCCTGGCAGAGGTTTCAATCTTGGCTGTCGAAATCATTTGAATATTGATGATTAAAAAAACGTGTGTTTCCAAAGAATTGAAGAGGATGGAAGTGTACCCCTTGATATGTTGTGACAAACTGAGAAAGATTCCATCCGCGGGGCTGAACTGTCGTGCGATCGTAATTGTTACCTGGAGCTTGCTGATCCGTACAACATGGTGTTGCCTCGGACGCACAAGCTGATCAAAGCTGAGATCCATTATGTGTTGCAATCAACAATTCCCCTGAGCAGACGCATATACTGCCGTTTCTTCAAAATCATACCGCGTATAGCAGTGCAACGTCTTCCAGACAAAGAAGTCTTCAGACACCCGAGTACGGGCCAACCCTTGGGCATTGCTGTGTCGCTCAGTGCCCGCTCAAGTTTCAACAAAGAGAAGAAGACGCCAGTAGGGATCAGCTCGAGGCGGCGCCACGGCAACTTTTAGTGGGTAAGTGGACATGCATCACGCTAATGCAACTGTCTATGCGCATCCGGGACCTAAAAAAAAATCTCGAACCACCATACAACAGCCGGCTACCGAGAAAAAAAAAACTTTTTGTTCGCTTTTAAACTCCTTCTAGATTCAGAGCTACATCTTCTCTGCGTTTGTCTTATCTACGGGCACATCGCCAAACACCATCATCACATGTGGCATGGCAATGGCGACTCCAGAGTCAAGACGCGATCGCGGTGCCCCGGCCGTCGAGGCAGATGAGACGGCGCCTCTCCTGGGCGACGCCTCTTCTGCCGCGTCTCAGTCAACGGTGGCTGATCGCTCCTCAGAGCTATGGCTCCTCTGCGAATACTCGGTCCCGCTGATCGCGACTTATTTTCTTCAGTACTCCTTCACCGTCATCACGACCCTGGTGGCCGGGCACCTGAGCTCCGATGACCTGGCCGCCACCAGCATCGGTCTCACGACTGTTAACATCATCGGCCTGGCCACCTTTGAGGGAATGGCCACTGCCTTGGACACCCTCTGTTCGCAAGCTTATGGATCCGGAAATCTGCACGGCGTCGGTCTGCACGTGCAGCGCATGCTGGTGCTCATGACGCTCGCCATCATACCCATCGGCGCCGTCTGGATATGTTCCCCTTGGATCCTGCCGCTCTTCGTCAAGCAGGAACATTTGGCTGTCATGGCCGGTTCTTTCCTCCGAGTGAGCTTGATCGGTCTGCCTGGTTATGCGTCGTTCGAGGCGCTGAAGCGATTCCTGCAAGCCCAGGGCGACTGCAACGCCGCCCTGATCGTCCTCATCATCTGCACGCCCGTCAACGCCTTTCTGAGCTGGCTCTTTACGTTCAAGCTGGAGATGGGTCTCGAGGGAGCGGCGCTGGGTGCGGCCCTGTCCAACAACTTGCGCCCCATTCTGCTTGTGCTCTACATCGCCTTCTTTGCCAAGTGGTCCCACCAATGCTGGGGCGGGCTCTCGCGCGAGGCCTTCACCAACTGGGGTCCCATGGTCCGTCTGTCCGCGGCCGGTTCCATCGTGAACCTAGGAGAGTGGTTCGCCTTTGAGATCTTGACCTTCAGTACTTCGTACGTCAGTATCGATGACTTGGCGGCCCAGACGATCCTGAACACCCTGTCCGTGACCGCCTGGCACATTCCGTTCTCCATCAGTGTTGCCATTAGTATCCGTGTTGGCCATCTCATTGGCGCTGGCCTGGTCGACGCCGCTCGGCGGGCCGCCTCGATCTATGCCGCTGTGTTCACAGTGGTTGGCATTTTCGATGCCGCGGTGATGTTCCTGCTGCGCAATGAGCTGCCCAAGATCTTCACCGAGGAGAGCCACGTCCGTGAACTTTGCGCCCAGGCCATGATCACTGTTTCCGTTTTCCAGATTATTGACTCCATCAACTCTGGTACCAATGGTATGCTGCGTGGTCTCGGTAGGCAGTCGGTCGCGGGCTGGATCATCTTCCCTGTGCAGTATCTTTTCGCCGTACCACTTGCGGCGTGGCTAGAACTCGGCTCGCCAGACCTCAAGCTCAATGGACTGTGGCTGGGTCTCGCCGCCGGCTTGACCGCCACAGCTTTGATTGAGTGTATCTACATGAAGGTCACAAAGTGGCAAGATTGTGTAGAGAGCGCAAAGTCGCGGGAGGAATGAGGTGAATTCGAGGCGAAAAGGAAAAAGAAAATGTCACTGTCTATATAGGTAGTAAAGATAAAGTACACTAGAGCATTGATAACAAGTTGATCAGTCGTTCCACCCAGCCATCCCCCAACAAAGAAAATTCGAGAAGAAGAAAAACATTAACCACGTCTCTTGGTAGGGTAATAATCCTCATCGCTCCCGGCATCCGAGTCGGGCTCGCTGCCAAACACCTTGCGTCGGATCCTCTTCCCTCCCCGTCCCGGTTTCGCCGCCTCCCTCTGCTCCTTCTTTCTCCTGGCGCTGGCCAGGCCCTTGGACACCTCGAAAGCGAAGCCGATGTTCTCGCCGCCGTCGGGCCGGCGCTCGTGGCTGTCGATGCGCCACTCGGGCTTACTCGGGTCCCAGACGCCGTCCGGGATGACGATCTCGTACAGCGTCGTGCCGTGGTAGTCCTGGGGCTTGAAGCAGGAGACGGTGTTGCTGGCGGCCTCCATCACGATGCCGTAGGAGGCGTTGTAGAAGTTGCCGCCAATGGCCGGGCTGTCGGCCGCCAGGAGCGTCGCGGCGATGAACCACTCGTTGCCGTTGTTCTCCCGGTGCGTGAAGCGCGCGTAGTTGACGGCCGACAGGCCCGACGGCGGCGGCAGCTCCAGGTCGCCCGCCTCGTTGAAGGTCAGGTCCCGCCCGCCCACGTTGTACGCGAACAGGTCGTTCTTGACCCCCTTGGTCGGCTCCATGTCCATGCGCGGGCACCCCGGGATGCCCTTGATGCACTCGTTGTAGTCGTCGATGATGAGCTGCGGCAGCCGCGAGCGCAGCATGTTCCACCCGATCCCGGCCATGCCCTGGCAGGCGTTGTTCAGCTCGCGGTGGTCCTTGGGCGAGATGTAGCGGCGGTTGGCTGCGAGGCCGACGGTCGGCTTGTGTCGCCCGCCGCACGTGTAGCCAAAGTGCACGAGCTGGCCCGGGTCCTCGCGGCGGTCGTCGCGGCGGTAGTGGAGGATCTGCCGGCACGTGGCGATCATGTCCTCGCGCAGCTCGTCGTCGGGGATGAAGTCGCGCAGGATCACCATGAAGATGTCCTTGGTGTCGGCGTCCCGGAAGATGACGCTCTCGTCCTGCGGTATGATGTACTGCAACTTGGACTCGTCGAGCAGGAGGATCTCCCGGCGCTTGCCCTGGTTGTACCTCTTGTCCTTGAGGGGTTTCTTGTGAGAGAATCTCTCCCACTGGTCTTTCCCTGCCGCGGTAGAGGCCATGTAATAATTATCTGTTGGGTATGGTACCTCGAGCCGCTTCAGCTCGACGACTTTGATCTTTTTCATGTATTTCTGCTTCTGCTTTTCAGTCCATCGCATGCCCAGCTGGTCGATGACCTCTTCCACTGGAGACAGAGACTTCTTCTTCTTGCGCGATGCCTTTGCTTTCTTCGGGGTGACTGCCTCGACTGCCTCGACTGCCACCTTGACTGCCGTCGTGGCTGCCCTTGTGACTGCCGTCTTGACTGTCATGTTGACGGAACGGACACAGTTATACAGTTCAAGAAAAACCTATCGTTATGGAATGCTGCGAATAACACAACGCGAATGATTATATAGTTGGTTTTTCTAGAACCAGATAACTTCGAGGAATCAAAGATGATACTTTTCGTGATCAATCACCTGGACTTCAGGGAATTATTTCAATATCATCATCACCTTTCCATCGTGCCAATTTCTTTGATCAAATTGGACTATTCGGCTTTCTTTGATACTATCAGCTCAGCAAAGAATAACATTCTACTTTCTTTCTCTCGGCCGCCGAGTTCGTTTCCAGAACAAAGAATCGAATGGGGATTCTGCATCGCCACCATGGCTTTGTCTTCCGAGATCGTCGACGAACCAGGCCTCGAGTGCGAATTGATCAAGAAGAACAAGTACGAATAGCAACCAAGCTTGTGTATCTACACCTGAGAGTCTAGACCAATCTACATCCTGCCTTGACAGCGCGCACCTCGAAACATCGAACCTCTATTCCCCATCCGGCCATTACCGGAACAGATCAAAGAATGTAACATGGCGGATTGAGATTCGTATGGCAGAGAACTCTGTTAGCTAATTTACTGCTTGTATGAAACACATGTCATCAACTTTGAGTAGGTATCTAGATATGAGTATTGTTATCAGGCGCTTGCTAGCAAATCATTGGACAATGACAAGAACTGAAATAGTCACAACATGGGATCTATTTAATTCATAATACAGCTTCGAACCAATTTCAGCGGTCATTCATTCTCACGCACTGGTATCCGTATAGCTCGTCTGCGTGGTGTTTCCTCTACAGGCCATCGCAATTGGCAGTGGCCTCAATACAATGCGACTATTACCAAACATGGAGTTCCGCAATTCGGAGAATGAATACTCGAAATTTGTGAAATAATTTGATGGATCTGTGCAACTTCTTGGCTATGAGCTCACCCTGTATCATTTAACGCGGGTGAGAATATTCAAATCATGCCGGATCCATTCGTTGTACGAACCCATGTCGAAAGTGACCCAGCATAAATCTTACATGTTTTATTTCGAGGGTGTCTTATGAAAGGGCTTTTAATGCTACCATATTCAGATTGGAAAAGGTACGTGCTGGCAACGCGATAAGCTGAACGAATCCCTGAACATTTATGATCCAAACACCCCCACTATTTCGGACCTATACCATGAACACTCCGATTCTAGTTCGGAGATCCGGTCCAAGATACTACATTATCGACCATGCAAACCTATGCCGGTCTTTTCCATATGTTGTTGCGTCGTCGCAAGTGCGTTATCATGCGACCAGGGTCATCGCAGCGTGGCGAGACCACTCAAGCAACAAGGTGGTGCGATGAACTCGTACATATACGTCCACGGCGCCGCTCGAAACCAAGATGGGCATTGGGCAATCCTAGCAGTTCTCGTCACTGGCCATACTCAAAATGGCCACCGAAATCAACAACGCGTCTCCGAGCGAGAAGACGCGCGACGAAAAGGTGCCAAACTACCAGAGCGATGTAGGCGACATCGAGACGGCCACGGCCGACATTGACCACTTCGCCGAGGTCCGGGAGGTGCGCCAGGGCCTCAAGCAGCGACACATCCAGATGATCTCGCTGGCGGGCGCCATCGGCACGGGGCTGTTCCTCGGGTCCGGCAGCGCGCTCGCCAAGGGCGGCCCCCTGGGCGCCTTTCTGGGCTACACGTTCACGGGCATCCTGGCGTCGAGCGTCGCCCTCGCCGCCGGCGAGCTCGGCGCTTTGGTCCCGCTCAACGGCGGCATCGTCCGCTACTCGGAGCTCTTCGTCGATCCTGCGCTCTCATTTGCCGTCGGGTGGAATGTGGTCTACTTTTATCTGACGTCGTGTCCGAATGAGATTGTTGCCGCGGCGGTCTTGATAGAGTACTGGCTCACGATCAATAATGCCATTGTAAGTACTTGACCATCGCATTCGCAAAGAAGGAAGCTGACATTGTTCCAAGTGGGTGACGGTATTCAATATCCTCGTCATCATATCCTGTTCGCTCTTCGTGCGCGTGTACGGAGAGCTCGAGTTTGGCTTTTCCATGCTCAAAATCATGCTCATCGTCTTTGTCAACATCCTCGCGCTCGTCGTCACCTGCGGCGGCGGGCCGAGCGGCGAGGCCATCGGCTTCCGCTACTGGCACACGCCGGGCCTCTTCGTCCAGTATCTTGGCATCCCGGGCGCGACGGGGCGCTTCCTGGGGTTCTGGTCCACCTTCAGCACCGCCATATACTCGTACTCGGGCATCGAGACCATCAGCATCTCGGCCGCCGAGGTCCAGTGCCCGCGGCGGGCGATTCCCCAGGCGGCCAAGCGGATTTTCTGGCGCATCCTGATCTTCTATGTCATCTCCATCTTCATGATCACGCTGGTCGTGGCGTCCAACGACCCGTCGCTGCTCAGCGCGTCACAGACGGCGGCCTCGCCCTTTGTCATCGCCGCGACCAACAGCGGCATCAAGTACGTGCCGTCCATCATCAACGCCGTCGTCATCACGTCGGCCTGGTCGGCAGCCAACTCGGGCATGCTGTCGGGCTCGCGCACCCTGTTTGGCCTGGCTAGAGAGAACCGAGCGCCCAAGATCTTCACCCGCCTCAACCGGTTCGGCATCCCCTACGTCTCGGTCGGCCTGTTCTCCCTGTTCCTCTGCCTGGCGTACATGACGCTGTCGGCCTCGGCGTCCCTGGTCTTCGAGTGGCTGGTCAACCTGGTCTCCGTCGCCGCGCTGGTCAACTGGTCCATCATCCTGATCACGTACCTGCGGTTCCAGTACGGCTGCCGGGCGCAGGGCATCGACCGCAGGGAACTGCCCTGGGCCGCCCCGCTGCAGCCGTACCTGTCGTGGGCGTCGCTGGTCATGTTTATCCTGCTGCTCCTGACGTCGGGCTACACGACTTTTCTCAAGGGGCACTGGGACACCGAGGTGTTCGTGTCGTCGTACATCAATATCCCCATCATCCTCGTGCTGTACTTTGGCTACAAGCTGGTCAAGAAGACGTCAGTGATCCCGCTCAAGGAGATTCCTGTGCGCACGTTTATCACGATTGCGAATGAGAACCCGGAACCCCCGCCGGCGCCCAAGCGGGGACTGCAAAAGTTCAACATTCTCTGGTGATGTGATGTACGGATCAGAGAGCTCTCGTGGAATACTCCGCAGAACGGGAATCAGCACTAGTGTTTATAGTGTGAATAATGCGACTATATCTTTCTTCCATTGACTAGATCTCGTTTTAAGTCGTGCGACTATGTTCTAGTGTCGAAGTGTGTGTTCAGGCAGGAGTAGTATATCAGTTGGCTACTCTAGTCAGTACTCGGGCGCAGCCGTACGGTTTCTCACGATGCATCTCACGGTTGCAGGTAATTGTCAAGAAATCACAAGTTATTGGAAACAGCATGGCGATGCAGCACGTCAAGGGCACAAGTCATGAAGGGGATTGTTTATATTGAACTATAAACAATATGAGGATATCAAGGCGGAAGCTTCTTCGGCACCAAACCGCCCTGACTCCCTTCCCAACCAGGCTACATAGCGAATCGCCCGTTTTGTGTCTGCCGAAAGCCATGTAGCTGGCAGGACCAGACCGCTTCTCAAAGGGTCTCTTAGAAGACCTTCTTGGGGCTCCAGCTCACGGCCAAGACTCTGACACCCAAGAAGCAGCTCATGGCAATCGCATACGAAAGGGCCGAGAAGAGGATGAGCGCCAGCCAGCCCTGGTGCAAGTCGCCCACGTCGCGCAGTGCGCCACCAATGGGAAGACTCGTCAGGGTGCCAAAGCTGCCGACCATGAGCGACGTCGAGTAGACGCGGCCGTAATCCCTCGAGTCGCAGAGCTGGCCCAGGCACACGGGGTAGAGACCCAGGTTGCTGCCGCTGGCAAAGCCAAAGGTGACTACGAACACGATGAGCAGCGCGTGCGAGGAGCCCGACGGCAGCCAGAACGCCAGCAGGGTCACGACGCACAGCGAGATGGTGAGGATGATGACGTTGAACCGCCCGATGCGATCGGCGATGAAGCCGGGCAGGAAGCGGCCGAAGAAGGAGCCGACGTTCAGGTAAACGAGCAGGATGTACGCGGCGTTGGCGTTCTGACCGTAGTCCGAGGCGTAGGACACGACAAAGGTCAGGGGCACGAAGAGGCCCCATTCCAGGAACCAGACTCCGGCGCAGGTCAGGGTGAACTTGAGGTTGCAGAACAGCGACCAGTCCGGTATGACGGAGACCATCTTGTCGCTCGGCGGCAGCCGCGTGCGCAGCAGCAGGTTGGACGGGATCGCCAGCGCCAGCAGGATGAAGCCGATGACGCGGGTCGTCCATGCAAAGCCGATCTTGGGAAGGAGGTTTTGCAGCAGCAGCGGGAAAATGATGCCGCCGATCGACCCGGCAGTCGAGGCAATGCCGGTGGCCAGGCCGCGGCGCCTCTTGAAGTAGTGCGCAATGATTCCATACGCAGGCACGTTCAGCAGCGCACCCCCGAGTCCTTGGAGCACCGAGTACGTCAACAGAATCTGGTAATATTCTATGATGGACATTAGTATGAAATGGTCGTTTGGCGAGCGTGGAACAGCCATGCTCACCTGTACATACTCCAAGAATCATCTGGCTGGCAACGACCAGAACGCTGCCCACGGCAACAAGCACTCTGGGACCATGGCGATCAAAGATGGGACCAACTTGAATGCCGGCAAAGAAGACGACAAACAGATACAAGCTGAAGATCCAGCCAATGGTCGAAGAGTCGGAGTCGGCGAGCTGGTGCGTCGCAAAATAGGACTCGAAGACGGCCGAACTGTTGATCAGGCCGTAGACAGACAGCATGGTGCAGAAGGAGCCGAACACGACGAGCCAGGCCCTGAAGCCGCCCTCGGGGAAGGGCCCCTCTGGTTCTGCATCTACACCATCGTGATGGTCCGAGTCCGAAGAGGTGGGCGAGGAGACGGTACGCTCGTGGCGTATGTCTTTCTCAGAAGTAGTCAACAACCCAGAGGGTTGGACAGTTTGATTTACCTGGCAGCTGTCATCTGCATGGTGAAGTTCGGGATTCATACAAGAAGCCCCGAGCTCAGAAGGATAATGGGTATATCTTGGGAAACGTGTCCCGGATTTTTAGTTGTTCGAAGCGCAGTTGCTTTTGACCAGACCTCGGTTCTGTTTGGCTTCGCCGCCAGTGAACGTTTTTAAGGTGAAGAGAAGAAAAAGAAGGAGTCATGGAATTTTATTTTTGGATTTTCCCTTTTTCCCTTTTTTTTCTAGCGCCGCAAGGGGCGCGCCTGTTGCTTTCGGCTCCACAACATGTGAAGAGCAAGCAGCCAACAGCCCTTGTCTCTTTTTTCTTTCGCCGGCATCGCGGCCCTGTTACAGTGGGTCTGCATACAAGGTCGACGGACCCGCCCGAGGAGGTTGATGATCGGATCTAGCAATACTTTACCTAATAACGCCAGCCACTTCTGACTTTCGTTATGGTTGCCAAGACGATCATGTAAGCAATATTATGTCTGAGAGGGTAAAAGTTGCGAGGACTTCTTATTTCCATCCTGTGGCAGAGCGCACATGACTCGGTGTACTACAGGAGGCGAAGAGTTGGGGGTTTACCGACTAGGTTATCCACTTCCGGCGGTGCATAACTGGAATGCTTGTGCAACGACTAGGTATACCAATGTTGGGTCAATGACGACGAATCTTGACTCGTTGCGGCCGACTATACAGAAACGTGTCGGCAGCAGGAAGCCGATGAATTGCATGGACTTTTACGGGTTATTCGATATCCCATAGAAAAATGAATTGAAAGATGAGCAATGCATTCTCAATACTATAAACAACACCGTCTTTCTAGGCAAAAGGCCATTGACCACGCGGGCGCACATTTGCCCGTCGACTATCATTGTACAATCTGCGGGGTAAACACCATTGATACGAGACGTGGACGCTGATCGGTGCGACTGAGAAGCTGCATTTACGTAAACCGCATCGTGTCGAAACCAAGACTTGATCGTAAATTGCAGCTCTCGTACTTTTCCCCGGCGCTTGGTCATCGCATCGTGACTAAGTCTCGTTCCAGAAGTTCAACTGTCCCGGGCATTCTATACACCGTCAGCGACCATATAAGCCACCGAGGGCAATAGAGTTTCGATAGTCGCCCAATCACCAGCAATATATAGGCACTCGCAGCCATTTCACTAATTCACTCCTCCATCATGTCGGAAATCAAGACCTTTCCCCTCGGCAACTTCCAGCTCAAGTCTGGCCAGGAAATCCCCGATGCCTACATCGCATACAAGACCTGGGGGTCCCCATCCAGCCCGGCCATCATCTATCCGACATGGTACAGCGGCAGCATCGGCGATAACGAGTGGCTCATCGGCGACGCGATGGCGCTGAGCCCCAAGGACTACTACATCATCGTGCCGGCCCTCATCGGCAACGGCCAGTCCGTCAGCCCGTCCAACACGCCAAAGCTGCGGCCCTGGCCCAAGGTGACCTTTTACGACAACGTCAAGGCGCAGCACCGGCTCGTGACCGAGGGCCTCGGCGTGCAGCACGCCCGCCTCGTCCTGGGCTGGAGCATGGGCGCCGGCCAGACGTACCAGTGGATCACGCAGTACCCCGACTTTGCCGACTTGGCCGTGCCGTTCTGCGGCAGCGCCCGCACCAGCCTGCACAACCAGGTGTTTCTGGAGGGCGTCAAGACGGCGCTGCTGGCGGCCAAGGGCGCGTCGTCGGCCGGCGTCTCCGAAGTCGAGAGCACACCGCGCCACATCTGGACCCACGGCCAGCGCGAGACGGGACTCAAGGCCCTCGGCCGCGTCTACGCCGGCTGGGGCTTCAGCCAGGCGTTTTACCGCGCCAAGCTCTACGAGACGTACCTGGGGTACGCCGGCCTCGAGGAGTTCATGGTCGGATGGTGGGAGAAGTGGGCGCTCAGCAAGGACCCCGAGAACATGCTCGCCATGCTGTATACCTGGCAGGCTGGAGATGTGTCGGACCAGGAACCGTATAACAAGGGTGAGTTTTTGCTGGTCTTGGATCAGAGTGATTTGGTTCATTCAAGTGATACTAATAAGGTGCAGATTTTGCTTGTGCCATGAAGGATATCAAAACCAAAACATTGGTCATCCCTGGACAGACTGATCTATACTTCCCGCCAGAGGACTCGGAAATTGAGGTCGAGAACATGACACCCGGCGTTGGCAAGTGTGTTATTCTGCCGTCTATTTGGGGGCACTGGTAAGTTGGCTTCCTTTTCTCATGTCATCTCAAGCTAACTTGGGAATAGGGCTGGTGGTCCTGGTGACAGCAAGGAGGACGTAAAGTGGCTCGACGACAGGCTGAAGGCATTTCTGAAGGACGGAAGTTGGTGATACATACTCCGAATGGTTGCAGACTTATCCCATCCTTGCGATTGGCCATATTTTGATACCCAATAGCGGATCAGCACAATTGCATTCTTTTTTCTTCAATTTTCAATCCGAATCATATTTCAACCAGTCGGTCGCGAACTGACCAGCTTGACTTGTAATGCGTCATTCTGGTATAAGAAGCTTGTCGCTTGGCTTTCAGAACCCATCGCACAAAGACATCTTGCAGATGGGGCGCTTCTTGAACAAAGAGAAATGTGACTTACAAAATGCAGCCTATGAGTCTGGCCTCTTCACCGCTCGACACTTTTCTTCATCATACTTCTAATTCGCTGTGCGATGCCATTCGTTTTCGTCAGTCACTGTGTATTGACGGTGATTTGATATTTCTTCAGACTTCTTTATACAGTACTTTCGTACTCTTCCTATTCTATCATCTTCGTTGCTGGCAACGTCAAATCATCGAACTACTCCATAATCTAACGAATCCACAACTTTCGCAAAAAAAAAAAAAAAATGTCGATCTATCCCTCTTTCGCACTGACGGTCGACGAGCAAACCTCGTTCCAGGCGGACCTCGTCGAGATCCTCCTCTCGATCCAGACGATCCTGTCGCGGCCGGCGCCCCTCTCGGTCTACGACTGGTCCGAGGCGCTGCGCCTGGTGCGCGACGCCTTTGCCTTTGCCGCGGACATGGACTCGGACTTCTCCGAAGACGACACGCGCCTGGCGACGCTGTTCCTGTACAAGGGCGACTGCTTCCGGGGGCTGGGCCGGCTGCGCGAGGCGCGCGACGCGTACCTGGCGGCGTGCCGGGTCGAGTGCGCGGGGCCCGAGGACCGGGCGTCGCAGTACGCGGCGGGCGACCGCCTCGAGGACCTCGACGAGTGGTGCGGCGACGACCTGCGGGCCAAGCGCCTCGGCGGGCTGTGGACCGCGCTCCGGCACACGGGCGGGCTGGCGAATCCGGATCTCAGCGTGCTCGGCTACGAGACGGAGCTCTGGGACCCCGAACCCCCGCTGGTTGTGAGGAGCGCCGAGCAGTGGCCGCGAAAGGTCGAGAACCGCGTCACGGGCACGTTCTTCAGTCTCAAGGAGGTCGTCGGGAATATCGTTGCCGTCAAGACAATGGGGCTCAGGTCGAGGAAGAAGGAGAGCGTTGCCGAGACTAAAATGGTCAACTGCTCTGCTTGATGCTAATCAGTAATAATACTATCAAAATCTTCTCCAGTCAATGCTCGCATGTCATGTGTCACATTAAAAATTAAGCCACCATTAGACTGTCCTCACGGCACTGTGAGCCATGACCGATGAAATAGAAGGCCGAGGATGGAACCGATCGAGTGCGGCGTGGACTGCCTGGATAAATATGTCTATATTTAGATGAGATTGTATTTCGAAGTGAGAAACGAGTGCGTGAAGAGTCTATCTCAAAAGTCGTGCTTCACCGTCCAAATTTCGAGCCTTGACTTTGGACGGCCCGTCAGCCATCTGAGACCATGTACCGTCTGCAGTCCAGATGCCGGCTTTTGTATAATCCATGGTAGAGCTGCCCTGCATCCAGGCGAATCTAAAGTACTCATTCAAGTCGAGATTTTCCTCGCGGGTCCAAGTAAAGCTGTCCTCAGCATCGACATCAGTAAAGTAGCTCCTAAATCGCTCGACGTCGTTGACAAGAATACTGATGCCATCAAACTGGGGTGCTGGTGGCGATTGCCAGTTGAACGTGATCGATGACGTTTCCGCAGCTGCAGTTACGTTTTCGTTGGACGTCGCGTTTGCAGCCAGGCTGATAGCGGGAGCAAGGATGCTTGGTAATGGCGATCCGAGCTGTGCGTCTCCTTGTAGAGCATAAGACGTCTGCAGTACAGAGTCGAAGCCCCACCGTGCGATACCATTGATGAAGAGGCCGACCAATATGCCCTGATAAAGCAATGATGGCCGCGTCTGCATGCTCGTACCCGGGAGGAGAAGCAGTGCGAGGATGTAGTGGTGGATACGGAGACTGAGATCCGGCAAAACCAAGCAAATAATGATCCCAACAACAAATATACAGTAGAGCTTCAGGTACTTGGTCAGGCGAGCCTCCTGTCGGAAGAACCAGACCTGCGATACTGCCACAGCGGTAAGAACAATGACAATGATCGCCAAAGCGGCCTTGGCGCCAGGTTGCTGTTCCAGATCGTGACCGGTGAGGCGCTGGATGGGGATGAAGTCGAAGGTATAGTTCGTAAGAGCTCCTACCCAGCATCCACCAAGCCACAGAACAGTCTTCTCCACCTGAGCAGTACAGTCTTGAAGTGTCCTCCTAATGCCCATCTTGTCGTACATGACCCAAGCGACAAACATGGCAGGCAGGAACTTGCCCAGGATATTCGAAAAGAGCCCTGCGACAGAGCTGTGCGATGGCGCATCAGAGGCCATGCCGACCTGCCAGAATATGCCAATGAAGATGGGAAAGAAGAACAGCCCAGGAGAAGCCGTAACCAGAGATAAAACCGCAGTAAAAGTGACGGAGACGGCAAGCAAGGCCCATCTAACATCTTTCGTGTCGCACTCGATACCCGTCTCAAATGTGTATGATAGCGGGAAGTATGAGCTGAAACCGACACTCGAGATGCCGTTTCTTGTCGAGCTGACAAAGTCGGATTGTTGTCCAACAAGTTTCACCACACCGCAGCCGCCTTTGGTATTGCTGACAACACCTGCGTGGACACCGGCTCCGCAAATGTACGAGTCGCCTCGGTAAATTGCATTGGTCGTGTTTCCCGAGCTCGAGGGCCCTCCGACGACAAGCTGAGTATAAACGACCTCCTGATCTCCCACCGCTCTCGGGTTGAGAACCTTGTAGCTTGCGCAGTCGGCGGGGCATTTGAAGGCAAAGCCAGAATCAGTGAATGGTCTGCAACTGTTGCCATCCGTACCACATTGGTTTCCAGATACCCAGTACGTCGTACCGCATGCAATATCGCTGGGTGTTCCGTAGTTTGGGATTTCCGAGGCCTTCAGTCCTGAGCGCATCACCAGGCAAAAGGTAAGTATCCAAATGACAACATAGCCAATGAATAACCAAGCCTGGTGCTTTCTATTTGGCAGAAACCTGTCGAGCAATGCCAGAGGCGCCTCTTGGACCGCTGGAAAGAGGGGCTTGATTTTGTAGTGTTTGGGCTCCCTGGGACCCTTTGACCAGTTTGCGACGGCAATAGTAAATCTGCGGACGGGGTATGGCACCCATTTCCACCTCTTCCAGGCGCCTTCGTCTTGCATGAAGCGTGGTGTTGGTGTATCGTGGTCCTCGACCTCCAAGTGCCCGACTGCCTCGATGGGAGCGTCGGGGTGTAGCGATTCGGTGCGAGAGTCGGAGCTGCTGCCGGCTTCGGGGTGCTCTGATTCGGTCACGACGGCAGAGGAGGGCTTCTTTGCTCGTGGATCGCTCATGTTGAAGTTGAAGATGTAGGCTGTGGTCGCCAACCAGCGAAACGAAATAACGGATCGAACGTAGAGGGGCCCGAAATAGAATCGAGAGCTAATGCTCAGACAGGCAGGAGACAACGCCGAGTGTCAGATGGCGGGATGCAGTTTGAGAACTGCGAAGCGTCGGTGAAGGGTAGCGAATAGCCAACAGTAACACTCCGTCAAAGTGTGTCTATGTCCAACCACTTTCGAAAAGCGCCAGTGGCTCAGAAAAGCATAGTAACAACGGCGCGATAGACGAAGAGATCCTGCTCTATAGTCTTTTCCTTTTGTTGAATCACCAGGTTGAAACGGTTTGGAGAAGGAAGCGGATGTGGTATTGAATCCCAGAGGCGGTTCGAGCGGACGTTTCGGGTGAGAGGCATGGCCGGCGGTGGTGATCACTGACGTCGATTGGCTGGTAATCCCCCAGGCCCCCCACCACCTTGTCGGGCTCCATGGAGGAGGATTGAGATGCGACCGACCGCGCTAGGCTGACAGGCTGACGGCGAGCAGCGTGCGACGGTGGGGAGGTCTGATTCGGCGACGACTACCAACGGGTTATGCCCAAGATCGACGGAACAAATGTTTTGGGGTGACTATGGTAATTCCTAGGATTTGGCTAGAGGTCTACGCCATCCATTTTAATCCACCAAAACTTGAGATGATTGCGAGAACAACCAAGCGATGGATGAAGGTTGATAAAGCTGTTGGATCCTCGATGCATCATGGTACCCGGAGATCGGCTCAAGCTCGCGCCCTGACAGAAGCAAAGAACCTTGAAGTGCCCCGCAGCCAACATGCCGCATGCCAGGAACCCCACTAAAATGCCTATGGCTGGACCCCAAATCGTTGCCTTTCGGGCTGCTGGTGGGCCTGTTTCTGCCCGCGTTCTGCTTGCAAATTCTGTGGGTAACATTCAGGCACCTGGAAGGTTAATTCACACAAGCTCACGGCCTGTGAGCGCTGAGGCATCTGCGAACACCGACGATCAACCCCCGGCCGTGCTCATATCAGTGCCTTGAACGGGCTATTCTCAGTACAACGCCTTGCACCTGTTGGCGATATCATTGTCAACTACAGACCGCCTATCAGGCGTCTTCTGACCAGGGAGTCGTTCGGGCCTGTTTGTGTCTGCAGTCACATCACCCAGATCTGACACCGCTTCTCAACTTCCCAACCGCGACAATGGGCGACATAGGAAGCACCGATCAGATGGTTTTCAAGTTCGCAAAAGGCGGCGATGGGGTTGCCGCCCGGCTGGGCACGCTCAAGCTGGCCAAGTCTGCGCCTCTGGAGACACCCAACTTTATCGACATCACTTCAAGAGGTGCCATTCCTCACCTCACCACCGATGTATTGACAAAACATGTCCAGGTGAACGGTGCATACATGGCGATCGAGGACTGTAAGTCATTATCTAGTATCATCTCTCTTCCACCACAAAGCTAAGAAATCAGTCGTAGAAAAATATGTCAAGCGACCTGCGCCAGCCATATTCTCTGCTTCCGAGAATGGCCGCAGCCGGCTTCACTCGTACACTGGTCTGCCCTCCGAAACCATCACGGTCATGGGCGCACGCAGATATCCGGCTGTTGTGGCGCCCATGGGTAACGGGGCCAAGCATCTGTCTATACTGACATCAACTGGCTTTCAAAGTCTGGAGATCGAGCGCTATTGTGACAACATTCTGTCCCTTAGGCCGGATATCGTCATACCCTTGGCCGACTTGACGTTTGACAAGAAAGGTACTAGAAGTAACAAACGTCTGCGTCGCATGCTTGAGCGTACCGACGAGTGGGTTGAGGCCTTCTTCAAGACTCTTGACCCCGATACCAAGCTGAAGCCGTTGGGCATCCATGTCTTTGCCCCAACGCTGCCAGTGGAGTACCCACTGCAATGGGAATATCTGAACCGTCTGTCAGAAGACCATGCCCATAAGTTGGGAGGTCTTGTCGTATACGACGCTGACATCTTGGCCGACCTCGAAGCACATGCGCCTCTAGTATCGCTTGCAAGACTGTCCTTGGACTCACCGAATTCTCCTCACGAAATACTCCGCCAAATTCAAATGGGCATCGACATCTTTGCGATCCCTTTTATGAATGGCATATCCGACGAGGGGATTGCGTTGTCCTTTTCTTTCCCGACGCAGACCAGGGAAGGCCCCGACCTTCTGCCTTTGGGCGTCAACTTGTGGTCCAAAGAGCACCAAGTGTCGGTGGCGCCACTGGTGAAGGGTTGCAGCTGTTATGCTTGCACAAAACACCATCGTGCCTTCATCTGCCATCTACTCGATGCCAGAGAAATGCTTTCCTGGACATTACTGCAGATTCACAACCACCATACCCTCACGGAATTCTTCCGCGGAGTTCGCGCTGCCATTGGCGATGGGACTTTTGACCAAAAGGTCGAAGACTTTACCAAAGCATATGATCCCGAGTTTCCGCATGGCACTGGAGAACGCCCACGCACCCGAGGTTATCATTTCAAGTCTGAGGCTTCTCAGCCGAAAGCCAACGTGGCTCCTTGGCGCGCTTATGAGGACAATAATGGCGAAGACCAAGCCTTGAAAATGGAAGCCGCAGGTCTAGTCGTGACTGGAGGTCCTGAAGTGGACGCTGATGCCCCATTGGTGCCAGAATCGACTGCCGAAGTCAAGGACAGCGGCTTCGCAGAGGAAGCGTCTTAACATTCCTGATGATTGTTTTCGGACCAAAACAGTCATGGCGGTCCATTACCAGCGTGAAGAGCCATGTATGTCGCAATAATCAGGAGACTCGAAACCGCAGTACACGAAGTTCCATCCTCATGGGGTTGTCTCCGTGCGATCATTGGCCATCTCCCTGGCTATTAGTAATTGCCGGAGCCGAACTGTCGGGACACCCACTCCATGCTGTATCCACTGGAAGCAACCTGATATTGCACGGATTACAGCACAGATGTAGAAACAGCGAATTGCAGAGACTAATCAATTGGTCTGGATGTGCTGTCCGAACGGCAGATATCTTGTGGGACCAACAGTTGGCGAATCGTCGAAGGCTTCCGCAGGAGACGGTAAATCACTTGAACAAAGTTTCATCGGAGATGAGTTCCTCTGTCTGTCTTGACATGACGGCCATCACCATACCAAGACGCGGTTGTCTGTTGACATCTCGGTTCGATGTACTTGGTACGCCACATCCGATCCCAGTTGCATAGCTGGAAAATGCGTTGTGCCAAGACAGCCAAGCAAATAAGTCTGCCCCCGCTTGGGCAGGTCCCTGAACTCAATAATACAATTGACCAATAGATATTCTATTCTCGAGCACGTTGTCATCCTTTGCCTGTCGCCTTTTCACGCCGTATGTTCTGGAAGTGATGGTATATCAGCCCTTTGCGATTCAATCTGCTCGTTTGTATGATCATATTGAGCTTTTGACACGATCAATTAGCCTCAACAGTCGCGGAATCTTGATGTTATAAAAGTGTCAAAATTCCATCCTATAGTCAGTCACTCGTTTCTCATCACAAGCAAACGAGAAGAGTGTATGCGAGGTTCTCGCCAACTGCGTACGAGACCAACGTCACCATTCAACGTCGTGGCTGGCAGCATGTTGTTGCCCATCTGGTCCCGGCCTTGGCTGCATATATGGCGACTTGGCATCTGGGCCATTTTCCTGTTCATCTTTGAGGCGTAAAATTACATCAACACGTGCCTCGACACAGCTCTTGTGATTCCTGCGAATGTATGCCCAAAGTTCTTCCCATGAGCAGTGGTGGCATCATCAGGGGATGACCTTTGCATGAGCTGAACTGACAGTAGCTAACACACTCGGCGGACTTCTAGTCGGCAAGCAACACGATTGGTCCCAACGGAGTGCAACGACCCAAGTGGGCAACGCATGCGTGGAATCCTAGCCGCGTCCCGCATCGCCTTGCATGGTCGTGTGCTTGTCACTATATAATCCAGCTCCAGTGACTGGTAAACTGTCTTGATCTGCCCTCAAGGTTCTCTTGTTCATCCTTCCCCAAAGTCAACTTCTTGTCTCTGGACCAATTATAAGCTGGAATCGACGGCTTATAGTCAAGATGTTCAGCCAATTGAGTTCAGCCGTTGTGCTAAGCTGGGCGGCCCTCGTCTCGGCACAGACTTTCCAGCGCCTCGGTACCTGTCCTACTCTCGGCTGTGTCCTGCCTCCAGACCAGCAAGACTTCCTACCCGGTCAATACTTTGACCTGCGCCTAGAAGTTCACGCGCCAGTCAATGGCTCGGAAGCTTACAATGACGGTGTGCCGGACGAGGCCTTCACCGTGACCATTGCCAAAGAGGGCGGCGACGCGCAGAGCATCACCGATTTCTTCAGCGTGGAAGAGCCCGAGATTGAGAAGTGGACGTTCAAGTGGTACGAGGACTTGTACGCCGAAGATGCCAAGACCCCGTCCGTCGTCAATGTCGCCTCCAAGATTTATAGGCGCATTGCCCTGTACGAGCCTGGCACTTACACCGTCACTCTCAACTATTACGGCGGCGAGACTACCACTGCCGAATGGGTCGTCCGCCCACTGGCCACTTCGAAGAAGGCGAAGAATGTCATCTTGTTTATTGGTAAATACAACCATCCTGCCTGATCTAGTTTGATTTCTAACCTAGTTATAGGTGACGGTATGACCACCAATATGATCACTGCAGCCCGTCTCCTGGGTCACAAGAGCATCAACGGCAAATACCAGTCCACATTGCAGCTGGACAAGTTCCCCGTAGTTGGCCACCAGATGGTGATTATCCCACTCTGAACTCGAAGAAAAAAAAGCTGACAATCACAAGACCCACTCCATCGACAGTTTCATTACTGACAGTGCCAACTCTGCTTCCGCCCTCTACTCGGGTCACAAATCCACTGTGAATGCAATGGGGTAAGATTTCCTATCATATTTTAAATATCCCAAAGCTAAAAAAATGTAGCGTGTATGCCGATTCATCACCTGACCTGTACGATGATCCAAAGGTGGAAACAATCGTTGAGCTTCTCAAAAGAATCTGGGGCTCGTCCTGGGGTGCAGTCTCTACGGCTTTCCTCGCAGATGCCACTCCCATCGCTTTGACTGCTCACACGCGATCTCGATATGCCTACGGCCCTCTGATCGACCAAGCTCTGAACTCTCTCACCAACTACACGTGGACCGACCACGGCGGACCTGACGTCTACTTTGGTGGCGGCGCCGAGCAGTTCTACCCTGGATCGACCTCGTACCAAGGCAAGGACTACTACGCCGCCTTTGCCGAGGCCAACTACACCATCAGTTTGAACAAGACGAGCCTTGCCAGCCTCCCCGACACGGAAAAGGCGCTCGGTGTCTTCTGCAAGTCGACCATGCCCGTCTGGCTCGACAGAAACGTCTTCGTGGACAATCTCGAGTCCTTCACCAACGACCCGACGGGGGCCAAGGCGCCGGCCCTCGACCTGCCCGGGCTCAAGGAGATGACGCTCAAGGCCATTGACATCCTGCACACGCGCGGCGGCGACAAGGGCTTCTTCCTCATGTCCGAGGCCGCGTCCATCGACAAGCAGATGCACACGCTCGACTACGACCGTGCCCTGGGCGACCTGCTCGAGCTCGACGATACGGTGCGCGCCACCGTCGAGCACCTCAAGGAGATTGGCGAGCTCGAGAGCACGCTCGTCCTCGTCACCAGCGACCACGGCCACGGCTTCGACGTCTTTGGCGGCGTCGACACAAAGTACCTGGCGGACCAGGACACGGACCGCGAGAAGCGCCGCGCCGTCGGCGTGTACCAGAACTCGGGCTTGTCGCAGTACACGGTCGAGCAGCCGGGTATCAGCTACAACACGGGCCCGAACTTTCCAGTGTAAGTACCTGCTTTTCTCAGCCCATACAAGGAAATGAAGACGCGAAGCTAACACTACTCGACCTAGCAACTGGGACCCGCGGTACGCCATCGCAGCCGGCATGGGCGCCAATCCGGACCACCGCGAGACCTACCGCGTGAGCAACTCGACGCCGCGCACGCCGGCCGCCAACATCAGCGGATTCGCGTCCGACGACTATTTTGTCAACCCCAAAGACGGCCTCGGCGGCTTCATCGTCAACGGCACGCTGCCGACCAACGAGGCCCAGGGCGTCCACTCGCTGACCGACGTGGCCGTCTTCGCCACGGGGCCCTGCTCCGAGACGTTTGGCGGCGTGTATGGAAATGTGGACGTCTTTTACAAGATGGCCAGCTGTCTCGGCCTGGCGAGGCCGGATGCCAATGAGGGAGGGCACGGGTGTGACAAGAAATGAGTTCATTTGGACACGTTGGTAATATAGAAAAAGAGACCAGTCATGTATGAATGATTCACATCAATGAATACCATGTAGATGATCAAAACTTTTCGCTAAACTCCCCTGTAACAACACCATAATAGAACCGTCATAACAGCACAACACTACGAATTCTCAATACAATACTCGGCGGTGATAGTCTCATAACAGCAGTCCCCTCACTTCTGAGGCAGCTGCACACCAACAACGACATTGGTCATCCGGACATCAGGAACCCGGAAATTCTTCCTCCCGCGGGTGAAATAGTACGCAGCACCAAACACCATCCACCCGGCCATGACAACGGACGAGTAATTCATGGTCGCGGCCGTGACCGGCATGGCGGACGGGAACGTGCTGAAGACGATGGACACCACGAGCCAGACGACCGAGACGACGTTGCACACCACACCAAAGCCGCGGCCGAGCCGGAACGGCCCGTAGTCGGCGGCCGCCAGCAGCGACGGCCGCCCGTGCGCCAGCATGTAGCAGATGGGCAGCACGTACGAGAGGTACATGCCGATGATGGCCATGGCGAGGATGGCGTTGAAGGCGGTCGAGTTGCCCAGATAAATAAAGCCCAGGAGCATCTGCAGGATGGTGACGGCGGCGACGGCGGCGGTGGGCACCTCGTTGGCCGGGTCGACGGCGCTGAGGGCGCGGGAAAAGGGCGTCGCGGCGTCGCGGGCAAAGGCCCACACCGTCCGCGACGTCGAGGCCACGCCGGCCACGGTCGCGGCCACGGCCGTCAGGGTGATGGTCAGCGAGAGGATCGTGGCGCCGGCGTTGGAGTTTGTGGCGTAGTAGAAGATCTGCATGAACGGGAAGCCCGTGGGCGTCGTGAACAGGTCGTCGACGGGCCCGGTGCTGTACAGCAGGATGATGCAGTAGGCGAGGCCGATCAGACCGTTGACGACCGAGGAGCCGACCATGGCGATGGGCACGTTGCGGCTGGCGTTGGGGATCTCTTCGGCCATGTGGCATGCGGCATCGTACCTGTTGTGAAGATGTGTTAGTAGATCTTCCAAGAGAAGTGTACATGTCCTGGAGTTGTCGAAACTCACCCCAAGAAAGGATAGACGGCACTCAGAAGTCCAACGAGCCAAGAAACACCATCACTGGACCAGCCAGAAGAGTTCATGAACTCTGCAAAAACGAAGCTAGACGTGTTCTTGGGGGCCATCACGGCGAGCGTGATGAAAATGGCCAGAAATCCAACAATGTGCAAAACGGCTGCGGTATAGTCTTAGTATCATCGACAACGAAACCCCGGAAAATATTGCTCACCTGAAACCAGATTGACGCTGGGAAGGAGTTTGTGGCCCCAGATGTTCATGGCGGCGGCGTAGATCAGGATCAGCCAGAAGATGAGCATAGCCTGGTATCTCTCGGGCACGTATTCACCGTTGTTCAAGACGGCGAGTCCCTGCATCTGGAGTGCCGCTGCAAAGGCCGCAGAAGCCGTGAGCACGATCTGACCACCGATGGAGATCCATCCGGTGAACCACGCGGCGGCTGATCTGGTTGCGGACGGGGCGAGGGCGGCGACCCAATGGTATTGACCGCCGGCTGTGGGATAAATCGACGCGATCTCACCGAGAGAGCAGGTTATAGCGATTGTGCAGATGAAGGAGAGAACACTGTTCAAAGATTCCTCGTCAGTGTCTTGGCCTTCCCAGAATCTTCACCGACTGTCGACTTGGGAGCTTGTGTGTACGTACTAGTTGTAAAACAGACAGGGAGCGCCTCCATTGACAATAGCAGACCCCAAGACAGCCGAAAGAGCCTCCCATGTGGCCATGAGACACATGCATAGTGCCATCATCGACCATATCGAGAACTCCCTCGGCAGCTCCTGAGTGTAGCCCAGCTGTTCGAGGCGTGCCGCCTCGGAGCTCAGTCTGCTGTCATGGCCGCCGTCAGCATACTGGCCTATGGAATCTTGGCGCTTGAGTTCCGTGCCATCATCCGGTACTTGCTTGACTTGTGACATTGTAAAAGGGGTTATGATGACTGCCAGGGGAGTTGGTACTTTGTCTCCTTGGACTCATTCGATCATCGTAAGATTTAACAAGAGGAACGACAAAGTTATTTATGATTTCGTAAAATACTTGTCTTATTTGATAATAACTTTTCAAGATCGACTCTATATCTCGACTGTATAGATAAGAAGATACGAGCCTTTCCTCATCATCATCGTTATTCGTGACCCTGTGGGGGACACTGGGCCCGTGTCGCAAGGCATCTTCCAGTGTCGGCCTAGGGGGCGCGACAACAGGCTTCTTAGCACAGGACCATGAGCCCAATGATATCGAGATGCTATATCGCACTTCTTATCTAGATCACGATAAGTAGAAGAAGAGTTTCATTAATAAGTTTGCTAGTAGGGATGCAGTAATGTGGCTGCCCTCAATCTGGCTCGGAACGTTCCGAGCTTTGTACACGGCCGTTCCGAGCTCGACCACATCACTTCCGAGCTTTCCGAGCTGTGGCTGCCGGCGACTCGGAACGCATTTAGCCACCTCCAGGTCGGGCCCTCGGAGTGACATATAGTAACGGGCAACGCGGGCGGCTATTGGACAATTCGGAACCGACTAAGATGTGGCTGTGACGACTCGAGAACGACTCCACGAACAAAGGTTGTATTTAAGTGAGATTCAAGAGACGAGATTCAGAATCTCAGGATTTGACTTACTTACCCAACCAGCACAAACAGTGGACCTAGGTGTACTTCTCACAATGGCTTCTACACACCCTCACCCTTTGAAGCAGCTCACCGTGGAAGAGACGGATGCAGCTCGCGACTACACATTAAAACTGCACGAGGGCGCGGTTCTTGAATTCCGCGAGATCTTTCTCGAGGAACCGCCAAAGGCTGATCTGGTAAAGTACCTAGACCTCGAGCACTCGGGTCAGCTGTCAGAGAGCAGCCCACAGCCAGCACGTCTGGCAAAGGTGCAGTACGATGTCATTGGCGAGGGAAACAAAGTTCCCGTGTTCCACGAGTCTGTCATTGATTTGCGGACTGGCGAACGGACTTCCCACGAAGTCATCAGCTCGGACTATCAGGCTGCTTTGACGATGTTAGTCGATACTTTTCTCGCTGACAATTCAAGACTGACTTTCTCGGTAGTCACGAGTTCATGACATTCATCGATGTCTGCCAAAAGTCATCTCTATACCAATCCAAGGTCGCCGAGCTCAAGCTGCCCGAAGGCTTTGAGGTTGTGATCGTAAGTAATGGACAGGAGAATTGACAGTGATCCAAGTGTTGACTATCCTCTTCAGGAGCCTTGGCCATACGGTGGTATGGACGCCACCGAAGAGAGGCGCAGATTTTTCCAGGGCTTGCTCTTCGCTCAAGACAAGCGGAGCGGAAACCCAGACTCCAACTTTTATGCTTTCCCATTGCCCCTGATTCCTATCATGGACTGGGCCAAGAAGGAGATCGTCAAGGTTTTGGAGCTGGCTACCGGCGGCAAGGGAGATAGCCTGACTGCACGGACACAGAATGCAAATGTGGTTGACCACTGCAAAGGTAGCGAATATGTGCCTGAACTCCTGCCAGAGGGTCCTAGAGAAGGCCTCAAGCCACTGCATGTTGTGCAGCCAGATGGTCCCGTAAGTCTATTAAAAATTCCCCGCGTCCAGAACGAAATCAGAGAACTAACTCATTCCACCTTTTTAGAGCTTCACTGTCACAGATGACAATCTGATTGAGTGGCAAAACTGGCGCATGCGCCTCAGCTTCAACACGAGGGAGGGTGCGGTACTCCACGATGTCACATACCAAGGCCGCAGCGTCATACACCGATTAAGTATGAGCGAAATGGTACGCATTATTTTCGATTTCTTGAGAGAACGATTCGCTGACTTGAATAGACTGTCCCCTATGCCGATCCCAGAGAACCGTACCACAGAAAGCAGGCCTTCGACTTTGGCGATGGAGGAGCTGGTAACTGCGCAAATAACTTGACTCTCGGTTGTGACTGCCTAGGCGTCATCAGAGTAGGTTCATACGCTTTCAACGTGATTTGTTGAACAGACCACTGATGCATCCTAGTATTTTGATGGTGTAACAACCGGGCCTGATGGAAAGGGAGAAGTCGCCAAGAACGTCGTTTGTCTACACGAGCAAGACAACGGTATCGGCTGGAAGCACACGAACTGGAGAACGGGCCGCGCTGTCGTTACTAGACGCCGCGAACTTGTGTTCCAGTTCATCATCACCTTGGCGAATTACGAGTATGCCTTTTACTACATTCTCGACCAGGCTGGTGCCATCACTGTCCAGGTGCGGGCCACGGGTATTGTCTCGGTCGTCAATATCGATGAGGGCAAGCAGAGCGACTACGGTAAGATCGTCAGCCCTGGAGCCCTGGCGCAAAACCACCAGCACATCTTCTGCGTCAGAATAGACCCCAGCATCGACGGCCACAAGAACACCGTGGTGCAAGAAGAAAGCTTGCCCGTGCCGATGAACCCGGAGACCAACCCTTCAGGCAACTACTACCAGGTTGTGCAGACGCCAATCAAGACGTCAAGCGGCATCGACGCAGACCCCTCGAGGCATCGTCTCTTCAAGATTCAGAACCGCAGCAAGCTGAACCCTGTCAGCGGGACACCTGTGGGCTACAAGATCGTACCGCCAGCCACACAACTGCTGCTTGCAGATCCCAATTGCATCCAAGCCAAGCGTGCCGAGTTCGCAAAGCATCATCTCTGGGTGACGAAGCACAAGGACAACGAGTTCTATGCTGGAGGACGCTTCACCCTTCAGAGCACCAGAGAGTCCGAGGGCGTAGGCGACGCCGCGGCGAGAGGTGAGAATGTTGAAGACGAAGATATTGTTGTCTGGAGTTCTTTCGGCCTGACGCACAACCCCCGTGTCGAGGATTGGCCAGTAATGTGAGTATTTCCTTTTGCTACCAAAAAGAAGAAGACAAGCTAATTGAGTAGGCCCGTTGAAATGCTGGAGCTGCATATCACACCCAGTGATTTCTTCACCAAGAACCCCGCAATTGATGTGCCTTCGAATAAGGATCTCGTATCAAAACTGGCAAACGGTTGCTGCGAGAAGAACGAGCTTCCCGTGCGATCATCGTTGTGACGAATCTAGCACCGGAAAGGGGTTTCTGACAGTTCAGTTTATGATGATAAGATACTTTTTAGCTGAAATTGTAATGGAAGTTATTGATCGAATTAAAATCAATTATGAATGATCTAAACCTGTCAGATCAGGCCCATGAAGTATTCCGAAAAATCGTTCGCGTCTTGGTTCAGAAACGCCAGGCTGTCGTCAAATTGAGATGCCGCCGGCTGAACGGGCGCGTCGATGCTATTCTCCATGTAAGCAGCGCTGAATGTGTCAAAAACTCCCATTAAATCGTCGCCCATCATATTTGTGTCGGGTACAGACGTTTGGAAGTTGACAGATTCCAACATGCCATGCTCATCATCGCCGCTGATGTTTGTGACGGCATTGTTCTGGCTGATATCGTTGCGCGTCTGACACGGGGGATCAAGTGAGTGATCAGAAGGTTCGGCAGCTGGCCGGCTATTCCTTCGAGCTCTCCTTAACACGCGTTCGTGTGGGGTGGAAGAAGCATCAATGATGCCCACCTGTTTGAGTCGAACGACAAGGCCACGGATGGTTCGCCATAGTCTTCGTCCTTGGAGGCTGATGCGGGAAAATCCTCGCACAAGATTGATAGCGGTCGAAAAGTCTTGCCGGCAATTTTGGGCAAACTCCGCGGGGGCGTGGCAGACTGCCAGTAGGAGTATCGAGATGGCGCTGATGAGGAAGTAATTGTAAGCCACTTGGTGATTGGAGTAAATGTCGCTAGTATTGTTCAAAGTGACCAAGATTCGGATGGTGTCTTGAGCAATGCTCACCACCAACCTGGCATTGACAGGACTCTTCATAATGGCAACCGACGATACGACATGATGTCTGTGTATGAGGCATCGTATGTAGTTACCACGAAGATAAAGGAGGGTCTGCAAATGACGAAAGAGGGCCGGATTGTGGGAAATCGAATGCGTGGATGGGCATGCGTCTGCGCGTGCAAGCTGCATATCCTCGGGAATCGTTGAGAACCAAGCTTGGATTTCACTCTCCAGCAATGACTCCATGTTTGACGCCATGGATTCGTGCGAGGACCCATAATGCGGAATGGCCTCCCATACCTTGGAGCACAATTTTCCATAGGCCACCAGGCAACAAAAGTAGGGCATATCTGGTGACTTTGTGGCGTTTGTATTAGCGCCGAGTCCGACAGACGCAAAAATCAAGGCGACCAAAGCTTACCGGTTCAGGCGGGTTCAAGTCACGATCAAACAATGCAAATGAGAGTCCAGTGCCAAAACTCCACCTGCGATCGAGAACGTAGATGCACCAAAAGACACGGATCGCCAAGGCTCGGTGAGCAGGATCTCGGTAGTTTTCCTCGAGACTGCGACGGCGATGCAATCCCAGTTCCAGAACCATCCGCGTCGAAATTCCGATGCTGCGATAAGCCAAGAGCTCCTCATCGCAATGAAAGTGATAAATGCTCTGCTCTGATTAGCCTGGAATCGAAATGCGTGAAGTGCCCAGGACAGCTCACCATGATGGCAAATATCTGTGCTTCTTGTAGATCAACGTCTGATGGCGATGTAATTCGTAGTGCGTCGTCCTCAAATGAGCTGATCAACCGTGCGCTTAGCTCGGTCTTTTCATGATTGTCAAGCACGAGAGCTGTAGCAAGGACAATCTTGAGAAGATGGATGTCCTTCTGACTGATCCGCCCATCAAACGGAAAAGAGTTTTCTTGCTCAAACTGCTTAAGCATTTCAGGCGTTTGAGATCGCAGGCTTGACGTCTCGAGCAATGGATAGACAGGTTCAACCTCGTCGCGGAAAATATCCAACAATCGATAGATCATCGATAGGGACATGGCGAGCAAAGGGTCCTGCGGTAAGTCTCGCATATCAATAGGACTCTGCTCAAGAGGAACGGAGCCATCGTCCTCAGTACCAGAATGGTCCGATGATTCATCGACGACAGACAAGGTCGCTTTTGCAACATTGAGAGCATACGCTGGCCGAGTCGTGCCAACAAACTGCACTTCTTTGCGTTCCTTGACCCCGGCAGCTGCCAATGACGCCTGACTGGGCGTGTGCGCGCTCTCGATGGCAAATGATTCGCGCGGTGTATGACCTTTATCTAGCAAGCTTGCCAGGCGAGCTACCTGCTGACGGAGGCTGGAAACTTCGCATTCTAGTTTCTCTATGCGAAGCCTGATACAGTCGTGTCAGTAACTCATGAGACAGATTTGAGAACAGTTTTCCCTTACCGGTCATCGATGGGCTGTGGTTCAAGATCATGAACATCTTCGTCTTTCAAACTACATTCGACCTCCTTTGATTTGCAGCGATTGCACTGCCTTCGGCCCGGCTCTTGAACACATTTCAGTTTACGCCTCTTACATTCATCACTAAAAAGGTCAGTTGTACATTCAAGTACGTTGGAGCTTCAATCTGAGCGGGCGCGGATGAGCGTACCAGGCTATCGCAGTATATTTAGCACGCTTTGAGCGAGGAACAGCGCTGCTGCGAGAAGCTCGCCGGGAGGTCTTGTGCTGGCCAGTGGCGCGCATGGACTGCTCCGATGTTACACCCCGTTGATCCATGAGTTACACATGGAGGCTTTTCGATGTGCGCGCTATCGCATGAGTCCCGAGGGAGGGCGCTGGTTGTATCGCAGTTGTCCAGGAGCACTCTGAAAAATAGCTTAAGTCCAGGTCAGTGAAGAGAAACCCAAGATTTCATGTGGAGCTGTAGGCCGCGAGGAATCAAGCTCTAGCGCTTTGGTGGGTGAAGATAGCGGGCTTGGGGTAGGCGCAGTCCACTAACTCCCCTTGTCCTTCCCCTCAGAAACGATTGAAGTTGGGGGAAGCTGCGAAGCCAAGAAGCCAATTACCGGGAAAAAGATCGAATTTCATACGAGCAAACACAACGCTCTAAGGTCTGAAACATGGTATCCTGTCTATTGTTGTATCGAAATTCATGCCCAAATGTCAGCCGATCTGAGCATCTACGTTGTCTATAATCTGCACCTTGATGCTGCCTTTTGACAGGTCAGAGCACAGATTCATGGCATCCAGAGCCTCCTCCAGCGGGTACTCATGCGTGATCAGCTTCTTCAGATCAAGTATACCACCGCTCAAGCAGTTTATGCCGGCGGGCCACGTATCTCTGTATCGGTTGATGAATCGAAGATCAATCTGGAAGAAGTCAGTACAAGATCTTTGAGCCCTGTTTTCTCAAAAAATCACCGCAACGACGTACCTCTGCTAGAGAAATGTGCATGAAGGGCAGATTGTTCATGACTTCACGGCCAACACCAATCACACATACAACACCACCACGGCGTGCTACGTGGGTAGCAAGCACGATACTGCTCTCAACGCCGGTACACTCTAGCACTGTCGGAGGAGCAGAATATTCGTTATCGCCATACAAGCGTCTCACGGCCTGTGCATTCTCCTCAGATGACATCTTTCTGTCAACTTGGTATGTTATGCAGCCGGGGACGAAATCACGAGCAAAGGCCAATCGCTTTGGCTCGAGATCGGTGATGACAATCGGGTAGGCACCGGAGGCGCGGCTTGCGGCGAGCGCGATGAGACCGATGGGACCGGCACCGCAGATCAACACTGGCTTTCCGAGACTGAGGCCGCCGGTCTTGACACCATGGAGGACGACACTCAGCGGTTCCAGGAGAGCAGCTTCGCCCCAGGTGATGTTATCAGGAATTCTAAAGACGACGATAGGTTAGTCCACTACAGTCCCTGTCCCGAAACCATCCCATGTGAATAAGTCAAGTCAATGACTCACTTGTATAACCACTTTGCCGGATGCACTTTGTATCTCTGCACTGTGCCAGCATAGGGATAGACGCCCGCAAATGCAACATCCTCGCAGAGATTATATCGCCCTTCTCGACAAAGGAAGCACTTCTCGCAGGGAACGCCAGGCTCAACCGCGACCCGATCACCTAGCCAGACGTGAGTTGAAATTCGTAAAGTTGATTCGCTCCGGATTGTCCTTACCAGGCTTCAGGTCTGTCACGCCCTCGCCGCACTTCAACACCACACCGGCGCCTTCGTGGCCAAGAATACAGTCGCCTTCCACAACGAGAGAGCCTATCCTGCCAGCTTTCCAAAAGTGAATATCAGAGCTAACACATTGTTCTTAGTCGAAGGACTTGCTACTCGGCGCCGCCACATCACCTACCCGCAGATACCAGTCGCCTTGATGTGTAGCAGTACATCTCCTGGGCCAGGCTCTTCCACTGGAGCTTCAGCCATCTTGATCTGGTGATCGGCTGTCACCAATAGTGAGGGATTCGGATGCGAAGTCTTGATGTGTGGCCCGCCGTTGACTCCATTGACAACACCATTCACCCCATTCTCCTCGATCGTCTGAGTTTTTGGTAGAGTCATTGTGATCGATTTTGTTGTCTTTGCGGATATACCAAAACAATTGCTGAAAACAAACACAACGTCAAATAGCTGGCTGGTATAACAAGATTATTACAGGTTGGGCTGTAGCCGTTACTGAGAACAATGAGAGAAACATAATTTCTACTTCCATTGTTTTGCCGGCGGTCATGAACCCCATTGCACCACATGGCCCAATGTCCACGACTGAGCATCGCCGGAGATGCCCATTCGCGAATATGAAATAGCAACGTCATCCGTAAACGGAAGGCTGTAACCTCGTTCATGTTCACAGGACCACTCATCTGTACCCTCGAGTGCTACAGATTGCCTGATTGGGAAAGCCGCAAGGCGCCCGCACGCTAGAAAGCTCGCATTTACTACTGCGAACCCCGCGATTTTGAGGGGCCCCAGGCTCGCCAGGACCGCTAAAGAAGGTTCCGCTTGCGCTTCGGATGTCCCTTTTCAGATTACCATCACCAATTGTTTGCGTACTGTTTTGTGCATACTGCCGGTGTCAAGTGCATATGAAATGAAATCATTAGATCTGGCACTTCCGGATGATCCCAAATATGGTAGACTATTGACATAGCTATTTGAAATATCAACAACATTTATTACCCTCTCAACAAGCAGATTATAGGTCCAAGTCGCAGTAAAAGATTCGTCAATAACTTGCCTTCTAGTTGGTCGACGCAAAGCGACACCCACGACAAGACTTTCAAAGAATTCATCTCGCATATTTACAACCAAAATGGTTCCCGGCTTAGTCAACGAGATCCAGAGTCCATCAGGGATTCCAGTATCCAAGAAGGATGTAGTCAGCACAAATGATCTGATCGAGAAGGAGAAGCCCTCGCATGATCTGGTGTTGAAGTCATTTCGTCTCCTTATTGCAGATTTATGTCAACAATTTGGAGGCGGTCATCCGGGGTAAGTCAAAGCCACAGGTTGGAAGAAAAATCTAGTACTGAAAAACATACATAGAGGCGCCATTGGTATGGCAGCAATCGGCATCGCATTGTGGAAATATGTCATGCGATATGCGCCTCATTCCCCAGATTACTTCAACCGCGACAGATTCGTCCTCTCTAATGGTGAGTGGGAAAATGAGACTTCCATGCAGTTCCAATATGATTGACACGAGTTCCAGGCCACACTTGTCTGTTCCAATATACTTTCCTCCACCTCACCGGGTACAAGGCCATGTCCTTCGACCAACTCAAGTCCTACCACTCGCAACGACACGACGGAATATGTCCCGGCCACCCTGAAATCGAACACGAAGGTATCGAGGTGACAACGGGGCCGCTGGGCCAGGGAATCGCCAACGCGGTTGGTCTCGCCATGGCGACCAAGCATCTCGCCGCCACATTCAACAGACCAGGCTACGACGTCGTGTCAAATCACACTTGGTGCATGATCGGTGATGCTTGTCTCCAGGAAGGTGTTGGCCTGGAGGCCTTGTCGCTGGCAGGACATCTGCAACTCAACAACTTGACGGTCATGTACGACAACAACCAGATCACCTGCGACGGATCAGTCGACGTAAGTGGCATTGGCATTATAGACCTCTCCATTCGATTTGGGCAGACGCTGACTAGACTTTGTTGCAGTTGACCAACACGGAAGACATCAATGCCAAGATGCGCGCCACGGGCTGGAACGTCGTCGACATCGTGGACGGCTGCTTTGATATCGCCGGCATCGCAGACGCCATGGAAAAATCGAAACAGTCGGACAAGCCCACCTTTATCAACATTCGCACCGTCATCGGCCTCGGGTCCAAGGTACAAGGCATGGCCGATGCCCACGGCGCCGCCTTCGGAGTAGAGGACGTTGCCAACATGAAGCGAGCGCACGGCTTCAGCCCAGATGAGCACTTTGCTATTGCGCAGCCCGTACGTGACTTCTTCGAGGGTTTGCCGTCCAGGGGTGAGCAGTACGTCGGGGCATGGAACAAGCTCGTCGAAGATTACGCAAAAGAGTATCCGGATCTTGCCGCTCGCTTCCAGAAGAGGATGAGAGGCGAGGTAACGGGATGGGAGGAGCTCATCCCCAAGAGTTTCCCAGACAAGGAGACTGCTTCCCGAGCCTCATCTGGCTTGGTGTTCAACCCCGTCGCCGAGAAGATTGACTCTTTCATGGTGGGAACAGCAGATTTATCCCCTTCAGTAAACATGATATGGCCCGGAAAGGAGGACTTCCAGAACGTGAGTGACTCTCTAAATACTTGATCGATTCTTCTCTGACGCTCGCAAATAGCCAAACATCAGCACAGCCTGCGGCATCAACGGAACATACGCCGGTCGATACATCCATTTTGGTATCCGCGAGCACGTCATGTGCGCCGTGTCCAACGGCCTCGCGGCGTTCAACCCGGGCACCATCATCCCCGTGACCTCGTCCTTCTTCATGTTCTACCTGTACGCCACAGCGGCGGTGCGCATGGGCGCGCTGCAGCACCTGCAGGTCATCCACCACGCGACGCACGACTCGATCGGCATGGGCGAGGACGGCCCGACCCACCAGCCCATCGAGAACGCCGTCTACTTCCGCTCGCTGCCCAACTTCCTGTACATCCGGCCGGGCGACAGCGAGGAGGCGGCCGGCGCCTGGACCGCGGCCATCCGGGCCAAGGGCACGCCGTCCATGATCTCGACGAGCCGGCACAAGCTGCCGCAGCTCCAGCAGACGCGGCGCGACGGCGTCCTGAAGGGCGCCTACGTGCTCGCGGAGAACGAGGCCGCCCAGCTGACCCTGATCGGCGTCGGCGCCGAGCTGTCGCACGCGGTGGGCGTGGCCGCGCGGCTCAAGAAGCGCGGCGTCGAGACCCGCGTTGTGAGCTTCCCGAGCTGGCGGCTCTTTGAGCAGCAGACGCGCGAGTACCGGCGGGAGACGCTGCGGCGGCACCGGCTGCCCGCCGTCGTCATTGAGCCCTACGCGCCCAACGGCTGGGAGCGGTACGCGTCGGCGGCGGCGTGCATGACGAGGTTCGGGCACAGTCTGCCGGGCACGTCAGTGTACAAGTATTTTGGCTTTGACGAGGAGTCCTTGACGGCCAAGGTCCTGTCGTATTTGGATCAGCTCAAGGAGGACGAGTTGTTGCGCCATGAGTTTGTGGAACTGTAGACGATCCTATTCGCATTAATATAGTTGAAATGAAAATTATCATTTGAATGAAGCAATCATACAAAATATAATGGGGTTCACGAGACCAAACCGTGAAGAATCGTGCAGAGTTTGAACGTGGGATTTGGTGTCATTCGAGTGAACATATTTGAGCCTGTAGAAGTCGCCTGTAGTGGCACCTTGCTGTGCCGAGGTCGGTCGAACAGGCCCTCTCCGCACTAATTGCCCACTAAATCGGTGTTCATGTGCCCCAGAACCACAGCGGCGGGGTTCCAAATAATCATGATGCAGCTGTACGGTATAAGAAAACTCTCTTCATCCTCGTCTCTCCTGTATTAGGCAACTTGCGACAATTGAGACTGACGCTCACTCCCATAGATATAGGGTCCAGAATGCCCAGTATCTACCCACTCCTCTATGGCCGCATCCGGTGACGCTCCCGATGAAGCCCCTCCTTTCAACCACGACATGGACTTTATGAACGTCGATGGCGACAACATGTGGCAGGCCGCGGCCTCGGGGCTGTCGGCGGATCTCAGCTTCTCTCCTTTCATAACGAGCGGCGCTGTGAACAGCTTGAATGCGCCGCCGGGCGTCTCGCCGGACCATTCCTCACCGTCCATGACGTGGCGTCCGGACGAGTTCATGTTGAACCAGGACTACCAGACGTACAAGGAGGAACTGCGGTCGCTCATCTTCAATACGGCTCAATCTGCTGCGCCGACGCGTCAAGGGAGTCCGGCGCCTGAGGAGGTCAATCTGACTCATGAGCTTCATCTCGGCGACGTGCAGAGTCGCAGGGAGACAGCCAAGATACTGGCCGTCGGGAAGAGGGTGACATACCTCAAGAATTATGTAGAGCAAGTTGCTCCATGGGTGAGAAGTCCTTCAATCGTACATGTGTTTGAAAGTTTCTAACAAATTCCACAAGCTCGACATGTTTGACGGCGATCGTGTCTTTGGCATGCAAATCTCGTCTCTGGCCCAGGCCTCGCCGCCGCTGTTGTACGCTATACTAGCACTGTCGGCGCGGCAGATGGAGTGTAAAGAAAAGCGCAAGAACTCGTTTGATAGCCTTGAGTTGTACCAGGAGGCCATCAAGTCTCTTGCTCCTCTCCTTGCCGACCGGGATGTCAAAATCATCCCAATTTGCGTTGTTCTATGCTGTCTCGAGATGATGTCAGCCAGCGCGCAAGACTGGCGGCGGCACCTTGAGGGCTGTGCCGCGCTTTTCACGACGTTCGGCGTCCATGGCTTCAGCGGTGGGATGCTGCAGGCTGTCTTTTGGTGTTATACTAGGATGGGTAAGCTCAGCCTCACCCGCTTGCATCAATTTTCAAAATGCTAACAAATGCCAAAGATGTATGCGGCGCACTGATTTCAGACGGTACGCAAAGCACATTACTCGATCCAGCAAAGTGGTTGCCGGCGGGCACCGAGCCTCACGAGGCGCAGGCACTGTTCCAAGCATCACCAAGACCCGATATGCATGCCAACTATGCCGTTTGGCTATGCGCAAAGACTTGTGAGCTAATCGCAGACCGAACTCGCTTCATTGAGCTGGGCGAGCAGAACGGCTGTACAGGAGAGGCCTTCACCAGTCGCTGGGTCGCTCTTTGGGATGAGCTCCAGAGCTGGCTCAGCGATCGACCCAAAGAGTTTCTCCCTGTCAAGACGGTCGATACTAAGCCCTTCCCCCATATACTATTTGTCCACTGGGCAGCCATATCATCTACACAACTCCACCATACAGCGTGCATACTCATGCTCAGCTCTATGCCCAAACCTCTCAAGCTCACCATGAACCTTGGCACAACCGGCTCAACGCTCTGGCATGCCAAAAGGATATGCGGTATTACTCTAGCAAATCCGCATCACGGGTGCATCAATAACGCAATTCAGCCTCTTTGGCTTGCCGGACGACTTTTGAGTCACAGATCGGAACACGAGATCGTCGTGAGACTCATTTGGAATATCGAAGCTACCACCGGTTGGGGGTCGTGTTGGCGCATACCAGACCTCGAGTCGGCGTGGGGTTACAAAGTGAAGAGGCACGGATCATTGAGCGCAACGCGATGAATGACAGAAAGTTTTGATTGAAAAAACAAACCGAAAAACCTCTATGATATACAGTAACAAACTCGACAACCCAATTCATCATGACCTCCATTTATATCCAAACTCTCAACCCTTCCTCCCCAAGAGCTTTATATACGCATCTTGCACTTCATTATCCTTTCTCAAAGCCTCGAACTTCACGGCTTGTGCTTCAGCCTCCTGTTCCAGGGCCTTGATTCTCGCAACATGAATTTCTTCCCGTCTCCTAGCCTCCGCAAGCTGTTCCTGAAGCCTTGTCATCTCATCTTGTGCATGGCTGGAGGCGGGCGGATGATTGAGTGTCGAGTTCATACTGTCTTGCGCATCTTCTGTTCTGCGGCGTCTACTCTCGGGAGAATATACAGGCGCCGAAGCAGTATCGGCGCGGCGTTTCTGGCCTCGCGTGGTCGTAACGCGCAGGGCAGTGGTAGGCATCCGCTCACCCTGACCATGTGCCTTGCGCATATGCCGTTGGAGATTATCAAGCCGATTGGACGGGTTCTGGTCGCCGCGCTTGCATCCAATGATCGGACACGGGAACTTGGAGGAGCCATGAACGGTATCTTTATGCCGTTGGAGGTCGCGTTGTGTCCCTAGCTCGCTGGTGCATCCTGGTGCTGTGCAGGGAATGGGATTCCGCACTTGCTCAGGGTGTGGTGTTTGCGCCGAAGCCTCGAAAAGATCCTCTTGGTCAGGCTGTGACGAAGGCATTTCGGCTTGTTGTTGCTGCAGCCCTGGTATAGGTTGTCCAGATTCTGCCTGTAGTTGCACCTCTGAGCGACTGAAAACTCCAACGGGAGACCCAGACGTCGTCGGCTCCAATTGACCATAGTCGTTCCTGGGGAGGTCGACAACATGGCCCGGAAAATTGGGAACAAAATCTTGATTCGTGGCGAAAAGCCATTCCATTTGATTGAAGTAACCATCGAACTCGAAATCGAGAGCAGGAGATGGTGCTTGCGAGGCGTTATAAAACATCCAGCAAACCCCCCAAAGTATCACAAGAGATGGTAGTATCGTCCATGGCATTGCTGCGCAAATGACATGCTTTGGTCGCTTGTATCTGTTTCCCTGAGTTCGATCCCAAAGGAGTCGGAGGAGAGCTGATATGATGAAGATGACCTCGCGAATTGTCTCCAGATACCGACCCGCTGGAGCAGGAGAGGGGTCCTCGAGGACGAATACGCCCTGGACAAACATGCGAAAAAAGCTTGGGTCTATGTGCTTCAACATAGGAGCGGCCTTTCGAGACGATGATAGTGCATTTACCATGCCATCGTGCATCTTCCTGGCCAGGGAGTACTCTACTTCCTCCGAATCATAGCAGAGACCAAAGAAAAAGAGGAAGCTTGCCACCGTAGTATATAGTTCTCTCCACATTAATTCTCTTTTCGTTGGTTCTCGCTGTATTAGTCCTGCTCTCAACGCTTCGAGCTCTACTCTATTGAGTCGTACCAGCACTTTCCTGGCCTTTCGGATGTAGGACATCTTTGATGCCTCGAGCTTTTTGCGCTCCCGTATACTGAACATCGTTTCCATAATTTGTTTCAGGCCTTTGGGATCATTGGCTCGGAAATATGGCGGAAAGTTCATGCTGGCTCGACCATCAGAAGGCTTCTGTTTATTTTCGAACGTTAACATAAGATAACTCGGTAAGGAGTGATCTGATTTTGGGCGAAGAGAAGGGAGAAAGGAAACGAAGAACAAACATTCAGGTACCTAATGACAAAGACACAAGTCTGTTAATGTTCTGATTCAGATATTGCGGCCGACGAACGAAGAAGGCACACACAGACGCCAAGCCAAAATGAGTGATGAGGCGCTGATTGTGAGGCCGGTGAACCTCATGAGGCCACCCGGCCACCGCCAGTAGGTCAGAATTGAGGCCAGGTGGACCAATCCGGGGAAATATGATGTCATGCAATTGCATGGTCACCGCATATATGCTCGCGACCCCTGCCACCTAAGGAATACTTGGGACTCAATGCCTCTTTGCGCGACAAAGATTTCATTTCAGAATAGGACAAGAATTGCAATTGGCTCAATTGATTTCGCGGACGGCTTACTGGATTTGCGACGAACAAATAGCCGGAATAAGTAACAAATGAATGCCTCCGGCAAAAGGCTCGTAATAGAGCGGAAATGTCACCAAGGAGATCAGACAACTAAACGGTTGAAGGATTGGTGGTATCAAGAGTAGGTATTCATCGATTAGAAGCCGGACCCATATGGCTACTATCCCTCCCCCCACCTTCCTCGGACTGGGAACTATCAAACTCTGAGTCGCCCATGCTTGGGCCACTCACATTGCAATCTACTTCTGCATTGATGTTGACAATGCCAATGACGGCCGCAAGCACGGCAGGCACTTGAATGCTCTACAATCATCAGCTAGAGTCCAGGGTACGTAGGGTTCAGAACACTACCAGCTAATGAAACGCATTCCCAGTAGGACTGTGAATTAGGTTGTGTCTGAACTAAGTTTCCTCTATTCTTTACAAATGACATGAGATGTATACCAACAATCATCGCCAAACTTCTATCGTTTCCGCATTCTTCAAATATCACCATGGCATAACCATCAACTTCAACCGCCGACCAAATCCCTGATCTTGTTCTAATTAAGTGCTTGTGTCAGTTCATCTATCACTGTAGCCTTCTTCGGGTGTACCTATTCCGTCCCTCGTGAAATTCAACGATCTTAAGTTACTACAGTACGTTCGTGCCGTCCGGACAGCTCGCACTGCCTTCTTGTCGCCGGACGGCAGGTATGAAAGTCATCTCATGAGCACGTGTTGGACTTCGAAAATAGCATAGATTGCTTCTGCTAATAATCCAAGGCGATTCCAGCGGTGCACCCATGCCTCTTGGAAGTTGCGACTAGGTATGCCGAGCTCGAAAATCAATGCCGCCATCCTCCCGCTGTTCTCCCTGGAGGTAGCGACATAAAGAGTCGCAGGTAAGACTTATGATGGTCATTGAACAAAATTCAAGGGTCTGGGCGGTTGGGGTCCCCCAGTATATCTAATCACACGAAGACAATCGTCGAACGTCCTTGCGTCGGACTCACATGAATGCTGGCACGTGTATCTGCTGGCCGAGTCTGACGCCAGCGACAGGCTGTAGATAATCAGTTATGTGTACGTGAGCCGCGTGCTCCACGCAGACTTATATAATGGTTTATAAACAAGGGAAAATAGACGATGGGTTATTTCTGCATCGTTGGTATGTTTTTGAGTATGTGTTTGTTGCACAGGTGTTTCAAGGCGCCCTTTTTTTAGAGGCCCCATTCAGCTTTAAGTATGTCCCTAATGACACTCAAGCCCCATCCGGTGAGTCTTTCGACTTTGTCCAAACCAGCAAGCAGAACATGATGTTGGGCCTCGTGCGTCATCGTTCGGGCGGCAACAAGCAGCGATGCGACCAGAGTCATGTCCCAGCACTCACGCCGGTCATTGTTCAGCGCAATTCCACAAATGCGCCGCGCGTGCCACAGCGTCGACATGGTGGATGAGCGGTGTCTGCTCGGCAGCATGACTGTCCGCGGTTTATGCCGGAGCAGCAGAAACATGGCCGTGTGGTAAAGCTGGTTGCCAAATACGGCGGCGCCGCTGGTGAAGAGGATCAAGGGGAACCCGTCGTCGGCCATTTCAATCTCTACCATTGACAGGAACTCCTGCGGCCGTTGGCTGTACCAGGCGTTTAGTTGGTCTACAATATCCCGCCACGTGCTGACCATGTCGTCTGCCAGGCCCAAGCGATCGGCAGGGTCGCCCCAGCAGAAGTTCATTGCGCGAAGGCAGAGGAATAAGGGTGTGTTGGCACACTGAAATATGTGGACGGCCTCGTCCGTCTTGTGCCATTGTGAATGTGTCATCTCCGGAAGATGCGATGGAATCGCCATTGGGATTTCGTTGATCAGTGCTTTCCCCATATCTGTTCCTTGTGTTAGCAAATGGTTTCCAGCAGGGAGGAAGACTATACCGACCAAGCCTAAGCAATACATGATATGCCGCCATGGAGATAGAGGTTGGTCTTTCTAGCAGCATATGGTGGGCGTTTTCCATTGTCATCTCGTAGACATAGCCGTCGGTCGGGAAAGTGTCTTGTGCAAAGGGCTCTGTGGCTTGTCGGAGACTGGCGCAAAGAAGCCTCTGTTCAGCATCCATACCTCCAATGTCGGTCGGGACCGCATAGCTGGAGTGCAGAACCTTTTCCATGCCAGTCATGGCCTTGAGGGATCTCGCAGATATATCAAGCAATGCTTGAAAAATTGCAGGATATTCAGTCGCAAGACATGGAATGGCCATGCCGAAAGGTTGCGCAAGGTCGCAAATGTCGAGCTATGAGTTGCCTGTTAACAATATTGATTTGTAATCGGTTATGCAGTTATATCTTACCCATGGTGCTACTTCATATCGGTAATGCTTCATAAGACTGAATTCCAGTTCCTCTGGCACTTCAGGCACTGGGTCTGGAGCGGACGATGGAGAAAACGGTGCATGAAATGTTGGTTCTTCGGCGTTGGTCAATGGGTCGTGATAAATGACGGACCTGTCCGGGTCGTGGAAGCTGGCAGTTGAAACCGAGTTTCGATGCACGTTCCGGTCAATAAAGGCCGTCGCATGCTCGTTCCCAAGCGACAACAGCGCATCGAGCGCGATCTGGTCGCCGCCATTGGCGCCAGGGGATGCCAGAATCTCGGGACTCCAGCTATCAAAAGACGACCTTGGTTGTTCCGAGTCAATCGGATGTGGTGCGTTCTCATGAAAGGGTCGTTGAGATATATTGGCCAATGGTTCTACATCTTGATCGTTTCTATGCGAAGCATTGGCTTCATTTTGTACGGGTTCCCGTACAGTCGCTGGAGATGGCTCTTGAGAAGACGCCCCTCCACTATTGTCGTCTACGAACTAGGTATACTGTCTGAGTAGGATACATCGAAGATTGGGATTCGGTAATACATACCTTGACCTTGCAGTAAGTGGGTGTAGGCGGTACCGCTTTCGTCGGGGACGATGACGTCTCATGGACGGTAAAGGCATTCTTTTCGAGAAAAGACAATCGCGTTCCGTATTGACACTCGAAGCCGCCAGCGATGCACCGCTGACACCGCGGTTTGCCTTCGTCACCTGATTATTCCGAGCCGAATCAGCGCCATTGGACAATGAGGAATAGGGGAAGGGCCCGTACATTTCCTCCGGCGAACCCGGCATTTCAGACAGCCGGTGCGGACCCTCTTGGCCGGCTGCGAAGCCATCTATGATGGGGCTTCGCGGCGATACGCATACTCGTGAATCCCGGGGCTCTGATCTGTCTTTTCAGAGACTGTCGGAGCCACCCAGAGCTTCTTTGGAGGTTTGCCGTCTTTGTGAGTGACGAGCTGGGAAGGTTGAAGCGACAAACTCTTTTCCGGATCATAGAAGAGAGCTTCCCCGCCAATACATGGAACCATTCTTTGGTCATGCGGAGCCAGAGGTTTCCGAGGAGCCGTTTTCGCGGGGAACATGCACCTAACTATGCCGATTCTGGCAGGAATTGGCGCTGTCGTCGGCATCTTTAGTTGCTTCCCTCAGGCAGGGACTTGGGACGTTAAAATCGAGTCTGCTATGATGCACGCCCGCGGCTATGCGATATGTAAGACTAGAAAATCGGGAATAATTATCACTTTCCTGGGAAAGATAGAATCAAAAAATGCCTATAAAATGATGTATGACATCTGCTCTCTGCAGCTTGACGTTTCGCAGCGCATTATCGACGACATCCTCACCTCGGGTTACTGTTTCTCGGTTAGTGGTTCGACCCGCCAAACGTTCAGCACCTATTCACCTGGCGGTTCAAATTTCTGTTTTGGGATAATCGCTTGGCAGCAAAGTGGATATGATCTTTCGCATTTTCATTCTCCGAAATCCCATGATCACCAATTAAATAACAAAAATGCACCACTTGCAATCATACTAGGTATGCATGCACGAACGGCTCGCCATCTGTATCGCCATTACTGACTTTGGCCAAGCATTACATTTGTGCGCAACAGTGGAGTTGGGCAATGCGAAGTGCTACACTTTCAAACTTCAGCGGGTATCTCCACCTCAAACCGCCCTGGAAGAAACTCTGCAGAGACGAATACACATAAACATATCGAGCCTTCCACGTCGAGTCAAACATCAAGTCTTCAACTGCCTGCAGATGGACAAACCGACGGAGTGATCGGCTCCAGGAACGCCGCAGCATACTGCCACCCAAAAACATTCGTCCAAGTGTGCGGCGTATCGAATGGCTCCAGCATTGCCTTCACAGTCCCGACGACGGGCACGGGCTCAAACGGCGGCGCCGTGAGCGTCGTGTTGTACAGCAACTGGTACTTATCACACAGGCTCGACGTCGCAAAGGTCACCTGGTTGGTGATGTTCTTGATAAAATCAAACGGGTAAGGACTCGACCTGTAGCCTACGCCCTTGGGCTGGGTTTTGATGGTCAGGTATCTCGCGGGGTCGGAACCGTTGCGGACTTCGTGGGCACTGAAACAGGTGCCCGAACCTCGGCCGTCCCATCGGTACGCATCATTCGGCGGGTCAAAGGTCGCCGGGTAAACAACAATGTTATAGCCTCGTGATCCCTCAATGGCGGCCAGGTTGCTGGCTGTGAGGAGAATGGTGTTCTGGAGTCGGAACGGTGTTGCGCCATCGCCGCTGAGGTCCAGGAATGGGAACTCGAAAGCCGCTCGCTGATATCAGTCAGCGACATGTCAGGTCAATGCAATGCGACGACGAGACGGACTCACAGTAAAGTCCGGCAGGCTTGTGTTGTATGCCGCCAGTTGTATGTCGTGGTCATGCTTGGCCGACACCATCAACGGGTACATGCCCTTGGGAAACGAAGGCAAGAGAGACGAATATGACGATTCTAATATGGGATAATCCGGTACAAGACTCTGCGCCAGAGCTATGTCTATGGGTATTATCATGGTCGTCCCGTTGAGGTTGCCACTGATGAGGTCCGGATACGTCTGAGCGATTGGATTGGGTTGGTCGACACTTGTGTTGGCAGTCTGTGCCCAGAGGCCAGTGAATAGTGTTGATGCCAGAAGCATCGCAGCCACCGCTGATGATCCAATCATTACCGACATGGTGGGTTTGCGGGAGCTTGCTGAGGCTATAGACACTGTTCCTGCCTCCGTGATTTGGCTTTTGTCACATTTGTTTCGCTCACATGTTGTCGAACTTGAAGTTCTCATGGCAGAGTTTTATGATTATCCGCCAGGCCTCGAAGGATTCCAATCGTTCAAGGGTGTAACTAATTTGCTAGATCGATTTGATTAGTGGCGCAGGGTGAGTCCGAGCCGCTTAGGTGACAGCTGAGGTGTACCAGGTGTTATGATATTGGGCAGAGACCAGGATTTAGGAAGACGCCTTCCGGGTGGCTTCCTGTGGGTGAAATGTTTGGCGCGCTCCAGAATTGTGGTTAAGTACTAGGAGAATATGTGTATGGTCCTTGATTGATCAAAAGACTCATCATGTAACAAGACAGTGCCGATCATTGGTTTGCATGAAACAAACAACACGGCCCGGTGAGATCTCTCAGGTGGCGGGCCGCATTAAATTATTCCTAACACAAAAAATGCAAGATATAACTCACAGATCAAATGACAATAGAAGATACGCCTGGGACATGCGTACCCCTCACATGAGGTGGAGGTAGGGAAGCATTCCTGGCTGTAGACGATATCACGTCTCCAACATGCATATTACTTGTATTGACCACGAGCAATACTGGTGGATGAGGCGCATGACTTTTGGTGTAACTTCTACAGATCCCATTTCAGCGGGCTGCGAAGGATCCGGATATCAGAGTCAGGCTTTACCCTCAACACCAAAGAAAATGGAACGATTACAGTCGTGATCCCAATGATTTACTGCAATTGAAACGGATCACATTGAACCCGAGGTTCTCACATGCGTAAATCGCATGTTTTCTCCGCGGCCATACTGCATCGAGCACATGGCGGCCGCGTCTGGTCCCTGCCGGAGTGGCATTCTAGAGGTGCCGCTGTTCAGTTGTTGATGCAACGCAACCAAATCGAGGTGGGAGGTTTTCTGTATACTGTTTTGTGGCTTCTTCTAGCGACCCCACGATCCCGGATACTGGAGTTCCCGGCGCTGGGGAAATCTTACAGCAAGGATTGTCTCCCTGCTTGACCGGGAATGACGCTTACCGAGACCCTGCTAGCCTGTTTGGTTTCGTTTCTTCAGCACATGCAGAAGCATCGATCCCATTGACCACATGGAATGCATCCAGATGATCCATAATCCGAGCCTATTCTTACAAACACTCAGGGATCCTGTGCGCTTTCCGACGACCATATTTTCAATTCAATATCTAGATATACATCCAAATTTGTATAATGACTTGCCAAACTGCCACGTGTGTGTTACATTCAAACGGGCATGCAGGCAAGCCACCGCATACCGGCAGTTTATAACTTTATATGTCTACACAAAGGCAACTTCACCCGAATTATAAATACATCATCTATCCACGTGCGCAACTATCTAGACTCAATTCTCACTTCATAACATAGGCTGATCGACGTTTTGATTAAACAAATGTGACCGAAGACAAATCACGCGTAGCAGTGTTCAAGCATTCACTGCATTCGGATTGGACTTGAACAAATGCCCCAAATCGTGTGTGAAAATGGTAGAAATTGAATTTTATTGTGCTCGGATCCGCTATGCTCATGCCATGTTTGTGTCAGTCAGACCCGGTATGTCGAATGCAGACAACAGAAAGCTGATGCATTGAACTGACTGCGTACCTACAAAGAAGTGCCTCGTTCTTTTCATCGTCACTCCAAGTGACGAGCATATCCTAACTAAAAGAGGTAATTTAATACAAAAAGAAATTCACCAATGCGCCTATTATCCACGTTGTCGCATTGGAAGGCGCCGACGCAAAAAGTGCAAAAAGTTGACCACGACCCGATTTGAACGGATGACCTTCTGGAATTTCTAACTCCTTATTCCTAGGAACAAGCTGGAATCAGATGCTCTACCGCTGAGCTACGCGGCCAGGAAATCTTTTCCTGATTGGATGGTAGTGTGCAGCTTAACGCTCACTATGTAGGTCGTACACTGCCGAACTTGTGCCGACAGCGCGCAAAGTCGTTGGGTCGGAGCCGACGGAAATGTCGCACCTGGACACTGGATCATCACAGGCTGCAAACCACCATCCATGTTGATGCACGATCATAATAAGACTGTGGAGTTGATCGCTCACAGTAAAACGTTATTCTAGAAGCAGATCAGACAACTGGTGACGAGTCGCGAGATCCAGTCGTCTGCCGGGGACTCCCAGCATGGCTCACGGCGATCATTCAGTCGATTGCGGAAGACACGGGTAGTCATAAGTATCCACGTTGCGAACGTCTCTCTCTGATTGGGGATACTCAAAGTCAACTTCCATGATGACTCTTTATTAATTATATTCACGATTAATTATAGACAATGAGAACAAAACTAGCCGACAAAGGCAACCCCATGGCTCACACGCCAAACCTCAGGGCCCAGGCATTGCAGAGCCCTCTCTTTCAAGCCAAAATCGCTCAAGAAGCATTGGCCTCCTGGATAATGACATCGCTAGCCTTCTCGGCCACGAGGTGGAGGGGCTGCGCAATGTAGAAGCCGGGGATCTTGGGGAACACGCTGGCGTCGACGACGCGCAGGTTCTTGGTGCCGCGGACCTTGAGGTTGGTGTCGAGGACGGCGTTGGCGTCGCCGTCGGCGCCGATCGGGCACGAGCACGAGGCGTGGTGACCCCAGGCCTCGCGGCGCGCAAACGCCTTGAGCTCCTCGGTCGTCGAGGCGCTGTCTTCCGTCGGCCAGACCTCGGTGAACCCGCCGTCGAGCGGGATCACGTCGGCAAAGGCCCGGCGGCCGAACTCGAGGCCCTCGGCCACGGCCTGTAGGTCCGCATCGCCGCCGACCTGGAACGAGTTGAAGTTGATGAGCGGCATGTCCCGCGGGTCCGTCGACTTGAGCGTGATGTTGCCGGCGTTGTTGCGGCTGTGGGCCTTGAGGACAATCCACGACCAGTGGACGTGGTCCTTGAGCGCCTCGTCGCTCCATCCCGGGTAGTAGCCGGGGAAGTTAGCGGGGCCGCCGGTGATAATCAGGTCAGGGTCATCGGTCTCAGCGACGCTCGACTTCTTAATGATGCCCAGCGCGATGCCGTTAGATGCATAGACGCCCTTGGCAGTCTGGTCGTCGTTCTCGAGGTAGGTCTTCAGGCAGGGGTCGTCTTCGGGGTTGGTCTGGAATGTGCATCCGTCGATGAGGGAGAAGTTGGAAGGCGTCTCGCCAATCAGGGTCTGCTCGTATCGATCCTGGAGGTTGAGTCCGACACCAGGAAGGTCCACCACGACGGGGATATCCCACTTCTCGAGCTCGTCTCTCGGTCCGACGCCGCTGAGCTTCAGCAGCTGAGGAGTGTTGTAGACACCACCGGCAATGATGACTTCACGGTTCACGGTGACTGTGCCGTTGCCTGTTGGGCTCGCGCTGGAACTTCTGCGGTCCGCTCTGTACACTGATTGATCATGTTAGCAAGTTGTTGTTGTCTTCACAACGCACGAGATCGCCACAATGACAACGAATGCGCCTTACTCGATTTGACCACTTACAGCTTTTCCCCTCTATAAACTCAACACCAGTAGCCACAGGCACATCACCGCTCTCGTCAAATATAATCTTGGTCACCTGCAGACTATGTCAGCCGTCGTCGAACTTTTACTTCACCAGTTCGGTGGACTTACCAAAGTATCAAGCTTGATATCCAACTGGTACTTGCGAGAACCATCAGAATTGACAGCGTTCGCAGTGTCGATGATGTGATCTCTCGCGCCACCGCGCTTGCTGTCTCGCATGGCCAGAGGAATCTGGTACACGCCCTCGATCTTCAGCTGGCCAGGAGCATTGATATCGGTGAGCAAGACGCCGGCGAGACCGGTAACGGTAGTCAAAAGTGCAGTCAGTACAGTCTGGCCCATGGCAGTCGCCGACGCAGCAATGAGAGAAACGAGCTTCAGATCCTTGACAGCGGTAATCAGTGACGTGAGCGAAGTGTCGTACCACCCGCTGAAGCCATGTCCGATGATACTGGATGGGATATAATGGTTCTTCTCAATCTTCTCCCAGTAAGTTCTCATGTTGCCAGCCTTCCAGGTGTCATCCCCAGTCAGTTCTGCAATTCCATCCCAGTCACTATCGAATGCTTGGATAGTGACGAGGGCATTGTGCCGCGAGCATCCACCCAGAGTACCAGTCCGAGGGTACAAGATGCCTAGCGGCTCGGCACCTTCTGGAGGGCTCAGGCCAGTGTATTCTGTACCATCTGGGAGGAGGTAGGTCATCTTGGTGTCTTGGGCCTGCTCCTCCAGAGTCGGGTGATGCCAGACGTAGAATGCCCACTCTGTCTCATCGTATGCAGTCGACGCGAGGTTCAAGGCTGGGACCTCCTCGATCAGTTCCGTTCCTTGGTCGCCGCCGGCATCGATGAGAAGGACTTTGAACCCAGCGATGGCGAGGTTCGCAGCTGTAGGTCCGCCACCTGGTCCACTGCCGACAACCACATAATCATACCCTTCCAAAGAGTCTCTCTTGCCTAGGAAAGGATTGTGTCGAGGTAGTGGTGCAGAGGAACGCCACGGCACAGATCTGAAATGACATTGGTTGTTATCATTACAATTCTCAAGATGAGGAACTGCATTTGGTATTCTTACAAAGAGGTGGCTCCATCCACAAGCAGCAAGCCTGCTGCTACAGCGGTATGAGCACGCATGGTCGCTGAAAGTCCTATGGTGCGGAGTCAAGCGTCCAGACTTGCTTGTCAGGATATATTATATTGAGAGAAGGAATGTCTTAAGAGCACAATTCAGTGCATATGAAAAGAGCGTGGGCGACTAGCGGGAAGTGTTTCAAAAGACCAAAAAGCAACTGCTAAAGAATGAATGGTCTTGGCATTTTGGTGGCAAAATCAAAGGCGATGATCTGGAGGCGATATCTTATAATATTCAGTCAGACCATCTAGCATTGGCTGGACATGTGAATCTATTTAGGAATCCTTCTACTCCGGTAAACAGAAGTAAACCTTATCTGGGACCGGTCTCTCCAGCATCTCCGTATTGCCGATCTGGATACTTGATCTGGGAATAGTGCTTCGTGGTTCGATCCGTTGATCTCATGGTTCTCCTTAAGGTACTACGTACGACGGCGTGTTCAGATCGAAATGGGCTCGTCATGTGGCTTGTTCAAATTCAGGTTGAAGCCGTTGGCTTGGCCGGAGCCAATACCATCTAAGGCTGGCTGAACGTCTACAGTTCCAAGTTTATAAGTTCCAAGAGGCAGGTCCCCTGCAACTCAAATAAGGACCAGGGCTTGAGACTTTCGAGGCCGTCGACCGCATTTGTCCTGGAATTAATGCGCTTCTTGACAGCCTTGGAAGTGATCGACCGACTTCAAGAAGCCACAAGAGACGGCGGTTGCTTGACTCGTTCGCTGCTGGGATACTGCGGACTACTGGCGGTAATTCCTTTATACTATTTACGACGGCTTTCTGCGGATGCCATCATGCGAAGTTCAGTTCAATGGCGTCCGATCTATTATGTCGATCCAACCCCAGATTCAAGTGACCCGCGCACACATCTGTCAATCTCGAAGAGAGGGAGAAGCACGTTCCACTCTGGCCATTGTCGGGTCCTACCATCTGGCGATTGTTCAATTTCAGAACCTTGTAAGGAACGTGGCAGCATCCTCCCCTCGATCCGGGCCTGATCCGAGTTTTGACCGTGAAAGCGATCTGACATACCCAGCATCCCAACAGGCTGGGTGGATGTGGCCCGACTTCAGTGAGTCGTTGTGCTCAAATAGGAAACGTACGGAGAACTTGTACTGTGCAGGATGGAAACGAAGCCGCAGTCTGCCCCTGTTTGGATTGCAAGGGTCATTTCCCGGGGTGTTCTCCGCAGCGGATCCGACGATACACAGTACACAAGTCTCATCCTTGCCTTTTGCTCAGCAGCCTATTCAAAATGCCGTGGATGAAGCTAGTAGTCTTGAAAGGAGAGAGATCTCATTCATCATCAATGCCTAACAAGACCTGTTTTTCTTGATTAGTATAGCTAGCTAATTTCATACTGCTCTTGAACCAGATAGGTGGGAACCATAGGTGCGGTACGATCGAAGCCTAAGGGGCACGCGGCACTCGCTGGCATTCTCGGCCGATAAGCTTGGCAGGGATTGATTCTCTCCACAGTCTTTGACACTTTGCTGCAATCGGACGGCAAACTCCGTTTTCTGTCAGCATATAAGGAAGTCGGCCTGCCGATCGCACGGATATTGTAGACTGCCTAGGGAGCCGAGACTGGTCTTGCCCGTCTTGCCTCGTCACACGAATTCGCGCATCGTGGGAGACTTGCTTGGCGACGAGACGGTTTGCAAAGTACGTGATCGTAGCCAACATGTTGAAATGAGGTCCCCTAATTCTTTCCTTGGCCTCGCTCATTTGACGTATTCCTACTAACTAGAGAGCCTGAGACAAGCCGTCTCTTGTACTATTCGTACTAATCATTACGACATGGACAAAAGCCGTTCGCTGAATACAGAGCGTCCCGTCCCGCTCCTTTCGCGCCGCTGGACTTGGTCCCATCGGCGGTGCGCCGCTTGAGTCAGCACGATGTCCTCTCTCCAGCTTTCATGTGTCATGAGGGAACGAAAGATATCGGCGGAAGATAACTCTGCATTTCCGTATATGCCTGCGCTCGGCCGACTGTCATGCTTCAGACATGCACGTGTGACAAATTACTACCACCCAGGTATTGTTGCAGACGCAATACAGATTACAGAGCTGAAGTCGATTGAAATGAATGAATGGACCTGGTCACTTCACTGCAGGACATGGGAGCCCGTCCTCTAAGAACGGGTCTAGCCTAGGTTACTTTTTGCAAATACCGAAGATCCCTACTATATTCGCTCAGAAAGAAAAAAGTGATAAAGTTTATGGGTCCTAACCCGCTGACAGGTGCACAGACGATTCAAGGGTCTTCCCTAATCTGGACATCCACAGTGCGACCATACGAGCCGTACGCATCCATTTTCCCAACGAACCCATGGCCCTGCTTTCAAAGACCAGGCGCAATCTGCCTACCCTACAGAGATTCCCTGGGGGCTGCCGGCTTCTGTGGATCATGGCGCTCCCACTCGAAATCGAACCTTGAGTTCTTGCGGTCGTGTCGGTGCTGCTCGTCGTCCGAGTCGAGCGGCGTGAGCTCGACAAAGGAGCCCTCATCGCGGCCCTTGGTCCGGGACGTGGTGATGGCGAACTCGGACTTGACCTTGATCCGGCTAGCGATGGACTTGTCCGTCGTCGACTTGTCGTGGGTGTTGGATGTCGAGTTGCCCGTCGGGTACTGGCTGCTCTTGCCCTTGGTCGTGCCGAACATCTTGGGCGCGATGGTCGCGCACAGCGACCGCACGGCCGGCATACACGCGCAGATGATGCCCACGCTCGTCTCGACGGTGCTCCAGACTCCAACGGGGACAAAGTCCTGGGTGACGTTTGTCGTCTTGGCAAAGACGAGCAGCCACTGCAGACGAAGGATCGATACAATTGTGACGCTGTTTTCGCTTGTTAGCCATATATAATGAGAATGCACAGCAAGAATTTGCGACCTACAATATACCGACTGCAAACATGAGCATGACTTGGACCTTCTTCTTGAGCGACAAGTTGAGGTTCCACAGCTCAGGCATGGGGAGGGCGATCAGGGCGACGTCCAATACGATACACACGGCCGCGGCCACCCACGCCTGCAAGTTGACGTCTCTACATACTGCGTCGTAGGTGCCGTCCCACTCCAGCCAGGCTCCCGGGATCGGGGTGCACTGGAAGATGGTGATGATCTCAAAGGCGAAGAAGTATAGGACGTTGGCGCCGATGAGAACCCAGGCGCCGATGCGGAATTCCCTTCTAGGGAAAATTCTCAGGTAAAAGCAAAGAATCGAAATCTTGGTGGCGGGCACGACGAAAAGGTAGAGTATCTCGTCCCAGTAGTATAACTAGAGTGAATTGTTAGTATTCTGCTCTGCAAGGAGGACTGGCGAGCATCGACTTACGTAGAGAATGTAAGTAATGTTATCGTAGTTGTCGAGCATCCACCTGGAAGTCGCAAAGTTAGTATTGGAATCATTTAGCTGTGGTTTATACCTTTCTTGTACCACCATCCCCCTCTCTATTGTATCAGGAAAACTTACATGTCTTTGCCGAGGCCATGCTTGGCGAGAATCCAGGATAGACATGTCATGGGAATAGAAGCGATCTGACACGATTAGTTGGAATTGCCTTAGAGGCTCTGGCAATGTGGTACGCACTATAGTCGGCACCATTATCCAGTCGTCCATTCCCCATGTTGCCCGGAATCCTGTCATGTAACGGCTGAGCACGCGCAGAAACCAAATCAACAATGCCAGAGCTCCGAATAATGGCGTCGTGACGATAATGTATAGCGAGTTGTCCTCGTGCGTCCTGCCGCAGTTCGTGTCGGAGTACTTCTTGGTAGCTGAAAAGGTCAGAATGTTTCAAGTCGGCGACGTGGTCCCAGTATACTCACCCAATGCATCTCGGGTGGAGCAGCTGGCGTAGACGCAAGTTTGGAGATCAAGGATGACGGCTTCGTTTGTGCAGATACACGTCAGGTTCGTTATTGACGAACAGACGGAATCTGGTATAACCTCCAAAATGCATTTCAGCCCACACGTCGGGATCGTGACATCGGTGTCGGTGCTGCTGTCGTCGGCTGCGGCGCAAAACCGAACCTGCAGCAGAACCGCGAACAAAAGAGTCAAAAAGGGAAGCTTCATCTTCAATGAAAGTGGTAGCCAAAGTGCATGGCAGAAAAACGAAGAAAGAAGAAAACGAAAACGAGTACGTTTAAACGAGTGTATGGAGGAGTCGTTTCCCCTCAAGGCCAGAAGCGCCAATGCTATGATTTTGAGCTGGACAAAGATGTTGCTATCTCTACGATTCTCCCTATCCTAGGACCTGCAGACAGTCTGGGGCCGGAGCCCCGGCTCATGCATCCAGACGATTTTCGTCTTTCGAGCCCTTTCGCAGCGCGTTTACCAAGGTGCAAATCCATGATGATCCCAGAATGATGCCAAGCTGTGTGTGCGAGGATTAATAGTGGGGGAGCGAGAGAGGAGTCAGGAACAAGGTTTAAACGCAGAATTACAAAAGCTGGTGAGTCGAGATTGCCTCTAGCCATACCCATCTATGGTCATGTCCGGGGCACCCCGGTCCGCTGGCCACGGACCATGGAGCCGCGTGTTGAGTCTTTTCAAGTCCTCCGACCCGCTTTCCTACGGCATTTCAAGCTCCCATACTTAGTGCCAGACGGTTGGTATTAGTCTTGACTCTGTAGCAGGTATTCAAATAAACAACGATACTGGCACTTCGCATGTTTGACATCCGGCTGAGATGAACTAGATTCTAGGAGATGCAGCTTCTCCTCGCGTGCCTGGCTCCCCCAAAGGTACCAATGCGCTTCCTACCAGACAGCTGGAACCAACCACATCCATCGTAAATATGCCCCGTATGCTGCAAGGGCCCTTGAGAACATGACTGCAGGACAGAGGAGCCGACCGAGATTCACCCATTCGGTAGCCACGGCTAATATAGATTTTGCAATCTGCAATCATCTGGGTCTGTGACACGACGACTACTCCGCTGCATATGTCCGATGTATGTACTGTCTGCATGCGGCTTGATAGGAAGATGCTGTGTACACAATCACTCGGCGGGCTGGGTGAGGCGGGTCGTCCCTAGAAAGACGGATAAATGCTAAAGAGACCGTTGAGCTCAAGTTTCATTTGCCGACATCCCCTTAGGTCATTCCCCTGACGATTGTGCTAGAATGGTGGTGATTATCGGAAGATTTTCGCCCTGTATCGCAGGCACCAACCCAGGACATCGAGTTGTCGGAAACCTTGTGCCCCACAAACCTTGTCGCCATTGGGACTTGTATTCAGGGTCTTTTTGTATAAGATTGTTGTCGATCAGCCCGCTTGTCGGGAGCCAGCGATTGCTGCCCAGAAGTCCTAAACTCGCGCTTGGTGTTAGTGCCGGCGCCAAGGACGGAACGTGGGATAGGAAACCTTTCTCAGTATCGAGCAATATCATAGGGACTCCATGAGCTTTGGGATACTTGAATCCAAATCGTGCTATCGCGGCTCAAAATGCATGATTACATAGCCCTGGCTTCGTCAAGACCCTGCTGATGCTGCCGGTAATCTGGCACACCTGGTCATAATTGTCTGCTCCATTCCACGATCGGATAAGACCCTCGAGACCTGATTCAGCCCGGGGAAGATCGTGGGGGCCAGTCATTTGCTGTCTGGTCCCGATGTGAACTGGCCGTAATGAGGTCACGAAGATCTTCTTCTCAGGGGGAGCGAGCAGGGAAGACGAACATTCTCAGCACCTTTCACCTCGCGTTCTCGAACACCTTGGAACGATTAGCTCCTTGAGGCTTGAGATCGTCGCACATGCATAGAAAGTTGGTTCGAAGGAGCTAGCTCTTCTGTAGCTTTGTTCGCGAAGTTGCTCGCCTTGAAATAGTATAGATCCATATGATTACTACTCATTCGCGTACGGGAGGGAGGGGCCGGGAATGGTTCTGATCTCCTAGGCATGGTGAGACGACGGGCTGTTATTCGTTGGCAGAACATTTCGAGGCATACGACTAGGATGATGACGGATCATTCAGGTACTCGCTGCATTGCTTCTCCCTCTCATATTTGCGGGCCACATGCCGCCGCAGTATGTTCTTGATACGAGACACTCGATGCGAATTCCATCGTGCAGAAGCCTCACTATTGACGATTACAAGCAACTCTCAGTATGATGACCGGGATGTATGCTCATGAGGTTTTCAAAATGCTTCCCGAGCTCGCAGATGTTATGACCAAGGTTAAATATGCGTCGGTTGTCGTGAGTTGTAATATCGGTCTCGGGAAATTTGCCGATGAGGTCTGACGACTAAGATGCAGTGAGACTGGAATTCAATATTCAGTCTCGGCTTATGCTGAGGTAGAAACAGACTCTGAGACTTTGGTCATGCCGTCTTTGTATTGACATTGGCGCTATTGGGAACATGAGTTTGAGTTCAGATTGTAGAATAATTCGAGCTCATATGTTTTTTTTGGTTTGAGAACATGCACGTACCGAAAGGGTCAACCCAATCCTAGGGAAAGCCTAGGTGCGTAGAGAGCGAATTCCCCAGCTTCAAGTTGTCCTTTAGAGCGCGGACAATGTTCATCCCCATGACCTAGGTAATTTTGACACTCTTGGCAGCACAGCTACCTAGGAATATATCCCGTGATGTCTTTGTGAGCTTGTCCACACCTTTCAGCAATCAAGACGGCTCAAAATGTGGTTCCAGACGTCTTCGCTTTCAAATATTTGAATGTGTGAGAAAGGCAGCCATCTCGTTTGTAACTTGCTAGCTCTTGACTCAATTGAAAATACCACTAATTCGGAATCAACATGGATACCAATGCCACTCAATTGGAAATCTTCTTTTGGAATACCACAGCTATGATGAACGCCTTGACTAATCCTCACCAATTGCAAATATAGACGCGCGTGACACGACCCAGTACAGTATGCAGACAGAGACACAACAAAAGCGTAACAGCTATAAGAACAATATTCCATGAAAAGCCTTACCGAATTTCTTGTTCTGCTACCAATCATGATTCCCTGGTGTCGTCTCAGCGGATACCTACAGAGCTTCGCCTGAGGTTCGAGTGACACATTCGTGTCACATCTATCATGAGGCTTCGAAGGCCGGTTACGGTCATATGACTTGGCCGATTCATGTATCCCCCCGCCGACAAAATCACTCCATCTGACCATCCGGCTGCCTTTGATATAACGCGTGAGCCTAATGCACTGTCTTCAAATACGTCATTCCCCTTAGCCTCAACATTTCGCATTCCCATTATGCCAAGACTCTTTTAGGCAGAGCTTCAGAGATTTATCGCTTCCACTGACAGACAAGAGCTATACAAGTATTTTGTCTAGCTCCTGCCTATGCCTCGACGCTTTGACACCAGGCGCCGTACACAGAGTAAGAGACAGCCAGGAACTGTAGGTAGTCTGTTGTGAGACGCCGCCCGCCTGAGACCAATACCGGGGTCCTCCGCCAAAGCGCCTGTCGCTCCGCTCTTCTTCGTATTTGCCCGGCTGTCGGCATCCCATTCCCCTGTATCACGTGATCGATCTAAGATCCTACTCGGCAGGATTGCGTTCCGGTTTTTTTTTTGTGAGGCACAGTCGCGAGCTTAAATGCTGCCATTCTTTAACGGACGTTTCGGGCGGCGGTTTGCTTACAGGCGCCGCATGCACGATGCCGGGCGGCACAGCAGCAAAGGACCGCACCTCGGCCGCGCGTCCCACCGATAAGCAGCAGCAACAAACGACTTCTAAGAGAAACGGACCAAAAGTCCGCACGGGGTGCAAAACTTGGTAATAAACAATCTTCTGATTTCCCCTATCTTAGTGGCATTGAGCTAATTACCAACAAATCGACTACAGCAAGTGAGTCTGGGATTGTATACTCCGTAACACCGCGTCAGCCCTACAGACGGCTGATTAAATGGTATAATGAAATCATTAGAATTCGACGAATTAAGTGCGACGAGACTCGCCCACATTGTGTGCGATGCACGTCTACGGGACGCCAATGCGATGGCTATACTGTTCGGCCCGCTCCGGGTGCAGCATCGAGAAATGCATCACCTAATCCGTCGGACCTGACCCTGTCGAAAAGAAAAAGATCATACCCGACCATCTTGCCCGCCGGCGTGCGGCAGCTCAGCTCCGACATACAAGGCGACGAGTGGGAGAGGTTTTATTTCCACCGCTTCCGGTTCGAGGCCTTCAAGGGTCTGGTTCTACATTCAGCCAATTCCGGCTCGTTCTGGGAGGGACTCGTTCCGCGGTTCGCTTATTACAGCGACGCAGTCAAACATGCAATCATTGCCCTCGGCTCTACATACCACCTAGAATTTCAGCAGAGAACGCCTGGCACCCCACGGCTCGAGGCCTTTACTCTGCAGCAGTACAACAAGGCCATACAGGCACTCCGAGGGCCCATCCCTGGTACACCAATCGTACAAGTAGAGATATCGTTGATATGCTGCCTTGCTTTCATGTGTATCGAGTCTCTGCGAAACAATAAGCAAGGAAGTATCCTGCACCTCGAAAATGGCCTCCAGATCATCGGACAGCTCCCGACGGAACTGCTGGCCTACGTAGTGTCCTCCAAGGCAGACTCGGACCCTAATAGATATGACGAACGATTGACCAGGTCAGAAATGAAACAGTTTCTAGCCTATTTCCAAGACCTCGAGGTTGGTACGCAGGTCTTTGGAGCCCCGGCCAAGCCCGTCTTGTCGTTGCGCATGTACGAGATTACAAAGGACGACGACGGCCCGTGGGAGGAGTACAAGACGCTGCACCAGTGCCATACCGCGCTTATCAGGTACGGCCACAATGTACACGCGCGCATCTGGCATACACTTCCATACAAGGGCGACCAGGAGTTTTGGTCTCGCCCGGAACAGATGCAAGAACACAAACGTTTGTTGGACCGCGGACGGCGCGTGATCGAGATGACGGACCGGTTCATGTCAAGCCCCGCAGCACCGGATCGCGACAGGGACAGGGCTGGCTGTATCTCGGGCACATTGGACAAGATGCATGCCCGGGGCGTGTTCCTGATGGCTCAGTACATGCCCGACAACATCACCAGGCGCCAACTGCAGAACTTGGATCCGGAGTGGCGTGAGGTGGCTACCTTGGTTGAGACACTTTACCACTTGATTCATTCGCCATCAAACCCCGCGTCTGATGATGCAGGAAAATCTTCGACGTTGCACGATGCCACACGAGCCATCACCCTCGACAACGGCTTGCTGATAGGTATACACGCTACATTGTACGGCTCTGGCAACCGGGATACTCGTCGACGAGTGATGGACGTTCTCAGAAAGATGCAGAACAGGCGCGAAGGGCTGTATGACGCCGCCGTTCTGCTCAGGGTCTTTGAAGCCATGGGCGCCGATGGCCACGGCACATATGCTTCTGAGCTGCTTCTGGACGATCCCGCCGGGCCGGGCCTCAGCGGAGTCAATGGTCTGATCGGACTCGAAGCCAGGCTTGCAGAGCTCCATATCGGCTGGAAGGACACAAATAAACAGTCATAAGTCCAGCTCAAACGGGAAAGGAACTATGTGCTTCCCCGGCCAAAGTCAGCTCCCATCATAATGTTAATTACCCACAGGCCCCTTCATCTGACACGAGGATCACACTTTTGTTTGACTTGAGCGAGTACAATATAGTGCTGCTAAATTCTGGACAACCTACAAAGATCCATATGAGCAGAAGGACATCAACTGCTCATTTGTACTTCCCCGCGTCCATCTCCGATCATCAATCATCCTTTGAGCCTCTCGCCGAGTTCCGCGCATTCGATCCAACCTCCTCATATCTCCCCCTTCTCCTTGGCAGCCTTGCTGGCGGGGTGGTTCACTCGGGCACGGAGCAACCTCTGCGTCTGCCAATCGCCCGCCTGGATGTCCTCGTACTTGGCCTCCTCGCCCTCGCCCAGGCACGTCGGCAGCGTCCGGATCATGACGTCCTGGCTGGGGCTGAAGAAGTAGGCCAGACTGTAGCGCTCGCGCCCGCTGATATTGCGCACGCGATGCACGGTGCTGACGAACTTGTCGTTGGTCGCCCGCTCGAGAAAGTCCCCCACGTTGACGACCAGGCTGCCCGCGACCGGCGGCGCCGGCACCCAGTGCCCGTTGGCGTTGAGCACCTCGAGCGCCGGCGTGTCCAGGCTCAGCTGATTGACCAGCGTGAACCAGCTGTAGTCGGCGTGGGCCCCGATGCCAATCTGGTCGTCGGCCGCGGCGGGCTGCGACGGGTAGTGCAGCGCGCGCAATCCCGCCATGGGGAACGAGGTCATGTAGTCAAAGTAGTTCTCCTCGAGGTCCAGCGACAGGGCGACCAACCTCAGCAGAGTCTCGGAGAAGGCCTGGGCCGCGGCGCGGTACTCGTAGATGGTTTTCCGAAAGCCTGCCGGGTGTTCCGGCCACTGGGTGAGCGGCGGCGGAGGATACACGGATAGGTCCAGATCCGGGGGCGCGTTCTGCTCGGGCTCAAACGGGTCGTCGGCCATGTTCCAGGCTTCCTTGAGGTCGCCCGCCGTGCGGTCGTCCAGGCGCGTTTCCAGGAGCGCCTCGTACCCCTTGATCGTGGGCGACTTGTTGATGTGGATCTTCATCTTCTCCTCGAGAGGCCGGGCGAAGAACTCCTTGATAACGTCCGTCACCCGCTCCTGCAGAGAGGGGCTGATGCCTGTGTTGGTCGCGTACATGAACCCGACCTCTGTAAAGGCCTTTCGGACCTGGCGTGCCACCGCCTGGCGGTCGGAGAGCTCAGGCGACGATGCAAGCCTGAAGTCGACTTCGGGCAGGCGCTCGAATGTCGGCTTCATATCTGAGCCCCGAAGGACCGGCCGAGACTGCTTACCCTTGCCCGCATGGAAGACGACCTCTTCCGGGGCATCGTTGAGAAGAGCACCTGGCGCCATTTGTCTCACGAATCAATTCGATGAAACACTCGGTTGTCGATAACAAATTGCAAGCTTTGTGACCCAGCAGCCAACCTCAAAGTGATGACTTGATTAAGAATCAATGTTCTCAATGTTCAAAGTTGCATATCACATCGTATCAGCCGGTATGGTCACATTAAAGCACCCCGCCCGAGATCCCTACGGAACTTCGATTCCGATTGGGAGAGCTATAAGACGGGTATAAGCAACCATGCGAAGCTATAGGCTCGGAGTCTCCACTTGTACCAGATAACGAAGAATACTAGTCCTAATGTTTCGGGTGTCGCATTATTCCCGGTGAGCCATCCTTATCTTGAAGTCGGACCTTGGCCGACTTACACAGCGGGACAAGATACAGATACTTTTGATGCACTTGGCACAATGTTGGAGACTTTTATTGAGAGGGCAGCTCTCAGTGCCATAGCGATCGCGAAAACTGGCACAGTAATTGCGACTGAAACGCCAGAATGGAGAGAATTCGTCAACGACTCGCTTCGATAGAGCTGGCGTTCAGTAGCAGGAAGGCATTTTTGTCGGCCATTGAGACAAAAGAGTCTGCGACAGGTCGTCTCAACAACCGAAATCCATGGACAAATGAGGATCTGGATATCAGTCCAAAAAATGACTGGACTTGGGGTTGGTGGTAAGTACAATTGAATCCAAGATGGCCAGATATTCGGGGCCATCGCCACTCTCGTTCTTGGATCACCACTGACATGAAATAATAAAGGGATTATGGTATGTAGTGTGCTCCCGTACTTGAGGGAATATCACGAGATCGTTCTCCTGTGCTTCAACATGGCTGACAATTGATTTACAGCCGCATTCTGGTGGTCTTATGGTAGGTCAACCATTACACATGAGCTTGACTTGACACTTTGCTAAGAACATAACAAGGCTTTTCAACGGGAGTATGGACTGCCGGGTCATCACTCGTGTCTCTCGGGCTCACATCCTGGCAAGCCATCATTGTCATTTTCATCTCCCACTTTCTCGGCGCCGTGGGCATGGTGATGCACTCGCGATCATCCGCGACGTACCACTTTGGCTTTCCCATCGCGTGCCGCATCCCCTGGGGCCTGTACGGCGGATACTTTCCCGTGTTCGTGCGCGTCGTCGTCGGCACCATCTGGGTCGGCGTGCAGATCGCGCAGGGCGGCTACTTTGTCGCTGTGCTCTTCCGCGCCGTCTTCGGGCAGGGCTTTGCGAACATGAAGAATACTATTCCGGCCACACAGTACATTACGGTCCAGCAACTCATCGGCGTAATCGTCTTCTGGGTCTGCACGCTGCCACTACTTAGCGTTCCAATCCCCAAAGTGCGGATCTTATTCACGATCAAGTCCATCGTGCTTCCGCCCATAGTCATTGGCCTGTTCGTCTTCTGCATGCTCCAGGGCCGGTCATCTGGGCAATCTGCCGGTACGTTTGCGAGCTCCGGAACGCTTTCTGGGTCCGCCTTGGCTTGGACCATGCTGGGTGGCATCAACTCCGTCATGGGCAAGACCAGCACGAGCATCGTGAACCAGCCCGATCTCGCCCGCTACGCCCGCACCAGAACGGCGCCAATGTGGTCGCAGCTCGTGGCTCTGCCCATCGGTAACACCTTGTGCGCCACGCTGGGCATCTTTGGTGCGAGCGCGATACGTTCGGGCTGGGGCGAGCTGATCTGGAACCCCTGGGACCTCTGCTCGGAAATTCTTGATAGGCACTGGACCAACGGGGCTCGAGCTGGCGTGGCTGTCGTCTCGCTGGGCTTCATATTCTCGATCATAGGGAGCAACCTCGGTGCCAATGTCATTCCATGGGGCGCAGACACGACCGTTCTGATGCCCCGATATATCAACATCAAGAGAGGAATGTACATTTCTTACATTATTGGGATAGTCATCTGCCCGTGGCGCATCCTCAAGAGCGCGACGACGTTCCTGCAGTTTCTGGGCGGATACAGCATCTTCCTCGGCCCGTTCGTCGGTATTTTCCTCACCGACTATCTGATCTGTCGCAGGGGCAACATTTATCTGAAGGAGCTCTATACTCCCGAAGGGCGCTACTGGTATCGATCTGGCATCAATTGGAGAGCCGTGGTAGCGTACTTGGTCGCTGTCGTCCTTCCCATACCCGGTTTCGCGCAGACGTTTGGGGAGCCGGTGCCAATTGCCTGGCTCCGGATATACCAGGTCGGCTGGCTATTGACATGTACCCTGAGCAGTATTGTGTATTGGCTCTGCTGTTTCGTGGGTGACTTTGCTGTGGAAGAAAAGAAGATGGATTTTGAGACGATAGCCTGGGAACAATTGGAGCCGTTCATAGGGCCAGATGCTGGAGATGAGGCGGCCCAGGTCACTCCCGTGAATCAAGTTGGAAACCCAAAGTTCTAGACTAGAAACAATCCATGACGAATTGTAGTGTACTTTGAGACTACTGATCGGGTCGGGTGCGACTGATCTTCTACGCATGGTGTGGCTCGTGTTGAAAGTTCTGTGGGCCACGCTTCTATGCGGCTATTATCCCCCGACTAATATCGAGTTTCAACACATTGTATTGACAAGAATTCAAGCATCGCAAGGCTCAATGTCTTTTCTGGCATGTTGCGCGCCCAAATTGGAATCCAACATGATATGATAGCCACTTTTCGCGATCCTTCAGACCCCGCAATCCACAGAGGCGGCCAGCGGCATGGCGGTGCATCTTCCATCGCGCATAACCATAGACCGGGACGTCCAATCAGATGTTATAGAATTCGGCTGCCTGAGAATAACAAAACACCCCAACTCGACTTGGCGACAACGCACAACCATAAACAAGGTTCAATCTCGTGTTGTATGCGGACGTTCAGAGCGATCAACAATGCACTGTTTGTCTGCTCGGCCAGGCGTAGGAGTGATCTGCAGCAACGCCATAGCCGCCGTGACTCGGGGTTTGGTAATCCAGAAGGGATGCACTGACTTGAAGGTCGGGGCGTCGGTTCCGAAAGTCTATACATAGTTCTATAATCTGAGTATATTAGAGTCTCATGTTCGCCTCTCCAGTCCTATTTGATTTAGGTCAGACATGCACCATCCAGGAAACATCATCAGTTAAACAATACCTACCTACTTGCCTCTACACTCGTTTGACATGGTGAAGGGAGATTTCGGTATGTATCTCGTCTACCCGAGTTATAGGTTACCCAAACAATTGAGGGTTAACCACTGACACCCTACCTTCAAGACGTCATGTCTACCACTCGCTTGTCCGAAGCCCCGGCTGCCACGCCCCCATACGCCGCCCTCGAGTACGGCCGAGTCGAAGAGCCCTGGAAGTGCAATGGGCACTACCAACCAGTCAATGGCCCCGCTCCCTCCTGCTCCGAGCACCATCACCATTACCACGAGCGACAAGAGTCGGCAGCCAACAACGTCGTCCCGCTGCCGCTGCTCGGGCGATTCCCGGCGCTGGCAGAGTGTCCTGGCTGTCGCAGCGTCAGCCCGACTAGCGTGCGCTACCGCAACGGCAAGGGCACACAGTAAGTTATCCCTATTCCAGAATATGTGACTGTACGTCATCATAAGGAAGGGAAGTGTTTCTGACATTATTATGCCCAATTACAGCTGGATGGCGACCTTTTTCCTCCTCAGTACTGGCATCTTTGCATTCCTGCCGTACTCGATGGACCACTTCAAGAATGCCGAGCACAGCTGCATGAAGTGTGGACGCAGGCTGGCAACACAGAGGTTCGGAGGAGGTACCAGATCGCACCTTATCTAGAGCGTACCCTAGCAGATCAAGTTGGGGATGGACATTGAACTGTTTCTAGGTACTGAAGTAACTCTATGATGATGGTGCTGGTCACCATTTCCCAGCTCATGTTCTCTTGAGCCAGACAAGTCTAGACGTTTTAAATAAGAGTGTCACTACGTAAAGATAGAGTCGTAGATGTGACATTTGGGTCGCTGAATGTTACAGTTGTCGAGATGATTGCGTTGGGTGCCGCCCATTTCCCAAGTAATGTATAAGTCCTGGTCGTCTTCTCTGTCTTTAGCGTCATGCCGAACGGGATCTTCATGGTGCACTGGGGCTACTACATGCCCTGTTTTCTGGTGAGCGGTATGCTGACTACTGTTGGCGAAGCACTTCTGTATACTAGCTAGATGGGTACTTCCGACGCCAAGATATAGGGCTACTCTATCCTGGTTGGCCTGGGTCAAATGTCATTCCAAGCGGCATACTCTATTGTCCCGAGCAAGGCTCGACCAGATGAGATGACGAATGCAATCCAATTTCTCAATATTGGACAGCAGCGTAGTATCCCGATAGCCTTTGCTACCTGCAACACCGTTTTTCAGAACGTGGCACTGCAAAAGCTGCTTGCCATCCTCGGCCCAGCCGGCTTTTCGAAAAAGGATGTCACAGCGGCGATTGCTGGAGTTTAAAGCATAGTACTGCAGTCAGCTTCCTCCGACATGAAACATGAAGCGCTTAAAGTCCTTGTCACTGCCATCGATGATACTCATATCTCAATTATCATCTCTGGTGCGATATCGATTGTCTGCTCGATATTCATGAAGCGAGAGAGGATTATGATGCAGTTACACGCCGGAGGTTGATGTGTTCGTAGCCCGGACCGATGTTCATCGGATCTGCCGTTGTGAACATCGGAAGACTGATACAAACCAGATCGGAGATTCCGGGGTACGGAAGGAGATACGTGGGGGAGACCAAAGGCGATCCTGGGGCCAATAAATTAAGGGGCCCGTCCGCATCTGGGGAAATCTAGTTCATCGCTTGAACTCATCGAATCATAGCTGACCTTTTGATAAACAATTATACGACCATCGAATATTTTATCGCCAAGTCGACCACCGCCACTTTTGCACCATTTTGGATTGCCCCTCGTATACTTCGGGGATAGCCCCCTTCGGCGATAACATGTCTGTGCTACGACATGAACTAGTTGGACGCGGGGGATGACTGAGTTCAACAAGCCATCTTGTCCAATATCTCTGCATCTGCTTGTGACTAGCGCATGCGAATCGTCTCACTGATTTAAAAGGGAACGGGAGCCCACCCGAGTAGAATCTAGATACCTGATACAAGATTTCTGTACGATCAGACTGCCAGTCTCGCTATCAACCTTCATATCCTGATACGCGGGCAGTCAGGTGAGACGACCCTGCATTAGACTTCAAGAGTTATCAGTGCCAATCATGATGGGAGGATGCTATCGTGCAGACACGAACATGACGGATTTACAACCGGTACGGGAGTGCACCCGTTGTATAACGGCTGAACCGACATGGCAAAGCTTTCCTGATCAGGCACGATGATCCTAATGGCGATACCCCGCGCAACTCTATCTCCAGGCCACGAGAAGCAGTATATAATTCTGGATTCCAATCTCTGGTTCATGTAAAGGCTATCAACTCGATATTACCAGATATCATATCACCAGAAATCTTCATCCACTTCCATTCTACAAGATGGCTTCATCAGTTCTGCACTACTTTGGCTTTGGTAATGCCGCCGAGACGACCGCGCAACCAGCCGCTGCTGCCCCTGTGCGAGCTCTACCGGCATCCTGGTACACTTCCGAGGATATGTACAGCCTCGAGCGAAGGGCAATTTTCTCACGCCGCTGGCTGTTTATGACGCACAGCTCGCGACTCAAGAAGGCTGGTGACTGGCTACGATACAACGTCGCCAGCTATGACCTCTTCATCATTCGTGATCGTCAGGACAACATCAACGCCTTCCACAATGTCTGCAGGCACCGTGCCTATCCGGTGATTGAGAAGGAAGGCCAAGGAACGGCTCAGATACTGGCTTGTCGGTAAGTGCTTTCGAAGTTCCCGCTGAAGATCGTCAAGATCTAACCTCTTCTGTCTGTAAGATACCACGGATGGTCGTACGGCTTCAACGGCAACTTGGCCAAAGCCACGGGCTACCAAGCTCTGAGTGAGTTTGATAAGAAGCAGAACGGCTTGTTCCGCATCCACACAAAAGTCGACAAGAACGGCTTCGTCTGGATCAATATGGACTCCAAGGAGACTCCTGAGGTGTCCTGGGAAGAGCACTTTGACAATGTCGACGTGCAGTCCCGGTAAGACGAGATCAACTTTGACGATTATGATCTGGACCACACTTACCAGCTGGATGGAGACTACAACTGGAAGATCCTGGCCGACAACTTCAACGAATGCTACCACTGCCCGACGACGCACGCAGACATTCCCACGTTCCTGAACCTTGACTCCTTTGACAGCGAGCTCAAGGATGGGCACATCCAGCACAAATGCGAGTATACTGCCGAGCAGCTCGACAAAGGCCTCAATGTGTCGAGCACATACTACTTTCCCAACTCATCAATGTCTGTCTCGTAAGTTATGCGCCATCAACTTTATGCTCAGGATCGTGGCACTCACACAATTCCGACAGACCACACTTCATCATGGTTCAAAAGTTCCTACCATCCGGCCCCCACAAGTCGACCATGCACTACGAAATCTACAAGAACCGAAACTCCTCGCGGGAGGATTTTGAACTGATCAGCAAGATGTACGCCAAAGTCATGGGCGAGGACAAGGTCCTGTGCGACAACGCGCAGAAAAACCTCAACGCCGGCGTCTTCGTCAACGGCCTCCTGCACCCCAAATTCGAAAAGGCGCCCGTCTTCTTCCAGAGCACGGCACGCGAGGTCATCACCGAGCACTACCGCCGCGAGAAGGACGCCGGCCGCGAGATTTGGCCCGCCCGGCAGAGCTTGCCCGTCGAGGCCACGGTGAGCCAGGAGGATGTGGAGATATGCGACGGCCTGGCTTGTGGGAATCAGCAGAAGGAGATGCTTGTTTGGTAATGGCGGAGACATGCCAAAACAGACTAATGGAACAAGGTAAGCTTGCATAAGGCTCCCTGCTAGATTGTATACTTTTTGTTGAGGGGATGCATGCCTCACCCGTTTATTAGTGGTGTTCATCAGAATGTCGTACTTACCGGTCAAGGATTTGCTTTGATGGTGTATTTGTTGTGTTGTTGATTAGTTTCTTAGCGCGCAGGAGCTCAGATCATGATTCAATTGTCGTTCATTCACTGCAACTGTATCCATTATTCGTGACATTGACAACCCGTGTGATTTGACAGCGACACAGTGGATTGTCTCATTTTAGCCTTTTATAGCAAATATTGCGAGGCTATTTGTTGCTTACCGGTGTCACAACTGGTCACTCATTGGAAGAATGTTCGAGCTGTGGCTGCAGTGCTCCGACGCCCTCGCCGGGAGCAGGGGTATATCCTAAATGGTGGCTTGTCGCAATCGTGCTTTGCCCTCTGCAGTGCAGCCAGAGTAGATCTGAGAGAAAATCAGGTGGTTATAATAGTTGCTACGATATGTGTTGATAAAAAGTGCGTTTGTCAGACCGACTTTGGAATCTGCCCATCTTATTCCTCAGCAAAGACTTCCATTGTCACAACAGAAGAACACTGATTTTCCCTCACAAGCACCCATGTTCATCATGATCAAACTCATCACTGCTCTCGTCGTTGTACTTGCGAGTCTTTCTTCCGTCACACCGCTTGTAAAGGTGAACAGCGACGAGAGCAACAGCGCCCAGAAGCCCGTCTTCCATGACAGAAGCTGAGAACGTCCCACCTTTGAACCCATAGGCGAGGCAGAGAGTACTGCCAACAATGATGTCGACGGTTTCTCGTACGGGCGTGGCCTCGGGTGCAAAGTCTCGGTGAGCGAAGAACGCAAAGCCGAACTACTCATCATCATCGTACTTGAGGCACCGGCTTCGGATGGCATGTCGACTCCACGATAATGCCAAAGCGGATATACTTGCTCGAAACAAGCTTAATGGAGGGAACGGCCAATCAATCAAGCCATTGTATATAGAAACCAAGGCGCAAGAGTGATGGAGATTTGACAACCCAAGACTACGATGAGTGAATTGGTTGAGGGGTCGGGGGGTAGGCGTGTAAACCATCGAGCATTGTTGCATGTCGAGCGGTACTTTTGGAGGCGGACTGGGTCACAGGCGTTTGTCATATTTCATTCTATCGAGCTGTTTTTAGCACGAAATTTCGAGAGAGTCGACGGGGAGGTTGGTTGGCCGCAGTAGTCTGAGACCCTTTTTACTATAAGCCAAAAGTGATGCTTGTGCTTGCAGAGCGCCACCAGAGCGCCGCCGTGACACGAAATATAGTTTTTGAGGTCGACTCGTGGTGAAATGAAAAGAGTTCAAGGCATTTACATTGGGCAGCGAAGGCTGTTTGCCGCTCAAATGCTTGATAGAGGACCATTCAAGGAAGCCACATTCATGCAGACGGGCTCAGCCGTACGAGAGCCTTGCCGGATTCGCGATTTGTGCAAGGCTGTACAGCCGCCAGCGGTAGGTCTTGGAACCAGGTGTATCCATAATAACCGTCAGGTACCCAACCGAATGCACATGCATCAGTGTTGTGCAGTTTGTACCACAGTATGAAGGGGCAAATCTCTATCTTGCACGCGCATTTTATATATATCTTAGCATGCAGCCTCTCTCTAAAGGGAAAGCAGTCCTGGCAATGATAGGATTATCTTACGCAACTCTCCAGACGTGCTGGATGAGGGACGCTGGGCCCATCTATGTCGCCATATCCTGTGCGCTGATTTTCACAAGAGGAAGTGCACGCAGATCGATTTCAAGCCAGAGCGCTCGCAACATTGAAACCACACACAGAACAGTTTACCAAGATCAGTCAAATGGAGATAAAGGTGCAGAATATGGCCGACACTGGCGTGGTCCACACCAACGGTAAACTTGCATGCTGCTACGTATACCACCAATCCGCCTCACAGATATGCAGCATGGTTCTATTGGTAAGGGCTCCACGACCTGTACTCCATATTCAACAACCCAATGAATGCAAGACGACGAATTTACCGCTATTAAGAAGTTTGCTTCTGCTCTTCCATTACCATCATTACGAACCCCATCTCTCCTGATTCCCGAAGCAGAGTGCTGTCATCTGCAAGGACCAGTTTTCCTTTTCAATGGTGATATTGGGGGATTTCTTTATCGTCCTGGTGGTTCTCCCGGCTGCTGAAATAGAACAGTCTCGACTCTGAAGATACCTTGGACGGCCAAGTGGCGAATATCGTTCCATTTGACGCCCAAATGCTTCCTGATGTGTGATATAATGGCAATGACCTTTAGTCTCTTCGAAAAGACATGGTAAGTCACTCTACCGAGTAGACAAATTCGAATCAGCGGGTTGTTCGTGTTGTGAACATCAAGTTCACTCAGGAATATGGCGTAGAGCACAACCTCATCATCAGGCCGAACAGGCTTGGCCTGTCTCTACAAGCAGCCGTGGACGCCGTCTCCGACAAACTGGACGACTGCTACCATCGGTGGTACAAGACTCAGGCCGAGATTCCCATATACTGATCACCAATCGATAAGCAGGTGCTCGCTCTGTTGCAGGGATTCATAGACGTCGCCCTTGGCACGCTGCATTGGTCGTTCCATTCAGGCAGATACCTTGGAGAGGAGGGTCCCGAGATCAAGAGAACGCGCTTACTCAAGGCCACGCAGAGTGCCGCTAAGTAGTGAGATGTGAGATAATGATTTGCAGTATCTATTTTTCGAGAAAAAGAGAACATATGATTTTCCCTAGCAAAAGACTGCGATATGAATTGTTCCGTTCCCGGACGAGCGTAGGGCAAGATCTGTGCTCCCGTGTAAGCTACGCTAACTTCCGCCCTAGCCGGCAGTTCCGCTCGGCCTACGTTTATAGAGAGAGCTACATGGCATATCGGTGTTCCTGACCTTATAGATATAAGAACATTTACTGATAGCAAGATATGACTTTGGATTTAGTCAGTCGCTTGCCATTGCACAATCTTGGATTAGTAAGTCACTACAAGATCGTTGCCCAGTATCCGTAGTTTGCGAAACTGACACCACCATTTTCCTTCATCTTTAGTCAAACATGCCCGCGTCCGACGACAAAGCCTTCTACGAGATGCTCGACTCCATCGCAAACACGGGCGACGAAGACGCCGTGCAGCAGAACAAGCGCATCAAGGAAGCGGAGTTCGCAGCGGACAGCGCCGAGCCAAACGAGGAACAAATAGCAGCCATTGACAGAGAGCTTGAGGCCAGCAGACATCAAGCTGCTGAGAAGCATCAAAAGTCATGACACAGTCTTTTTCAGGATGAAGTGAGATTGATCAGAGGGACGAACGACGCCAATCAAGGATGACGATACAATGAGGAAAATGAAATCGCACCTCGCAAGCTAGGACGACATTCAAGGAAAAGAAAATAGAAAGAAAAAAGAGGAAACTCAAGGAAAGCATATATCAGTGTGCTTGTTTTCAAATCATGACCATAATATTCCCCCAGATCAGTAGTTTCTTGTTGGCGCATGATGACCTTCGATCTAGACGCCATATACACCGACTCCCGGGTCTAAAATGCGCAATCAGAAGTTAGACGCAAGGCTGTCAAACCCACGTGACGCCAGAAATATACGCAATATGCAAACATCGTCTTTGGTTCAAATTGCTGTTCAAGCCATATCAAAGTATTATATCGAGTCCTAATGGGACTCATCCTTTCAGGGAAGGAAAGAAATTGCGACTCAGCATCCTTCGGGGACCCGCCCGGAACCAACGGTTCCAGCGGGAACCGGGGGTTCGTCCGAACTTCAAATATTTTACCATTTCTATCTTGGCTGCATCTAAATACCATTTTTTCCGAAACTCTCAACGTCCAATTCTTTCAATCAATCGGCACGTATGTCGCATGTCTTAGTCGCATCGAGCCTGGAATCGTACATACACGGGCGCAATCTACAAATCGGCCAACGAGAATCTTTCATCCAACATGTCGCCGTCCCAATCCTACTCGCCACGCAGCAAAGGGGATGATGATGACGACGATGGACATGAGTTGTCGTCAATCCCCGAAGACTGGCAGAATCTCAGCGAGCTCGAGGCGCCGGCGCCCGTGCAAGACCCGGACGAAGCCCCGCGCGCTGAATACAGGTCCCTGGAAGACGAGATCGACAGCAATCGCTCAAGAGCTTCTCGACAAACAGAGGCTCGGTCTTCCAGAAAGGACTTGGGAGGCCAAGGTGGTCCACAATTGAGGGCCAGCGACAGTCGCTCAGACCGCTCTGAAGATGTGGCCGATGCTGAGGAGGACTACTCTGCGCCTCCCGAGGTAGCAAATTTGACAGAGGCGGTTCCCGACTCTGTAGTTGACAATCCGGAAGAGTCACATCTCTACACACATCACAGCCTGGAGGAGGAACTGGGTCAGAGCCAGGCATCGGCGAGAGGATCGAGGAGATCAGGTCGGGGACAGTCACTATCGCATGAACAGTCATCACGACCTCCCGACGACCCCAACCGGAACAGCAGAGTCGCGACAGAGATATACATCTTCTCGCACTTGGTATTCTTTTCCATCCTCGGCACTTTGGCTCGACTAGGCCTTACTGCCCTGACTACATACCCAGCCGACGTGATTCGGTGGGGAAGTCTCTGGCCCAACTTTGCCGGAACTTTCATCCTCGGCTTCTTGTCGGAAGGCGCAGAGTTGTTGCACCACCCGGCTGCGCCCCGAAGCATATCTCGGCCCAGGATCCAGACCACGAAGGAGTCGAAATTGCGAGATGTCGAGACCAGCCCGTCGAGCCAGTCACTTGAAGCGGCCCAGCCTGCGGAGCAGAAGCCCGCCACTCCGATACCATTGCATATAGGCCTCGCGACCGGTTTCTGCGGCTCTCTCACGAGCTTCTCTGCCTTCATGCGGGACTGCTTTGATGCGCTCTCCGGCATCCTGGTCAGCTCGTCCGCGCCGCCCTCACCAGGCCAAGACTTCATGAGCATCGCGGCAGTTGTCATTACGACCATGAGCCTGTGCGTTGCTGCACTCAAGGGCGGCGCTCACCTTGCCATACTTATGAAGACGGCGGACAAGAGACTGCCGCGGCGGGTCATCCGCTGCTTCGATAAAATTGTGTTGATTCTGGGTATTGGCTGCTGGGTCGGTGCGATCATCATGTGTGTCATTCCACCTGATCGATTCCAGGCGCAAGAGACCTGGCGAGGCGAGGTATTGTTCGCCCTAGTATTTGCGCCTGCCGGATGCCTCCTCAGATTTATCCTCAGCATCAAGCTAAATCTTCGCATCTTTGGGTTCCCGCTCGGGACTTTCTCTGCCAACATACTTGGAACGATGGTACTCGCAGTTGTTTGGGATCTCCAGCGCATACCGAATGCACGAATCGCTGGCAACATTGGCGCCAATTTAGTTCCATGTCAGGTTTTGCAAGGTATTGAGGATGGGTTTTGTGGCTGCCTTACGACTGTGAGTACTTGGTTATTAGAGCTGAGCAGTCTACGGAGACGACATGCATACCGTTACGGTGCTGTCAGCTTTTTGATGGCGCTGGCGGTGGTGATCACCACCATGGGCTCTTTGAAATGGACCATTGGACTTGACCAACCAGTGTGCACCTCGATTTAGATGGATCTTAGATAGAATACCTGTTTCTACGCCATCAGGTCGCATGCAAAACACATCAATATCAGCTCCTTTCAGAAACTTGTAGATGAATTTAAAGCCTCCTAAGTGTCTGGATGATTGGGGGCGCTCTCAAGAACTCGGATAAAAGTTTGATGAGCTTGGAGGATCCTCAATCATGTTCAAGAATTCCAGAGGCCAGTTCATCGAGTCAGGCATAACTGTGGACCACATCAAAGTATCGTCGACCCCGGCCGGACCAAAATTTGCATTCGCCTCGCCGTACGGTAGGGCGGTAGGATTCATGTTATCTTCGAACGTGGCCACCGGCAAGTTGCTGTTCATCGGATTACCATCAGAGAATGAGTCTTGGCTTGGCGGGCTCGAGTCCGTTTGGATTTGTCGGGATGTCTCGGGCTGAACTCGGTCCCAAACGGCACGAGGGCAAAGCTTCTCAGATATTTGAGTACTTCTGGCTTGGAGAGTCTTCAACATGTCTAGTGCAAGCTTTGCGCCCGTGGAGTCATTGGCCAATGCGCTTAGAACCTCCATACACACATCGACGTCGTCATCCAAGCTCAGAGTCTTGTCATCCGTGCACTTCTGTTTGTTGAAGCACTCGGCCAAAATCATGACAGACGCTGCACAGACGAGACAAGAGATCATCTGCCACCAAGGATAATTCATAACGACGTCCCCTGTATCAGTGAGATTGTGCATCAAGCGGGCAATGGCCTGAGACTCGGCGATGCAGATATTGTTGTATTGTTGGCCCTCAATGTAATGATGAGGCTGAAGGGTCTCTGTGGAATGGCCTCTAAGACAGGGAAAGCACAGGTATGGTCGGTGGATCAGGGTTCGAAGATGATGAAACTTGATGGCAAGCATGTTGCGCTGTACGATCCATCAGTATTTTCCTAGCAGTAGGGGCCGACTTTCTCACCTGCCGTTTGAAGACTACAGACTTGTCAAAGACTTGCCCGAGATCGAATCTAAGGAATCGTGGCAACCTGTCCTTCCACTGAAGAAGGAGTTGATCACAATGCTTTGTGTTTGCCAGCATGACTGTCATGTCTTTTCGAGGATGGTACGTCTTCCGGAGTACTTTGCCTATGATTGAAGAGAACTCCACCATTCGAGTAAAGTACTCACTGGCGTCAGGTCCGTCGCGTTTGCCTTGGGCCGTAGCTCCCTTGTGGTAGTCTACTTCCAAGTCTTCCATTCGACCCGGGAGGGCAACATGACAGTCTTCGTCTGCGATAGCCGGTGGCCGACCAAGCTGCAAAGCCAATAATCTGTCAAGCACATAAAGACAGTACCAAATCCTGCTTCTAGCCCCAGGGTATTCGGTTTCTCTACTTGGGCCGTTGGCGTTTGATTGAGCATTCTCCGTGTTAGCGTGCAATCCAATGCTCTGACCCAGGCGGATCGCGATACCGAGAGAAGCCCACGATCTAAAGCGAGGGTTAGCATGGCGCTTCGATTCGAATGATGAAGTATATAAAGAAACAAACCTATCAATTTGAGATGTTGCCAGCATATAGAAACACTGTGCAAGGAGAGCAGAGACCCTGTTGGGCGACCTTTCCAAGGCATCATAGCCGGCCAGCAAAAACGAGCGCTCAAATAGCCGGCGATGAGTGGAGCTAGATGATGGATTGTCTGGCGAAAAGGAGTTGTAGTACGATCCAATTGCGAGCAAGGCGTCTGCAGACGTCAGTGACGTTGGAAATGAATTTGCGTCGGCTGATACTCACATAGTAGGGAGAACCAAGAGTGTGTCAGATCGGGAGAGGGACCTTCTTTATGCAGACGCTCGACCTTTTGCATGAAGACGGTCTTGTGAACAAACGGATAGGCAAGATGGATGGTAGCAAAATAAGTTTTCAAGTTTCGTTCGACTTCTTCTTTGCGGGGAATGTCCACGGCGGGATCGCCCACATGGTAAGAAATAGTCGCCTCATCCGGGTCGTACGAGTTGACGGGTCCCTCCAAACCATTCGGCCGGCCGTCGGGATCGGCTAGATGAGTCACGAGATTCAAGAAATGTATGTCGCTGATTTCTCCGACGAACTTTTGAGTTTCAAGACGCTGAGTCGTGAGAAGAGAGGACTCTGATGAAATGGTCGGGCTTGCGCCTTTGCCAGTGGACAGAGCAGAGAAGATGGAGGTCTTGAGGGAAACCAGACTTGTCTTCAATTCCTCTTGCTCATTCTCGGGAATGTTCGAGCACAGTTTGAGCACGAGTTGCTCATGTTTCACAAAGACCTCGGACGGTCTCTCCTGCTGACTGCTGTGTGCACTTGGCGACGGCGACCTCTGCGATGGGCCATTGCTCAGCGACTGTCTCTGGTCGCCCCATGTGCACTCGAAGTCATAACCTGCGCACCGTCCACATGTTGGCCGATGACCATCACACTACAATTGATTGTTAGACAAGCCACCGATATTAACTATCGCGAAGACGATCGCTGGAGGGAAATGGATAGACATGCCTTGGCTTTCTTGGCGCGGCAGCTGTTACACGCAACCGAGATGCGCTTTCGCTTGAGCACGGGTCCTACCGGGAGATCCGCCATGGTGACAAGATGACCTCCCTAGTCATACCTAGTAGCAGTCCATGAATTGTCGAGTCTGACCGAAGTGGATTCGGAAGAAAAAGGAAAAGGGGGATATGGGCACGACATGCCGGCTCTGAAGGTTGCCGCTGCCAGCTGTTTTCTCGTCTCTGTTCCGGGCTAACCGTCAGTTCCGGCGATGAGAAGGTTCATGTCTTGACTGTGACGTCACCCTCAACGGTGGTTCAATGTGACCAGAACTTACAAAGATGCAGAGACCAAGCAGGTACTATGTGCACGATATCGACATCATACATTGCAGTATCGGTCTTTTCATATGTATATTGGCTGTTGCATCATTTGGATCGCGGGCAGAACATTGAATGCAGTGGACGGCAATGCCAAGATCATTTTGCCGGCGCCGGTGCAGATATATTTCAGAGTTTGGGCGGACTGTGGGGGGAGTCGCCGACGCGGGTTCAGTGCACATTCTGACAGCGGCAGCCTGGACCTTCCGCTAACGAGCAGTGATTTGACTGTTTCCCAGCGAACAAACAAAACAAACAAGACTTGATACTCATGCTTCGCAACTACATCCATGTTTTTCTCTGTTCTTCCTTATTTCCTACCGGCATTGGCGCATCAAGTATAGAAGCATATAATTTCAACGGCGACTTGATGGGCTATATTTATGTCGCAGGTCCTGCTAGAAACGTTCTAGCAGAGCCCGTATCCTACCTGGTGTCAATGCACATGCATCGACCTTTGCAGTCATCGACTATAGATCGGCAACCGCAAACCATCACGAGTTGCAAAGAAGCCCGGGCAGTCCTCAATAGCCCGAGGACCTCGCTGTGCTGCTGAGCCGTCCGACAGCCGCTTTAGAGTCAGACTCTCCGGCTGTACTAACGTTAGCGCTTCGTCATTTTGTTTATAAGTGAGCTGGAATACTAAAAATTCCAGCGGCAAATTACCACCGAACGGGACGAGACACCGCGAGACACAACAATTCATCAAATTCACACGAGATGAAAGATATCATAGATCCCGGAGGATCTTCTGCGCCATGCGCTGCGTCGTGCAGACATGACCACGGTCCATCACAGGCGACCAGCACCCAGCCGGCTTGCGCATCAACCTCGAAACCGAGCCAATATGAATACTCTCGCGGCTGGCGCCGGATCGTCCTCAATTTTACGCCCTCCTGGTTCAGTGTTACGATGGGAACGGGCATCACTTCTATTCTGCTGCACAATCTACCGTACAATGCGACTTGGCTGTACTGGATATCCGTCGCTCTTTTCGCCCTCAATGTGGCGATATTCCTGCTCTTCCTGGCCATTTCAATCTTGAGATATACCATGTTCAAAGGGATTTGGGGAGCCATGATAAGACATCCCGTGCAATCATTGTTTCTTGGTAAGATCTCGTATTGAAAGATAGTACGGCAGACTCGGTTGCTCATCAGAAAATAGGTACCTTCCCCATGGGACTGGCTACCATCATCAATATGATCGTATTTGTCTGCGTCCCGGCGTGGGGCGACTGGGCCGCCACTTTGGCCTGGGCTTTATGGTGGGTCGACGTTGTTTGTGCTCTGGCGACGAACCTCTATCTCCCATTTGTCATCATGTACAAACACGAGGTAAGCTTGGAGAAATCTCTCGGATGTTTTTGGGGGCATTGACTGATATTTCTCCGCTCAAAAAAGACACAGCTAGAAAAAATGACAGCTGCATGGTTATTGCCGATCGTCGCCACAATTGTCGCAGCAGCATCGGGTGCAATTATAGCAGATGTCCTGCCCAATGATCAGCACGCTATATGGACCGTGACCATCTGCTATATACTATGGGGCTGTGGAGTGCCCTTGGCCATGTTCACCATGGTCATGTACTTTCATCGCTTGACGACACACCATTTGCCGCCCCGCGAGGTCATCGTCTCCGTCTTCCTGCCTCTCGGCCCACTTGGACAAGGCGCGTTCGGTATTATGCAACTCGGCAAGGACGCGCTCAAGCTGTTTGAGCGCAACCAGTTCATCCCGGCCGCGCCCATGGCCGGGCAGATCTTCTATACGGCCGGCGTCCTGATCGCTCTGATCATGTGGGGCTTCGGCATTGTCTGGCTGTCCTTCGCGCTGTCCTCCATTGCGCGCATGAAGTTCCCGTTCAATATCGGTTGGTGGGGCTTCACCTTTCCTCTGGGCGTCTTTGCTGTTGCTACCACCACGCTGGCCAAGGAGCTGCCGTCATTGTTCTTCAAGGGACTGGGTACTGCCTTTAGCTTGATCGTCACGGTGCTCTGGCTTATCGTCAGCCTGGGGACCCTGCGATACAGTGTATCCGGGAAACTGTTCAATGCTCCGTGTATTGCACAATGGGAGGCCGAAAAGCTGAAAAAAGAGGCAGGCGAAGAGGCTGGATTTCTATAGACACGTCCATGAACGCCATTTGCGAAGTCTACAAGCTTCCTCCACTCACGGCAATGGCTTAATATTAATATACACAGCCCAACTCGCAATGCCTGGATGGAATGAATCACCATAGTCTGTAAATTCATCGACCCATGTTGAGCACGACAATGTGACTCATCCAGTTTTTGGTTAGCCTTCCAAGTACCCTTGAGCAATCAGACTCTTAACAAACGCAACAACTCCATTGATAGCCACAGGCGGAATTCTGCCGTCCTTGTCGAACGAAGGATCAAATGACGCAATAGTCAACGACACGGGTTTGGTCTTACTCGGAATTATTCCCAAACATCTTTCCAAGTCATCTTCCAATAGACCACCGGGAGCAGAGAATTTGTTCACATTTCCGACCGAGACGTCGAGAGTATCGAGATCCAAGTGGACCATGGTCTCGGCCAACTTCTTTTGACCGAGAGTTTTGCTCAGCTCCGACTCGAAATCGACCTGATTTTCCGTGTCGCCCCAAACCACGGGGAATCCAGCCTCTGTTACGCGCGAGCGCTCGAGCTCTGTCACGTCGCGCATGCCGCAATGAACAAGTTGGCGCTGCAAATCCAGAGGTTTAAAGCCAGGGATACTGGCCAGCAACGTCTTCCAGCACAGGCCCGCCAACATAGCCACGGGCATCGAGTCGAGATACCCGCTGGCAAGGAAATCCGGCGTGTTGAAGTCGTCGTGGGCGTCGAACCAGATGCAGGACGGGACCGTATTCTTCGCAGCTGCGAGTCCTGCCTGCACGCCGACTGTGGTGGAGCAGTTGCCGGCCAGGATGATGGGGAACGAATTCTGCTGCACGACTTGCGTGATAGTCTTGGAAGTTTGTCGTAGAAGGGCAAAGAGCCGGCTGATTTCGCCGTCAAACTCGTCGACGGGCTCGAGTTCTACCTCGTGGACCGCCACGCCCTGCTGTTGGAGCGCATTTACAAGGCCTGCAGCGAGTAGCGCCGTCGGTCCAGCACCAACGGCAACGTCGCGGACTCCGAGATGATACGGAGACGAGATAATGGTGATGGATTTTGCAGGAGCCATATCTGGTGTAACGGATGAAAAGTCTTGCGATGTGCTGCTGAAAGATGCGCAAGAAGATTTCGTGTAAGTCGAGTACTTCGTTACGGAGTGACGCCAAGCTGGGCGGCGAAGAAGTCGTGCAAAGTTGCAGAAAAACATTGGAATCTTGATTGAATTAGGGAGATGCAGATGCAAAAGAAATCAAGTCTGCCCAGAAAGTTCTCTGCGTTCTTTCAATTTCAAGGTTGTCGTGCGAAGGGCGTCGGCACAGGGGACCCTTTTACCCCGCGACCTTGCCTCTAAAGTTGAAGCGCAATGGATATTCTGCAGAATTTGTTCCCAGGAAACGGGCTACTACGTACATACGACCTGAACCGTGGGTAGAATTATGTGTCATTTGGCGTTGCTTGGCAATTTCAATAAATGCTTTCTGGAATGAGTCATTCCCCTGGATCATCTTGTATCCGGCATCGCGGAGATACACACATCACGATTGTTCCTCGCATGACGGGGCATTATATGGGACGAAGCGAAGCGAGCTCAAGATGAAGCGCAAGATTAGGTATCCGACTTGATTGTTTTTATATCAGTGATCCTCATGGTTCTAGCCTGACGGATCGCACGCATAAAAATCGAGTGACTCCTTACTGCAGCTGTACCCTGGCCAAGGACTATCCCAAATACCCTGCGCGGTCTCATAATTATGCCACTGAGGGACACCTCGCCATCGTAAGAGATCCTCCATCGCAGAGGCAACTTCCACCAGCTTGGCCTCGCCCCATTGGCGACCCCAGAGGCAAAAGCCAAAAGGCACCGCGTATCCCGTCTGACCCACCGGCAGAGCCGCGACGGGGTATCCGGCGTAGGACGGGATCGAAGCACACGCCTGGCTGCCGGTACCCGTGTCATCGTTGGGAATCAGAAGGGCATCGAGCTCGACGACGCTGCCGTTGTCGGTCGTGTACGCGTGGCCGCCGTCAATGGCCCACTGGGCGGTGCGGCGACCCCAGCTGAAGGCGGTCCAGAAGTCGTCGCCTTGCGTCCCGTTGGTGGCGATGGCGAGGTCGTAAAAGTCCTGGCCGGACTCGGTATTGTACCACCACGTGCTGTTGCCGAGCGAGCCGGTCGTGTCGTTGTGGGCGTCGTTCCAAGCGGCCATCTGGGCGAGGGTGCTGATCCCATAGCGCTCGTCGTCTTCCGGAAAAGTCCAGTTTCCGAGCCACTCGGCATATGCCACCGCCAGGAGTGTAGTATATACAGACAGCTGGTCATACTTTTCTGAGATATCAGAGGGCTGTCCAAAGCCATACGGGTTTGCAATTTGCTCTATTCCAGGGATATACTGAGAATCGTCAGTGCAACCGCGCGGATGATAAAGATAAAGCAGAGACGTACGCTGATGTTGTATAACTCGGCTCCAGAAGCCTTGAGCTGTTCCAGCAATTTTTCGTACTTGACGCGCTGATCAGGAGCATTGACAGCCTAGTCTCCTTTGTTAGTCTACCATGTTAAGCCCTTTCATGCATTTCTCACGTACCGGATTGGTTGACCAGTACGGATTCCAAGGTAAACCCAGCTTCATGCCGCGAATGTCACTTTTCTGGGCCACGTGGGTAGAATAACCCTGCCCAGGAATGTGGCCCAAGGCATTCCAAGTCAGGTTGTCATGTTGGTCCGCACCGGCCATAATGTCCAACAAGTACGCGACATCCTTCATTGAACGCGCCATAGGCCCCGGTGTATCATGGTAGAAGCTTCCGGGCACTATGCCGTGTCTCGACAATAGACCAGGCGTAGACTTTATCGTGTACAAGCCGAGGTGCGACGAGGGGTGAACCAAAGACCCGTGGGTTTCAGTACCGAAAGCAATCGCTGCCTGATTGCTGGCGACGGCGACGGCGGAGCCGCCACTGCTACCGCTCGTTCCTTGGGTGAGGTTGTACGGGTTCCTGATCTGGCCTGCGCGAGTCGAGTAACCGTCAGAAAAATTAGTAAGAGCTCTGTGGTCGGCCGCCTCTGACAATGAGGCGTGGCCGAGCAGCACGCCGCCGGCAGCTCTAATCTTGGCGACAATAGTCGCTTCTTCGGAGTACCTGCCACCGAGGAGGACGAGACCTCCCTCTGACGTGTTATGCTTGTCGTCTGTATAGAAGTTGTCTTTCACCACAAACGGAATACCATGCATGGGACCACGAGGTCCAGATGTTGATCTTTCTATATCAAGAGTCTCGGCAGTTGAGAGTGTATCTGGATTGGTTTCACTGATTGAGTGAAGGTATCTATTCCATGTTTAGTAGGTGCACAAATATGGGCGGTTTCCTGACATCTATAAATGTTAACTTACCTGTTCGTCTGTTCTATTCTGGCCAAGTAGCATTCAGTAAGTTGCCTACTCGTGAGCTTGCCTTGGCTCATGAAGTCTTGCAGGACGTCTATAGTGGCATCTTCGATGGAAACGCCATTACATAGTCCCATTGGAAATGGAGTTGTGCTGCTGTTTCGAACGCCATATTGGTCGGTCCCTGCAGAACAATCATCTCGGCGTGTGATGACACTGCCACAGGCAAGGCTGCGCAAGCCAGTGAGGCCGACTGCAAAAGTTGGAAAGATCTTCATTTTCATGATGCTCTTGGTTTTCCTATTAGTGTACTGCAAGGAGTCAATGAGACAGAAATTCCAGCCCCATTATCAAACTCTTGTCGGTTTGTTGCGTTCTTTGATTGCGCTAAAGATCAGGCTCATATACTTTATTAGGTATCAAGATAATCAATCATGTTTTTCAATTGCGCATGTCTGGTTATCGTAATTTCCGATCTTATTCTCGGAGATGTACACTAGACTCGGCCGGGTTGCAACAGCGGATAGGCGAACATGCGAGGCCTTATCGTTCCGGAGCAGGCCGATACCCATAATCGTGTCGGCATCACCTTGGCGGCAGACTTGATCCTGATTTTAGTCCCGATATCCTTCAGACTAGTAACGTCAGAAGTTGCTTTGAACCGATTTTGCGGAGCGTCGAATTGGTCCAGTATACCGTGCCATGATCATGATAACTTGAAGCCTCTTAGGCGTCAGTATCGAAATCGTGCCGAGAGATTATCCTGAGCACAACTTCAAACCTCACTCGACTTATCTGTATTCCGCAGTGGTATCTTTAGGCTTGATGTCCATGAGCATGGGATCTCCAAGAAGATTTCCCGCCACTTGACGCCACGCTTCCACTACCTTGGGTGTAGGCCCGATCGGTGGCGCATCAGAAAATTCCAAGACTGCTCGAGAGTCATCTTTTGCAGATGGACGATACTCCAGCCCGAATGACTCCAGCCGAAACGGCCAGTCGATCCGAAACTCGCATAGCCTAGGCATATGTTGTGCTGCGTATCCTGCGGCAAGTAGATACCTATCAACAAGCCTTCTCCTGATCAGGTCTTTCGAGAATCGACGATCGTCGGAAGTATAGATGTGTGGACCATCGTGGATGTCGTCGTCGTAAAGGTCTGGTCTCCATAGGCCTGAGTCGTTTTGAAGAGGTTCAGGTAGTCCGATAGAACGCCATTCGCCAGCCGGAGTTACCTCTCGTAGAAGGAGAGCCGCTTGCTCAAGGTATGGGAAACTCATTGAGTTCTCATCACCAAGTTCCGAGGACGTCGCTAGTGAAGCAACAGGCCATAGCACCTCGGGACTCACTGTGGTCGAGAGCGTAAAGGTGACCAGCTGCTGCAACAACCCACGTAAAGCGACACCCAGAGGATCGGGCGTATGCGGATCGCCACGAAACAGCTGTGGAGCTTTCCACCATTTGCTCCCGAACATGTCGTTTGTATAGCAAAGCCCGAAATGTCGTACGGATTCGGGTAGCCTCTGTATTCCAGCAATCAAGTCTTCACGCATCTCGATTCGGCGGTCCAGGTCGAAGTCTTTGTTGTTAAACAAATACCACCCTATCTTCTGCACATTGATCATCTGAGCTGTGATATCGCAACATGCTTTGGGAGCGATCCTACGGCTCGACTGCTCGTACTCGCCGCAGGTGAACTCTGTGACAGCATTGAGAATAGGCAATCTGCGCTCTACATCCTGCACAATCTCCAGAACTGAATTTTCCCAGCGCTTATACCAGTGATCGGCTCCACGAATATAATCAGGTGGTATGCTGTCACTTGGGGAGGATGCCGATATGTGCAGACATATGCCTTGACGCTGTCCGAGCTTGCACCCCGGCGGTGGCTGCCAGCTAGCCAGTATATCGAAAAGCTGAAAGACGGCATCCGTGAAGCACCGACTGTTGCAGTCTTGGACCTCCAGGGTCTCCCTCTCTCGGTTCGGAACGTCCACATTGTAATCGTCCAGATCTGGCAGGATGACTTTGAAGATCAACTCACGAACATACGACTGTCGTACGGGAGTCAGATAGTGGCGTAGCTTCTGGATGTCTGTCGATGATACTCTCAGAGAGGAGAATGTCTTTTCCTCAAAATAGTACTGCCACTCGCGGGAGACCGTGGCATATTGCCACGCTGACTCGGCATCTGCCTCGACAACAAGGTGCAGAATCTCCGCCACGATCTCTACCGGGAGCGATGGGAAATTTGCCATGGCCGCGAATGAAGATCCAAATCAATCGAGGAGTGTCGACTAGCGCGCCCCTTAAGAATCAAATGTCGTGGTAGTTCTCTCTGGCCTCTGTGCACGTTGACAGTATTGCGATTCGCTACTCAGGAAAAAAGGCACTGCGGCGCGAACTCACCGCGTAAGTGTTAGGTCAGGCCTGAGTGCATCTAGGCGGACCAATGAAAGTGCCCAGGTCGATAAGCAAACTTTGTGGGGGATCATACGTATTGCGTTTGCAAGTGCCACATCCAAGAATACCCACATCCACCACCACTTAGACGCAGGTGGTCATATTCCTCTTTTTTTTTCCTTGGCTCCATCCCATTGAATATGACTGATCTCCCGGCCCTGCCTACACGGTAGCTTTACCCCAGAAGTCACTGAAAACATGCCGTTTATTAGCCTGCTTTTGTGAATACGACTGTTCCCTCCACCAGTGAGTCTTCAAGTCCGTTATGCTGGTCGAAAGGATGCAGTAAGGCGCGAACTTATCGCCCAGGTAGTCGTACCAGCCCCCCGGGACCAATAACAGCGAATACACTAGGCCTTTAGTGGTCCACCCACATTACATACCACTTAGACGCGCGGGTATTTTCTCCGAATCCTTCCTACCAGATACTATGAAGCTTTGTTTAGCAGAAGCAATATAAGTAAGACAAAGACACTCGATGATCTTCTGTAATCTGTAGTCGCATTCCTAGATGTATTGCCAACCCTGTACTCGATTGTATGTCCGCGTTGTAACATGCCTTCCGATAAACCCCGTTTGTATGTTGCTTTATATCCAAGCGGCGTTGTAGGTAACGAGGAACGCAAGTGAGCTTCATAAGCATCTAACCTTTTTGATCTTGTGTTGACCAACTCAGATACCACTGGGGCTTCTTGATTGGACCGAAAGCAGAGAGCAAGAAGGGTACACCAGGTGGACGCTACCACGTGAAGAATTCCCCTTGGGGGTGGACGTACGAGGAACGCGCATTGGACAACGTTCAAAACACGACCAGTCTCTTGGCACGCATTCTCATTGCCAAGATCGAGAATGAACAGCATCTCATTGCTCTCCTCGGCCGAGTGCCAGTAATCCAGGGCGATTCGAACTGGAGATGTCGCACATGGATTGGCAGCGCTTTAGCCGAGATCGCGAAGGATGGAAAATGCGTTGGTACCGCCGAGTTGGACTGGAAGAAGATTGAGGCTTTCGGAAGAAGGTATGTGGCAGAGAAGACTGCCAGCGGCCGTTATCGAACTGCCGAAGATTTGTTGCAAGCGAAGCCGACCTGGGATATGCTGGAAAACAGGGAAATTATTCCATAAGAGCTGTTGGATAAAAGTTATATCGCCGGGGCCAACCTGGAGCTGCATCATAATTTGAACAAGCACCTATTCACCCCACCACTTGTTGCGAACCTCTTCCATTTTTAAGATTTCAGGCGATGGACGATCGAGAAATTTGTCGATCAGGCCTTGCCATTCTGTCCTGACGACGTTGCCAAACCAGGCCGACGTGTACTCCCAATAATGCGGATACCATCCGGAGAACTCCCAGTCAATGATGCCAACAATTTTGGAATCTCGAATGAGTATATTGAATGGATTCAAGTCGCCGTGTGTAAATTTGGGCGGAGGCCAAGGCCCATCCTGCTGCTTCATCATTTCCATCCATTCATGCCAGTCCTCGTCTCTCTCACGATTTTTGAGCTCTTCAGGGTTCAGGCCTCTTCTAAGCCAATGATGAAATTCCTGGATTGTTTCGAATGGACCAAAACGGGGGTTGCCGTGCGGTAGGCGGGAATCGTACAGGGAGCCACCGACGCAGCTTTGCACGCCCGCTTTTGGAGGAGGCGGAAGAGACTGCAGCTCCTGGATGATGGTTCTCAACTGTGTGAAGATGCCCTCTAGTGCCTCGTCGGATAAGCCTTTCCAGACCTTTGGTAGTGTCTCGCCTTGTATTCTCTCCATGACAATGTAGGCTCTGTTCTCGTGTAAGAATGAACAGTAGACGCGTGGGACAGGAACGATGGTATTTTCGGCCAGGTATTTCATCGTGGCCCCCTCAGTGAGGTGAGTCCGATGTCCCGTTTTCACAATTTTGTGCTTCGAGATTGGGTAGCAAAGGCCATTTTGCGAGTAGAACTTGGCTGTTGTATGTAACGCGCATCGTGTCAAGAAGCGACGAAAGAAAGTATTATTGATTGCGAGATGCTCGGTCCCATGGTGTTGAGCATCCAAGTCATATCGTGACGGAAGATGTGTGGGCGCCATCTCACAGCATGGTTCCAGGGGCGCAGCAATCCGGCGCGAGTGCGGCAGGGCGCACTACGGAAACGTGGTGATCCAGGTCAGAGCAGACGGGTGTTGGGACACGGCATTCTCGCAGGAAATATACCCCAGTATGCTTACGCGATCGTGACAGCTGTTGTGGCGACAAGGAGTCCTGGCAGGAATGGGATGCGAGGGAGGAAAACCTGGGGATGCGCGAGATGGCGGGATGGAGATGGAACCCCAGTCTGGCGCTCAAGCGATGCCCTGGCAGCTGCTCGCTCCAGCCACCTTCGCCACTATTTTGGCCCCTAACTTGAAAATCCACCACCTAAAGCCCGCCAATTGGTGTCTGGAAGTCCCTCGAGAGCGCCAAAAACGTGCTCCCGACAACACCATATTTAACATTTCGATTATTGTATTCTTGCACAAGTTTATGACAAAGTACCTAATGTATTTTATCGTATGTTGAACTCCTCAAGCCTCAGAGTACCATTTTCCAGAAGCTGCAGAGGCTCGCCATCCGAGTATCCTTTCACGTAGCATGACCCTACCAACACGTAGTCCTGACCCATCTCTCTCAACAAAAACGGTATCGAGGAACCTTCCAGAAGGCATACGAGGTCGCCGTTTGCAACGGCAGGGGGCGCAACACCCACGAACCCGTTTTTCGTGACAAAGAGTGGACGGTTGCTCTGCGAAGACAATATACGGATCATTTGGTTGAAAGCGTTGATCGCATCTTCGTACTCGGTCGGGGTGAGGGCTTCTGACAGGGTCGAGATGTCCGGTGCTCCAGGTCCGATGAAGGCATCGTCGAGTGCCAACCTCGCCTCTTCCAGACTCGCATAACCAAACCTGCCATATCTTTCGTTGGAAAGCTCGTTATCTTCCGGTTCTCCTCCTCGCAACATTATTCTAAACGCATGAGCTGTCAAGCATTGAAGCGATGGCGTGATATCCAGCGGGCGGTGTTGGGTATCTCTGCCCTTTGTCATTGCACTCAAAAGTCTTTCAAGTGGCCTGATGTCGCCTCGAACATGCTTAGCGTCCCATGAACTGAGAAATTCCAAGCAAGTCCACCAGAATTGCTTCATTGAATCTTCAAATGGATCAGGGTCCGGATCTGCGGCGAACCGAATGACGTTCGTGCAACAGTCGAGGCGGATCCCCACAAACTGTATCCTGTGATCATCTATGATCTTCGGCCCTTCTGGGTGCAGCTGGTCGAGCCAGGCAGCCACAAACGCGTCAGGTGGAAGAATGAGGTAGTATGCATCCTCCTTCAGAGTATCAAACCTCGGAACCCACGATGGAAATCCGGAGGCATCTCGGTTCTCGCGTATGAGTCCTGAAGAGCAGAAGAAGTTTTTGTACTTCTTGTGACGCAAGACGGCAGCCACAAAGTCCTTGTAGACGTCAACATGCTGCTTGGTATAGTCTGGAACAATATCGCCATCAATGAGCCCGGCGAGTCCAAACACGGCGTCCCTTGGGTCCGTAGAAGAGCAACTCATGCTAATCATCGCGACGAGACGATAGTCGTCTTTGATCGCAGACTTTCTCAGACCGTCCATGAACTGGACGAATGACAAGTTGAGCTCATTGTCATGAATAATCCAATCCCACACGCGTTGGTTGAAGAAAGAAGGCTTCTGTGGTTTCTGATCCAGAAATCTCTCGGCGAACAAGTTGAAGTCGCCTATTTGTCGAAAGGTCACGCATTCGCTGCCGCAATGAATGATGATAGTATCTGGGCTCCGTGCCAATGCGACCTCTTGGATGATCCAGATCCGGGTCCAGTAGACATGGCTACTGAGGTTGTCTATCGCATTCCAGGCCTGATTTTTGGCGAAACGTTCCGCGTTCTGCTCGTAGAACCTAGTGTCTTGTCCCAAAAACTCGAGGTCCGCGTCTGAAAAGGGAACGGCCGGCTTGGGGTATTCTCCCGACTCCTTCGCAGCTGCTTCGACATGGGCAGCGCAGGCTTTGATCAGGCTGAACGCTGCTTCAGTCGATTCGTCAGAGGGACCCAACCAAGAGATTACCCAGCTTGCTTTGGTATAGATGGCGCCCATCATGGAGACCTGTTGAGCCCTCTCGGCCAGATCCTGTTGATTGATGCAGACGGCGTCGGCCCACAAGAGCGAAGGTCCATCATCTTTACCGACGTACGACGCCCGGAATTGTCTCAGTGCCGAGGCAAGGCTCTTGGTGGCCTGGAATGGCCTGTCGTTGACTACTATCTCTTCCGTGTCTGCTGCGTTTCCCCAGACATACGACAGAGCTGCGTATCGCGGCGGAGAGCTATGTAATTGGGCAATCGTAATCCGACATGAGACCTTTGCGGCATATTCACGACAAGGGACGACGCTGAGTAATCGAATCTCTGCCTGACTGGCATCCAGATGTGTGTACATTGCGAGGTGCTCAATGCAGCCTGGAGCTGAAGATGCGAGGAATCGAAGAAAATGAGAATGAGGGGAGTCGGATCCTTCAAGAAAGTGGACGCGCAACGTGATATAATGGCGGGCCGCGTTCTTTAGCTTTTTGGGGGCCGGGCTGGGGTGGTGTAAGAGGCCATTCCCCCTGTCGCCTAACTCTGAAGGATTCAAGTAAGCACGGAGAAACATGCGTGATGATCATCCAAAAGAATACCAGGAAATATGTTGGTGATCGCCTGCGGACCATTGGCTATCAAGGAAAGGAAATACATACCACGCAGAGTTATAGTAAAGCACTCAGTCTGCAGCGCAAGGGTCACTCCAGGAAATGAATTTGTGATTCGTTGAATTCTTCCAAGAAACAAACCGTACCTATGCTTCTTCATCATGACTTTGAAATAAATGCAGAAGAAAGAATCTCGCAACATTGCCACTCAGGACCATGACTTTCATCGCCGGGTCTTGCAGGCGTCAAGCACGAGTCGGACATCAACTACCTGGTGGGTAGCCTCGGCAGCCGCTGCCAATTGTGGCCTCGAGGACATTGATCGGCGCTCTCAAAGCCTGAGTCTGTTAGCAGATCTTTTCTCTTGTATTCAAGATGCATCATGGCGACGACACCTTGCAATGTAAGACTGCACGTCTTCGAAACCCCTTGTGGTGCAAAGTAGTGAATGTTTATGGATGAAAAGTATTAGAATTAAATTACATCAAATTTTGTTAGTTACGTAGTAGTAGCCACGGTCCCTGATATTTTCCTGTCTAGGATGCTCCCGCGTTGATGTTGAATACGCCGCAGTTGCCATTGATCAACACGTACTCGGGATCCGTGGTAGCAGAGTTATAGCCAGCCTCTACCGAGTACTGGCCGGCCGAGCAGGTTGTCGCTCCGACGCCCAGAAGACAGAAATTGCTCTGCGCATAAAAGATTGCGACGCCGCACGAAGGGTTTGCCGCACAGGCATTGCAGCAATCTTGGGTAGTCGTGGCCGAAGTGCTGGCGCCCTGAAGCACTCCCGACCGATCGGCGTATTCATCGATTTGGAACCCATTGATATGCGAGGCGATGTTGTCTGACGAACAGATGGCGTACTCAGTGGTAGCTGGGAGATTCGTCGTCGTAGTTGACGTGCTGGTGACAGTGGTAGTGATGCTGTAGTGATAGTGGTTAGCGATTGGACTTTTTTTTTGTTTTTAGCAGAAGCATAGACTTACCTGGTAACGGGCGAATTCGTCGTAATGGATGTGAGTGTAACAGTAGAAGTCACAGTTGTGGACGCGTCCGGAGTGGTTGATAAGCTTGAAGAAGTGACGATGGTAGTGGAAGTCTCTGTAGTCGCTGGGGTTGTGCCCGCGGTCACGGTCTGAATGCTCGCGGTGCGAGTGACCGTGGTAATGACCAAGCTCTCAACGAAGCCCTTGCATGTGACGGATGCCGGCCAGCTCTGAACCTCCAAATCAGGCGAGTCAGAAAATTGGCAAGTCGGCTCCTTGCGAGCGAGGAGAGAAGAACCAAGGGCAGATCGCTTCCGCCTGTTAGCTCCAGGAAGAGTATCCAGTACAGGCTCGAATCCAGATGGAGCTGCAACGGTTGTACTCGGCTGAACGGTCGTTGTGGTTGTTGTAGTATCCGTCTCTGTGTTTGTGATTGTTTCGGTTGGCAGGTCCACGGTGGACGTCAGCGTTTCTGTAGCCAACGAAGTGAAGGTATCGGTAATTTGATCGACATCAACAGTGACTGTGCTAGTCGAGGTCACGATTACGGAGTCAGTCGTCTCGGGAGGTGACACAGTGGTGACAGGCGTCTCAGTGACAAAAACAGTGCGGGTAGACGTAATGGTATCGATTTCAGATGTGGTCGATATACATCCCTTGGGTGAAGGCGATGCCATCTGCGTGAAGCAGTGCTGCTTGCTGAACGCCTTATTCGCAAAGACATGTTGTTGCAGGCCCAACAGGGCAGCCAATACGAAGGATTTAGTGAACATGGTAGGCAGATTTATTCAACCCAATAAGCACAGGAAAAGAATGGACCGGTGCTATGAGGGGAAACGAATGTATGAAAGTGAGATGACAAAAGTCTGCTACGCAAACGAGTTGATGTTTAGGGAGCACAACTATATACATGTCTAATCAATTAACTAAGTGAAATTCGCGACGGTTACTAGTCTTAACGGTTGCTCATAATTTCCTCGACTCCTGTGGCTTGCTGAGATTCATTTCAAGTGCAGTACTCTAGTCCGATTATGTAGTAGCTATAGTTGTAAGCTTAAGCTAGTGCATACACCACTCGAAGGTGAAGGCGTAGGTCTGCGATCGCCTGGCTTCCAGCCGCACGAGACGGAGATATCCTGCCGGTTTAGCACATCAATAGTGCGCACAAGTCCTTGGTAGCGCAGAAATCGCAAGCCAGAATGAAGATTCAACTCGACATTGACATTCTAGATATGGCCCATGGCTCGTCTGCTCCCCTGGGCTAATAGGTCCGTCTGATATCATTATACACCTCGATTACACAGGACAACGATCAAAGCAGTGCGCGGCTAGAACAGCCGGCCGGACAGCACAGGAATATCATTGCCTTCACAACCGCAACAGGTATTTGCCCGCAACTTTTGTTGTTGTAAGTTCATTCGTTCCAGCAAAAGAACATGGAATTGATTACATGTTGTGGGGCGCAATATCCTCGTGGGGGAGGGCCCCCCTTTATTAGGTTTTTAGGTTTTCCCCATGCTGCACGTTATGGCCCACATACTCTCTTTTCTTTTATCATCACACTTTACAGAACTGCACTCAGATACTGAATTCACAGAGGATTCATCTATCCCTCCGGTCTCTTCGCTTTCTCGTGCTTGTTCTATACCCTTCTTTCCCACTACACGACAGACATTGTTCGGCATGGATATATTCCACTAGAAAGACAGTGGCCCATAAGTAGATGGCGAAACTACTGCGATGACCACCACGTCGCCGAACTTTTAGATATCCTGGGCAGTTGCCGTATCTTTGACCTTTGATACTCTGCCAGGATTGGCCACTTGGTGGAAATTTGAACAGCATCGATTAAGTCAGAGTATCTCGTACAGCAGGCCGGGAAAGAGAGAATCCCATCGCAACTGTCGCATGCCATCTAACTCACAGCTGGTAATGTTGCGAACGGTAGCGCATGTGCCAGTAAGGACAGTGAAGTTATCCAGTTGCAGCGTATAAATAAACATCGATCAACATAACCCTCCAGCCAGCGGAGTTATACTACCCAACCCCCAGCCCCCGTTTCCAAAACTTGTAGAGGATTGAGAGGTCTCGCGTACATAATACGCTCTAGTCCTCGTCCTCGGACTCCTCATCATCACTGATATCTTCTGACTTCGCCGTCGCCTCTCCTTTACCCTCTGGGGCCTTGACAGCGCTGGTTGGAACAAACACAGCCCACTCGCCATTCATATCAGCCACTTTCAACGCGACCTCGTTCTCTTCGGCCTCGAACTCGAGCTCCCCGAGCCCTTCAGTAACGAATTGACCAGTCGTCGTGTCGAGCTTGCCAATCGTCGACTGCGAGACATCGACCGCGTTCGAAGATGCCTCGCCAAATATGTAGTCGACTTGGTGTATGTCTCCCGCGGCCGGCGGCGTTGCAGTGGAGATGGTAAAGGTCAGAGGGTCGACGTACATGAGACCCGCCGGCGGTGCAATCGACGCCATCTTGGGGGCCACAGTGACAGTGTTCGCGGCGGTGCCGTTGTATTCGGCCTCGATTGAGCCAGCTGCCTGGTGTCATCTTGTCAGCGTTTACTCGATCACGAAATTGGGCGCACGGATCAAGGACTCACATTGGCCGGCAACTTCATCTTGGTGAAGAGATTACCGCCCTGGACGGGATTCGCAGAGCCAAAGACACCGACAGTCCTCACAACGCCTTCCTTGAATTCCTCTGAGACGGCCAGAACCTGAGCGGCTGTCCCATTGGCCGCAGCGGCCTCTCCTGCTTTTGCCTCGGAGGTCCCGAACGTCTTGCTCCTCTTCGCGAACTGCAAGTTGAGGATCGGAACCACGTCCGGGCGGCGCAAAGCAAGATGATGTGTAGCTGCTGTTGGTACGGACAGCATAGGCAATGCCTGGAGCAGCAAGACTGTAACCGAGGGGAAATGCATCGTGCTAGGTCGGAGAGGTCAGAGAAAAATGGGCTCAGGGGAAGACAATAATACAATGACGAAACGAAGCTAACGGCGCAGCCGCTGTGATATAATATACGGATTAAGAAAATAGTAATAAACGAAAGAGGAGCGCTGGATGGAGGCGAGTATAGAGCGATATCGACAAGCTGGGAATTCTCTGTCATCTTTATAGACGATATTACTGCAACCCAGCGCCCGAAGCGCTTATTTCGAGTTACATGCATGGCAGGAGCAGGTGTCAGAATACTTTCTTGCATCCAACATCAGGAATGAATGCTGTGATATGCCACGACTCTCTACATTCCATCTGATGCTCTGAAGCACATATCCTTGCTGAGCCGCCATTCGACCACCTTCAGTTGACACCAACCGTGCCCATGTGTCACTTGTGGATATATGCCACTCGTACCCAAACAGCCAAGTCATCAGTTGAGGCTGCACAGCGCGGCTGGTCGATCAGGAGCAGAGCCTCATAGGCGTGAAGGTCATATAAATGCAACGCAGCGCACCCTCCATAAAGCAATGGCCAAGATCTACAAAACGACTTGGCGGAAGCATTCATGAATGTCCCGCGTATATAGTCGTGCCGGGCAGCCGTGACCCCTGCTCAGTATGAGTTATACCCTTTGAACGAGAACTGTGTCGCGTGACCTCTGACCAGATAGGGTCTTGGCTCTATTTGATGAAACAGCAAAAGGGCGTGTCGACGGACGCGGGGTGAGATCCATGACACGGGGAACAGGCGGATCCCGGGAGATCCACGCTTGGCGCATGGTGAGAGTACCCCAATTGCATATGTGGAGGGTAGATGAAAGAGGAACTAGGAAAGACATATTGGATCGAATTATCCTGTATGATACGATCTATCCATTTGCCTTGCGGGGTCTACAAAGTCAGAGAAGGAAAAATTGGTGGTCACTCGTATCAGCACATTCTTGAGCGGCACATTCGGGGCCTGCTGAGTTTGCCAAGACGGCAGCTACCGTCTGCTTTCAGTAGAAAAAGTGAGACGACCCTCTGCGGATCATGACGAAAGCTTTCAGTAAAGTCTATGAAGCTTTATGAGGTCTTTATCTTGCCAAAGTGTCTCTCTGCATATTCCTGGAAACTGCTACTCACGATGTCGTCTAGGCCCTCGTGGTAAGCAGAACCATCAGTCAAGACCAGGGCAAAAGAGCTGCCATCCTCGATATTCAATGCCAGCTCCTGTCTTTGGGTTAGTCAAAGCGTCGAGATAATCTTCTGTAGTCCAGACTTACTTTGATTCTCCTTTTTGTCACCCCCTGTAGGATCTCCTCGAGGCCTCCATACTGTCCTTTCAAGTCCCATCTCAAAGTCTTCCTGTCATCGATAAACTCAAGAACGTACGATCCGTTGACGCCCCACCACAGGCGATTGGAATAACCGGCTGCAACATCTATAGGCGATTCGGGATGGCACTTGAAGGATGTCCTCCCATCCACATTGATGAAATAGCTCCCCGCTGGACCCAGAGAGATGGAAGTGGGACAGGCGGTGTTTCGATTCTTGCCAAGGAACTCGAACAATTCTGGATACAGTCTTTGGACAGCTCCCCAATCTGTGTTTGTTTCGGTATAAGCACTCTCCCAACCAATATTGTGTGACAACACCTTATCTATGGTTCCTGTCAACTTACAGTAGCATTTCCTGAACATGCCACCCTGATGGTAGTGTACGAAATAGGAGTGCCCTTCTCCAAGTACCACTCGTTTGATTTTGACATTCGAGGATCGTTCCAAAGTCACTAGATTATTTCGGCTTGACTGGGGGAGATATCTTGCACGAGCTGTAGGTAAACACACTGCGCTTTGAAAGCCGGGAATGGGATGGAGGGAATTCTGGACAACTCACGACTTTGAATGAACTGGCCCAAGAAAAGAGCAATGCCGGCCTTTCAGGCTGAGACTGAAGACTTTGGTACCCCTACTGTACCACGGATCGCTAATGTCTTGACCTTGGGTTCTGACCTGGTGTAAGTTCAAATTGGTATCGGAACGACTGTTCTGTGAGCCGAGCGACTCTCTGGACCTGTACTGATTCGCGAGTCTTGCGGTTTTGTGCTCCTCGGCTTCTACATTGACATGGGCATCTTTATCTTGAAGGAGCTTGTCAAGGGTCGTTGCGAACGCCTTGTCCATGCGACGATGCAAGTGGCGGTCTTGGCGAATTCTGGTCTCGAGATCTTCTATCGTCTTCTGTTGTTGATGTTGCTCGTCCTCATCTCCGGGATCCTCCTCAGCTTCTTGACGGACTTCTTGTAGCTCTCTCGTCCTTTTGTTGGTCCTCTTCTTCAGTGGCTCCATGATCTCCCGTGCAGCTTCGGTGGCGTTGAGCTCTGTTGCACCGTTTACCATTTCGTTCTGGATTTGCAGTGGGGTCTGAACCACGTCAGCCGACTGGCTCGCCTGGATCAGTAGGCTCACCAGGGTGACAGCCGACTCTTTATTGTTCCAGTATCGCTCGATGCGACTGCCCTTCTTTATCATCGATCCCCAGAATTCCTGCGTCGTTCTGAGCTCTTTCTCTCTCTCAGTACCAACACGCTCGGACACCTGTTCCCACATAGTGGTCACCAAGATCACTTTCTTCAGGGCATCGGGCCCACAGAGCTTTCTAAACACTCTCAGATTCTTCATACCCGAGCCTGCCAATCGTACGTCGGATATGCGATGCAGGTACAGTATGCCGTGGAGTGGGATCTTCCTTGAGTACATGGCCGCCAGTCGGGCAGCAAGAGTCCTCAATATGTCGCTATCGGAGATGTCCGTGTCATCAAAACCAGGCGTATCAATCAGGTAGACGTTGACGGTTGGCGAGTAAACAAATTGGTACACGTCAACTTCTTGGGTACCTGAGAGGCGGTCAGAGTTTCTAGTACCAAGTGTCGCTCCGCTGATCGGACCTTGACCATGAAGTGGTCTACTCACAAGACCTGAGATTGTTCCCGATTTTGGGCTTGACATCGCCAGTCGCGAGCTTTGAGATGAGACTACTCTTCCCCGCCCCAGTGACTCCCATCACCGCTATGAACACATCGGTGTCTCTTTCGTCGTGACCATTGCGGAAAGACGATAGGTCCTCCACGGTTGGCGGGTCTGATTGCGAGAGCTGGTCGTTGTCCATAGTTCTTGCGACGATATTCTCACAGATGCTAAAGTCGGAATGCTCCAGTGACTTAGCGACATGATTGAAGGGAGGCTGCGATCGGATCTCTGAAGAAAGTCCATCGAAGGCCTGCTGCATCGTATCGGATCCACCCAGAGCCTTGCGTAACCTTCCCAAAGAACGTTACATGCAGTTGAAAGGGTTGCATGGGGGCCGTCAGGCCACAGCCTTGTGACGAATATTGATATGCAGCAACCCATGCCAATTTCTAATGATACAAAACTGCCCGGCCAGAAATAGCCGTCCAATGGCCGTTGTGATCACAGCGCCACAGAAGCATGGTTTTTGATCCAGTTCCGAATTCGAAATGCAGCTCCGGAGAACTCACAGTACTCACCCGGTCTCCAACACAGTGTGCGGCTGATACGAATGCTAGAGAGGTTAGTATAATTGGCAAAGTCTTGAGCCAAGAAGAGGACCTCAAGATCAAGACAGGAAAACCTCACATCGGATATATCCACAGAAGCATCGAAGTCATGGATACGCGCAGCGATATCTACCCCCGGGAGATGCAGTACGTAGATATCAAAGCCTACAGCATTGACAAATCGGCGATCGCTAAAACACAGACAGGGAAGCCGACACAGTCATTGCTGTGATGGGTATCACAGGATCTGGCAAAAGTACCTTCATCTCCAAGATCGTAGGCGAGGATGTTGTGCCTATAGGACACACGCTCAAGTCTGGTATGTCACAAAGTTTCCACTCATGAAATGAGAACCCGATGTCAAGAGTAAAGTTAGTGACTGTTTGCGTTACTCCAGAGACGAAACTCACCAGCGCATACAAGTTTCGCCATAAGACCCATGGCGAGGTTCATCTCATCGACACGCCCGGGTTTGATGACACGTTCACATCCGATGCCGACATACTGCGAGAGATCGCGTATTTCATGTCCAGAGCATATCAGAAGAACGTCAAGCTCGCAGGCATTATTTACCTCCATCGCATCTCTGACAATCGGGTGGGCGGGTCTGCGTTAAGAAACCTGCGGATCTTCAAATGTCTCTGCGGCGAAGATGCATTCAAGCATGTCATGCTCGCTACCAGTATGTGGGATACCATTAAAGAGTCCATTGCTGTTCAGCGCGAGACGGAACTGGTCGGCGAAGTCGGTTTCTGGAAAGACATGCGTGAACGGGGCAGTCTCCTCGCGCGGTGGTCTGGTTCTACCGAGTCGGCCCAGCAAATCATCGAGGATGTGCTCTCAGCTCGCAGCAAGAACGGACCAGCCACGCTTCAGATACAGAAAGAACTAGTTGACGACAACAAAGCCCTCGATGAAACCCTTGCAGGGAAAGAGCTGTACAAAGACTTGGAGGAGCTGCAGCTTAAATTCGAGGAGCGACTGAGCGACGTCTTGCAGCAGACACAGGAAGCTATACTGCAGAAGGACGGCGAGTGGCGGGAAGAGCTGCATCAGGAGAGGATCAAGCTGGAGGAACAGAGACGGCAAGCAGAGGAGAGCCAACGCGCGCTGCAGGTCGATTTGAAGAAGTTGCTAGCTGAGACTGAGGATAGATACCGGGTGCAGCAGGAGCGTTGGGTAGAGGAGATGAAGACGACTAATGAGAACATTGCTAGAAGCGACAGCATGTTGAGACAGCTGCAGGTAGAGAATCGTGCAAAAGAGGAGGAGCTACAGGCGCAGCTAGCCAAGGGGGCGCGGACGGAGCAGGAGAGGGAAGAGCTGAAGGCCAACCTAAAGAGAATCCAAGAGGCAAAGAAGAAGGAAGACCAGTTGCGCCAAGAGCTGGAAAAGAAAAAGCAGCGAAAGTCGACACTGAAGAAGGTTCTGTTGGCGATACCCAAGATAGTGATACCGTTAGGCACGCTGGCGCTGGCAATATTCGGGGTACCTCCAATGTTCTAGTGACGGAGGCTTGTAAGGCTGTGACTTGAGCATGTAGAACGGAAAGAAATTATTTTTAGCCCACGATTTTCAATATTTCATCAAGCAGAAAAGTAAAAAAGTTCAAGAGTTTACCTATAAGGCTTTCTAACTACGACACCGAATATGACAGCAATAAAATATAAGACATACTTCAGGCAGCAAATACATGAAGTGACTGCAGGTGTACTCTGCAGTAGCTGTTAGTATAGGGGTGTACGATCCATTTCATGCCCAAAATCCCCTTCTGCAAGGCCAATCCTGGGCCATTCCCACTTCCCCACCGAATGCAACTCAGCACTCGCTATAGGGACTTGGCGCGCTGGAGTTCTCAGCCGCTATAGCATTTATGGCACTCGGCTGCAGGGCATCAACAGGTAACGATTGAGCATTTAGGGGACCGCCCCCCGCGCCTCGCCTGCCACAAATCCACCTAGATTCGAAGCACTGCTGCTCCTTGCTTTTACTGTCAGCAACCATGAGTCAAGACCGAATCTTTAGCAACACCCTCCACAATTTCCCAGCCATTGCGAGTTTGGAAATTATTCTCGAATCCGAGCCCTTATACGAAGTCTGTTTTCCTATCAAGAGCCTGCTGGAGTTGTGCCGCCATGTCTCGCGCGATTTGGCCTACGTCGCCAGACTTCAGGAGGACGTGCAGGATATACTGGACACCTGCCCCGAGTACCACGTAAAATGGATCAGCGATGTACGCATCGCCGCTTCTGGCGCGCTCGACCGTACAAACACGCACATCACGACAATTGTGCCAGGTATCGGACCTGGAAGCTCTCCAGCAAGACCCAAGATTCAGAAACTGGCAAAGGACACCAAACCTATGGCCAGTCTGGAGCGGCAGCTTTCCATCGCCCATACGAGCCTGCTGAGCGTCTTGGAATTGATGCACAAATTAGCTCTGCAACGGGGAAGATTAGTCCCTGATGACAGACAGATTCAAAAAGTCAGGAATATGCAATCGACCTTGTCTTTGGAGCGAGCCTCTACGCAAAGCCCTGGCGCAGCAAGTCCCTATCGATTTTAGGTGCGACGCTTCTTTTGAGTGAGCCACAGAGCCGGACGTCGGAAGGACGGAATAGGTGTTGTGTGGTCCTTAGTTTTAATTGTTGCAGTTTATAGTGTCATGACAGGAAACATTGAGCATTGCATAAATTAAGAAATACCACTACGTAACGATTTTTCTAATAATGTCCGGCCTCGATTCCTTTGCTCCCGTCCACTGTCTCACCCCTGGGAAGACCTCAATAGTCTTGGACACTTGAGAAACCTGCCCAGTACTACCTGTGTCAGACCAAAAGAGCTCGGTCGGTGCGGTCTGCGTGAAGAGGCGCAAGCCTAGGCGGGCCGCCTTGGCCACAAGCTCAATCAGCATCTCGTGCTCTCTCGTTTCCGAACCTTGATGCTTGATGCGGAATGTATCCAATGTCTTCATGATTACAGCAACAGTATCTTCAAGCGCACCGGACCGCGGGTCGGAGGATTTCAGAGGTAGGCCAGATGTCGGGTAGGTGGTGGAAAGAAGATCCGCGGTCAGTGAGCGCCAGACATTCTGCATGTGTTCTGTTTTCAGGTTTATTAGATGCGAACGGAATGAATTTGGCTAGGGAGTTGCCAACTCACGGTCTCTCTTTCGGCCGGATACAATTTGCTGATAGGTTTCAAGCATCGCAGCAGGCAAAAGTGTTGACAATGGTGCTCCAGTCGCTGCGACTCTGGCGGCCAGGACTCGAGCTATGAACATTCGCAAAGCATCATATCGCTTTGAGTCATCCAAAAGTATGGCTCCCCATTTGATCTGGTGCTGGGAATACTCGCTAAGGCGGGAACCGTCGAGCTGCGATTCGTCAAACTGCCGTCTTGATGGTGTTTGGCAGTCGGTGAAGTTGTCCACGTAGTTCCGGATGGTACTCTCCAGACGAGAGGCTTCCTTTGCGATATCCTCGCGCGTGGTGGGCTGGGGCAACTTCTCTTGGATATAGCCTGGAGACACGGATGAAGACACAAGTACAGATGTACCCGAGACAGACGGTGCTCTTTGAGGCAGACGACGCGAGTTTCTAAAGTTTCTTTGACGCCAGAAGTATACGGTTCCTATGATCAGACACAGAAGAGCTCCCGCTGCTGCGCTTCCAAAACCAATGCCCACTGCTTTGCCCACGCTGACTCCTTGACTTGGTATCACTGGGCTGCTTGTCGGTGTCTCTGTAACGGTACTGCTGATTGTTTCGGTGCAAGAAGAAACGATAGACGCGGGCAGTGTAAGTGTGTTGCTGATCGTTTGGGTGCAAGAATAAACAGTAGTCACAGTTGTGGTTGTACTTGGAGTTGTAAGTGTAGTTGTAGATTGGTCCCTCCAACTAGTTTCTGTAGTTGTAGTTGTAGTTGTAGTGATAGTGACCGACGCCATCTTTCAAAATTGTGGTTCCAAAAGCTGTAGGGATAAAGTTGAGTGTCAAGCCATGGAATTCATAAGAAATGAAGACGTCGAAGACGAAGACATCAGAAATAAAGGGGGGAGCAAAGAGAACCCCCATCAGACCGGTATGAACCAAGTCGCAGCCTCACCAGATCCGTCAAATTGATTTCATTTGGCACTATGTTACACTGCGTGATTTTTTCGGAGGGATTTCTATAATCGACCGAAGCTGACAAGGCTGGCTGTGTACTTCACAAGCAAATTTCCAGCGCGGCGCATTGCGGCAGGGTGGTTGCAATGTCGTGACGTGCGATTGGCTCCATATAACAAGGATCATATCCGTGTCATATCAGACTGCATGATGGGCGTAAGGCTCTCAGCAAAACACCATCCCACTCGGCTTTTAAGGAACTTATATTGACCTGGTTACTCAGGTACCTACCTACCTAGGTAGTCAACACATTGCGTCTCAGCCAGAAATTGCGATCAACTCCATCGGTTTCGCGCGAACGCTCTCGCAATGAAGACCAAGGAATATGTTCGCGAACCCGACCTTTTGTTCGGAATTGATATCGGAACCAGTTGTACGTTGAATTGAGACTGAGATTGGAAATGATTATACTCATGATTGTGCTAGACACCAAAGTAGCCTATCTCAAGCTGAACTCAGATGGAGTAGAGGAGGAGGGCATTAGAGTCATCCAAGACTGGTCCGTTTTGGGAGCCCAGGCCAATGATACCGCTTATCTTCCAACAGTCCTAGCATACGATAAGGGCCGGGGACTCTTTGACAGCGCCCCAGCTCATGCTGGATTTCTCAATGACCAGCAAAGAAGAGATAATGACTTGGAGATATTCGAATGGTTCAAAGAAAGCTTCCCTGGTAATGTGCGACGGGGCCCGGGTGCTGAGGTGAACAACCGAGCTGCCAACTCCGAAAGCACCGACACTATGATTCTGTACCGGCACTTCCTCGAAAAGCTCCACTACGCCATCAAGAGCTACACAATGAACACGATCGGCCTCAAATGGGACGAAACACGCATCGATTTCATGTTCAGTGTACCAGCTACGTGGAACAGGGTGCGCGACATGTTGACAACTATCACTCAGCGTTTTGAAAAAGTTGCTACCAAGGCCGGCTTTGCTAACTCCGACAATTCGGGCTTGCACAGAATGTTCATCACGCTCACTGAACCCGAGTCCGCTGCAGCCTTTAGTCTTCAAGTCGAGAATGGACTTTTCAAGGTGCGTGGCAATAATTGCTTCAATGGTGGCTCAAGGCATGAACATGGTCGATCATGAATACTGACAAGTATCATTGCCATTAGGATGGCAATAGTGTCATGGTTGTCGACGCGGGGGGCGGTACGACGGTAAGAATTGCACATTCTCCCTTCTTCACCTTCTCCTTTTGCTGATACACGTTGAAAGGATATCTGTCTTCTGAAAATTAAGCATGCGCATCGCGGCCAGCTATCCATCGATCCACTGAGCGCACCTACCGGTGAAGAACTGGGCTCGTCGCACATTGACCGTGGCTTTGAAAGACTTGCCAGGGACAAATTGAAAGATCTAGCCTATAACCTCAACGCTTCCTGGGATGCCACGGAGATGAGCCATGCAATGCGATGGAGCCGCGATTACCAGGAGAGCAAGTTCGAGTTGAGCTTGAAACGGGCGATGAGCGATGAGCATTTCACTGTGGCGATTCCAGGCATCACCCAGCTTCCGGACGTGCTTGATCTGGACTATTTGGTACAAAGCCCTAACCGGCTGAAGTTCACCTGGTAAGGTGTTCGTCCATTTCCTTCACTCAAACTTTCACGATCCAGACTAATTCAAGGGAATTATCAGGCGGGAATTGGCGACAATATTTGACGAGGTGATTGATGACCGCCAGGTCCAAGAGAATGGCCGCCCAAGAACCGAACCTGGAATTGCGAAGCTCATTCATCGCACGCGGGACCATGTGATCCATCAGGCAAACGATGGCAGTGCTGGAAATTCCAATCATAATAGCAAGAGCGCGGTCAAGGATGTTGATATCATCCTGCTTGCTGGTGGGCTTGGTCAATCATCCTACCTGAGGGACAGGATACGAATGAGCTTGAGCGACAAGCAAAATCCAAATGCTTTCCAGCCTCTGGTAAGAACACTGGTGGAGCCCCAGTCGTGCGTTTGCAGGGGACTGCTAGAGAACAGGCTGTTCGAGATGTTCCGCGCTCGAAAGTGCAACGCCAACTACGGTGTTCTGCAGGACAAGGCGCTCAAGCTCTGGAAGCCTATGCATCTTGTGGCCAAGGTGGCGAACCAATACCGTGATATTGGCGGTAAGCGTTACATGCGACGAGTCGAGTGGCTGGTGGAAGAGGTGAGAGATTGCGACGACAAGAGAACGGCGAACAACGTGTGCTGACTACATACAGGGCAAGATCATACCCGACAAGACACCGACATGCATTCACGTATTCGAAGGAGCGGAGCAAAAGGTTGTCGAAATTGTAATTTCACGCGATGGAAAAGCGCAACGTTTTGCTAAACCTGGTCGGTCAGCATTCTTCTCTTTCTACGCAAAACTCTAACACTTTCTAGGTGACTATATCGCCAAGATTGATTGCGACGCAAACCATATGGTGGTAGCAGAGGATGAGCGCACGGGGAAACCATACTGTGAAGTGGAGCTCATTTTCAATACTGCCAGTTTCCATGTCAAGTGCTGTAAGTTCACAAAGGCCTAATCGGGATGATAAACCATTATATTATACTGATTGGAATCACCGCCGTAGGGTCGCCCAGGGATCTAGCTACACGTCAGCTGATTGGAGAGTACAAAAGGGATTTTGACGAGGTTGTGACGCATAGCTGATGCTTCAGTGATAATTCGATTGATTCATGATATGGCCAAAGGTCAAGCGGACTTTGCCAAAAGCTCGAAAAAAAAAAACAATTAATATATGTTGGTGATGATTGAACTAATCTCATTGAGTGTTACATGGGCAGTGGCCTGTAAATATCGCACGGGCCACTCTATTCTTCAAAAGGCACCAACAATAAAAGACTACTCAACGCTGGAAACTCTCGTTCTCCCTCTGCAAGTATCATCTGTATCTTTTGCGTAAGTAGATCTTATGCCTTATCCCGCGCTGAGGCGAGGCGCCCATCGGCTTGCTTTTCGGTCTGTAGCACGCTCACAGATCACTGCAACACTGCTAGTTGGGAGGTGGGGCCTGATAAGCCCGCGACGCGAATGGGCTTCGTTGTCCGCCAAGAAGTTCAGCAGCAATCGTGTGCTACGCAAAGCCGATGGTGATGACCAAATCATGGACACACAGAGCGCCCGTGTCCCACGAGATATATGGCCGACTAATAACACGGACGGCCCGCCCGACGATGGCGGGATGCAAGCGATGTTGGCGCTCATCGCGGAGAAGTCGACGTGTCCCGAATTCCGCGACAGCCGCTGGGGGCTTGCCGTAAGTCTCCTTCGTCCTGATCGCTGGCCATGGAATACTCACCCGGCCTGAATGCAGATCTACCGCTGCACCGAAGGCAACGATGCGGCGTGGAATAAGATGCTGCAAACCATTCACGAGCATGTGGCCTCGGGACTCGAATATTACCAACGCGAAGATTTGATAAAATGTCACGACTTGCACGTTATAGACGACAAATCACTCTAGGTGTGTCCCCTGAGACTTTGCACAATTGATCTGCACATGCTGACAACAGTATAACCAGTACGTGGGTCCTGATAATTCCAAGAGTCACTCACATGGAACCAACTGACCAGATTTCTTTCTTCAGTGGAGCGACATCGCACGAAGTTCGAGACCACTTCCTTCAATGGGTTCCATACGAGTTGAATTCAAGACTGAAGCCGAGCGCGTCCGACCCATCTCAGTTTTCTGCGGCGTGGGCTTGTGCAAGCAGTACAGCTCGCTACGAGTTCTGCCTCTTTGTGGATGACATGTGTCTCGAGTCGCTAGTCCACAGAAGTCATCACGGCCCAGTCGTCAAGGTCTTGAATAAGGATTGGGGTAACTTGACTCCAGAAGAGAGGGTGTACACGATCCATCCCGACTACCACGATGGCGCAACTGATGATGAGTTTGAAGAAGTTGGCTGGATGTATTTGCCTATTGACCGATACTTGGACTGGTATGACCTTCTGAGCGAGCACCAATATGACTGGTGGCGCTTTTATGTCCGTCCGCCATATTTCGACTGGACTGAGAGCAAGGACGACGTCGTCGGATGGTGGAGAAACAAGTGATGCAGAAGCCTGCGGCTAATGATGGCACCCTTTACGGGGTTTGAAAAAAATTCGTATTATTCGTGGGCTTGAGCAGAGCCTCGATGGACTGGTAAACTTCACGTCTGTAATTAATCATGAAATTCTCTACAAAGCTGAGTTCTGGCTTGGGTCCAACTATGCTCTATGTCTGTTCAGGCGCTGGTAGATCGCAGTGCAGGCTAAAAGGTGACTACGTAACCTTTCAGCTCGCAGTTAGCTTCTGGCTCGGTCGACCGACAAAGATCCGAGGCCTCGGCGGCCTTGTCTCCGCACAAACTCCGACCATCGTTGCAGTGATGTTTGAGAGGCATTGCAGTGCCGCGGACCATCTCGGGGCTAATCAGGAGTGGGCCGAGTATAGTATATGGCATAAACAGCTCGGAGAAGCTCAACATTGATTGGCCGACACACATACATGATACCATATTGACTGGATCCTTTCAATGCTCTCTATGATTACATTCTAGCTCAAGCAGAAGACTTCAAACATGCATTTATATTGCGTGGCCATTTCCTGTTTTCTATTTAATTCCCATCTGCTCCAAGTCAAATTGATTCTCAAGCTTAACAGTCAACGTCCTCTTCACCCAACATGACGATTCTCCTTACAGGCGGCAGCGGCAAAACAGCCACGCGCATCGCGGCGTTGCTAGCCGCTAATAACAAATCCTTCCTTCTGGGTTCACGTCAAGGTCCTCCACCTCATGTCACACCTCACAGTCAGACTTCAATCAAATTTGACATGGGCGATGAATCGACATGGGCAGAGCCACTTCACAACGGCCAAATCAATGCCGTGTATCTTATGGAGCCCCGAATCAGCGAGCCTTGGGTGTCTATGAACAAATTCGTTGACTTCGCCAAGGAGCACGGCGTCAAGAGATTTGTGGTGTGCGCCGGAATGTCAGCCCAAATCGGCAAAGACGGAATGGGCCGAGTCTGGGAGCATTTTATCGAGACTGGTGTTGACTACTGTGTGCTTCGTCCTTCTTGGTTTATGGGTACGTAAAATGCCGACCTACGTGGGAGTCTCCAATTGCTAACGATCATTTCCTTCCCTAGAGAATCTGATCGAGCCGGGTAGTGCACACACTGTCATCCAAACAAACACGATTTTTACTGCCACCCAGGATGGGAAGATCCCCTTCGTCAGCGCAGATGATATTGCCGAGGTGGCCTTTCAAGCGCTCACGAACGAAAGATCTTATAATTGCGACTTTGAAGTTCTCGGCCCTGAGAACTTGACCTACGATATGGTACGACCGCGTTACCTATTGCCCATCTATCATTGTAGAGTCTCCATTTTAAAGCGTTAAAACTGACGGTAATTCAAATCACAGATAGCCGAGACGCTCTCCAAAGTGCTTGGTCGCAAGATTGAGCATGTGAAGCTCGATGAAAATGGTAGAATTCAGGGACTGGTCCAAGCTGGTCTCTCAGACTACTTTGCTCGATTCTTGACTCGTCTGGAGGTCTCGGCTTCCAAGAACTCTGAAATGGCGACTAGTGATGCAGTCGAAATGATAACTGGCCATCGTCCAAAAAGCTTCGAGAGATTTGCCGAAGAGAACAGGGCTCTCTGGTCCATTGGCTAATCACTCAAGAGCCGATCTCATGCCAACTTGATTCAGTTCAGGGAACTTATAGCACAAGTTGCGGCAAGAATTGAATAGAGTTTTCAAACAAAATTGTCAAGGTCGAGGTAGAAATAGACAGCGAAAGATATCATACAACACGGCGGTGATTGCTTACCTACCTCCTCAATCCGGTGTGACATAAGATACCCCACTTGCGACGGCTGATGCTTCGAAGTAATCTATGTATGCAGATACCGTGGGCATGGGGTCAGGATGAGTTTTGGGGTAGGTTAAGGATGCGGGCTCCTCGGCTGCAGCGTGAAGCCATGGTTGGCTGGACCGTGTGGTCGTACAAGCAAATAAGCACATAAAGCATTGCATCTCAGCCCACGAAATTTATTTCACCTTCTTTTTCATTATTAGGTGCGCCGACGAAAGCTCATGAATACATTTCGAACCGCTTGCAGTCATCCGCTAGATTGTTCCAAGACCATATGAGCTTCGTGTTCTGTTTGTGGAGGCAAACGTGAGCATGTCGAGATATTCATCATCATCATCTCAGCCTCACGAGTCCCCGCTTACCGGTCGTGGAGATCAAGCAGTCACCTCAGATGAAGGTAAGAGAATCTATGACGACCATTGGCTCTCGAAAGAATATCATGCCTAATTATTAACTGCTCCCTTTTTAGCTGGTTTCGAACCGCTAATCATCGCGATTGTCAAGCGAAATGATCTAGCTGGACTCAAAGATTACCTTGAATCAAAACAGCCTGCTTGGATCTTCGCGGAACAGGATGACCAAGGGAAAACTGCCCTGCATTGGGCCGCCGAGCTCAATCAAGTAGCAATGGCACTGGCGCTCGTGTCGCTGCAGGATCTTGAAGCAAAAGATCACACTGGAAGAACAGCGATGTTCTACGCTATTGGATCGGAGTATTCTATAGCGCTGGTAGAAATCCTGTTGATCTACGGGGCACAGGTCAACCATGTTGACCGTCAAGGGAGATCGCCCTTGCGCTTGGCATTGGAAGGGGGAGACGATGGTCTGGCAGCGAGGCTCGCAGAGTATGATACGATTACCTGGTACAGCCTGGCCTTAAAATATGGCAGAAGCTTGGATGACGATTATCATGACATGAACCAGATGGCAAGACTACTGATCCAACGTGGTGCTGATGCCTTGACGACGAACGAGAATGGTCGAACGGCAATCCACATAGCAGCAGCTGCAGGCAACATGGCCGCTCTCAAGCTGTTGCAGCCCTTCCAACACACGGTGGATAGGCGTGATGGTGACGGCGAAACAGCTTTAAGTTTAGCTGCTGCCGGAGGATGGCGGCATGTGGTCAAGTATCTTTTCGAAGATTGGGTCGCCAATATAAACACGCAGAACGAACGCGGTTGGACCCCCTTGCACCATGCGGCATCGAAAGGTCATCCACAAGTTGTCACTTATTTGCTTGATCAGGGCGCCGATCAATTTGCGCGAACCGAGTCGGGAGAGACGGCGCTCTGGATCGCATGCCTAAGTCGGGAAGATGAGATCGGGCTGAAGCTGCTGAAAGAGATGACTATTCCTCGAGCTTTCTCGCTTCAGAGCACAGAGGGCATTAGCTTGGCTTGTGTTGCTGCTGAGATGAATTGCATCAAAGTGATGACGAGTTTGATTCGTCATGCAAGGGGAAACACGGAAGATGGCATTCTCTCTGACAAGTTCGAAGGATGCTCCTATGCTTTCGTCGCCATTCGAGCAGGCTCCCGCGACACGGCCATTGCACTTTTGGAAGCCGGTGCCACGATCGAAGGGGTCGATAAAGATGAGAACAACGCTTTACACTTTGCAGCGATGGAAAACAATGACGCCTTGGTGGGCTGGTTGCTCGAGAACAACGATCAAGCTGAGCAGTGGAGCAAGATGAAGAATCGGGACAGACGAACGCCAGAGGAGGCTGCGGCAAGCTTTTTAAACAAAGATGCCATGACTGCGTTTCTGACGTATTGCGACCCCGAGCGCGCCGAAAGCGCCGATACCGCGGGTTGGACTGCCCTCCACTGGGCTGCTTTCTATGGGCGGCTAGACCTTGTAAGCATTCTCGTCATGGCAGGCGCCGATGTCACCGAGAAGGACAGTAGTGGAAAGACAGCAATAGAAGTTTTGCAGTCTCCTCAGCAAGCAACCATGGAAATGTCCATGTCCGAGTGGCTCAGTCTTCCGGACTCCCAGACGACAACCGACAGTCCAGGTCCTATCAGTAGGCCCAGTCTGAGAGAGAACGCCGAAAGCGTCTGCAAAAGCGTGTTTATTAGTCTAGTGGATTTCTACAGCAGCACAACGATCGAGAAGTCCTGGGTCTCTGTCCACGACGTGCTTTACAATTTCGGAGCGCAAGACATCATGTCGGTTGCAGCAAACGCGCGAGGAATCAAAATTGAGGATGAATTGCGAATGAGGTGGATACACCTTCCTGTCAACAATGTGAGTCCCTCAGAGAGGTAGCACAAGGACTACAACCAAAGATACACACGCTGACTTTTTTAGACATTCTGGCTCAAGGTACCCTTCTCCTAGCATATCTTGGGAATAGATGTATACTAAACTTCAAAGGATCTCTTGCAAAGTATATATGTTGATCTCGCGGAGTCGTGGAACGACGGAGGTAGCAGCAAAAGCGACACAACAAGCAACATTCCGCATTATTCAACAAGTTCTATCTTTGAGGTCCCTCTGGATGTCCAACATGACCGAAGCGATGATGCAGGCAATACCAGAGTTCGATTTGATAACGAGTACATCCCGGTGCCCTCAGCAAACAGTTCCACCAGTGATGACACTATGGGCGATCACCCAGGGCTAATCCAAGCCTCACTCGAGCACTCCAAGCTTTTGAGCTTTATAAATGCGTGTTTGCCACTCGACACCGGCCTAGATCAGTTTCAACATGTCTCACCGTTCATCAAGGTAGGCACGGACGATGTTGGTCCAGCACTGTACGAGGCTTACAATCGTAGTTTCTCACGACTGGGAGTTCGGGAAAGTATTACGACAGCGATATTACCAATCTTGAGAGCATCAGAGTTGGTCTTTCGGTACGTAGAAATGTCTGATCACTATTTCGTAGCTTACAGAGCATCCAGATACCATACTTTGCCTTCACACGGGTACGAAATCAGTCGGGCTATCGACAGTCAACGTCTCATGTCAACCCGGACCGAGGTGCCAGGTCCAAGTATGGCAAGGCCAGGGCGCCACGAATGCAAGATTCACGTGCCCCAATTATGAATATCTACAGGAAATCGGTACATGTACCGCAAACGCTGGACGAGTTCTACTACCAATTTCTTGCAGACGTCGATAATCGAACGACGGACCAGGTAATTTATCGACATCAAGGACTCTCCTCAAGGTCAGTCGCGGAGCAAGAACGATTTGTCTGTGTGGTGGATCAGCTCTGGCTTTATGTTGTTGATGATGGTGACAAACCCCATGCAATTTTGTATCACTGGCTTCTTCACTGACGCGTCAAAGGGACCATTGTCACTTCTTGCTCGCAGCATCTCCAAGAGGATGCCATAAACCTCCAAGCAACGATCAAGAAGCACATCACGGATATGGAGGACAAAAACGTTGGCCCAGCTTCTATCTACAGCATAACCCCCTTGATCCTGGCCGTCTGCATTAGAACAACCATGGAATGGGAGTTTGGCCAGACCAACGACAAAGACAGCTTGTTGGATGTCTTCGCCGAATCCATTGCTAGAACAGTCAGTGGCCCCCATAGTCAGACAGACGGAAGTGGAAATGGTGCTCTATACTGAGAAGACTTTAGGCCAGCCGTCAAGTCGTCCTCTACGACGAGTTCAAGAAAACTCTGACTACCGAGGAAAATATCAAGGAAGGGAGCAAGCAACCACTTCGGGAGATACGCAAAGAAATCAAACTCCTCCAGGAAGTCAACGATATCTTGGACGAGCTCAACATTATCAAGTCCGTCCTCCTCAGCCAAGAATCCATTATGGAAGAGTGCATCGAATTCTTGAAACTGGCAGTCAGTGCGGAGTCTCTCGAGAGCACAGGACCTCTTGAGATTGATGAAGAGAGGAAGTCGCTTCTCCAAACCTATTACTACTGCAGGACCCTGAGCCGGATCGACCGATTCCAAGAACAGGTCGAAAAGATGACCCAAGACGCCAAGGATGTACAGCACAACGTAAGCGCGCCCTGATGATCCTTCACAGGAAATACTTTTCTGACAAGACTTAATGCTAGCTCAACAATCTGCTCGATCTTCGACAAAAGGATGCCAATTTGGCCGAGGCAATATGGGCCCGCAAGGCGTCGGAAGAGAGCACGCGACAAAGCAGAACAATCACAGTCTTTACCGTGGTGACCATCATTTTCGTAAGTGATGCGGCAACATGCACCAAAGACATGTATGTACGTCTAACGCAAAGCAGCTGCCCATCACATTCCTGTCGTCTCTGTTTGCTCTGGACATCACCAGCTTCCCGCACAACGACAAAGGCGACCTTCAATATAGCCCTAATTGGGCTTTTTCTTGGCTCAGTGAGTAGATGCGACCCGTGGTATGGATCTGGATATCTAATGACTTCGAATAGTTGGCATGACTGTCGCCGTAGCAGTACCTTTGATCTTGCTTGCCTTCTTTGTGAACGAAGTTTACGACTTGTGGATTCGACTTTTTTCTGTCGTGTTCAAGAGCAAACAAGATCAATAGACAGTCACAGCACTGATCTAATCGCGCGTGGGGGTTTATTTCCTTACATATTTCATCTTATTCTTTTTTTCTTACCACGACCTTTTTGCACCGACACCCAAGAGGTATTTTCAGAAGGCAATGCCAACTTAGTTCGAAGTTATATGGTCACATGTGTTAGTTCCCTGAGTCAAGGCAATTTGATTCCAATAACAACAATTCGAAAGCTACCAAGACGAGCACGATTCTCAAATCACTTCCCTGAATGAGCTCGACTACCACTGCACTCAGTCACATGCATTCCTTACACCGTAAGAGCTGGAAATATACCGGTCGTCGGTTCCCGGGACTTCCGCCTTGAAGACGACCGGCCTGGACCCATGGTAACAGTAGTAGGTTTCAAACACGATATCGCTCTCCCCCCACCATGTCGTGCACCCAGGATCCTCGGCACACGCCTGGTGGCACGCCAGCTCTTCAAAGACACCGGGCTGCAGGTCCCCCGAAGGAACCGGAGCAACGTCGTTGAAGATGAGTCGGCCGCAGCGGACTTTGAAGCCGTCCACACAGTCGCTCTCGGCGGCGGGACAGAGGCTGCTGACCTCGGCAGGGCAAGCGCCCTTGAGGCCGTACGAGTAGTGCGCCAGGGACGTCGAGGGGGCGGTAATGGGCGGTAGCGGGTCTAGGAGTTGCACAGACGTGTTGAGATGGCAGCAGTCGCCGAGTTCCTGCTCCTGGTCCATGATCCAGCCCTGGCAGTTGTTGTTCAAGTGGCAGGTGTCGTGACAGGCGCGCTCCGATTCGATACCTGGCTGGAGCACGCATTGTCCGGCGTCAATGGTGGTGCCTGCATCTTCTTCGAGGATTCTATCACATTGAATGTAGTTGCTGTCGAGACAATGTCCGCCTAGACCGGGACATAGATCAGTAGCTGACGTGGGAAGCGTCTCCAAGGTCACAGCCGAGGCCGAGATGCCGCCATCGGTGGCTGTTGGAACAGACGCGGCCGCGGAGGTCGATGTCGATCCCGAGTTCGGGAAGTCGCAGAAGCCCCGGAGGCCAAAGGCCATCCCGAAGTAGAATGGCTCTACCGGGTTGAGCTCGATGGGGTTGAAGATGAGGGTGCACGTGCTGCTGACGGAGATGCCGGATTCCCTTAGGCCCGCGACAGAATCCATCCAGTTTGTCCACCCAGTGCATAGGGGATCCTCAAGGCATTTGTTATGGCATGCTTCCTTGTCCGGTGCGTTTATGTTACGGAAGTCAAGGGCGCCGCTGTTCCATGCATAGAATGCAGCGTCGCATCCTATCAAGAAATTGTCGAAACAGTGCACGTCTGCGAGGATAAGCTCATGCCCAGCACATAGATTTCCTGGAGTCGGTAGGTGCGTTTGAGTTGCGATAGCGGCATTGGTGCTAGTGCTAGACGACGCTGTTGATGTTGTTGTTGTTGTTGATGCAAGGCTTGTATCTACCAAAGCAGATGTTCCTGAGCTGGTGCTGGTACTGATGCTGGCGCTGATGCTTGCACTGGTGCTGGTGCTGATCCGCGTGGCTAATGCTGTTGACCCGGGGATCACATCAGTCGGGTCTGAGACCACCAGGCTGAAGCTGCTTGACTCCTGGTTGTAGGCATCTTGTCCGTAACTCTTTCCAGCATCGTGGTTGTATATGTTGTCAACATCATATGAGCCACCATTGTTGGATGGTCTGCCGTTCTTTGAAGACTCGTCGTACCCAAAACCATCATTTGGCGCATGATGGTCATAGCCTGAACTTTGGTGATGCTCCCCTACTTGGTGCCCCTTCAGCCTATGATGGCTGGTATGCGCCAGAGCAACTGAGAAGAATGGTGAACATGGCAAGATCAGCAGAACAATAAGTGACTTCATCGTCGAAAGTTCAATCTTCGAACAAAGCTGATCTAGGAAGTTGAAAAGTTGAAATCTTCGTGAGCAAGCAACCATATTGCCACCGCGAGCATGCGAGGAACTCGATAGTATTTGATGGCTTCATCAATTGATGCAGGATGCTTTCTTGGGCGTGTTGATCCAATATCCGCACGCAAAAATTTGGTGTGTTTCATTATTGCTTGGAGGCTGCGGTAAGCCGCTATATTAATCAAATGAACCTTATCCGGGAATATAACGAACGATCATGTTGATTCGGGACAGCTTTTGAGGGTTCAGATTTGTCACGGCCCGTCTGAACTTTTGTATAAGCAGCCGCTGACGGGGACGGAAGCCTCCCGGAGTCAAATTACAAAATCAGCAACGGTCGTCTTTCTCCTGTTTCTCCGGGCCAGTCTGTTGCGCTTCGACACTCTTCGGTCAGCACGCAGTTGTGGCGCCTTTACGCAGTGGTATTTTTGACCTGCTCTCGGCTTTAGCATTTTAGCAGCTGATTTCGGCCGCTTATACGTACTTGGCTTGAATAATTCATGTTCATCTCCATTGACGGACAGCAAGCATTTACAGATCATGTCTCTTTTTGCAATGAGCAAGGTTTGCAATGAAATTATTTTGGATTTTGCGTTGTTATATACAAGTTGTGCAAGATGCACTTTTCTCAAGTTATATGTACATCTAAGAGGACCATGTATGGAAATTTGCTTGGCTAAATCGCTCAGCTAGGGCAGCCCGTGCTGGGGTAGTTGCAGCTGGAGTTGCCACCGGTGATGAGGACGTTCTCGTAGGTGAAGTTGGAGCACGATCCGTCACCACAGAGGATGTAGTAGTTGTACGAGTCTTCATCAACGACGGTGCCCGTCACATCGATAAAGGTGATGTTGGAGATGATGACGCCGTTGGTGGGCTCGCCGGTCGGGCCACCGTTGAGGTAGTCCTGCTGGACATCGAGACCGTAGTCGGTGATACCGCTCATGGTGATGTTCTTGTAGGTGATGTTGGTAACCAGGCCCGTGGTGTTGGAGTTGCTCTTGATGCGGGCGCCGTTGCTCGAGTCCACGAGCCTGCTGTTGCTGAAGATGACACCGTCGACCGTGTTGTCCGACTTGCCGCCAATGGAACCGATCGAGAGACCGTGGCCACCCTCGCAGTACACGTTGTCCACGACAACGTTGGTGCCGCTGGTGACAGCCACGCAGTCGTCCTGGTTGACGACGTTGGTGTTCTTGATGGTGATGCTGTCACTGCTAGACACACCGAATCCGTCACTGTTGTGGGCGGCGGCTTCACCGTCAGACAGGTCATTGGGCTCGAAACCCTCGCTGTTGTCCATGTTGAGGCCGTCAATTGTCACATTGCTGCTGCTGCTGGTGATCTGGATACCGTGGACGGGCCAGTTCTTGATGTGGAGGCCCTTGACAATGGTGTCGGACACGCCAGCCAGCTTGATGAACCAGTTGGGCTTGGATCCGCCACCGTTGGAGCCCTGCCCGTCCCAGTAGGCGGCTCCGTTGCCCTCGAGCACGTGTCCCTCGGCTCCCGTGATGGTCAAGCCAGAGCCAGAGATTTGGATGGGAAGGAAATCATGGTCGGGAGTGTCTCCAAAGGACTATTATCATATGTTAGTATTCGGTCTCTTGTAAATATCATAACAGCAAGTTGTTGCGGTATTCATGAATAAACATACTGTGGTACCAGCAAAGGTCACGGTAGAGCCGTTCTTGAGATCAGTGAGATCGATGGACGAGTTGGCCGGAGCGTACAGATCCTGCAGGACAATGTTGGTGCAGTTGGCAACGGCGCCGGCCAGGTCCGAGTAGTTGGTGACCGTACAAGCACCCGGGGGCGTCTTGGTTCCGTTGTTGCAAGCCGAAACGGCAATCGGCAGAGCCGCGGCGACGGTGGAAGATCGCATGGTTGCAGGGCGACAGGGTTTGCAATAAATTAACGAACGACTGCGATTAGATGATATTATACAAGAACGAAACGGCACCGAAATCCGACGTGTTGATGAAGCGCTGCGACTCGGATTCAAGTCAACAAGCAGATGTCCATTCGCCTGACTTTATAACCACAGAGCGCCAAGAATATCTTCTGGATCGCCTGAGCGCCAAGAGGCCGTATCGACGCAACTCGTTCCTGATGAGATTATTCGTGGTCCTGCATTATCATTTTGCTTTGGGGCTCTCTGTCTAATCCTCGAGGATGTTTTGCTGAGAATCCATCCATGTCGGCGCTATTATTCGCAGCCGGAGTTTACAGTCTGCGTCCCTGGCAATCAGTTAATTTATTTGACGCCGCTTCAGTGGACCCTGGATGCCCCTGGACTCTCTGGATCGGACGATTCCGGTTGGTGGCCTTTTATTCCACGAATTGTTACGCGAGGAAGACGCAGCCTTTGTAGAATCCACGTGGATTCTATGGAGTAGCTAGAATCCAATTCGTCCTAGTTCCTGCTATTATACCCTGTGTTCGCTTGCATGGAATTGCACTGCAGTCTGCAGGTCTCGGGTTGTTGGTTGTTCACCGTCAGCTGGGCGTTGCGGGTGCGTGGCTCTCCTGGCCTTCCAGGCTCCCGGTCCTACGCCCGACGAGCCGTATGCAGAGGTGGCCATGCAGGTCCGATGCGATACAACTTATAAGAGGTTGTTTCCGACCAGAAAAGCGAAATGATCGACCCGATCAGCGTCGTGATGATTCGCTCGCTCATGCAGGAGGTCTTCTATGATACTATCGAACTGCTGCATACGCATACCCATATTGGCTGATTGGTCACATCAGCTGCCCACTGAAGCCAGCAGACGACGCCTACGCGCGGTCTGACCGGTGGGAAAATATACCGTTGCGACTATCGACGGGAGCTCAGTCATTTGACCATCACCTGAATCTATAATCGTCATCATTATCAATGGCTATGTGCATTCTCACCAGCCAACGTGCAGGACACTTCAATTGAAGTAATGATTGAAAGGGACACAAGCTGAAGAGTGAAGACAACCATCTGCTCAGCACAGACGGGCCCAGAGCTTAAAACTAAGGTTAAGCGATCAACTCCACTGCGGCAACATCAATATTTGGTCGACGTTGCAAACATGTACATCTCAAGATGTGATGTTTATACGTAATATAAGAAGCATCGAAAATGATCAGCAGACGCGTAGCCTTCATAATGAAATAAGAATTCATTTGCTCCAAGCGTTTCCCGAGTCGGTTGCTTCGGAAGTTGCTTGGCAGGGCTCAAGGGACGAGGTTACATCGACTTTGATCCTGCGGCCTGCCAAGGTGCCTAGCAGTGCTACGCCGGGCCATAAAACATATTACTTTAGGGAGCGTCCAGCGCTAGAACGTGGGATGAATGATACATCACCTACGAATTCGTACCTGCGTAAGTATGTCGAAAGTCGAAAGTTTGATAGATACGCAGGAGACATATACATATCTCGATCAAGTTCCATTGGTTCGGAGAGATCCTGGATTGTATGTATTGAGTACGGAATATGTGAGTGATGATATTAGGAGCGAAATGCATGATGAGCGGTCAAAGGCTGACGTGCTGCCCAAGGAGTTGACTGTAATTACGCGCCTCCCTCGCCTATAGTATCCACCATAACGATCCCCACAGGCTACAATCTAGATTTGTACAGTAAATCTTCCAGAAAGAAACAGTTCGCGAATCAATGTACAGGCATTCCACGGAGAAGTTTCCTTATTACAGACTCTGGAATCTTGACAGCACTAGACAACACTGTCTTTATTTCGTTCATCCCCGCGTCCTCGTTATGCCTGAAGGCTGCGTACGTTGCTTTCTACCGTGGTCTTATCTGTCTGTTTGTCAGGCAGTGATCGCCACTACCAAGAATCAATCAGACAAGTCATCCATCGCGTTGGAATTCCGTATCGCCGCCCTCATCTTCCTCTCGAGGCTGCCACTTATTAACGGCTCTCGCTGCTGCTGCGGCGACCTCGACTGCTGCTGCTGGGTATCGATCCACTGCCGCGTGGGATGATGTGCCGGTTGCCGCTGTGTCCTGTTTGCCTCTCTGATCTGCCGTATAAGCATGTTGAACATGGCGTTCCGCGACTCTTCCTCGTGCTTGAGCTGCTGCACCATCTCCGAGCGCTCTTCTATCCACATATCCTTGTACGTCGACTGGTGCATGTTGAGCTCCGAGAGCTGGTACCATAGGCTGTTGAGCGTGTGCAGCAGCAGCACGCTCGTGATGATGATGCAGACCAGTATCGTCCAGAACAGGTAGCGCGATGTGTTCTCGCGAATACCTGAAAGGTTCCCGCGAATGCCTGAGAGCTATGACGGTGATGTCGTTAGTATTTCTCTTGCGGAGTCTTGAGTCCTAAAAGGTTGTACTTACACTCATATGTACCTCGTTCGCCCACGACGTCGCAGCGCGTATCACTTCGCTCGTCGCAGCGCTCGCTTCATTGATGTGCTCATTGGTGACCTCGGGCTCCAAGGGCCAAATGTAGCTCAGGGCGTCCATATTAGCGACACGGCCACCGCGGAATGATTGGGCACTGTAAAATGGCTGATGAGGCGTATGATGCTTGTTGCGCGGACAGAAATTGTCACGGACTGATGAAGCGCTTTGCTGGGCAATTCATGCAACGGTCTTTGTCGAGTTTCTGCGAACGACTAAAATGTTAAAGGTGAGTGGCTATATCCTAATGCGATATCATTTGCAGTGTAGGGCGATGGCATATGGTAGGTTAGTCAAGTGAGACAAAGCGGTATTGCCTCGAGTGCCGTTTGCGGAATAAGTGTCAGAAGCACAAATATGGTAAGACAGGGATAGGACCTCAGATACAGTACGAATCATTCATCTAAATATTCTTCGATTGGACTACATGAAGTTATGTTTCTGTTGAGGCGGATTTTTTTTTTTTTTTTTTTTTTTTTCATTGCCTGCAATGGAAGAAAAATCCCCAGACAAGCCAAACATTTTTGCTCGGTACATTTAATCTATAGAAATATTGAACAATGATGCTAGCCTCAGAACAAACATCTGGATGCACAAATAGATGCTGACCTTCTATTCATATACAGCGAAGAGCTGCGTTCATTTCTAATTCCCAAGGCTACCCAAAACTTTCATGTCCGTGACCTCGACTTATGATATCTGAACAGACGCCTCAAACCATGGAGTCCTCCAATCGTGTCCTCGGGCCCCTCAGCTGTTCAATGATTCCAACCTCCTTCACCTCTTCGTACTCTGGGAGATCTTCGTCTTGCTTTTTGTAGTCGTACTCGTATGGCAGTTCCCGTACCTCATCCACCATATCTGTAGCCATGAAGCCCACAGCCAGGGCTATGATGATGAGGAAGAACACCAAACAGTCATCGCTGGCGAGAAACTTGGCATACTAGTATTCAGTAACAGTCAGCCGTAGATCTTCCCGAGATGTGATCGAAGGGAATAGACAAGCATGAAACGGAGAGTTGCATTTACCTTTTCGTTTACGGTGTTCATCTCGTCGAAGAGCTCAACGGCGGCAATGTTCATGGCCGCGACACCCATCCTGAATGAATTTTTCGTGACAGCTTCGCAATCGTGTGGTACACAGAAGGGAAATTCCGGCAGTCCGCTTCGAGAATGTTTTACCTCCTGTCATCTAATTCCAGCATGCGAACAGAGACAAAGGGTATGCTAAGAGTCGAGTTTACTCAAGACACTGTCTCACTTGACGTGATGGACTTCTGTTTTCGGGAATATTCACTATACTCAGCGCTGACAAGAGCTGTATGCTTTCTGAAATGGCACAGTGCAATGACCAGACGACATCGTCATGCTACGCAGATATGTATTATTGAGTGATGTTCTGGAATATTATTGCAAGCCCTGGCGACTATTCTCGAATTACCAGATTTGTTGCAATGATCGAATTCCAGCGGTGAATATTTTCAATCTGCATAATGCCAATGTGAGGTTCATTACCAGAGGACTGAACGCTCGCCACCTCGACTTTTCCGCTTTCCCCCAGATGTGATGACGACGCCGAAAAACGCCGTGACCCCGTGAAGTAATCAAATATGACCGGTGAATATGTCCTTACTATCTCCCACCATCAACCAAAGACCTCTAACCCCTTCCAATCGCCCTTTGACCAAATCTTCTCTTCGCGCCGCCTCTTCTCTTCTGGTCTATCGTGACTCCTCCTGCTGGTCTTGCTCGTCCTGCTGGGAGGGACTTCCGTGACCATGGTCCGCTTGTCCCAATCATCATCGTCTTCGTCTTCCTCTGGCACGGTGTAGACCGACTCGGCATACCTGGATCTCGTGTCCGCCCGGTGGTGCCTCCCGGCATCTTCGTCGACCGTATCGTAGCCCTGGTCCCTGTACACGCTCCCCGCCGTGGTATCCCCGGCGACAGTCGGCGTAATCCCTCTCACAGTCGCCCTATCCACCTCGTCGTCATCATGGTTCCTCCTCCTCGGCATCCGCGCCTTTTCGCCGCCCGCTCTGCCGGCAATGGCCTCCCGCACGGCCCTTGAAACCTCGACGACAGCGTCCTCGACCTTGTCGACCCCTTCCCCGAGCCGCTCGACGCGCTCCTCGTTGACCTGGAGCGCCTGGACGACGAACTCGCCGTCGCGGCCGAGCTGGCCGACCTTCAGCCCGAGCAGCCGCACCTCCTCGCGGTGCCGCCGGTTCTGCGCCACCACGTACGCGAGCAGCGCGATCACGGTCGCGAACAGCACGAACGGCGGGTGCGCCAGCGCGTGGCTGAGCTGGTGCGTCGACAGGTAGCCCAGCGGTGATGGCGGTGGTGGGTTGGGTGGACTCTCTGCTGGGCCTGCTCCCATGTTGTTGTACCCCGGCGGTGAATTTGTCATGGTTCGTCAAGAGGGGTATTTGAATAGAGGAACTATTCCTCGGAGAACGAGACCGCCCAGAATCGATCGTTGGATGTGGGTTTTATCAGCCCCCAAGGGCTCTGTGACTGTTCTCTGAGTGCCTAAGAGCAAGATTGTGTCTTGTTGTTTGCTAAGCGAAGCTGCGCAATACTTGCGACGACTGAGTAATATCTGCCGTGGTGGTTTTCCTTGCGGATGCTCCTGCTCATCAGATCAGCTATCACCTGGGTTATCCTTTGCTCACTTTCTCGACCACTACCGAATGCAGTTGTGTAGTCAGTCCCTGAGACAGCGTGTCACCTTTCCAAGACGCATGGATTCGGCATCAGAGTAGTGCAGCCAACAGCCACTGGAATGCTGGGAGTCCGAAATTGGATGATGCGCAGCATTCCACAATTGTGCGCCAACAAAAGCTTTGTGTAAATTGACACACTAATATTATGTGATTCCTATATTTATTGGATATTAGCCTGAGTGGCTACTTGTTACCTATGCAAACGCTATGCAAATAAGGGCCAACCATGAACAACATGCTGGCCAATGGGTTTTATACAACGGCGACATGAGAAAACCGTCTCCTTCTGAAATGCGTCTGTTCCGCAGTTTCCCTTTCGATCTATACAAGTCCCACCCCTTTTACAACAGCCCGAAATAGAGGCCATCATCCAAGATGGCATCTAAAAGCCAAACTCAAGCCTTGATGCTGGCCCTTCGAAGTCGAGTGCTTCTGTTCGGACTTTGTGTGTAGTCATCTTCGCACTCCTCGCTACATCTATAATCTTCATCCTTTTCCTTCACGGCAGAGGAACGTCTTTTCTTCGGGGGCCCGGCTTTGACGGGCGCTTTCTTGACGGCCATGGCCTTGATCTCTGGCTTGGGTTGTCCGGGCAATTGACCCAGATACTTGCGGCCTCTGATGCGTGCTTCTTCTTCTGGGTCCAGGAACCTGTGGATCTCACGATGGTCCAGCACTCGTTCTTCTTTATCGTTCTTGCCATCCTTCTGGGTTTTGGGCCACCTGTAACCATACAACTTGGAGTGTCGCTCGCAACGGGGACAGTAGGCACGGGTGAAATACGCCTCGTGCTGAACAAAAGCACTGTCGCAAGTTCGACACCAGTTCCAGGCCGAGTCGGCGACAGGGAGAAGAAGAGGTGTCAGTGTGTAGTCGCCAGGTCTGCGCACGTTCTTGGAGACAGGTTCATCGCCATCATCTGAAGGCGCAGACTCGACAGACTGGTTGCTAGAAGTAGGGACTTTGGGTTTGGATAACGATGCGGGTGGCAATTCATTGGCATCGTCCATGCTACTGTCGTCTGCAACTCTTTTGCTCCTGTTGCTACCCTTGGGCCGGCCTCGTCCTCTTTTCACAGGCAACTCAATCAAATCTTCCGCTTCGTGCTGCTCCTGTTTCGCTGGCTTCGATGCCGGTGTCAATGGCGGCGCTATAATCATGAGATCAAGATCATCGGGCGCGATAATGTCAACATCTTTACCCACGTCTGGAACAGATGCTGCAGGTATCCCAGTAGCGGCCGCTTCTTCAATGCTGTTGCGTACGGGGTCAAAAATCTTGCGCCTGCGCACCTCGCGATGCACGCTGGAGCCTGAGTTTTGGTCGACCGCAGCCGTGTTCTCCGTCTTGGCTTCGGTGTGGGCCGAATTTCGGGTCACCTGGTAGGCAACCTTCGTGGGCGTCTGTCTCGGTGATTGTAAAGACAGTTCGGGCACTATCGTTTCCTCGTCGGGTATGGTGACCTCGGTCTCAGGGGAATCGGCCTTGTCAGATTCGACTGTTGTGGTCGAATCCGATCCGGATGTTTCGCCTTCCGTGATCTTCAGGGAGATTTCCTCGCGAGCTCGGACAGGTGTTGCGTCGAAGTGGGCAGACTTGTGTCTTTTGGCGGGGGTGGCGGGAGGCGATGACAGCATCTCGAATTCTCGCTTCTTCATTTGTCGCAAGCGGGCCTCAGGAGCAGGTGATCCGGCTGTGGAACCCTGAGTTGAATCCGTTCTCATCAGCTTCGTCTTCGATCTCGATACTCGCCGCCGAATGTCGGGTGTTCTAGATGGCTCCCGGGAAGAGCGCGCGGCGCTGTCGTCTCTCCTTCTTCGACGCAATCGGTACCCCTCCTCGGCAGCATCCTCAATGCTCCTCGTCACTAGGCCAGTGGGGAGCGCTTCGGTGTCGGGCTGAGCCCAGCCATTGGCTAGGTTGGTTTCGCAAGTGTGGCACAGGCACTCGCAATTGTCCTCGCCAAAGTAATTGTCGCCATAGGTGACTGTGATCTCGTCGCCGAGGTCAATGTTCTTCGTTGCGAAAATCTCAATGGTCGAATGACTGGTAATAACAAGTCGAGCATTGGCGTCGCAGTCGTGGTTGGCGAAGCGGGCGGGGCCCATGAACAAGCTCGCGCATTTGCTTCTGGAGCTGACAACAATGCTAAAGTCCTTCTTGCGCTTGGTCATTTCGTCCTCCTCTTTCGGCGTGATCAGAACCTGAATGCCCGACAGGTACTTGATGGATTCGCCTCTCTTGATAAAGCGTCTAGCAGTGACTGCGGCTTCGTAGGTGACAATGGTGTATCGATTCGTAGTGCTCACTTCGAAGGGGCAGTCGGGCAGGTAGATCTGAGCATAGCGGCGCAAGTGCTTCTGGAAATCATCCTTCTCCTTGGGTGTCTTGAGGGCATTCTGAAACTTGCGCAGGCCGTCGAGCGCGAGCAGTTTCTCCGTAGCCACATCCAAGTTGGGCTCGACAATGAGGTGCTGCTGAATGATCTTGGTGATTTGGTCCTCCTTCAGACCTCTCGACGGGTGATAGGTTGTGCGGTTCTTGGGAATGGTCGAGGAGTAGAACGTCTGAAGCATCAAGTCAGATGAATGCGCCTCCGGAAAGCCACCCGCAAAAGTCGACATCCATGTCTTTATCTTACCTGGTCCACCAAGCAATCGGTGAGGATGTCGTCGTACTTTGATATTTGCTCCAAAGTCAACGGCTGCTTCTTAGCTGCCGCAGCACTTGTGGGAGGCATTGCAGCTCTGGGGGCCGCAGTCAGCGACCATCAAGCAGCAGCTACTGAGATAAAGTGCTGCAAGTAACACTATCTCGGACGAGGGTGAGAAATCGTAAATCCAAAAGTCAGTGACCAAGTTGAAAGAAGGCGGCGGCGGGTCAATGCTGGCGGTCCGGATGAAGCCAAAAGCTTAAGGCGCAGTAGTCGCAGTAGTCGCAACGCAGCTTTGGAACGACGGTTGCGTAGACAATGCGCTGGTCTGATTACTATACGGACGACAGGGAATGACTTGAGAGGAATCGTTCGAATCTGGTGTTCATGCAAAGGCCACCAAAATTGGAAGAAAGGTGGGCAGAGAGAATGAAGCTGCTCAGCCGCTGTTCATTTGGAGGGCGCCAACAGGGAACGTCGCAGCTGTAGGGAATGGATGGGTGGGCGACCAGAGAAAGGGAGCGCAGGTCGTGTGTTGGACAGCTGTGCAGATTGTTGAAGCAGACAGATTATCATGCAATGCAATGCGAGGCGGACAAAACGAGACCCAGCACCTCAGCTCCAAGGACAGACAGACAGACAATCAATTCAGCGACCAACTCTTCGCTCTCCCCCAACAAGGTCAACAATCCGACCAGAGAGAGCGATCGCAAGTCAGCTGGAGCGGTGGGAAGAAACCCGAGGCCACAATCAATTGCACTGAGAGGCTGGACGGATCCGATATTGGACAGACACCAAAGGAAAGAAAAAGGAAGGGTTATCCAGAAGGGAGATCATCTTAGCCTCTCGACTCCTGAGCGAGGGAAATCCCAAAAGATGCACTCCGTATGTCATGATTCCCCATACATTGCGGGAAAAGAGGGTGGCCGGTCAACCCGCACAGCGCAGCAGGTGGTCTGTCAGATCCCTGGTGGTCTATAGCGGCCTCGTGCCGTCAAGGATACATTTGGTGTCACCACAATGTTCCACTCGCTGAGCCAGGCCAAATCATGCACATGTGCTGACCATTTTCCCCAAATCCACGCTATGCGAGGGACTGAGCCTCCCGAGTCTAGGCCATTTCCAGCGCCCTGAACCCAGAAGGCGCCGATCCCGAGTCCCCAACCAATCAGATCCGGCCCCTGACTGACGACGCCAAATTTTCGATTACAGCCTTGTGCAGCAACAGCAACAGGCAGCTCGACGTTGATAGCCGGAGCTCCCAACTTGTCGCGATATACAGCACGACGGGGTTGCATCTGCTCAATCGCCCACCATGATTCAACTAAAGGTATGTTCGAGGGCCATGCCACCCCGACTATTCTGATTCACATGCTGACATCAATTGCCCTCAGACGATGCTTAGCTGCATCGACAACTCCGGTGCCGCCATTGTCGAGTGCGCCTTGGTTGTCGGCCAGAAGAAACATGCCACCATTGGTACGCAACCGAGAACCTTTTCAACCTTGCCCTCCCCCAGATATCACCGTTAGATATGGATCCAGGGTCTATCGAGCGTTCGCACGCGCAACACTTGGATGTATTTCCAAAGCGTCCCGATTCTCCTGTCCCTAGCGATCATCTATCCCGCACCGAACCGTCGTCCCAAGCATCGCACCACACTTTACTAACCACATCCGCCTCCAGGTGACCGCATCGTAGCCATCGTCCAGAAGCAGCGCGGCGCCTCGGACGCCGGCATGGGCGCCGCGTCGGCGGCCAACAAGGTCAAGCGCGGCGACATCCGGCACGCCATCATCGTGCGGACCCGGAAGCAGGTCCAGCGGCCCGACGGCTCCGTCGTCAAGTTCGACGACAACGCCTGCGTCCTCATCAACAAGTCGGGCGACCCCATCGGCTCCCGCGTCAACGGCGTCGTCGGCGCCGAGCTGCGGAGGAGGAAGTGGAGCAAGATTCTCAGCATGGCCCCCATGCACGCCTAAGGGAGAGGTGGAAAGGAGACGAGAGGGAAAAGAACGAGAAGGTTCCCTATCAGGGACCTGTGGCGCCCTCGAATGGGCCGTTCAGGCTCCTAAAAAGTGAGGAAAAACAACGCAACAGGGCCCTAGGTGTACTGTATTATACCATGTACAAGATGAACCATGCATATGGCAGGCGTTGAGGTTCTGGCCATTTTCGAGACATCAAAAATTTCAAGCGTTCAATATATCAATATCCTCATCTCTACGGGACGTTTGTCAGTTCACACACGCTGCTTCTCAAAGGCGACGTTTTGTTATTCAGAAAGACCTAGGGACCAAAATATCACGACTTCAATTCAAATCACACTATATTCAACCAAACGAATCGATTCGTGTATTATCTATGCACGTCTTCACCCGTGGGTGTACTTAACGCCAAGACGCCTCTTACATGCAATGATGGAAAATAGAACTGGTATCGAAAACTCCTCAATCCATTCCTGCCTCCGCCTCTGAACAACTACTGGAAAATGTTACCGCAATCGCAGCAAACGTAGAACAATTTCTGAATGACGCCACCAAATTAGCTTCCTCTCAAGTCGGGCTATTGTGTCAAAGAATTGACTAACCATTCCAGTCTCAGCACTTCGCTGTTGAGATTGGAAGAAGACGGCCTCCTCATGACCACACGCAGGGCAAGTCTTGTTCGACCGAGGAAGCTAAGACCAGAGGTTAGCCATTTGTTTGACATTGGTAAGCCATGTGCAGTGAGGTTCCCAGCTTAGGCTCGCAAAACCATGGCGCAAGTGAAATCTTGATGTATGATGCAATATCCCCCCATCATCGATCCCCTATGTCGTGACAGGGTAATATGATGGTGAAGGAAAACAAAGGAAATGATGCCGAGTGATCGCAAACCCGAGATGGCCGCTTCTATATGTATTAGTACCCCCACTCCGAAGAATCCCACACCATATTATCCGGATCTTCGAGGGCCTCCGGAGGGTCTGCGTCGTCAGCCTCGGGGAGCAGATTCCAGTAATAGGTCTCGTCCGTGGCTTCAGTGGCAATAAAATTCCTCAACACATGTCTCAGGTAGTCCTTGTGCATATCTTCCTGAGTCTCGGGTGCGATGCATTCGTTGAGGCTGTGGCAGACGGTCGTGACAATAGCCTCTTCCATGTCCGTCATTTCAATATCGTCGCCGTCCTGAAGGTCCGAAGGGTCATGCGGTCCATCGTTCCTCTCCAGCACCGCAGCAGCGGCATGGTACACACGTATATACTCACGCATAGTTGCGGTACATGCCATGGGTTGATCGGGGAGAGGGCCAGCTTGAACAGGGTTGTTGTGGGTGACGAGGGTGGCAGGAGACGTGTGACTAACCGTAGGGTCTGAACCGACGTCCTGAGTGACACCGGCGGTCTCACCGACAGCATTGTTCATGAGGTTGCGGAAGACACAGGTTGAGCTGGCCTCCTCGGTATACTGGCAGGTGCGGCAGGTGAACTGAAGCTTGTGAGAATCAGGGTCCTCCTTGGGGTACAACATGTTGGAGCATTCGGAGCAGAAGCGGAATGTGATCTGCTCATGAGTCTTGCGAGTGCCGTCGCTGGTGGTTTCTTGAGGACTCGACATGATGAAATCTGGTGGTCGAGCTGAGTGGAGGCGACGTTGACAAATGAGTGCTGGTGAGGTGGAAGAGATGGTGAGGTGCTGTTTGGCTTGTCTTTGTCGATGCGGGATGGATCAAGGGCGAACGCAGCGCAGAGCCTCAGGTTCCGCGCAGGGAGCTAGTGACTCAGCGGGGTCTGCCTAGCGTCCAGTTGTAAGGCAAGGTACCGAAGTACAGAGCGAGTGTAGGGGCGGCTCAAGCTTGCAGCTGCAGGGGTCCAGCGCAGATTGAACAGTGAATGAGGTGGTATGTGAGGATCGCCGAGAAGAACAGACACAACTGAGAATAAATAGGTGGAATCTTGCAAGGTGATAAGAAGTATTGTCTGAGTGATTAAATACCAACCTCTGTTGTGATATTTATCAAAATATTGACAGAAGGTATTGGACGGGGCTATTTCGAGGTTGTAGGGTATGTGGATTCTGGAATTGTGGTTTGAAGATGCAACGAACAAAGGATGGTTCGTTGCAGTTGAGAACAATGGCAAGATGGATGGTTTTAATAGCTGGAAGAAACGGCATTCATCTCGAGCCCCACGCTGACTACTCAGATGCGCCACATTCGACGACTTTAAAAATGTCAAAAACCTTGTTTCTACTGCGTCTGCTACACAGCAGACCTTTCCCCGTGTGATAGTATCAGCCAAGCAAGGACGACTCTTGCTTCACTTGTACGTACCCAGCATTTCGTTGCTTGCACAGCATTAGCTTTCCTCGAGTCGCATGCCGTGTTCTCAGATGGCATGTCCACAGCGACTGTGCGATAATGAATATATTGTAGGTGTAGAGCTGGATTACTGCCATGATGTGCCTGCTTCTAAGAGTGGCAGCGTCAACTGTGATTCTGTGTCACGTACATACTAGGGAATACTATTCGTGATTCTCTTCTAGGGCCCATTCCAAATAAAATGATTTTTTGTTTAACTTGGCAGGTTAAAAGTAATCCTGGGATCATGTTGCCAATTCGTCGCCAAATTTTGTAGACTTAAAAGATGATACAGGCGAAAGAGACGACGAAGATATATCCAAGTTGAATTATGCATGTAAGTAGTGTTGCATGAGTGGACCACTAATAAACGCGTCGAGTCGCGACCACCTCGCAGTATTAAATGCCCAGCCATTTTTTGTAGGTCACCACATGTAACCGCTTGTTACCTACAGCAAGAAGACGGTCTACTCTGCGAATACTTTGTCATCTTGGAAGACTTGTATTCCCATCCTGCAATCGGCGAAATTGAGCGTCGACCTGGTCCAAGCAGCTCAATTGGACCAGTATACTTGCCCAGCCGCGGTTTGTGACCACACGCAGAGCTCCAATTCAGCACCCAACATACACACAGCTCACACAACATCAACCCACATTCACGCTTCGAAGGCCCAGTGACTCCCTCTGCAGACGACCATGTCTTCCATCAATGACCTAGCCGCAGCGGCAACGATCGCGTCGTCGGCCGTTGCTCTGCAGTCCTCGCCAGAGCAGCCAGCAGCACAGCCAGCGGCAGCACCATCCTCACCTACCCCACCACCTGCCACTGACCCCTCCGCCAAGCCTGCGTCCGCCAAGCCTGCGTCCGCCAGTACACCAGCTCCGGGGTCTGATCCAGCACCATCACAGACATCGCCACATGCGTCCTCGGTCCTTGTTGCTCCGAAAGTGTCGCCGGGTCAGCAGCCCCAGGCTCCAGTGACGGCATCCTCTCCGCCGGCCCCCCAACCAGCAGCTGCAAGTGATCCCGGAGCTGTTGACGGAGCAGGAAATGGACCGGCAGCGGTTTCTGCTCCCCCACAGGAGGAGAAGATGAAGAAGAAGAAGCCTGTTCGCGGCGCATTTATCGTCTTCGAGGGCATGGACCGTGCTGGCAAGACGACGCAGGCCAAGTTATTGCAACAGAGATGCATCGAGGAAGGCAAAAATGTCAAGTTCATGAGATTTCCTGGTATGTGATCCTGCTGCTGTAGTACCTCAATCCGGTGCTCTGACATGTCTTGTACTGATCGTGAATTACGCTTTTACAGATAGGACAACGCCCATCGGCCAGATGATTGATGCCTACCTCAAGGGCCAGACGGAGATCGAGGACCACGTGATCCATCTACTCTTCAGTGCTAATCGATGGGAGGCATTGTACGTTGTCATATGATTTTTTTTTCTCCTTCTCGGCCATAAGGCTGCTTCCGATACTTGAACAGTATACTGACACCCTTGAAGGAAATCGATTCAAACAGCACTAGCCAATGGACAAACCATCATCTGTGACCGCTATTATCACAGCGGTATTGTGTATAGCGCAGCCAAGCAGAATCCGTCGCTGCCTTTGTCCTGGGCCAAAGCCCCAGAGGTCGGTCTCCCGCGCCCTGACCTGGTTCTCTTTCTCGATCTTGAGGAGTCAGTAGCCCGGGAGCGTGGTGGCTGGGGCGGCGAGGTGTATGAGAAGGGCGAAATGCAACGCCGTGTTCGGGAGCTCTTCTGGGGTCTGAGCATGGGCGACGTTTCCGGAGCTGCTGGGCTGGGCAAAGGAAAACGAGCCGAGAATGGCAGTGGCGGTGCTGATGGAGGCCATGAAAGCGAGCCCTTGCGGCCACATGGCGAGAAGGGAGAATTCAGACAAGAGGAGGAGGATCTACAGATTGTGGATGCAGATCTGGGTGTGGAAGAGCTGAGCGAAAAGGTCTGGGAACATGTTCTTCCCCGACTCGAGCAGGTTGAAAGAGGCGAAGTTGGGGACAGAGTAAGGATTGTCAGGTAATACAGATCATTGGGGAGGTCTCGATTCATTCTTGACATGACCCGCGGCTCAAAGGACTATACCAAGTACTTCGTACTTGTAGTTCCATCACCATTCCCTTGGTCTGTGAATTGTCTCATGATGTATAAGGAGTATCTTTTCCACCACAATATAGCAGGGACTCTAAGAAACTTCAAAAAGCCGCAAAACTTCTTGATTTCATCTCATTCAGTTGTCAATAACGCCGTTCTGTAAATTTCATTTGTACTCAGGCGTTCAGTACATCGTAACAAGTGGACCCGTCAACTCATGATCTGATGCTAGAGCACTCTTGCACAACAGATGCCTCCAGCCATGTCGGATTGACTTTCATGATGCCTGCCTAGGTAATTGATTCATTCCATGTTGTGATTCAAAAACTCGTCATCTGGCCGAAGTGGCCAATGTGTTCTACAAAACTCTTTTCAAATGCTTGCTTTGCACCTGAAAAATGAACCGAGTCAGTGAGTTCAGCTTTCACTGTCAAGCCCTGTAAATGCCCCGCGTTTCGTCCAAACTGCCCCGCATCCAACCAGGGGACCGATGTCATCAAATTGACCCTCGTGATCATCACTCGGAGCAACGGTGTGGATTTTGCTGCTTTTCGAGTCCATCCACTCCCCGTCGAATCCAGAACAAGCGGCGGAAAATCTGGAGGTATCACTCGCCTACTGACGTGTGCCTTGCCTTGCCTTGCCTTGCCTTGCCCTGCCCAATTGCTGGCCCGCATCTGCCGTACCTGGCAACCTGGTTCAGGTAAAGTGTCGTCCAGCTAGATCCTTCGGGGTTGTTACGTAGGTGGTGGTTGCTTGGTTGCAGACTGATTACTTTTAGCTCACAGCGCCCTTCCGCTGTAGCTTGCCTAAACCAATACTTCTCCAAACTCCAGCAAAAAGTGACAGACTGTCCAGCTTATTGTTCCAAACAAAACTTTGCCTTTCTCTTCAGCCGCATTTGTAGAAAGAAAGGCTTACAACAAACACGCCGCAGACAATCAAGCATTGCGCCTTTGCTGTACCAACAATCCAAGTTCACCAAACAAGCAACAAAATGGCTGTAAGTACAATGCGCCCGTGAAGCGCTCATGAGCGTGCCGCGATACTTTTGACATCTCTCATGTGCCGCCTCTGTTATTTGCGGTACCAACCAATTGGCTGATCACAATTGCTTTTTGCCGCCCCAGGACGAGACGGGACTGCCCTCTGGCTGGGAAGTACGCCACAGCAACTCCAAGAACCTCCCCTACTACTTCAACGCCGCCGAGAAGATCTCACGCTGGGAGCCGCCGTCGGGCACCGACACGGAGAAGCTCAAGAAGTACATGGCCGCCAACCACAGCGCAACCTCGGCCGGCGCCCCCGTCGCTAAGCCCGCCGACAAGATCCGCGCCGCCCACCTGCTCGTCAAGCACCGCGACTCGCGCCGCCCCGCCTCGTGGCGCGAGAGCGAGATCACTCGCTCCAAGGACGATGCCCGCGAGATCATCAAGGCCCACGAGGCCCGCATCAAGAGCGGCGACATCAACCTCGGCGAGCTCGCCCTGACCGAGAGCGACTGCAGCAGTGCCCGCAAGAGGGGTGACCTGGGCTACTTTGGCAAGGGAGACATGCAGAAGGAGTTTGAGGAGGCCGCCTTTGCGCTGCAGCCGGGACAGATGAGCAGCATCGTCGAGACACAGAGCGGACTGCACTTGATCGAGAGGTGAGTTTCCTAACACAGAGACTGCTTGTTCTCTTGTTTCCCGTCATTATTATTTCCGGCGCTCGCAGGATACACTGGCTGACTTGAGAATGTATCTCCAGGTTGGAATAAGTATCTCTCACGAAATCTAAAGGGCACGGTATCACGTTCACTCCAGACTCGGCCCTTTCTTCGTCTGTGGGTAGACTGTCTGCTCGCTATGCTAGAATTGTTATGTGCGTCCTGAGTTGGAAGTGGGTGGAAGCACAAGAGGTCTGAGTCGGTACGACAACGCATCACCGAGGCCATATTTATCCTGCTGGAGTTCGGAGGACCTCGTGGCCCTTGTGTGATCGGCAATTGGATGGACTATGTTCGATTTCCGACGAAAGAAGAAGAAAAGAATAAGAAATTCAAAAAAACAGTATCGCACCCCAGAAATCCCGCTCATGAATACAGGATAGCTTCGTGAACTTTTGGTTTCACGCGAACGTCTCCCGTGCCACAGGTGGAAGCGTGGCTTTCTTGTCTTAGGACCCTTTGTGACAGGCCTCGCGCATGTCGCCACCGAAAAGGGTCTGCGGAATCTACGAAACGTGATGTGGGCATCCCATCTGTCAAGGATACAGATTCTCGAGTTACCCATCATCATTCATGTATTACAATCCGAGACCTGTTGCACATTGATACCACGGACCGTTTCCTCTGACCTAGAACCTTGCAGTCAACTATTGATGAAGCTCGACAATATGAACGTAAGCAGGTAAATTATAGGCCGAAAACGATAGGCTCGTAGCTTTCTCGTGTCTGTAAGGCCTTGCTTGCTATTCTTTCCAAAGAATTCACAAAATGCTCGAATGACTTTCGCATCACTATACATACAATCGGCATCACAAGCCGATAAAAGTCATCGTCCACCGTGGTTTGCTAGTTCCGTAGTTGGCCGATAATAGACTTCATGAAGATGTCTTCTTGTGCCGCCCACCTCGGCTCCGAAGAATGTCGCCTCGCCCCATGGCCTTCTGTGCGGTGCTCCTTGGACCCCGATTCTACAGCCCCGGGACTTATCATCCGGTTGGCGAAATAGGCAAGGCCTAGAATCTTCTGGCAGGATTTTTCAATTTTCTTGAGGGACATTCATTCGTCTGTTCAAGGTGGCATTCTAGGTAGATATTCCATGCCACGAGAAGTCGCACTCTGATATGGTTTCTGCAGTATTGCAGGTTCAGTAATTACACCAGAAATGCTTGAATGCTTTCATTGTATCGTTGAGCTCCAAGTGTTGGAGTGGTTTATCAGCTTTCCTCATTGCTATGTCCATCCCGCCCGTTTAGTCTATGTAGTCGCCATTCTCAAAACTCCCGATTTTGGGTATCTCCAAGCATAATAAAGAAACAAATATCCACCAATCTGAGAAGCAAAGCCAGCCGATATCCATTTGACTGACATGTCTTTCCAACATTATCTGTACAGTGTGTCCAATCATTGGCCGGCGAGACCTATCAAGACCCGGGCGATAGCCGGCACCGCCGTCAGTGCTACCGTGAGCGCGCCGAAGATGGTCATGCTCAGTGCAGAATACGCGGCGCATTTCGAGTCCCGCTCAATAAGATGCGACGTTCCCATGGCGGCCGCGTTGATTCCGACAGCCACACCCGCCGCGATGGTCTTTCTCTCGCTCTCCTGTGAGAGCTCTGTCTCCAGCCCGGCCTCGGTGAAGCTCGAGACGATGCTGTGGTGGCCGAGTATGTCTCGGTCGTTGACGCGGAGCCAGACGAAGAGGAAGTCGCCCGTCATCTGGAAGAGCATGCCGCTGAACGTGACCAGGGCGCTCATGAGCGTCGTGCTTCCGCCGAGGTGCGAGACCGCGGGGACGCCGAGGGCGATGGTCACGTTGCGCGCGCAAAAGGCGAGGGCCTCGGCGGCCTGGAGGCCCATGGCGCCGGCGAAGATGACGTTGATGAATATGTTTAGGGTCGAAAAGACTAGGCAGGTCGATAGCACGACTGTGAAGCCGCTCCACAGTTCGCGGCGGTATTCGAACATTTTGAAGCCGAGGGAGACGACGCCGGCATCGAGTAGAGCATTGGCTAGATCGCCGGCACCGACGTGCTCGGTGAAGAGGCCGTCCCTGCTCAAATGTGTTATGAGGTCGGCCCAGGACCTGTGGCGCTTGAAGTGTATGAGAGTGTCTGTGATATTTCGCTGTGTGGCAGCCGCTTTGATCCAGAAATATGCCGTGCCAAAGACCGCGGTTACCAACACAGGGTTGAGAGCCACGGAGAGGATTGATCGACTGCGAGGCCGAAGCTCTAGCCTTTTCCACGACTTGATGAAGCGCTGAAAATACACGGCACCTATCCAAAAGAAGAGAAAAGCAATGGTTTCGAAAGGCATATCATAATCCATGACGCAGTAGACAGGAGTGCCGATGGCCACTGCGAAGGATAGCGCCAGCCAGAGGGGTGCTGTCCGGACCAGAAATGACCATGCTGACGAAGATGGCAAAGGGGTTGTCTCGAAGGTGAGCATCGACTCATTCTTGTCCATGATCTTTTCCAGCTTGCTGGTTTGCGAGGGCCGCCTTGATGAGTCGGCAGAGGTCCATGTCTGGTGCGAGGCCTTCTCTATATCCGTGCCGTGCCTTCGTAGTAGCCCTCGGGCCCGCCGGTCGATTATGTAACTTCCAATGGCGAACAGGTACGACCCGGCGCAGCTGAGAAGAGTGGTGAAAACTAGACCAAAGTCAGAGAAAGACTGACGAGGAAGCCTGGAAGTGCTGACTGACCGAAGGCTGCTGCAATACGTGGGACATCCAAGGGGTCCATGATGTGATCCTTGCTGAGCATGACAAACGATACGACGAAACCTAGCGACATGTGACGCCCCAGGAAGTCGGTCTATAATTAATGCCGAGACATTAGTCCATGATCATGAAGTGATGATCTAAAGAACAAAGTTTGAATTCTCTTACAGGTCCCTTCACATGTGTGATATAGACGGAGCCGATCTTGTCATGGAATGAATTTACTACCAGCATCGTGGCAGTGACCAATAGCATCACCAGAATCGACGCAGGAAGCTCGATTGCGTTGGAGTCGAGCTGCATTTGCAGTGGTGCCACCAGCAGTTGGATCAGCGGTACCATGAGGATCGCCACGACGGCGTTCCGATATCTTGTGGTTGTCTCTGGCGATCTGACAGCATGACAGAGCTGGGAGACCCAAGTCACGATCATGTTGTTGGCAGTAGCATGGGAGAAGGCGAAGACATACAGGAAAGACGATCGGCCAGGTGATGGACCAGTAGAGAATTAGAGAAGAAAAAAGATCAAATGTCTTGAAGGAGGTTGAATATTGAGACAAGCTTATTCAAAGGCTGTAAGAACTTATACAGAAAGTGCAAGCCTTGTTTGCATTTAAGTCCGTCATATGAGCAGCCGTTTACGTGGTAGCAAAGAGAAAAAAGAAGCTTATGCACCATGCAGGCAGGTATATAGGATGGAGATGGGGCTCGACTGACCGAGCCTTTTGGAAAGTTGTGTCTGTGCCTTACCATGACCATGGGACAACGAACACCCGGGAGCATGGCAATGCCCAATGCGTTACTATGTACGGCACCGAGAGAGCTTGTTGCGAAGGGCAGATGGACGGTGGGATCTAGATTTCGGATCTCTAGTTCACCTTGAGAACCGGGACCAGCAGGGGACAAATCTTCATGACGTCTCACAGATATCCTGGCTGGAGGAAGATATGTACCGCTGGGGCAAGGTCCTCAGTGTGAGACAGCAAAGAACGGGAAAGATTATGCAAGGTCAAAGATGTACAAACAGGTACTCACACCGACCACGACATGTAACCCTCCGGTCAGACCACTCCACTGAGCTTATCAGAAAAGTGAGGCCTATGTTTGTGCGCCAAAGGCACATGCAGTCGATACATACAGTAGTGTGGCAGTTTGAACTATAAGCGTTGGAAGAATAGGACAGGATGGCACCAATCGTTGGGTCACTAGACAACTTCCAAGATTTCTTATTAGTCCCCGGCTTTGGCTTCCCAAGATGATTACTAAAAGCGCGTTGCATTTGGTGTCTTTGCTTACACATCGTATTCAAAAGTTGACGGATTGGCCAAGTTTGACAATGAAAAATTCTAGCAGAATTCTTGTACAATTTGTGTCTGCAGGGTTTTCCCAGTTTGTCGCATGTTGGGACATGTACGATCTGTCACTTTTGACATTTGCAGCTCAAGTCGCATCAGTCCCTGCGGAGTCGGGAAGACGCATATGTGAGAGAGACGTGCACAGCAGCCGTTATGGACGAGGCTAAACGCTGTCTAGTTGGCTGACAGTCAGGCAATATGCAGGTATATCTAACGACTATACTTCGTTCACGCAGTTGGGTTGGTAGGTCATTATGCACTTCCTGCGCAAATGTCAAAAGCAACATATAAAATGGCTTACAGCATCGGGTCTGGGTTTCTCGTACCTGAGGCAAGGTGGATTTGTTCCTCCAAGTTATACACAAATTGTCTCTCCAGAAAGGTACCTATACACACAGCTTGCTCCGGTCAGCTGTATTCAGTAAAATGTCGTGAAAGAAACTTGGCAAGCTTTCTTGGGAAGAGTCAGGTTTGGGAGTTCCATTCCGAGACCTTAAGGCCGAGAAGCATGATATTCACCGCCATGAGTGAGCGGCAATGCGTGGGGCAGAGTTCGTTTTCAAGGACTTGCAAACGAGGTGTTACGCGCATCGCCGATTGCAGTTTGAGGAAGTTGGCCAAGTCCAAACAGGCAACCCGCGGGGGAAAGAAACGTGGACAAGCTGCAAGTTGAAGTAAGTAATGCTCATCTGTATCTAGACAAGGATGAAGCATCTCGGTCCGTTCCCGTCAACCCGTCACCCGGCCTTTCCCAAAAGCGCAATGAGACAAATCTCGATCCGCCAGGACTGCATCGATCACGATGTGACGAGTCAGGGCCACTGCACACATGATGGACCACGGCGTAAATAAAGATTGAGGGTTCACTGAGCTCATGGCTAGTGGGCGGACGGAGGTGACAGCGAAACGAAAAAAGAGTTGCATTTCCTGTGGCCGGTAACGCAGCACAAGCCAGCCTTTTCTCCTCGTCACGAGGCGTCAAAGAGGACGGACGAATCTGAGCCAAAGGAAATGAGAAGCTGTATGCAAGTTGCAACGGGAGCTTGCGGCACTCGAGAGCCGGGACTTTGTGACGGTTGGGCCCGTAACGGGCCCGACCCCGCCTACACTGGGCCGCTAATAGCATCTTTACCGAGACCCTTTATGCTGTTAGGCGCGTTTCCAGCACAAGAAAACCATGGCGATGGGTTACTGGGATGATCGGGTCATGGGAGATAGCAAACATTAGCAACATCTCTGCCACGAGGTCAAGGCGACGAGAACACATTACCTGCCTTATGAATGTTACCATGGGCTTCGGACTGACGGAACACACGAGCTCTGGTCCTGGTCTGCCGCCTTCAACCGTCACAGACTGAATCAAAGTCATGGCTTGTCCTCGCTTACACCAAACCAGACAACCCCATCACCGATGTTCTGGAGTTGGGACGATTCTGAGTTTTCTCTGGCGGTGGGAAATGACTGGACCACCGTTCGACAGCCACCTTTAACCCGTGGCTTGAGATCATGTTGTGAACCGTACGGATTGGTCGCTTAGACCTGCACGTAACTCTCGAGTCCAACGTCGGCCATCCGTCCCATGTCCGAAAGGGGGTCATGTTTGCGTGATACCACTGGGGACTCGCTCTGAATGCGGCAGGATCTCCTATAGATAAAAGGTCGCCAGCCGCGATTCCGTCTCCTCGAAGATGAATTGTTTTCAATTCAGGACATGCACTGCCTGCGCAAATATCCAGACGTCGTCGAAATGATCGATGAACGCAGGTACATGCCTTGGTTCGCGGCGAAGCACAAGTATCCTTGATGTAAGGCGTTGGCTCGACGGGGAAATCGAAATCGAATCGTCGATGTCGTCAGATGACTCGTCAATAATGCCATCGAAATCTGACAATTCGACTGCAAGTCGACAGAAATGCCATCAAATGTTACTCTGTCCCATGGTTTTACCACATCGATTGTGTGATCCACGTACTGGAAAGAAAGTGCAGGCACGACCAAGCCAAGCGGCTGACCACTGGCAAGTGCAATGGAGGCGATTGATGCCCCGCTAAATAATTGGCTACCCACGCTAGCCACCCACGCGTTTGCAGCCATGTTGCTTTTGTTAGGCGCGCGTCACCCCAGACCGTCACCCACTTTCCCCCCTAAATATCGTGTATCTATTCATTACAGTCCCCCGGTCTGAACAACTGCCGTTAAGCGAAGCCCGAGGAGAAGTCGCAATGGCTCCCGTCAGCAAGAAACCTGGCACCGCACACAAATTAGTCGAACCACCTGCTCGTGAGAACTCGGAGATCTCTGGCGCCGACGTGTCAGGACAGCCGGACCATGTCGACCCAGAGCTCGATGCGGTCGAGCCCGCCGCAGTGTTGACCCAAGATGAGCTGCAATTGTGAGTCGCCATGGCCACCCTCCTCCAAGACCAAGTTTCTCATTCGTACTGGCAGCGTCATTGAAGCAAAAGCTTCTGGTATGATTGATCACCTCGTGGAAATATCCAAGCTTCCCGCCACGGATATCACCTTGGACGAGGTCAAATCAGCCACCCAGGATCACGATCAATATGTGGAGTCCCTGGCCAAGAAGGCATCGGCCATACAGTTGAACCTAGACCGGTGCAAGACGCTGATGCAATCGAGCGACAATTGGACAAAGGATAGGCTGGAGGCCAAAACCTCAAAGCTGAACGCACTCAAGGATGCCAAAGCTCGTCTAGAGGCTGCCGTAAGTCTTCCTATCCGGGGTAACCCGGCGTGTCGAGTCGGTCAGAGGCTTATGAGCTGACTTTCATCTACAGGCCGAATTGGACGAGCGGGAACTCAGAGGAGCTATCACGCAGCATTCATCTCGCATCGAGCATTTTGTTTCTGGTCCTAGCAATGGGGCGACCACTGGCAATGGGACACAGTCCAACCCATCCGTGTCTTCCATCGCCGATGATCATTTCTTCGGCAAACTTTTGGACAAGCTGCAAGCATTGGGGCTTGAGATTAGGGTCACCAATGATGGCAAGGAGCTTGTCAAGACTGCCCGTTATTACTCCAACCTGCAAGTTCAAGCTCAAATCCTTTGATGGAGAGGCGGCTCGCTAACACTATGCAGGGAAGTCATGTTGTCTGTTGTCTCCTGCAAAAGGTCACTGAATCGCATCCTGAAGGAGGCTTCGGATAAGTATGATGAAGTTCCCCCAGCCAACAAGAGCCGAGCACGAGCCTCAGAGGCTGAACTTCAGGCTCTGCTCGAGGAAACCAATTCACTCTGGGAAGAGGTTGTTCCGGTGGCTCACATGGCTGTGGAAAAGACCATGCTAGAACCCATCCTGAAATTGGTGAATACAAAGATGGAAGCCCAAGATCATCAAAATGCCATCATCGGATCATATGTATGCCGCCCCACACCCGCCGTTTTCTCCGCCTCCAGACTGACGTTGCACAGATCGGCAACTGCTTGTCCTATATGAACGAGCGCCTTGTGACACTGTCGAGTCGCATCAGCACCGCACTCCACCACCATTACGCACTTCTTAACACATTTGAATGTCACCAAGCATTGCGTGTCACAAAGCCAACCGACGCTTCGCAAACTCAGATCACAAATCAAGCTAGCAGCTTGCGACAGTCAAATGAAGCCCAAGCAGCAGCGGCTCAAGTTTGCCGAGGTCTGGAAGTGTGTGGAGGCATTCCAGCTAGATCCTTCGACTTTACTGTCCCCACCCTGGACAGGATCGCACTGCTCAATGAATTCATGGCCAAACGACTGATCAAGGACGATGACAGACTCCAGGCTTTGGGGCACTCTTTCGAGGCCATCGTTAAAGGAAGCCTCAGAGAAGGGTCTAGTATCAACACCGAGATCCTCGAACGTCTAACAGCGGACAGTTTGAAAGGCTCTGGCAAACAAGGCGCAATTCTCCGTGACGCCCAGACAGAGGAGTCTTTAGAGGCGCTCGAAGCTGAAATCAAACAACTCGGCTCTCTGATAGGACAAGTTCCTTCCCGACAAGAACTTCAAGAATATCGAAAGGACTTCAAGGGTGACGAGATTATGCAACGCTGGAGCGGGCCCATGGGTACCTCCACATGAGGATCACACTAACAGTATAGGACAGAACAAGCAAATCGCGTTATATAATCCAGATGATACTACTATGTCACCTACCTGGCTGAAGCTATGCGGCTATACATAGACCGCCTCTCCAGGATACGTATCCATTGATTTCGTCGATCAATGCTCGGACCGGCGAATATACATCTTCGCTGATCTGTAGCCGTCTCATCAATCTCCCGAATTGCATACCGAATAACTCCTCTTCGTGGCTTGCCATTGTGTGTAACACGGTACGAGCATAAGACTCGTCCTCTTTTCCACTGTCGAGAGAAACCTCTACCATCCTACAAATGATTTGTACCCAGCTCAGCACTACGTCCGTATTCATCGTACCCTCAAGGAAACGGCACTCTACCGTCTTTGGGTTTGTACAAGCACGCTCGTCCTCGCCCGCAAAAGCACTGAAGTTGAATCCGAGACGTCGATATTGTTTGCCTTCGCCCGACATCAATCTGCCAAGCTGAATGTGAGACGTGGTCCCGACAATGAGACGTATCGCGCTCAGGTCCATGCTCATGTCCATACCACGGTCTCTAACAATCTTCTTGATTGTTGGAGGCAGGAATTTCACATCTTGAATCGAGGGGATCTTGGCTGCTGTCGCCACCTTGAGCTTCGCCGCCAATCGACTGTACTTGCGGGCTGCCGAGCTCCAGGTGAAGATGTGCTCGAAGTTTGGAGAGCTGGGGTCTTTGACTTGTCTCAAAACGGGCTCCGCAAGCCAGGCAAGAATCGCGCATCTCTTCAACGTTGGCAACGAGAAGGGGCGGCCATCCATGCGACCGACATGCACATGGACCTCGCATGTATGGTTTGAGATGATGTGATATCGCTCCTGAATGGATTCTATCACGGCGGCCATGATCTGAGTCGTCTTCGGATCTTTCCAGGACATTTTTGGAGACGTCACCTCGACAGGTACCCATTCCCAGTGGTCCCGATCTGGATGGTCCGCGGCCGGCTCAGCAGAATTTGAAGCCTTCACTATCCAGTATGTGGACCAACAATCTCTCTCCTGGATCTCGAGATCTTTCAAGTCGTAGCTTGTAAGTGCTTGTTGCCCAGAAACACCGTTGATGACCTCCGAGATCAGAGAGAATCCATGTCTCCAGAGTTTAGATTTGTCCTCGCTTCGCAAGCTTTTGGGCATCGAGTTGGTTCGGAAACCGTGCCGCCATGATTCCTCATCGACCTTTGCGCCCTTGTCGTAGGGTACAATTGGTAGCAGGAATTTGAGCTCGACGGCGACTGACAAGTCACCAGGTCTGTCTTGTATATCTGTGTTGAAACTGCGAATTCTGTGGACTGCCATGTTGCTATCGACGCATACCTTTGGTAATATGCTCGGTTCGGTGTGCATTCTCGTTTCCGAGTTTCCATTGTTTGTCTTGTTTGTCGGAACGGTCCCACTGCTCTTCTTGTAGAAAACGACCCGGCTGAGCCGCACGCGAGATCCGATGCAATGATCCTTAAAACGCCGGGTACGTGCATCACTTTCGAAAAACGGCCGAGACAAAAATCATGCTACGCATTGGCTTCCGCCACCACAAAGCTCTCAATGGTCGGCACTGGCTGCGATGGGGGTCATGGCTCGAGTCTGAGTACGCCGGTTTCGTGTGACACGCTCGCCGCGCCTAATTGGACCACCATGCAACCGTATAAGAACCACGGCCGCGTACTCTCCGTGAGAACGGGACTAGAAAGACAACAAGAACGAACAAGTGTATGGTCGAACCATATCATACTGGAGGGAGAGTTGCAACAGCGCTGCCCAACCCGTGCACTATCCGCTTGATAGCAAGCTCGGTCAGTTCAAGAATATAGTGGGAGCACTCTGTGATTGGAGCGACTGCGTTGATGCAGGCATAAAGTCAATTCAACGAGGGGTTGTGGAGGCTCCTGGTGAGCCACATGCCAACCCACCCCTCAGGCTCAGGCCGGAACATTTGAAAGCTGATGCACTCCGTGTCACACAAGATCTGTGCGACGGCGAATCAATCCTCTACACGTTCTTGGGAGGTGTAAACAGCCTTTCCTTATCCCGCGCATGCGGTTTTCCCATTGTAGAAGACCTCACGTTAGATTCCACCAACTTGGCCATTTATGGACACGACTAAAGCGCCGGATGTTGTCTTGTCGCAGCCCAGCAAACCCGACTCTGAGCAGCCCTCTCCAAGACCAGCGCAGGTGGCGGCTGTTGCTTTACAAGATTTTGCCGAGAGCCGTTGCTAAGAGCCGTTGCTGACCGGTATGTACGAAAGATATGCCCAGAACCTCGAACCGAGGACTGACCGTGTCTCCTGCCAGCTTCTCCTCACTTACTCCGGACCCGCCCGAGCACACAGCCTCGGGGAAATGATGGAGAGTAGTCCACGGGATCAGTCTTCTGATGAGATGACATTTGACTGCGCCAATGGAAAGACTCTCTCGAGTTCCGCACATGAACCTTTGAGCAATGGACGCATCTGGTACATATGGACTGACAATTGAACAGCGGCACATGGACGTTTACAGAGTCGCATGCATATGAGTTGCTCGAACCTTACCGCAACGGCACAGAAATATAGTTACTCAGGCAATACGGCCCGATACCACTGGAAGCAGCCAGCAAGCCAGCACTATACGACAGGTGTGTTAGGATTTGCCTGACAATTTTGGATAGAGGCAAGGTTCTGCAAGGATAGCATGTGTTTCCCTGCTTGCCCCTTGAAGAGCACTCTACCGTGGGCTGGCAAGACTCGCTTCATTGCCTTCACCATAGTCCCGCTTATCCAATGGCCCATCTGGTCACCTCGAGCAACGCCGAACTCCAGTCAAACGGCTACAATTTCGAGCATGAGCTTTGAATATAACATCCTCCTGCTCACTAGAGTGAAGGCGCCAAGGGACTGCACACGCGCTGCTCTGCTTGTAGCGATTCGAAGAGCAGCACTCTTTTGAGCCAAGGCCTACCAGCTGTGCCGTCCGACGTCAACCTTGGCGGTATCCAAGAATCCCTCGGGACACTAAAAGTTGACCTTTCAAATCAGTACTCAACTTCCCATTCATCTCCGCTAGCAGACTATATGATGGTTTCAAGGTACCACCGCCAATCTGGCACTTTTTCGGCCCAACCGACCCCGACACGTGATGCCGAGACGGTTCTCGTGCAGAAGCGAAAGATGATGGGTTGCGAAGCACTGACGCTGGTATACTGATGTCTTTGGCTGTTGCACAGAATCTTGACAAGCCCGGGCCAGAGGATATCACGGCCATGGCGAACGCAGTCTGGACCATCATTGCTGCCCTCCTCAAAGGCTGTGGCAAGGCGTGTCGGCTGATGGCTGACCCGACCGAATGGTCAAGAACCATTCAGTGGCGAAATGCCAAACAAGTTAAAATTCTGTCCAATGCCATGGACATTGGTTATGCTTGCTTGCCAACCACGGCACTTGCGCCTTTACAACAGAGTTGCGCAACTGAAGTGCCCACCGGGTTGGCCTCGACTATAGGGTTCAAAATTAGACTTTTGATAATGCCCAGAAAGGCACGACTATGTTATAGTCGAAAGTCATTCAGCGCCAAGCTTTCTACTGCCGGGCGACTATAGAACCTTCGCTCAGCTCAGCATCGTCATGTCGCACACCTGTCGGCATTTTGCAACTGATAAGAGGCACTCAAGGACATTTATTTTTCATCTGCGGCATCTGCACCCGCAGACGATCTTCCAGCTATATCTTGATTGGGGTACTCGCCATCCCTTCCGAGTCATACTACTGTGAAGACAAACTTTCCAACGTCTCCGAGATGGGTGCAAAAGTGTCAGGTTCTATAAGGGCAAATCAAGGTCAAAGTCGTTGGATCGTCCTTTAGCGGGCCACTATACTAGAATGTGGGGATCTTGCGACGGGTGGTTCTAGCCTCTAGCTCTGGACTTTAAAACCCACCACCCGTTTTGCCCGCTGCTCGGGTCCCCGCCCGAAATGCGAAGAAAGAGTCCACTGCTTTTGGGGAGCGAGGGGAGATCGGAATTAGGGCAACGATCAGTTATGTGGAAAAGTTACAACTGCTCGGAGCATCACATCCTGAATGCTGTATTGAGCCAACGTCCACAGCCGATTCATCCATCTTCCAGTCTCCTCCATATTCACGAACAGCCTGCCTTGGACAGCTCAGCGACAAGCAGGCGAAGGAAAAAAAAGAACCCCATCATGACGCAAACTTGGCATATTCTTCCTATGATGTAAAGGCGCCCCACCCATCCCTATGCGATACCCCTGCCAGCCACCATCTCGATCGGCGCCGTCCACGTCTGGCGCTGTAATTCTTGACTCCAGGCTGCGCGGCACCGTTAATTCTCGACACCCCCCGTTGCAGTTCTCACATCATCCCGCCTAGACATCCGACCCAACGGCCAATCAGGGCCCTTGCCGTCTGGTTTCATATCTTGTTTTTGGCAAGTGAGTGCTGGGAAACTAGGGATCTGACGTTACCTGCCTTTGCTTCCCGCTACAAGACTGAGAGTCAGGGTGTACAGCGACGGAAACAAGTGGGCTCCACTATACCCGCGCTCCTCTGCCTTGTTTTTTTGCGAAGATACTGGCAAATTGGAAAGACGAAAGGATTGATGGGAATAACTCGAGCATAGAAATAGGGTCTTGGTCGCACCCGCGTCCCGAATTCGGATCCTTTGTCTTTCCATACACTTGATTTTTAAATTTGCACCAAACTTTGAACCACGCAAAGTATCGACTCTGGAAGCACAGATCGTCTTATACACATATCACAAGCCGACACTTAGAAGCCAACACCATATACAAAGCACAAAATGTCTGCCAGCAGAAGCAGAGCAGGTCGCAGCCGTGGTCGCCAGCCCCAGGTAGCCGAGATGGAGAGCGAACAATCGCAGGAATCACAGGTCGAACAGACCCAGGAGGAAGACAGCGACGACGCTCCCCGCCAGCCCTCGCGCCGCCGCCGCCGCCGAAACAACCAGCAGATGCAGCGCAGCGGCGGCCAACAGCAGGGCGGCGGCCAACAGGACTACCAGATGCAGCAACAGCAGATGATGATGCAGCAGCAACAACAGCAACAGCAGATGCAACAGCAGCAGGGTGGAGGCGGCGGCGGCGGCAGCGACACCCTCAAGCTGAGGCTGGACCTTAACCTCGAGGTCGAGGTGACCCTGAAGGCCAGGATCCACGGTGATCTCGAGCTCGCCTTGCTGTAAGTTTTCCTTACCCCACTCCCTTTCCTCGTGTCTTCTATGGGCTCCCGCCCTTCTATTGATCATTCAAATAACAAGGGACTGACAGTCAATAAAACAGTGACACTGCTTAAACATATCTACCTACCTGCCTATATGACGACATTCCCTTTGTTACGACATACCATGATATGCTATCCCCATTCATAGCATATACACACCTACACAACCCATGACTACATCACGGCATTGATGGTTATTAGCTGGCATGGGAGAAAAAGCCACCATGTCAGGAAGACTGGTTTTATCCTTGAGGCTTGGGAATTTTTGGAAAGAGTACGAAGTACGCATGGATGTATAATTACCTTTTATTATATAACGCGACGATGTAATGATGACAATGTACCAACACATTCAAACCATACACCCATGATCTGTCCTCGGCATCATCTTCGCGCGACGGCTTTGACGTAAAAGTCCGATATACCCCAGATTCGGGTCCCGTGGGCTTTCCATGGCTGCGTGGGGTTGCCTATCGTCAGATCGAATTCTCGGACGAGCTGGCAGACCACCTTGTGCACTTGTATCAGTGCGATTCCTTTGCCTAGGCATTCCCAACGGCTCGGGCCGGCGAACCTGATTCATATTAACATCACGGGACGGCTGGGGAAATGACAGCGGGTGGATTCTAGACCTACACGAACTTCAAGGCGTCCTCCATGGGCTGTAATCGACTTGTATGCTCCGCTTCGATCCAGCGCTCCGGTCTGAACATGTCTGCGTCATTGCCAAAGATGACCTGGTCACGCAACGCTGGTCTCATCGAAAACTCGACGCTTATGCCGGCAGGGACCTTTACGCCACATACCATCTCATCGCTGGCCGAAGTTCGCGGAGTCATGTGTACTGGTGGAAAGACACGGAGAGATTCCTTCACGACAGCTTGGAGATAGGGCATCGATTTGACTTCTGATTCGGTGATGGGCGACGATATGGCATTTCGTATTACGGCGTCGTCAATTTCCGATTGCAGCTTGCGATATACGAGAGGCGATGTTATTATGTATAGCAAGGTCGCTCTTATGGCCGTTGCTGTAGTCTCTCCACCGGCCTGGATGAGTGTATCAGCAGGACAGATCACGTCAAAAGCACGGGAAATTCGATACACACCGCGAGCTGGCCGACAGTTTCCACCTCGGCTTCTCTTTGTGTCAAGCCATTGGAAACCCAGACGCCCAGAACATCATCACGATCGACCTTGTCCTGGCTAAATCGTTCTGCAACGACTTCTCTTGCAATATCCAGAATCGGCTTCAAGAAACCTCCTTTGGGAAGCAGTGGTTTCAAAGAAGGAGTGTCCTGCAATTTCTGGAACCAAGGCATAAGACACGCCGCTACCATCGGCGGTGCTATCTTGCCCGTCATTTCCAAATACCGATGAAAGTCGCCGTCCCTGTCAAGACACCGAAAGCTCCTCTGGAACGCAAACGAAGAAATAGTGTCAGTCGTGAGGAACTTGACCAGCCGCGAGAGATCAAACGTGCGATCGTCATTGGCCGAGGCGACGTACTTGGACCGGATCAGATCGACCAGCTTCAGCACGCGCTCGTCGATCATGTCGTGGACCCTGCCGAGCCCGACGCTCTTGCCGCTGTACCCGCCGACGAGCTTCTTGCGCAGGACCTCGTGCTTCTTCCGGTCCGGCTGGCTGAACAGCGAGTCCTCGCCCGGCGCCGTCCGGAAGCCCAGGTATAGCGGCCCCCGGCCCCACGCCGAGCGGGTGCTGCTGATCTGGCGGATCGAGGCCGGGTCGCTGGTGGCCACCATGTCCGGGCTGAGGACCACGATCGGGCCGTACTTGGCGTGCAGCCGCGAGAGCTGGTCGACGTATACGCCCTTGTAGATCTGCTTGACGAGCCAGAAATGGCTCCAGCGCGCCCAGAACGGGCCGGGGATGTGGCGGAGTTTGTACCAGGCCCGCAGCTTGATCCACGCCGTGTATACCAAGATGGCACCGAGTGACACGAGTGCGACGTTGAGGGAGGCCATGATGCAAGAAGAGCCAACAAGACTTCGGAATACGAGAGAATGATCACTTTAGCACGGAAAGAACTTCGATGCAGTTCATAAAGTAAACCACCAAAACTATTGTTCCGGAACGGGGGCTCCGCTGCAACGGGTCATGGTGTTTGGGAAACTTCCGATTCGTCCTTCTTCGGTTCTGATAACATATTCTGAGCGCTCCGCATACCTGGACCTCGGGTTTAATATCCAATTCTGCATCGTGAAGGCGGAACCATCTAGCCGAGTGCGGGCAGCCAGGACTCCGGCCCATGTCCGCTGAGCGTGCAGATCTGCTCCGCTTCGAAGCAGAAAGTTGGAGAAGTGACCAGGTACTGATATGTGGCTGGGGAGTTGACGCTGTTCCAATGCAGCAGGCTCCCCTCAAGGGTGTCGGCCAGTATGTATTGTGCCTTTGTCACGCATTACATGCAGCATAACGCTTTTCGAAAGTGTGCGCGCAACCTTGCCGCAGAAGGATCAAACTGCAGTATTTCATGGTCCATGTGCCAAGACTGTTGCAACATATGATATTTGCAGTGTGACATCAAGAAAAGAAACACTTTATATAGCTGCTTTCGCCTTTGAATTTGTATTTGAGGGTTCAAAATGTAGATATCACAATGGCCGAGCCAAACGAACAGAATAAAATCAAAGTTGATCCAGATCCAGATCTGATATATCCTCAAACAACATTACCACTACCGTCGCAACTGTTGTCATCAAATGCTGCTTTCCAATCAGGAACCCGTTCTGGCGGCGCCGGAAGCTTTCCCAGCCAAACAGACACGAGCCAAAGCTTGAAGCAAGAACCTGGCAATTGGGCGCCATCGACCCTCCATCAGACTCCAGCTCATCACGACCAGTATCTGCAACAATACCCCGATGAAGCGATTGGATCTTTTGGGGAAGATGACTTGATTCCAGACGATGCAAATCAGTTCGGGACAGATGATCATGCCGACACCGAGAATTGGCTCCTGGACGAAGCACTCTTGCGACAGCCAAGTGGTTCCTCGATAATAGAGAGTGATTCAATTCTGGAATACGAAAATGGGAGAACGTACAACAGGGCTGGGTATATATTGCCAAATGACCCGGTATGCTGAAAATTTCGACCAATCGAAGTGACTGGCTGACTGATCTCTGTAGGCCGAGCAGGACCGCATGGACTTTCAATACGCCGCGTTCTCAAAGCTGCTGAAAGGGGATCTGTCCTTTGCGCCGTTTGTCACCTCGCCGAGATACGTTCTAGACGTTTGCGCTGGCACAGGCATTTGGGCTATTGATTTCGGTGCGTAGCTACATGGCCCTTCGTACACTGCAGCTGAACACTGACCGAATCCTACTAGCTGAGCAGAACCCATCGTCACATGTCATTGGCGTTGATCTGGCAGCGATACAACCTATACCACCCGTTTCCAATGTGCAGTTTATCAAGGACGACGCGAGGAAGAAATGGTTGTACCAGTGCAAATTCGACTACGTTCATCTGCGACTGGTATACCTGAACTTTGCCGATCCAAAAGCGCTCATGCGTGAAGCGTTCGAGAATATGAATCCAGGCGGATGGATCGAGTATCAAGATTCTTATGGACAGATATTGTGCAAGAATGGCGAAGTCGGTAAGTGCTGATCTCTGGGTAGGGGTGGGCGATATCATTGACTTCTTCTTTCTTCCAGGTCCTGCGGTTTCAAAATGGTGCGACGCAGCATTTGAAGGTGCCAGAATGCTGGTAGGCCATGACTTGCAAGTTGCCAAACACTACAAGGAATGGCTCACAGAGGTAGGCTGTAAGCATACACGACACTTCTCTCCCTACTTGATGCACCATAGACTGATGCTGTCTCGCTAGTCGTCGACGTCAGAGAAATAAGACTGGAATGGCCGTGCAACATGTGGCCCCAGAACCGCCATCTCAAAGAAGTCGGACAATGGTCCTTGAGGAATTATCTCGACGGCGCGTTAGGCGTGACATACAAGCTACTCCGCAGCTCCGGCCTGTCGGTGAGGGAAATTGATTCGTTGGTGGCCAGCGCCAAGCGAGAACTGTCCGATACTCGTCGACATCTCTACGTTGACGCGTACGTGATTCGCCGCGTTCCAGATGATTTGATACAGAATTGCTGACGGAGTGTCTAGGTGGATTGTATATGCGCGAAAGCCGTTCGAGTGGGAACTTGATGGGTGGTTCCCTGAAGCACGATAACCAGACGTGATTACTCCAACTGATCGGATTCACATTGCACTGTCAGTACTGGCATCTGAGGCCGAACCCCGTCGACTAGCAATCAAGTGGCCAGGATCCCAACATGATGCTACCAAACAGGCTATGGTGCAAACTTTGTATTATTCACCTGGCAGATAGACGCTCCTCGAATTCAACAAATCTTGTTGACATCAGGTCAGCCGATATTTCTGGATACACACACTCTATACGCCGCGCATTTTGCTTTTTGGTTTAATTTTTTTTGGGGGGAGGGGGGGGGGGGGGGGGGGGGGGGGGGGGGGGGGGGGGGGGGGGGGGCGCAAATTAGCTGTTTGAAAATCAAAACTTGTCCAAGTACATTTTGAAAGCACGACAATCCTTTTCATTTCTTCAAATCTTGGTGTTACAGTGCAAGTGCTTAGATGACCATAAACCCACAATGACCGGCAGGTCATATAGGATGTCAGTCTTGACATCCTACCTAGATAGTCGCCTCAAGCAATACACAGATCATACAGACACGCACATCGTGACGTTTCTCGTGATTCGTATTGCGCTCACGTTATTCACTCTACTCATCACTTGCAGTCAGCGATCTACATCACTTGGCTACCAAAACTCTTTCTCCTCCTCCTTCTCCTGACGGAAACGTGGAGCATTTTCGGGTATTTGTAATCGGTAGTGCACAAGTCCTCCTCCTCGATGACCAAGCCCGTCAAATTGGTCTCGAAGCCAGGACCGTTGTTTGATCATCTGTGCTTGCCGCTTAGCAATCTCTTGCAAAATCAAATTCAGGTCTTTATCTTGGAGAAATATCCATATGAGCTCCAAAATACATCTTCCCTGGCTCGAATTGCCTTCTGCAGCGTGTATTATTTCGGGTGTTATTTCCATCTGAAATCCCTTCTTTTCAAAAATTAGACCCATGAATTGCACACCATAGAGCTTGTTCCCTGCGGCGGCGGCAACGACCCGTGAAGTACAATTGTCTCCGATCCTTGTCCGTTCGAGAAGTCGAGCCATGATGAGGCTACCGGTCGCGTCTGCTGCTGCCTCGAGCAAGGTTTGCTCCGTGGGTTCGATTTGAATCTGGCGTCTCTCAAGTTCTCTGAGAAGAACGTCCGTGACCCTACTATCCCACAAGCTCCAAGCTGGTATATGCAGAAGTGCAGGTGTGATGTTGATCTCTTTGCCTCTGTATTTGAATAATAATGCCAAAGCCAGGTGAGCCCTGTCAGATGGACGTGCTTTTGCCAAGCTTGCTGTCAAGCTTTCTTGCGTGAAGATGACTTTGTTGACCAAACCCTCTAGCAAATCTTCAGCTTTTTCCCCTTCGAAGCAGGAGGCTGCTTTGAAGAGATCAGCCAATGTAATCTCGATTTCATTGGTGCATCTGTCGAAGAGCAGCTGAACCACCGCGTGACGAGCTCCTGAACTCGCAATATATATTGGCGATCGACCATCCCAGCGCATATTGACGTCAGGGCCTTGGTTGAGAAGTATGTCCACCACGTCTTCAAAGCCTCGCATTGACGCTGTGAAGAGAGCAGTGCCAAATTCGCCACCAGTAGCATTGATGTCAATTTCGCATTTGTCGATGATAGCACGAACTACCGCGCCCAACCCAAAAAAGGCGGCTATTTTCAAGTCCGGCCAATTAGACCAGTCCAAATCTTGTCTGTTTGACATGAGCCATGGCAGATTCTTCCCTTTTGCATGACAAAAGTCGACTGCTTTTTGATGAAGGTCTGTGTGTATTTCTTCCCCCGACGCTCGGAAATGCAACGTCCAGTGCCCAGCAGCGTACCGGAAGAATGCATTATGGAAATCTGACGATTGACCAACCGGCGCGTCCGGGTCTGGTGAAGAGAGATAAAGGATGCATGAGCGCGCCATTGTCTTGTGATATTGAGACGAGCTGAATGATCCTCCCCATATCCACTCTTCACCGTCCGGAGGATCCTCTGTGAGAAACTCCCTCACAGTTTGGTGAAGGAATTGAATCTTGGAGTCGTGGATATCAACAAGAAGTCCACAGAAGTTCTTCACATGACTCTCGAACGAGTCCTTTGGCCAGGGGTCAATCGGATCTGGCGGATTTCCGACAGCTACTGCCAGAGCGATGTTTGCTTCGTCGAGACTGAGAGGCTGCATCGCTGCAAGAATAATCTGAAGAAGCGGACGCGTGAATGTTTCGTTAGACTTTTTTTTGAGCATCATCTCGTAGGCTTCGGCATGACCCTTCGGTAGTTTTCGGATGATATGATCCACGTCTGTATGCCTGCCGTAATCACTCGGATTGTCTTCGACGATGCTAAATGTAAGACGTAACCATAGGTAAGTACGATTTTCCATAGCTTTGAGCTTATCGGAGACGCGTTTCTGGTCATCTTCTGACAACTCGCCTAGCAGCTTTGGAATTGTGGTATCGATGACGCGGTTGATATCTTCGCTGATCGCACCAGAATGAGTGCCTCCATCTATCCGCAAGCACGAAGTATTTAGTAGTCGACGAAGTGGGGTTTCGATTGTATCGTACGGCCGGCTGGTGATGAGAAACTTCAGGCGGCAATTGCGCTGAGATTCAGCCCGGTTATTGGAGAAGAACTCTTTGAGCTTTGTCATAAGCTGGTTGCGCTCATCTTGCAAGCACTCGTCAAAGGCATCGAGGACACAGACAATCTCTCCGGCGTCAGGAGTACAGGCACAATCTAGCAACATGGCCCACAATTCGTCGAAATTTCCAGCCAGCTTTTCGCCGTACTTTTTGTGTCGAGGCAGAGCAGGTCCCATGAATTTGCCTGTGAGGTCTTTGATGAAGACTTGATGTAGAATGGCAGCAAGAGCATCATGGCTGTGTATGCGCTTCGCATCGCCATCCTTGAAAAAGAAATGACAGACCATGGAAGTTGTTGCACTAGTCGTGAGCTGCCAATCGTCGACCAAGGAGCGCGTCAGAACAGACTTTCCACATCCAGGGCCTGCGAAGAGAAACAGGAGACCAGAGTCTGTTCTGTCGCGCCATGAGCGGAAGCCCGGATCCTCCAAAACCCAGCCGCAAGTGCCTTCGACCTTGGGAGGATTGAAGTTCTTATAAGACTCGTGGTTTGCCGCGAGATCTTCCAGTAGCTTGCGCTCCAAATTATCCGCTCGATCGTCCAGCCGTTGCTGGTTTGCTTCTACCATGATTCGATGGATCTCTTGAAGTGCTTTTCGTGACTCGAACATCTCCTTCAGCTTCTGGTCGCATTTCTCTTGTGCTTCTTGAACCCGTGAGATATCGGTGCACTTTTTGCATTCATTGCTCAAATTGTTGACATGTGACGCCTTCGTCTCCCAGTCGTTCCAGCCAGCGACGTTCTGCCACGCACGGGAAAGCTGGGTGCTAGACAGATGGCAAATGACACGTGCCTGGAACTCAAAGACATGAGAGTAAAGATCCACCAGATTATTATGTGAGTCAGACTTGTTGTCCGCATTGAAATCGTCGGGGAAAGCATCCTGGTAGATCTTCCAATAGACTAGCACACGTTGTACAGAGTCAAATCCCGAGATCATGGTTGCGTGTTTGGCAGAGGCATCAGTAAGGAGCTTCAGGCATGTTAGCGTAAGAAAATAGAGAAACGACAAAGAACCGTTGTATGGAAGAGAAGGAAGGAAGAAAGCTTGCTCTCACATACCGGCAAGCAGATTGAGACGCCAGACCACGCCAGAGCTGCATATGGCTGTGTACTCAGCGCACTCTTGACAATACTGTCACACCAAAGAAGCGCTTTGGCCATCTTCTCGACCTGGGCTCTGAAGTTGACATCTTTGCCATAGAATGTGAACTTCCACTGCTTCGCCTGACGCTCCTGTTGCAGTCGTTCGACCACAGCCTTGGCATCAGCGGGGCTCAAGAAGGCCGAGTCGGCAACCAAGTGCTTCCTGTAATCGTCGGCCAGGGTTGTCTCTCGTTCGACGAATTTCGCGTACGCCTTGTGCCAGATATCGCCATTGTCGTCTATCGGTGCCTTTTGAGCAAGTCTGCCGCTCAAGTTCAGGGCTGAGCTCCCAGTCGACTCATCTTTCGTTGTTATTGAGGACGGCGCGACAGGAGGACTAGAAGCCAGGGCCATGACAGGTGCAGGTGGAGATGCAACTGGTGCGGGGTCCTTGTTGCTTTCCGTACATCTTGTAGAAGCCTCGTCTACGCATTCGGGCGATGTATGTCGGAGTGTCTCTTTGGATGGGCGCTTGAATTTGCTGCGCAATTTGATCCTGGGTCCCCTCAAGAACGATCTCATTGTGCCGAGTGCCTTGGATTTTGATAGATAAGGAACTGAGAACTTGAGAGAAATCGCGGGTAAACATGGATTAGTGATGCCGCCCGTAAAGGCTGTGTGCGGACCACGAAACAGGAGGGGCTTGGTGCAACTGCTAAGCGATTATCACAGGTGGCGGGCCAATATTTGCAATGGTCCCAGAGAATCTCCATGCACCGTCGGATCCGTGGAGCACGCGATTGGGTAGGCATTTTCTTTTTTTCTCCAATGATACTCTGCATGCCACGAGAGCTGAATGATTGGGCCGGCTTGCTCAGCCTGGTGGCACAGACTCGCAATAGCATGATCCTTTTCCTGTACCAACTCGCTGTCTTGCCCATATGTTTACTTGTTCAGCTTATACTGCTACCTAATTACGTAGCATATGATTGATGATATCGAACAAGTTGACTCCGGCCTTTTTGCAGGCGTCAAAAAGTTCCTTGATTCCGGGTACATACAAAAGGTCCTTCTCTGACTCTGGTGGTTGAGCAACAATCCAATTGACAGTCGCGTCCGAGATCCAGATCGGGTTGCCGCCTATACTTGCAGAAATCTGCTTGCTGAACGCCCTCAGCTTCTCTCCGAACGTTTGCACCGCAGTTGGCGCGCTGCTCTGGGGGTTCGAGCGTGGGAGGGAGCTGCCCACTGGTTGCGAGGCGGACACGGGAGTTTCTTGCGTCTGGAAGGGCTGGAACCCTGGTGCTATGTCGTAGCTCTGGGTGCGCCGGAACTCTCGCTTCTGCGGCTGGGTGCTGGCGACCGGCGCGCCTGTGTGTTGTGGTCTCTGGACTTGCGGCGTCGAAGGACCAGGTAAGACTGTGGGTGGATTGCTGACTGTCAGGCGCATATTTGTTTCGGCGCGATTGCCATTCATATCGTGATCCATATCCTGATCGTCATCGGAGCGTCTGCGTTTCGCACGTGGAGGGGTGTCCAAGGTCGGACCAAATGCAGATGTATCAGACTCGTCGTCGGAGGGATGCTCGTCGGCGATGTCTGTCTGGTCCATTTGGAAGGAAATGCCGGTGTGTAAACCTTCAGGTGGGACGGCCTCTCTCTTTTGAGGAGCATGAAAGGAGGCCGGTCTCTTTACACCACGACGCTCGCCGCCCAGAGGGAGCATCAATGTAGGATTCTCGTCGACGAAGTTTTGTATGATGTCGAGCCATCCAGCACCGTACTTTTCGGCCAATTTCTGACCAATGCCCTTCACCTTCAGTAGGCTTTGCATATCTAGAGGTCGCAGTTCGGCCATGAGCTCCATGGTACTGTTTGGAGCAATCATCCAGGCGTCCTTGAGATTCTGTGCAGTGGCATATTGCTGCCGGCGCTCGCATAGCTTATAGTAGAGAATTTTCTGCAACACCATGGATTCTCGATGAGTCAATAACCTCGCGGCGCTTTCGCCATTGTGTCCATGACTTGCTCCGGATTCCTTGACAGTATTGTGCCCGCCATTTTGTGCCTCGCTCCGAAAGCCTGCACGATTCGATTGTTGGTTGAGACGAGCACAATATTCTAACGCGGTCACTGGTGCTTGCAGGCACAAGGCACCGCGAGTCGGCAGACGCTGATCATCACAATCATTGTGTGCATAGTGATCTGCAAGCGCTGGAAGCGGCAGAACAGGTTGCATTCGCGCTCTCTTCGCGTTCATGCAGTGGTAGAGCATGAATCCAGCATAAGAATGTTAGCCGCGTACTTGATCTGCTCTGGTGTTAGAGGCTGATCCCACCGGCTCCGCCTGACAGCACCCTTGGATAATGGCAGGCCGAGGTGTTCTCTTGTTTGATCCGCAAGGCCCACGAGGCCAGTCTTGAGCTGCCCCGATTGACTCGCTCCGAAGCGGACCAGCGTGAATAGATGACTCAACTCATGGGCACCTCGCGGCTGCAGGCCAAAGTATTTGCGAAGGCGCGCTAAGTCGAGATCCCAAACCCGGACGCCGACTTTGATGATATCGGGGGACTCGATGATCTTTCGTAATGACGGCGCGATCAAGTCCTGCGCCGTGTCGCCACTGTGTAGCGCGATGTGGAATAGGCCTATCTTGCTCTCAGAGGCTACCTGGATGAGAGCGGCCTTGTCCTTCATTCGATTTGTAGTCTCGGGGTAGGGCCACTCCATATCGAAGCCCACGACTGTTTCCCCTAGGAATTCCCGAGCGACCTCCTCGGACCGGGCTTTGTCCCTGCTGTACAAGACTTGAGGAGGCTGGCCTTGCGGGCCACGGTATTGGTCGTAGCTCCACCATCTGGCCGGCGATGCTCCATTCTGTTGCTGCCGGCCGGCATTGTCACTGGTGGTCGACCGGAAGGAGAGTGGCCAACGCGGTACGGACGCGCCGGAGCGGGTCCGCCACGAGTCGGGCGTCACATCCGACATTGTAACTAATAATTGTGAAGCGAGCAGTTGAGCAAGAAGTAAGACTGTATTACATACTCAGATGGTCTCGTCAATATGATTGAGACAGATGGCGTGCAGATGAAGGAACGCGTCGCGTCGCACCCGCCTTATGGGCCCTGGTCCAGAATTGATCTTCATACTTGCTTTTTCTTTTTTTAGGGGGGAAGCGACAGCCGTGGTCTACTGTAAAAGCAAGGGTGACAGGCCAGCTCATGGTGCTGCGCTAGTGATAGTGAATGCTTAACGATGGGATGACGATGCGCAACCCGCTACCTGTCAGCTGTGAACTGCTATCTATTCTAGAGCGCACGAGTTCAGGACGTATGGATATCAGCTTCAGATATAAGTCGAGTGTTTCAACAATTGAATACCAATACGAATCCGGTTTCAATTGCTCCAGTGATCATTTACTCGATGTAAGTACCTATTCGTACAGATACAGTGTTACAGAAGCTCCAAAATCTGGCGGGCAGGTGGGTCGGGTCATTGGGCAGGTATTTAAATACTATCGAGCCATGATCCGCCGTCTTTGTCTTTGGTCTACTCTACTACTACATTATTAATGTTCATGTGCGTCCGGTGGAGGAAGTGATGCCGCCATCCACCACCAGCTTCTGGCCTGTAATATAGCGAGCCTCGTCCGATACAAGGAAAGCCATCGCGTTGGCGACGTCCCAAGCATCTCCCATTCTACCCATGGGGACCTGATCGTCCCTCATTTTCTTGAACTGCTCGTACCCACCCTCGACCGGGAACCGAGTGGACAGAGTCTTGGTGTACGGCGTCTCCATCAAGCCCGGAACGACACTGTTGAGACGCACGCCTCGCTGCGCGTAGATGACGGCCGTGGCTTTGACGAACTGGTTGATGGCCGCCTTGGCCGTGTTGTACGCAATCTGCGGCTTGCCGATGTAGCGCATGCTTGCAATGCTCGACACGCACACGATCGAGCCGCCTCCCGGCTGCTTCTCCATGACCGGCAGTGCATGATGACAGGCCAGGTAGACGCTCTTCAGATTGATGTCCATTTGCGAATCCCACGTCGACTCGGACATGGTGGCAGGGCATCCGGGCTGAGACTGTCCGACGTTGGCGACCAGAATGTCTATGCGTCCATGTTTCGTCACACAGGCATCGATCAGCGCCTTCACTGAATCCGACGACGTCGCATCCACAACCATGACATCGCATTGTCCGCCTTTGCTCGTAATAGTTTCTGTGGTCTTGGCTGTGGACGGCAACGATCTGTTGCCTCCAAAGATGATGGCGCCCTGCTGCGCCAAAGTGACCGCACAGGCAGCGCCAATGCCCCAGCCGTCCACGCCGGTCTGGCCGAGGCCAATGACCACGGCGACTTTGCCCTTGAGATTCAGCATTCTATGCCGACCTGAATCCTGATTGAATCTTTCGAAGGAGGGAATGGAGTGGGTTGAGTGTGGACGTGATTGAAGATTAACTCGAGGGACAGGGGAGAGCTGAGCAACTGTTGGCGACGTAGATGTTGCTTCGCGTCCCACGATGATTCAACTTGTGTATCATCAAAATTCGGAATGTTCCCGTTCGTCTGCAGAGTAGCCCATCGGATGAGATAAAAGGCGCCGTCATATTTGCACTTACACACAAAACAAGCGCATTGGCAGTCCTGAGTCCTGACGGCAAAACTCCGTCCGCTCCGCCCGGCACACGCGCCGTCTGGCGGACTTTGTCCGTCTCCCGTCCCGCCCTTCCGTTCTCCGCAGGACTACTGGATTATGCTTTTGCAATGCAATGCCTTTGTCCCCATTGGACCGCGAATTATCAAATGCCTTGCATCTGTTTCTTCTGGGTGGGTATCTCAAAGAGGGATCTGACATATCCATCAACATTTCGAATTATTGGCTGATGACTTACACGACACTTTCTGACCTGTTGACCTCCGGAGTGTCAAACACATAAAATGGCCAACAAGGAGCAGCAGCAGCGCGAGGACAGTGCGGCGCCCAATGAGGATTATGACATTTCCAAGGCGATACAGTCAACCCAGGGTCTCCGTCAAGGTCTGACGTCCTATGGAGATGCGCACTTTTCCTTGTTCCTCCGCAAGGTCTTCATCAAGGCGCTCGGCTACAGCGAGGATGCGTTGAGCCGCCCCATTGTCGGTGTCATCAATACGTATTCCAGTTTCAATCCCTGCCATGCCAATATCCCCCAGCTCATCGATGCCGTCAAGCGTGGGGTCCAGCTTTCGGGCGGCCTGGCGATCGACTTTCCTACCATCAGTATACACGAGTCGTTTTCGGCGCCCACCAGCATGTTCCTCCGGAATCTCATGAGTATGGACACGGAAGAGATGATCAAGGCGCAGCCATGCGACTCCGTAGTGCTCATCGGTGGTATGTTGATCCACAATTCGGTCGAGTGCTCGGCCTTTTGATGTGCTTCCTTTTTTACGAGCCATTGAGCCTTCAGCTAATGAGAGGGCTTGACCTTGTCTTACAGGCTGTGACAAAACAACACCTGCCCAGCTCATGGGAGCTATATCCGCCAACAAGCCAGCTGTGCACCTCGTAACGGGGCCAATGATGCCCGGCAGTCACCGCGGAGTTCGCATCGGCGCCTGCACGGATTGTCGCAACAATTGGGCAGCGTTCCGAGCTGGCAGGATTGATATCGAGGATATCTCCGCCATCAACGACGAGCTTGCCCCCACCGCAGGCACCTGTGGCGTAATGGGCACTGCCAGTACCATGGCTTGCATCCTCGTGGGGCTGGGTCTCATGCCGTTCGCCGGCGCATCGGCACCGGCAGTGTCATCGTCGCGACTCCGGGTGGCCGAGGAGACCGGCCGCATTGCGGTGCGGCTGGCCACGGACAAGAAACTCGCTCCACAATCGCTACTTTCTCGAGAATCCTTTCTGAACGCCATTACCGTGCTGCAAGCTGTGGGTGGCTCTACCAATGCCGTTGTGCATTTGATGGCCATAATCGGTCGCCACCCTAACGTTGCGGGCACTATTACTCTGGATACAATCGACGAAATCGGCAGGAAAACACCGTTACTAGTCGACCTCAAGCCGAGCGGCGATAACTATATGACTGACTTCCACAACTCAGGAGGCATGCTGTCGCTTTTGTATGAGCTTAAGCCTTTGTTGCACCTTGGCGCTACAACGTATACTGGATCAACGCTGGGCGAAGACATGGCTCGGTTTGCACCGATGAAGATCCCCCGAGAGCTCAGCCACATCCAACCTTTCGACGATCCGTTGTATCCAGCGTCGTCGCTGGTAGTGTTGCGCGGTAACCTAGCGCCAGGTGGTGCTGTGCTCAAGGCGAGCGCATCCAAGGACCGCCGGCTTCTACAACATACAGGAAAGGCTGTTGTATTTCGCAATTCGGAGGATATGGCGCGACGGCTGGATGACCCATCACTGCCAGTGACAGCCGATAGTGTGCTCGTTCTACAGCATATCGGTCCCAAAGGCAACCCGGGCATGCCCGAGGCTGGTTTGATTCCCATCCCTACCAAGTTGGCTTCCCAGGGAGTTATGGATATGCTGCGTTTGTCGGATGGTCGTATGAGCGGTACAGCCGGAGGCACTATTGTCTTGCACATTTCTCCGGAATCGGCTCAGCCTACATCGGTTCTGGGCATCGTTCGCGATGGCGATACCATTATTTGCGACGTGGCAAACCGCATTCTGAGGGTCGATATCCCCGACAGCGAGATTGCTGCCCGTCAGGCACAGAGGATCGAGAGCCCCGACGATGCGGCCGGTCTGATCATGTCGGATGGGCCAGTCGCTACAGAGAGAGGATACCGCGGGTTGTACAAACGGACCGTGTTGCAAGCTGATAAAGGTGCTGACTTTGACTTTTTGACCGCACAGGGTCCAGAACCCGGGAGACAACGGGACTAGTTACAGTCTTGTAGGGTAGTCCTCGTGGTACATCGTGCACGTAGATGAATTCAAAATCGCACTGAACTGGCAGATCTGATGAAACAACTTGGCAACTTGCCTTCTGTGAAAGAAAAATGACAGAGGCTTGGCTTACGTCCTCGCGAATCAAACCTGCCCAAGGATCAACATTGCCTAGGGTGTAACACCTGTGTAATCCACATTCTTCCATTGGATCAGCATGATCCATCTCATTATGATTGGTAGTCCTTGGAAAAGCTCCTTCTCGCGAGTTCGGGAGATCTCCGTCCTGACGGAATTCCTAACGCGGAAAACCCGGAAGCTGAGTCATGCAAAAAGATCCAGAGTGGCGGACAAACTCCGTTGTGCAATGGGATCAATATGTAGTACATCATACCCGTTTGGGGACACTAGATCTATCAGAACTAATTCATAATTATTAGATTTTGCTTCACGAGTGAGATCCGATAGTTTAGTGCCCCGTAGTCTCAACCACTACTTACACTCAAATACTGTAGACTCACAGCACTGCATGAATAGAATTCAAATCAGCACGTGACAAAACGTCGGAGGCCATATTTCCATGATACAACCATGATGAAAAAGATCCAATGTCTTCATATAATCTTTCAAACTAGATAATACGTGAACACCAACGAGAGATAGACGACCTCTCCGTCATACGAATAGGGTCCATGGAACTGTACATGGGATAGGCACCCACCACAATATGGCGTTGTAGTGCTAGATCAATCGGCAAGCCGCCAATATCCAAAAAAAGGGTCAGCTTGGCAACGCTAGATGTCATATCGGTAGTCTCGGACCATGTCAGCTTCACCGCCCAGATCCAACGATATCCCAGTCTCAGGTCTGCCATACTTCTTGTCCCTCGATCTGTTTTCTCTGAACAACAGAAAGCTCATCAAACCGGCAGCGACTGCAGTAGCCAGCGTCAGAGCACCTGATACAGCGTTGCCCATCAAGTAGTGAGGGGCATCCTCGGATGGGTAGATGGTGGACGCTGCCACGCCGACAGCGTGGGTGACGGCAATCACGACGCCAATGCCGGTGCCAGCTTTACTGTCTCCCGCAAATGTGGACGAGATCCATGCTAGAGTAAGAGGAAATGCCATGTACGTTCCCTGTAGATACAACAGAATGTCAGTCGTGCTCAAAGGCAGGGAGCTCGGCTCGGGAAATTTCTTACAGTAATAGCCAGAATGCAGGCACCATAACGGGGATTTTCCTCCTCGAGCGTACCCAGTAGTATGTAGCCAATGCCAGCGATGAGGCCTCCGATCCCGATGAAGGGGCCTCGCAGGCGGAAGCGATCCGACAACCAGGCAGTGAGGAGTAGAACAAAGTAAGCCACGGCGTAGACGGGCGCTGTCATCAAGTTTGCCTCGACCGATTTATAGCCAAGCGTTCCTACAATGGTTGGTAGAAACACTGCACTAACGGCAAGGGACAGCGACAGTCCCGCGTAGATGAAGACGAAGAGATAGAGGCGATAGTCCTTGAATGCACTTTGATCAAATGTGAGTCAATTCCGAGTCCAGTTTGTTCAGAAATTCGACTTACCCTTTTATCTGAGCCCAGTTGATTCCATTGTCTGAGTTTTTGGTGAAACGAGTCCGGCGATCTAGGATGATCGAGTACTCTTCATCTGTAAACCAATGCGACTTTTCCATCTCCGGGCGACCGGGAAGAACCCAGAAGGTCAGCAGACCGAACGCAATCGTAGGTAGACCCTCGACCATGAACAACACCTGCCATGCAGCAGGTTTGTGGAATCCCGCATTGCCAACTCCATAGGCAATGAGTCCTGAGATCACGCCACTTGCGGCACTCATTCCGGCGTATGCTGCAATCCGTAGAGAGAGTTCGGACTTGAGGTACCAGAAACTCAGGTATAGCGCACAGCCTGGTGCAAAGGACGCCTCGAAGACGCCCAAGAAGAAACGAACGGCGATGAGGCCGCCAGCATTGGTGCATGCAGCCTGTAGGCAACTGACGGCGCCCCATCCCACGGCACAGAGACCGAGCCAGGTGGAAGGCTTGATGACCTTGAGCATGAGCCCGCCGATCGTGCCGAAGAGGAAGGTTCCGATATAGAATGAGGCCGACGCGAGCTGATACATGGAGCTGTTGAGACTCAAATCGGTGGCGAGGCCGATGTTTCGGGCGTTTCCGATGTTGCTCCTGGTCGATAAAGAGAATGTTAGCACCTCCTGACGGGTGAGCAAGCTTTTGCGAGAGTATCACAACGTACCGGTCCAGATATGAGAGCAGGTATAATGTCATGATCCAAACGAGAATGGTACGATCAAGCTTTCGAACAAGGCGGTGCTCCTTTCGGGCATCGACGGGCGAAGCGTGCAAGGAGGCGGTGTCCTTGACACTCTCGACGTGCTCGTTCTCGATTTTGGAGGCGGGCTGCATCGTCAAATGGTTTCTATCTCGTGCAGAACCGAATTGATTGATGACCTTGATAGATTTTCTGTATGACTTTGTTGGCTATTGATGAAAAGTCGCAGAATGGGCACCCGCTGTGGACTTGGGAATGTTGTTGACTACAAGCTTTGATATACTTCGTTGCGCTAAGGGGCCAAGATCTGGGGTCCCCGCAAAGTGAGTCGATACAGCATCAGCTTGGCCTCTGGGGTCACCTTATAGTTTGCCCCATACGCGATAGGGGCCCCCTCATAGAGACTTGTTTAGTAAGGCAAATCACCTCTCGCTATCTACATCGAGCCCACTTGTCTGAGGAATCGATGGAACGATTCGGCGCCATCACGGGCGCCAGCGCAAGATTGAGTAGGAGAAACTCCGTGCTTCGGACTACTCCGTAGATATCCCACCACTTCGCGGCCACACAAGCCCGTCTGAGGAAGAGACACTAACCACACACTGAAAGGGGGCCTTGATAGGTTGAGACATCTAGCCATGGAGCTTGCACTATAATGGTACGCGGGGACATCTTTGTTGCATCCGGATCGTCTTGCTGCAGCTGATTCTGAGCCTGGCCGTCATTTAATGCCGATTCGCAGTCGGGAAAGACACCAAAACGGCCAATCTGTTTGCTCTCTATTTTACACCTCGGGCTCAAATTCGTTTGTAGGTCGACTGTGCCATGCTTTCTTCACTCTGGGAGCAGTCTGCCGAAGTGCAGGCAGATATTTTCTCGGCCTTGCCAGAGTCATATCGACAGATTGGCCAGTCTGAGCACTCTCGAAACCAAAAACGCGGTCGGCCGCTGGACTCTTTTCTTGAAGGTCCATTGATACGCAACGGCATCCTATATCTGACCGATATTCCCTACGGACGCATCTTTGCCCTAGACCTGTCCATCAAGGAATGGAACTTGGTAGTCCAGTATGACGGCGAACCAAATGGGCTCGCGTGGCATGAAGGCCGCCAGAAGATCCTCATCGCCGACTTCAAGTGCGGCATCCTGGAGCTTGATCCCAATAATGGGAAAATTACCACACTCATGGATCGCTTCAACGGTGAGAGGCTCAAGGGGCCGAACGACCTTGTCGTGACCCGTGATGGGGCAATCATTTTCACCGATCAGGGGATGAGCGGGCTTCAAGATCCAAGCGGTAGGGTCTACCGCATAGGGATTGACGGTCGTGTCGACGTCTTGCTCCGAAATTGCCCGTCACCTAATGGCCTAGTGCTTGACGCCAGTCAGACGTCTCTGTTCGTTGCCATGACCCGGGATAACAGCATCTGGCTCGCGCCATTATATCCCGACGGCAGCGTCCAGCGCACCGGCCGCTTCTCAAGCTACTTTGGCGTCGGTGGCCCCGATGGCATGGCGACTGATTGTGAAGGCAATATCTTTGTAGCTCACTCTACCCTCGGGACCATCTTTGTGCACCGTAAAGATGGTACTCTGCGGACAAGGATCCTAACCGGGCATGTTGGACATGGCACCACCAATCTCACTTGGGGAGGCGACGATGGAAGGCTCTTGTACATAGTAGAAAGCGAGAGTGGTTCCATTCTCACTGTGACATGGCACTGCGCGGGAGTTTTATAAGTTAGTCGCTTGCCCTTCTCAATTCGCCGTTTGTACACTGTCACAACCATCAGTGATATCAATCATAAATGTGTACCTATACCATTCATATTGCTTAACTGATTGCGCCGGAGCTTATTTGCGAAGAGGGGAAATAGAAGCAAGGAGTTTCTAAAGAATGTTTGAATTGATCATAAACTGTGAAGTATTTCGTAATAAACAGCCACTCATTATACTACTACCGATCTTCTGCCGTCCAAGCTAAAGCGTTAAACAGAGATGAGCCGGAGACCAGGTAACCTGTATACACAGAGAAGTGATCTGTTGGACGTAATATCTACTTTAGCCTAAAATTCGTATATAACCATCATCACCAAGCTTAACATCACTCTCGTCTGAATTTAAAACACCGTCCTGCGAGCTCGAGAGCCGCCAGTTCCACTATGGTCTGTATGCTTCTGCTTGCTTCATCCTTGCCTCCTGCCCTTTCCGTTTTATTTCCCGTATTCTGTCGATCTTTGATTGTCCCTGACCTTGCTGCTCCGATAATTGCTGCACTTTCCTGGCCTCAATCTGCTCCCGCGCTTTTCGTTTCCTTTCCCACAGCCAGGCGATCTTTGCCTGTCCCCGACCTTGCGGCCCCGATGATTGCTGCGTTTCGGCCTGAGCTTTGGACGACTCTGCATCGTCGGAGTCCTCGATCAGAATTGGCGCCGCTGCCGTCTGGCCTAGTGTAGAGCGGTCATTTTCTGAACGAGTACGCTTCACGCGTGGTGACGTGGGAGCATCATCGGAGTCTTCATCCGAGCCCTGTGTATCGATGGTTGTCTGGTCCATGGCGAACGACAAGCCAGTATGCAAGCTTGACACTGCTCGGACTTCTGGTTTCCCAGAGGAGGCAGACGGAGCCTTTCTCTTCAAGCTCCGTACCTTTCCCTTCAAGCTCCATACCTTTCCCTTCAAGCTCCATACCTTTCCCTTCAAGCCCCATATTTCCTGCTCGGACTCATCATCAAACTCCGTCACAAACTCGTAAATGGTATTGAGCCACCATGTGCCAAATTTTTTGGCCTGGGATTCCTGCATACCCTGGATTGACAGTATGCCCTCGAGAGTCCGCGGCTGCAGACGCGCCATCTCGATCAGCATGCGGTGCTGCGGAATCCACTTCGGGCTGTTCTTGTACCCCAAGAAGAATCCATTGCTGCATCCAACCAAGATTGTGTAGAGTTCTTTCTGATCTGGAGTCAAACCGCTTTCTCTGACGACCTGGGCGACGGTAAGAGCAGGGTGAGGCAGTCTGAAGTATGCAGCCGCAGTCATTGGCCCTTGGACGACAATGGGAACCGCCGGCGCAAAGCCTTGGCCAGCGTGGACTGGGTAGTACTCCATCAATACCGGAAGCGGAGGCGGTACGGGGAGCATGTTCGCTCTCGTTGCGTTCATGCAATGATACAACATGAGCCCCGCGTAGGCATCGTCGGCGGCATACAGCCTTTGCTGCGCGCTCAGTGGCTGGTTCCAGTTGCTCATTCTCACGCTCGGGTCCTTGTTCAGGGGTAGACCCAGGATCTCTTGTACTTGTTTCCCAAGGGCCTGCAAATAGGTCATGATATAGTTCGGCCACTTCGATCCAAACGTGATCAGGCGATACAAATGGCTGAGTTCGAAGGCGCCTCTCGATTCCAACTTCAAGTGGATGCGAAGGCACAGAAGATTAGCATCGCCTATGAATATCTTGACGCCAACCTTGACGATGTCAGGAGACTCGATGATCTTTCTCAATGATGGCGCAATGATGTCGTCGGTGGTTTGGCCCTCATGTATTCCAATGTGAAAAAGACCTATCTTGCTCTCAGAGGCAATCTGGATCATGCTGACCTTGTCCTGTAGCCGTGTCGAGTACGGTTCTGGATATGTCCGTTCCATTTTGAAACCAAGGACGGCTTCCTTGAGGAACTCCTGAGCCACTGCCTCAGACTCGGCCTTGGTCTTGGCGTACAGAACCTTCGGCGGCTGACCATCTGGGCCCCGATACAGGGTATGAGACCACCATTGTGGCGTCGGGGCCGGGTTGCCTCCGGGGGTGATCTGTGTGCCGTAATTCGCTCGGAAGGATAACGGCCAACGCGGCACCGCCGCCTCGGGCCGGATATAGCCCGGGTCTCTCTGCCCTGGCCTCATATTGTGAGGTGTATAGTCGTGTCAGTGAAAGTGCGTGAGAGAAGTCAGCTCCAATTGTTTAGGTACACATTCAAGGAGATAGGAACAAGACAGCAGGCGAGCAGAGTGCGGTGCGGGCACGTCGCATTTTACATGCATCATGAGCAGATGGCTCTACTTTTCTTGTTCTTTTTATCGGGGCCACTGTTTACCTAATTTACCAGCAACTGGTCAGGGACCTAGTGCTAGTAGTCTGTAACGGTGATGATCATCCCGAAGTCAAAACATGGGGTTCGCACTTTCGGTCTCGGTGGATTGCTATGACTCCGCGCACTTTTCAGTATAATTATCGTGCTGTGATATATTGTTTCTCTCTCATTGACTTTGATATGGATAGTAAGAAGCATTTATCACTGTTCTGGATTCCATACACGATATATCGACAGGTTAACAGATTGTTGGGATCGTCCAAGCTCATTCTTAGCGTATCGCAGGGTCGCAGGTTGACGGGACAACAAGTTCCATCAGGCCATATCTGCTCAATGGTTCCATGATCTTCTCACATCTTCTATCACTAACTTGTGTAGTTGGAGTTCTTGCTATCCTCACAGCTTGGTTCGCAGGTGTGACGATGTTGCCTCTGAAACAAATTGGCCCGATGTTGCAGCCACAAACGCAGGACGATTATGATCCCTGTAATTTGTAGCCAACCTTGGATGGAGCTCCAGGTGAGAAAAAGAAACATTGTCGATCATATCCCAACGGTCGCAAGCTCGACAACTTCATTCGATGAACTTGGCATGACTATACAGAGTAAATGATGCCTCATCCGAAGTGGAAATGAGTCCTAACAGCGCGGGAGGCAGGATTTGCAATTGGCCGTGCTGTCGCTCTGGCGTCTACGATAAAGCCATGTCGTCTGGACGGCTGTCATATACCCTCCCATCGCTCGATGCATTGCTTTTCCCTTTGGCTACTGTCTCGCATGAACCTTTAAGGCATTGGACACGAGCTTCGACTTGATTGGTTTCCAGCCTCACACTTTGGAAAGAAACCTAAATTATCGCATTGGCGATCACTCTTCATGACTTCAGGAAGCACTGATGCAGCCAGCCTGAGACAATGCGTGTGGTAAGTGTGTGCATATTTCAATTCACATTACTAAATTATATACAATTATCATTATACAGCCTTCCACACTAGTAGTTGATCTGCGTAAAGCTCGACAGCGGGGCGCCAAAGTAGTCGACCTCGATCTTCTTGGTGTTGATAAAGGTCGTGTTGCCGCGCCACTTGTCGACGTCGGTCTGGCCGAGCAGCTGCATCTCGGTGACGAGCTCGGTGCGGAGGATGTCGAGCATGGCCTCGACGCCCTCCTGGCCAAAAACGTTGGCGAACATGGGCGGGCGGCCGAGGCCGACGGCGCGGGCGCCCAGGGCCAGCAGCGCCAGGACGTGGGTGCCGCGGCGCACGCCGCCGTCGGCGTAGATCTCGATCTGGTCGAACACCTCGGGGTAGTTGGCGTGGAGGTCGAGGAGGACCTCGACGGCGGTGGGGGCGCCGTCGACGACGCGGCCGCCGTGGTTGGAGATGTAGACGGCGTCGAAGCCGAGGTCGGCGCACAGCTTGACGTCGCGGGCCGTCTTGACGCCCTTGGGCACGATGGGCAGCGACGTCATGTTGCGTAGGCGGTTCAGCGAGTCGACGGTGAAGTCGAGGCTGTGGCCCGTGTCGCCGCTGCCCGAGCTGTAGCGCAGCGACCGGTCCCGAATGCCGCCAATGCCCGTGTTGTCGACCGTCAGGAAGATGGCCTTGAACCCGGCCGCCTCGATCTGCGCCAGCTCGTCCTCGACCCGCGACGTGTTGGCCCAGAGGTACTCCTGGTGGAACATGACCTGGCCGTCGGCGGCCGCGGCGCCGATCGTCTGGACGGACTGCGTCGCCGAGATGGACGGGACGTACAGGATGCCGGCCGACGCGGCGGCCTTGACCAGGTTCGTCTCGGCGCCGTCGTTGGCGTGGCCTGCGTTGGCGGCAGGGGCGATGAAGTAGGGGGCCGAGAAGTTGTAGCCCAATATGGTGGTGCTGTTGATAACAAGTTAGCGGGAGAATAGTCAGAAACGCGGACCTCGTATACTAGCGGGATCGGCATTACAAACGTACTTGAGATTCAGGCCCGATACGTCTTGGAAGGCGTATCCGTTGAAGATGATTTTCCGGAAGATTTCCAGATTATTAATATAAGCTGTACGAGGCAAACCCGGGTCAGCAAACATTTAATGAGAGACAGTGGACACCTTGAGAAGTGTCACTCACTCGTCTCATCCAGGGCGCCGGTGCGGTATTGCGTGTAGTATTTTCCCGAGAGGAAGTTCTTGGCGGCGATTTGGAAGTCATTGACGGTGACCATTTCGTCGATATCGGGAAGCTCGCCGGCAGTCCAGCTCGACGTGTCCAGACCAGTATCCGGGATGCCCTCACTGACCTCTTGGTCAATGTCCACCGCGTACACCGAGCGAGCGAGGGCCAGCCCGGAGGCCAGACTGCTGAGGAAGCGGACCATGTTGATGAACGAGCGTGGGGTGAAGACAGAAAGGACGAAGCACAAACGAGTGTGGTGAGCGTCAAGTGAGATTCAAGACTCTTGTTGGGCCTGGCAGTTCGACAACATCCGCCTTCAGGGCTGGAGTGGGAGAGCCGCCTTTATTATTATAATTAGAAAATGAAAGTCCTTCTACCTAGCACTAGCGGGCTCGGATGATGCTGGCTCCCGGCTCAGCACGACTAGAGAAATCGGAATCGCCATTGGCTTCATCCCATCTACAGCTCGGAGGCCCCTGCAGTCATGGTACTTTTTCCTCTTAACGGTGACCGGGTACTTTAAACTCTGGGGCCTTACCTGGGATGATTTGTTGCCGGGATTGCTTAGAACGGCGCCGGCATCCTGGGCGAATATATGCAGGCAGATCTGCCATTCATGAGCTATCTCGCGGCGCTACTAACTGCCTAGGGGCCTGATCGGCACACAACTCCATTGGACAATGTAATTAATACAGCGCCGGCGCGCACCGATACGAAGACTCCTTCATCTCGGCTGGCGGAAAGCTGAGCTGCAGAGCCAGAGTGGCAAGCAGCCCGAATGAGACGCCGTGGTGTGTTTGCTGCATTCGGATCTTCTCTTTCGAGATGCATATTCGTACCTCTCTCGCTACTCGGAAGCTGCCGAGCTGACGTGCGCTGAAATCTCGTCCGACTCCAATTCCGTCAATAAGGATCTCATGCCAAGAATAATTGAACGATCCGGGTTACATTCAATCCCACGTTCCTGCGAACGGTCAGCGAGTTCGGTATCAGCCAGCCATTCTGACTGCATTCTGAGGCGCAATTGAAAAACCCACTACTGTCTGCAAGAATTCAGGTGAGGTGAAGTTGCATTTTTGGCACCGATCCATGTCCAAGGTCAGCAGCAGTGAGCAGCAAAGAGCAGCGAGCAGTGATCACGCACTTTTGGCCCTCCCCCTGTAAGAAAACAGACCGCCATCGCAGAGTGATACCGATCAGTAGGTAGCACTGCAAGTGGTTTTTATTAGCAAGGCGATGCCACGATGCCACGCTTCGGCCGTATATTAAAGATATTAATATAGCTGAGATAGACTCGTTACCCAGTCTTGGCATCAATACCGAGGGCAAATCTAAGGTTATCTTGAATGCGCCTCTTTCACAGGCTCGACGACAGGCGAATGACAGGAATCCTCGGGGGTTCTTTTTGGCTCAGCACAAACTCACGTGAATTACCTGTACTGTACGAAGTATGTAGGTGCCTGTAGGTGCCCGTATCTGCACTCTGCACTCTGCGCATAGCTAGGCCGGTCCTCAGCAGTATTTATTGACCATGACTGCATGTGGCCATCTGATTAAGCATGCACCATGTTAAGCGACATGGAAGGATCAATAGGAGAATTACAGTAGTCTATTTGTACCTGAAAAAAAGGCGCCGGCAATGGCGGGCCGCCCAAACTGCCAACTCGCCGCCGCGCCTCCGTCCCCTCCCCTCCTCTCCCCTCCGAGTCCTGTCCCTGTGGCGCGCATGAGGCGAACGCATGTCGAAATCCGGTTGCATCGTCTGTCTGCGCCCAGCTAATCTAGTGCGAGCGTTAGTATACAGAACCGTTATCAGCGGGGGTCGATCCCCCTGTTTTCGCATCCCATTCTTTTTTTTCTGGCGCCAGTTCGGTTGTCCCTGGTGTCCCTTGGTGTCCCTTGGCGGTGGGACGAGTGCTAAACTTTATCGTCTAACCCACCCTTTCGGCATCCTCTTCGTATTACAAGATGGCTCTTTTTTTGTATCTCTGCCACTTGTGCGGAAGAGGCAGGTCCGAGATCAAGTCATCATCGAAATGCAGGTCGAGTTGCTTGCACGGAGGAATTAGTCATGACTTTTCTTGGTGGGAATGATGCTGTTATTATTATATCCTACGTGTCGGATGCAGAGGCCACATGGCCAAATCCGAGCCGAGGTGTGATCGATGGCTCGAAGAGGCGATGTCGCTGTCCTGTCACTTTTGGCACTGGGCGTGATCTCTGGGCTTACGAGTCAACGACGGAGAGATGGAGAAGAGACGATTGTCTGCAGTAAAAGACTCCATAGTCCCTGCCAAGAAAACATTGTCAAGCAGCAGGGAGTGGAGATGTGTAAAGAGATTCGTGTATTGGACGCGTTGACAGATATGGAGTATTGGGAATCAGTTCGCGCGGAAGATCGCAATAAGAGGAACACGTTATCGAGGGTGGGCGAGATAGCGGACAGACTTGGCTGCTTCGGACAGACTTGGCTGCTTTTCAGGTGAACGAACGGCCGACAGGGGAGAGGTGCATTTGGCGCACTGATGCGGGTTCACCACGTTACACGTAAGCCCTAATCCATAATAGCATTGCTACCATGACCCAGCACCAACTCATACGATCCTTCCATCTCTTCGCATCTCTTCGTTATCTCTGGAAGCTTTCAACGACGGAAAGGCGATTCTTCGACGGCTCTTCGGCAGGAGCCATGTCACGAACAAATGCTACCGCATATACACGTCATTGGCGGTAGAGGCCGGTCCTCGCAACACTCACCCGCGTCCTGCCAAGTCTGGTTGATGACCATTTTCAGCGAATAAGAATGGAACTTTGTGACCTTGACGAGCTCGAGTCATTCAATGTCCACGATTCTGAGGCTCAAAAGACATGAAAAGAAGGAATAGGGTTCCAACGGCTATCCTAGGTTGTCCGTAAACGTATCAGCCACTTCCGTTCCTGTCGCGAGGCCGTATGCTGCCGTTGCCGGCCTTGTTTCCGGGCACTAGGAGCCGCTGAAGCTTGGGGCCCACCTATGCTATCCGCTGACGGGGTTACTATACTCTGTAGGTCGCGTGAGAGGTTGCATCCCTTGAATCAGTATAATCACATTTTTATTTCATGGTCACTATGGCACATTGAACAACGAGTCGAAGGCTTCTGTTATTACAGAGCTACACTCTATATCCTTTGATGCGATATGCCCGGAAGACGTCCCGTCTAACAGAGCGAGCGCGTCGAAGCAACATACAAGAAGCAATACAACAAACACCCCACACGTGTCGCGACTGTGTATTCATGTCCACATTGAGCAGAGGGATCGTTGAATTGCTTCATATGTGAGATCAGCGATGGATTATTGAACTCCAGTGCCTCTTTGGCCACGCATGACTCGATATAATGCCATCGCAGGCCATACCCTGCGTTCCGTGATCGCAGCGTCAGGCCATGATTGGGTCGTTCGACTGTTCTCCCTCGGCTGTCGTTCCGTAAACTGGCTCGACTGGGCAGTTTGTTCCTCCAAAGGTGAGACTATTGACAAGTCCCGTCCGTTCGGAGGACTTCCTTGCTTCTCGAAAAAGTCCTTATTGCTTGTCATGCGATGATTATGATGCAGTCGTGAGAACGTTTTTGCTTATTTGGGTTTGAGACAAACCCGCTCCGCGAGATTGCAGGCGCGATATTCCGCCCAACATCAACATCGAGCCGTGCTGCCATGGACATTGTGGAAATGAGATACCGAGACTCAGTATGCCGCATTGCTCAAAAAGACCAAAATTATATGTGTGATCATCGCTCGTCCGAAACGAGACAGTCGGGCTTCGGCCGCGGTCAGAAAACATCACGAACTCGTGCTCACGTGCTCACATTCTCTTATGGGACTTTCACCCCTGGTGGCGCGTTACCAACGGTATAGCAAGTCTGGTATCACGACTTTGAAACACGGTATTGTAGTTATGGTTCATAATGGCGAGGCTCAAGGCCTCGAGGCGATGCTCTCCATGAGTACATATAGTCCTGATTGTCGCCGCCTTTCAACAATCATCCATCGGCATTCCATCTCATCGCATTCGCTTATACACTCACTTACAAACAAACACTCGTTCACTCATTACAACTTACAAATCACTACTCACCATCATCGAAAATGGCTCCCACTCGTTCCATGCTTCTGGCAAACATCCTGCCCCTCGCGGCGGTGCAAGCACTCATCATTCCCAAGCAGGACCTCTTCTGCCAGCTGGATAGCTTTGGCATCATTCCCCAGCTGACCAACTTCGAACCGGCCCAGGAGTTTTGCTCTTCCAAGTTCCCGGCTGCCACAACCACAGAGACCGTGACTCCCATCACTGATGGCTTCACGACCAAGACGCACACCGTCACTGTCTTCAGCAGTCTGGCCGATCCAACTTTGGTGAGTTGTTGCACTTTTCTCACGATCTTATCAGCTACATGACAACTAACGACCATCTACAGACCATTGATCCCGTCACTGCCACCATCACCCCTATTGCAAAGGTGGCCAAGAGAGGCGCTCTCAACCCGGACTTCTTCGGAGGCCGATCTCCAGACTACGGCCGCCGACCTCACTGGCCCGACTTCGACCCTCGCCCCCACCACAACGGCGGCGGCTACACCAACAACAACCAGGGCTACGGCAGCGGCGGCAGCCCCTACGGAGACGACGGCGACGATGGCGACGACTATGATGACGGCACTGGAGAGGGCGACACCCCCGACGGCACGTGGTACCCGGCCCCGCCCCCGGAGACCATCAGCGTCGACGTCTCGGACACCTTCATCTCGCTGCCCACGTCGCTCCCGACCATCACGGTGGCGGACCCCACGATCACGCTGTCCACCATCAGCGACCCGACCGCCACCCTCTCCTCCCTGATCGGCTCTCTCACCAGCAACCTGGGCCCGATCGCCTCGGACCTGACGAGCGACCTGCCCTCGCTGATCTCCTCGCTCAGCAGCGACCTGCCGGCCGTCACGAGCGCCCTGTCCTCGCTCGCGGACGCGCTGACCTCGGACATTCCCACCATCACCCTGCCCACCGTCACGCCCTTCACCACGCACGTGCCCATTCCCGTGTCGACGGGCGCCGCCGCCGCGTTCGCCAGCCTGCAGTCCCTGGATGCCGCCTTCCAGAGCTCCGTCTGCTCGTGTATCGAGGACCCGAGCACTGTTACTGTCACGGGCCGCCCCACGGCCACTGGCCACTTTACCGTTGTCGAGACCGTCACGGTTACCAAGCACCACCACAGAGGTGGCTACTAGAGCCTGAATCTTACGATATCATGAAAGCTGGGGGTCGTTGGAAAATTGTTCTCATGGGGAGAGAAGTCTGCACATGGAGTCAGGCATAGGGTTCACAGGTAGTTTTCTAAGATGTATGGATTTGATTGACGAATGTGTTGCTTGTTTATGTACGCAATGTGTCATGATGTGATTTAGAGGTGCTCGCTCAGCATCAACGTTGTGGCTGTTTGCTAAGTGTATTCAATCTAATGTTCACATGCTGGACAAGAGCTGAAAGGCCAGGGTTCTGGCATTGCAGCCAATGGTCACTTAGAATTCGCGTACGCGTCGCCTTTTCAGCCAAGCGTACTTCTTGGCCGATTCATACTGTCTATTTACATTTCGTCATCCGTTTCAGCTGAAGAGAAAAAGAAAACCACAGAAGCATAGCCCCAACTAGTAGAAAAAAACAAGAAAACTGTAGTAGCACTGCCCCTTTTGCTGATCATCGGGGCTCAAATATTCATTCTCGTCATCTGCAATGTTTCGATCTCATTTATGTTGGCATATCAACTCAACGCGTGCAGCTTCGCATGGCTGATCAAGTTGTCGTGTCGCGTGCAGAGGGCGGTCCATGTTCGATGTCGGTCAAGGATTTATACGCAAATTTGGCGCTCCTGCCCGGCCATATACGTCTGCTCGACCTCTTTGCTGCCCCGAACGGCCAAAATGACGCCCCTATCGCCGGCGCCCTGCGCATCGAGAAGCTCGACGATCTCTCCAAGTTCAACACGCTGTCATACTTGTGGGCTATTGAGACGTCTCAGGGCGCTTCAATCCGATGCTTACCTAGCGGAAGTGAACTGAGCATCACAACAAACTGCGCGCTGGCTTTGCAGTTCATCCGGCGGCAATTTGGTTCCGTAACGATATGGGTTGATGCAATCTGCATTGATCAGGACAACGAGAAGGAGAAGGAAAGCCAAATCCCCTTGATGGGTGAAATCTATAGTCGGGCAGAAACAGGCTATATATGGCTCGAAGGAGAGGGCGATGAGTTTCGTCAGGCCGCTCATGAGATACCTGTGCGATCCATCGTCCACAAGCGACTACCCCTGGCCTACGTGGCAGCTAGGTCGGAGGCACGGAAACAAGTCGAATTAGCCAGGCTGAAACAGAAGCGACTCGAAGATGTGCTCGGTAAGCCACTGCTGACTGGCCGATTGGAAAGATGCTAATAATATTTCTATATCGTAGCCCGCCGTGGCGGGCCGACATATGAGCAGACCGTGTCCAGTACATCCTGGCATGCTCCGCTACAGGTACTATTCGATCATGCCTGGCTCGGCCGGATCTGGACTTTCCAGGAGCTCATCCTCTCGCGCAGCCCGCTCGTCCTTTTCGGCAACAGTGTGATACTTTGGGAGGATCTGGTCAATACTGTACTGATCACGCCACAATCGATCAAAGGCCAGGAACGCTGGTTGAATCTCATCCGGTTGTGGTTAGACTTCCCACGGCATCGATATGGCGAATGGCTGCAACCCGGGGCAAGGAGCGCAGACATTGAATTCGAGCATGCACTTACCTCAGGTGGGCACACATTCCGCAAACGCATTGATTTTTTTCACTTGGATGATATAGATCCCCCCTGGTACTTCACAATGTTTTGTTGTGGCTTCGGAGGCATCAAATTGTGGCTTTGGGCCTGTGGCCTCTGGTTCAATCATATCATTGCGGCACTCGTCGCGGCCGCCATCTTGATTTTGGACTGCGTAAGCCTCGGCAGTCTCACACGGAAAAGCTCCGCATCCCATTGGCCCCTCCCCTTAATCGTCCTTCTCTTGTTGATAACGCCTTTCACCACGATATTTACGTGGGCGTATTGGGCCATGCTCAGACCGATGTCTCTCAGACAGATACTTCACGGCACGGACAGACAAGGGTTATATGAATCGACTTTGTCTTCCGACTCGTCAAATACAATTTTACTCGAAGCATTGTGGACTGCGCTACGAACACGGAAGAGCTCCAAAGAACATGACATGGCACATGGGCTCGCCGCTATACTGCAGGCTTGTGGGGTCATGATTTCGTCGCCGGATTACTCTCAGAGCACCAGGATGACATTTCAGAACCTTTTCCAAGATATTCTATCTTGGGAGCCACGGGCAATCCAAATGATCGTTGATGCTGGAGTGGTAGATCCATCGACTGCAGACTGGCCCTCGTGGCTTCCGGATTGGCGAATACCAGAATCTAACACTTGGCTTTATAGCGGATCCAACCCAAAGCATACATGGCTGCGACACTTCCCACAGTCATCTCGGCCACCTGCCATCTCTGGCGAAAGATTGTCAGTGAGCGGTAGGCGCTTCGACAAGATTGAGAAGTGCTTCCGATTCGGTTTCGTGAATCTTCAGGATCAGCATCTTCTTCTCGATGCTTTGGCTTCGTTGATGAATTTCATGAAAGTTGTATACAGCTTGCCAGCTTTTGAGGCAGATGAGTGTCGCAGCGGAACCATTTTCGCCGTCTTGAAGGGACTTCTAGTTCGGCCAGAACGTGATGAACTTACGTATACCGATCCCACCGATGGCTCTTCCGGAATCGCTGGCTGGAAAGATCCTGCCTTCAATTTTCCCAGGCTTTCCATGCAATTTGATAATTTTCGGCGGCTGAACGAGATTGCATATGAACTCTGCAAGGATCGAACGGATCAGCGCGACACAAATCAGGCCGCCGAAGAACTGCTGAATAGAGTCAGACAAAGCAAGGATGTTCTCGGCTACTTGATTGAGAGCTTGAACACGCTTGCTGACGAGAAGCGATGTATCTTTGTCTTGTCGTCTGGCGAGGTCGGCTCAGGATCGCATCTTGCCGCTGCTGGGGATGAAATTCTAATCATACAGGGCGTTTTAACGCCCTTGGCCGCTCGGAAAAAGATGGGGCAAGATTCCTACCAACTTCTTGGTCCTGTACTAGTTCATGCTGTATTCATGGAGGAAAACTGGCATGACGGGCATTTCGAAGATATGATATTAGAGTAGGTCCGGTACCAATCGCAACTTACAACTGAAGATCGCCAAGTTGTACAAGTTCAGAGCAAGCTTCCTTATGCCACCACGACTAGATACTTCAGAAACTTGCTTGGCTCGGAGTCATCAAGAGAGGTCGAACATCAGTTCTTTAGCCTGTCGAGAGCGACACGAGGCTTTTAATTCAAAAGCTTTGAGTTTTCCACCCAATCGTAATTCATCTGCTAAACTATTTGCTAGTAACTCCAAGTCTTGACTATCCGCGGCTTGAAATATCAGCTTAATGCTCTGACGCAGGCATGAACACGCGCAGAAATCCGCGTTCCGACGAAGTGCTTTCTCCAGCTTCGAGCTAACAATGGGTTGACCGTCACTGAAAACACCATTCACGACCTCCCGTTCTACGTGATTTTGTCGCACACCACAGTAATGGCGAATAGGGTATTTACCAATATTTGGCAGGAAATGCTGGGAACGAAAAAGCAGAGTCTAAGAAGATCTTGTCCTGTGGACAGGGTGAAACGTAATAGTCTCAAGTACTTCTGGCGGTGCTGCCAGCTGAAATTACAGGCAATAGTCTCATATAGAGTAGAACGAAGTAATCGGAAGCTTGACTAGCGGCCCAACCTCTCCTGATGTCTTCTCTTCCCAAGCATTCAAACAAACAGCACCCTGATATTCTTTGATGCTCTGGTAATGTTTCGCGCCTAGTCCCTCAAGGATCGCGCATTTCTCATCCATGGTCCTGGCGAGATGCACCTGTGAAGCCTCGGAAGGTAACATATTCTTCGGTTCGAGTATCTTGTAGAGAGCTTGATCATACTCGGCGACCCAAAAGTCACCTCTGCCTCCGCTAGGCCAACCGACGCTGACCCAGCGTCTCTCCATCAAAGTCAAATCTGCCTCTTCCTCCGCCTCGAGTGCTAAAAGCTGGGGTTCCTCGTCCTCGCAAACGCCGGCCACGAAGCGATATCGATCGACACTGTCAAACCACTTTGCGCCGAGGCGCAGCAGTTGCTGGCAGAACACGTCTTCAGCGTCCTGGTCCTGGTTCCGAGTCGCCGGCGGGTTCACTGGATCGAGGCCTAGGAAGGTGAAATCCAAGGCGGTAGCGTTACCGAGAACGATCAGACCACCACGTGATGGCCAAGCCCACAGGTATGTTTTGTCGTCGCCGATAACGATACGAGTGTTGGCCTGCCGCTTGGGGCGATGTGAATGTTGCCCCAAGCCCTGGCGCTTGTAATCAGGCTTTTGGAGGTGCTTCGGGGTGCGCATTATGATGTATGGATGAATACAAGCAGCAGAATAATTGAATTCTGATCGAGAATATGCTCAAGGAGAAATGAGAATTAGGATGGAAGGAAGTAAGAAGTGCAATCAGGTGATGGACAAGCGGGGCGGGGTAAAGTCACTGGTGATTGCATTTGCATCTTGTTGGTGATCCTCAATCCCAAATCGGCGGTACAGCTGCAATCCCCGAACCAACACGACCAATGCAGCAGCGGAAATACGTCATCCAAAGATGGAATCCCACTGAAAGTGATTGATATTGAGGGCCATGTCATCGTTATGTCGGCCAGCGAGACCTCAATCTCGGCCCGTGACTAGACGTAGGCGGCACGGCTACAATCCCTTAACCAGGAGCACCATAGGACAGTCATGGCTGAAGGCCCGAGTTCCAATCAGATCTCGAGTCAGTCACATCAGACTGCCAGAGGCTCCCCTGCATCTTGGAGCCTAGTGGCCATTCAAATACGGCACAAAACTGCATAGCCACGAAGCCAAGGCATTGTGTTTGATTTTCCGGCTCAAAGTCTTTCACAGCTTCACTTCAAGGACTGGCCTTGTTCCTATTTTAAACTACAAGGCTATACTACAAATCACAGTATCATGGTTCCGAAGGAGTCGAAAGTTACAGTCGTGGATCATGTTGGTCACTCTTGACCGGATCATGACGTTACGACAACAATGTTGCCGTAAGGCTTAGAAAATTGTAGGTTGCTCACAAACGATGGCCTTGATCTGGAGAAACAATAGTATAGAATCATTTGCGGTATGTAGAACATTATCTAGGACTTTCACTCGAATGAGATATAAAAGTGAGTTGATTATACCGTGTGCACTGTCAAGTTCCTGTTCAAATCCGCATTTACCATTGTGTATATCGGTCTTTATATTGGATTGAAATCTATAATGTTGACTCCTGATATGCTCAAAGCACTGAGGGTGCTACTGCTTTTTTCTCTCAGTACATTTGTTTATGGAGATGCTACGGTCTGGGATTTTGCTCCCGATTTCTCGAAAGACCCTTTCCCTCCTTATCCCGACCTAAAAGATAGCAGTGGAAACAACCTCACCACGGAAAATATAAGAGGTGTTCACCTCTTTGGTTGGAAGGGCTGCACCAGTGACGAAACCAAGGCAATTCAAGAGGCTTACAATGATTTCTACACCCTCGCCAATCAACTATCAGTTTATAACAACATTGCATGGGACAGCCAGGCGGCAACGGACTTCTGGGGTCCTGCCTCTGGGGAGAATCAAATTCCCGACAATACACGCAAGGAGATTCAACGTCAGTCCATTGATTTCCACCATCGAATCGAAAATCGCTGACAATTTCCATAGAGATCTTCCAAGCAGCCCAGCAAGTCTATTCTTATTCGTGGACATGGCAACCACCATGGTTGAGCTGGAGACAGCTTTGGATTGAAGTATGTGTTATTGTCTGATCAAGCATGATTTCGTCACATCTAGACTGTACTTTGGTAGTATTAAACATGCTAACTAGTCTTAGATTCGTTGCAGTGATAGCAAAACTGGAAAAGACAGCTCCGATCCCGACAACAAATGCGGCGATGCGAAACCAAGCACTGGAAACTGCCCTGACGGCTCCGCTCCGGTCGGCGGTGGCAGCGAGACGTTGCAGGCCTTCAGCGAGCCTGACGGTTTCAAATACAGTCGCATAACTTTTTGTAACGACTTTTTCAAATTGAATACATTTTCTGACGCCATTTCGCGCGGGAAAAGTCTTCCGGCAGCCCAGAAGAAGGACCTGTCGAAATGGGACAACAGAGCGCGTTGTTTCTTTCACGAAGTGACACACCTGGACTATTTCATGAACACTGGTGCCAACGATGATGGTCTGAGCCCTTTCGTGTCTGACCTGGAGATCAAATATGACACCCCAGCCGTGAAGGACGAATGGTACGAGGCATACGGTCCCTATAACTGTAGGATCTTGAGGAACTATGTCGATCCGGAACCTCAGTACTCAGGCTACTTCACGCAGCGCAATGCGGATAACTATGCCTTTTTTGCTCTGGCAAAATATGTCGAAGGCCAAATCAATCAGTACCCCAGCGCACCCAGTCCAGGCCGGAAGAAGCCCAAGAAGGAGCCTCGGGATACGCGAACGCAAGAGGAGCCAGAGTCTGAAGATACACAAGGTTTGGATACGGACTTGATTGATGGCGACGAGCAGGATCCACCAGATGATATCACATACCCTGGATGTGGCGACAAGTTCGGCGTAGAAATACCAGCAGCTAGTATTTCCGCCTCCATCAGTTCTCAGTACGCGAGTGCGACTGGCACGCCTAGTAGTGCAGGGACAAGTCTACCGATTCCGACTTGCTCCAGTGACAACGACCCTGGATTCGACCAGGCATCGACAGAAGATCACATCCAGACCTTCTGTGGCGACAAAACGTTCTGGGAAACGGTGCTCGTGCCACCGGTTTCGGTTGGCACCGGTCTCACAAGTGACGGCAGAAGCAAGGCCATAGGCGTGACGGCAAACTACACTCTATCCGGCACCACGGATCTTTTGTGGCTGGGGATGGAGTTCACCAATGACACCTGTATTGGATATTCCCAGTTTACTACAGGCGCCACCGATCGGGAGAAGCTCGACCACTGCACAGAGCGCTTCGACCAAATTCTCAACGGCTGCCAAACTGGGACTACGACTGCAAAGACAGGCGGCCAGTTACAGGATGTATGCATTGTCTACACCATCATGCGTCACGGTAACGATGTGGACCCTTACGATGCCTACTTCAAGGATAATGGGGATTTCACCTGCAATCAAACGGATGTGAGCGAAATCGGTGGTGATTCCAGTCCGCTCAAAAATACGTGTACCTGTTGGTACAGCAACTATCCCGGATTGTTTGACACTTTCAAGATGCCACCAAGTGGCAACTGTAAAGACACGAACAAGGCAGATATATTAAATGATTAAAGGATGATGTTCTACCATGGGTGGCAACCTGGGTCAATACCTTGTCTATCGGGCACGGAGAATCACTATACAAAGCACTACATCTTGACTTACACCACATTTGACAATCAATGGAGCTAGCCACATAATTTCTTCTGCTGTAGATTGGTTCTTGGCCAGTGATTCCAACGATACTGACCAGAAGCAAGTCGGCGCTAGCTTTTGCCACCATCACATAGCCGGACTGGCGCATAGCTCCCGCCTATGTGACGAAATGCGATGCCCTTTAGTCACTTTACAATATCTTTGTCAATCATAGTCCGGATTCGGCAAAAATGTCGCCTCATGAGTAGACCTTCGTTCTTTTTTGGGAGATACTTGATATGCTCGGCACAGTACACCTGGTCGCCTTTGGAGCTATCCCGGGCGAGAACAAAGTCGCCGTCCCGGCGACCAGGGAAAATGAGAAAAATTCCAGTATTTGGAACGAAATAGTGAGAGAAGTGCCATTACTTGGGACCAATCAACAAACATGGCGAGCCTTGATCAAATCTGCGGCCTGGTCGGCAATGTCAGTCTCCCGAACCACCAAACTATCTGCATGGAGAACTTTACCTTTTCAGCGACTGCGTACACGGTCGTGCAGAGATGTGCGCTAGGTATCATCGGCTGGATCGAAGCATCCGCAATACTCAACCCACTCACCCCATACACGCGGAGGTCCGTCCCCACGACGCCCCCAAGATGTCTCGGCATCATGGAGCAGGTCCCCGAGATATGCCCAATGGTCCCCGAAGTGCTACTACGCACGATCTGCTCCAGGTCCGCATAGTCGGTGACGTTGGCCGCCGGCTGGACCGCCACGGGGCCAAACGTCTCGACCATGGCGGGCGTCTCATGCCACTTGCGCGCGAACTCGATGGCTCCGACCATGAAGCGAACGTCGATGGGGTTTCGAAACGTCCCAAAGTCGAGCACGGGCTCTGCGTAGCGGTCCGCCGGGTCCAGGTGGACAGTGCCCCGGCTCATGCCCTTGGTTCCGACGGTCGCGAACCACGACGATCCATTAAAGGGGATCTCGATGACGGCGTTATCGTCGCGCTGTATAGAGTCTAGGAAGAGAAGGCGTTGGGCCTCGAATCCAGCTAGTTGCTCCGTTGTGTACGAGGCTGGTAGAAAGTCGGAAGAGTTTTGATTTTGTAATGTCTCGACGACGGAAGTCCATGCATCGGGGATGAGCTGCGATAGAGGTATGAGGGATATGGTGTTGCCCGATACTATGGAAAATGGGCCTGTATGACGATTAGACTGCTTTTAGTAAGTTCTTGGAGATATGAGTCAAACCAGTTCGATTTTCCGCCCAAACAACCCGAGCCCATTCGATAAAAGTCGAGTTAGCAAGCATGTATCCGGGGTTGGGATCAAAATCCCGCGCATCTAAGGCGAATTAGCAACTATACTTTGAGCTGGGAGGTCGACGCACAATTGAATGAAACTCCGGAGACCGTGTGGTCCTGAAGATTGCTGCCCACACCAGGCAGATCGACCAAAACCTCGATTCCCGCTTTCGTGAGCACTGATGAGGGCCCGATTCCTGCGCGACTGTCAGCAAACGGACCATTCAATCATTCGAGCACAGCTAGCATTTCGAATCGCGTCCGTCTATTGCCACAGCGTCAAAAAGTCACCTACCACTTCTCTGGAGAATCTGTGGACTATGAAGAGCGCCGGCCGCGAGAACTACTTCTTTCTTAGCTTTGACGGAAGTCACTTCTGCATAGCCAGACCCATCGCGCGATTGCATGCGGACTCCGTTGGCTTGAAGGTTGGCATCGAAGGTGATCTCGTTGACACGATGTCCCGTCAAGAGATGAAGGTTTTCACGATCCGCGACTGGCGTATAATAGCCGCTCACGGCGTATGAACGCGTGACAGTTTTGTTGTCGATTGCATTCTGAGAGAGTCAGCATCATATATGTAAAGGTCCCAGTCTAAAGCTGCTCCTCACAGGGAACCAAAATATTCCGTACGCTTTGCCTCCTGCGCCTTCAATCTGAGGTGTGAGGCCAGCTTCTTCCATTCCTTTCCATTGTGGTACTGTATAGATCGTCAGCTTCCACCGCTGAAGCAGACTGAGAGAGACTGACATATTCCAGGGAACTGGTATGAAGCAATGCTTTCATGAATTGGAGAATCTTCGCCGTAGGCGTTTTGATCCCAGGTAATGTTGTAATCATGCGCCAATTCCGGAAGGGGTTCTTGGAACATCGCACTCTGTAGCGAATCCCAGTGAGCATTCCATACCTTGGGCAAACTTATGGAGTACTAACCTTCTTGAAGTAAGGTAGTAGACCTTGAAACCCCCAGTCCGGCTCGTCGTTCAGCTTCGCCCAGTTATCATAATCGTCTGCAGACCCGCGGGTCAACAACATGCCGTTGACGGTCGAGCCGCCGCCTACGACTGCGCCAGCCAGGGCTTGCACGGTGTTGCCCAGCAGCCCGGCCTGCGGCGTAGACGTCACGTTGTACATGTCGTACCTCGGCCAGTTGATCAGACCGCCGACGCTGTAGGGATCGAGCTGTTCTGGTCGATTGTCGAAATAGCCATACTCAACCACGAGCACGGTGTCTTCTTGTAGTTAGACGATGTAACATTCTATTGCTGAAATCTGACCTACTGTTCGGATCCTCGGAGAGGCGATTGGCGACCACGAGACCGGATTGACCACCTCCAACGACAATGAAATCGTACTCCACAGCCACGTCGCCAGCTGAGATCTCGCGGCTCTGCCATTGGTGCTTAGGCTGGGGTAAACATGACACACTCGTCACCAGATAGATGAGAAAAAACGGATTCAGAAGGCTTGCAACCATTTTTGTTGAGACTAGAGATATCGACTTGGACTAGAGACTGGAATCGAGTTGAATTGACACACAGGACTCTCCGTATTTTTGTTCCCAGGCAGCCCATAGTCTTCTACTTAGTCGTGGTAGACCGGCGCAACAAGAAGCAATTCTGGCAAAAGATTTCCGCACGGACAAGCGATGGACAAGCGATGCCTGCACTTGCATCTGCCAAAGCCGTGTAGAAGATGAGCAACTGAGATCTTGTGCAGGCCATGTCTCATCGATGGTAAATCGAGTACTTGCCGACCTGCCGTAGTCTGGAACAGCCAGGGCATATCTCCTTACCATTGGCTAAAGGTATTTTCTTTGTCAATACTGAAGACAGAACATGCGAATCAAGCATCTTGAGTCACAATGGCACATCCATATCAAGGTTGGTGCGAAGCGGGAGTGAGGGGTAGCGGATGGTACCCATGAATTCAAGAGACTTTTCGAATCCGGCATTGGTCGCGCTGTGCTAAAGCCAATGCTGTGCGACACGAAATGGCGACATATTGGAGGTGGAATCTGGAAAGGGATTGCGATTGCTGTATCTGGGGCAGATGCTACATGACAGATGACGTGGATTCCGGAATGAAGTTGCAAAATGGACATTTAGGACTACTTGATAAAAGCCCTGAGGTGGCAGGTCTTGTAATCAATGAAGCAAATTGAATGATCATCATTGCAAGACGTCAGTAGCGAACATACAGTTGACCCACGGAACTCTGTGAGTTGCGCCTGAGTAGTATGCTGGTTTTGATAAATCATTCCATGTCGAGCCAGGCTTCAAAGAGCATGCTGGTTGTACGGACTCTTGGCGGCGCCATCAATCCCAAGGTTTCGAGTACAATGAATAGCACTTGTATCTATTCGACTGCAGATTGATAGAAATTGGATAATCGAACAGACGATAGAGGGTTCCACTTATTATACTTATTACAAGCTTAAATCATCGCTAATCTTAGTATTGGGCGTCTAGGCTTCAGCGACTCTTGAAGGATTCTTGTCGCATGGGTTGCTCCGCCACGCTCAATCCCAAAGACCCCCATATGAGTCATGCCAACTGTTGATGAGACTGTATTCTTTCTGTCTCTCATCTATCATTTAAAGTATCACGATCAAGTCAAATTATGCATAGATAGGTACCTAGGTATGAATGTCAGCCGGATGAAATCATACGAAAACATTGGTCTTGGGCATTTCAGACCTATGGATACGGACGAGCAAGACTTTCAATAGTACCCTAGATGGCATCACTCTCTATATAGCGGCATACATAAGATGTTGGCAGCCGCCTATTTTATTCCAGTGTGCGATATTCAGAGCAGTGTCCCGTTCGTTAATGTGGGGTTCATGATCGTCAAAATCTATAGTCTATTTTCATTTCTCGGTCGCGATACTCAAGTATGATCTGCCTAAATATGAAAACTGCCAGTAGTTGAGACGAAATGGTAAGAGAAATACTATCACTCGGGACCGATGAACAAAGTCCAGTGGCTAGCATGGATCGCACGGCGGCTCGCCAGCAGCGCATTTCCTTTCAGCATACCCCCAGTACCCCTGCTAGCAAGGCATATTCTTAGCATCACTAACCCACACTGCCCTTTTGGTGGGTGAACACAAACGGCCCGCGCTGTTTCATAAGGCTAGCCGCAGGATCATTGGACTTGGTAGGATTCGTGCCTCGGTACTGCATATTTCAACGTCACAATTTGGCCAACACAGCCATTCACAATTGAAGAAGGATTCAATAGGACGGGGCTCTTTTTCTCTGCGAATCCTGGTCTCTTGAGAACTCCAACTAGGTAGCATAGCCAGGCAGCAGGATCTGCCTTGCCCTGCCTACAATATCCGTGCCGCAATGACTTTATTGATCATAGCAAACGCCTGATGGTGCTTTCCAATACAAATGTATTTAACGATGGCACTGTTTGCTCACGATCCTTTGAATCTCTTTGGTGTTCTTATCCTTGATTTATTCCATCCAGAATATTGAGTCCTAGAATTTATCACCATCCAACAGGTTCTCGCCGCTTTGTCGCACCAAAGAACCATCATCTTATACAAAGCATTGAATACACTCTTAAGCTGGCCAAGATGTTGACAATCGCAGCAATCGCCTCGCGAGTCGTAGCAGTAAGTCTTGAGAAAAAAACAGCAATCCTCATCGGAGAACTAATCCATCGTCCCTCTATAGCTCTTATTCGGCGCAGTCGTCCTCGGCTTGTCCGTCACCCTCGCCAAGCAACAGAGGGAAGGCAGCCCACCCTCCGAGACATCTTTCGGAAGCTTCACGGGCGCCTTTGGCATCATCGCGTCTGGCATCGGTCTGGCCTCCATCTGGATCAGCATGATCTCCCCGATCACCACGCTGGTCCTGGACGCGCTGGCTTCCATCTTCTACCTGGCCGGCGGCATCGTGAGTTTCCCCCCTCCCCTTCATCACCACCACCTCTGCACATTCACGAAACTGACCTCGTTTTGTGATTCAAGGCCCTCGTCCTCGCCATGAAATCCGTCAAATCCTGCACCGCCACCGATAACGCCTCCGACGCCGCGCGCTTCAACAACAAGATCCTCAACGGCGGCTGCGTCACCGACGACAACGGCAACCCATGGTGCTATGTCGGCCGCGACGAGAACAGCGACGGCGTGCACCCAGACCTCATCGGCCGCTGCCAGCGCGCGCAGGCCGACTACGTGTTCGAGTTTCTGGGATTTATCGCCGCCCTCGGGCTCGTCGCCGTGTCGTTCTTGGCGTATAGGCGTGGCGGGATTAGGTCGTCGCGGACGTATGCTTAGAGGAAGTGAGAAATGGGGATGGGGTTGCGTGGTTATGGTGTTTGATGACGGTGCGTCCACATCGCGGGTGCAAGAATTTGGGACGGCCTGGTGGAAGGACGGACAATCTCGGTGACCATAAGAAATCATTGTTTGATACCCATAAAAATTGATAGTTTTTTCTGTACCCGGTTTGTATTTCGGGCGCGCTCTTAGTAGACGTGAAGTTTCGACCTGCTGTCTTTCAAAGTATACGCTAACGTTGGCAAGAACGTACCAAGATAGCTGTTTGCACCAGTGCGTGAATAGCCAGTATCCCGGTGAATCCATATTACATCTCTTTTAGGCCCCCCCCCCTAACACAATATCAGTCATTGAAATACACATTCGTTCTAATTGATTTTTATTTCTACATTAGCCAATCTAGCTCTGTCTAGCAGGGTCCAACTCGACCTTGTTGCCAGTGATCTCATCAATCTCGGCCAGGACCTCGGGGGTCAGCTTGTCGAGGATTTCCAGGGCCTTGACGTTCTCGACGATCTGCGAGGGCCGGCTGGCGCCCGTGATGACGGACGAGACGTTCGGGTTGCGCAGGCACCAGGCGAGGGCGAGCTGGCTCTGGGTGACGCCGAGCCTGTCGCTGACGGCCTTGAGCGCCTTGACCTTGGCGATGTTGCCGCGCCAGTCCTCGCCGCCGTACTGCGAGCGCATGAAGTCGGCGAAGCCGTCCTTACTGACGCCGAAGCGCGAGTCCGACGGCGGCGCGTCCACGGCCTCGTTGTACTTGCCGCTCAGCAGGCCCATCTTGATGGGGCTGAAGACGGTCAGCCCGAGCCCCACGCGCGCGTACAGCCGCTGGAACTCGCCCTCGACCTTTTTGCGGTCCAGCATGTTGTACAGCGGCTGCTCCACGATGGGGCCGATCATCTTGAGGTCCTTGGCGATGCCGACCGCCTCGGCGATCTCGTCGGCGCTCCACTCCGAAGTGCCCCAGTAGCTGTAGTTTATCAGCATCCATACTTAAAAACCCCGGTCAAGCGCAACTTACAATGCCATTCCCTTCTCGATCACGTAGTTGAAAGCGCGGACGGTCTCCTCCATAGGAGTCAGACGATCCGGCCTGTGTGCGTACACAATGTCGACGTACTGGAGGTCGAGACGCTCCAGCGAGGCCGTGAGACCCTCGATGATGTGCTTGCGCGAGAGACCGTGGTTGTTGACCAGGATCTCACCATTTACAGCTCCCCAGTTGATCTATCGGCGTATGTAAGTCCTTCTGCTGATCGTCCATTGATATGACATTGAATCTTCTCACCTTGGTGCTGATCACAAGGTCGCTTCTCTTCCAGCCATACTTCTTGATGGCCTTTCCCATGGCAATCTCCGACTTGCCGGCTGTGTAGCTGTGATTGATGAGTCAGTCCACGCACTGTTCATTTTCAATTGGTTGTATATAGACAAGACAAGACTTACTTCTCAGCCGTGTCAAAGAAGTTGACACCCAGGTCATAAGCCTGCTTCATGCACTCAAAGGTCTTCTCTGTAAGCCAGAAATATTACATTAGCCCAAGCATCCAAGCAGCAATGAATATACGGTCATATCATACCATCTTCAACATGACCACCGTAGGTGAGCCAGCCACCCAGGGCAATGGCCGAAACGTGAAGGCCAGAGTTGCCCAGTCGGCGGTAGACCATGCCAGTCTTTCTCGGTTCTTCCCAGGCCATGGCTGCGATTGACTGGATAGTAGTGGCACCCTAGTAAAGAGAGGCAAGGTTGGTGATAGCAAGGGAGTGGTCGATCACGCAAGAGTTTGACACAAAGACGTAAGAGTCGGATTGGCTGGCTACTTGGGCAGTGAAATAGACACAAAAATCAGAGAGAAAGAGAAAGCACAACATCTGCGGTCTGAAAGGCGTCATGGAGAAATTCTCGGAGTTGAATCCCCAAAACGGCGGAGCGGGGACTGGGCGGTTGGCCTGAGGTGGGGCATCTTGTATTGCGTGCTCATGGTCCGAAAGGCCGTCGGATTGGCTGACCATCTCGGTACAGCACCTGGATAGTCTCTTTTGTGAATTATTCGTTCAGATGGGGTGTGTTTACTGTGAACGGCGCTGGTTTTGCTGGCAAATACAATTGTGATGTTGCTCCAGAGAGGTCAAGAAGTACGATCCGCCTACATTATACAACGCTGGTATCAATTATTAGGAATGTCTACAACAAACGGCGGTTAAAGTGAATATATGCAGTTCTCGTCAACTCTGTATTGAATAACGGAAAAGACTCCTTGTCCCAATATCTCGAGCTAGACATGCAAATATTGTGTATACAGGCCTATGTCAAGAGACTTGCGTATCAATTGGCCCTTCGGACGACGCGATTTCTTTTGGCCGTTTGCTCAGGCGCTGGGGTCATGTTGTAGAAATCATCATGTATTCGTATTTTATCTTTCACATCTCATGATGGGGTTCCTTGCCATTCTTTCGTCGCATTAGTTCCCATTTCCTCGTTGTTATTTCGAATCTGCTCGAACACCATGCGCGTCAGTGGCGACGGCGTCCGAACGAGCGGCGTGCTAAAGTCTAACGGTGGCCATGACATCTGTTGGTTCTGTTGATCGAGCGAGTGATAATTAGGCGTCGTGGAGCCCGAGGCTCTAAGAATGTTGGTATTCGCCAAAATCTCCTCTAGTTCTGCCCACGCTGATGGGAGCAGCAGGGACCCAGCGAAAGGACTTCTGTTGGGGTCATGGGTAGTGTCTTCCGGCTGCTCTTCTATGCGTCCGCTGCTCTCCATATCCATTACCGGACTCGGTGTGATGGATGACATTCTGAGGTACAGCGATGCGACGAGTGACTTGTTGCCGCCACGAGACGATGAGAGTATCTTCTGAAGACCCAATAACACCTCTTCGACCTGGTCGGTCGAATTGACAGACATGTTGCTCTTGACGGCGTCAATGACTGCAGTGGCGATATCGTAGGTTTTGAACTCCATGGTCGGACCATGCGCCTCAATGGCAGTTTTTGGGAGATGTGACATGAAGCTGAGGAATTCTTTGGCAATGCGAATGGGACTGCTTGCCATGGTGGCGACACCAAACCTGACAGCTGCGCGCCACAAGACCGCGCGCATCCATTGACGAGTAACAAAAATATCTGCTTTCTGGACATCGTTGCTTGAATCGTAGTCTACTTCGACGGCAGTGTCTTGGAGATGATCCTGCAGCAGTCCCAGGCAGCCTCTTGCGGTCGAACTCAAGTTGGACAGATCCGAATCGGAATTCTGCAGTATATCAAAGATGCCGGACTGGTCGAAGATCCAAAATAGATTGACCAGCTTGAGAAAAGCAGGTAGCACATGGGCCTGGTCATCACCGATGGGCGTAGGTAATGCGATGACTGGTTTCAAAACCACAGGGAGTTTATGGAGCATGGCAACTCCTCGCTCTGTGACGAATAGCAGCCACAGCACACGCCGCCGCATTTGCTGTTCCGCCTCTGGCAGCCCTTCATAAGATGATTCCCGCTCCAGCCGCATCATCTGAGAAATCGTGATTGCTTGCCTCAAGTAGAGAAGACTCTTACCACCTCCCGGTGTCTGGTTCTCATGGTATATGTGTAAAAAGAAGGCAACCCGTAGGCCGTCCAGGCTCATTTGGTTGTCATGATCTTCCAAGCTCGTGCGTGGTACCTCATCAGACGAGAGCGTTTCCAGTCGAAGTTGCGCAATTGTGGCCAGGCGGATGGTGGTAGCCAGCAGGTGCGAAAGAGGTGCATTGGAGGCCAGGCCACGAGTCAGCTCATCCACATTGACTATGGGCCATATCGGATAGAGTCTCTGTCGATAGATCTCGAGAGCATGAGGGAGGCCGGTAGTTTGCTGCGGATCAGGTTCCACAGACTCAGCTGAGTTGAAGTGATATGTGCCTGGCACTTGGATATCAATGGGCAAATCGCCTTGGCCACTGTCGTGTGATAACGCGGCCGGCGGTGCAGTTTGCGCTGCAGATATCTTTTGTATCGTCTTGGCACGCAGAGTCCTCGGGCCTCGGGTCGCCTGGAGGCGCTTAAAGGTACAGGCAATCCCGCTTGCGACGCACCCACGACATGGCGACGTCTCGGAGCATTTGACCTTTCTGATTTTGCAAGCATCACAGGCGCGCTTCACGAGATTCGTCCTTGGTGCGGATTTTGCCTTGCTGTTTGGCATGTCGTCTTATTGGGTGAAAACCGCGAGGTCAATCGTTTACCATGTACAGGACAGTGATCCAGACAGGAGACGAACTCCTCGTCCGTGGCTCGATGCTGTAGCTCAAATGTCGGTCTTCACGATCTTGGGACGACAATTGGGGTCATGGCGGAGCGAAGAGGCCGCAACATGGCGACAGCCGGTAGTCCAGATTCCTGTAGCAGGTCGTGCTCCTGCCAGATGCCCAGGAAAGTATTATTCACAATCACTAAGTGATCTTCTCAAGGAGTCATACTGTTGGATGCGTGTCGCAGAGGAGCTCGGCGAAGGACAAAATCGCTGTTCTAGGACCATCCAGTCGAGGCCGATCCATCAAAAGGAGGTGTAAAAGGAAGGAGAACATTGTAATTGATGGGATGAAGGGTTCTCTTCAGTGTAGCCTGTAGACACTCGGAATACCACCATTTACAGCACCCTACCGCCTAACCTGTACATAGGCCCCCACTAGAATACAGACGAAAAACAGGGGCCTCGAACGCTTTCCGACCCACATGGCCGATCGCGTCATCCTCGTTTCCCCGCATTGATGTCTGGTCGTGCTACTGTGGGGCATTTTACAGGACATCGAACAGGGGTCCAACAACTCCAACGATGATCCAATATTCACGGCGAAAATCATCTCAAAACGGTCCGGAGTACTTATTTGACATTGCTCGTTTTCGCAGAACCTCATCCAGAGTTGGTTGGATGAACATTATTCTATTGAAACACCATATGTCTAGTAAAGAAAAAACACATTCGGATGGAGAGCCCGTCTGGCTCAACGTCTCGCTCACAATCACATCTATCAACTTCGGGAAACTCCATTGGCCCCGATCTCACGTCGCGCTCAATGTTCGTTCTCCCGGCTTCTTCCCTCCACGTCCTTCACTCCATCATCCAGACGCTGTATATTCTCTATCTGTTGACAATGAGAATCTTCGGATGATTTCTTGTCTTTCCAATTATAATCGCTGGCGCCTGGCCCGCTCGGGTTGCGGAGGTGTGCTCTTTGGTCGCGCCAAAGTCGTGTCTGCGCCCAGTTTTTGCCTAGGTTCGATTCACTGTCTCCCTGTTTTTGCCACATGGCAATGTGCCTATTGCGCATGAATTCCGCGGGTCCGTATTGTAGGAACTCAAAGGCATAAAACTCTCGACCGCTTGAAGATGTCCGCAAACGGATGCAACCGAATTGATCATCAAAGGCACCTTCTCCGGCCAACCACATGGGCCAGCTAGGCGAAGGAGCCCTTGCCATAAGCTCTCTGACGACATATAGGTCCAGGTCCGGTGGGCACTCGAATGGCACGGGCGGCAATACACACATCCTCCGGAGCAGCCACAAAAGCTCGCTTGGGGGGTTCATACCTCCGTCCGGACTGAGCACATCCATGAGCCAGCGCATTATCTGCAGTGGAGGCTCGTGGCCAAGTACTAGCCAGTTGCTGATCCTTGAGTATTGGATCTTCAACGTACCGCGACAGTCCTTGCGACATCTTTTTCTGTATGCTCGCTTGTAGTCGACCGCAGTTGGGTGTAATTCTGTGTCGATGCGGTGGCCGCAGTTGTGGTAGTCCTTGTTCTTGCGGTAGCAAGAGACACATTCTTCGCCTTCATATTGGTAGCGCCTGCGTAGCTCGCGAGTGCAGCTGTCGCAATATGAATGCGGGCAATCCAACTTGGTGAAGAGATCTCTGACATCGATATATTCCTTCCTGTTCAGGAGCAACTAGTCAGTGATTTGTGTACGTGACAAGATGTCTTCTTATCTTCCATCCGGGCTTGGAGAAAATCTCAGATGAGACCAATGAGGTGCAGGATTGAGGTAAGAAAGTATGGGATACTAACCGGCACATTTTACAGATGGTCGCTGGTTCAGAGCGACCAGCAGCTACCATTTGAGCTCGAGTCACAGGTATATATCCCTGAGTTGATGGTTCGGAATTGACTGGCGCAATCATCCGTAGGCCCGGACCGTTAGGTGATGACCAACTTGTCGTTGGGATGTTGTGCTTTTCCCAGAAAAGCTTCGATCGAGCATTATAACTCGAGAGCCGAAGCTCCTCTCGCCTTTCAACACTCCGAGCACGAAAAGCCGCGACGCTTCCCAAGATTTCTTCCCCATGAGAATTGCCAAATTTTAGTCTCATCTGTATGGGCAGATGATACTTGTTCGAGGCCTCATCGGTATTGGGCATGATGAGCGGGTTACCGGTACAGTGTCCAGATCTGTAGTCAACTAGACTCATAATTTGGTCAGCAACTGTTGCTCAAAAACGAGAGAAGGCGGATAGAATGAGAGATACCTGGTAATTAGATGAATTCTGAGAAGATCGGACTAAAATGAATGCCGAGAGAGAAATATTATGATCGTGATTGTAGATCGTTCGTTCCGAGGTGTTTGAGCGTGAACGTTGAAGAGTGCAAGTGGTTGATTAAACCGGACTGCAGAGAAGGCCTTTCAAAGGCGTATGCAGTCGTGGTGATGAAGATTGGATAAAGTCAAGATGAATTTGGATGAGGTCGGGATATAGTTGGGAGGAAATGTGGTTGATGCCACTGGTGGACGATGCCTGTTCCGCAAGCAGCTCTCCTGCAGCTGCAATGACGGCGTCAATTGCGCGGTCGAACAGAGACATAGGCAACTCGATGACAATATGAAAAGGGAGGGATGATTCTGTAGATGCCTTTCAACAACAGAGCAGAAACAAGAGTAACGGTGTCTACTTGCTCTCGTGTGGAGGCAAAGGTGCGTAAATGCGAATTCTATCGCCAAGATGAAAAGGTCGTCCGAAAAAGCAGCGTGTTATAATCCACGATGACCGCTCGCTAGTAGTGGCTATGGGTATACGGAATGATGATTGGAAGAGAATGAAGGATGAGAATGAGGTGGGCGGCTGTAAAGAATATTGGGATGAGAACAGTGAAGAGCTGCTGCAGTCCCTGTGGTGTGATGTTTTGGACTGGATGGTCTGGATGCTCAATGTACAGGGAAAGGACAACAAAAGGGGCCAGAGCACGTAGAGATGGAGGAGCGGAATGATGGAAGGAAAGAAGAACGCGAGACAGGGGAAGGGGCGAGTCGAGCAAGAGGATGTGGGAAGGTACTTATTTGGGATTGGCGCAGCAGAATGTTCTGGGTCGGGTCTTCATCAAAGGAAGCCGTCACCAGGCACAAGAAGTTGCTGCATTGCGTTTGACTTCCGTCCGGCAGAAGGTTCATGATAGTATATTCTATCCGAAATGAGACTCTTGCAGACGTGCGTAAAACCGGATTGCATATACACCTTAGGGACAGCATTGGTCAGCTGGGACAACACCTCCACCCCTCCGAATACAAATGCGCAAAGGTTTACCTACCTAGGTAGGCTCTGAGATGCCTCACATCGTATTGGGAATCATAAAGTGGACATCAAAATATGTTAGATTCATCAATGTACCGCCCCGAACCACATCACAGTGAATTGCGTAGTACCCGCTGTTGTATTCACTATTGCAGGACACACTGAAGACACTGCACTGCGCTTGCCGATGAGCATTGCCGTCGTTTCAAGTTGTCGTTGGATATATGATCATGTTTCTTTAATTTTCTTTTTCATACTAATGATCTAGCTGGTAAAATAGTTCGAGTTTGCTCCTCCTGCTCTGTTCGTCTCCGTGGTGGGGTTTCTTCTTTCTTGCCTCAACTCGAGTCCAGACAACTTTGGAATCATGACAGGCGCTGCAAAGCTCTTTCCGCCTTTCCTCTGAGAGTACGTTAGAATTGGGTCAAACTTCCGCCGGTTCTAAGGGACCACTTACCACCTAACCTAGCTAATGCGAGGCTACAACCTTATCAGTTGCCGTATCCAATGGTCCTTGAAATCGGGTATTTTAACTCTCAGATGAGTGTCTTCGGATATAACTCTGGTGCAAGAAGATCTTTTGCCCTTTCCAGGAGTATCTTTTCGATTACTGACAACTTCTTTGACGAAATTTTCCTCGATTCCAAGAATTGATTCGGACCTCTGAGCCTAGAGTTGAGGAGTCCGCAGGTACAATATCTGGTAATTTGGCTCCGAGCTGCCGCGGGAACTTCAACTGTTTCTCTGCACCTACCTCCAACTGCACATCGTCGGAAAACTGGTGGCTGCCGCCAGGGACAAAGCAACTGAAAGGAATTTCCCGAACCGGCCACACTCATTTCGTCATCAAGCTTTCGCCCACCGGCGGCAGAAGCATCGACTTTTTTTTTTTTTTTGCTCGCCATCATGCCTACTTCGGCGTCACGATAGTTCCTAGCCGAGCGCCTGTGCACATCTCCGGCCATCGATGTGTCGCTAGTGCCGGACATGACGAGAATTCGGCCGCCTCTTCTCCAACTGCTAATGTTGCTCGGGAGTTTCTCGGTGTTGAAGAAGAGTACAAGCATACCTTACGGCCGTAAGAAGCTCTGGTAACGATGAAGCTACCGCTGAAATTCGATGAGTTCTGTCTTCGGGTGTTGTCGACTGAAGGCCTTATTCGTCGGCGATGGATGGGATCGAGTTCGAATGCTGACTGTCAAATATAAGCCGAATGCTAACCCCTTTTTTTTTTCTTAGATAAGCTATGTGTTGTGAGAATTATCGGTTCGGTTTTAGTTGCGCTTCTGTTGAAGTAAACGAACCACGCAAAGAGTAGTGCTGCGCAATACAGGATTCTCCCTCGGTGAGAACCTACCGCGGATCGAAACGACGCCAGTTGTAACAGACGAATTACCCATTCCTCTGCCAATGCCTTGGATACTTTGCTGAGCAGTCTGAGGGCTTGAACTTTGATATTGTCCTCGTCGAGAACGTACTGACCGAAGTCACCACGGCTCGAAAACCCGACGGGGACTAACTTGCTCCCCTCTCCCTCTCCTCTCGGCCGCTTTGGTCTCAGCCACCAAGTCGTCGCCCAACATCCGCTTAGTCGTCGTGTAGAACGAGGGGTGCCAACGCTCACCGTGGCCTCGCATTGACACGGTATATCAGGTGACGCCTCCTTCCTGCAGGTACTGCACGTAGGGCCCCCTAACCCAGGCGCTACCAGTATCTCCGTCGGCAGAGAAGACATTTGTCCTCAAGATAGAATTTGGTGCTTGGATGGGAGCAGTCCAATGTCTCCACTGGCCGTCCTGATGAATGCCATCCCGACTTCTTGCTGCGATGCAGACGGAGGCCCACTTCGTCGCGTCCAGTAGAGCCAACTGTAAATGAGGTTGAAGTTGGGCCCCATGATTGTACTGGAAATATACGTCGCAGCCAATAATGTACAGTCTGTGCAAAATATATTTCTTCATGCACAAGGGCGTCAAAAAAGTAAACGAAACCAGACCACCTTGATTCGGGGACAGTGGCCTATTTTACTTGGAAAGCACTCCCAGTCGACCTCCGGATCAGACCACCTGGCATAGTAAAGATCCGATGAAAGCCGATGCATATGACGCTGCTATCTCATCGGTGGCTTCAGCCACGGCGTACTGAGAAGGCAGTAGGAATAACCTCGTCTGGTGAGTCAGACTTCCATAGGACACACTTTGTATTTACAAATACACGAGCTTAGGTTGCTATCGCTGCCTGTGGACAACCAAGAGGTTCAAAGGAACAAGGGCCGAGTTGCAAAAGGGTTTGTGGCTGTTCAGCCTCAACTGCGGACTTCCTAGTCCTCCGTAAGGTTTCGGGAAACAACATAAGGGTCCTTCGGAAGGGGTCTTGCGCATATGCAGGGTCCAAATCTACCTAATGGGAATGAGAGATTTGGACCCTCGGTCGTGTCGCCTTTGTTGCACTTTGCGCCGACATTCTTCGCGGCTTTCATCCGGATCAGCTTATTCGGGCCTCCAAACTTAACATCCGCCTGATATTGACTATGGTGCGTGAGGCACATGGAGCAGAAATCGAGCAGACATCTCTCTGATGGTAGATGTACCCCAGGTATTTCTCTTAGGCCAAGCCGATGGTTTCCACCCCAAACCGCGAGTATAAACGTATCAGATGAAATTGACCGGGTAGGCACACACACTGAATCACCATTTACACATGCAACTATCGGCACACTGTGTCTGGTCGGGCTTGGGGTCCTGACTCCCATCGCCATCGTCTTTCTGTTCCTGCAATTCAGCCGGACGGTCTTTCCACCACCTCGTCATCCACGTCTTGGACACGGTCTTTCCAGGAGGCGTCCGACTCGCCAGAATAGAATTGATGGCAGCGCGGCAGCTCTTGTGCGTGACTGGAATGCCAGCTTTGTGGTTTGCTACCATCCAGGCGTGTACCCCTTTATTCTCCTCGGCCGTGAGCAGAGTCGGCCGTCCCTTGGGCTTTTCATCCTTGATCGGCGGTTTCCCTTCGCGGAGCCGCTTCATCTGTCGCGCGACGGCTGACCTCCCACCGCTGTTTGGAAATCTCGCCTGCGCCTGGCGTATAGAGAATGGAGACGCGTAGGGAGAGTTTGCTGGCTTGGCCAGACTGGCTCTCTGGGCTGTTGCGCGCTTGTTCTTTGTGGCAAAGGCCCATCTAGCAGCTTCCAGTCCGGCAGGAAGCCGAGATGGGTCTTTTTGAGTAGATCCCGTCTCGGGAGCTTCTGGCACGGGTTGGAATACTGTGTTGGTATAGCTGTCACCCATGGCGTCGAGATGTTCTTGTTGAGCCGGGCCAGCCAGTGAATGAATGGCAGACGCGTTTGTGTCTGTCCCCCCTTTTTTAAGCCGCTCCAAGAGTTTTGATCCTCGAGAGACAATGGTACTCGAATCCTTGGATCTAAGCAATTCGTGTCGCGTGACTAGGATCGAAATGGCGATCCGGGAATATAAGTAAAAAGACCTGAGCTTATACAACCAGTCAAGCATGAACAGTATCTTCACGATCGCATTTCGTTGTTCACCAACTGGATAAACTTCAAGGCCCCAGGGGGGGAGTTTCGGTAGGGTAGAGCACGGACCATAGCTGCTTCCTAGGGGTCCTACCGCAGCCATCGGCTTTTGCGCCTTAGCACGAAAATTGCCATAGCATGAAGTAGGAACCTTGAGGGTAGCTACGAACGAATACACAATCTCATGGTAAAGAGCTTCCTCACTTCAGCTCTTACTGCTCCCTCTTTATCTAATAATACATCTCTTCGCCGATTTGTCTGCCCATCATGAACGCCAACGAGACTCTCGCGTCGAGTCTCAGCTTCATGACAGACGCGGCACATCTGATCGCGCAGACAGCCCCAGAGACTTCAGCCTATCTTATGAGCCAGCGGAATGCCCTCATGTTCCACAGCGACCTGGAACAGACAGATGCACAACGGCAACGTGTGTGCGGCTCATGTGGCCATGTCATGATCTTGGGATCGGGAGATCTCATCAAAGTGCAAGGCGAGAGGGCATTCCACAAGAGGCATAGTCGCAAGACAGTCAAACCAGCACAGTCCAGACCTACTGGAGGTATGAAGCACAAGATCTTGACCTGCGTTAAGTGTGGCAGCTACACGGACGTCAAGCTGCCAGAAGCTTCCAGCATCTCGCGGGATCGCATCAAGTTAAAACAGGCGGCCAGAAAGAAGGGCAAGATACAGCCAGTCGCCAAACATGGACCACCAGAAATCATAGAACCTCCGCCCAAGATAGAGACCTTGTCGGCAAATGCAAGCAGCAAAAAGAGGGCAAAGAACCGGAAACAGGGACTTCAAGCTCTGCTGCAACAATCGCAATCTTCGGCACCCAAGAGCGGCTTTGGTTTGAACTTGGCGGATTTCATGAAGAAATAATCCGCGTTCGGCCAGGCCTAGCATGAACAACAGCCATATCACCCATTCTATCATTTCACTTGCTGGACTGGGAGACTCGAAATCTTCACGATTTGCAAGTCGCTAATAGTATTGTAGCGGGCATGCCTGTTCGAGCGTCATTTCAACCTTTGGGACTCATGCTCTCGCGAACGATAAAAAGGCATGAGTAAGCTGGACAAAAAGGGCAGGAATATTCTCGAATCGGCCAAGCGACTCTTCGCCGCCCAGTCATCAGCAGTCCCTGCAGTCTGGCCAAGATAGCGGATCGGCTTAGTGAGCTTCAGCGCCTTCGTCATAGGCGGCCAGGCGATTGCCCCGCTAAATGTGCCCGACCCCTCCAATGCCCCTCCAAAATTTTTAATCGGCCAACACCGCGAAGGCCCAAAACCCCGCGACAGCGTCGAGTTTTGCGACAACTCCAAGAATACCATCTACACATTCGATCCATATACCAGAGAAACAATATGTCGGCCAACGGAGAACATGTCCCCCTTCAAGGCGCCTCTGCGCCCGAGTTCTTCGAGTCTATTGGCAAGAAGGCCGACCAGCTGAACGGAACCACCAACGGCCAGGACGATGAGGCCGAGCCCAAGGCAGTCGAGCAGATCGAGTCGCTATGCATGAACTGCCACGAGCAGGTACGTGGAACTATATAGCCATGGTCTCTTCGTGCAGACACTTACATCCGTCGATACAGGGTGTTACGCGAATGATGCTGACCATGATCCCCTACTTCCGCGAGGTCATCGTCATGTCTTTCTCATGCGACAAGTGCAACTTCTCAAACTCCGAAATCCAGGCTGCTGGAACCATCCAGACCCGCGGAACCCGATACGAGCTCCGACTCACCGACATGGCAGACTTTGAGCGCTCAGTGGTCAAGTCTGACTCGGCTGTCATCAAGTTCATTGAGCTGGACGTCGAGGTCCCTGCTGGTCGCGGCCAGCTCACAAATGTCGAGGGTCTTCTTACAACAATCATTGACGACCTGGAACTTGGCCAGGAGGCTCGCAAGGAGCAGACTCCCGAGATCTTCCCCAAGGTTGCAGAGATCATTGCCAAGGGCCGATCTATGCTTGCCGGGGAGTCGTTCCCCTTCAGAGTCTCTGTGGATGACCCTGCCGGTAACTCGTGGATCGCGCCCGATATGAAGGATGGTGTTGGCAAGTGGGCCAAGAGAGACTACATTCGCACTCCAGAGCAAAACGAAGCCCTCGGTCTTGGTCACGTTGAGTCTGTGATCGATGCCACACAGACGACGGAGGAGGAGGACATTGTTCCCGATCAGGTCTATGCCTTCCCTGCAACATGCCCAGGCTGCATGAAGCCGTGCAGTACGAACATGAAGATGGTGGATATTCCTCACTTCAAGGCTGTCGTTCTCATGTCAACAGTGTGCGAGGAGTGTGGATACCGATCGAACGACGTCAAGACTGGTGGAGAGATTCCCGAACTAGGAAAGAAGATCAGCCTGAAGGTCGAGTCCAACGTCGACTTGGCTCGCGATATTCTCAAGAGCGAGAGCTGTGCACTCGAATGTCCAGAACTCAGCCTATCGGTCAACCCCGGTACTCTTGGTGGTCGCTTCACCACTGTCGAGGGTCTCCTGACCCAGGTCCGAAACGACTTGCATAACCAGATTTTCGAGGCAGGCGATGGTGGTGACTCGTTGGCTTCCACCGAGAGATCAAGGTGGACCGAGTTCTTCGAGGGCTTGGACGCTGCCATTAGCGGCGACAAGAAGTTTACAATCATCTTGACCGACCCCCTCGCTTCGAGTTACGTCCAGAAACTGGTCGACCCTGACCAGGAGGATCCCCAGATGACGACTGAGGACTACCAAAGGACAGAAGAGGAGGAGGAGGACCTTGGTCTCAAGGATATGAAGACTGAGGGGTACGAGGAGGAGCACCAGAATGCCACCACCAACGGCACTTCATGATTATGACATTGGACTGAGCGGCATGAATCAAAAGTTTGGGACGTGATTTTTAGAGCATAGATACCTGGTCAGAGATAAACATTGATGGTTTATTTACAGCATATGCATTTGGAAAGATAAGAGGGAGCGTCTCTGGTGCAACTGTGATGATGGCTACCTGCGAGCTGTCCTACAACCACCAACATCGAGCCCGCACTGCACTTCCATATCACATCACTTGATCATGAAAATCCAGCCAGGTGAGACAATTTAATACAAGACTCGGATAGGTGGATGATTTACGAATGTTCATATTGAGATGTATTCACGCATCGACTCGCTGCATCAATCCTCATGACAGCCAGAGGCAAATTTGCGAGCATCGATTCGCAAGGACTGCCAAGGCAATCAAACACTGTTCCACAGCCAAGATCCTCTGTCTACCAACCATGACCGTACCTTTTATTTGACCACCTCGTAATGGCCAAGATGGCGTAACAGAAGCAAACAGGGTTTTAAGAGTTCTGAACCGCCAAGTAGTTTAGATACATGAATTGCTTTTTGTCTGTTTCGACAGGAGATTATAGCTTGGCGTAACTCCAGTGACTTGAACAAGGGAAAGAGCAGCTATAACTTATTTCATGATAATTTACCTGTTCACTTGGAATATTGCGCTGAGCTTAGTAAGTGTATTTCCTTGACTCTGAGATGTTGCTGGATGATAACCTCGGAAGTTACTTGTTTCCAACCGCCTTACCTACCTAGGCTCTGTTAGTATAGCTACGGCATCAGCTTCAATAACCTGCGGCTGTCCGCCGAGGCACAAGTTTTAGTATAGTATGATTAAGCTCTATTATCCACCAACGAAAGACGAGATATGACACGCCCCCATGATGACCGCCAAGCTCGAAATGCCGGCAAACCCCCCTGTTACCCCATACTTTGCCCCAGTTTCTTAATTCTCCGTAACCCAAATGGATCTGCATCCTCCGAGAGCTGAGCCTAGCTATCATTTCATGTGAGTCTAGACTTTGAACTGACTGACAAGCTGGGAATATGTATAAATATACGGGTAGGAGCGGTTACAAAATGGAGTTTCTGGCTTTTGGTTTCTGCTCAAGCAAGTCCCAAAGAAGACTCCCAGCTTGACATATACTATCATCATGGCCTTGAAATCCATCCTAACACTGCTCCTCGCGAGCGCCACGGGCGTGCTGGCCGCGAGCCGGACGACGCCGCCGTCGGGGTGCCTGCACGTCGCCAAGTCGGGCGGGACCTATACCACGTTCCAGGCGGCCGTGAACGCGCTGTCGACGTCGTCGACGGCGGACCAGTGCATCTTTGTCGACCAGGGCACGTACACGGAGCAGGTCTACATACCCGCGCGCTCGGCCAAGCTGACCGTCTACGGCTACACGGCCGACACAACGGGCTACGCCGGCAACAAGGCCATCATCACGTACAACAACAATGCCGCCAGCGCGGGCAGCAACGACGCCAGCGCCACAGTGCGCGTCTGGTCGGATAACTTTAAGATGTACAACCTGAACATCATCAACTCCTGTAAGTCAAACACATAATTCAAGCGTGGTCATCGTCGGGGCTTCCTGCTTATAGTGTGTGACCAGACGGCAAGGGATCCCAGGCCCTCGCCCTCAGCGCCCAGAGCTCGGGCGGCTACTACGGCGTGTCCCTCTACGGCTTCCAGGACACGCTGCTGGCCAACGAGGACCAGCAGTACTACAAGAAGTGCCAGATCACGGGCGCCACCGACTTCATCTTTGGTCAGCGGGCGCAGGCCTGGTTCGAGGCATGTGACATTCGCGTCCGAAACGGAGGCTACTATATTACCGGTCAGTCTCATCTTCCATAATTCCAACCGGACATGTCCTGTAATCGATATATGCTCATCGTAACACCACAGCCAACGGCCGCGACTCGAGCAGCAACCCGTCGTACTACCTATTCAACAACTGCAACATCGCCGCGGCCTCGGGCGAGTCCGTGTCGAGCCGGACGTACTACCTGGGCCGGCCGTGGCGGACCTACGCGCGCGTCGTGTTCCAGAACACGGCCATGTCCGCCGTCGTGCGCACCGAGGGCTGGACCGTCTGGGACTCGAGCACCGACACGTCGACGGTGTATTACGCCGAGTATAATAACTCTGGCGACGGCGCCACGGGACCTCGTGTCAGCTGGGCCAAGACGCTCTCGTCTGCCGTGTCGATTTCTACCGTGCTGGGGAGCTCGTACTCCAGTCAGGGGTGGTATGACTCGACGTATTAGGCTCCCAGGGCGTGGGTGCTTATATGGTATTGGGTTGGTTCACTTCGTGTATATAGTTATAGGGGCAATGATATATGAACGTTTCCAATGTTTTTATTCATTTTTGACTTATTATCTATAATCTTCCCCACCGAGGTCTATACATCTAAGCCTCGGTGACGGCAATGCCGGTGATATCTCCCAGCTCGGGGAACAGGACCGTCTTGGTCTTGGTCTTGAGGTCGACGGCGTAGACGCCGCCGGCCAGGTCGGTCACGTAGGCCCGCTGGGCGCGGCGGTCGAGCGCCAGGCCGATGGTCTCGTGCAGGCGGACAGCCAAGATCTCGCGCTCGGCGTCCTTGGGCGCGACGTCGCCCAGCCGCGCCCGGTTGAGCGAGTTGCCCCGGGGCGGGTCGCCGCGGTCCGTCCAGTACAGCGTCTCGGACTCCTCGTCGTACTCGAGGTCGATGCACTCGGGCAGCTTCTCGAAGACGACCTCAATGGCGCTAGGGCGGTCCATGGGCGCCCGGAAGATGCGCCCCTGGCCGCCCTTGGACGGGCCCTTTTGCGTCCAGTAAAAGTACCCCCGGGCCTCGTCGACCGTGATGCCGACGCACCACCGCAGCATGTCCTTGCGGTCCTCGTCGGTCGAGCCCGTCGAGAGCAGGACCTCGACGCCCGAGCCGTCCAGGTTGCAGCGCATGACCTTCATGCCCTCGCGGTCGCACCAGTACAGCTTTTGGGATTTCGCGGCCAGGGTGAGCTGCTTGGGCGTAAAAACGCCGACGGTGCCCGAGGGGACAATGGTGGTCCGGCCGGAGCCGTCGAGGTTGGCGCGCTCGATGGAGCCGTCGTTGGACTTGAAGGTCGGGCCCATGTTGGTCCAGTAGATGTGGCCGCGGGCGTTGTCGATGGCGATGCCGTCGGGCATGGTCTTCATGCCGCCGATCACGGTGCGCAGGTCGCTGCCGTCCGTGTTGCACGACGCGATGCGGCCGTTGTCCTGGTTGGGGAACTTGGACAGGTCCGTGTCCAGGATGTAGAGACGGGGAAGTGCTAGCGAGCCCATTTGTTTGTTTGATTCTAGTAGAGAGGTATAAAAGTAATTGTTGTAAAATGTAATGTAGTAAAAAGCAGGTATAGTAGTATATGGGGGTATCAAAGTCTTGGTCAAGTATATACAGATGAAACGCTTATATTTTACAGTGTATGTACAATGGAGATGGAGTCAACAAACCGAAGGCGTGCCACGGGCTATTTAAGAGCAATCCGTGAGGCCAACAATGTCATCACCTACCTAGTTGCCGCCTGGGTCTTGAGAAGACGGAGCTTCCGTTGAGGCAAAGCGACGGGCGATTTGCGGAGCTTGTTCGGACTTAGCATCCACGGATTGATACGCGCGTTTTGAGCGCGAGGCCATGGGAGCAGAGCGAAGAGACTCAGCCACGTGAGCGTTGCTCCTGGCAATGGGCAAAAAGAGCGAAAGGGATGGTGGGAAATTTCACTGTCTGGTCTGTCGCATTATCGTGGCCATGAAAAATAAATGTGGCTCCGAGACTCCGGAGCAGTGGGAGCGGAGCCCCAGTCCCATAGAAAATATTTATGGGGCTTCATCCCGAGGCTCTCCGACCCACCGCGGAATTGGATCGCACTCTTATTTCACACGGACGAGAACCACTGGAACTCGGGGCTCCTCAAACTTGATCTACGCGCGAAGGGGGGTTTTTTGACGATCCACACTTGCCGTACCCATTCGCTTGGTACTGTTGTCGATCTCGCCGTTTTTTATTCCCATTTTTCCTCTTTGTCAGCGCGCGTTCCGAGCACGTTGCACTGCTACCGCCACGTATTATTCTACGACCCGGATGGGCAATCTTTGAAACGTGATGTCAAGTTCTTGTTTTCAGCGGTGAGTTTGAATGAGTGGGAATATTCACAGGTAGTCCATTCAAAATTTGTGGTCAAATTTCATGCTTCATGCCGTGGACATTTGGTGGTCTCATCATGGACCCAGGGGAAATCAGCATGAACACACGTGTGAGGGTCATGCCAGAATTGATGCCCAACTGTAAATGAATGGTTATGTAGCTCAAAGATTCCAAACTGACTTTTATTGGACATTTGAAGTTCATCTCGCCACATTTCGGACTTAGTGGTACGTGCCTTTGACATACAAGTTATTGTGAGATGGTTCGGCAGCAGGCAATGTAGACACGAGCATGCAATCGATGGTAGACTGTATGAGTGGAATGAACATGGTTTAAACTTTATTCGCTTATAAACATCAAGTTATTATAGTATCTATGACTTTTGATCCTTCTTGGCACTCTCGGCATACGAGTCCCAGTCCCTGCGCACGTTCAGCAGCCTGACCAGCTCCTCGTCCCTCTGCTTGGTCAGATCCTTGTACTCGCGGCCGGCGAGGGTGCTGTAAGTGCCGTCAATGTACTTCTTCTTGAGCTCCTCGTCGACCACGGGGTCGGTGGGCGCCCACCAGGTCTGCAGGGGCCCCAAAAGGTGGTTCGCAAAGTGCTCGATGCCGTGCTCTCCACCTCCGAGGTGCATGAGCAGACTGGGGCCCATGATGCCCCAGCGCAGGCCGGGACCGTAGGAGACGGCGTCGTCAATGTCGCTGACGCTGCAGATGCCCTCCTGCAGCACGTACATGACCTCGCGGATCAGCGAGGCCTGCAGGCGGTTGGCGACGTGGCCGACGACCTCCTTCTTGACGTGGATGGCCTTCTTGCCCATGTTCTTGTAGAACTCGAGGGCCGTGTCGATGACGGACTGGTCCGTCTGCTTGCCGCCGACGACCTCGACCAGGGGCATCAGATGCGGCGGGTTGAAGGGGTGGCCGATGACGAGCCTCTGGGGTCTCGATTCGGGCTTCATGCCCTCCTGCATGGAGGAGCAGGTAAGACCGCTCGAGCTTGAAGAGATGATGGCCTCGGGCTTGAGGTGGGCGGCCATGTCGTTGAGGAGCTTCTGCTTGAAGTCGAGGCGCTCGGGTCCGTTCTCCTGGACAAAGTCGACATCCCGCAGGGCCTCGGCCATGTCGGTTGTGAAGATGACGTCCTCGGCCTTGGCGGAGGTGTTTTTCAAGAGGCCAATGGACGACAGGACGGGCAGGGCATCCTGCACTTGCCTGCGCAGGGAAGCCTCTGCTGCTGCGTTGATGTCAAAGGCCTTAACCTTGAGGCCCTGGGCGACGAAGAGTGCGGACCAAGAGGCACCAATGGCACCACAGCCGATGATGGCGACGCTCTTGATGGAAGACATGTTATTGGATGATATATTTTGACTTGTTGTTGAGTGTATTTGCTGATTATGGAATGCTTTGGGGTATCAGAACAAGATGCCGAAAAGATGAAATAATGCTGGAAATGGGTATAGTAATGGGATAGCTGTTTAGACAATGATGAAACATAACACACAAATCGCGGAATGGGAGCCGGGTTGCTTGATATATACTTTATACTGAGACTATGCTGGCGGGGGTCTTTTGCGGGATGTACAACGAGACCTACACGGAGGGCCTGGAGCCACTGTCGATGCGGGGCTAATTGATTAAAGGTTTAAGGCCTCGGCGCGCGAGAAAGACCTGCCGCTCAGGCACACAGACACGGGGTATACGAAGAGGATCCAGGGTGAAGCTTTACGATGGGCGGAACTGCGATGCCCGGAAGAGCTCCGAGGATTTTGGGGGAAGAGACCTGGGAATGACGTCGCCCCACCCGGGATATAGCGTGCACTAGAAGACGGAAGAAACCACAGAACAACAAAAACAGTCTACAAAAAAAGAAACAACAGACCAGAACAAGACACAAGCATTTCGCTCACTCACTAGGATCGCCACTAAAGGGATTTGAGCTTCACGACTCAAGTCTTCGGTGTTCGTCGTTTGGGCGGATCGGAGAGTTCAGGAACTTCTAGTGATGCATCCCTGGCGGAAATGACGCCAGCTATCGGTCAGCCAAGAGGGCCATTTTTTCTTCCAGAATTCTTCTTCAGCCCTATGAAGTCTTCTCCATTTTTACAACCAATGGCGCTACGTCTCAGGCTGCAGTTTGCAAATCGGGTTTAGTTCTGATCAAAGCTCTTTGGAAATTCTAGAGCCCACGACGGAATGAAAACCGCGCCAGGAGTGGAGAAAATCTGCCAGCGAGCGATCGCCTTTTGCGCCCCTCCCGCCTCGATAATGCTTCGACTCTCTCTGCCAATGCAAGCCATGCAAGCCATGGTCCAACGGTCAGCCGCGTCCTCGACGGCTTCATTCATCAATCGCACTACCATCGGGCTTAAGGCAGAGCGAGCAGATGCGCATGATCCGGCGTCCAGACGTCTTCCTAGTCTCGTCTGAACGGCCCGGATCAGCATGCATACTTGCAGAGCTGGTGCCATGTGCTGGCATCCGGCATCTCGAATCCTCGATTAGGGACGACTAGACGCGAGCGATTTTGGCTTCCGCCGTGTGTACGGTACCTTGCTTTACCACCATCTTCTGATCTATGCTCGAATGGGCGGTCGACGGCATCAAATTACCGGCAATAGCAGGTCGTTGGGTAGTATCCAAAGACCAAAGCTACCAGAGCTTTCCTACGTACCTCTGTGATGAGATATTTTGTGGGACGCACTATCGAGATTCGAGACCACTCGGTATCCCCTAGAATCTGTTTCAACTCTGTTCTCCAATTCCATGCACATCTGCACTACACTACAATACACCACCCGTACCTCGCCCCCTCGGCCTTGGCCGTCATCGCGAACGCGACCCCATTGGCTTGGGCGTGAGTGACAGGTGTGTCACCGTGTGTTGAGCAAACCTTCACCTCTTGCCTTGCAGTAAGGAATCCATCCCGTGTTGATCGGGCCGGTGGGTCTCTCGCCACGAGGGCCCCGTAGTCCCCGGCCGAGTTGCCTGTCACATCTCGGGCAGACTCCAGAGAGCGCGGAATATGCGATGCCTGTACGTAGGCAGATCTGGGACAGGTCTCCATCGCTGCCCGCCGGTACGTAGTAGTAATAATAGTAGCGGTAAGTTTCATCATCTACCGACCCAATTGGGATATATATGTCCATGGTCCGTCTTCATCAACACGATTCCTTTCTCTGCATCTTCGCATCAACACACGATTCCATCCTTTCCTCGAGATACCCTTATAGACTTTTAGACTTGCGAACATCTTTTCCTGTTTCTTCTTTCTTCTAATTATACCAATTCCTTAACTACTACACAACAACAAATCATCAACCATCAACATGTCTCAAGAGCCCAGAATCCCCGACGTCTACGGACCCGGCTCCCACACCGACGCCGCCTTTGTTCCCGTCACCAAGGACACTGAGCGCATCTTCAGACTCATCGCCGCTCAAACACCCGGCTTCACCCAGGATGAGAAGACCCTCTCCAAGGTCAAGTTCGTCGGCGAGGACTTCCCCGTCATCCCCGGCCCCCTCAAGGCCGTCTCCGTGGCCGCCTCTCTCCACGCCATGGCCGGTGTCGTTGCCGACGAGATCCTGGCCATCCGGGGAGTCAAGGACGACAACCGCCAGATCACCGTCAACACCACCCACGCCGCCTTCTGGTTCGGCTGCATCGCCACCGCCTTTGTCGGCGGCGAGGACGTCGTCTCCCTGACCAAGCAGGGCAAGCTCAAGCAGATCGTCCCCGACTATGAGCAGGGCTGGACCGCCACTCCCCTGAGATACCGTACCACTGGTCTCTACCCTACCGCCGACCCCGAGGTCTGGTACTCCCTCCATGGATCCATGAACGCCGCTCCCGTTCTTCGATCCATCGGCATCGACCCCGAGACCCCCGTCAAGTCCAACCAGGAGGCTGCCGAGCTCATTGCCAAGCACACCAGCAAGCTCAGCCCTGAGAAGCTCGAGTTCAACAACCTCCTCAACGGCCTCTGCGGCAGCGTCTGCTTCACCCCCAAGCAGTGGAACGAGAGCGAGATGGGCAAGTCCCTGGCCGCCCACCCCTTCGTCAATGTCAAGCAGGAGTCCCAGGCCATCCCCACCGGCCCCGTCGCCTTCCCCCCGCTGAACCCCAGCGACAAGCGTCCCCTGGCCGGTGTCAAGGTCGTCGAGATGACCCGTGTCATTGCCGGCCCCCAGATCGGAACCATGCTGGCCAGCTTCGGCGCCGACGTCATCCGCGTCAATCCCCCTCACCTGCCCGACATCAACATCATGCAGCTCACCCTCAACGCCGGCAAGCGCACCATCGGCATCGACCTGCGCAAGCCCGAGGACGCCGCCATCCTGCAGAACCTGATCAAGGACTGCGACGTCTTCATCCAGGGCTTCCGCCTCAACAAGATGCCCAAGTTCGGCCTCGGCATCAACGACATCCTCCGCATGGCCGGCGAGCGCGGCCGCGGCATCGTCCACGTCTCCGAGAACTGCTACGGCCCCGACGGCTACTACGCCGAGCGCCCCGGCTGGCAGCAGATCGCCGACGCCGCCTCCGGCGCCGCCTACGTCACCGGCCGCTCCCTCAAGCTGGCCAACAACGAGGCCGTCCTGCCCTCGCTGCCCGTCTCCGACATGACCACCGGCGTCCTGGGCGCCCTGGGCACGCTGATCGCCCTGCGCGACCGCGCCACCAAGGGCGGCAGCTACTCGGTGCACGCCTCGCTGACGGCCGTCAACACCTTCGCCCTCAAGCCCGAGGTCGGCCTGTACTCGCCCGAGACGGTGGCCGAGTGCGCCGAGCGCTTCCAGTGGGAGGAGATGCGCGGCTCGCACCACGTGCTGGACCTGCTGCTGACGGTGTGGAACGGCTGGAAGCGCGTGCTGGGCGACAAGCTCGAGGAGGGCAGCGGCTGGTTCCAGAGCTTCGACAACAGCGCCTACGACGGCGGCAAGAGGCTCAGCATCCTGAACCCCGTCGTCAAGCTGAGCGACGCCGCCAGCACCCCCAAGTGGTCCACTCCCAGCGTGCCCTACTGCCACGAGAAGGCCGAGGGTATTGCCTTCCACTAAATTTTGTAAAAGTATAGATGAAAAAAGAGAGGAAGGGAGCATGTGTGTGGTTGTTTTTATAGATTCATAGCATAGCGATAATGGAATGGGATCATCACTAAAACTTTTATCATATTGGACCTTCTATGCAGTGATGGGATATGAAAAAGTGAAACACAACTGTGCTACCATTGCTCAACCTTTTCAGCGTTTGATAAAACCTTAAACAGGCAGAGAGTGGTGCATACTCCAACTAATTCAGCGATACTTGTCCATGATTCCGAAATTCAAAATACGAGCAATATTAACGAAACAAAAGAAGTCTCTGTCCATTTTCCGCTCCCGTTTTTTTGCTCGAGATGTAATATCCATATACATACATCCATACCAAAGTTATATACACCGTCTATATCTCGCTCTCAATTATATACATGCTCCCAGAAATGCAAAAACGACAAAAACAGCTGCCTGAACCCCCACTCAAATCTTAATCAATGTACTCGGCACAAATCAGATCGCCACCCAAATCCATGACATCCGCAATGGTAGCATTCGGGATGAGCCCGACCATCCAGAGGGTGTGGTTGAGCGTCGTGACGTTGCCGCCACCATCGCCAAAGTAGTCGGTCACGTCGGTGCCCGGGTAGTCAAAGTCGTTCTGGTCGAGGTACGTCTGGGTCGGGATGTTGCGGCCCGACATGTCGGTCAGCCGCGACGACAGGTTGGCCGACTGCCACTGCCACCACACCCGGTCCAGGTACGTGTGGTGCAGGAAGAACAGCGGGTCGCCGGGGGACGCCACCACGTCGAGCATGGTGCCGCCGATGGAGCCGTGGCCGGCTGTGTGCGGCGAGGAGACGAAGCAGTTCCTGTTGCTTGAGTGTTAGCTGTGTCTGGTGGAGAGGATGTCTTGGCTGGTGTTGTCCACATACCATGCGTCCTCGTAGTTGTCAGTCGCCATGCACTCGTCGAGGTAAGTGCTGTTGGCCCAGGTAAAGGCGTTCTCGCTCAGGGAGCGGGTGAGGCAGTAATTCGCGGCGTTGCTGGTCTGGTTGATGTGCATGGTGAGGTTGACGAACGGCCCGTTGGCGACGCAGCCGTCGTCGTCGAGGTCGCCGGTGCCGAAGCCCGTGTCGGCGTCGAGGATGGAGCACTCCTCGAGGGTGCCCGTCTGCGTGTCCGACAGCTCGTCCCAGTAGGGCTGCGCGCCCGTGTAGCCGCACTCGGTCTGCAGGATGATCTCGTGCGCCCGCATGTACAGCCGGTGCCACGGCAGGAACGCGCCCACGCCGTGGATGATGTTGGACTGCACAATGTGCCCGTACATCATCTCGTCCCAACGGTTCTCGGCGCCCTCGATGCCGATGGTGGGAGGCAGGGCCATCAGGCACAGCTCGGCGTCAATGTAGGCCGACTTTTCATCGTCGGTGAGAGCGGACCTGTGGTTGTTGTTAGTGGTTTGTATTTTCTACTTTGGTTTGGTATCTTACCAGGCCTTTCTCTGGTTCAGTGTTGTGCACTCTGGAATCGAGTCGCGCTTGGGCAGAGCGTGTCCAGAGACCATGCTCGTGGCCGAAAGGGCAAGCAGAGCCAATGCTCTCGGTGATTGGAAACCCATCATGAAAATGATTGTCGATAAAAGCGATTGTGTAGTTGTAAAAGCGAATGTTGTTGGTTTCACTTGCTTGTTTATGATCTGAGTGAATGAATGAATGAGTGAATGGCAAGTGACTAGTTGATGAGATGAGTTGCCTGATGGCTTTCGGAAACATTCTTCGATCGGCAGAGGCCATCTCTTATACTCGATCTGCTCATGATCTTCTACTAGCTATTCTAGATTGTTTGTTTCGACTGCAGTATGCAGATCACCAAGCATCGTAGCTTAGAGTTGCACAGGGGGACTCGTAAGCTGTGCGCTCAGTATACTCCAGCATCCCGGCAACAATTGGCCAGGGGGAGGGAGGACTCCGCAGGACCGTGGAATGGGTCTCATTCTCCCCCGGGATTCGAAGGCCCACGATGCCGCGCCTTGACGTCTGTCTTCCTTTGGCTGGGGCCTCTCCGGTAGTTGAGCGGCTCAGTCTATGGGGGAGGCATGTATTGCCTTAATTTGACTCTTGGCCCGGGCGAACAAGTCGGCCGATAAGGAGTTGTTCCAATTTTCCACCAGTATAATGTTTGTGTCTCTTTCATTTGTTCTTTTTGTCTGTCGGACGAAAGGCCGTCGCTTAGATTATTTTCCTCGTTTAACGCGGCTCGTGTTTGTATTACCATATACCTGCACATCGCCAAGTTCTATGCCAAAGTAATTCCACCTCGAAGAGTTCCCTTGCAGAAGGAAGGGAAGATTCCGGTGTGCATTATACCTGTGCAATGTTACCGTATTGGTCAGTAGTTGTCCAATGACGCGTCTTCCCCTGCGATAGTCTGCATAGCCAGGCCTCATCCGCATCCCGACCTGACAAGTTTCTTGGCTCTGGCTGGGCGCGCTGAAACGTGAGCGTTCAGAGATGGGACTATTCCCAGGTAGAGTCTAGCACCAGTTCGTTCAGGCCGGGCCGTGCAGTAGACGGCATAGAAGCGATACTACTATGCGGCTCGATCTTCATCAGTAATGCCTGAAGGAGTTTAAAAATAGTGGACAAGGCTGGCTCGACCTGGGCGGACGCGTGTACTCACGTACTTTGTTCCTGCTGCTGTCCGCTGTCATGTTATAGCATTATGGTAGGGCCTGGGATGTGGGCGTGGACAAGGTCCTTGTTTGACAAAGCACTGCCGTTGCATTGGCCGTGGGTTGGGCAGTTTGTTCCCCACGACGGGTGCGACAGTGGGGACCCGAAAGCGGCCAGCCTCAGAAAGACGGAAAGAAAATCCACGATACTGAGGATGTCCATCGCCATCATGCGAGCCAAGAAGCATTATGCGGCGCCAAGAGAGAAGAACTCTAGAATTATTGCTTCTGGAATTCTCATGAGGTAAAACTTGGTAGCCGTTCTTTCCGCCCTCAATGACTAACGTGATGACTCAGTTGTTCATTGATTACAGAGGCTCAGGGCGGATTAACACTCCTGTCTGTCAAGGAGATAGAGAGACTGGGTATGTTCAGCATGTCTACAAGCCACTGTGGCTTTCGTAATGCTAATTTCGGTATTGATCTTTTAATCAGCGGAATCTGAACCATGCTTTTCACCGTTCGTTGGGGGTTTCCTGACTTCTTCGTAGACGTACCGTACCTACTTGCTCGCCCTACACACTGCAGTAACAATTCCCCTAATGTCCCGGTGATGTTCCACGGCTCAATGCCGTAGTTGTTGTCGTCGTCGTCCTTCTGTGGGTGTTGGGTACGCGCAACTGCTGAGTGCATCCCTGGACACTGTTGCAATCCCCCAGGTCGCAACCCATGGCCGTCTTTTTATCGAACCTGAAGCTCCACCTCGAATAATGAGACAGCGCGAGAAGACGCGAACATCCTTCGAGAAGCATCAATAAGTCTTCACGTATATGTTTTTCGTTTCACCGTCCATGATGATTATCTCGAGGTTCTTGCGAGCCACCGATGAACATCGTGGCGTAAGTTTGTCAATCTGCGACAATCTCCCCTATTATTAGCAGGTTGCGTACAACAACACTGCCAGCGACGTTCCGCCAGTGCACAGCCAGTTTCCATACTCCGTATCGACTGCAACGGTGCCAAGACTGGTCCATCTTATGACGCTTTTATAAAAACGCTCGATTCTTTGACGACAGATAGTAATAAAGTTCCAACTGCCGGCACCTGCACGAGTGGCATCTTTTTATTTTGGAACCAAGAAATAAGCATACATTTGTTTCTTGCGCTGGCCTACAATTCTGCCCTGTCACTGCTGACGTGGATGTGGATTCGACTCTGGCCTAGCGCAGGTACAAGTAACAGCCGCCGATAGGCACAAGACTTCTCTTCAACCTTTTTTGCGACACTGTCAGGTGCTAGTGTCAGCCAGAGAGCTTCAGGCACATAGTCATTCGAGAAAACCATATGTTATTTGTGCTCCTTCTACTTCTGCTTCATTGAAATGTTGTGGAATTGGTGCCTTGGGCAGAGATGATGAAACATGCTGTCTAGTTAAACACGTGGCGCATGCTATTCCAGGCGTCTATTCTTATTATTATGGCCTCGAAGCGCGTTGGCCGTTTGACGATGAGTATTCCAAAACTTGGCTGCATGCCCAAGGCAAAGGCATCACTGAGTGACTCAACCAGACGCCTGTTATCAGCTCATCTGCGCGCTAGCAGAGTGTTTGTGAGACATATCAGTTTTCGCTCTGCATTATTCCCTGGAAAACTCCCCAATCGGCTACTAAATTGCTGTCAAACCTGTAAGCACTTGACTTGAGTGAAACTAGATCCTGCTGACATCCCAGAAAAAAAAAGTTTCCGACCAAAAGTCTCCGAAGGATCGGGTTGCAACACCAAAGCGTTATGCCATTGGCGTTATGCTGTTGGGGCGTCATGCAAGGGAGAGTGTTGGAAATACTACCTATATAGTCGACCTCCTGGCTGCTTCCATGAAGTGCAGCGGCTAAGTAATTCTGGACCAATACAATCTTTATCAGCATTTCGTCATCCTTTCAAAAGTGATAATTTCACGATGGCCTCTGCTTCGAATACGCTGGGCAACAAAGTTTGTGTCATCGGCACGGGTGCGCTGGGTCTGGTCGCTATCAAGAATCTCACCGAGCAAGGCCTTGATGTCACGGCGTTTGAGCGCAGTCATCAACTGGGAGGCACATGGGGCTGGACGTTGGACAAGCCAGATCAGGTCACAGCGACCGAGTTGACGACATCAAACACGTCAAAACAAACAGTGCGTAGCTTTCCACCCGTGGCGTTTCCTGAAGAAAACATAACTTACAGCATCAATAGAACTGCTTTACGGATTTCCCCTTCCCTGATGGTGAGCATAGGTGCATCTACTCATTGAACAATAGCCCCGAAGCTAATACACAACAGATGCGGCCTTGCACCCGACTTCACAAGAAGTGGGAGACTATATGCTTTCCTACGCAAAGCACTTTGACCTGTTGAGTCGCATTCAATTCTCGACAAAGGTGGCAAAGGTAGAACGTGACGAGTCTTTGGGCAAATGGATCGTCCACACGGAACCCTCCTCCAACGATGGTGCTTCTCAGGCGCAACAGCATACCTTTGATCGGGTCGTCGTGGCCACGGGTATCTTCCAGAGGAGAAAGATGGTCGACATCCCTGGCATTGAAAAGTTCGAGGGCGATGTCGTCCACTCCCGCGACTTCAAAGACCCGTACAAATATGCTGGGAAAAATGTCATGGTCATTGGTATAGGCGCCACGGGAGCCGACACCACTTCGTTCCTGAAGAAAGTCGGAGCGGCCAATATTTATCTCAGCCATCGGAGTCAGACATACTTGGTACGTATCATCATCTTTCACGCAGACGATGCCTTGATCTGGCGAGAGACTGACTTTCTGCATCAGCTCCCCCGCGTCATCGAGGGCAAAGCCTTTGACCACTCCATGTCGTACCGTATGGGCTGCATCCTGCGCTTCATCAGCGGATGGACGCCCGGGCTCTTCATGAGCATGATGGCCAAGGGCCTGCAGGCCGCGCAGCAAAAAGCCTTCCCGTGGCTCAAGACGCACGCCTCCTTCTCGGCGCCCCGCCCGGCTCCCAGCGCCCCGATGCTGCACAAGATCCCCATCTTCTCCGACGACCTGGCTTACAACCTGCGCGACGGCATCGTGCAATCCGTCGCCAGCGTGCGCCGCGCCACGGGTCCCCGCGCCGTCGAGCTCGACGACGGCTCCACCCTCGAAAACCTCGACGTCATCGTGGTCTGCTCCGGGTACCACTACGACTTCTCCGTGGTGCCCGGGGCCGGCAACCCGGTCGACCCGGCCCGGGCGCCCGACGGGTACGCGCGGATCCGGGCGGCGCCGTACTACGACGCGGACAACCCGTTCGCGCGGCTGTACCGCGGCTACATCTCGGAGGCGTACCCGGCCTCGCTGGCGTTCCTGGGCCACTTCATCGTGCTGGGCCCGACGTGGGTGACGTACGACCTGGCGACCATGGCGCTGGCGAGCCTGTGGGCGGGGCGAGCGCCGCTGCCGTCTCCCCGGGAGATCGAGGCCGACATCGACGCGCACTACGCCTTCATGGTCGCCGCGCTGCACCGCGACCGGGTCCCGTACCTCGGCGTCAGGGTGCGCGGCAGCGACACGTTCGACTGGCTCAACGACAAGGCGGGTACGGGCCTGCCGCGGCTGCTCGGGAGCTGGACCGTCGCGGCGTGCCGGCTGTGGTGGAGCGACCGCCGCTTTTATAACCTGCTCATGGACGGGGTCAACCTGCCGGCCGTGTACCGCCTCTTTGACGAGAGCCGGACGGGCGGCGGCGGAGGGAGGGTCCCGTGGAGCGGGGCGCGGGCGCACATTGAGAAGACGAACGAGGAAGTCCGGCGGATGGGGGAGAAGTGGAAGCTGGAAGAGAAGAAGAAGACGGCTTGATCCTCATGTGTCTCGTGGAGTTGTGATATGGGATTAGCGGACGGATTCGATGGCGAAGTCCTTCGTCATGTGAATTCAAATGCAACAATGACCAGAGCACATGGGAGCATTGAGTGTATATAAATGTAAATACGATAGATAACTCGGTATATTGACCTAGGTGAAGGTTGAGTTCCGGAAACGGAAGAAACACATCTCATAATTCCTGAACAGACCTGTCACGTATGGTAGCTTAGGAAATAGTTTTGGTCATCCGAGGGTTTGACTCGCAATGTACATTGACTTGCAAGCATGCGAGACGTTCAGGATTCCAGTCTCCTCATTTCATTTCCAGAATGGGCGAAGTCTGTCAGTTTGGATATCGTGCTGATACTATACGAGTCGGCAAGTATCTCGTCTATGTATAAAATCCATGCTCAGAGTTCTGTGGCCTATCTGCTCGACAAGACTGTGTTGGATCCAGAAGTTCTAACCTGGAAATACAGTTGTACGTCTACGAGCTTCTTCAAGTCGTAAAGTAGGCGAAGACGAAATGGTCCAACTCTCCTGCTCCACTCGAATGTATGGAAACCTTACCTGTCTGGGTGCGTTCGATTGGTCACTTGGATCATACTCGAGATTGATTCGCCCAGTGCGTTGCGCCGTGTGATAATTTGGCCTTCGTCTACTGTGTATGGCTTTCTTACCCCTCGAAGCCTGCGGTTCTCATCGGTCTGTTGGCTGACTTCTTTCACCGGGCTTACCTGGACTGGACTTCAGTCTATGATGACTACCTCGCACGCGGACTTTAAGCTCCTTGTCGTGTGAGATGCGAACAGCCAGACCACCAGTGAAGCTACGCCCTGAGAGTGCGAGCCCCTCTTCTGCGTTTCGGTTTCAAACAAGAGAGAGCAGCCTCGTCAACAGCGACGGCCTATACTACTCGCCAATATGCATATTCCCCATGCAGAAGAGGATCCTCATGGGTTTCACCGTCTTCTGCGGACAACCGCCGCTGTGCATCTAGCATAGCAACAAGTGCGAGCAAGACTCTATGAGGGATGACTGACTCATGCAGCAGTATATCCTGCACACAAATGAAAAGCATTGAGTGGTCGCTCGCTTTCGAGTCATGCCCACTGCCAGCTCATCGAGCATATCGGAGGCGGCCCGATCGGATGATCGAGGCGGTAGAGATTTCTTGACAGAAGAGTCAAGAGTCAAATCTGCAACGGGTAAGCGGAAACACTTTCTTTGAGTTCCAAATCTCGTGGATAAAAGATGGGAAAAAGTACGGGGGTTCATCTCATCTCGTTCCCTATCTTTTTTAGGGGCGCAATTTGGCGGTCAAGCTCAGGAGTCAAGAATTCACAATTCCTTGGCGAGCTTTGGCCTCTGGTGCAGTAACATTTCTTCCCACGATCCAGGGCCACACCGGGGCCCTGCCTTCTTTGCACAGGGCTCAGGAAGGAGGGCGGAAGCTCGACCGGGTTTGCGACATTCGCCCAAGAGTTCTAGAAGATGACTAGAAGAGCGGAGAACGGAGGGGCGCAGCGAGGGCTGGAAAATAAAAAAAGAGCCCACTTCCAGAGCCATGGTGACATTCCGATTGGAATCAGGCCTAGTGAGAAGACGAGGGTGAAGTTAACAACGTGGAGCAAATAAACGTCGGATCGTGGCGACGATGATGACGATGGTGGGTTGTAGGTGACAGAACTCTTCTTTGCGTATTTCATGTTCAACCTGCGCCGAGATGGTGAGCGGCAGTCCTGATTACCTTGGGCAGTGGCTATGTCTAAACTATTGAGGTAAAGACCGTCTTTTCAAATTTGTCCCGATGGTATAGGTGCAGCGCCGGGCGATGACGACGTGAAGGAAATGGAAAGAAAATAGGGGTATTCGGAACTAGACAGGGACGTTCAATATTTAGTGCCCAGTCGTCGAGCTAGAGCATTTCTAGGCGTAGGAGGCTCAATTACCCGGTCCACACATATGACGAACAATTTCTGTAGCGAGTTTATTGAGGCCATTGCCAACAAGTAATCATTCCAGACGTGCCGCAGATAAGTATTTGGCGCAAATAATGCAACGACGGAACAATCAGCCGATATGTGTTGATAGTGATTTTGATTAGAATCACCAGGGTGCGTTTCCATGGAAGTCGCCTGTGGGGAAGACCTCGATTGTCATGGAACTCTCATAAAAGGAATAAGCTTGAATTCTGCCGACGATGGCAAGGGAATGATACCGCTCGCACTATGGCAAGAGATGTGGTGGCATGGAAAGATGCAGACTACTTCTGCCAGGCCGCGGGAGTTCAAGTCAAAAAGGAACAAGCAAAGACTGATACCGAAATCGTATTTACCTTTGCTTGCCGCGTTTTTGAGACGCTTGTCAAAAGCACGACCGGGAAATGCCCAGTGCAATCGGGTTGTGACCCGGTCACGAGCCGAAACAAAATGAGAAAGATAGTACGTAGACATCGAGTCTCGATCTCAGAACGAGGCCGTACCATACCGTTTCATGGCCAGGGTGAGCAGGCCGAGCCGTTTCAATATGTGACTTCGTTAATATCTCATGGGTAGGCCGATGTGATGTTGTAGATTTGTGCCAGGTGCCAACAAATTCAGGCCGCAGCCATCGCAGCTGAAAACGTTGGCAGATGCACATCCCTTGCCTTGCAGCAATCTTCGGGTATAGAGGAAAATCGGCTCCTCAATGAGGCTGTGTTGATTACAGCAGTACCCAGGAGCGGCAGGCGTCTTGTTTCCTTCGTAGATTGCTACGGCTGCTTCGGACAACGGTGTTTGTGGTGAGGTGAAGAAGCAGGCAGCAATTTCACCGGATATTGTATGCTTTTAGGTAGAGGGAATTTGCTGTATTGGTACCCAGCGAGGTGTGGATCACATGGGCCTAGAAAGATATGCTCCTCTTGATGTCGAAAGCGTATTGCTTTTCTTTTGTTAGCTGTAGGGTTTGGGGACTAAAGCGAAATGGTACTGATACATCACCTTATCCGATCATGACTAAGGTATACCTACGTGTATGTCCGAAATCTACAGATAATTATGGGCCATGTCTATGACATGTTTGGCGATCTCTACCATAGTCGAATTGTTGTCTTTTTAAGCTGACAACAATGGTGTTGTGGCCACTCGTGAAGCTCCCAGGCATTTTGGATGAATAGGTATGCCCACGACGGAACCTATTCATGGTATACGAGTCTCGAGCTGCAATAGGGACCTCGATCGTTCAAACGTCGATTTGGGTGGCTGCTTGTCGTCAACAAATACAGCATCAGTATCCAAATGAATATTGAAGCGTGCTCCGCCATAATGCTGATGGTATTGAACTCTGCTGGAAGCAATTCATTCTTAAGGGATCAAACGACGGGAATGTGTCTGCGTTTGCATAGTCCTGATACCATGATACTTGGACATCATCGTCCTACAGGCGAAAATCCTCTGGCAACGTGATTTCTTCATTTCGTTGTCGTTTACTCGTTGTTTGCCCTTAGTGGCTGTTGTCGGAGATCGCGGTGGTTTGATCATCCTCCGTGGTAATATGGTGCTCAGCGGTGGCCCATATCAATAAACTCTGCAGTTGAAATAACCTGATTGGGCGCGATACCCTTGACCAGGTTATATTTGTGAGTGATGATATGGTCGTCCTTCTTGATCTTATCCGCAGCGTGATTGAGAACGTTACTGGCCATGGAAAGTGATGGAATGGTCATTTGCTGATCCGAGGCGAGAGCGTCCAAGATGTAAGCAAGAGCTGCGGCGATAACAGAGAGATGTGTGTGCTCTGTACACTACATCTCGCCTGGTCGTATAGTGGACCAAAGTGGTGCTCCTGATGTGGAATTGCAGGGGGGTTAGTAGATATTTTTTCCAATCAAGCACGTACTGCTTTGTGCCGATATATCACCTTATCCGATCGTGACTCAGGTGAACACAAGACACTGCAATTGATCCAATCTTCCAGAGAAATCGGCATGTCGTCGTTGGTGGGTCGGGCAGTGAAATGACAATACCAGCCAGGCAGGCAAAGTAGATCTGGTTGCAAGGCTGGCGGAATCCAACCCGCTCGCTTGAACCGTAGATGGCAAGGCTGGTGAATGATTTCATCGATGTCCGGTTGGTACTCCCCTGCATGGGGTCGGCCAATGGCCCAGCGTGATTTCAATGGAAGCTATACGGAATACTTGGCGGCGATGATCATCTGAGTACTGTACCTATGTCGGCCTGGTTATAGTGGAATGTCGGATGGTAGGTACAGTGTAACATGCTTCGTCCTTCGCAATCCTGCGGTGGAAGTCGCTCCGTAGGCAGTTGTGCTCCTCGTGCGCTCTTGATTCCGCTCATATTCCAACGACGGGACAGAAAAAAAGGCATGTTGCATCATCCGTACCCATCAGATCGGGGAAAATGACAACGCTTTTGGGCATCTCGTGTGCGTAGTCTGTACATCGATGAGAGAAAGAACCATCAAGAAAAAAAAAATCCTTATGGAGCACTAGTAGTGAAACTAGTCTGCGGGCAGCTGAAAAAAAGGCGTGTCTACAGGGTTTAGCTCCGACTTCCGCGGTTGCCCTGTGCACCGTAACACATTTTTCTTTCTCTCACTATTTTTTCTCCTCCTCGCTTTTCCCACTTTCCATGTCTTCAGTAATTTTGGGTTCAGACCATGGCGTAGGGTGAACAAGGGCTGCAGCTTCTAGTGTATTGTAGCTGGACCCATCCCATCCAGGACCTTGGACCGTGGCAAGGGGAAACTTTCTGCTGCATTGGTTCATCTTCGAAGCTCTCTGCCTGCATCAGGAAGAGCGCCTATCAGATTGGGACTTTTGATATATGCCATGAGCCCATGCCAACACCGGCACCGGCCTCTCTGCCCGTTGCTCGAGAGTGCATACTATCATCATACTTCAGACTAATCGCATTGTAATGGATGCGCTGCAGAAGTCTCGTGACGGTTTGTGACCCCTAAAAAAAGGAGTGAAGAAGAGGAAGCACAGTGCAACGGGGGCCGTCCCGCGGGTCATCCTAGCGCTCCCCTACCACGCTAGCTCTGACAAGCCTTGAATGGTTTTCCGGGTACCTATCCTCCTTGCGTACAACAGGTCGGAGGTCTGGAAATGTACCTCGTAGCCATGTCTGGTTCTGAGAGAGCTTGTGCCAGGCATACCTAGGACCACCACGTGCGTTGATCATGCGGTTTAGGGTAGGGACATGCTTATAGGATGGACTGGTAATGTACGTGTAGCATGCATCACAGCTGCCCGACTATACCTACGACCAGTCGAAATGGTGGTCGCGTCGCAAAGTTTTTCAGCAGTGTCTGGCAAATGGGTGGAATGGACACATATCTTCTGCACATAGTTGCTGCCATCTCGACGCGGTCATGTACAGATCTACCTTGATCTCATCGTGAGAGGAAAAAGAAACGACAAACATACGCTGGAAGCGCGCATCTCTTGAGGTACTGCTGACGAGTACTACAATCTACAGCTGGGGGAATGACGACGGTCTGCTGGGACCACCCGCTCGGTTTGGATTGATTGACGGATTGACGGATTGACAGCGGCTTTCTGGAATCGAGCTCAACCCTGTTCGTATCTCGACTTAAAATGAACCCACTGATCCAATCAGCCGAACTCAATGGTCGGGATTTTCCACGTACAACCGTCGTGCTTTTTATCCTTTATACGAAACGGTAGACGAGGAGCCGGGAGAGCATGGCAGCAAGCCTACAAGCCTACCTAGGATGCCCTTCTGTTCGCCTCCGGCCTGGGTCGACTACGGAATACTATTGGCAAAGGGTCCAACAAGGCTTCAAGCTTCACCGTAGGAACGAGCCGTACTTTTAGTAGCTTCACCAAAGATTCCTAGTGCTGCACACCCTCCGTTGGTAACGTCGAACCGTCGGTCCAAAATTGGACTCTTTTGACTCTTGGACGACATGCAGAGTTGATGCGAGCTACGGCGTACGTCTAGGCTGACAGCCACCTATTAGACGTTGTACGCGTTTTCCAGCGGCGATACCACTGCGCACTCTGGTCGAGGGTCTTTTTCCTCTTCTTATTTGCTGGTTGTGCCGCCTCGGATCAAATTGCTCGTTGCCATTGATATGGGTGACTGGCCTATCGCCTCCACCAAGTAATGACCTGCTTGCTTGCCAATCTGGGCAATCATTCATGTAGCCAGTATGGTGTATGGATGGCTCTGGTGCTGTGCAAGGGTGTACGCATTCTCATTCGTTTGACTCGTGCCGGAAGACGTACTGGCCGGCGAAAGCAAAGGTAGGTCATACATGATTGTTTCTTCCACCTGCCAGCTGATGGATATTTGCATTGTCTACTCATCTGGCGTCTATATGTCTGTCTGTCTGCCTGCCTGCCTAGGTCTACATATTTGCTACATGACTGTATGTCTCTGCTGCCACATATGGGCAACCAACCAACCAATATCCTGTCGACGTGCATCGTAGCCTCTTTCCTGCTGACCCTCCCAGGCCACCCCCCTTGGATGGGAACCCGGCAGATCTGGCAAGAGACCCAGATCAGAGCCGTCAATCTATTGGATCCCAGTGCGTGCGCATAGTGTTGAAAAAAGCAGATCTCCACATCCAATACCATTCCAACCCTCGCCCCATGACACACAGCCAGGCGGCGGCCTGGCAGGCAGGTTGCAAGACCGGAAGAAAATGAAGAAAGACAGAAAGGCCATGATAGAATTGTGTATCTGTGACCACCATTTTCTTGTGATACTACCCGACTAGGAGGAGATTTGTTCGGCCATGCGCGGGAGGGAGACCCGTCATGAGCAGGAAAAACGCGGGCTGCGGCTCTTGCCAACTCTCGCATGGGAATCGCTGTCGGTCAACCACTAGGTAGATTGACTGACAGGCAGGGCGAAGAAGAAAAAGAAGAGGCATAAACATTCACTCGCCCGCCCACATACCAACCAAAGCGGAATTGTCAGGTACTGACTGACTGGACCTACCTAACCTACCAACCTACCTACCCAGGCCTACGTCCGCTAAATTACCCGTGGGCACCCATCTGTCTAGTTACATACCAGACAACAAGCAAATAAGCAGTGCCGTGCGTGCTCCCAGGAAATAAAAATAAAGAAAATAGATGAAAATGAGATTACCAAGTACGTAGAAAAATTGGTGCCCCAAGTTCCCGGTTCTCTCAAGTCAATCCCTCTCTCTGTCTTGCTGCCTTTGCCTGTCTCGTCTCCACGAGAGCGCCCAGAGTCCACTTCTTCTAGTTGACCGGTGCCCCCCCAAATCCTAGTACACACAGGGTTCAGTTCAATCTTTCCTTCTCCGCCCCAAACCTCTTTTGTCGCCAACCAAATTTTCTCCTTGTTGACTTTTGAACCCTTTCTACTCTCCAGATCCTCCTCTTCACCTCGACTCTGGAGAGATCGCATCGTCGACGAAGGCATCTTCCTTCTTGCTCTTTTCACTTGCTTGGGCGACCTTTGGATTTGCATTCCTCCGCGTCAGCTTGTTCTCTTCCAAAGCATCTCTCCCCCACCCTCCTCCCACCCCCCCTTAGCGGTCTCGCCTCATTCCTACGCCACGGAGTCCTGACCTATCCGGCTTGGGCCCTCCGTGACGAAGTACGACGTGGTTTTCGGCTCCCTGCGTCTTTCCCAACCCACTTGCCAAAATCCCACCGAGCTGCATTTGCTTGCAGTCCAGCCGTTTTACGACGATATTTTTTTTCTGGGCCGACCGCCTGCACGACCAAATCCCTCCGGCGATCTTTCCTTCCTGTCTTCTTCTGTCATCTGCAGAAGAGCCGGGTTGTTGTAGCAGCGGCTTCGTCATAACTGGTTCAGGGTCGAAGGCCGTTCGTGCAGAGACTCACGCACCGGTGCTTGTTCCGTTGGCGCAACACGACCATTGTCCTTGCGCAGCCGCCAACGTGATCATATTTGCTCCCGTTTGCCCATCTTGGCATTTCAACTGCCTAGTAATCACTTGGCAGTCGCGCTTCCTTGGCGAGGCCTTCCGGAGGTCAAGACCGATTTGAGGATCTATTCACAGCCTGCTAGCAGTCCCAGTAGCTGTGCTGTACGCCGACTTTACACCTTTACGGTACAGAGGCTGCAACGACGATTACAGCCATGAATCAACAGCACGAAATGTATTACGACTATCCGACCGCCTCCAACCGGTCGCCCAGCTCGACGAGGCAGGGCTACGCTACGGTCGGTCTCTCGGGTCTCGGTGGTGCGCGCGGTCAGAGACATCTCGACTCGATGGCCCAGAACCCTTCCGTTTACGGCGAGGATCGATTTGGTGGCGCATCTGGCTACGACACAATGTCCAGAATCGATCGCTTGGCCCCAAATGCCAACTACATGCTGGAGAACTCGCAGACATGGGGCTACAACAACGGAGGTGTCGCTACGATGAACGGACCCCTGAATGGAAATGGTAGACTCAGTTCACGATCATCAGCCCGGAGACCAGGTCTTCCTTCGGTATGTACTCCTATCTAGCGGTTCCTCATTGCCGGTACACAACTAACTTCTTGTATTGTAGACCTGGACAGAGCAGGCTGCCCCTCCCATGCCCTCGATGAACCAGTATTACGATCACAACATCCCAGGCGAACACGACATTGGAAGTATCACGGACAGCCGGGGTCTCAACACGCCGGGCTCCATGGACGAGCAACTCATTCCGACAGCTATTGTGATCAAGAACATCCAATTTCAGTGCCGGAAAGAGATTCTACAAGGTCTCATGGCCTCGCTCAATCTGCCCCAGCCCTACGCATTCAACTACCATTTCGACAAGGGCGTTTTTAGGGGCCTCGCGTTTGCCAACTTCTCGACTCCCGAAGACACGCACATCGTCATCCAGAAGATGAATGGACTCGAGGTCATGGGTCGCAAGCTGCGCGTCGAGTACAAGAAGATGCTCCCGCAGGAAGAAAGAGATAGGATCGACCGTGAGAAGCGTGAGAAGCGTGGCCAGCTCGAAGAACAACACCGCGCACCCCTGCCTCAGCATCAGCAAAGCGCCCTCCAGGCACTAGGTGTCGGTGTCCAGAAACCCAACGGCTCGCCCATCCGTAAGCGCAGTTTCCACTCCCCGACCTTGCCTGCAGCGGTTCGCTCACTGGTCCCAGGTGATATCGACCTGAACAACCCCAAGACGCTCGAGTTCTACACAGAACTCACCATGTTCCAACGCGACACGACAAGGGAGAGCTACATTTTCTCTCCGGATATCTCGCCTGAAGAGCGACGACAGATCCACATTCTCGCTCACAACATGGGACTTGAGCATCACTCGATCGGCGAAAATGATAGACGTCAGCTCCAGATCACAAAGAAGGCCCAGCAGTCGCCTCCTATGCATGCACCGCATCAGCTGCCCCCTAATGTCTCTTGGGAGGATCACAGGAGAGGACTGAGCCGCGCTGCCACCTTTGATTTTGCAGAGTCCAGGATCGGGGCAGGAAGTGCGTACCACACCATTGGAAGACAAGGCCCAACTTTGGAGCTGCCCAACTCTCTCGAGGGCGGCATCCCGAACAATCTCCGTGCTGCCAAGAGCTTTGCCGACTTGCGGACTCACAGTCCCAGCCCTGCCCCATCTGGCTCCAGCTATGCCGGCATTGGAAACGGTCTAGGTGCTCGATATGGCGATTACGGCTCCCTCGCAACGCCGCCGAATCTGACCCCTACTTCGGGACAGAACCCCGGCGCCAGCACCGACACCCTACTCTCTGGTGGCATGGGCTCTCTCAGCCTAGGATATGATCCGACTGGTTCTCACCTGCGCTCTACCCCTGGAGCTATTGGAAGCCAGAGACCGATTGGTGGCAACACCTCCGCACCCGGCCGTGCTGCTCCTGACAGACAACCTCGTGGACCGGAATGGGGCGAAGCCTTCAACAGCCGCAACCGAGGCCACATGCAGAGGAACAGTGGTAAGTTGAACTCGACGAAACTATGTTGTAGCAGCGTTGGACTAACGTTAAATTACTAGATTCCTCCGACGCTGGCAGCCGCACTGCCAGTTCTCGATTCCATTGAGGTATATAACCAGTGAAGCATATTTATATGCAACGGCCTCAATCTCACGAATATCTGTCAAACGAGAGACGATTTACGACATAGAGACTTGACGCTTTCAGAACACCCTCGAAAGCTCGGCATTTGGGCGCCAACAGTTGGAGCCGTAACAACAGTTTTCCATCTCTCAACGAGTTCCAAACTCCAGTTCGACCACGTTGGCGCTAGCACCAATCTAATACTCCCTGTAATATCACCTCTCGCCATTTTGTGTTTTTGGAGTTCCATTTTTGAAGTTGCATTTACCCGCGGGATATTTGAAGTCGAGGAAAAGAAACAGAAAAAAATCAGGTCGCTCATCTGATATCACATTTTTGTGATCATGGGTGGTTGAGAAGGATCTCTGCCTGGAACTGGAGAGAAGGACGTTCCAAGGATCCGATTTATATACCCCTCGATGATGACTGACGCCAGCATATTTAACGCCAAAACCTTCACTGGATACACCGTACAGCGTGTTTATGGGCAACCATTCAAAGGCTCCACGACTCTACTTCTATACCCTGCTGGGATTTCTCTTCGACCTCGAGCACCTCTGACGGGCGATTCACCTAGAGAATCCCTTTTACGATGGATACGCTGTTATGACGCATATGCACATCATTTAGATGGCAAGCGCGATGCTGGCTGGCTGGACTGGCAAATTGGACTGGCAATGGACTGGCGATGGAGACGTTGGAAGGAAAAAACAAAAGAAATTTAATGGATGCCCCATGTTCGGCTTTTGAGGATGTTTGAGAGAAACATCAGCATTCGCTGCTTCTGCGGGGGCTTTGGGTGCCGGTGCCGGTCAGGGGTCAGCAGTCCTGCTTGATTGGACATGAAAGAACGAAACGATGAGAAGACGAACGAATGGTGGAAGATGAAATTTTTGATGCGATAAGATCAACATGAGAGATGTGTGAAGATGGGATGAGCTGGGCCGTAAGGAGGAGAGACAACGAAGGCTCAGATTTGATTTTTGTATAACATCGCATCAATTGTTATTGCTCATTCCCTACCCGCGTTGTCTTGCGCTCTTCCTCTTGACTTGAGCGTTGTCCATCATACTAGTGATCATTTCCCAGCGCGCCGTTGCTTAAGTATTTGCTGGGGCTACTGTGTGCTTTTTTGGTATATGACTAACAATATTCGCATTACTGTCTGTCTGCACCTGTCGTTTGGAATGGGAAACGTTTGAGGGAATACTCAGGATCAGTTAACTTTCGCTGATAAATTACCTGAATTGACCTATATCTTATGTGTATCTCTGATGTCTTTACTTTGTGGTGGATTTCCATTGTTGTCAATCTCAGTATCTGCGATCTCCTGAGCCGTCTGTGTGTACAGAGTTGGCGACATGAATGACATTGGTACTCCCACTGCCTGATTAATTGTCTAGGTCAAGGTTTGATAGAATTTGGGGTTGCACTTCTTCTCTCCCGCCGGTGATTGAATAAGAGTTTCAATTGTTTTCCTTCTTACTGTTTGTTGCATCGATGTGAAATTTACTATAAATGTCGAATTTTATCGCAAAAGCAGTGGGTTTATATTTATTGGTCAAGGAATGTGGTTGACAATGATTCTGAATCTTCGGACGTACAATTACTCTGAGCTTTATCTTGCCATTCATCATGAGTATTGCGCTCATCTGATGCGTGATGGTGTTCTGATTCAGAATTATACTGTCTTAAGTCTTTTACGGTTTGGTTGTGTGATGGTCTTTTCTATGTACGCTTCAAGAGAAACCAGCATGATACAATTATAGTAATACATTATGGGGAAATTTTCTCCCCGCGTATGGGACTTATGACTTTCTTTCACGACCGACTTTCTGTTATCGATCCCGCTTGATCATACAAATCCAGCGCCTAGTCTGGCCAGACTGTCCCTTATTCACCCCTTCAACAATGACCCTGTAGGCACTATGTCTATGCCCTCTCGCCACCTGTGGATAGGTTCCCATAGGTATGTAAAGAGTTGCTCGGCAGAAACATGAGACTTGTCCTCTCTTCCATCTCACACCCACTCTTTCGGCTTCTGGAGCACATCCACCAGCTCCTGCTCGCGGCTGCCCGGCTCCGGCTCGTGATAGTACTTCCAAGAAGCCGTGAGCGGCATGGACACCAGAATGCTCTCCACCCGCGGGGTCGACCCGGCCAGCCCGAACTTGGTGCCCCGATCGTGCAGCAGGTTGAACTCGACGTAGCGGCCCCGTCGCAGCTGCTGCCACTGCTTCTGCACCTCGGTGAAGGGCTCGCCGCGCCGCCGCTGCACGATCGGGACGTACGCCTCGGTGAATACCTGCAGCACGTCCCGCGCAAAGGCGAAGAGCGAGTCTATGTCTCTGCCCCCGGACGCCTCGAGGTCGTCGAAGAAGATGCCGCCGACGCCGCGCGCCTCGCTCCGGTGCGCGTTCCAAAAGTACGAGTCGCACCACGCCTTGAAGCGCGGGTAGTACGCCGCATCGTACCGGTCGCAGACGCCGCGCAGCGCGCCGTGGAAGGCCCGCGCGTCGTCGTCGTAGACGTAGCACGGCGTCAGGTCGGCGCCGCCGCCGAACCAGGCGAGCTCGGCGTCGCCCGTCTGCGGGTGGAACGTCTCGAGGAACCGGCAGTTCATGTGCACGGTGGGAGCCATGGGGTTCTTGGGGTGCACGATGAGCGACAGGCCGACGGCCGAGTAGGGCAGCGAGTCGATGCCGTCCGGGATCGAGGCGTGGCTCGCGCGCATCTGGGCCACGGCCGCCGCGCCGCTCATGACGCCGTGCACTACGCTGACCATGACGCCGCCGCGCTCGAACACGTTGCCGTCCTCGATGACGCAGGAGATTCCGTGCCCGCCGTTGGGCCGCGTCCACTCGTCTACCCGGAATTTCGACCCGTCGATCTCTTCCAGCGCTGCCACGATGGTCTTTTGTTGTTCCTTGACCACGGCGACCCATTTCTCGTAAATGGGTGAGTGTTTTAGGTTTGCCATTCTGTATTTATCTTTTGACCTCTTTCCCCTTTATCGTAGAAATGAGTGATTATGCCGATATTCCTGGATTACTGCAGTGTCAGCAACGTGAAAGTAAAGCCGAAGTCTGACTTACACGTGAGGTTTATAATCGGATTCGCGGCCCCACTTGGCTTGGCGAATCCTCGTATGATCTGACCATTTTGGGGAATCGTAAGTTGTGTTGGCTGGCGCCGGGAGGAATAGGAAAAGTAGGAATCGTCGTTCGAGTGCATACGATGGCAAAATTCGTTCCGAGACCGAAGTCTGCAAAACGTTTTTATTTGTAAGATAGTTGTATTTTGGCTCATTACCCATGTTATACATACATTCTCAGGGAAGTCGAGTGAAGGCAAATTTTGTACCTTCGTTGGTCCAAGTTATAAGAATTTAAAGATGGTGAAATAAAAAACGATTGATCAAAATTTACTGTAGCTGCAATACGTCTGGAAATGGTTTGTTAGTGCTCAAATCATATTTGTAAACTTTGTTGTTTCCAACTCGTATATTGATGTGGCTTGTATTGTTGGTAATCTGTACAAGTATCTACAGTAGCACGCGGTCGACAACGTGAAGCTAGGTCCACAAGTTGTAAATCTACCTAGATAATACACAGTATCATCGGAGACGTGTCAAGCTTACTTTGTTCTGTCCTAGGAAAGTGCATTCGATGAGAATTTGACAGATTGACAATCAAGCAATATGTAAACCATTACAGTTTCTTCTAGACATGGGCATTGGGTACTAAGGGTCTCAAATACAGGTTACTGGTCGAGTCTCAGCGAAAAGATGTGGCTGCTTCTACTGTGGCGCGTGGGATATACGGAATTCAGGTCAAGCCACACTCCTAGGCCCGAGCGTCAAGCATCTGCACGTGCGATGTCCAGATGACCAGTGGCTCTCTGACAGAAGCATCGGACTTGAGCCGCAAGATATCAACGAGAGTCGACGAGTCTTCCACAAACGGATCCATGGCCTGACCAAACCAGATGAGAGGATATAGCTCTCACTATACAGGTCTCTCCCAGGTCCAGAACTGGACCAAAGTTGCACACAAGAGCTGTGGTTGCCCGTTAGCTGCCGTCAACCTTGGAATCACAGCCAACTCAAGCTCAAGGTAAGTCGCATCAGAGGTCAGTTGCCAGCAACACTGCTGCGTGTCTCCTGTCGAAAAAGCTCTTGATGGATTCTACGGAATCTACGGAGTATTTCTATACGTTTTTGGACAATATCAGTCCATAGCCTGCTCAACTGAGCTCTGCCTTTCATCCTCTCTTTCCTCACATCGCCTTGCCTTCTCTCCTCAGGCCGCACGCTAGGTCCGTCTGAACAGCCGTGGTTTTTCCGGCCAAGACCATTCCCATCTGCTGGGCGCGATGGCCGGGGGCTCTCGGCAGCTGGCGCCTCGCCCAATGGCCCCCATTCATTGCCCGGCGGATCCCCCAAAGCCTTGAGCTCTATAAGGCAGGAAGCCAGGACCATGAGGGGAAGAGCAAGCAGCTTTTTTGGAGCTGGCTTGCTTGTCACTGCTAGCTAGCAGCAGCACAAGGTAAGGAAAGCATGGAAGGCAGAAGCACAAGGCAGAAGAGGTGCCTTGTTGGGCGTCGCTGGGCAGACCAAATACTACAGTACAGGCTGTCGGCTGCCTGCTAAGGTGTGACGAATTGGTGACCTTCAGACGGTTTTTACAGGCGCCCGACGAGGCACGTCAGGCGAATCAGCCAATCACCCCAAGCTTTGGAGAGCTTCTTCCCCCTACGGCCTGCTAGGTAGGATTTTGCACGCTGTGCCCGCCATTCGATTTTCTCACCACGACCATTCCGAACAACCACGCAGCCAAGGCCAGCTTTTAGCCAAGGATCGAGAAAAAAACATCAACAAATTTCATTCTCGCATCTGTTACCCGCCCCGACGCGTCGCAAAGCATTTTACAACATTGTCGGCATCGACATTCTTCACACAACTCCATCCCGATACCCATTTTCACTTTGCGCGCATCGTTAGAAGCAATGGCTGGAGGCAAGGGCAAGTCAGCTGGCGGCAAGAGTGCCGGTGGAAAGACTTCTTCCGCCGATGGTCCCAAGAAGCAGCAGAGCCACTCGGCTCGCGCAGGTCTTCAGGTAAGCACAATACGTCTCTGCTCTGGCGATGCATCACAATATTTTCGGCTGTTTCGACCTTGCGACTTCTCGACTTGCGACCCCTCGAAAGCTTGATATCGGAACTCGAACACCTCGAACCCGCACGAGCTCGACCCCACGCAAAATTCATGACGATGCACACGACAACAACACTGCAGGACGCGTCTGCATCAAATCGGCAACCCCTTGTGCGCGCACACAAACAACAGCCATGCATCATCTCGAGTTCTCATGCGCGCATCTCCGCCATCAAGAGCGCGTCGCATCGTCAACAATACGACCCCTCATGAGCGAGATAATTATATGGATCCGACATTGTACTGCGCAACTATTCAGCGACCACAGCCTCGGACGAAGTGCGAAGTACCTGTCGCCGGTCACATGCCACCTGCTTGAACATCTCGACTTTCTTCCCCGATCACCGGTACTGACTCTTTTGCCGCGTAGTTCCCCTGCGGTCGTGTCAAGCGTTTCTTGAAGAACAACACTCAGAACAAGATGCGCGTCGGCGCCAAGGCAGCAGTCTATGTCACAGCTGTTCTCGAGTACCTGACTGCTGAGGTCCTCGAGTTGGCAGGAGTGAGTCATACATTTCCCTTGAGCTGCCTGCCCACCACTTCTGATTCCTTGTCCCGCCACGTTGTGCCACCTTGCAACATGACCTCATACTGACCACGATAATCACAGAACGCCGCCAAGGATCTCAAGGTCAAGCGCATCACCCCCCGCCACCTCCAACTCGCTATTCGCGGTGACGAGGAACTCGACACCCTCATCCGCGCCACCATCGCCTTTGGTGGTGTTCTGCCTCACATTAACCGTGCCCTGCTACTCAAGGTCGAGCAAAAGAAGAAGAACAAGGCTCTCGAGGCTTAAATCGACTTTTCGAAACGTCTTGATTCTTTGTCGTCAGCTTCTCGGTATTCGATTTGGTTTACGGGTCGAAAGATTCGGCCTCGGTGTTTCTTGTTTTTTTCTTTTGGAGTGGAGAGGACATCCAAAGATGTGTGTGTGCTGTGTCCCATTGGTGTTTGGGCAGGATCACTGACACAAGTGGTGAAAAGTCAGTCTGCGTTGGTCTACCCAGACTCAAGTGGTGAATAGACTTCACCCATATATTGTTGATAGGCATGAGTGTATAACAAACGGTTCCAAGGCTCCAAATAACTGTCAAGATTGTGAACTATTTCAATAATGGATCCAAGCCCGTAATCTGAATCAACAGGGCGGGTATTACCAGATATCCATCGTGACATGATGCGTCCACGCAGTACGACTTGCTTCTTGGGTTCGGCTGGTACTGGCTAGGTGAATCATGTGCAGACCAATATTATCACGAGTAAGTACATTACATTATTCATATTTCAAGATTGCAGATTGAGAAGTCAAAGTATATTGCTCATTCTATTGGCATGCCGATCTAGTACACTGCCCAATGCTTTGCTTTTACTGTATGCTACGATAACTTACCTCGAAGAACATCAAGCTCATCGACACATCAAGTCAAGACTCACCTTTTCTACATGAAAGAGTACTTACGGTTGGGAGGCTCAGCCTCAAAGTCGTCGTCTGTCGGGACCATCATTTCCCGGCCCTTGCACCGCGTACAGAGCGTGGTGAAGTCCTCGGCGCTGTAGGAACAGCCACATCTTTCACATTGAGGAGAGGTCACAAGCACGTGGGACTCGGACTCTACAGGAGTGGAAATTGGCATGTCGGACTCGGGCTCAGCAGGAGTGGACTGTGGAATGAACGGCTGCAGCAGCAAGTTCAGCTCCGTCGGTGCCGCCACGTGAAAGGCTTCATCGTCGGCCATTTCAGAGTCGAATGCAGAGAGCACGGAAGCGTCGTTCATTGGGTTCCTCGGCTCAGGCTCCGCGATGGTTGTGTGACCGGACTGCAAGAACAGCTCATCATGTCCCAGCAGGTTGCGGCCGTGGGAGTTAAAGTCCGGCGGTGTTTGCTGCTGCTGCTGCTGTTGCTGCGGCATCTGCTGCGGCAAAAACAGCTCGACACTTGTCGTCATCGCGTTGACTCCCTGCGAGTCAAAGTCAGGCGGCGTCTGCTGTCCCTGAGATCCAAAGTCAGGCGGCGTCTGCTGTCCCTGAGATCCAAAGTCGGGCGGCGTCTGTATCTGCTCCTGCGAGTTATTATACTCTGCCAAATCACAAGCCACGCGCTCGCACACACTACAATACTCACCTCCCGCCGTCGTCTGCCCGACACATGCCACCTCGGCGCACGGCTTGGAGCACAGCTGGCAGTAGACCCAGCCGGCCTCGCGCGTGGCGGCGGCCACGACGCTCTCGCACCCGCGGGTCGCGCAGTACGCCACGACGCCGCGGCACGTCTCGCACAGCGCCGACGGCTCGGCCGCCGGGAGCACGTTGAAGCAGCCCATGTCGGCGCACTGCTTCAGGCCCCGGCACGGCATGCAGATCTCGGTCTCGAGGCCTTCGATGAGGGACACGGTGTTGGCGCAACCGATCCGCGCGCAGCGCGTGGGCGGGTGGCACGTGTCGCACCACGGCGACGTCGCCGGGTCGATCATGGTCCCGCAGGGGCCCTGGCAGAGCGTCGGGATGGCCTGTTGAAAGGGGGGCAAGGATGGGGTGCAGGTCTGGTTCAGGGCGATGTGGTTCAGCGGCGCGTGGTTCAGCGGTGCGAGCTCGGATGGCTCGTCCGAGTACGCCGGTGGAAAGGCTGGGCTGATGTCCGAGTATGCCGGTGGAACGCCTGGGCTCATATCGTGGACGTCCATGGTGTTGTTCTCGTCAGAGGCGAAGGTGTTGAAGCTGGATGGGTCTTGGGCCGTGGCACTGTTCTCGCCAGTTAGGTTATCCCGATGCTGAGAAAAGTAAGGCATTGCAAATATGTTTGTTTTGCGGAATTCCTGGAGAGAAAAGTGTCAAACTTTGAGTCGGAATGAATGCGTCGACTTCTCTAAGCTGGGATGGTTAGTGAGTGACCTTGGATATACTGCTTCAAACCGTTGTGGTGATGAGTATGGTTAAGAAGCAATATTAATAGAATAATTATCGCATCTTGAGTCCAGTGTTTATAGTTGCTGATAGCATAGGGAATTGTGCAATTGACGATGCACAATGTCATTCACAGTCTCCTTGTCCGATGTCTTGTCTGATGAAAGACCAAAAGAATTGTAGTAGAACAAGCCAGTACCAGGACAAGGGACAAAGACATTGTTGGAATCGCGGCCATTGGGCCTTGTCTGCACGCTGGAAACTCTAAAACTGCCTTCACGGTAGAGTAGAATCATCAGTCTCATCATTTTTGAAAGCACATTATATCACAGCCAGATTCATGAACGAGTATTTGATGCAAAACAGAGGGGTATAATTGATTAAGCTAGGTCGTGTACGATAAACAAATGACTACACACGTGCCCACATGCACGTCTTTGCTCGAGTATCTCTCCATCAGAAGAAAGACCCGTTTCACTAGTAACTTGACTTCATGAGAAAGAATCTCACGTGGTCGAGATTCTAATTCTAGATGAAAAGAGAGTGGCACCCCATTTTTTTGTGGGAAGTACCTGGCAGGTCTGCCAGTTCCTCCCTGGTGAGAATTTTCTTCTTTCGCATTCGTTTACCACATGACGGCGCCGTCGAACTGGTTGATCTCCTTGACGTTGATGTTCTCCCACATGAAGGTCGAGGCCCAGGTGATGGAGTACAGGCAGGTGGCGGCGATGAGCATGAGCTTCTGGGTGGCGCCGTAGGCGTTCTCGATGGCGATGCGGGTCGGGGTGCCGACGGCGTACGAGGACTGGACGTCGATGCTGCCGTAGATGTCGGTCAGGTCGGGCAGCGACTCGGCGGGCAGGAACTCGGCCAGCTTCTTGGGGAAGATGCCGGTCCACATGGCCGCGGCAATGGTCGAGCCGATGGACTGGCCCATGGCGGCGACCATGCCCTCCATGGCCAGGACGGCCGGGATGTCGGTGTGCTTGGACACGGCCATGACGGTCATCTGCTCGCAGATGACGAGCGTGCCACCGCCAAAGGCGATGAAGATGAGGCACATGACGACGAAGCCAATGTTGACGTCGGGCTGACGGAAGTGGATCATGAGGCCGACACCGAGGATGGTCATGGGCACACCGAAGAAGACGGCAGGCCACTTGAGGCGGCCATAGTAGCGCAGGAACAGACCGAACAGGATGGCCCAGAAGGTCGAGCCCATGGTGTAGACGTTGCCCATGTAGGTGGCGTTGGGGACGCTCAGGTTGTAGACGACGATGCAGAAGGAGTAGAAGTAGTTGTCCCACAGGTACCAGGCCGTGTAGATGGAGGCCATCATCGAGTAGGTGAAGAAGATGGTCGGGTTCTTGATCAGGACCCAGGGGATGAAGGTGATGGGCGCAAAGTACTTCTCCCAGATGACGAAGCAGCCGATCAGGAGACCGCCGAAGACGAAGAAGCAGATGATCAAGGGCGAGCGCCACTGGTCGGTCTGGTACGAGTACAAGCTGAAGGCGAGGAGGAACAGACCGATACCGCCAGCGGCCAGGAGGATGCCAACAATGTCGAACTCCTTGGCGTAGAAGATGATGTTCGCGATGGGGCTGCGACCGTGGGGCTTGACGTGAATGAGACCCTTCTTGATGGCCTTGCGCTGGTTGAAGTAGAAGAGGGCCCAGAGTGGGAAGCAGACGACGGGCACGACAATGGCGAAGACGCCAAAGCCCCATCGCCAGCCCATGCCGCCATCAGCCAGGATGCTGTTGCAGGCGTATCCGTAGACCCAGGTGGTGATGAGCCAGGGGGACGAGATGTAGGCGATGGAGAAGGCTCGGTTCCTCAGCTTGGACGTGTCGGCGATGAAGATGGTGATGGTGAAGTCGAGCCACGAGTATCCGGTGTAGTAGAAGACGGCGGCGGCGCAGTAGGTCTCGACGTTGTTGCAGCCGGCAAACATGATCAGACCAATGGTCATGAAACTGACGGCCAGGACGAAGCCCTGGGGACGTCCAAAGTTGTCCATGTACTTGGCGTAGGCGAGCTTGGTGAGACCGGGAATGAGACCAGAAATGATGCTCGTGGTCGAGACCAGAGAGTGAGAGCCGTAACTACTGACGGCGTAGGTGGTCAGGGTACCGGCGACACCAGATGTGAAGGCGTTGACAAAGTTGATCAGCCACATCCTAGGGGAGAATCGTCAGTCAGGTTCGTGCCGCTCCGGAGATTCGTTTTTCTCTTTTCTCTTTTCGTGATTCTATTTGCGGCAAGTCCATAGTCCTCCAAGCGGCTGCAATAGAAATCTCATGAGCATTAACAACAAACTTACATGATGTAGGCGGCAATCAGATGCTCCTTGGTCCATACCTGGAGCGTAGCCTCGGCGACCTGGACACCGAACTGCAGTTCCTTGCCCTCGCTGACGGAGCTCTGGGAAGAGCCGGTCGCACCGGCGTCCTTCACGGTAGGGTCGAGCTCCTTGTCGTTGTTGAAGACGCCCTCGGGCTGCTGCTGGGGCTGGCCCTCGGTGTCGTTCTGCTTCTCCTGGGCGGTGACATCGTTGTGGATGTTCTTGGGGCCAATGAGGCCTCGGAACTTGAGACCCATGGCGGCTGGAGTTGGGTGGTTGTTGTCTTGTCGGTCCCTTTGGTTGAGATCAAGTTCTTTAAAAGAAACTTGATCCAAATATATGGCAAAGGGAGGAGGAAGGGAAGAGATGCACAGGCTCACGACACGAGAAGGGAAGAAAAACGACGATCAGAGTTGAGGCACCCCAATACTACTATATATTCGCGCGATGCACCATCTGAGTGGCGGGTCTTGCGTTCCATGCAGCGCGAATCACTTTCCTAGCGTTGCTATTTCCACACGAAACACACAGAATTAACCTCTATTTTTTCCTCGGTCATGGGTATCGGCTCCGAATCCACACGAACGCGCCAGCCAGAGGGAAACCAGGTACATACACCGCAGGTAGGTAGGGGAACGGCGAAAAGAGACAGTGGGAAAAAATATGAATAATACACTATAGCAAAACCCCCGCTCTCCCGGGCTTGCCTCGCATATCCCGCTTGTTTCTCCCGCCTGCATCTCTGCGTCCGTTGTACACCTGTACATGCCGTTCGGGGCCCAGGTCTGAATGCAGAGATTTCTTCCCAATAACACGCTGTCGGGATCTCATGTTAAGTGGACATGGCTCCCCACACCACGGCCGGACGACTGCTGCGTTGGGCAAGCTGAGCGACACGAATTATCTTATCAGATGATCAGAGGCCCTCTGAGAGGCTTGAGGAGACACGGCGCTTGGGCAGGCCTCGGGATGGTGGGTGGACCTTGGCGGCCCTTCGGTTACGAAAACCTGGCAGAAGCGGTATAGTCCGGGACACCAAGCCTGTGTAGCGTCTGCGTGGCCGGCGGCCCATGGGAGCCCACGGTCATGGTCAGGCATGGCACGGCACTGGATCCTTAAGGGAGATCCACACACACCTTGCCCATGGTTCCCTGCTGGTCTCCGCTGATTAGATTATCTTTTCCATCAGCGCCATCTGATAGCTGCGAACATCGGCCGGCCTGTCTCCCACCTCCAAAACCTGTTCCGAAGGAGGGAGGAGAATGGGGAACGCAGAGAAAACTCTTCAAGCACTAGACCCGACGGCCAGCTGTATGGCGAGGCTGCCAAAGAAGCGACCGATCTTTTTTGGGCCGCGGCGAATACCTCTACTATTGTCGTCTAGCCCCTCGAGCTGAATATGCAGGTTGACCGACCCGTCACCTGGAAGAAAGTGCTCACTCAATTCACTGCTTGCTGCTCTATGACCAGATGGGTCGTCAGGGTTCTTACTGACTGGCCGGGAGTCGCCTGTTTGTCTGCTGGAGCTTCTCCCGTTGGAGCGGCGACAGAGCCTTGTCCAGTTCAGCGAGAGGGAAAAAATCAAACCGGGGAGAGGGGTTTTCTGAGTGGATGTCCCTGTGTTACTCGTAACTCCCTGGTCCATCGTACCATATGCAATGACACCCTACAAGCAAGGGACTCGAGAGATCATTGATCACAAGCCGGACCCCCAAAATCAGTCGATCGTGCGGTTGGCTCGTTTCCAACGTGCCATAAGCACATAGCGCCTCAAAACGCGCACTGAAGAGTTCAAGAAGCCACCCTCAACACCCCATTTATCTATTCGCCTCTGTGATGATGTGTAGAATACACTAAGAGTATACCTAGATTTTTATCGTTGCCGCTCTGTGCAACTTGGCTTGGCAGCTTGGCACGCAGCGGGCGCATGGAGTCGAGAAGAGGAGTACACGACGTTACCTTTGACTCCTCCCTCTACTACTGCTAGAGTCGAGACGGTTTACGCTCGGTTTCCGAAGGGCTGACCTAGTCTTGACTGGAAGGGGAAGCAACCGCATGGCACACCGTAGCTGTCCTCCCAGAACGTGTTAGACTGGACCGTCCTGTCGGTTACTGTTCACTTCTCACTGCAGCAGCGCGATGGATTCCCAAGGGACCACTTCCCGTCTCGCAGATGCCAGCTCCTGCCCTGCAGCATGCACAAAACGACTGACCCATTCCCCATCCTTCCTCCAGACCAGACCAAACCAAACCAAACCTGACCCGTCAGCAGACTGGCCATTAACCTAGGCAGAGAGAGAGCGAATGGATGTGATCGAATCGATCGGCCCGTTTCATGCCCAAATTCATCACTCTTGTCCGCTGCTAGGAAAACGTTCTGATACTATTTGATCTAGAAGCGCCTTGGTCGTCCGACTTCTTGGGAGAAAAAGCTTCAAAAGAATTCGACTACTTACTCATCGGCACTACTTTTGGACGCGAGCTAGTGGTTTCTCACAACGAAAACTTTACGAGCCGCCAAAACTTGACTACTTCTTCTTGGATTCGTGTGGTTACACGATTCGATGAGAATCTAGGCCCCCCTTGTTGGTGATGCCCAGACTGACCCCCAAAGGTTATACTACCCGACGCCACCGATCGAGTTCCTACTGTCTCTGGCAACGATCAACACGGCCCAAGACTTTGTCCAAGAACTTGTTGCGGCCCCCAATCAGATGAACCCAACGAAAAATCTTGGCTTCACGTGTGCTCGATGCGAGTGATGCCCAGACTTAGTCTAAAGGATCGAGACGGACAAGCAATGCTCCGTATGCAATACTATCAAGTCCACGCGGCCCTCCGGAATCGGCGGCAATATTGTCAATTGTATAATCTAGGACTCAAGGAAGCTGTCCAGCTTATCATCTCAAATGCATCGTATTCATGCGGGATAATTACAGATTTGTAACACATTATAGGATGCAACGGCCCTGAAGAGTTAAAATAAACTTCTGACCGGCAAAGCCCCATTGCTTGAATCTGTCCCTCGGCATCCTGTTCCTCTTACAACACTGATCGGAAATTGGTCATCATCCAGGTAAAGCGAATGTGCATCAAGACCCACTGATCTCTCTCGAGGCCCACTGGAGTCCGGAGTCATCATATTCTGCAGCATGCACTGCCTGACACGCGACTGGCGATCGAGATGCAGTCATGCCACAGGTAAGCTGGCGCTCAGAGGAAGAAGTCACTTCCGAATTCTCCGTCGCTCAATGAAGCTTTGTGATCTATGGTCACGGCGGCGGTCATTCTTTGATTCTCTTCAAAGCGAGACACAATAAATCTGTCAAGCACGCTCTTTGTATACCCGGAAACAAAGCAGACAGGACCGGTATTTGATATGTGACATGGCAAACCCAGTAGTTTCTGTAGCAATTCTTGTTGTGTATCTCCTCAATCCCTGAAATTATTCCCTATACTACTTACTTTCTTTACTTGTGTGTGTTTCCTTGAGTCGTAAAGCCGTTCCGGCAACGTCCAATCTTTATACCACTTACTCTTTCTTTCAGAGTCACTCATTGAATCTCATAACTTTGCAGCCTTCTAGCAATCGAAGACAGCAAAGAACAAATCATGTTAGCATAGGTATTACAGTAAAGCCGCCAAGAGCCGCAAAATAAGCCTCAACAGTTTAATCATTCTGGCCTATCAGACCACTTGGTTATTACAGAAAAAGACGAAGATCATAGCGATCGACATAGTACCCTCAAAAAGAAGTCAGAAAAAAAGAACGTAAAACACGAAGTAGAAAAAAAAATGGTCTCCCGATCAGTTCCCAATCTCAAAGTTTCCATAACGGGGCGCCCTGCCACAGACGCGTCGCCACCGCTCAGCCCGCGACCCTTGACAGCAGCGACTCGCCGTCGCCTGCGAGCCAGCCTGCCACCCTCCCCCGTGGGCAGCCGGGTCCCGCCCCCCTCGCGGCCAGTCGCGTGGCACTGGCGGTGCTGCTCGTGCCGGGCCACGTACGACCTGGCCGTGACGCAGAGGTGCCTGGCGTGCTCGCACAATTTCTGCTCCGTCAACTCGCATCTCCAGAGTAGCATCCCCAAGAAAAAGATGTCCCGAGGCAGCTCCAACAGGCGGAGGGTGGACCGGCTCGGCCACCCCATTACGTGCACCACCGAGTTTGATTACGAGGGATGGGCTGCGTACGGGGCTTGGCGGAGACGTGTCACCGGCACGCAGATCACCGAGGATCAGCGCGACCGCAGATACCTGCTCAGATCCCAGGACGACTGGCACCACTGCGACTTCCCGTCGCAGTGCGCCCACCGGCGCCGCGAGCTGAGGCCCATCTGGCAGGACATCCTGCTGAGCGATGCCTCGTCGGACGAGGAGAACTCGCTTAGTAGCAGTGCGGAGAAGAAGCAGAAGAACAAGACCAGGTACAGCAGCAGCAAAAAGTCGCGGAGATCGTCCTCGACGGCGTTCAGCCCCGACGACGACCTCGTCATGAACGAGGCCATCAGCCTGGGTAAGCCGAGCTCGGAACTGAGCGACCAGCAAGTGCTAGACCTGTTCGACGACTCGAGCGACGACGAGTACGCGCCCAGGACTGCCACAGGCCTGCGGGTGCGCAACCACAGCGAACCCGACTGGGGGAACTTTGGCAGCGACGACGACGATGACTCGGATGCTAGCGACGACGACGAGGACCTGGTCGACGCGGACGGGAACCTGGTCAGGTGGCGGAGCTCGGCAGGCGAGATGAAGAGAGAGGTGACCGAGAGCCCGGCGCTCTTGGTCAAGGCGGTTAGTTCTTTCTGGGGCGCGACGGATTTTTAATCGGAGTTTAGTTATTGGATCAATTCGTTTTGTTTATTATGGGCACCCTGAGCTGAGTCCAGGACTGACGATTTGGGGGAGTTTGCCATGCCCATTGACGAGGAGCATGACCTTGGTCTTGGATGCAGCGCGAAACTGAATGTGGCACCGCGGTGATATGGAACGAATGTTGAAGCTTTTCGATCTTGGTGCGATGTACTCTTGTTGACGCAGCTGTTTTGAGATCCCTCGCACCATTTAGCAGATGGCCAGTCTCTCCGTCTCGTTGAAAAGACACAATGAACTCATGTATGAATAATTTTTGTGTATAAAGTCTGCTTATTAAGTATTACTTCCAGTCATCTGACCGGCAAGATGCTATTCAATGCTCAGACTTCCATGCTATCCGAAAGATCATCCCACAGAGAACAATCGTCTACCATGCTCTGCGGCACGTCCTCCATGCGAGTCGCATTAGGCTCAAGATGCAACCTCCTGCCCGCTCCCGATCCCCAAGAGTCCCAGACCGGCGCACTTTCGTCTCGATACACGTTCGGATCGAACGTCTGGATAAAGCTGATGAAGTAGTGCATCAGGATGGGAACGCTCGCGGCGTTCTCGTTGAACCAGGTACTGTCCACCCCGCTGCTCTTGAGGTTTGTTCCCAAGATCGCCGGCATCTCCATGGTATGAGTCGTGCCGACGCCGCTGGCTCTGCTCGAGGCGGTGGTGATGTAACAGCGGTACTGCCACACTTGATCTGGCGAGAAGTAGCTTGCCATGCTATCCGCCATCGAGTTGGCTGGGCAGAGAAAGGTCGCATCGCCATACGCGGCCGAGACGGACGGGAACCACGCAGCGTGCTGCGGCAGGGGCGGCATCAGCGGGTACTCGTCGATGATGGACTGCAGCTCCGTTTCGTTGAGCCCCGGGTAGTTGTTCTTGAAAAAGGCCGTCACGTTGGCGCTGGTGCTGGCATTCGGAACGAAGAGGGAGCCCTCGTTGTTGTCGGTCGCGACCAGCAGCGGGACCCTGATGAACTCGCCCCGGTCGTACATGTTCCACTTGTCGTCGCGTATGAGGTCGCCGTCCTTGACCGGGAGCCAGTACCACCGGGCCACGCTCGAGGCGCCGGGGAATGTGCCTTCGACGTCGAACGGCACGAAAGCGCTGGTGTCGAGGGAGCGCAGACAGGCCAGAGAATTGTTGGAGGCGAGACAGTCCGTGTCGTTGAGCAGTTGCTCATACTGGAATTCCATCTCTTCAACTTCCGGAGCTGTAGGCCAGAATGGCGACTGCGCAATGGCGCCAGCAAAAAGGTGGTCATCACGACCGCCATATGCTGTGAGATGATACGAGACTGATCCTCCACCAGCAGACGTCCCATGAATGACTACATGATCGGGATCACCACCAAACTATAGAGTATCAAGAGTAAGTAAGACTTCTCTTCCCAGTACAATGGAGACGTACCTGTTGTATATACTTCTGTACCCAGGCAAGTAGTTTCCGCTGGTCAAGAAGCCCAACATTGATGTCGCCATCCTGTCTCACATCGTCGCTCGCCAGAAACCCAAAAAGTCCTACTCGGTAATTGAAATTGACAAAGACGATGCCCTGGCCCGACTTTTGCACGACCTCGGTCCCGTTGTAATTTGCATTGGAATTGGTAGCATAGCCTCCGCCTTGGATGTACACCCAGACCGGCAGTCCCGAGTCAGCGGTGGCATTCGAAGGCTTGAAGACATTGACAAAGAGGCAGTCTTCGGCCACCGAGGACGACAGGCTCTGGTCTGTCCCCAGGCATATCGGGCCAAACTAATAGAACGTTATTGGTCAGCCCACACGGCCTATCATGCCGGCCCGTCTTTTGGGTTTCTCGAAAAAAAATTTATATGATCGATCATGCTTACTGCCTTGGCCTCTTGGCCATCAGCCTCGACCAAGGGATCCTGCGGCGCCCGGAAGCGCAAGTCGCCAAGCGGCGGAGCGGCAAAGCGCATGCCCAAAAAGGCATCCACACCGGCGGCGTATCTGGTTCCTTCGTACTGGGCATAGTCCAGGGCCACGGTTGGCGACGCCGCAGCCGACGATGTTGTATACGCGGCACACTGGCCAAAGGCCGAGCAGACCGCTGCCAGCGAGAAGACTTTACTGCCGTGCATGACGGGAGATTTGGACAATCGCCACCCGAGAGAGAAAAGTCTATTTTACAATAGGGAGCAGCCACGAGTTGACTGTTTGCTACCGTTGCCAGAGTGTGTTTTCTACAAAGGAAAGAATCTATACATCACTGGTCATGACTGGGGAAAAGAACATCCTGATCCGATGGTCCTTTTCTCGCAACTACATTACTGCCATCACTACTCCGCATGCTAGTCGACACATCATCATCGGGTAAAAGGGAATTTCGCTTCAACAGGTTTAACGTAGGCTGTAGCGAACCACGAGTATAAATGTCCATCCCCCGCACTGCGGCCAGGTTCGGTGGTTGAGAAAATGCACCTATGACATGTGCAGTTTTGGGGTCCGGGGACTAGTTTCTGTCAATTCGGGGTATAGTTTTGCTGCATCATCTGGTCACCAGGGATGGAGAGTGTAGGTCTGAGCACCACTTGACTTTTGATGAGTTCTGTAGCGGAGGACAGGACGCTCGGAATATCCGGCAGAGTCGGAAGGTTTTGGTACGATTCGAGAAGAGAGCCAAGTATGATTAAGCTTATTTCCCGGACTTTGCCGGATAGGAACTTCGTAAGACTGAGGATGTATGTTTGCAAGTTGATGGGAGCCCGTTGATTGCTTTCAGTTGAGTCTGCCTTGCGGCTACACTTGAAATATTCAAGATGAGATGTACAGCGTTCTTAGTCCTACAGGTATAGAGCGACACGGTAATCTGCCTTTAATACCAGTCCTTCTTGCCTGAGCGGCGTCATGAAATCTAGGAAGCTTCAACAAAGCTTGGCCATCTCAATCCCATCTAGCGTCAGACTATGAATGCCCAAAGTAGACTTTGCTCAAGTGTCAGTACAAACAAACCGTGCCAAGGCAGATGTAGAATGCTTCATTGGGAATTGTCATCGAGTTGCACCTTGTGGATGAACCACATCAGATCTAGGCTACCCAATAAGATATAGTACTCGTACATAATTCTGCTGGGGAGTTCATACCCTGTCACATATTAATACAAGATGTACCATGAAGCAGGACTGAACGAAAAGAAGACAACCAAATACCACGCAACAAAGAACAAGAGATGCCGCAATTAATTGCAGACATTGTAGTGCGTCATGGAGTGTGTAGGTAGATGCAGTTCATTTATACTTGGAAGCCCCCACATACTACAGACCTCCCCTCTAGGGTACGTACCAGTGGATACCCTGACGCCTAATGGAAGCTGCTCCCAGCCTTTGCCAATTTGGGATCACTCAACGCGTCTTTTCGTCGCGTCTGTCAATTGATCCATGATTTGATTCCATCACAGTCAACCTACCAACCGACGGCCTCAGATACGAATCCGCTGCCAACGAGAAACCTACTATTTTTCCCTTGAGAGTTACTATCCGCGACCAGCTGGTACATCTTCACCTCAGATACCGCCCATCATGTCCGACTACGAGGATGAAATGGACGTCGACGGCCCGGCGCCTTCCAAGGACATCACATTCTCTTCGGACAACACAGCCAAGGGCAAGCGCAGCGCCGCAAATCTCCCAGTCGAAGCCGAGGACACTCTGCCGTGGGTGGAAAAGTATCGACCCGTCTCGCTGACCGACGTCTCCGGTCACCAGGACATCCTCGCCACCATCAACAAGTTTGTCGACTCGAATCGCCTGCCGCATCTCTTGCTCTACGGCCCTCCCGGTACCGGCAAGACGTCGACCATCTTGGCCCTCGCAAGGCGCATCTATGGCGAGCAGAACATGCGGCAGATGGTTCTCGAGCTCAACGCCTCCGACGACCGAGGTATCGACGTGGTGCGTGAGCAGATCAAGACGTTTGCCTCGACCAAGCAGATCTTCACCGTCGGCGCATCCTCGCGGCCCGGCGGCATGGCCAGCTACAAGCTCATTATCCTCGACGAGGCAGACGCCATGACCAACACGGCCCAGATGGCCCTGCGCCGCATCATGGAAAAGTACACGGCCAACACGCGCTTCTGCATCATTGCCAACTACACACACAAGCTCTCCCCGGCGCTGCTCTCGAGATGTACAAGATTTCGATTCAGCCCGCTCAAGGAGGCCGACATTCGGGTCTTGGTCGACAAGGTCATCACCGAGGAGGACATCAAAGTGACAAGCGACGCGACAGACGCCCTCGTCAAGCTGAGCAAGGGCGACATGCGAAGGGCACTCAACGTGCTGCAGGCCTGCCACGCGTCCAGTGAGTTTTGCCATGACGGCTGCATCATTCTATATCACGTCTTGCTAAGTTTCAACCCCCAGGCACTCCCCTACAGCCAAAGAACGGCCCCAAGGTCGCCGACAAGGACATTGTCCGGGAAACCATTACCATACAAACGATATACAACTGCATCGCGGCACCGCCGCCCGACGCCATCAAAAAGATTGCCGAGACCCTGCTCCACACTAGCGACGTGTCGAGCTGTCTATCGACCATCAATACCCTCAAGCTGGCCAACGGATTAGCACTGGCCGATATTATAACGGCCCTGTCGGAAATTCTCACGACCATGGATGTCAAGCCCGAGGCTATGATTCGTTGGTTGGACGGATTAGCAGAGATCGAGTATCGCATGGCCGGCGGAGGCAGCGAGGCCATCCAGACGGGAGCTGTTGTGGGAGTCGTTCGAGAAGGCTGCGAGCTCATGGGATGAGGCTAAACAACTGATTTTGGGAAAAAACGAAGCATCTTGCATCATATTACCAAAGGTAGCGGAACGCCCGAACGTCTCGACTTTCGGTGCTGGTGCAATAAAAAAAAAGGAGAGCATCAGAGGATTATTCGTGGCAGTACCGACGTATTTGTCTTGTACTCTCCATGCAGGAGAGTAGTAGCTTGGCACATATTCGGGCGCCACATGCTGGACGAGCTGAGTTAATAGTGTGCCATCGTGACATGATCTGGAGTACACGCTGAAAGAGCGACTCGGTCATGCTAACGACGTAGTCCATGAGAAAACGATTACAATGTATAGGATCTTCGACCAAACACGGACCAAAGTGTTGAACAATTTCGCAAAGAGGGCAATCAATAATTCGAGTTTCTCGAACAGATCAATCAATCTCGCCAGAATATTATATCCTTTTGATCAGATGTGTAAGGTCGCCTCCCAAAAGCGTGATCATGATAGCTGTTGAGAGTTATGCTGTCTCGTCTCGGCATGGAATCGAGTCGAAGTGGTCGGCAATAGTGATTGCGAAGACAAACAAGTCGATTGTCAAGTGGCACTCGACGCAGAAGCAATTTCTACCTTATAGTCTCGGTCTTTATGCCAGGAATCCTAGGGTTTCTGAGGAATCGCACCTCGATCGTCTTGGCTTCTCGACGGAGTTTGTTGATGCTTCGAGGATAAGTATGATCATGCATTTTTCGTCGTCACGTCGGAGCAGAATAATCGAAGTCAAATTTAAACAATCAACCGTTTCTCATTCATTCTGATCAGAAAGGAAGGACTTGAGGTGTTGCAATGTAGAACTCGTGGGCAGTGACAAGTGCCATACGGAAAAGTAGAGTCGATTACGCCTACGAGCCTCTACTGATTGCCCCCACGAAGGTTGTTTTTAGCATCGACCACGAGGGACGAAACGCCATGACCCAAGGCGAATATTGATGATATTACTTGCTGTCTTCCCGCCTTGAGCCCTTGCTTCTGCAGATGATGGGATCGGCCTAGCTGGGGTCCCGGGTCATGATTCCTTGGCACCGTACCACAACAAGTCGCACTACATTCCCCTTACAGTAGAGCGGAATCACGACCATCCGTTCTGAACAAGATTTTCCATCCACATTTGACCATTTCCCAGAGACATTCGTCCTATTTCTGCAACACTATTCTCTGTTGGTCGCCGTGAAGCTCCGTGCTGACAGTCCAGGCCCAGAGGCCAGAACAATTGGGGAGGTGTCGAAAAACAAAATTGTTTGCGCTGGCAGTTGGACGCGTTCACTCCTCAAAAGTCTGCTCGGCCAATCCTCTGTATTTCCGAGCTTAGATGTGACTGCATCTTCAATATTGTCAAAAGTCTGTGCTTTCTTTCCCTGGGCACAGATGATAACCCACGGTCTCTGGTAAATCATGGGGCTGGCCGGCGGCGGCCCTCTAGGCGGCAAACGTGATCATAGTCGCTCCATTTGGAAGAGCATGGCCTCCCCAGTCTCGGAAGCAGGTCCGCTAAGCAACAAAAGAATGGTGTATATAACCCAGAGTTGACAACCGAGCGATCGACCTCCTTTACTACTCCATTCGCAACTGGCCTATAGTCCCCAAGCAGTTGATCATACTATCAAACCCCACGCTGATCGGACAGAAAGCCATGCACTCCTCGACGATCCTTCTGACGGCCGCGGCCGCGTTCCTGGACCTGGCGTCGGCCCACGGCTTCGTCAACGGCATCCGGGTCAACGACGGCGCCTGGGTGCCCGGCGCCGACCCCGTGTGGTACTACTACACGGCGGGGACGTCGCCCGCCACGGTCGGCTGGAACGCGCTCAACCAGGACCTCGGCTTCGTGAGCCCCGACGCCTACACCACCAGCGACATCGCCTGCCACAAGAGCGCCACGGCCGGCCAGCTGTCCGTCAGCGCCAACGCCGGCGACACCCTGGACATCACGTGGAGCACCTGGCCCAGCGACTCGCACAAGGGGCCCATCATCAACTACATTGCCCAGTGCAGCGGTACGTTTTTTCCTCTTCGTCACATCCCTTCGTAGACATGACTCTGACCCCTTCTAAACAACAGGCTCCTGCACGTCGGCGACGGCCGGGTCCCTGACGTGGACCAAGATCGCCGAGGCCGGGTACAGCTCGGGGACGTGGGCGACGGATCCCTTGCCGACGAGCAACTACACGTCGACGCTGACGATCCCGGCCAAGCTCAAGGCGGGCAACTACGTGATCCGGCACGAGATCATCGCGCTGCACGGCGCCGGCTCCGACAACGGCGCCCAGAACTACCCGCAGTGTTTCAATGTCGTCGTCGGCGGCTCCGGGTCTGTCTCGTTGCCCACGGGAACGGCCGGCACCAGCTTGTACACCCGCACCGACCCGGGTATCCTGTTCAACTTGTACACGAGCTTTACTAGCTACACCATTCCCGGGCCGGCGCTGTGGACTGGTGCGAACTAAGAGCGGCGCGGTGAGAGTTGGGGATAAGGGGAGCTTTCTTCGGGTTCTTGTCTGGCTCGTTCGGTCAATATCAATCATGGACGATGCCTGTACATATGAGGATTTGGATAACCGGATAAGGAAGTCCTCAAATATGACTTGAATATCACACAAGAAGTAGTTCATGAACCTGTGATGCGATTGTGGATAAAACATGCTTATTCACATCAACATGTGAATATAGAATGCCGGCTATAAAAAAGAATGCCGTATTTTTTGCCCCTATAGCTCGTCGTGCGCATGGCCGATCGGCTCGGAAACCGGCGGCGGCCGTGGCGCCCACGGCCTGACCTTGCCCCCAGCAATGTCCACGATGAACTGGTCGACGGCGTCCGCCGTGATGTCCTGCTCCGCCTCATCGAACGGGAAGATCTGACCCCGGGAAAGATTCTCGACCGCCAGCGCGGGGAACGAGTCCCCCGGCAGCCCCAGGATCCGCGTCATGGGCGCGTACTCGACGGCGTCGACGACGACAAAGGAGATGAAGTCGCGGTACTTTTTGGCGACGGGCCGGATGAGATCTACGTACCGGTCGCGCTCTTCGCGGGTCTCGGCTAGATAGTAGACCAGGGACTTGCCGGACTGTGGTGAGGCGTCAGTGGTGAGTGCGCCTGTCACAGCTCAAGTTGGGTGTGCTTACCTGGGCGTACTTGACCTCGGTCCTCCGCGAGAACTCGCCGACCAGGGGCGTGATGCAGGCCTCGACGAACGCGGCCAGCGTGTCGACGGCCGACAGGTCGGACGTGGTCGACTGCTCGTCGTCGCGGTTGTTGTAGCACACGACGGTGCTCGGCCCGCCCGTCTCGAGCTGGCCGAACGAGGCGCGGTCGCGGTACCGGTGCGCCAGCGACTGGAACAGCGTCCGGACGTGCGCGTCCCGCGCGTTGATGTGGGCCACGACGACGGCGTCGTCGATGGACTGGAACGCCGTGATCGTCTTGTCGTCGAGGTGCGTTGTCGCTGGCCGGCCCGCTCGTCTCAGGAAAGAGATGATACTGTATGATACTCTTTAGTCTTTTCAGACTACTTGTATAAAAAGCCAACAGGAAAACTGACGATTTGGCTATCCTTGGACCTCGATAAGGCGTCATGGTTCCGTGGCCATCAAAGTATCTGATGGTGGGATAGGATATTATGTCGTAGTCTTTGCATAGTTGAGGCAGGATGCTGCAATCGACGCTCGACAGAGTCTCTTCAGACTCGGATATCTTCAACCATTCGGATTCGAGCGCTTGACTTGCGGCACTATCTCGAGTTGTTAGCAATTGAAGCATTTCGAGAAGGTCGTATACTGGCTTCTACTTACCTTGATGGCTATAGGCGCGTCGAGACTAGTAAGTATACCTATACAGCCACGAAGCGACTTATACGATCGATCTACCACTCACCTCGACAACTGTTTCCATTAGTATGAGAAATATGGTTATCGAACGGTCAAGACTTCTACTCACAAGCAACCAGTGCCAAATTGTGTCCTCCGACAGCCCTTATGAAACCAGGCTCGTCGACATGATCCCAACCGGCCACCAGAGCGGCACTCGCAAACACCAGAACCGCCCTGATTGTATTGGTCCTCATTCTTTCTGGTTCAACTAACTTGACTGGAATCGTCAACAAACTTCAAAGAAAAGAACCAGTCCATTCTAAGAAGAAACAATGCGATAGGAAGCACGCGAGAGCCCGCGGGGTCTTTCTTCTAATAAAATCAAGCTCGAGAGCTCTTCTCTCTTTTCGGTTACAGCTCAGGGATCCAATTCCCCTCTCATGGCAGGGTCGCGGCAGGGATTCAGGGGGGCTCCTGGGATGAAGCGATGCACTAAAAGGGTTCGTGCCGATGCGCTAGAACGTCTGGGGAAGCCCACTGACGCTCCGTCGCTACAGGGGATCGGCAGCGACGCCCACAGCGGCTTGGCTTCTTCAACAGTTCCTGTTTCATCGTCTGAAATCCGTTACCTTGCCCGCTTCGTCGCCTCCACCCCTGCTTCGTGATGGCATGGCATGGTGTTCAATGTAACGGCATGGCGGGTAGGTAGGCAGGTGGGAGGGGAGGAGCTGAGGTTCTGGGAGATAATACAAGCTCTTTCGTTATCATCTACTTACTGCTTGTTACATCTGGTTTCTTTCTTCTCTCCTCTCCTCTCCTCCCGTGTTCGTCATGTAGACTCGCTCATCGCGAGAATCACCCGTGTTGAGAGTTTCATTCACAGCATCTATTCATCACAATGGTTCGGCTTCGACAGCTCGCTCTCTGCGCCGCCGCCGTGGTTCCCAGCTGGGCACATAGTCACGATGAAGACCCTGCACAGAAACCATTGGTCCTGACCGAGAACTGCCGGCATCCTGCGTACCAGAGTCACATCTTGTCGACATCGCCGTTGGTGATATACCTGGAAGGCTTTCTGACGCTCGAGGAGCGCGAACACCTCACTGAGATTACGTGCGTATAACGATTTATATATTGAACATATCTAAGTCCTCGAGCCTAACAATTGCGCCTTTCCCTCTCTCAGCAAAGATACATTCAGCCACTCGGCCGTGGCCGACGAGACGGGCGCCGAGGGCCAGCGCTCGACGCGGACGTCGCAGTCGACCAACGTGGAGCGCGACTCGGTGGTCCGGTGCATCGAGGAGCGCGCCCTGCTCTTCCAGGGCTTCGACGTGCCCCGGGCGCACCTCGAGCCCGTCCAGCTCGTCAAGTACGCCGCGGGCGAGCACTACCACTTCCACACGGACTGGTTCACGGACCCGGCGCACGCGGGGTCCGCCGTCGGCGGCAACCGGGCGTCGTCCTTCTTCGCGTACGTCGCGGCCTCGGACGACGTCCGCGGCGGCGGCACCAACTTCCCCATGCTCGACGCCCCGTACAACCAGAGGTGGTGCGACTTTGTCGACTGCGACGAGCCGTACGAGAACGGCGTCACGTTCCGCCCCGTCGTCGGCAACGCCGTCTTCTGGCGCAACCTGCACGAGGATGGCACGGGAGACCAGCGCAACCTGCACGCCGGGCTGCCGGTCGCGAGCGGCTGGAAGATTGGCATGAACATCTGGACGCGGCAGGGGCCGCTGAGCGAGGATATTAGAGGAGTCGATATATAGTACCTTCAAGACGAGAAGTTATGACATCTGATTCCGTGTTCTTGATTGTGAATCAACACCCGCCGTATAGCTCGGTCCAGAGCTGGTTGCCTGCGTTTTCGGTGAGGTCTGTGACGAGGGAACCTCCGCATGGTTGGTAGTTGGCTAGCCAGATGGCATCATACAGTTGATCAAAGACGACTGAAAAGTGTAAAGAGTGAGAATGACATTTCAAACACGAGGCGGGATGGGGATAGAGGAAAAGCTCACTGTAGGCTGATCGAATAAACGTGGCCCCGAGGACCCAAGTGTTGACCCCGGCGTCGGCGGGCTGGACGCCGAGGGCGCAGCGGGAGCCAAAGTCGACGATGAAGTCGCTGTACTTGGCGTTGATGACCATGGCGCCGTTATTAAAGCCAAAGTGGACGTAGCCGTCGACGTCGAGGTAGCTGCACGAGACGTAGTAGACGCCCGACTCGTCAATGGTCGCGCTGAACTGCTTGGCCAGCGCCGCCACCAGGTCCGCGTCAATGTACGAGTACGTCGACCCGCTGTCCACCAGCATGATCCGCGAGAAGCCGGCGGCCGTCATGGTTACGGCGGAGCCTCCCGGGGCGGTGTAGCCGAAGGAGGTCATATTGATCCAGTATCTGTGGCGATCTTGTCAGAATATAATTTTCACAGTGGCGATGGTATAATACTGACTGCGCTGATTTCCACTCTGCTTCTTGAGTCTCTGGCGGCGGATATAATTCGAGCGGTTCGAGCCAACCAATATACTTGTGACTATCCACTCCTCCGACAATGATCTCGGCTGTGACAATTTGATCAGCTTGAAGTTGTCCTCATCAGAAGTCAAGACGACCTACAATCACCGTTGCCCTGGCTTCCTACGCTCAAGCTAAAAATGGGCACGTTGATATAGCCCTGAGAGACGAGCAGATCCAGCAGTGTAGGGTAGTTGGTGTTAAATCGCTGTCCGTACCCGAGGCCAATGATGCCGGCCCAGACGTAGTCGCTGTCGTCCGAGACTCCAAATTGCAATGATGATACCGGCCAGTCTGTCCAAGATTCATTAGCAATGTCTCCCAATACCGTTCCTCTGGATGGAATCGATCTCACAGTCGTCCCCAAACCACAGCGTATCGCTAAAGTAGCTGCCCACATAACCCCCGGTGCCAAAGGAGACGTAGTAGCGGCTCGACAGGTTCTTGACCGTGCTCGACTCCGCCGGGTAGTAGTGGCCGGCCGCGGCGCAGTACGTCTGGTCCGCGGCGCGCGCGCAGTTGGGGTTGAGAAACAGCTCGTACGATCCGGTGTCTACAATGACGGTGATGGTCTGGCGCGGCGTGCCGACGTCAACTAGAACAGTTTCTCACTTTCAGCTCACATCATAACAGAATCGGAAAGTTCTCAAAAGATGCCACGCACTGTCCATCATGTAGACGACGCCGGCCTGGAACTCGGACAGCGCCTCCCTCCCGTCCCGCGGCACGATGCTGCTCGACCGGTTGTTGTTGTTTCGTCCCCTCGCCGCCGGCGTGCTGCCGTTGACAAACTGTGTGCCCAGGCTCGACTTGATGTAGCCCGGGTCGCCGGCGCCGTTGGCCGGCTTCCCGGCCACGAGCGTGTGGAACGCCGGCCGCTCCGGCCGCGGGTACGTCCGCGGGAACTTGGCCAGGCATAGGTGGATGTGGAGCAGGAGCAGCGCGGCCGACAAGAGCAACATGATTGCCGCCGATGGATTTCTTATGACGTCGACTCGGTGGGTTGAATGTTGGCGATGAGATGAACCATTAGACTGTGTTTCGAAGTATACACGCTTTTCGATCGTCCCACTGACAGCAACAGAAAAGAACAAATGGCTTGGGCGAAACAGCAGGCGGATGTGCTTTTCCCCGTGTATCAATTAGTTTTTTCTCCAATCGACCCGTTTACTCAAGGCGTGTAGATCTGCCGTCTGCCGAAGACGTGTTCTCGAAATGGGTGGTGGAGCAAGATTACCGCGTTAGGAAGGTTGAAGTTATCGCCATCTCGTTCCAGCAAACGTCCGAGTCTCGAATTTAAATTAGACTGTCTTGTGTTTGTATTATTTGGAATGTGAATTCTATATATCACATTTCTTTAGCAAATTTGTACACATCATGGTCTGCCAATTTATCCCCATGAAATCTCCCATGCACTTGTGGTGGTGGGTGGGTGGCGATGATTGGGCGGCCCGCGGGTAAATGTTAGATATATTACAGTCGTATAAGAAAGAGTCTTCTCGGAATCTCATTCAGCGACATTAATGAAAGAAATGCATAGGAAGCCTGCCTTCCTCGTGCCATTTATTAGTAGCCGCCCAAATCGAGATGTTGTTCCCGCGTGTCGGCGAGTGCGACGTCTTGGAGCCATACAAGGTGGCAATGACGGCGTCGATTGATGGGCAGCGATAATCCCATATGCATCTGAATTCTCTAAATGACAGACTGAATACTGTGAACAGCTTCAACATGTCTTGTTCATTGCCGCGGCATAACCCTCCGAACCAAGCACCAAGAAGCCGATTATCGCCATGATCGGTCGTTTCTGGATTCATCTGCCCGTGGTGCCGTCGATGATGGAAATTGTTTACCGAATCGCTCCATGGGCTTGAATGCAGACCCGTCTCATGCACTGAGAGCGTTGAGCATGTATGCCAGCGATCAGACTGGTAACGGCCATGCAGGATATGTGGTCCCCAAGCTCCAAAAGAAAGTGTGATTATCTGCATGTGTGATTCTCTGCATGGCGATGCAGAGTATTGCGGGTCTATTATATAGCCGTTACGACCGTACTCATGTCGGAGCGTGCCGTTGACAATTGCATATTGCTGAACGAAAGCATGAGGTGGACATTAAAAGTAATCCTCTGGCCGATATATTCTGTAGGGATGCATGCAAGGGACATCCGTAAAATTGGTTTGTTTTGTGGTTCATCTGATGAATCGCAATGTTAGCATATATAAGCACGTCTATACCGGATCTCTGGAATTGGTAGCAAGCCAAACCGATCCTTGGTTGATTTAGAACATAATCCGATAGGCCATAGCGCGTGTGAGGCAAAACACAGAGGAAACAGCCTTGGGTTTGTCTGATAATGATTGCTGGTCCGGCCAGAGATTCAAATCAAGAACTGCAAGAAACTGTAAGGAATCCAAGAACGTCGGAGAGTATCCCCCCATTTGAGGAGGATGAGATTGCCAGGTTTGCAGTGGGCATGTCAGCGCAGAACCTGGTAATTTGCACGGCGCTGCCAAAAGAGAATGGCAGATCACATGCCACTCCCCATTTCAATGCCAAGTGTTGCACCACTTTGTGTCAGTATGACGGGCTACACCAAAAGATCTTATCTCCATATATAATGGAAAGACTATGATTGTCTACAACTCTTTGCTGCAACGAATTGCCACGATGATTCCTTTGCTTCTTGAACCGGAATACTCTGCCAAATGGAAGAAGCGTAAAATCCCATCTCGGTCGGAAGCGCGCAATGTGTTTGAATAGTACCCAGATGTTTTTGGATTTACCCGCTTCGGAACGAGTCCTGCTTGTAATTGACCATTGTGCGGCACGGATGGAACTTCGCTTTTGCATGACCAGGAAGGTAAATGGCTACAGAGGCGCCGCAATATGTCCATTACTCATGGCGTTTTGTTTGTTTTGAAAATCGCGTAGGAAAGATGTAATCGACTTGTCGACAAAACAATCTATGCATAAAAGCTTCCGTCTTTTAGATGGCTCCTTTGTGGTGGCTCGGGTAGATTTATGGTAAAGACCATCGTGAACTATAACCCCTCATCTTCGATTTAGTGCCCTTGCCAAGCCGCGAGCTTTCACCCAACGGACTTAATGGTTATGTTGCTTTCAGCTACGACCATGTTAACCATGACGGTCACATCTGGGCCGCCGTCAATGCCGGGGTCTTGATGCAGAGCATGAGCATGTGCCCTCTGTCCATTGGCTCGTCACTGCTATCCCTCAGCGGCACACCTATAACAGCCCGGATCGAGGGTCTGCCATGTCTTGGTCGCGTGGTAGGCGACAGGGATCACAGCTGCAAGATAACGACTATCTCTAAGCTTTTCGAGCTCTTTGTCAAGCTTGTCAAGCTCACTTGCATATGAGACCCCCCGCCTTCCTGCACTTAGAGTATGGAAGAAGCTTAAACGAGCGTTGCCGTCATCCATATTGGTTGGTCGCGATGGAGATGGAGGGGCGGTGGGAAGCCGCAGTCCTCACTTCTCTACTACCCTGAGGGTAATACAGTGAAAAGATAGACAGGTAGGCGTGAGGCTGGGACGAGGCACAGCGGCCTATGATGTTGGTAGTGTGACGGTCAGGCTGGATGTTGCGGAAGCTACCTCTTGACTCGAAGCCGGTCAAGGTAATGTCGTAAGGGCCCTTACATACATGTATTGACTGTGACGGAACCTCGACGCGTCTGATCTCTTACACTTTCTCATCATTCCCTTTTCACCCTTCCGCCGTCCCTCGTAGATCTAGCTCTGAATATCTTCGCAATACTTCCTAAGGAATGCTTACCTGTGATCACATCTTATATTCACCTCCTCTCGGCGAATAGGGCTTCTCCTACCGCCAGATATTCTCTTTGGCCATGCCTCCTACAATCAATACAAGCATCCTCACCCTACTATTCACCTCTTTCGCCTCAGTACAAGCAGCTGAGATCGTTTGGTCAGTTTTCGCATACGTGAACCATGGCGAACGCATTCCTCTCAACGAGCTCGCAATCGGCGATGGCAGCTTGACTCCTCTTGGGGCACAGCAAATGTTCTCGCAGGGCACTTTGCTCAGAAACCGTTGGCTGTCCAGCACGGCGCAACCTGGTCCAGACGGTAACATCACGGATTTTGCGCCCGTGGCCAACGTTGAGCAGTCGGCCATCGACAACAGCGATATAGCCATCTGGACTTCAAGAGACGACTACATCACAGCTGGTGCCCAAGCTTTCATGCAAGGACTATATCCGCCCAAGACCAGAACTTTTGCCGAGGACAATGGCGGTATGGCTGCCGCAGTACTGGCTAATGGCTCTGTGGTGGACTTTCCGCTTGGCGGGTATATGTATCCCAATATTCGGACGCTGTCGCTATCTGATGCCGAATCTGTTTGGTAGGTGACCAATGCTCTTGAACCATTAGATTGACATGAGCTAAATATTGCCCAGGCTCGAGGGTCACACGACATGTACCGAATACTTGAGATCTACTAGCAACCTCAAGAGTAATCCTCGCATTGCTCAAGTGTTTGCTGACTCTCTGCCCGAGTATCAGCTGCTATGGTCGACAGTCTTCAACGGCACATTTCCTGAACGCGCCGCCAGCTTCTACTATGCTTACGATCTATACGAATATGCTGCCTATCATTATACACACAACTCAACCATTCGAAACACGCTCGACGTTGACCAGCTTTCTTGGTTGAACCAGCTTGCCAATATCCAGCAATTTGCCATGAATGGTGATCTTACGGCGTCAGGGAAAGTTGAAGGCGACATGATTCGCGCAATCGCCGGTCGAACGCTCAGTGCCAAAATTATGGCACAGTTCCAGCAGCAGGTCTCTTTACAGGGAGACGCAACGAAGCTCAATCTTATGTTTGGCTCATTTCAGCCGATGCTGTCCTTTTTCTCGTTGTCAGAGCTATCTACTGGTCATTCGTCGGGATTGTTCCAAGAGATACCCGGCTTTGGCAGCGCGAGTAAGTTTCGTCTTCGACAACACTATTGAACAACACTGACATGACCATTCTTAGTGATATTTGAACTCTTTTCTGAAGGCACGGACACGGCGAATTTCCCTACCACAGACGACCTTTGGGTTCGCTTCCTATATCGCAATGGAAGTTCCGCAGACAATCCCATCTACGAGTATCCCCTATTTAGCCACGGAAACTCGGAAACGCGCATCAAGTACAGCGATTTTGTGTCAGGTATTCGGGAATTCTCGATTAACAATGTTCCCGCGTGGTGCACCACATGTGATGCGGTCAATGTTTTCTGCTCGGCGGGCAGGTCGTCATCCACTGGAGGATCGAGTTCGGCAAAACACCACGATCTTAACTTGTCGCCGGCTGCGGCTGGTGCCATCGGAGCGGCTATAGCGATCGCCGTTATTGCGGTGGCCGCCGTACTGCTGTACGTGTTTGGCATACTTGGGTTCCAGCGTAAGTCTGCTGGCCGAGGTGCTGGACTCGGTGGGTTGAAGGGGCCAGAGAAGATGGCATCAGACCCGGACCTCTCAATCGCCAAGAATGGCGCTCGACATGAGCGTGTTGGGAGCTGGGAGCTTGGATCTGGCTCTGCTCCTGGTGGTCCTTCCACTGAAACCACGAAGGGAGGCGAGTCCGTGTTTGGAGCAACGCGGATGCGCGACGTTGATGACGATGGCGACAGCATGATCATAGGAAGACAGCCAGTCAAGCCGCACGAGACTGTCTGAGGTCTGTCTGATTTTGGGGAAGATGGAAGTGTCTGGTGGTGAATCATCCTCAACATGGCCGCTGGAGGCGGCCGATGAGCGTCCTTTTCCTCTCCTAAATTTCTTACCTTCGCTGATACCCACACCATGGAGGATGACTATTGACTTGGCAAAACTCATGGTCTGGCGTTTATAGGGGCGTTTTGGCATTGTGTCCTTGGCCTCAAACCATTTCCATAGGGGCGTATGGTGAGATTGAATGAGATTTGGCTCCTGATCACATGCTTTGCCGGCATTAACTTGGAGTTTGGTGATGAATAGAAGCTGTATTCGAGCCTAGTATAAGAGTCGAGAATAAATACACGCAATCGATAAAAATTGATAAAGTGTATGATGAATCTGAAATGTATCACAAATGGGCATTGCCACTCTGGCGAGATCAGTAGCATGCACTAATACGAAAATATGACAATATTCAGATAAACTCCCAACGTGTAAAATGAGATGGTTTTGATGGACTAATAAAAGTGTAGAACATAATGATCCTGAAATGCTTGAAAATATTTCTTTGAAAATATGACCCTACGTCAATCAAAATCAATAAGAAAGACGGACTTTGAATAGTAAGTGACCAGAAAGGATCAGCGCTGCCTCCCCTGTAAGCGACCGCCTGTTTGGGACAGTTGACCTTGAACCTCGGCAAGTCGTGCGTTAGCCCGGTTCCCAGCATCTACAGCGGCCATCTCATCTTGAATCCATTCCATCAACGACACCATTGTATCATTCACTCATTTTCTTGCGCAGCACATTGACTATCCAATTCGTATAGAGAAGTCTGACGTGTAAACCCATCACACCTCATTGCCGACATTGTTGTCGTTCTGCCGGAGGAGCCGCCACCGCCATGTCGCAGAAGAACAAGCACCTGGCTTCGACAAGGGCCGAGCTCGTGGACGACTTGTCCGGGCTGAGTGGCATCGACAGAGTCAAGGCGTCGATGCAATGGGCCGTGGAAAAGTATCAGGACCCGGATAATAACGTAGGTCTATTGACGAGTCTTTTTTCATGAGGGTTCAATGAACGAGAGAGATCCTTCTTGAAGAAGTCGGAATGAAAAATGCCCCCGAACCACCCTTCTGCTCTATACCCTATAACCACCATCTATAAATAATCTAATACCCTCCCAGGACTGGATGGCCACCATCATCCCCCATCTCACAATCCACTCGCACGCGGTGTCTCCCTACCCGCGCGTCGACTTTCGCTTCACGGTGCAGCCGGCGCACTGCAACCAGATGGGCAACCTGCACGGCGGGTGCACGGCGACGCTGTTCGACTCGTGCACCACGTGGCCGCTGCACCTGGTCAACAAGCCCGGCTTCTGGACGTACATGGGCGTCAGCCGCACGCTCAACTGCACGTACCTGCTGCCGATACCCGTCGGCACGACGGTCGACATACGCTGCGAGATTTTATCGATTGGTAAGAGGCTGGCCGTCATGAAGGGCGAGATGCGGGCCGTGGGCGAGGACGGGGCGACGCTGGGTCCGTTGCTCGCGGTGTGCGAGCACGGCAAGGTGAGCACGGATGCGCAGTTTGCCAAGTTGTGAGTTGGAAGGAACGAGACCGAGTAAGGGTTTGAGGGCTGTGAGTGTCCTTTCAAATGAAGGCACAAACGAAAAGAATTCGTTATAAACACAGTGACGCCGACGACGAGAGTTCATGCAGAGAGAGCTTTAGAAGCATACAAGCGTACATCTTCCATCAGAGAGAGAAAGACATGCAAGAATAGAATTTTTGTCAATTATTTCCCTTTCAGCAATCGCAACCACCACCGTGATCCGCCGCGCTCTCACGCAGACTCAAGACCCGAATCGCGTTCTCGCCCATGACCTGCCTATACACGTCGCTTCCCTTACCAAAGCCCTCGGCCACGGCCCTCTCGTTGCTCCACATACTCGGCCACATCTCGTCGGCTCCAGACGGCCCTGTCGGCGGCGGAAAGAACGGGTGGTCTGTCCCGAACATGACCCTGTCGGCGCCGCCCGCCTCGACGGCCATCTTGAGCGGGATCTGGTCATACACGATGCCATCCATGAAGACGTTCTTGCGTAATATGTCCCATACCGTCTGGCGATCCTGCGACGTCGTCTTGCCTTGCGATACCCACAACCGGTCGTGGTCGATGGCGTTTTCGATCCGGCCGGCTAGGAACGGGAGCGTGCCGCAGGCGTGGCTCACGATGAACCGCAGCTCGGGGACCTCTTTGAAAACGCCAGACAGGATAAGCCTGGTCATGGCAATCGTCGTCTCGAGGGGGAACCCCATGCTGACGGGCAGGATCTGGCCATACTCTTTGGCCCGCGGGCCCCATACGGACTCGGGCAGTCCGTAGTTGGGGTGGAGGAAGACGGGGAGCTCGGCCGCCGCCAGGGTGCGGTACATGGGCAGCAGCCCCGGGTCATCTAGACCGTCGCCCATGCCCGCGCAGCCGATGACGATGCCCCGGCAAAAGTCCAGTTCCTTCAGCCGCGATATCTCGCTGATGATGGCGTCCATATCACCTCCCAGCGGCAGAGTCGCAAAGAAGAATAGACGGCCTTGGCTCTCCGCACAAAGCTGATTGAACTGGTCATTGACATCTCTCGCCACTGGACCGGCCGTCTCTCCGCTCAGCCAGTCCAGCCAGGGGTTGCCGATGGACAAGATGGAAATGTCAATGCCATGGGCGTCCATGAAAGCAATCTTGGTCCGAATATCATGTAGGATAGGCAATATGGGCTTTCCGGCGCCCGCCGCAGATGCTCGGTTTACTAATTTGTTGTCCTTGACATACGGCGCCTCCGTCCTTGTTTTTAATAGATCGAGATAAAAGGTTGGGTATAGATGGGAGTGCACATCCACGACCAATGGCCCATCCTTGTTGCTGATGCCCGCCATGACTCTGCTCCAAGCAATATCGTTCACTAACGAAGTTTCAGTATCGGCATTTGTGTTTTCCACTTTATGGGATTAATTTTCGAAATAGGTAAATCTAAGCGGCCATGCAACTTGAAGAGGCTTATCAAACATCTGTTCCTATAAGCATGAAATAATGCATCACTTATACCCATATGCGGCCCGGCGACAACTGACAGCCGTTCTTTAATCGGAATTGTCCTTCCGACGGGCAGTATCAATAATCAGATATGCATAGTCGTAGTGGCGAGATAAAGGGGAGAACCACTCGTTCGCATGCCGGCAGCCGCATACAAAAACGCCTCAATTGAGGGGTGGTACGGGGGGCCCGCCCCATCTTATACGTTACCACGTAAGTCGGCCGGATAGGCGACCTACGATTGACTCGCGAACCGAGGCCGTCGACGATGCATTGAGTAGCAGTGCGGAATAACACCAGACACGATACGCACATATACGGGTGCCCCATCTGGGGGCGGAGGAGGGGCGCGTTCGGGACCCCGGGGTCAGCAACGGTCGAAACCCCCTTATGCGGACTGGTGCCAGGTTCTTGATTCATGATTTTCCGGTGTTATTTACATGGGCGCACCGGCTGTGTCCGTCCGACGGTAAACTCGCCCCATCCTGCAAAAGTCCTTTGTTGCTTGACTGGGTCGGGAAGTACGCATCAGGTGTGTGATATGATCGACCTGCATGCGGCGTGATTTTCGGTCCCTCGATTCGATACACGGTAACCAGGCTCAGCAAGAAAAAGCTCTTCTCGTGCCCGTCCAAAGTCGTGTTCGGGAGTGGGATATATACCAACCTGACACAAATTCGACCAGGCTCCGTATGCAGAGTAAAGACTCGGCGGACCAAGTTCAAAAGAAGGAAGTGAGCCCAACTCATCGACGAGCGACTTCCGAATCCTCTATCCAAGCATTGGTCCTGCAGGCCACTATTCCAAAAATATATCATACACTCTCTTCGGCCGCCTGCAGATAAATAATGCCTGCTCTGAAACTCACCGAGGCGGAGCGGCCGTTCAGCGTGGCCATTATCGGCGCAGGCATTGGAGGGCTGGCCCTTGCAGGCGGGCTTCTACAACAGGGCGTCCCGTTTACACTGTACGAGTCGGCCGAATGCTTCAGCACCGTCGGAGCAGGCGTTGGCCTCGGGCCCAATGCCATCCGTGCCATGGAGTCCCTCCAGCCCGGCTTCACCAAGCTCTACGAAGCCATCTCGAGCGGCAACGTCACTCCGGGCAAGGACCATGTCATGATGGACGCCATGCTGGTCGAAGAGGGTCTGGGCCAGAAGCGTGGGCTCAGGCCCATGTCCTATGGCGCGCCATGCTACCTGCGAACGAGCGCCCACCGCAAAGACCTCCTGGATATACTGACGGCGAAAATCCCAGAGGAGAACGTGCGGTTCAGCAAACGGGTCAGACGTCTCTCCCAGGATGAGACGGGCGTCACCATCGAGTTCGAGGACGGTGAGGTGGCTACGGCGACCTGCGCCATCGGTTCCGACGGAATCAAGGGCATGTCACGCAGCGCCGTGTTAGGTGACCGATGGCCCGAATACGTTCAGGCACAGTATACGGGCAAGTACGTGTACCGGGCCATCATACCGATGGAGGACGCGATGCGCGTCCTCGGCAAGGACGTGGATGGCAACGAAATCGCCGGAGATGCCAAGATGTTCATGGGTGACAGGTGCATCATCACAACCTTTCCCATATCGAGTGGGAAACAGTCAAATATGGTCTGTTTCCGTCTAGATGACAAGCCGTGGACACATCCCCAGTGGACAAAACCCGTAAGCCGGGAGGAGATGACCCAGGATATAGCAGATCTTGGGGTGGACGAACGGCTGGTAAAGCTGCTTGACGTGAGTACTACCGCAATTCAACGTTAACACCTTGCGCAACTCATACCAAGAAACTTACTGACCACCTTGCAACGCTGCAGTGGGCTAAACCGCTACGATGGGGTCTCTTCCACCATCTCGTGACGCCGACCTACTTCAACAAGCGCATCTGCCTGCTGGGTGACTCTGCTCATGCAACGCTGCCGCACCAAGCCGCGGGTGCCGGGCAATGCATCGAGGACGCACTGGTCATGTCGAGGTTGCTGGGGCTAGTGAGAGCTGAGGAGCAGATCGAGGCGGCATTCTCGGTCTTTGACGCCTTCAGACGGCCACGCGCGCAGCAAATCGTCCAGACGAGCAAAGAGGCGGGTGATTTGTGCGCCTTCAAGGCTCCAGGGATCGGCTCGAATATGAACAAGATCGTGGAGAATCAAGCGCAGAGATATCTCTGGATCTGGCTTCACGATCTAGACGAGGACGTCAAGAAGGCAGAGGCAGAGTTCAAGGTGCTGGTCGGTGCGCTCGCAACATCTTCCAATATCGTCAAGAGGCAAAATAATAACCAGAGGCCTGCTCCTGCCTTGGTAGTGTAGGAAAGAACGATGAAACGACCTTTTCAGAAAACCATAATCGCGGTGAGGAAAGAACCCCCCGACCACGTGACGTATTTGTTATTAGGATAGGATCGAAAAAGGGAAGGTACAATGTATCAATCAATCTCGCATCTTGAAATTACCAGACCTAGTAGTAAATGGCCTTGATAGTCAATATTGAACCCAGTCAGGACCCTATGTACATGTATCAATATGGAATGCACCCGGTGAAGCTGATTTGCCGTTGATGAAGTGCCGGTCAAGATACTCAGTCAGGGAAGCCTTGGCATAGCCGCGGAAGCAGTAGTATGCCAGGAGCAAACAAGATCTGGGCCCACGATGGCGCCAGGCGCCGACCAACTCTACACGCCACGCGCGGCTGGGCGCGCTTTTATTTCCCGAGACCGGTAAGAATTGGGGGGTCTATCTCGATTCTAGTGTACGGAGTGCATTAGACGAGTGCCAAACCAACACTGTTCAGCGGCATCAACAGAGGCCAGCACGGGCGCCCCAAGGTAAAATTATGGATGGCACGGCTGGTATAAGCGATACAAGGGTCCCGTGGTCTAATGCTAGCAACTTAGTTTTGTTTTAAGAAATTCTACGCTGTTTGGTTTGACAGTGGCTTTTGTTAATTCAGTGGAATCCTTCTAGATCCGGGGTACCTAGGTTTTATAAATATCCCCGTTGGCCATAGCGACTGTATGCCGAGCGCTCCGGTGGTCGATGATGCCAGGCGTGCTGAAGAGAAGACAAAGGCATCAATATGTAATACATGGCCAATGCTGAAAAGGCGGAAAGATGGCCAGAAGACACCAGATGAGAAACACACCGCCAATACGTGAAAGGGAAAACACATATCCATCCATCACTTTTATTATGGCTGCAGCAATCTCGTGGAAGATTCTGAATGCGTCTTCCCTGCTCTTGGCACTGGGGCTACTGTACCTGGCGGCCTGTCAAATGGTGGCCTCGCACGAAGTAGGTACTTCCTGCAGATCCGAGCACTCGGACGCTGCATGTCGGGCTCGGTATATCATGGGTCATGATGCCAGCTTGTTAGCCAGCCAGCCATCCAGCTATTGACAAGAAGCAGCAGCCAGCTCGGCCAGCTCAGCCAACAGCCAGCCAGTTATGATCCATATGTCCTGTTTTGTTGGGAAAACACGTGAAGGAGGAATATCATGTCAAATTTCCACAAGGGTAGACCTAGGAATTGGCAGACCTCGTCCCCTGAATCCAATCAGGTGGCTTTGACTTCTTTCGATATGCAAGTCTGACTCTTGCTCTTCTCTAACTCGTAGATTCGGTGTACAATAACACGACCGGCAAGCCTGGGCCGGTTCCGCGCGAAGAAAGCCAGGCCTTGGTGTGATTGATCAGTGAATGATTCCCGTCGTCCAGACGTTCCATTGCTGCTTCGAGATCGACATGGGCGGGGTTCTGCGATTTAGTGCTCGTCACCCAACTGAACTCCGACCTCTCTCACTAGTTCGCCTGGTTAGCAGGTGCCGTAGTTCGAAACCCTCGGAAGCCAGCACCCGCACCGAGTATTCCTTGTATTCCCGGCTTCCCCCAAAGAGAGGCTGGCCAAAGACCCGGATCACACTCTTTTTAACCCAGCATCCGCAGCGCTGAGCAGCGCGTGCTTTTCTTGCCCTGCCTCTCCACTTATCGCTTGGACGGCATCCGAAAGAAAGTGTCAAGTCTTGCTTGGGACGATAGTGTGTGTGTGTGTTTGTTTGGTTTGTCGGCTCGGCTTGTGTGTGTGACAGTGTCAGTGCCAGTGTGTGGTGTCACTCTACTGCTGTCCGCCGGCCATCGAGTCCACGCCTCGGGGGGTTTCCTGCCAATGACATCTCACGATGCCTAGCCGTCGTGTACCGCCCGAGAGGCGTAAGCGCACTGAGATCAGTTGTGACAAGTAAGCTCGAACATGGTGGGATTCACGAATTGCTTTTCTTTCTACTCTTTACCCTGCCTGATCTCTCCTCCTACTATTACTCGTCCACCTCTCCTCAAAAGTTTTGTAATAGCTTGTGTGCGCCTTCACTTACATGACCTCCTAGATGCAAGTCTCGCAAGCAGAAATGCCACCGACCGACAGAGGCGCCCGAAGGCGTCGAGCATGCACCATGTCGGTATTGTCAGACGCATGGCTTCGAGTGCGTGACGACGCAGCTGCGGAAGAAGCGCATCTACGCCTCTGCCGAAGGGTTCGGCACGCGCCTCAGCCTGCTTGAAAGTCTGATCAAGGGGCTAGTGCCCGAGGCAGACACGTCGAGCATCGAGGGGATGCGTGCCCTCGGGGCGTCACTCGGGATCCCGCTGCCTCCGCCGGAAGAGTCGCCGTTGCCGCTGGATTCGGAGGAAAATCTCGATCAGTCATCCCAAAGCCAGCAGGAAGACGTCCCTGTGCTGCGTGACCAGCAGGGCCAAACGCAATACATTGGTCCGGCCAGCAGTTATGTCTTCCAGATCAGAATTCGATCCCTTTTCGCCGGTGGAGAGCCCCAGAATCAGGGGCAATTCTTTTTGTTTGGGAGAAATCCGACAGAAAAAGCTTGGGTCGGCGAAGTGAGCGACCTAAGCAGGGAGATGAGCTCGGGAAAGAGTCCCATGACCGCCGCCTCCGTATCCTCGCCGGTGGTGGAGAAGACAAATTTGACCACAGCGACGACAGCATCGCCTGCATCAACCATGCACGATGTATTTGACGGGCCCGTGCCCGATACGTTAATAGCGGCCTTCTTCGACCAGATACACGCTGATTTTCCAGTGCTCCACGAGGCGTCCTTTCGCGAGGAGTACGAACGTTTTTGCTCGAATCCTGCCTCCTTGACGACCGACGCCGACCCGACATGGATTTGCAGCCTGCTGTGTGTCTTGATTCTCGCCCGACGAATCGCTCCCATCGACTCGTTTTCTCTGAAACAGGGCCAGGCCGCCGAAGATCGATGGTGGAGGAAGGTTCAGGCTCTTCTGCCCAGCGTCATATTTACCTCGAGCGTGTCGGCGGTGCAGGCCTTGCTACTGGCTGCCCTTCACCTCAACAACACGAATCACAAAGACTCGAGCTGGACTTTGACTGGAACCGCTGTCAGGATAGCCGTCGCGATCGGCCTGCACAGAGAGGCAAAGGCGCCTTTACATACGCCACTGGCAAGAGAGCTGCGAAAACGAGTTTGGTGGACGCTGTATCAGTTCGAACTCATGCAAGCGGCGTCTCTCGACCGGCCCAGCGCCATCGACGATGCAGCCTGTTCAGCGGGGAATCCCCGCCAAGCCATACTTGATATGGGTTCATCCGATAGCATGGCCTATTCGAACCGTCTGCTGGTGCTGTTGTCCCAGGCCTGCCGCGTCGTAAGGAGCATCAACAATACAAGCGAGGCGGCCGAAGAATCGTACAGCGGCCCGCTATCGCCCGCTGCTGCATTGATTCGGGATCTCCGGCGCTGGAAAGAGAGCCTGCCGAGACATTTATGCCTGGAGGCTGTGAACGGGCAGCAACCCTCGTCCCAGAGGTCCATACTGCTGCTTCATGTTCAGTACCACCATGTCCTCTGCGTCTTGTCTAGGAATGCCATGCTCGGCGCGGCCAGCCGCATCTTCTCGCCCGAAACAGCGGCGAATCCTCCCCAGTCACAAAGCGGCACGACGACCCTGTCAGACGTATGTGCCGAAGCAGCACAGGAGTCGATACGAATTCTATTGAGACTCGACAGCATTGGCTGTTTCGACACCGTGACCTGGTGGGACTTCTACTTTCTATATGCGGCGGCACTGGTGTTGGTTCTCAACATTATCTGCGAGGTCAGACAGCAGGCACTCTCCTCATCATACCTTCCACGATGGTCCATGACCTCCAGAGCGCTGCTGGCCAACTGTGCCGACTTTTCCGCCAAGATCCTGGACAACCCCCTCGTGCCCGGGACGACACGGCGGTACGCCGTCGTGATACAGGACCTTAACGAAATGAGTCGCAACTTTTCCGGCGGCAACATTCATCCTGGCGCTCCTCCGCAGCAAGCCCAGCCTCAACCGGAGCCATCGAGCCACCCGGCGTATAACCAGCAACCCGTACCGCCCCAGCAGCAGAACATGCCCGATATGAACCAGGTCATGCCGGACCCACAGCACGGCTTACCGGGTATGTACATGTCTCAGGGTCCGGGTGGCATCCAGTTCACTCCGGATTACTCGGGCAATTTTGGATTCCCTGATGCTTCCTGGGGCTGGAGGGAAGGACAGTGGAACGACATTGCGGCTATGCTGCTAGGCAACGAGTACGGCGGTCACGGTCAAGGAGGAATGCAACATCAATAATCATGTTTGATGTTTTTCGAAAGTTGTATTATTGAGAAGAATTGTCCATGATGATCTTTGACGAACTGCCATTTACAATTGGGAGAAGGGGGGAAACGAATGCATATCTCTCGGCGCAAATAATTCTTTGGGATAGCTGGTTTCACTATAGAAAGAAGTTCGATACCCGAAGCAGCAGTCAGCACAAGAAAATCAGTTTTCTATTTTATTTCATAGAATTCGTAATACATCAAAACCCTGCCGTGTTCAACGAAAGTCCGGCGGGTATTTCTGTTCTACGCACTGCGGATACGTCCAGTATATGAGGCCCGTCATCATGAGATTTAAAAGTCGACGCCGCAGGGTGATCTGCGGCACATAGTGCCTCGTCATGTCATATTCGAGTGTCAAGACGACATTCCCAATGACATTGAGTAACCTGAATAGCCTGAAAAGCGTCACGGATGTCAGGACTGTTTTGCTCGAGAGTCACGGGGAGAAAGAAATCTTACATGTTCACCGCAGCAAAGCTCAATACGGCGATTGAGCTCGCGTGAATTCTCCCACTGGCGCTTCGTCTCATGTCCCGGGATACAGCGTATATGGGAGGAATCCACAAGGCCATGATGACCATCTCCACGATACCGACCCAGTGGTACGTCCTGATCCGGTTGCCTCGCAGCATGAGAAACGCCATACAGACCCATAGCAATATGAAGTTGACCTATTGCCAAAAGTCAGAGGTGAAAGAGGCCACGGGGCGTAAGAAGGCCGACAAGGAGAAGAAAACGTTGATTTTGATTCCAAAACTTACCACCGTCGGAGCAAACACGACCAAATCGTGGCGAAAATATACCAGGCACAAACTCGCCGCCACAATCCCGACGGCCAACTGCGCGAAACCCAGAAACATGAACACCCACAGGACGCGGTAGTACCTGTCGTAGCAGGCGACGTGGAACTGCTCGCTAGCCCAGCTATGCGCCCCGGCGACAGGCCACCCGCACCAGCGGCACGTCCAGGCCCGGGAGCTGTTATTGCTGGCCAGCGGGTAGTACGCGCCAACCTTGAGGTCGCGGTCCGCGACGCTGCACCGGAAGCACTTGCTGCTGCTGAGCGGCAGGCCGCGGTTGCTGCCGGGCCGTGGGGGCTGCAGGATGAGGGCGCCCCGGCCGGGCGTCTCGAGGCACTCCTGGCAGTGGCCCGTCAGCTGGCTCGCGAGGCCCTGCTCGCCGCCGAACAGGGCCCGCACGTACTCGGGGCTCAGCAGGAAGCGGTAGTACTGGCAGGTGCGGCGGAGGCGTTCGAGGTCGCTCAGCGCGAGGTACGAGATGACGAAGAACTGGAGCTCCGTGGGCAGGGCGAGCAGGCGGGACGGTATGTTATCATCTTCGTCGCCGTCCTCGTTTTGTCCGTCGTACCACGACTTGCGCTTCTGCCGCATGCGGTCCGCGATGCCCTCGAGCGGCTGGACGGAGCGCCGCAGCGGCGACGGCGGCGGCAGCACCGGGTTGCCGTGCTCGTCAAAGTGCCAGGCCGGCTGCAGGGCCGGGTTGCTGCGGGCCAGGGCCTGCCGGATGAGCAGGTCGAGCCCGCTGGTGGGCGTGATGGTGTTGAGGCCGCCGTCGTGGCTCCCCGAGGCCCTCCGGATGACGATGTTCTTCTCCTTGAACGACTCGCGTTTCTTGGAGGAGCCCGGCCTGCTTTTCAGCAGCGGGCTGTTCGGCGGCTCCCTAAAGTCCATGGTCACCAAATGGTGTTGATATCAATACACCAGGCTGACTGCCCCAAAAATGAGACGAGTGCACATGTAGGGACCATAAGGCGACATATATATGATTATCCAACCCCGTTGCGAGGCTGAAACAGCACTCGTATGACCAGGGTCCGTGGGGTAGCTGTTGCTGTAACTTGAGAACCCCGATTTCACATGAGAGAAGCAAACAAAACCAAGGCTTGGGAACGGTTGGCTAGGATTTTCATATTTGTAAGTCCTTGTTCCTCAGTATCCCATGTTTATTCAAGAGATGAATGAGAAAACCGATGACCATCTCGCGCTCATTTATATGTAAAATCACCGATACTGCTCACTCTTTCCAACGCATACTTACTGCAGCCACGGAGCATATGACCAAGAGCAGTCTTCATCCAGCCGATTGTCAAATAAAACTATTCGTTTGAGATTCGGCATGCCCAACGATTTGACATATCAGGAATTGAAATGGGCGTTGGTCTGTACTAGGTAGTCTGGATCGTCGCTCAGACATTCTCCGACGAAACAGGAGGTTGTGGCCAAGGACTTGGCGGGGCAGAACTAATGATGGACGACACGATGGAACCCTTTCACCCCAGATTATGGTTCTTTGGTACCGACAAGCATAGCTGCCCTGGTCCGTGTAAGAGGTATTTGGCAATTTTTGGTGGTGGCAGGAGAATGAGGGAGCCCAGCATTTGGACATGCGTCTACGAACGTTCAGATGCCAAGCCCTAGATGGATCGCCCGACGCATGTAACAAGAACAACAAACGTTTCTCAGATGGAAAGAATATGGTTTCAATTTTCTTACGCCCAACTTCCTTGCTTCTGTCAAAAGTCTGTGGCCTGCCCCATGTCTAATCTAAATCGCTCCATGGCTGCTCAGCTTATGAGCCACCAGGTCCACCGAGCAGAGCAAATCTTCTCACGATGCCAGGACCATACTCTTGGTACTATATGACAGTCAGCACAGTTCATCTGCATCAGGCTTGAATAACATACCTCTGCCTTGGTGTGGCAATACGAGCGGAACTCTGGGGTCTGTCCCAGCAAACTACCTCCGAACCAGGGTCCGTGCCGTTGTCGCTTGTGCGTAATGACCTGGACGTCTAGGCCACCACTCCTGGCACCGCCGCTGCGCACTTCACTGGCACGAATTCTCGCGTCCACGAGGTGCTTGATGTCTCTCTGTAACCTACGGCCAAAGTCCTTGTACAAAGTGCTACCTCCAGACAGCACAATGTTCTTGTACAGGCCTCGTCGCACATCAATGGGACTCTGCTGAATGACACTATCAACCACAACGGGGAGAGGCGTGAGGAAATCGGATGAGTAGATTTCGGGGTTGAAGAAGATTTCAGGAGCCAAGAAACGCTCGTAACCGACGTCTACGCTGACTTGGCGACCACCGGGCTGGTTGACCACGTGCTTGGCAAATCGGGTTCTGTCGCCATCGAACTTGGCGAATTCCTTGACAATATCCGGGCATACGTAGCAGTACTCCTCCTTGATCTCCTGGGCCGTCTTCAACGAGCTGTCGGCTTCGCCTCGGTCTCGGAGCAGCGACTGGACAAAGTAGGTAATGTCGCGACCAGCAATTGGGATGGACTTGATCGAGGATCCAATGACGTAACCCTCGGCGACAGGGATGACGTGGGTGACACCATCACCAGAGTCGATAACGGTACCCGTGAGAGAGCGGTCAGACACCTTGGAGGACGTCCACGATGCAGCCAAAGCGAGAACAGCTTGCACGGCAATGTACAGACCTGCGCAGTTGAACGACTCGAAGAAGATCTCGGCGGTGTTTTCTCGGTTCTCGGGAGGGTTCAGGGGCTAATATGGTCAAGTCAGTCTCGCGATGCCAGATCCACATGCTGAAGTACTATATCTTATGGTCGATAGACGTACCGGCTCGGTGAGAAGAAAGTGGTGGTCTTCAGGCTCGACTCGGAGGTATTTGAAGATGGAGTTTGACCAGAATCGCTCCATGTGGTCCTAGACTCTGTCAGCCAACATCTCTCCTAAGCTTGGTTCTCCGTATCATTCGTACCCAGTTTTCTATTTGACCGTGACGAATCGGGTAGTGCAAGCCATATCCTATGGTATTGTTAGAGAAGCTCCCCCATATAGCTCCGGCAAGTGTGGTAGCTCACCAGGTCCATTCGAAGCTGCGATCGCTTCGTCGCCAATGAAGAAGTCCAGGTCCTCGGTGCCTCGCTTGCCCGAAAGGTGGCCGCCAGCTCCGGCGCCTCCCGTCAAGAAAGATGGCTTGTTGGCGACAGCAGGTCTACCAGATCCAGTACCACCGCCGCCGGCCGCAGGCCCCTTGGTCGCTATCGCAGTCGGGAAGACGAATGAGGGCGAATCGTTACCGGCGAAACCTATGATCATATAACATCTCTGGTAAGCTTCTCGGTCGTCGCGGCGAGGGGATTGAGCTGCCGTGAAATGGGTTTCGTCTTACCAAGCTTCGAAAAGCCCGTGCCGCTGCAAAATCAGGTCAGCATCGTGTGCCCGTCGCTCTGGCGTTTCGTGGGCTTGCGACTGCGGGGTTTGGGGGGAAGCACCTACTTGTCCATGACAACGGCCGGCGTTTGGTTCGCCATCTTGAGAGGTTGATAGTCGCGGGGACGAAGAGATTGGGAAGTATGACCAGCCCGTCACCGGTTGTGTAGTAGAGACAGATGTCGTCGACCGTGAGGGTTGTTGGATCCGCGGGGCAGCTATCGTCGGCGTCTCCTTCAATGGGTGGAATTACGTTGCCTGCTCATAGGGGGGTGAGCTGTAGCCTGTGACGACCTTCTGTGGCGGTGCAGGTGGTAATGGGAGCGGCTGGAACGGGGGGCTTCAGTGCTGGAGTGCTGGGTCTCGAACCAGGATCAATGGATTCCTAGTGTGGGGTGAATCGAGTCGCCCCACCAAGAAATAGTGCCGGTGGAGCCTCAGTTCTTCCCCTGGAAGTTGACAATTTGACCCCAACCCAAACTCAACGGCGACCTGAGATATAGTCGAAGCGTACCTGCCTACCTGGACCCAACGGAAGCATTCATGCTGTCCTCTGGAATGCATATACGGAATTATCGCTATATACTGTCAGGTGTCTGACTTCAATGATAGGACGATTAATTATACGCAAGTGTGTTCGTGCCACGTGGGTTTCCAAACCAGTCTTGAGTCTTGACTGGGTCCTCCATTTAAAGAGATTTGTGTAGTTGATGCTATCTAGGTATTATCACTCACGATATCCTGACACGGCAATAGCGGCTTCAGAGCCCTGATCGTGTTGAGAAAGTTGAAATCTGTATCCCATCCGGCAATTGCACTTGAGCTGCCAGTATTCAGTCACAGTGTATTCACCTATCCATCCGGACGTGCCTGCCTGCTTTATTCTCAAGGCGGCAGGGACTCACCTGGGACCCGATCCCTTCAACTAGTTCTTCTATTCGAAGCAGGATTACGATGATTCCCTCGCAACCTCCCTCTTCATACCTACTTTCCATCTTTTGCCCTTCTCTACTCAGCCCACCTTGGAAAAAGCAAATAAATCTCGTCTTATTCTAAGGAACAACCGCTTTCTATATTTTATAGAACATTTCTATCGTCGTCTTGGTTGAAGCCAAGTTCCAACACATCCGAACCTCGGTTCATGTGTTACCCACGTTCCTTCCTCGACCATCACTGACGCACCCTGGAACTCCTCTACGCCGATAAGAACATTTCAGAGTCCAGCCAAATCTCGACTTCCAGATCTCTGTTGGGGATAGAAAAAACGACTCCAGCCGAGGGAAAGAGTCCCATACAAGGACTTGGAATGCTTCCCTCTGAAACTAGAATCCATCTCCATATTCTTCCCGACTGAGTCATCCACACAATCTTTGTCTTTGACCTCCAGGCTACGACCATCAAGGTCCTCCAGCTGTATCCACGCCGGCAACCTTGGAGCAGAGTCGAATCGACCCAACAGAAAGCCGATGTCGAACCTGAATGAGGAAGGGTCCACATCCCACCAGCAAAGAGGATATGCTGGTATCCTCAGATCTTTACTTGGAAAGAGGAAATTGGGCAAGGAATATCCAGAACTGCCCGAAACAAGCCAGCAAGATACCACGAAGTCTGAAGAGCCTTCTGACAGATTGCCAACTCTCGACGAAAGTTCTGATGAATCACCAGAACCCAGACTAGACGAAGACCTCGATACAACTTCATTTCCGGCAACTCCTGAGAAGACCGACGAACCAACTGAAGAAGGCAGTCACATCAGGTGGGCTGACGGCACAATCGAATATGGCGGTAAAGCTCCTGTCGCGGCCATTTTCATCCATGCAGGTGCGGGATACCACAGCACCGCAAATGAGAGACTTCATCTTGAAGCTTGTAGCGAGTATGTTCTAGATCGTCTTCTCGACTTTCGTCCAGTCTCCTGTGTGTGCTGACTGGCAATAGTGCGGCTCGTGCTGCCATGAAATTACTCAAATTGGGTGCTCCAGCTGTCGACGGCGTTGAGGCTGCCATCAAGGTACTGGAAGACAGAGAAATCACGAATGCCGGGTTTGGAAGCAACCTGGCCATTGACGGGACTGTCGAGTGCGATGCCACCATCGTTGATCATTTTGGAAGGAGTGGTGCCTGCGGCGCGACACCCAGTAGGTTTCCTTTTCTCGTGTCTACCTGAAAAGTCGGCTCACATCAAGTTCTAGACATCAAGAACCCAATCAGCCTGGCGAAAATGATACTCTTGGAGGGCCACAAGGCCCTCACGCTTCGTAGAGTCCCGCCAAACCTCCTTATTGGGGAGGGTGCCAAGGACTTTGCTTCCACACACGGCATGCCGCTTGTGCCAAATGACTGGCTCGTGTCGAGAAATGCCTTCGACCGGTATAAGAGATGGGAGAAGGAGTTGAAATCGGCCGAAGTTTCATTGACTCCCTCTAATTCTAGAGCAAATGCCGCCTCTCTAACATCTGATCCATTGCACAAGGGTCGAGACACGCGAGACCACACAAATGCCATCACAACAGGCACCTGGAACGAAGGTCAACCAGACTCGCCGGCACCAGGTACACCGATAGATAACAAGCACATGACGAGGACTACGAGCCCTCTCAAAGCCCTGCCATCCGTGCTGCAAACCCCAACTAGTCCCAGGGGCACGGCAAAGGTCACCATGGACCGCAGTCCCCTGAGCTTCCTCGGATCCCTCACGTCTCCAAAGACACTAACTTCTGGGAGTGCTGATACAGGCTCATCTGTTTCCAAGAAGCAACGGCACAAACGCGGTCCCAGTAAAGATGGGAAGGACGAGTTGGACACGGGCGATAGGCCTAGCTCGCTCCACTCACTCACGCCCGACCCAGATATTCCCCAGATTTCCGCCGAGGAACTCGAGTACGAAAAGGACGAAGATAAGATTACAGACACTGTTGGCGCCATAGCGATTGATCAGTGGGGCAACATGGCTGCTGGTTCCTCATCTGGAGGTATTGGCATGAAGCATCGTGGCCGCATTGGCCCTGCAGCCTTGGTTGGCATTGGAACCGCCTTGATCCCGCGATCTGAGATGACGAGTCATCCCACAAACGATCGTAGCGCCAAGAACAAGGACAGAAGCAGTGGCACCGACCCGTCAGATTGGAAGGCCGTGGCTGTCGTGACCAGCGGTACAGGCGAACATATGCTTACCTCGCAAGCATCTCAAAAGTGCGCCGAACGACTATACCATGAGACGAAGCGGGGACCAGACGGGGACGACGTTCCCGAAGAGACAGAGACCGTCATCATGGAGAGTTTCATTGTCGAAGACTTCCAGAAGCATCCAGGTGTATTGCGAACTCCCTCCGCCAGCGCCATTGGTGCCATGGCAGTGAGGCAGACTGCCCGAGGCTACTATTTATTCTTCGGGCACAATACCGACAGCTTCGCCTTGGCCAGCATGTCTGGCAATGATCGCCACCCTCATTGTGTCATGAGTCGACTCAATACCGAAAGCGGTGAGGGTATAGCTCAGGGATCAAGAAAGATCGCACCAAGCTGAGCAAATCTTGTTGCTCTCTCTCATTGATCGAACGGTCATCAACTCTTGGCAACTTCACCTAATGTGTTGCTGTGGTCTATGGGATGTTTTTTCTCTCGTGGCATCTCTGCTGTCCGCCTCTCATTTGACCAGACTGTACCTACACACAATACCCGATTGGTTCAACTTTACCTCTTTTGTATGCCCTAAACGATATCACGGATGTTTCCTCTACCACCTAGAATTTGTTCTCCTCGGCAGGCCCTGACATGGATGAAAATGTTGCGAGATCAGGATGCTTGGGTAGGCAGGCTACTAGTCTGCCATGATATTGGCCTGACACCCAAGAACAAGACAAATTAGACAGATAGCCACAATGCAAAATACCCTATGCACATCTCATGATTGTTCCAAAGCAGACTTTAAAGCGAATTTCAAAAGTGCCATTTCTCTTCCTTGATCAAGAAAGGATGTCATACGTTCCCTAAACCATGCGCCCAACGCCATTTCATCTATAATGCTTTATAATATCACACTGCCACTCAGTCACCCAGCAAGACATAATCATGCTGGAGCAGGTGTACCGGTAGCGCTGCCCGTCTCCTCCCTTCCTGTGAGACCGTTGACCTTCTTCTTCTTCTTCTTTTTCCGAGGGATCACGATCGGTTTTGCGCCATACTTGCCCAACGCAAGTTTCGTTCCGCATGTCAAGCACTCGGCTCCCTCTGGTACCTCGCAAAAGATGCTCAGACATATACTGCAGACGAAGCCCTTGTCGATGACTTTTCTGTGACAGAAACAGGCAGCCCGAAAGTCGACCGAGTCTTGCGATGGCATGACCAGATGAGCACGTGCTTCGGCGTCGGGTAGGAAGCCGAACATGAGATATGTGAGGAGGCCGGCCGGATTGGACGCGCAGGACAGGTAGGAGCCGCCGGTGATAAAAGCGGCCTGCTGGAGAAAGGTCGGCGAGGCGTGTGGCGACACGGACAGGGTGTCGATGGGGATGCGGGCGTGCGAGGCGGCGAACACGGCGTTCATGGTCGCTATGTACTGCGCCGGCTCCGAGTCCGACACGGATATGACGAGGATCCTGGCGTGCAGCGTCGGGTTCTGCGAGACCAGCGACGCCGCCAGCGGGTTCGCAGGGTCGGAGGACTGCTTCGGCGGCGCGTAGGCCAGCGAGGTCTTGTGGATGTAGGCCAGGGACGTCGTCAGGGCGCCGGCGACGAGGGTGGTCGAGGGCAGGTCCGACGCCGAGCTCTCGGCCATGAGCGCCTTCAGCGACGAGAGGATCGAGGCCTCGATGGACGCGAACTGGGGATATTTGTTGGCCGAAGTCGTCGCGGCGCCGGCGTCGCCGTTCTGCCCGTCGATGCCCGACATCTCCACGTCGCCATCTTGATCGCCTGCCCCTCCGCTGTTCCTGGGCGGTTTCGGGTACAGCCAGACGGCCCGGTGCGAGTGCGCGGCGAGGATGGCGACCTGGTTGTCGTTGCCGAAGGCCAGGTGGGCGTTGACAAAGACCAGTATGTTGGCAATCGCTTTCGAAAATGGGATCGTGTCTTCGAGGGCGGCCCAGGCGCGGGGGTTCGTGTCGATGATCAGGGTGAGGAGGGAGGGCGTCTGGCCCGTGGCCTCGACCTCGTAATGCGCTGATCCATCGATGCTATTCATGGCTTCGAGAATGGATGAGCACGAGGACAGACAAGGAGAGAAATCTCGCCGCTGGGAACAATTTCTCAAATCTCGTGCCGATGTGGACAACGGTCTTGCAGACTGGGCATTCTTCCGTCTGAGAAATCACTGTACAGACCCTCCCTAGACACCGAACTTCCCTTGGAAGCTGCCGTTTCGTGTTTCGAGGAATGAAGTCGATCTCTTTCTTGCCTGGCGTCCAGTGTTCCCTGCCTGCCTGTCCTTGTGTTTGTCAAGCTCTGGCCGATCTGCCGGCGCTACCTTAGGGACCCACTGAAGCTGCGGTTGAGGTTGCGGCTGGAAGCGCTAAAGTTTGCTGCTGTGCAAGCAGGTACGTGTACGTCACTCAAGTTTGAGCCATGCACATGCGTACTATCTAGATGAAAGAATGAATTTAGACCGAGACAAAACAGTCGCATTGAATGAAATGATTATTGTTGCGGTGCTCCTGACACCAATATTTCAGCACATTCCAATAGACAAATATCAAAAACAAGATCCTATGTGGTCATAAAAGCACATCCATATCCAAGAATAGGTACTGGGGATCCCGTGGAACCCCTCCAAGCTGAAGTTTAGGGTACGGAATACATAAGAAATGAGGGGCAGCAACCATTTGAAAGAACGTGGGAGTCTTTTGACACTTTTTGGTCGGATCTTGGACCAAAACGACATCACAAATCCGAGAGACTGAGTGTGTATTACGTCCTCCTTGCAACTGGGCGCTTGACTTCTTGACAGAATACTCTGACCAATACCCCCAGGCATCCAGCCATTTTCCGTGGGTGTCACCTCAGCTCTGTCGTGCAGCAGTACCCCTCATAACAAGCCATCTTTCTGGTATCCCGCGTTTTCCAACGCCGAATCACCACCCTCTGCCCACGTCTTGTACCAGGGTAACGCAGCGCCCAAGCGAATAACAAGCCCGGCTCATTCTTGCCTCGTGCCTCGTGTAAGACTTCCCCGGTCCAGTTCGCTGTTACCAGACTTGAAGAAAGTATCATACCTTGCTGCTCTCTCCAGACCCAGCTCACCATCCAATCAGAACTCCTCACAGGTTGCTCGGCCCGTTCATCGTGGCGTATGTGTGTAAATTACCCTAGGGCATGTACATATAAGACGTGGGAGCTCACACGTCCAGCACAGTTCTTCTCTTCTCCGTCTGCTTACAATATTTTTGCAGGAAGAAGCAAGGCAATCAGTCAGTTGAGTTGACCGTCTTACTGCTTCAACCAGCTCATTGCGGATCCTTGTTGACGCAATATCTTCTCAAAACGTCTTTGCGGTTTGTCACTCATCACTCACTTGATTATACTGTCCACAGATTGGGGTCGTCAACCGTCGCGGGCAACTCTACACCCATTCGGTCTCTACAGCCCACTCAGCTCTCACTGTGGAAAAGGACAAACGGATTCCGTATTCACAAAAATTACACACCATGGAGGAGACGCCCGTCAACGACATCACTTCCAAGGAGGATGTTGCAAAGTTGGACAGCCTGAGCCAGGCTCAACTTATGCTCGCGCAGCTGATGGAGGGCGGCCAGGAGGATGACGATACTTGCCGAGCACTCGACAAACTCACCACCCTTCTGAATCAGGATGCGGAGGCTTCAGCCAAGGACAAATCTCACAAGTCCATTTGCAGCATCATGGACGACGTATGTGCAGATACCCTCTTCAGCTACTTGGATATGCGACAGTCCACCGCCGTCCGTGGCCACGCCATCTTGACCGTGTCTTCCTACCTCAAAGCTGCCGGAGAAACTGCCCCGAAGGCTCTTTCACACTTCTTCTTCGACCGAATTAAGCGCGGCACCTATGATGACTACATTGTAGCGTTCTGCGTTGCCTCGTCCATCTTTCCCATTAATCCGGACATGGTATCAGACATGTTTCTCACCGAGGGATTCTTGCCTAGCCTGGGTCCACTCATGCGACGCAAGTGGAAGAGCAGAAAAGTTGAAACGGCTTGTCTGGAGATGCTCAACGCCGCATCGATGAACTCGGTCTGCCGAGAGGCAATTGCGAAATATTGTACGGAGTGGCTTGAGGAGATCGTCGATGAGGACCCAGCCGAGCTCGCCAATGCTGTCCACTCTGTCGACACTGGAGTCGAAGGCGTCCAAGGATCAATCGCCATGAAGAAACATTCCGATGCCGTTAAAAATCTGGCCGCCGTCATCTTGGCCAAATTGAAAGTAGGCACACTAAAGCTCCCCGCCGCTTCACCTGTTTTCGAGCATTTGCGTTGGATTTGAAAGAAGGAACAGGTAATGACTGACCCTAGGATTCCAGGCGGTACCGACAACAACAGACCCAAAGCAACCCGGAGAACTAGGCAAGGAGAGAGTTGAACTTGCCACGACAAGCATCGAGGATCTATCAAAGAAATTTACGACAATGTTACTAGCAGATGATGACGAAGGAAAGGACCATTCTGTGGAGGGATTGGCATACGCGACAATTCAGCCTACAGTCAAGGAAGAGGTGGCAAAGAATCCGCAACTACTAAAGAACCTGGTCAAGATATTGGCCGCTGCAACCCCCAAATCGCCAGTGACATATGGCGTACTCAGCATATTTCTGAACATTACACGGTACCGGCCTGCTCAGACGGAGGAAGAGAAGAAGATGAGCCAATTAAAAGCATATGCCAATGCTGGAGGCAAGGCGGCGGCGGCAGCACCAAACCCTCTCAACGACGACGCTCATACTGCGGCGAGATGCAAGGCAGTCTTTGAGGCCAATCTCGTTCCTGTCTTGGTCACGCATAGCCGGAATGGCTCTATCGCCTCGCTATCGATCATTATATCGATCATAGCTTCACTTTCGGTAACGACATCCATCAGAGGTCAGCTGGCCCAGCAAGGATCAGTCAATCTCCTCATTGCAGCTTGGACCGCGCTTCCCGACACTGAGGGCCCAGCGAAGAGGACGGCCGCACAAGCGCTTGCGAGGATTTTGATTAGCACGAATCCTGCGCTTGTGTTTGGTGGCACAAGAGCCCGTCCTCAGAATTCTGCAATCCGACCCCTTTTGTCCATCGTTCCACAGGACCCAGCCGCAGAGACACGAGACTTGCTACCCACTTTCGAAGCATTGATGGCGCTCACGAACCTTGCATCCACAGACGACGATAGCCGCACGACGATTATACGCACGGCTTGGACTGAGATTGAAGAACAGCTCCTTAGTTCCAATAACATGGTCTCCAAGGCTGCGGTCGAACTCGTCTGCAACCTTGTCCAATGCCCCGAAGGCATCATGCTGTACGCAGAAGACTCGGCGCAGGCCAAGAACCGCTTGCACATCATGCTTGCGCTCGCCGACGCTGAAGACGAAGGAACGAGAAGTGCTGCAGGCGGAGCCCTGGCCTCGCTCACCTCTTATGAGCCCATTATCAAGGCTATAGTGCATCGGGACCGTGGAGTCCAGGTCGTCTTGGGCCTGTGTGATGAGGACTCTGAGGATCTCAGACATCGCGGCGTGTTCATCATCTACAACTTGATCTCGTGCGAAGGAGAGACAGGAAAGATGGCACGAAAGATGGTTAGAGCGGAAAATGGGTTGGAGATTCTGAAAGGCTGCGCAAAGAAAAGCCGAAGGCCCGAGGTGGTGGAAGTGACAGTACAAGCTCTCAAGGTCTTGATTGAGGAGAACGATAAGCCTCAGGTTTGGGAGGTGGATTGATCTGGGTTCGCTGGATTGGACAACAGGATCACAATGATGATCATCACCATCAAGATAGATGGTCATTTTGATACATTTCTGCAAATACTGTACTCTCACCAATAAGACGATCGATGAGCAGGTCTAGATAAAACCAGAAAAGGTCGTCTGCATACATAGATCAGAAAACAATGGCTTGATCGCGAAAGAAAACCCTTAAAGCTATCTATCATGTGTTCCCGTATCATCTCGTTTATTCTCGTGTCTACAAGTTGAGTCCTCCGCTATTCTTCTGCCGAGGCTCGCCGACAGCTTCAAACCCATCGGCTGTAATCCTGACACCTTGAACGGCGCTCACGCCCTGGCGCACCCACGTGACGTTGTGATTCCTCTCCGCCATGTTCGCGGTGGACTGGTTGTTGAACGTGTACTCAAAGGCGACGGTGTTGGGCATGAGCTGGTCGTGGAACCGGGGCTCGGCCATGGCCTGGGTCATGTTGAGGCCCTGTTCGAGGATGCGCCAGACGACCTGGGTGGTGGAGCTGATGATGCGGCTGCCGCCGGCGGCGCCGACGGTGACGTAGAGGCTGCCGTCGGGCCGCTCGGCGATGACGGGGGTGATGGAGCTCAGGGGCCGCTTGCCCGGGCGGATGAAGTTGGCGGGCGCGGGCGCGTAGCCGAACTCGTTGGTCTTGCCCGGGATGGAGAAGTCGTTCATCTCGTTGTTCAGGATGACGCCCGTCTCGGGCACCATGATCAGGTTGCCGAACAGCGTGTTGACCGTCGTCGTCGACGACACGGCCATGCCGGACGCGTCGACGGCCACGACGTGCGACGTCCCGTGCGACTCTTGAGAGTAGTACGGGTTCGCGAGGTAGTGCTCTACCGGCTGCGACGTCTTGTCCGAGATGTGCGCCTTGGTGGCGTTGGCGCCCGAGGCCGAGAGCATCACGTGCTCCAGCAGGTCGATATCCTTGACGTACGAGGGGTCGCCGAGCTGTTGGTGGGCGCCGTATGCAAATCTCATGGACTCGATGAACCGGTGGAGAGTCAGGTTCTCATGCTTCATGTCCTCGGTGTCGTATGTCTCCATCGTTTTCAGGGTGCTGAGGCAGACTGCTCCGCTGGACGGAGCGCCGGACGAGAACAGTCTGTATCCGCGGTACGTCATGTTGATGGAGGGACGGATGATGGCTTCGTAATCGGCCAGATCATCGAGGGTCATCGTGCCGTTGTCCGCCTGAAGCGCAGCGATTGTGTAGTTCGCGATGGCACCAGTGTAGAAGACTTCTGCACCGCCCTCGGCCACGGCGTCCAGGACATCGGCATAGCGCTTGCGCGTCATGTTCTCTCCATATCGAACCAAACGCCCTTGAGGAGCAAAGTCGGTGGCCCAGCTGGGGTCCTCGACCAGGAAATTCCACTTGGCGTAGCCTATGGCGGCAGCCATGTAGCGTACGAGATCCTCGGTGACCTCGAAGCCGTGCCTGGCAACGCGGGCGGCAGGTTGGACGACGGCTTTCCATGGGAGGCTACCGAATCGCTCATGTGCCACTTCCAATCCGCGCAACTCGCCCGGTACGCCGGCCGCAAGTCCACTGAAGACGCTGCCCCTCTCATTTCCGAGGTACATATCCTGAAAGGCCGCCGCGGGAGCCGCCTCGCGGTAGTCGATGACGGTGTAGTTGCCCCCCTGGTCCCGGATCAGACTGAAGCCGCCGCCGCCGAGACCCGAGTGCTGCATTCCTATAACACCGACGCACAGCTGCGTCCCTATCCAAGCGTCGACGGCGTTGCCGCCGCGGGCGAGGAGGTCGATGCCGATCTGACTACATGTCTTGCTCTCACTAGCGATACCGCCCTTGGACCCCGACAGTGGCTGCTGCAGGACTTGCTGCTGTGACTGCCATGTTGTCGGACTCGCGAGTGCTTGCGAGGCCGTGGAAATGAGCAGAATGAGGCTCTGAGGGAGAGCGGTGAGTGTTTCTGAGGAGAGGATGAGTATACAAGCGTATTTGTAATCACAGAGACCAAGGACAACTTACTCATTACGATGAGTTATAATCAACGGATAACGAATTAAATGAGACCAACAACTACAAGTGACATTCACCCTGCAAAATTTCGAAGAAACCTTGTTGCAAGAATGCTGGCGCCGAGCTGTTCTGATGAATCCGACGCTTATCGAGAGTCAAGTCGCTCCGACCTATATCTGGCGACTCGGGTGCCCGGTGAACTATACCAAATGACACAGATGCAGCGACGTTGCTCGAAAATGCTCCTCCGGTTACGGCGACAACCAGAGAAAGTCAACAAAAACACTCACAGCACCAGCGCAGCACGGAGAAGAGGAAGAGGAGGGTGTGGAAACAGAAATGGCGTGCGGCTCCGGTTGATATCGTGATCAATCCGCGGGACCGGAATGTCCGACTAAGGAAGGAATCCGATAAAGGCCGCCGCTGACAGCTTAAGAGCGACTCGTCTCGACTTCGACTTGGCAGGGACCAGGGTGCGGGAGCGATAAGCCGATAAGGTGGACCCACATGGTTTTGAGCCGATCCACATGCAGCACACAGCCAATCAAAACCTGATTATTGAAAGCTTTCTTCTCTTGTGCTGATTCGATTTGCCGTCTTCAGCAGAAATTATTTCAAGGGCCCATCCAATTGTCACAGGGCAACCCGAAAACACCAAACTGAGATTTCCATGAGATTCAGTCCAAATCTCGCTTCACGGTTGTACTCTGGGAGCCGGTCTCTCTTGTCTTACTCGTACACCTCTGCCTCTGTGCGTGCTACACGGCCGTTCTTGGCCATGGCTTCATCCACCGTCTCGGCTCTGCCTGCCGAGGCCAGCATGAATGGAATTCAGCATGATCAGAAGCAGGCCAGCACGAATGGAACTCAGCATGATCAGAACCAGGTCCAGCAGCGCGCAGGAGCAAAGCGCCCATTCCAACAGAAGGGTGGTCATTCCAAGAAGGACAAGAAAAAGGCCAAGAAGCGCGAGAGGGACATGAAGAGCGGCTCGCACGAGGAGGTGCTCGCATTGGACATCGAAGCACTTCTTGCATCGCAAAGGTCGTCATCTCCTCCCGAGGACAATGCCAACAATGAGGCCACTGCCGCGGAGGAAGTCCTCCCCGAGCAAGGCAGCGAGATCGAGCTCGAAGTGGTCGAACTGTCGTCAACTGGAGAGGGCCTGGCCCAGCAGAAGGGATTCAAGCAGGTCTACGTCGTCCCGTTTGTCATTCCCGGCGACACCATCAAGGTCAAGGTGTACCGTCACATGCAGGAGGGTTACACGGTGGCTGATCTCATCTCCGTGGTGAAGCCTGCGCCTACCCGCGACGACAACAGGATACAGTGCAAATACTTTGCCTCTTGTTCTGGCTGTCAGTTTCAGATGCTGGACTACTCAGAGCAATTGCGTCTCAAGAGGCGCATCGTCGAAAAGGCGTTTCGCAACTTTTCGCAGCTGCCGCCCGAGTTGGTTCCGACCATTCTCGACACAATCGGCAGCCCCTTGCAGTACAACTACAGAACCAAGCTCACGCCGCATTTTGATGGTCCAAAGGGTTGGTTCAAGAGGAAAAATGTGCAGCCGTTCGAGAGCCGCCCCAACATTGGCTTCACGCCCAAGGGTAGCAACAAGACTATGGACATTGAAGACTGCCCCATCGGAACAGACGCCGTGCGGATGGGTATGCAGTTGGAGCGAGCAAGAATGGAGGTCGAGTTCAAGAAATATCTCAAGGGTGGTACCATCTTGTTGCGCGAGGATACAAAGCGGGTGCCCAAAACCACATCTCCTGACGGGGCTGAATCGCCAGCGCCAGAGAACTCCATCAAGGTCGAGGGCGAGAATCACATTGACTACAAGACCTGCATCACGGACAACAATGGCACATCTACCGAGTACATCGACAACTTTGTGTTCAAGAACTCTGCTGGCTCTTTCTTCCAGAACAACAACTCGATACTTCCAGTGTTCACGGAGCACATTCGACAGAATGTGATGCCCCCAACACCCGACGCATCCAAGCCCATCAAATATCTCGTCGATGCCTATTGTGGATCTGGTCTCTTCACAATCACACTCTCTTCAGTGTTCCAGAGCAGCACGGGTATTGACATTGACGCCAAGGGCATCCAGGCTGCTCGCAAGAATGCGGAAGCCAACAACCTGCCCCCGTCCCAGGCCAACTTCATCGCAGCCGACGCCGGTGAGCTGTTCAAGAGCATCAGCTATCCTGCTGACGAAACGGTCGTCATCTTGGATCCACCCAGAAAAGGCTGCGATGCCAACTTCCTTCGTCAACTGCTGCAATGGGGTCCCAAGAGGGTAGTCTATGTTAGCTGCAACGTACACACACAGGCTCGTGATGTCGGTATGCTAGTCCGAGGCGAGGCTGCCGAAGGTGAAGCCGTATCCGCCACTCCAGGACAAAAGCAGGTCAGATATGATATCGAGTCTCTCAGGGGCTTCGATTTCTTCCCGCAAACAGGCCACGTAGAAGGCCTGGCACTGCTGAACAGGGTCGAAATTGACGTCCCTGCTGGGGACAGCACTGAGGCCCCAGTCGCAACAGAATCGTAGTTAGTATTACCTATCTCGGTAGTTGTACGGAGCAAAAGCGCGGAAGGTCCCGTGGATTTACGGTCCGACACCCGTCATCATTCCGGGTCTCGACGAGCCGGGGCAAAGAATCGCCGTAAACAGAAAGCATCACGAGATTATTGGTCTGACCGGCCCGATGGTGCAAGGGCGAGGTCCGCATTAAAGCCCCGCGTTGAATCCCATCAACTTGGCACACCTCGGCTGGCTGGGCCTCACCGGGCCTCACTGGGCTGCGCTGGGCTGCACTGGACTGTAATTGACTGGCAATTGGGAGCTGCCGGCGCGCATGAAGATCCACTGCCATCTGGGGATCCATCCCCGAACCCCTGAATCGCGACCCATCATCCGAGTGGGGTATCGAGGCAATAAGTAGCGAGAAGATATTTCTCAGCGAAGAGGGGCCGCCCTATAATAGATGAGTTTAATCTAGCGGATGACCGTTGAATGCTGCAACTCTGATTATTCATTTACTTGTTTATTCATGAGCCTCAGATATCGTTGACGCGCACAAACAAAGACAATGGTGAACATCTTTTTGTAAGTGGAGGAGGCAGCGAGCCCCGTGACCCAGCATACTACTATTAGTCTATTCCCAACTGACGATTATAGCGTTGGTGGCACTGGCCACATTGGCGGTGCTGTTCTCGACCAGCTGCTCCAGAAGTATGCGGATGCGAAAGTGAAGGCATTGGTAAGGGATGAGGCAAAGGCTTCGCGCCTGTCCGCCAAGTACCCCTCGGTTGAGACCATCGTCGGCACAACCGCAGACCTCGAGGTGCTCGAGAAGGCCAGCAAGGAGGCCGACATCGTGATCAACACGTCGCCCGACATCACGCACGATGCCGGCATCAAGGCCATCCTCTCCGGGCTCAAGGCCCGCGGCGGCCCCAAGCCGTACTACATCCACACATCCGGCGCCTCGCTGATCTGGGACGAGCCCACGGGAGCCAAGGAGGCCCGGTGGTGGGACGACATTGCCGACATCCAGGACATCAATGGGTTCCGGGGCGAGGCGCACACCCACGCCGTCACGGACAAGATCGTGCGGGACGCGGCCCCCGACGTCAACGTGGCCATCGTCTCGCCCGGCTTCGTCGGCGGCATGAGCCCCTCCGAGGAGCACCCGACCCCCATCACCACGCCCGCCATCTTCCTCACGGCCCGCGCCTTCAAGTCGGGCTGGCACATTGACCGGGGCGAGAACATCCACACGTGGATCGACGTTGCGGACCTGGCCAAGATGTTCCTCGTGCTCGTGGACAAGGCGACCGCGGAACTCTCGGGGACGGCCGGCTCCGAGCCGTTCGCCGTCTGGGGCCCCGAGGCCTACTACTTTGGCGTGAGCGAGAGCATCACGTTCGCGGCGTTCATGAAGGCGCTGGCGCCGGTGCTCCAGGCGCAGGGCGTCATCGCGAGCGCCGAGGTCAAGTCGGTCAGCGTGACCGAGGCGGCGCGGGCCAGCATCGCCGGCAGCGACTACGACCCGGACGCGCCGCCGCCGGCGCTCGACTCGTGGGCCATGCACATCGCCATCATGTACGGCATCAACATGCGCGTCAAGCCCACGCGCATGGAGAAGCTCGGCTGGAAAGCAGACAAGGGGTCCATCGTCGACAGCTTTGACGAGGTCGTTGCCGAGTTTGTGAAGCGCGAGAAGGCGAGTGCTTAATTGTGTGGTGCGTGTGTGTGCTTAGGGGGGAAGGGAAAGATACCATGGCCGGCAACAAAACAGTATATCGGCGCAATTCAGAGCGGAATAACAAGATAAGCAGAGTCACTTTCGGAACAATTAATAATATATCTATATTCTTTGATACTCAAATTTGCCGTAGCCCATGCAGGTATCCGGTACACAAAAGGTTCAACACAAGCAATAGTTGGTCTTATCAAACACGGATCATAGCTACTGGCTGCGACTCATGTTTCCGCTTCTCCGGTAGCGTAATATTCACCCTTTTCCACTGGAGCGCACTTAACTTGTTATGCTCATCTGGCCCAATGATTCCTCGGCATTGGCGGCAAGGGCAGTCTGGGGCTGGTGTGCAACGACCATAGGTCACGGTGACCAACCTAGTCAGCTCCGGGTCCATGAGCATCATGAGGTCGACCAGGAGATGCTGCAAGCGGCGCAGGCGATAAGTCTCCGGGGCGTCTGAACCCTTCTCGACGAGGATCTTGAGGCCGGCGACGACAGGACCGAACCAGTAACGCAAGCTGTCGCGGTCCTCTGCGCAGGCCTCGTTGGCGTGCCATCTTTTGGTGAACTCGAGATAGCCGATGCATATCCTTTCTTTGCCAGCGCTCCCGTGTTTCTCGGTCATCAGCTCACTGATCGCCATCTGGGCACCGTTCCAAAGGATGAAAGCTTCATTCTCCGCGCTATCATAATCGTGGATCAAAATTCCTCGAATCTGGTGTAGCAGTATGATAAAATTGTGGAGCGGATTCTTGACCTCCAGCGTGAATGGCAAGGTTTCGATACGTCCTTTCAAGATATCCGTCCAGGCAAGGAGTTCTCCAAGCTCGAAACACGTGTAAACGTATAAATCCTCATGGTGTTGCGGTGATTTGTCATGGAAAGTGAGGCGATCGGCCGTGATGATATCTTTAATGCGTAATTGAAGGTTGCCGGCAGCACTAAATAGCTTTTCGCGATATGTCTGAAATAGTTCATCGGATTCACGCCTGACCTTGCGTTTCTTGACCGAGGATGTCACAAAGGGGCCGATGCCAGCCGTGACAGCTGCTGTCAGAAGAGAGGTGACGAGCGAGATGACAGCAACGATAATAGAGACGTAATCCTCCATGGCTGAGAAATGCGCCGCTTTGTAAAATGTTCTGATGATACAAATGAACAAGAGTGCAAGTGAGGGTTGGAGATCGTGTCAGAGCTTGGAAAATTCTTTCCCAACTTATCACATTTTCTTTTCTTTTGTGACTGTTTGAGGGTCTGATATGGTGATACCCGCATTTGTATGAGAGACACCCAGAAAAGCGGGTGACGATCCAATGAGACTACTCCGTACAGATATCATTGCGTTATTCGGAAGAGGTCCAGCCGCGACGGTGGCCAATTAGATACGGAGTCTCATTCCACCCAGATGCATCCTATAACTCCATTTGCACGACCAGTGGACCATGTGCAACTCAACACAAAGGCCGCACAAGACCCAGCATTTCTGTGGCAAAGTTGGAATATCTTCTCGGAATTTCCGATGCCGACCAAGTTGATTCTTTTGTTTTGGCAAACGAAGAAAGATTGAGGATTGACCTAGTCATTCAAAATTGTCAACGCAAAAGTCACTTGGTCGCCATGGGGTCCTCCCGGCTGTGGGATGAAGCGCGCATCGACTTCGAAAACAAGATGCGCAAAGACTTCAGAAGCACCAAAGATCATGAGCTTCTGAGAGAGTTCTTGAATGGCAAGGAAGAGCCAGGGTCAGTCAAAGAATCCGCTAGAAAACTTGCGACAGAGGCAGATGGGCAATGGATTGGCGACAAGATCATCCCCAGGAGGGGGGCCGACAAGATCATGTCAAACATCGACTCATTCACTACGGCTACCAGCAGCGGAATGGACTTCGCCCCCGAGAGTGCCAAGCTGGTGTGGTTCGGCGTGAACCGCGTTCTGTCTGCCATCCAGTCCAACTATCAACTGTACGCGATGTTCGGTACCGGCTTGACGGATATCACGGACGTGATGATCATCATTCTTCACCATGACCGCTTGTATGACGAGCGCACTTTGGCCGAGACCGGGTTGAAGCAGAACGGTATGCTGGGAGAGCTTTTCAAGACCATCAAAGCCGCCTACTCTGCAGTCCTTGAGTTCTGTTTTGCCGTCAAGCGATACCTGAAGCCGAACCTCAGCCGAAAGATTGTCAATGGCGTCAAGCACTTCTTTGGCACTGCTCAAGACAGGTTTGAACAAATTCTGAAAGTCATCGAAGCGATGAAGAACGCTGTGCTACAGAACAGCCAATCTGTTTTTCAGAAGATGTCCATGGATGGAGTCGGGTCGATCAAGGAGGTTGTCGACAACATTCAGCGCACAATGGATAAAATCAAAGATTTCGAGCCCGAGTTGCAGGAGATGAGGAAAGACCAAACTCGGTACTTCAGCACGGTGTTGGAGAAGTTGAACGAGATCTTGATTTCAACCAAACCCAAGACACCTTTCGAGATCGCTCTCCAGGAATTCGACATGAACATGGCAAACCTCGGGGCTCAATATGACTCCACTCATAATCTGGAGGAGGCACTGAGTCGCCGGTACTCCAACACTGGTCAATGGATCTTCAAGGATGAAGACTAACTCGATTGGATCAACTACCCCGTAAACAAAATTCTGTGGTTGACCGGAAACGAAGGTATGCGACGCTGGGCTCCATATCAAAAATACTGGACTGACAAAAAGTTTAGGATCAGGCAAGTCTGTCATACTCGGAAGTGTGGTGGGCCATCTGAGCATGCAGAGCACCATCCCAAGCAATACGTCCACTGCAGCATGATAGCGCTCTGCTGACTCATCCCAGCGCTTAATGGTGGACTCAACTTTCACGGCTCTTTACGGCTTCGCCACCCTGGTTTGGGAGCAGGATGATTGGCGAGGTCGGATGCATTTTGTAAAAAAGAAACCAACAAATGTCGACTTCTCTTTGCTTCGCCACAACTCAGCCCCGATTAGGATAACGCCCAACGTGTCTGTGCGACGAAACTCACCAATACTTTCGTCCCCAACCACCCGCTTTTTCCCAGTTGCCGCTCAAAGTATTACTACACAATGCACCAGACGCTACACCCAAGATCAGCTGAGTAGTGCAATTCTTTCGAGCAAGTCAATCTTTCTAGCAACGCCATCGCCATCGCCATCTGCACGATCACATTCAGTAGTCTCCACCATCTATGGTATTCCGTATTCAGTTTCGCATTCTTCCGTTCGAATTATTTGGACTTTGTTCTGCCTCATTCAACTTTGCACCATCTATCCCGCCATGTCAAGCATCAACGACTCAGCTATGCGAAGCGACAATGAATATTTCAGATATACTTCTTCTCTCCAAGGCAGAAATATCCGTCTCATATATGTTCAGCCAACGCGTCTCAATGAAAGCTCAGCCCCCATTGAAGTTATTCTCAAAGAATGTTCTCTCGATACAGCCGAGTTCGATGCCCTCTCATACGTATGGGGAACGAAACTCGGCGAGTATAAGATACGATGCAATGGCAAAAGCTTACGTGTGGGACAGAATTTGCACAAAGCACTTATTGAATATCGTCGTCACGGATCCTCTCGCGGACTTTGGGCTGACGCTATCAGCATTTGCCAAAGCAACGACGAAGAAAAAAGTGAACAAGTCCGGCTCATGGGCGAAATATACTGCAAGGCATTTCGCACGATCATCTGGCTAGGATCTCTTGAGTCTGACGACGAAAAAGGCATTCGTTTAGCTCAAACCATTGGCTTGAAGTGCCGGGAGGACATCGACACGCCACTCGATGATGCGGGATTCAACAAAGACTTCGATTGTGAAGCTCGGGGACTACCGCCGTTGATGGACGAACAAAGAAGAACAAATTCCTCTTGGAAGGCTCTGCTAGTGATCCTGCAAAACTCATGGTTCACCCGGGTCTGGGTCATTCAAGAACTTGTAATGTCATCGAACCCTGTGATATGGAAAGGTGACAAGAGGATCAGTGCTGAAGTACTTCTGTGGATAGCGCGGCAGGTCAGCACCAGGCGTGACCTTCAATCGGTGTTCGCTCTCTTGAATGATCAGGCCAGCTTTGCCGCCTTTGGGATGACGCATTTCTTTCATACTGTCAGAATGCTTCGCGGTCGCAAAAATGAACTGCCGCTGCTGTGGGTCAATCTGAGGAACTCTATGGGAATGCAAGCAACTGATCTACGCGATCGATACTTCGCCATTGCGGGAATCTCAGCAGATCTCCCAGCTGGGTTCGTCGACTACTCCAGAAAATTTGAGCAAGTGGCGGCCCAAGTAGGATTGATGACCCTCATGGGTCATGGTAAATCTCAGGAGATTGTGGGGCTAGACTTTTTGGCTGACTATGAGACTGCTCCTCTTCGAGTGCAAGGAATGCAGATTCCATCTTGGGTACCAGACTTCTTCGGAGCTCAATTGAGAGGATTCCCTCTGTCTAAGTTCTATTCCACGGGTCTCCTGCGCAAAAGAGAGAAAGGATTCCCGCCTTCAGAGATTCGGTTGAATGTTCTGGAGTCGGATGGAAAGCTGAAACAAAATATCATGCCGGCATGCCCCTACTCTTATCATGCTGTAAGTTACTTCCTAAGACCGAGGATTTTACGAGATATGTCAAACGGCCGACACTTCTTAGGTTCTTGAGCTGCTCACTCGAGCCCGCGTATTTGACAAAGTCAAGTTCATAATTCCCCCAACCGATCTTACCACCAACGAAAGATTCATGGAGAGAGAGGCCTCCGAGGCATCATTTGAAGGATTATCCCGACTCGGATTCAAAAGCATGTTTGAAAAAGCGGCTAAAGTCGTGGCTTTCATCAACAAGGCACGATTACTTGCAGAACCAGAGCTTCTCAACCATGATGTTATGCACGGAAGCACTTTTGATGCATTCTGGCGTACACTGTTATACAATAGGACCCAGTTCACTTCAACCCATGGAAATGGACCACCTGACACGAGTATTGGGATCTCTTTTGGGTATTGGTACCTGATGCTGAAGCTCATTTCCACGAAAGCACGATGGGATGAAGATCCTCTTCTTGTGATACGATTCTGGATGTTTCTGCATCCTTTGACAAAGCCGTTCTCAAGCCTCTTCAATCAATTATATGGGAATAGAGCTTTTTGCGTGTCCGAGACTGGTAGGATTGGTTGGGCTCCCTCAAATACCAAGCCGGGTGACTCTTTGATGATGTTTCAAGGTGCTAGAATACCTTTTGTGGTCAGGCGGAAAGGCGAAGACCTCTGGGAGATTATAGGAAGTTGTTATATTCACGAATGTATGGATGGACAAATTTGGAAAACGGAACCGCTTGAGTGGGGATTAACGAAGTTTGTATAGATTCAACATGCTCTTTGGTGTAATAATAGATGCTTCATGTTTTTTGGACACTAAATATGAAGTAAATGAAACAATAAATGAGATTAAGCAATGTTCGCTTGCAGTCAGTATGGATCTTGGTGTCCCCCGTAAGTGCCGCTCATAAGTCTTCAAGATCCAGACCTTTACGGTGAGTGTGTTACATGGAATCAGACAGACCTCTTTAGACTTGGTGAGTCATATACAACATGAACGACCATCACAAAGAGTCATTCGTGTGTTTCAGCCACAGCCTAAGATTATTTTACGCAGGTGTCGCTTTTAACGGCTTTTGTGGGGCTACTGGCAAGTGCGCCAATGCACTTCCGGCGCTTAATATGGTATAATGTCTGCTATCTTTTGATCCCATAATTTCCAATAATAGAGGTCGCCATGCCGAAAACCAATATATATGTGCAATAATGCCGAGCCCATGATCATATACTCCTCATGCAAGACTCCCGAGTAAGCGGCTGATACAGATTTGCCCAGTACAGATAGTGTATGTCACGGGCTCTTGTATCAGCTTTGCTGCCTTGTGCGGGCTCTGTCAGCAGAGAGTACCGACGTGGGGCTGATCGAAGCCTGCAACGAGGTATTTAGACTCCCAGTGACGGCGACCAACATGGGACTTCAATTCAAGCAAGTCGGCAACAGCCGAGAGATATCCGAATTTGTCCAGGCATTCACCAACATGGCCGAAAAGCTGAAGATGAACGTGGTGGTTGCTCTTGATGAAGTGGACAGCCTCAACCCAGCAGAGCAGAAAGAACTGGCGTCCAGATTACGATCTTTGACTGGGACCGCTAAGAAATTAAAGTTTCAACAGACGTGGTTGAAAGTCCTTGTTGCATGGCATCAAGTGCAGAATGGTTCAGGTGAATGGCCTGGCGACATTCGTATTGAAATCGAAAGTCACAGTAAAGGAGACAGAGAAACAGCCATTTCGGAGGAGCTGGGAAAGATCCCCGGTCTCACCGGCGACGAGCGGAACGAGGCAAAAAACGAGACCCTCAAAGAAGACGGGTCATGGTTCACCTACGTCAAGGAGATTGGGATTCTCTTCATGCGCGAGCCCTTCCAACGCCCCCTGTCAAAGCACCTTTGAGTCCTTGCCAGAAGGTATGAACACCATATACATAGAAGCTTTCAACAGGATGAGCGGCCAATATGTGGGATTACTTCGTGGGGCTTTGAAGTGGTATCTCCTGAGCAAAGTTCCTGTTCCTGCCGAGGTGGTCATGGACGCATACCACGGAAGATACAGCAAGAATGGTTCCGAGCCGCCTGCGACAGAAATACCGGATGATAGCGGCAATTTTCCAGGCATCAGTAGTCTGGAACTCAAGCAGTTACGAGATGCCGGCGGCCCCTTCCTGCAGTTGGACAGCAACGATCTTATCAGGCCACGCAATGCACACCAAGTTCGGGAGTTTTGCTTGGATCTAGACGAAGCAGCCACCGAATCCCAAGGTACCAATGATACCACAGCTCAAAATATAAAGCGTCTCTGGTGAATTCAGAATCTCTCAACATTTCGAGAAAGAATGGCCATCTGCATATTGCTTATGGACGCTACTGTCCAGGGCAAGCTGCTTCGGATTCGAAACCATTGTGCAAAAAGATTGAGCGAATTGGCCAAAGACTGCGACGACATGGAGAATTTGGCAGTTGACTCACAGGAGGCGGGTTTGAATCTGACCGCTCTGCATCTTGCCTCAGGCTTTGGTAGTCTAGAGTGTACTCGCCGGCTCTTGGAAGCCGGTGCCAACCTCACAATAGTCGACAACAAGGACAGGACAGCACTAGTTGTCGCATATGAGGCATGGACGCTGCGAAGTCATTTGCCTTCCTTCCCGGAAATCATAAGAATGATGATCGAGAAGGATCCAACCGCCGCCATCAAGGATGAGGAGTTAGTCGCCACTTGTGCGTTGCATGGCAACGTCGGCCTGCTCGAGCTGCTGTATCAGCACAATGCTGATTTCGGTCGTCGAGATATCCACGGATGGACACCGTTGCAGCTGGCCAAGAACTCGCAGCAGATCGATGCAATTCGCTTCCTTGAACGCCAGGATGTCTGGGGAGATAGGCTGCCTTCATGCTGGCCACCATTTCCCTCGGAGTCTACGACTGTCATCTCGGACGATGGGCTGGGTGTCTGTCACTCGAAGCGTGGTACACGTCCCATCTTTGCAGACAAACCAGTGCCGCCGGGGCTTCGCCGTTACTACTTTGAGCTGACACTCGAGGGACCCCCTGAGCAGGCTCCGACCCAGCCGGGCCAGATTTCGGCGGCAAAGAATCCGGGCGTGGCCATCGGCTTTTGCACAAGTAGGAACAGTACCATGGTACAGTATCCAGGTTGGGCGCCACAAATGGTTGCTCCAATGGTCCGCAGCTGGGCCTATCACGGTTACGACGGAGGCCTGTTCGAAGGCAAAGATCGCCGGCCCGACCTATGGGAGACGCCGTACACGTCAGGAATGACGGTTGGTTGTGGGATAGACACGGAGACACATCGCATTTGGTTCACATGGAATGGACGCAAGCTGGGCAGCGAGTTGAAGAATGTGCACGGGCGATTGTATCCCACGATAGGATTGCAGTTTCCTACCAAGGTGAGAGCAAACTTCAAAGGGCCATTCATGTGGCAAGATGGCAGCGACTCAGACCATGCTCCGAGTCCCAGAGATGCTGAGGATTATCGTGGCAACGGGGAAGGAGGACTCCTGTAATAATGTGTAAACTACCTAAGTCTTGTTCATTCAGTGATGTCCTTATTATAACTGCTATATCTCAATTCTGTCCATTTCCACCAGCCAAAAGACGTGCCCATTTCTCCCATTATTGTCTGAACCCTCGAGCTCGCCCATTAGCCCCCGAGGCGGCCGCCACGACTTATTAAAGGACCTGTCTGCGGTGAAGGCAGTTGCGGAGCCCGAGCGTCACCGGCTTCAAAGCGGAGCATATTGTCCATGGTTCTGATTTCCCAGATGGGCGGACCAAACGTATTGTGTGAGCTGGTCAGCGTCCCGTTTTCCACCAACTCTTCGCTCCTCTTGTGAGTGGGCGACTCGGCCGTGATGGTGAGACTCAAGCCGGCGCCGTCGCGGGCCTCCCATGTAGCCAGACGGCGTAGAAATTCGCAAATGGCGCGAGTAAAGGCAGCGTTGTTGGCAGCGGCCTCGGCATTGCTCTGCACCTTTTTCAGCCTCTTGATGCTGATCTCGGGCAACACGACCTCGAGCGTGAAGTCCCGTAGAATACCGCGTTTGGCGGGGTCGACGAAGGCTTCGTCAAACTGCGCCAGACCATCATGTCTACTGAGCACATGCACGGCTGTCGCCGACGTCCAAATGCCATCCGCCATGATAGGTGTTGGTGTATTGGGGGCCCCGGTGTTCCTCAGTCACGAGCGAGCTTCTCGGTAGTTGCTTGGCAAGATGCTCTCAGTAAAAGTCGCCAAGACTCTACTGGATCATAGTGCGAGGGTCAGTGCCGTCGACAAATATATGCGAACACCAGTGAACACTGTCTGCAATGAAAATATTGGCACACTGGAGACGACAAAAGTGATTTTTTGGGTCGAAATGAAGAAGCCATTATCCGACGTAAACATGATGGCCACAACAAATGAGGACTGAAGTACAATGAATACCAATGTTTAGTTGCATGTCTGTGAAATGGTGTCTAACTACAGTTCTGAGACGGATCCCTTCAGCTCGCCCAGGCACGATATCAAGCTTTGTTGTTGCGCAGCCGAGTAAAGACTATCTGCATCGACAACTGAACAACCCAGGGCGGCCTCGAGACCGATAAGATCCGAGAGACCATCAGTCGACCCCTGTTGAGGATCCGAGCCGTGCCGTAAGTTTGATTGGAATATACCAGCTGCAGAAAATGGCAAAAAGTCCTCGTAGGTAATGGGCACAGTTTCAATGACTCCTGCGGTTATAAGTCCATCGAGAAGCTCTTCGTTTCTTGATTGACCGGTGCTGATCACCGTCAAGTCACATGGCTTTCCTGTCCTTTGATACTTGAAGTAGACCAATCCATTCTTCCGCATCTCATCCCAGGTATCGGGGAACTTTTGGAATGTGGCTTCGAATGCCCTGTCTGCTTCCTCAGAACTTAGGCCAAGGGCCAAGTCCGAAGCTTCTTTGAGTAGTTTGTCGTAGAGCGCTCGTCCAGCGGGCGTCACTGCCGCGCCTCTCTCTTCGATCTCACCGAACCGGGCTCGATGCGCTCCATCGATGAGTTGGGCCTTCTGATGATGCCCGCTTCTGAAATGTACACGTTCTTCCATCGCGAGAAAGCTGGTCTGGCGCAACAAGATTGGACACTTGCGAAAAGGTGGTCCCTCAATACGTTCCTTGACAGCCATGTGCTTTGACAGCATTGTCTGTTGCGCACTACCGATGTCTAGAGTCCTAGGCGTGAGGTGGTTGATATGGGCCGTCTTGAAACAGGCGATGTCGGCGAGAATGGGATGCTCTTCCTTCAGCAATTGGTACTCGGCGTGTGTGCACGCTGCTACTGGAGCCCACCGAAATGTCTGTAGCGCTTCCCGGATGAAGGTCCCTGCTTGCTCACAATCGAACCGATCGTTCTGGCGTTCGGCAACGTCGAGAAGTTGCATAAGCTCTTGACTGAAGATGTTGCGCTCGGATAAAAGTCGTAGCGCAAGGTCTTTTGCGACTTCAGACTGTATCAAGTCCGGACGAAGCAGGGTAGTGAATATTCGAAAAGGGTTGCGAGCCAGAGACGATTCGGCAATCGGTCGGAAACATGTCGCATGCATGGGCAAGCCGGCCACTGAGAGGTCATAGTAACCTACTGGGTGCATTCCCATCAAGGCAAATATGCGTCGGACGATGCCAAGCTCTCTAGCAGTGCCCAGGCGAATGGCGCCATGCCGCTCGAGTACCAGACGTTCTAGACGGTCGGCGGTTGGTGGCTCTTTTGAATTGTCGGAGAGGATTTGCTTGTTCACGCCGCTCACGATCCGTACGAGATCTCCATATAGTGGGACTTCCTCCTTGTACATTTGGGACATGGCTGCGGCGAAAGCGGTGCGAAGATCGTCCGCGTGAACCAAGGCCATTGCATCGGAATTTACCAATTCTGTGCCAGAGGCCGCACGCTGTTGCGAATGGAGGATTGTGGAAGCCATTGTGGTATGAATCATGATTGAGTTGTTCTTAATCTGTGCTACATTTTTCAAAACGTCCATTCATCTAGCATCATATACGACAACTTCATGTCCTTATATACTGAGAGTCAAACACTCCAGTCCCTGACCGGAGCTACCCGTATTTCGTGAAGCAATAGCGAACAATACCTGCAGCTGTGAAAGATCATGAGCAAAGCCTTACAGGAGTGGCGCCCCTGCCAATCAATCAGCAAGTAGCGAAAGTGGGTAACATGGACTCGGGTTCTTCCTTTTGTTTGTTCAGTTATGGCTCTGAGCTCTCGTACGGGTCTGGCCGAAGTAAGACGAGGACACTGATGTGATTGACATCCGATACGAGGTAAGCATTCGGAGTTGATGCAGTATGAGCAGTTTTGTCCCAAGCAGCGAATGACAAAACTTTATAGTCTACTGGCATCTGGACTCAACCAAAGGTTAATCATGCTCATCAAATCTCTTTTGTAAGATCTTCCGCAAGAAATTCTGCAGTTTTGACGAGCTTTTACAACTTCTTTCTTGCTCTTTCCACCCCGATTTCATTATTTGTTTGATTACTTGGTAGCCACCGGGCTGTGGCCTCTGCACTTTGCTGGACATGAAAATGATTCTCATCGTACACAAAAAGCCTAATCATTCCATATTGCTATGACTTCACAACAGGCGTATTGACCGGCGAATTTGGCTTGCCTGTCATAAACAGCGCCCTGATGTTTCCAAAACATTCCCTCTCCGCCTTCTGAAATGCCACGTCCGTCAAACCGCCTAAATGCGGTTGAATAATGACCTTGTCGCTTTGCAGGAAATACGGATCGGGTTTGGGCTCATTGACAAACACGTCGAGGCCAGCCCTTGCAACTTTGCCAGACTCCAGCGCCGCGATCAGCGCCTTCTCGTCGACAACGGCGCCGCGAGCCGTGTTGATGAGGAATGCTCCGTCTTTCATGGCGGCAAACTGCGCCTCGCCAATCAGGCCAGTCGTAGCTGCATTCAGAGGGCAGTTCAACGAGACCACATCCGAGCGGCCGAGTAGCTCGTCCAGAGTCTTGCAATATGTGGCCCCATACTTGGTCTCCTCTTCTTTCGAGAGTTGCGACCTATTGTGATATACAATTTTCATGTTGAAAACTGCCGCCTTCTTGGCTAGATACTACAACCACGAGAGTTAGTCCGGCGGTGCTTTTGACTGAAACTGGGATTTCATACCTTGCCAATCGAGCCCATACCAACAATTCCAAGAGTGAGCCCCAAGGGATCGCGTCCCGGAACGAGATTTGCAGCCGCCCGCCACGACCCGCCGCGGGCGCTCCTCTCGGCCATGGTAGTATTCCTCAGCGTAGCCAGGATTAGAAACACGGCCATATCGGCCGTGGCCTCGGCGACGGCGTTGACCGTGTTGCAGAAATACATGCCCCGCGACGCCATCCACTCGACGTCGAACTCGTTGAAGCCGGCGCTGGCCGAGGTGATAATGCGGCAGCCGGGCGCGAGCGCCTGCAGCAGGTCCTGGTCGAACGGCTCGTACGGGGGCGTGCCCATGCGGATAATAAAGGCGTCGATGGGGCCGTGCTGCTTGATGTCCGCGGGCAGCATGGCCTGCGTCTCGGCCCTGTTCGCCGCGGGCAGGACCGAGTACTGGAATTCCTGTTGGAACTCGGCCAGGTAGTCGCTCCCGACGTATTTGGGCTCGCCCAGACACACGACGCGGGGCTTCCTTGTGACGGTCATGATTGGAAAATTTGGGTGGGAGGGGACTAGGTGAGCTTGCGGGATGAGACCAATTCGATGCAATGATCAATCTTTTGCTCTATAGTATGCTTTTTTTTAAGTGCTTGTCTCGTCCAATTGACGCTGTTGGAGGCAGATAAGAGAGTGATGCCTTTTGCGGATCACCTGATTTGACATAAGAAAAACAGTTCGTCAATATCATCTATGCAGCCGAACATTGCTACATCGGCACAGTTGGTGGTAATCAGCCTCCAGCTTGTATGGGACAACGCCCAATGCGGAGACTCGGCTTCTCCCGTGGTTGGTCCTCATTCCGTGCTATAGCGGCACCCCCGACATCTGGTGCGGCGATCGGTATCCTCCGAATTCACTGCCGGGATGAGCCTGTGGGTCATCCGGCAGCCACATTACCATACAGAATATGTCAGTCGTTATTCACATGTGGCAATTATACAATGAAGCGATTACCAAGGTGAAGCTACCATCATTTCGACAAGCCATGGTGACAGTCAGTCACGACAGCATGCTTCCACTGCCGCTACTAGGTTTCATATCCATAGACGTGATACTGCACCGACCGCCGGGCGACCCCTTCAACGAGGCGACATGGCCGTTCCCTTTGATCCGCGAAAAGGCAGAAAACTCTGCAGAATCACAAGTAGTCTCTTCGGCAAAATATGACGACGATTTCACCTCGCGGTTCGTCAATGCGGGACAGAGGCTCGTCGAGAGGGGCGCGGTCGGGATCATTACGAGTTGTGGCTTTTTGGCCATGGCGCAGCCAGAGTGAGCAGTCGCCTTTTGACCCGAGCGCGGAGCATATGCTGAACATACCTTCAGACTTGCGCAACGTCTTTCTGTGCCCGTACTCACGTCGGCACTTGTACAAATCCCTTCCATCCTCGCCATGATGAGACCGGCAGGAAAGGTTGGCATTCTGACCTACGACGACGCTCGTCTGGGAAGTACACATTTGGAAAAGCTGGGTATCCCGCCATCGCGAGTCGTTATTCGAGGCGCTCCAGCGGGAGGCAACCTGCGCAGTCACATCCAGAGCGGCGCCGAGTATGTGCACGAGCAGATGGAGAACGAGTTGGTGGCTCTGGCACGAGATATGGTACTTGGCTATCCTGAAATAACGGCACTATGCTTGGAGTGCACGCAGATGCCCCCCTTTGCTGAAGCTATCCAGATGGCGACAGGGAAACCTGTGTATGATATATATACTGCTGGATGCTGGTTTTACTCTGGACTTGTTAGACAGCGACCGCCCAGATGGGGACCTATTTCTCGAGATACGAAAGAAACCCGAAGATAATCTGGACATGACCAACCCTTGCAAGTCTTCGAGTTGTTTGGAAATGGAATGAATTTATACTAGAAAATCCCCCTTGGATTCCTTCAGAATCAATTGATACTCTGGGACAAACTGCATGTACATGACCTCCGGACTTCCAGTGCCAATCTTGGTATACTCCGCTTCTTCTTTCGACACAAATGTCTTACTCAATTGACTGACCGTGCCCCCTACGCTCGAGGGAGCCGTGGCGGATTCGATGAGAAGCTGAGTCTGACATGCCCGCTCTAGTGCGATGAAGAAGGCGGCAGCTTCAGCAATTGTACCGCCGCAAGTCAGAATGCCATGATTCTGGAGGATTATGTTCTTGTTACGAGGACCAAGAGCAGATGCAATGTTTTTACCCTCCTCGGGGGCGAACACGACACCACCGAAAGCTGCATACACCGAAAGGTCGTCGTAGAACATGCAGCTATCCTGGTTTAGCATGTCTATCGGCTTTCCAAATGTGCTCCAAGCCCTGGCGTGCGGGCTGTGCATATGGCAGGCCGCATTGATGTCCGGCCTCGCCGCGTGTATGGCGCTGTGGATGATAAAACCGGCCTTGTTCACCAAGGCATCGTTGCCGCCAATACGATTGCCTTCATGATCAACGTGGACCATATCCGACACGGTCAGCACGCCAAAGTGTACGCCGTAAGGATTGATCCAGAAAGTATCCGGACGGACGGGATCTGTATTCAATATTAGCGCGTTGTAGCCGACGGCGGAAACAGGCAATATGACTGACCTCTCAAACTGATATGACCGCTGCTGCCGTCGGCGAAACCCAGCTTCGCAAAAATTCGAAATGCCCCTGCCATTTGCTCCAACTGCCATTTTCTCTGAGCCTCCAAAGACTCTGGCCGCGGGATTCGATGCAATGCACCAGTCTGACGAGGCCTAGTGGAGCCAACACCGGCATGATCCATCTGGACTGCTGGTGTAGGTGCTGCGGTCACAATCTCGGTGGTAGACATCTTCTCTTGTGGAAGGACGTTTGCTTGGGGCAGAATCAGGACAATTGGTGCCTTCTCGTTCACTCAAGGAGATGTGATATCGACAATGTCCAAATTCAATATTTTGATAGATCGATAATAATGGACTTGATTGGGCAGCTCCGGATTTGCGTGATCAACTCGGCGGGGTTCAAATCGGCTACCGCCGACACCAATGCGCTATTGGTTGACTGCTCGAGGAAGAACCCGACATGTATATTTATTTCCGTAGTGGCGGATCATAACGCACCATATCGCTGCTATTGCTGTATCGGCAGCTCCATTTTGTAGGGACTGGTATATCCGCCATTGATCACCTGCGTTCAGCTGTGGTCTTGGATACCTTGAAAGAGCTCCTGTGCCAGCCACTGAGGATCTCCAGGTACGGTCGAGTCGTCCATACCCATGATCCAATCTTGAAGCGAGAATTGAAAGTCGGGGTTATCCACGGAAAATCCAGTCGCGTTTCCAGAAATCGGATCCTCGCGATGCGCAGTGGTTTGCGATAAGTTGTTGTTCAGTTCGTTGGTGTTGTCGGTGTTCTTGTAGACTAGGTCAATCGTGCGCTCTGATAAGACTTCGAATATGTCACGGTAGGACGAAGCCTGACCCCAGCGTTCGGCAATAATCGTCAAAACAGTTGTGCATGCCATGCATGTGTTCATGATCGTAGTGGCCCGTGTCTGCTGCCGAAGGCGTGGCGATCTCCATAGGCAGTACAAGTAAGTCAATCCTCCCAGGAACAGTATGTGCAGGCTACCCCATGTGAATTGTATGTTGGATGCTTGGCTTTGATACAGACGGCGATAGTGTAAACACATGTCTCGCGCGCGATCCGAACAAATCTCAAAAGCACGCTGCTGCGCATCTGCATGGACTTCGTAGGCTGGAGACCTCGGGCTCCGGCCGGCATCTGAATAAGTGCCGACAATATACGGTCGATACAGCAATAATACTGAATAGTCATATGCCAGCTGGAACCAATCGTTGGATGCGAACACGGAGAATGCTCGGGTCTGATTGCTTTCTAGTTTCTCTGGTACGGATGCGCGCCACTCTTCGAGTTCTTGACGTAAGCTCTCAATTGAACCCCCTGGCTGGGCGCCACTCGAGTAAAGAGTGTCGTTGAATTTGGACCATAAATGACGAAGTTTGATCGCATGCAATGCCCCAGTCATTGAAGTTGGAGGTTCGCCTGGGTTGGACCGTGGTTCGCCAAGCAACCCATTTGGTGTGAGAGATTCATCGTCAATGTCCATGGGAAGCTGAGATAATTGAGTCCATGTGTACGGTTGAGCGCAATAGTTTCAGGCCAGAATATGAACTTACCTCAACATCAATGACATTGTCCGGAATACCCACTGGACGTCCTAGAATGAATGATGCCACGCGATCGATATCATAGGCTACCCAAAAGCACCTCTTGGACATTTCTTTGGTGAGGACGTCTGCATTACTCCGGTACTTGTCTGTGCTGCGGTGATACCCAAGTTCGATACAATGTCTGACGGCCATGCCAGAAATTTTCCTGCCTCAGGTTCAGTACGTCATCCTTTCAGTCGAGAACATTGATAGCCTACCATAAGCTTGCTCCGGTGGGAGATCTGATTGAATAGATGGCACAACAGAGCAAGGTTTGCACGGATTGTATGTTATCTAGATCCAGCAGTGGAGCGATATGCTCCAGTGCCATAGAAAAGTAACTCTGTCCGTGGTTAGCCAGGACTTGACGACAACAGGTCAGTGTTCATGAGATACCTCGGCTTCATCAGTTGCGGAAGGGCCTAGAGTGAGGCAGCCAGTAGCGCACACCTGAACTCATTAGTGGTCATTCATATCGAAGATTTTGATTGGACTTACCATGAGCACGAAGTACATGGACGCATCACTAGCTTTGCTTAGATCACTCTGTATGCTGGCATCCAGGCATTCCTTTTCCATCAGGCGAAATGTGGGACGGTGCAAGAATGGATACTGCGGGTGAATGTTTTGGAAATACGCCTCTGAAAGTTTGGCCATTTTGCTCAGGCTTGGGAAATCGACGCTCACAGCTGGTCTCCCGCGATCCCATACCTCGCTGACGCTGCCCCGTTCTGAACCGTGCATGTCGCCCTTTCGTGACAAGCCGATAGCTGAGCTGACAACACGCGAAAAATGCACGGCAGAGGATGGGCCGAAATACTGCGGCTCACGGCCGGCTGCTCCTAGACAGAGAAGCGCGACCTCATTGCTCAGCATATCGCTGTCAGGGGCACCGCCGTCAACGGAAGGCACTCCATTTCCCGGCGATCCGTCACCATGCTGGACGTTGGCTGCGTGGGGAGATATCGCGTCAAGGTGATCAAGAGCCACCTCGGGTCGTGAGTTCTGAAGCAATCCCTCAAGATAAGCAACACGGGCCTCCAGAGAGCGAATATAGTCTCTTGGGCGGTGCAAGCCAGTGGCCGGGTCTTCAACAAGACATTCTAGACAGGAATCAGCATGGAAAGTTTTAAACGGTACAAGGAGGAATGGATCGGTACCTCGATCTGTCCTGGTGCAATTCCTGCACTTGGGAGTCTGTCCGTCACACTGCTCGGGGGTTTAGCAACTGGTTATCGAAGCCGACCACTGGGATTGGGAGAGTCGTACGCACCTTCAGTTTTCGCTGTTTACAATTGATGCATGCTAGCATCGTCCTCTCGCCAACCCTTGGCCGCTTGGCAGGGTGAGAGTCAGGCCCCATGGCACTCATGCTGCAGCGATCCGAGCAAGAAAGACTCGCGAGAATGCTGATCTTGTTACAGTGTATCGGTGATTGGAACGGTGAGATTTAGAAGTGGGATGGATGATCATTGAAGCCCGAAACCCGTCGAGTCGTGAGCGCTAACCCCACCAAGTCAGGCCCGTCAGGCCCTGGCATGAACCATGCGACACCTTCTGCGAGTCACTCTGTCCACTATACTCTTTTCCTCCAGCGCATAACTTCAGCACCTCGACACCTCCAACTTTAGCATACTATTTATAAACATTGCGTTTCTGCAACCACATCAAGTCATCAAGTCATCATGTCCTTCTAAAATGTTAGACTGGCATACTACGTGAAGGTCTACCTACTTTATGAGAACCAAATACCGTAAGCATGAACCGAAATCACAGTTTTGCGCGCCTGCTCTCTTCCAGCATGGCGATATTTCCCAGGGCTCGGGGACCAGTAGCGCCTTCCATCAGCTCATTGATGGGCCTGCCCGGCCCTTTTGTGCGCCATCGCCATGCCTTGACGGCGGGTCTGTCCATGTTCTTCTGCTCCATTACATCAACCACCCAGTTGCCAATGTTGGGCAGATATTTGAACGCGTGCCCGCTCCCGCCCGTTGCGACCATCAGACCTCGTTTCCCCGGAACTCTGTCGACGACAAAATGGTTGTCAAAAGTGTCCGTATACCAACAGATTCGCGTTCTATCGATGGGAATCCCTTCCTGCGCCAACTCTGGAAGGTACTCGTCGAGGAAGTTCTGAATCACTTTGCGCGCCTGTACGGGGAACGAGGTCAGATTGCTCCCCACTGGCTGGATACCATCGCGATGGGCTGGAGACCAGCGAGTGACCGGCGTGCTTCGTTCTTTTCCATCTTTTTGAGTCAGCGGGTTAGTATACTTTGTCCCCCTGTACCCGACTTTGAACCATCCATCTTCGTCCCTAGCAAACCCATAGACGCAACCTTCAGCCCCGGCGCGCATGTTCCATGTAAAGGTAGGGAATCTGTCCGGGCCCAGCCTTTCCCACAATGACGACTCACGAGGGATCTTGATCAAGGCCACGCTGCCAGCCGTCGCCTCGCAAAAACCATCGAGCTGTGGCAATAATACAGGAGTCCAACCGCCACATGCCATTACGGTCATGGCTGCACGATGCATCTTTCCATCGGCTGTCCTAATGCCGGTTGCCGTATTTCCATCCCACAGAAGCGATTCGAACTTGCCAGCTTCTGCGCCGAATACGAAGTGCACGCCAAGCTTTCTTGCCTTCTCGAGAGCGAATCGACATGCCTTGTCGGCAACAGCCGTTCCTCCTGTGATGTCCAAGACCCCGACGTTGGGTCTTCCTCGGGTCTCCCTTTCAAAGGGGTCCATCAAGCAAGCTTTGCCTTTCCCTTCCGCCACTTTTCGATGTCTCGAGTCCGTCGTTGCCAGCTGCGTGTTGTGATGGCCAGCCCTTTCCATGCCATCTATGCAAGCGAGCTCCCACTCCGGCAAAGTGAGCGCTGTTGACAACGAGAGGTTTCCGTTAGGGATGAAAACAACGTCTTGGTTGGCCATGCCAGGGGGCATGACCTTCCCTGTTGCTAGTTCGTTGTTCCACGAGTGCCATCCCGCAATCGCCTCGGTTGAGAGATCCTGATATTCAGTTTGCGAGCCGTATGCAGACCGTACGATTTTGTTAATGTCAGCAGATGCAGCATCGGCACCTTTGAAGTACGAGTAGAAAGTCTCGTCATAGGGCTGTTTGTCAAAAACCGTTACTTGTCGATATCCTCGTTGGGCCAGATGAAGGGCCGTACTAAGACCGAAGATACCACTGCCAACAACAATGATTGGCTGGTCTTTGTTCGGGCCATCGATAGCCATCTTCGGGAACACTGGTGAGCGAGGTCTTCTGGCGGTAACGAATCGAAAGGGTGCTGGCTCAACTTCTGGGGTGCAATACTTCGGAATTCGTTTGGTGTCTCAAGAGTATCACTGGGCATTAAACACTCCACCAGTATCAATGACCGAACGTGAAACTGATTGATACAGCTTTGAAAGAACCTACGTAGGTAAGCTTCTTCCCAATTGACGAGAGTGTTGGGAGCATCCTGGTATGCTAGTCACTGCAAATGTCTGATCTCACAAATTCTGAGCTTACACGCGAATTCACACGCATCGCGATCTGCTCGTATCACTAAGCAGACTGATGCCTCATTGGTTTGCCCGTGGCCATGTCGGTTTCTCCCGAGAGTCTGCAGGCTACTTCCCAGGTAGGCAGTGATATCTCTATATTCTTTCACCTGATTGGGTAGCAGGCTAATCAGTGTGGATTACTCCAGGTTAGTGGAGATCGGATTCTCCCGAACAATGTCTCTCACAACATGGATGAGTGCCTCCAAGTCATGCGCCCGACCTATGTACTTCGATTCCCCACGGCTCGATTTCTTCCTATCAAGTCCCTTATCTGTCCCTTGTCGAGCCACCATGAGTGTGCCAGGAGACTATGAACTCCCAATCCATCTTCTCAGACCCTGGGGATTCTGGTACGGGATGTGATAAGGCGAGCTACTGATTGGCAGGGAGAAAATATCATAGGCCTGGCAAACGACGTTTTAATAGTGAGAATGAAATACAGAATGGCTGCCGAGAAGTTACTGCCATAATTCTGTGATTTCTACGTCTTTCACTGCTGGATTGATCCCCACGATATCTCCAACTTCGTCACCAGCCATTTTTGATCAGCATTTCGAGGCAGAGAAGCTACACTCGAAATCGCGACCATGACGCTCAAGATGATATTCGGCAATTCTACGCTGGTCAAGTATGCAAAGGCTATGCGGGCTGCTCCGCGAGAGGTTATAGTCAACCGACATCTACTCCTGTCAGCAGCATTGTACGCAATGTGTGGTGTTCCAATCAGTGAGACAATCTTCTTCCTCCATCCCTTCTGATCCGAAAGAGAACTAATCGTACTGTGCATCACAGCTTGGGATCAAGGTTCTTCGTCCGTCATTCCTTCACTGCCAGGGTTCCAACAGTACTTTGGCATCAGCTCCGGATCCAACTCGAAAGAAATATCCAACTTTGTGTCAATCGTCTACATTGGCTGCGGTGTGGGCGCAGCCCTGTCTTTCTTCATCAACGATAGGATAGGCAGACTTTGGTCGTTGAGGCTTTATATGCTCATCTGGGTCATCGGCCAACTGATTGCCGTGTTCGCACCAAACCTGGCGACACTGTATGCAGCTCGCATCATTGCGGGCCTCGGGATAGGTCCCTGTACAGTGTTGGGGACCATGTCCATTGTCGAGATTGCGCCTCCCGAGACTCGCGGCTTGCTAGCCTCCTGGTTCAGTGTTGTCATGTTGATGGCCTTGTTTGTCTCTGTCTTCTGTGTCTACGGCGTGTTCACCACGCTGGCCGCAACCAGATTGCAGTATCAGGTTGTATGGTTCGCACCCTGCATCTGGATCGCGTTGTGTATCACTGCTAGCTTTTTTCTGTGCGACTCTCCGCGCTGGCTTTCCCTGGTAGGACGCCATGATGAGGCTATCGAGACCTTGGAGAAGCTCCGCGGCCTGCCAAGAGACCACCCTCGCATCCAAGACGAGATACGTGATATACGAGAGTCAATCGTTGAGGAAAGCGACAAGAACGGGTCGGGTTTCTTGTCAATCCTGAAGGAAACATTCACTGTACCGGCCAACTTACGCCGCGTCCAGCAGTCTGTACTGTCGTACGCACTCGCTCAGCTCTCAGGTGCGAACTCGGTCACTTCCTACCTGGTCCCGATCTTGACGCTCATGGGTCTTGGCGGAGGAACCACACATTCGCTTTATCTGAGTGGGATGTACTCCATGGCCAAATTCTTCTTCACCTTGCTTGCATCCTTCTTCTTCATCGACGCCTTGGGTAGACGCAAGTCCCTGTTCGTCGGAGTAACGATCCAGATGATATCCGATCTGTATATTGGCATCTTCATAAAGTCCAACCAAAGTGGTCAGGTCGCACCCGGGGCATCTCAAGCGGCTATTGCGGCAATTTTTCTCCACGGCTTCGGATATGCGGTCGGTCAGTTTACCCTCCCGCTCCCAAGATCTACCTAAATGCGGATGTTGTACGGTGCTAACCATCGAGATCAGGCCTGTTGATCCTTCCATATGTGTTCGGCGCTGAGCTCTGGCCGAACCGGATTCGCTCCTTTGGCAGTGCGATGTCGCAGACGTTTCACTGGCTCTTTTACTATGGCGTCAACGCCGGTATGCCATCGCTGCTGGCACAAACCAACAACTGGGGCGCATTCATCTTCTTTGCCGCTTGGTGTTTCATCGCACTCATCTACGTATATCTGACAGTACCCGAGATAGCTGGTCTGAGTGTCGAAGAGCTCGACGCCATCTTCAAAGGCAGCTGGTTCCATGCGTACAAGACCACACGGAAGTCCAGGGTCGTGGTTGGCGTGGAAGACAGTGATCTATCGTGAGTAAAGCGTTGATTCCGACTGGCGTCAAGTGTTATGTGCTGACGAGACTCATGTACTCAGCCGCAAGCCTAGTGATGTTGCCACTGACAAGAAAGATCAAGCCGAGCCACAAACAGTGTCCGTATGATACAGTTAGGGTATAGTTGTAAGGACCAAGATAGGCGTTGGGCCGGCGACGTACTCAGCCGGAGTGGCTTATGGACATGGATTATAGAGAAATTGGTTAGTTGTCGCCGTTCCTTGGTGAAACTGTCCCTGGAGTCATAGGCGCATTGCGGATATGAGAAACAATCCTGAAATGGAAAAAAGATCCTTGCCAGTGGCCACGGGAATGGCCGGTGAAGCTCCATATAATATCAACGCCGGCCGATCGCCAAGACTTTTAAGTCATGACAGCCACTCTAAAAAGCTGTGTAAGTGGCATATGAAGCACGGGGACTTTTATTTTTTGCTGTCGCGGCTTACGCAATGCATATGGGTACGCGTACAGTCCGCAGTGGACCAAGTCATGTACGGTGCTGTGTCTGCTCTAGGCATTATCTTGCGTCTTGCAATAGCGATACCGCAGATGTAAGCATCCATCCAGCTTAGATGCTATTTTGAAAATTATTCAGTTCACTGTCAAACACTCTTTCGAAGCTTGCGATCAGATTTATGATGTTATCTTTTAGGAAGATGCGGACAAGAAGAAATTTCGGCAGTGGCGCGCCGGTGTGCCGTCCGCTCTGCCAATAAGCCGTCAAGGCGCATTTGAGTGGAGGAGGAATATACTCTTGTGTCTATCTCGTGACAATTTTCGAGTATAGATTCAGGAGCCACTATGGAGTCGTGATTCGTCATGCCTGGTTAGCATGTGAGTAACACAGCCGACTTTTCCGTTGGCTATCCTGCCTTGCTGCCAGTATCCATACCTGACGAGAGACTCACACGAAGACATATCTATAAATACAAATGGTACCGCTCGTGATGGCGATAATTTGCCCAAGCACCTCACTCGACAGTCGTTCACTTCATTTCATTTCATTCCACTTCATAGCACCATGCACTTCACAGCAGCAGCGCTGCTGCTCGGCGCTTCCTGCGCGGCCGCCGCTCCGTGTTCCCAGGCGCGCACCTTTTACAATGGTTCCTGCACGGCCGAGACGATGACCATCCGGAAAGAATGGCGCAATCTCGCCGCGAGCGAGCAGGCGTCCTATCTCGAGGCCGTCAACTGCCTCATGGAGCTCCCGGCCAACACGACGCTCAGCGGCGTCACGAACCGCTTCAGTGACTTGCAGGCCACGCACCGCGACAAGACCAACAGCACCGTCAACGGTGTCTACGTCGGCGATATCATCCACAGCGTTGTGAGTACCTGCATTTAAACATAACCAGTCGACCATACTGACTCCCTTTTCCCAGGGCCAATTCCTGCCCTGGCACCGCTGGTACATCTACGCACACGAGCGCATGCTGCGCGACCAGTGCAACTACACCGGACCGATGCCGTGGTGGGACGAGGCCAAGGACGCCGACACGGGCAACGCCTTCAGCTCGACCATGTGGTCCGCGGACGCGTTCGGCGGCAACGGCACGGGGTCCGACCTGTGCGTCGTCGACGGCGCCTTTGCCAACTACACGGAGCACATCGGCCCGGGGCTCGCCAACACCGAGTACTGCCTGGACCGCGCCTGGGACAACGACTGGGCCGTCGAGACGGCGAGCTCGGCGAGCATCAAGAACTGCACGCGCCACAACGACTACGAGGCGTTCTGGGAGTGCATGGTGGACGCCAAGAGCACGCACAAGGGCATCCACACGGCCGTTGGAGGACTGGTAAGTCGAATCGCCATCATGAAGCACTCGCATGAGTACAATACTAATCCGTGCACTTTTTTCTCACAGATGGGCGACAAGGACACCTCCCCCGGCGACCCCATCTTCTTCCTGCACCACAACTACGTCGACCGCATCTGGTGGCAGTGGCAGACGGCCAACCCCGACAGCCGCATGTACGACATGTCGGGCACCACGTTCAACACGACGTACCTGACGGCCGAGGGCATCGACGCGCCGGCCACGGCGACGGCCGGTCTGGACTATATCCTGAACATTGCGGATATCCTGCCCGATGTCACCATTGAGGAGGTCATGAATGTCCAGAATGGTCTGCTGTGCTATGACTACGACTACTAGGCGGGAGAGGACGGAAGCGTGGGCGCAGGGATTTGGGGATCGGGATGTGGCGGGTTTTTTGTTATTAGAATAGTAATGCCTGCGGGCCGGGCGTTTTGGATTTCAGCCTCAAGATACAGGGATAGATTTGGCTGTGTACCGATAGACTAGGTTAGAATATTTTAGAGTATAGAGTCTAGAGCATCATAATCCAGCCGTTTACTTTCGTCTACCTTCTAAGTCACGGCATGATTTTCCATGTTGGCCTCGAAATCGATTTGCCTGTCCGGATTCTGTAGAATAATTCGAAAACTCATTGAATCGGCTCCAGAATGCCGGTATCGCAAAAGTTGCTATTTTTTCAATCATCGTTTGGCCCAATCTGGACTCTGTCGCCGTGCTGTTCGTCTGCGCCTACGCGTCCAACGCCCCCTGGCAGCAATTTTTCAAGCGGCCTCCCCAGCGAACCAGACTGCTGGGCCCGCAGGCTGATGAAGTAGCCGAATCCCGCCGGGATCTTGGGTGGAAAGTGAAAGGAGCCAGGTGTGGGCGCATAAAGTCAGGTCTAGATTTTGCTGTCTATCTCCGCCGGTTCAGCTCGGAGACCGAGCCGGTCGAGCTCGGATTTTGTGGGTCTTCTGGCAAAATATCTAGGCGCCGGGGCTTTCTGGCTCGGCGTGGAACTCGGCGCCGAAGCATGCAGATCCACTTACACCTTGGTGTGAGAAAATCAGAAACCTTCAGCATTTTAACTGCCCCGTAAAGCCACGCGACCCATGGGTCTTGGCAGCTTTCTGACTAAATTCGAGTATAAGTGACTGCAAGGGCTGGTATTAGTGCCCTTGTATGATTTATCCCTGTACGGACTTTTTTATATTCCCCTTGCGAGACGCCAGGCCGTGTAATTGCTCACAACGGAGTTTTGCGCCTGCAATACGTTCAATCCGCCGCCTCTTCAAGCTGTGAGCTGTCGAACAGATTGTAGTGACGATAGTATTTCGAGAAACAAGCCTTGATACTCACAAATGACATGAAATTCCTCTCTGCATTGCTTGACACGTATCAGGGGAGGATCCATAAGGACAGTCATTGCTTGCTGAATTTTAGTCGACCATGGTTGGTTCTCAGCCACGGCCATCTTCCGACTATCTAGAGCAGAGCCAACACACGATTGCTCAAGATAGGGTTTCCTGATAGCTTTATGTTACCTCAACCACAAATTGCTACCCTATTCTTATCAGACTGCTCTTCCTCACATCGCTTTTCCAGCCCTTCATAGACGAACTTAGAATTCTTAAGAGGTTCCTCATTCTGTTTATTCCTCGCCTCACACGGGCGAGAGATGGCTATTGAAAAAGATCCGTCGGATCCTTCTCACTCAGCGGCCAGACCTCAGTTGTTTCGATGATTTTGACTGCTCTTAGTATTGCAGGTCTTAATGAGTCCCTCCAACAATCGTCACATCTCAACTCATAAAGCCCTGTCAGATTTTATGGGTAACGGTTAAGTATGTTTGACAGCTATGTACCAACTCAACAGCTGAGCAAAGCTTCGTCGGACAAGTATTGGCTTTCTAGGTAATGGCCATGAAAGTCCTATTTTTGAAGTACTTCTCGGTGCATTTGAGACCGACTGTGACTCGAATGCCCGACATGGAAGCCTAAAGTGTAATCATGAAGGATATTGACAGCTCGGGGAGTTTATGAATGACAGGATTTGAACCAGCTGCACAAACTAAGTCCTTTCCACGAGACTCACTGGGAATGATTGCCGTGGCGATTCCTTGTAAACACCCCCTCAACTCACCTGGTAGACTCTCGCAGTCTTGAATTAGCGACAAAAGATCGCTCATTCTCCATCCGCCCAGACGTACGGCTGCTGCCTCGCTTCCACGAAGCCATCGTCTTCCACCCCGTCGTGGGCGACACATCGCCACAAGCCATTTCGCAAAAGCCTTCGAGGTTCTGAGGTAACATGACTGGCTGCGCCTTCAGTCCTTTTGTAACGGGCGCAGTCAAACGTGGGTATTATTCGTCCCTGTAGAATCAGTAGAGCTGACATGATCTTCTTTTGATCGCTGATTTGGTCAGCTCGAAGGTGTAACCCCAAGGTTCATTAACAACATGCTTCGCAGGGTATTGAGGAGTCATCTTCGGAACAACGGCATCAAAGCACCCCGCCAGCTATAATCGAAGACCTTGGAATGCTTGCCATGTGTATTGCTTTTCAATCGAATATCTTACGTTCACGGGCGTATATTTACGGCTGAGCAGCGATCATGGTTGATTGGATTGGATTGGAATGAAGAGACTAGCTCCTGCATACCGAGACTCGAGACATATTTCAGGTCATTCGAGCACTGTACCGAGTATCAATGGCAGAATGTTCAGTCTTCGCAAGATGTTTAATACCATCAGCCAAGACACGATTCTGTACTCTTTCTATTGGTGGTCATGACTTCCGAGAGGTTGATAAAGGGTCTAATGAGAATAAAATGGCTAGGTAAAGTACCCCCTGCTAGCACGAATCTGCGCCAAGTGGAAGGCCAATCTTATATTATGGAACCCCGTGGTGACCACACGACTATAGCAAACTCTCCAGCAACAACATTGCGTTCCTGATCGGCTCCTGATGTACAACCTGAACGACTTGATCGCTTTCCCCAGATAGTTCTTTTCCATCTGATATGCCGACACCAGCGCTCCCACTTGAGCTGTGGACCAAGATCCTGAGCTCCCTTACGGAACCGCACTATCTTCCCCGCACCTGGCTGAGCTGTCGCCGGGTCTCGCACGCGTTCAAGGTCGCCACCGAGGCGGCTTTCACAGACGTCTATCTGCGGCGGATGGTTATTCGCACAGAGCTTGCTGAGCCAATAGATCTGACATTTTCCGGGTTCTCAGAAGACCGGTCTTTCGTCTGTTTTCGCCATGATTCGGCGGCGGCCACAGCGAATAACCCACCCCTGCGCATGCCGCCGGAACTGAGGGCTCGGTTGGAGGAGCGGGCAGAACAGGCCTGGGAGCGAGAACATCAACTATACCTGGATTCCATGCAAACCAGTGCTCCCAGGATGCTGTACCAGGTATGGCTCATGGGTCACGTGGAAGACACCAGATTTCCGGGTCTCCAGGTCGACATCCCCAGCAGAAGTCTACGGTTTGAGTGGAAGCCACTGCTGAACAACATGTTTGGTGAGATCGAGTACAGGAAGTGGATTCTCAGGGGCGAGTGGGAGAGCTTGCTCGCCGAGAGCGACGAGTTGGAATTGAAATGGTTCCCGCCGGATACCGGCATTCCGCACATGGCCGCCGTCATCGAGTCGCAGGTCCGCACGGTGAGGACATGGCAGCACGCCTGGAATCCTGGCAGTAATCGAAGACGAGACTGGCAGATCAAAGCCCTGCGAGCGTATCGGGATCTCGGAGACAAGTGGTGGCAACAAGAAGAAGACTGGGGCCGTTTCTACGACGAGGTGCCGCCCAGATTTACACGGAAAGAGTGCCTAGAGCCCCCTCCGCGGCAAAGGTAGATGCACTTTTCTCAGCAACAAATGTATTAGCTCTGCATTGCTCATGCTGTCGACACCTACGCGATACAACGCGCCGTTACCTCTAATCTGTGGTAGCAGTTAAGTCACCTATTCTGGATACTTCCGAATCCCAAAGCGCTGCAAGCACAGTCCTTTTACCCGCCCACGGTGATCTAGAGTGCATGACCGCATAGTTCTGCGAAAATATCAGTCAACGATCTATAAGTCTAGACGCGATTTGCTTACATCCAACAAGACAAGGTCGCCCTTTTGCCATGAAATGAGAACTTGGGACGATTCAGCAAGGTCGAGAGCGAGATCTAGATATTCCTTTTCGATCACGGTACCATCCCCGTACAGTGGTGGAGGGTGATAAGAGTCATCGTCGCCACGATACGGTGGCTCAGTCGCTCCATGGTATTTGCTTCGACCCCAGGCGCTCGTCAGGTTTCCAAACCAAGTGGTTAGCCCCGTATCCGTGTGTACTCTGATGACTGGGCTGGTAGTCAGTACGGATTACCTCTGGTTTTCGGATTATGATGGAACTGACTTGGGACGATGTGTGTGACGGATAAGGAGCCATCCTCGTGCCATTCAAAGCGGTCGCTGTGCCTGCGCACCTCCTGCTCAATCTTGGACTTCCTCGTCACCGCGTCGTCTCCTGGCTGGACGTGTTGACCATACGCCCCAAGAACACTGGTGCCTGTATTTGACGCCACATCTTCCACCCCATAGCGGTAGACATACTTGACCCCCTTTTCCAAGAGCTTCTTAACGAATTCTGGGGCGTGATTCTTCAAGGAAGCAGCCAATCCCAAGCTTGAGATAATTGGTGTTTCACCTCCTAGATTTCGTGAGCTGGTATGAATATCACTGGTCTGATATTTCTTGGCTCATTACTGACCAGACTCCGGCACATCCAAGCATGAAAATGTTAACCACGAAGGGTTGATCGTTGACCAGCCATACTCATTGTGGGGCCAAATCGGTAGTTCTGGTGGCCTTCAACACGGTCAGCCTCCGCCGTTTTCGTCGAAGCATATTAGCCTACCCTTCATTCGCAGTCTTGACGTTCTTGGCCAAGACGGTACGCAGAGGAGGCCTTCCGACTTCTTCGTGAGGAGGAAAACCAAATGCATGTGCCACTTTGCTGTAGTCCTCGGGCGTTTGGACAGGGAGTCCTCGAATCAAGACTGCGCCTCCATGATGCTGTACTTGACGGAGAATATCACCCGATTCCGCAAGCTTCTGAATAGCCGCGACGGCCTCATGAAGGGTTGGCTCCCAGCCATCCGCCGGTCGCAATGCCAAAGGGAAAGAGGCGCTGTGGTTGAAGCCGAAGTTCGTGGTGTCTTGTTGGCCATCGAAAGAGAATGGGTCGAATTGGTGGTCGCCCATTTCCCTGTTTTGTAAACAGTACAGCCTATTTATGAAATTACAAACAAATACAATTACAGACCAAGAGGAGGCCCTGGGATCGCTGGTCTTCGGGCTCCGAAATGGGACGGTAATAGAGTTGACTTTTACCGACAACTGGCGTTGTGCTTCTCATTGATGATATCAGTATAACAATCAGCACCTAAATATTATAACTTGCGTTACTGAGACCATCCAGTAGTTGGTATGTGATGTATCATAACCCCTCCGCGTGCTGCCGTCGGCAAGATCCCGAAACTCGTCAATCATCCCGGGGATGTCGTCAATGTAACCATCCCCACAATTGTGAAAGTCGCGTAACATCATTGGAAATCGACCCTGCAGCTCTTCCTAGAGCCAATAGCAATCTTCAAAGGCTCTGTTATAATACCTACGCTGTAAGCCATTCCGGCCGGCCATGTCTTGGCCTGAGCACGCGATGCCGTTTGGCTTCCGTTCATCTGGGGACTCGTCTCGGGGGCAAGGTCCCAAGGGACATCGTCACTGGCGTGCAAATACTTGAAGATTTAAGACTTCCCATACGAGCAAAATCTCAATTCACAGCTGAAATCATCATATTTCCCACAAAACAAAGCCATCGCCATGTCTGCCAGCGAAGACGCGGTACATGCTCCCGTCGGGGACCCAGAGCCAGAGAGTCCGACTGAGAAATATTCATGGTACAGAGGAGTATTCTTCAATGCAACCGTCGTAGGAATCGCCGCGTTCGCAGCTCCAGGGCTATGGAACGCCATGAACTCAGTTGGAGCCGGTGGACAGCAAACACCATACTTGGTCATGTACGCACCCTTGACCCCCGATGCTTGTTGCTCGAATGCTGATTACAACAGGGCTGGAAACGCCATCTTATTCGCAATCATGACACTCACCTGCCTCGGAGGCAGTCTCATGGTCAACAGATTCGGCTACAGAACGGCCTTGGTATTCGGGACCATCGGCTACGTTGTCTACTCAGCCGCTCTATACACCAACAACCGCTACGGCACGGCGTGGTTCATATACCTGGGCTCGGCGGCGTGTGGTATCTCGGCCGGTATATTCTGGGCGACTGAGGGCGCCATCATGCTCAGCTACCCGGAGCCAGAGAAGAGAGGGCGCTATCTCGCATACTGGCTTACGTATCGTAATAGCGGCTCGATCTTGGGCGGCATTATTAATCTCGCATTCAATTACAAGGGCGCCAGCACTGGAAAACTGGACTGGAGGACGTATATCGTTTTCGTTGTTCTGCGTATGTCTAGTTGTGTATCAACTCAGTAGACCTTCTCAACTAACGCCGAACAGAATGCTTCGGACCAGTTGCTGCCTTCTTCCTTTCACCCCCCGAGAAGGTCAGGAGAAGGAACGGCACTCGAGTACAAATAGCCGAGCGCGTGTCCGACAGCGACGAAGTCAAGGGTCTGCTACAAGTCTTTCTGAGAAAAGACTTCCTCCTCATGTGCGTGAGACGAGACCCCCTCCCAGGTTGCAGATACTAACACTCATAGCTTACCTTATTTCATCTACGTCACCTGGGAACTCCCCTACATCGGCTCCTACCTATCGCTCTACTTCTCCGTGCGCTCGCGAGCCCTGGCGTCGCTCGTGTCAGCCCTCGCGCAAGTCGCCGCGACCCTGCTCTTTGGCGCATTCCTGGACTGGACGCGCTTCGACCTCAATAGGCGCGCCCGGTACGGCTACGTCGGCATGATGGCGCTGATCGGCGGGTGCTGGATCTGGGGGGCCGTCGTACAGAATCAGTACTCGCAGCACAAGCCGGCGCTGGACTGGGACGACGACGGCTTCGGCGCGGGCTGGGCGCTGTATATCTTCTGGCAGATCAATTTCTCGCTGACGTACAATTTCGGGTTCTGGATGATCAGCTTCCTTGCCCGCGAGCCCAAAGAGACGGCGAGGTATATGTCCTTGGCTCGCGGCGCCGAGGCCGCGGGTCAGTGTATATCGAGCGGTATCAGTTCCACATCTGCTCCGGTATTTATCTCATCGAGATTTGCTGTGGCGATGTGCTTACATTTTTCTAGTTGATATCAGCGCTGGGTGTGAACTTTGCCTTGTGGGGTCTCGCAGTCATCCCAGCTTGGTTCGTGGTCCGCCGAATAGGCCTCGACTATCACGGTCCTGAGAAAGAGTTCTTGAGCGAACAGGACAGCGCCCACAAGAAGCAACCGGGGCAAGGTGTTGAGGTGATATGACTTGATACTAACAACAAGGTGATTCGGCGCTGTTATACTCATCAATTGGTCAATTCTCTCATTCCCTCGTGACTTGTAATGCAGGCTACATTTCTTTTTGCCAAATTCTAATGGCTTTCTAGTGACGAGGCATCTAAAAACTTTTCGACTGGACTTATGCAACTCTTATGGGTATCTTCCGGCCAGAAATCTGTCTAAAATTACACGTGCGCAAAGCGGCAGGCCTGCTAGAAACACACATTCAGCGGGTCATCAGACTGATCGCTCACTTCTTCATTGCCACAAGTGTATCCATCTGTGCAAGCCATCTTCTTGCAAACTCTTCCTCGGTAAACCTTCTGGCAGAGATGCGTCCTCGCTTTCGTACGGACAGAGGGTCGGGAAGAGACAAGGCCTTCTCATAGCCTTGAGCGAATTCCGTCGCGGTGGAAGCATGGAATCCTAGTCTACTGTTAGTGAAATTCTCATAGATGGCATTGGCTAGAATCATACCTGTAGGTTCACCGTCGACTTCAGTGAAGATGTCAAGTTTGGGGCCACCACTGTTGTGGACAACGCCAATCAGACCAGCGGCTTGGTACTCGACGCAACCAATACCGAAATGTTCGTTCCACATGCCGTTGACGCCGACATAAGCTTTACCAAGCCATTGAAGAATGTCAGGCCAGCTAGCGTCCAGTTGGAATGTGACACGATCCTTGATTCCGAGTTCATTGACCATGAGACGCAGCTGATAGACACGTTTAGAGTCGCTGTCGTCGCGGACACTTCCTACCAGAACGAGCTTGGCGTTCTTCGATGCCTCGGAGCCGCTGTTGACAAATTCGGCGAACGAGTTCACGATCAACGTGTGGTTCTTCTCCGGGCGGAACTGAGCAATGTAGAGCAGGGCCTTCTCGCGCTGCTTCTCACTCTCTTCCGAGACCTCAATCTCCTTCTCGAGCTCTCGCACAGCGCAGGGAGGATACACAACGACAATCGGGTTTGGCTGCGACCTCTTCTCGCGGCCTGGGCCCCAGAGCTTCTTGATATGAGCTTGAGTCCAGGTAGAGTTTGTCATGACCACATCCACAGAGGCTCCCATCCAGCAGTAGACAGAGGCAAAGGCCTTCCAGTAGTTGCGCTTCACGAGTCCCTTGAAACCAGCCCCTTTGCCAGCGTTGACTCCCCGGCTGCCGAGGGGGCTGTCGGGGTCGAGGGATTCAATCATATCCGTCGAGATGGTTGGATAGTGGACGTATGCGCCAGTTGGCAAATCGGGGAAGAGCATCTTGCTAAGTCCTAGAACAAAGGCATATCCCATGGTATCCACGAAGATATCCGGGACAACAAGAGAGAATGCATCCCATCCAAGGATGAGCGAGCCCAAGGACTGGCCAGCCAATGTGAATGTGGGCCATGTTGAGGCGAGAACGAATCGTCGGGTGGACAGGTAGAGAAACGTAATGGTCGGGGCGTGCAGGTGAATACTGAAGGTGTTCTGGGACGTGGGTTAGTTATGAAGAGGCTAGATTTGACAGCAGCAATACTCACCTCTACCCTCTCGAGGATCTTGTCCTTGGTCACCTCGTGGTCACCAGTGTAGACGACGCACTTGGCCTTGGGCCACTTCTTCTGCGTAGCGCGGATAGCTGCCCAGAGAACCCGCTCGCCGCCACCACCAGCATTACAGAAGGGGTGGAAGAAGCCGATGATACCATCAAAGTCTGGGTTTCCCTCGGTCTTGGACGTGCCGGCGGTAGACGGATCAATGTCCTCCCATTCCTCGTCCAGGCTGTCGCTACTCCTCTTCGCACCGCTCTTCTTAAACTCCTCCTCGTGCTCTTCTGTGAGTCGGTAGATGAGCGCACGGCGACCATCTGTCTTTCGTCGCAGGTACCAGCCCAGGCTGGTGCCAAGGGTTCTCGAAAGGACACGGAAGAACAAGGCGGCCAGAACAGGAGTCAGGACAGCGACGGCTGCCGTGACGACCAGAGACGTGGAGACCATGTTGAGGAAAATCGAGTCGTCGGAGGGGCGGTAGTGTGTATCGGCGCAGAACGTTACTGCGCCGAGTTGAAGCTTGGGGGAGCTTGGGGGCCCCCGGCGACAGTGAACGTGTAAGCGAGAGACGTGAAAGAGACTAGGGAGAGAAAACGAAAACGATTTCCTGCCAGGCAATTCTGCTGGTCAGTAAGTCACCTTGACCCATTAAAGAACGGTGAAGAAGGGTCAAGAATGAATGATCCTGTGATCACAGGTCAGAAGTGTTTGGTGTTGCGAGAAGAAGGAACACCAACATTGAATACAGACCAGATCGACGTTCCACATTGGCCAGGTCTCTCACGTCAACGTCGTAATCCGCAACCCGCCTGCAGCCCCCCAGGTGCCCCACATGCAGCTCTTCCGTCAGCGCTGTCGGGGTCCTCAGGTACCGTTTTTAGCGTCGAGCTTGCCAGCTGTGGCGGCGACAGCATTGTGCATGTGGCTTTTCGTCAAGATGTGGCACTATCAGGCACTGAAATAATCAACTTGAAAGCATTGTTGTGCTCGATGGTCGAGATCCCGCTGTTTATACAATCCAGTAAGTGACCCTGGGGATTTCATCTGTTCCTTTTTTTGTACAGACATCACATGTTAATTCTATAGAAAGCCCATAGCCAATAAGGCGCTGGCTGGGCCGTGGCCATAGTGCCAGAATCCCACTAAAATTCCATCAAGACCCTTGCATTGGATCTGATCACGTCTACGCAATTTCAAAGTTCGAGACCACCAACATACTTACACCTAGGAACAGAGCCACGAGACACACACTCTTCTTCCTGTGGCAGCAGCAATGGAAAGTGACTGATATGGCCATGTCAAATCATCTGAGGCTGTCAGTCCGGGCCGGGTCTGCATTTTCCAGCATTTCTGGCCGTCCACAACTCAGAGCATGTCTAGTCTCACCAGCGCTGTCCACATCTCACTCGAGTTCACCACGGCAACGCTCGTTCCACCTGGCTACTTATATCAACGCCGGCTGTCAGACTGCACAAGATGCTGTTGTTGCCTTGCATAGCGTCACGGGCTTGTCCTGGGGCCTGACCATACCTCTGGTAGCCATTGGGGTGAACCTCATGTTCCGGCTTCCCTTCAACATACACACCCAGCGGATTATCCAGCGCCGCTCAGAGATTGCCCCCGTGCAGCAAGGATGGTTCATGAGGCTGTGGTATGATGCGATCAGGGAGAAGGTTCCTCCGGAAAATATGCAGAAGGAGGTGGAGGAGCGCGCCAAGAAGCAGAGCAAGAGAATATATCGGGCTCTGGGGCTTCAGCAGTGGAAATTATTCTCGGTGGTGCTCGGATTCCCATTCTGGATCATGAGTCTCGAAGCAGTTCGAAGGGTCTGTGGCTGGTCCCAGGGAATGCAGCTTCCTGGACCCGAGGCGGGTGAAGCGCCAGCAGCCAGCACAGCGGACACGGTTCAGTCTGCCGGCAAAGGTTCTGCCGAAGTTTTTACCTTCTCTCCAGAAGCAGCGACAGTTGCCGAGGTGCCTTCTACCGCGGACCAGGCCATCGATCCGGCGTTGTTTAGCGACGGTTTCCTGTGGTTCACGGATCTGACTGCTCCCGACCCATACTATATCCTGCCGACATGTTTCGCGGCGATGATGGTGCTCAATCTGATCCCAAAAGATAAGGCAGCCAGAATGAAATTGTTTGGACCTTTCTATGATATTTTCAACAAGGATAGAACACAATCACCAGCGCCGGCTTCCCTCGCTCCCCCCAAAGACACTGCAGCGGATGGCGACTGGCGGGTACGTTTGATCAGATCGGTCGTCTTCTGCTCTCCGGGATTGATATTAGCCACTTCGAGCTTTCCAGCGGCCATGCATATGTATACCATCACATCACTGCTGACGACCATGGCAACAAAATCGATGTTGTCAAAGATGCAACAGGCGGAACAACAAGTCAAAACCTGCAAGCACAGAGAGATGCCCGTCATTCGGCCACCGCTGGCGGCATCTCAACCAGATCAGGCGTCTAAAAAGACGTGACGGAAATACCAAAGTCACTACGCAATAAGTCAATAAGTCAAACGAGTTGTAATCATCTCCGACCTCAGGATACGACTCGGAAGAAGTCCACGTGCCTCAATGTACCATAATATTCTAAAACCTACACGGCCTGTACACTATGCTGAGGACCACTAGAATGTAATTCGAAAATGAGGGACTTTACGCAAGAAAAAGAATGAACGGAAGCAATGTGTATTTGCGAGCTCGTCAATGTACATCAATATCAACCCGCTTGACCCAGAGAAACCCAAAACGCCATGAATGCAATTCCAACCCACATTACTCATATCAAAGATCTTATTGATCATCCCAGAAAGACTGCCAGTAGGACAATTGTGAGAATCACTGCCAGGATCAACAAGAGACAGCATGCCTTGCTTCTCGCGTTCTTCTGATACCTTGCCGCGCTTCTGAGCTCGTAATCGGCACCCCTGGTATCGTCGCGGATGTTGACAGCATTGCTTTCGATTGTCTCCAGTTGTTCGCCCTGCTCGCTGACGATCTGAGCGACCTGTCGGAAGAGCACGTTCAGATCTCCGACGCCCTCCTCGATCTGTCGAATCTCCTCCTCGCGCTCGGCGATCAGGGCATCCTGAAAGTCGACGTCGTCCTGGTTGGCCAAGTGGACCTGCTCCTGCTGTTGCTGGAGCAGCTGGAGCTCGTCCTGCTGGGCGCCGCGCGCCTCCGAGGGAGATTCGGCGTCGAGCGCCGCTTTAGCCGCGCTGACGCTGGCGTTGAGCTTCTCGAGGGCCGTCCGCTGCAGGCTCTGGAACTCCTTGAGGCTTGCTCCAAACTCCCGCGCGAGCTTCTGCTGGCTGTACTTCTGCGTCGGCGTGATGTCTTCTCCCCACTGCTGCAGCTTCTTGACGCCCTCGCCGACGTCCTTGAACTGGTCGCGCGATTCTTCGAGCAGAGCCTGGACTCGCTCTCGCAGTCGGGGGTTGTCTTGCCGGGTGCCGAGGCGATTAATCTCGGCGCGGAGTTTGGAGTTGTTGCCTTGGAGATGAAAGAGCGTGTTCATCAAGTCTTGCGACAGGCGGCTGAATTCGGGAGAGTCGGAGTAGGCGCCTTGGTTTTGGCGGCGGGAATTCCCTCCCCCGCCGGACTCCATGGATGATAGCTGGTCAAAAGACATGGTGGGCTAGTGTCAAAGCAGTCAAAACACAGTATATGCTCAAGCGATTTAGTGAGAGTCGAGGCGACGATGTGGTCGATGATGCGACAAAAATGCGTGTTGATGATAGTGAGAGAGCTGGTTATCACCTGCCTGGATTCTTGGTCATGACCTGCCACCCTTGGCCGGCTACGTACATTGTGTTTTAGGCCATTGATGCACGCGCCGCCAAATGGTCGCAGCTCTACATCGTACCTAGGCAGCCTCAATAGATGCATGAACTGAGCTAGCATGCCTCTAACCAATGTTGTTGGCGGGGGTTCAATGCCAGCAGCTTTGGGCTGCCCAAGCTAAAGCTCCAACTCCAGGCGACGAATTAGCGGAGCTCATTCGGTTCAGGTGTCTCGTCGCGTTGCTCCAGAGCACCCAAAGCTCCAGAGATTTTTTTTATTTACTTTGAACGTTGGCCATTTCCAACCCGTTCTCAACACAACACGAACATCCCACAACGACGAGTTCGTTTACCGAAGCGGACGACCGATCGAGACCAGCGGTACTTTCAACGAGAAAGTCGAACGATCCTTAATACCACATTGAATCTTCCCCGAGCCATGTCATAGTCGCAGAGCGCACAATGGCCACAGTCGTTCGAAGAGCTCCGTACAAGGACTTCTTGCAGCCTTGCATGCAAAGGAGATTTGCATCTGCGCTGCTCGTCCTGCTCGCTCTCTCATACGTCGAATCACTCACTCTGTCCAGCTGGAACTCGATCATTTGGTCGTGGTTCCCCATCGGCATCGCTGGCATTCGTACCGCCTTCATCTTCGGAAGTGTTCTCTTGGTGGTCGTCCTCCGCATCGCACATCCCCATATCGGACTTCGCACGAGCAATTCGCCCTTTGACACATTCAGGCAGAATATCTTCTCTCTCGCAGCATTCGAGACAGTCCTGACATATACCATTTCGGCCTTTCTTTTCAGCCAGGTCTACCTGAGCTCCGTCGCGGATAAAGCCAATCTACAATGGATTACGTACCACAGCGGCGACCGGGCACGTCTCAATGAGCGAACTCTCTTCTACACCATGACAATGATTTTCATTGGCGTGGCAGCTGGCCTTCTACATTTGTTTCTGGACGTCGATCGCGTTGTTCTGGGCACGGTCAAGGAAACGGACGAGAAGCCGAAGCAGGAAGACGCCTACGAGAAACTTGTCTCCCGAGCGCCTCATTTGCTCATACGGGCTGCCAGTGCGTCGTCCATCGTTGGTGTGTTCAGCTACGTATTTTTGTACGCCCAGTTTCGACAGACAGCATGGAGTTGGGCCATGTCCTTCTACCGCCCCTTCTACAATCTTCCCAAAACCAACATTCCGCCTGCACACGCGCCGTGGAGCATCTGGATGCTGGGAAGAACAATCTGGGCTGGAACCCTGCTGTTCATCCTCTGGAATTTGAGCAATGAGGCATTCACTGTCAATCTTGCAAAGCCCCCGGTCAAGAATGGCCAACCTATCACGTCCGAGTCCAAAGACCCCAACGGCAGTCTCCTCAACGGGCTCAAGAACAAGAAGGCGCGCATCTCAGTGAGTCGAGATCCTTCGTTTCCACTATTATCAAAAGCTAACAGTTGTAGTCATTTGCCATGTGGGAGCTGGCCCTGATTGCGAGGGACTTTGATGTCCGTCGCAAGGCCATTTTCGAGGATATCGATCGCAAGGAGGGTCCCATGTGGTCCCAGGTCTACCAACTCTGCATGGGCCCCATCAAGGAGCTTGAGAAGCGCATCGACGACTATGGAAAACCACCCGCCGCACCTGCTCCTGCACCGGCTGCCCAGCCGCAAGCCCGAGCTCGCGTTGTCGAACCACCTGAGTCCGCCAATGTCTGGGAACCGGCTCCCCCTCCGAAGAACTTCCGCGATTCCGTCGGCAAATTTGTGGCAGATGTAGCCAAGACGCCCGGTCCTAAGCCGTCCGAAACGTTGGTACCTTTTGCTAAGAAGACAGCTGCCGATGTTAGAGATACGCTTCTGTCAAAACAACATCAAGAGCAGCTGAGCGGCCAGGGTATTCTTGGCATGTTTCACGGACTCCTCCTGATGCTGCCGCCCAATTATCGATGGTTCTTCAGGCAATCGCACAGCCGACGGATCGCCACCGCCGTCCTGGGCACACCTTTTGGTGATATCAGTCTGCATGTCAATTCCGCCTTTGCCCTGTCGCGGCTAGCAGTGGCTAGTTTGACGGAAGACAATTACGGAAACGTTCATCGTGATGTTCCTACCATCATCAGGACTTTCACCACCGTGATCAAGAAGCTGGAGATCTTCCAAGAGAACTTTCCTGCCCACTGGACCGATCCCAACAGCGTGCGGCAATCAACTGGTGTCGAGGAGGTCATCGATGCCTTCAAGGATGCACTCGCGCGAATTATCACCGCTTTTGAGACGTACAGCTCAGATTTGAAGCTCACTCGTACCGACTTGCGACTCGCAAAAGAGGCAGCTCAGAAGCCAGAGCCTCAGCAGATCGAACAGCAGCTGCAGCAAGAAGCACAGCCGGAAATGCAGCAGGTCAATTAGAACTGGCGCTGTATGATTTGATGGCGTTGGTGCCGAGGATGCTGAGAAAGCCACTGAAAAAGTTCATGAAGAGGCTGCCAAATTGGGTCCAGTGGTTGTTCATGAAGCTGATAAAGCTGCCGATGAAATTGGCAAAGCCAGTCATCTTTCTCTTGAGAAAACTAGCAGATTTGGCAGAGCCGCTGCTGGATCTTCTGATCGAGGTGGCTGAGGCGCTCGCTTTACTGCTGCTAAAGCTACTGTTGGCCATGTGGGTGACGCTGACGACAGAAGGGTCAGTGCTGTCGAAGATCACGTCGGTGCTCCTCATACCACTGTCGTTGATATTGAAAACAGTGTTCACGAACCCGTGGGATGCATACTGTCAATAGTTACTACTAGCATTCTACATTGAGTAGGTAGGGCTGGCGGCCAGATCGGCGGTTGATGCTGAGATGCTCTCGGCAATCAAGCCGGGGTGCAACCCCCCCGAGATGAGGTGACCTCATTTTAGTTGCTACGGCGCGACCGAGTGGGGCGGCAGCGGCAGCTAATTAAACACAAGCTAAATTACAGCCTCCCATTGCGCAAGCGACTTGGTGGCATTCTTAATCCAACATCGTCTCTCCTGTCCGCTTGTTGTCTTTATCCTCGTTGCTTCATTTTTTGGTTCTCTCCAGCCTACAGCCTGTCTTTGCCTAGAACCTATGCTTTTGGACCCATGTGTGAATCACTTATGATATCCGCTACCGGTATCGCAAAGCTACCGTCTTGATACCGAAATGAACCTTCCAGCGATATCCAGTACGAGCGTTTGCGACAGATCAGATCGCATCGCACCCAGACCAGCCAAGAAGGCACGAAACAGTTTACCGCCTTGAGAACGATGTCTCCTCCTCGATCCACTACTCGGAAGATATTCCACTACATTTACAACACTGTCTACGTCCTCCTGTGCTTGCTTCTCGCCGCCTTGGTTCTCGTTACCCCAGGAGACGCCATACGACAAACATACCAAAAGACCTTACAATACACTAATATTGTCATCATCGCCATTGCCTATCTGGTGACGGTCCTCATTGTTCTTTTCATCTACTCGCTCCGACTCTATGTTACGCGCACAGTGTTGGCCAGTATTCCGAAAAGCTGGGTACCGATTAATAAGGGCGAGATCAAGAAACATGTCAGAGAGGTCATTCACAAAGAGCTCGCCAGAAGCGCCGCCATCGCTTGGCAGGCGAGGCCCAAGGTCAGCTCGGCATCATTCACAGACTTTGCCGACGATCTCAGCGCCGTCGCCGAGGAAGACGAGCAAGATGTGCCCCGCGACTTTGATGATTCTGTGCATGAAAAAGAGTCGCGGCCGGGGCCAAGTTGGCAACTTAAGAGGAGCGACACCGCCGAGGAGGAGATGGGAATAGCGTTGCCACCGACCAAGCCCGTCTGGGGGCACATTGATCACCCCGGCTGGGGCAGCCCTGAGTCTCCCGACCTCGCCAATATCCAGTACGGTGCAGTCCTGGCCGAGTTGCCCAACCTGATAGAGGGTAAAGCCATGTCCCTTGCGCCAGCTATGCCGGACTCTGGGGAGGCACCGCTCCTTGATCCAGAGGCAGTCGCAGCGTTGCAGCGATTAGGAAACATGACTATGCGCACATATGTCGGCCATCTGGTTGATCTCGAAGTCCTAGAGGCATCCAAAGACATATCCGAGTTCCTAGACGTATACGAGCGCGCTCGCTTCTCAACCAAGCCCATCCCTGGGGACATGTTTCGGCGCTTGATGCATTTGTTTGCGGAGCTCTTGCGGTCTGCGAAACCATTGGATCGGGGTGTTTTGGAAACCATCCGAAGCATGGACGACATGTACAGCGACAGCAACGATGGGTCCAGTCTCGACGAGCAAAGTTTCTATTTTGCACGGAGTCGTCATCGTGCAGATATTGACGACGATGCGCCTCAGAATACGAGTCCTACGACGCCGGCTCACAGCATACACAGTCTCAGCAGCGACTCTAGCCCGAAGACGACGAATAATAGCGGATCCATCCTGGTTGGAGGTTCTTCTGGTGCACACAAAGCCGGCCGTTCGAGGACTGTTAGCAGCAAGAAACAGCGTCTTCAAAGGACCACCTCCAACATTAGTAGCATCAGAAGTGGGAGCAGCGCAAACAGTTTTGCTCAGTCGCGGAAGCCGTATCTCGCAGGCAGTTCTAGCAGCAGTGGTCATGGATCCAGCCTGAGATCGGGGAGCCGTGGGAGCGGCGGAAGTGTCATTCGACTTGCAACACATGATGATGCAGGTGATTTGCCATATGTGTTGCGGGTCGCAACTACGCAATAATGAGTCGTTTCGAAAATCGCGATTCAATGAGCAGTCAGTCAATGGGAACATTCATCGTCAAACACCGTGCCCTCCCGTTTGAGTCAAATGAGGACCGGATATACGATGTACACCTCGGCACTTTTACCATTTATACCAAGGCACCAAATAATACATATACAAATTCCCAAACACGAAATTTCAAAGAGCGCCACCACTCCCATCTGATTGTGAGACAGAATCTTGCTAACCTGATCAAGACCGTAAATAATTCATCTGATCATCGCTGCGTCGATCTCCGAGGATCATCAAAGCATCGACCATGTTTCCGAGCTTTTTGGAGTGCCAGGTTCAGATTGCCCGTGGTAAACGACCAGGAAAGGGGCTGAGTTGTCCGCATATACTTGGAACACACGGACGCGTCCACCCATGTCATGTCCCGACAGGAGTCTTCCCCACAGGTACTATGTCTGGCGCAATGGCTGCACAAGCATAATATCAAGCTTTTCAACCAACACACAATTCACTCTCATATGGATGATGGTCAATCAGGCTTCATGAGGTCACAGTTGAGTCAAAGTCTCGAGTCAGAAGATTTGCAGAAATATGTACAATTCATTCATGCGGTCTAGCTAACGCACACCACCCATTCCAGCCTAGAAGACGCCCATGAAGTAAAATAAAAAAAAAGGGGTTTTCAAAAGTCGTGGCTTCTATCGCTGGGAGGTTTTTGATAAAAAAGTTTGTATACACAAAGAATCGGTAAAGTGTTTTCCAGGGAACAGCTTAGTTCTTGACAACGTCACGGGCGTGGCGGCGCTTCTTGCAAGAGGAGGTCTTGGAGGCAGCGGCGGCGCTGCTGGACTTGCTGCTGGTGACGGCGGCCGAAGTAGCGGCGGCTGCGGTGGTGGTGGGAGCGGCCGAGGTAGCAGCCGAGGTGACAGCGGCAGCGGAAGAGGTGACGGCGGCAGCGGCCGAGGTGGCAGCGGCAGCCGAGGTGGTCTCAACGGCGGCGGCGGTAGCGGCGGCACTGCCAGAGTCGGAGAAGGCCAGGGTGGGGCCGGGGATGTCGTAGCTGGCCAGGGAGGTGTAGATGTTGATGAGGATGCCGGGGTCGGTCTCGGTGTAGAGGGACTCTCCGGCGGTGCCGGCGGGGGACTCGGTGCCGGAGCCGGTGACGGCGATGTTGAAGCACTGGGGGTAGTTCTGGGCGCCGTCCGAGGAGCCGGCCGAGTGCAGGGCGATGATCTCGTGGCGCAGGACGTAGTTGCCGGGGGCGAGGGTGGAGGGGATGGTGATGGTCTGCGTGTAGTTGTTGGAGATGAGGTCGTCGGTGGCCCAGGTGCCGCCCGACGAGGAGCCCTCGAGCAGGCCGCTCTCGGCGATCTTGAAGAACTCGAGCGCCGTCTTGTCGACGGTGGTGCAGTCGCCGTCGCACGACGCCATGTAGTTGATGACGGGGCCCTTGTGGGAGTCGGGCCAGGTGTTCCACTGCAGGGAGACGGTGGCGCCGGCGGCGGCCGTGGCCGTCAGCGCGGCGTTGCTGCCGTCGCGGTGGCAGATGATGTCGCCCGAGGCGTACGCGTCGGGGGCCACGTAGCCGTTGTCCGTGGCCGAGTCGGACCAGGCGATGCGGTCGACGGCCGGGTTCTCGTAGGGGGCGGAAGACGGCGGGTAGCCGGCGTACTCGACGCCGTCAATGGTCACCAGGGAGACGTAGCCGTGGGCCGAGACCATACCGGCGAGGGCGAGGAGGGAAGCGAACTTGGAGGCCATTGTGAATTCTTTTTGGTGTGTGTAAGACAACAAGTGATTGGTAGTCAAGGTTTGGATTGGCAAAGAAGAACTGGGAGAACTAGTCTCGAGTTGTTGTTGATCGACTTGCGGTGGAAAGAATGGAAAGTTGACTGCAATCAATGCAGATAGCGAATGTAGAAGCACGAAAGAGCGTCTTGAAGAAAAGAATGTAGTATCTGCTGTTGGAGCTGAAGAGATCAAAGTCACGATGGATGAAGGACGGATATCGACTTGTTATATACATCTATTCTAGGGGCGGGCGACATTGCGGCTCTTGATTGCCGAGCCACCACTTGACCAGGGGCATGTTGAAGCGGCTTACCACGTTGTACAACCTTGGAAGTGGTGGATGGCATCCATGAATCCCTTCATCTCGACAGCGTCTGCGATCTTGGCGACGCTCCGCAATAGATTGAATGGAATAGAGTGCATCGCTTGGCGGTGCCTGGCGGTGGTATATTGACCTTGTTTCATCAGAGTGGGGCCCGACCGGCCGTTGGGAGCGAGATGAGATGAACAATCCTGCAGATTTCCAGAATCCCAGAGTCGATGTCCAGGGGTTGAAGGCCGACAGACTTCATGTGCACATGGGTTTAGAGGTCATTTCCACCAATGGCAGCAACTTGTTGCCACGAAAGAAGTCGAGACCTTCCCATCCCATCTCGAGACCTCCCTGCGTCCATCACCACCTGTGCCAAGGATCCACGATAGGGGTGTTGCAAATCCAAACAACCAACTGAACCAGATAGAAACCAATCGGGAAGGAGGCCCCCAAAGCATCCATACAGACAAACGCCAGACGCTTTGCTGTCATCCATGCAAGAAACGCAGAGCCGCCCACCCTCACTCTAGGTAGCCACTCTCCCAAGAAGAAGAAGACGACGGTTGCGATGGGTCTCGGTTATGCGGGGACGAGCCAGAAAGAAAGATGGTGCTATTCCCATCACAGTATAGCCGCGGAGCCGCCCTGAGCTAACTTCAGCTGAGCCGCGCTAAATCGTCCGGGGTCTGCCAGAGGTTAATGGGATGGGATGACGAAGGTTGTCAATTGTGGTTCTGCTCGTCCACGGTCGTCCCCTCTATTCGGCCAGCGGCGCCGAGGACAACCCCAAGCTCAGACGAGGGCGCCTCAGGTAGAGCCGCAATGACAGTATCGACGCGTACTGCTTCCCTTTTTGTTCGCTCGTTCCCCTGCGGCCGTCCAGAGGAAAAAGTCATCCATGTGAACTTTTCCATCACAGGCGTCAACTGCCCGATACCAACAGGGGCTTGCCGAACCTGCCGCCTTGGCATGATCTTTGCATATTGGAAATAAGCATTTCATATTGCAAATGTAGATCTGATTAATATGGTGATATATACCGTAATGCTGGGGATCTCAATGGTTCGGTAGTAGTGTATGAACCAAGAATTTGACCGGCTCGGATTTAACTCATTTCCAGGTTCGTGGGGTTGTCCCTGTTTATCCATCCATCGTCCGCTTCTAGAATGTCCGTGGTTCTGCTAGATCTTTTCACAACAGCGCACAGTTTCCGAGAATTGCGGGAATAGCTGGAGCCTGGGCCGGGTGCACACCGAGCAAGTGCCCGCCGATAAGCAGGTCGTCAAAATCAGGACCACGGAGGCTCTGCAATCGAGGTTCGTAAAGTGAGGCAACATCTGCACCTTCAATATAGTTTTCGTACTACATCTGTCTCTTTGTCCCGGCTCTAGAATTTTCCCAGGGCGTCGGGATCCATTTCTTTCCACGCGCGATACCACCCAAGCGAGCAAGGGGCGTCCAGCGTGCACTTGATTAAGCGCCAGCTTTTTCTCATGACGAACACTTGCATGGTTGATGCTGAGAACATATTAGTCCCTCGTTTCAAAGAAGCGCTGCGGCGTTTGCTTTGCAGACTGCCTCATAGGATATCCGTCGTGATTCTAATCGAGAATCAAGGAATTTGATGTTTATCCAGCCACTTCTAAGATCGTTCGCAGTCCGCTTTGAATGTCGACAACAACAAGCGGTGATGAGAAGCACGGGTGGTGGGTCTTGGTGCCAGACTTGGTGATATTATGCCGGAGCGCAATATAATGGGATCTAGGAACGATGTCACCTGGACAGATAGGGGACAGGAACAATGTATTTCTGTGGTTTACAATCCATCCTTGGTTCCCCAGCAGGAATCCCGGTTCGTCAACCCATAGTCATGGAGGTGGTTTAATGGAGATGTCTCCTTCGAAAAATTATCTACGATCCTTTGAGGTATAAACATAGTGACGTGGCGCACTTTGGAGCTCATGAGAGTTCACCTGGACAAAGTGAGGCGTCTCAATTCTCGATTCCGCAATACAAGGTTGAAATTTATGCTTGAGTGGCTTTCTCTTCCCAGTGGAGCAATATGATGGGTCTCAAGACACAGGAAGAACTCTAAATTTCTTCTAAGGTTTGCCAGCTTCCTAACGGTTTGATCCGTCCTCGATAAACCTAAGGTCAAAGAGTATGACCTATTTTTCGTGCCTCTTAGACAAGCGATGTGCGTGTTCTAAATACTACCGCCGACCACACTGCATCATACTCCTATGTCCCACCTGGCCTTATCGCTCCTCTCAGTAGTACTTGGCCACAGGCGCATCAGCTGACTTGATATCCGACAGCTCCTCGAATGAAAGTTGTGAGCTCTTTGACGAGCTTTCCATCCTCCAGGTAAACCTCGATCCACGTCAATGTAATCTTGGTGGTTTCAATGTTCACGTAGGGAACGCATTCGGCGTGCAGGTCCTTGAAGTCCTGGTCTGCAGACAGGGCGAGCAGGGACGCGACATCCTTGAAGTAGTACTCGATCTCCAAGTCGTGGTCGTTGACCTTGTACGGCATCTTCATGCTCTCGGCCAAAGCCCGAGTGGTGGATGAGTTGAACGCCTGCATCCACGAGTCGAGGTCAGAGAACATGGACAAGCGCCGATCACTTGAGAGGTGCATCACGGTTGACTCACCATTTGGTACTTGAGAATTCCATACTTCTCGTGAATCTTGGCACACTCGACGCCGTGACGGTGGGACAGGAAATCGTGAAACTCCTTCTCCGACATCCCTTCAGCGCGGTGATAGATGCCCGAAAGACGTAGCACGCGCTCGGGCTTAGCCATGATTGACACTGATGACGATAAATCAAATAACAAAGTGCAAATACGGGTTCGGATTTTGCGAAGTCGTCCGGAAGATTTCGAAGACAAGACTTAGCTTTTGTTCTTTGTATCGTAATTTGAGGTTCTGGCCTGAATTAAAACCCTGAGTGGTGATGATCGCCATTTCGTTGCCAGTTTGGAACATGAGGTTCCAACCAACAGACCACATACATGAACAATAGTGGGTTGCGGAGTGTATAAAATCGGAGAACTCAACATTCTCATTCTTTGGCTCAATATTTGAACAGGCAACACAGAATGCCACCACACGTGACTGATATCTCGAAACGTCGATAGACATTTCGCTATACTATATTGATATACCAAAACATAACAGATTTTGCATCATAACATATTTCGTCCATCGAATCAGTACACCAGATATCCGCCGACGGCCATGGCTGCCCCAAGCAGGTGCTTCTTCTGGAACACTGCAGTTGGACTGGCAAAACTACTGCTTGTCGTCGTACTTCCGCTAGAAGTCGGCGAAGGCGTGCTGGTAGGAGTAGAAGTAGCTGTCGCGGACGGCTTGCTTGCCTTGAAGCAATGCACTTCCGTGCTGCTCCACCTCTTGTCTGGAGTCGTCCACACCTGGACAGCAGGTATGATAGCATTGGCCAAATTGTCGGCGTCTGTCGTATTGCCGACATCGTGTGGACGGCTGTAGTAGCTGAGCCACGCATCGGCCTCGAGAAATGATGTCGCGGTGAGATCTTGTCCTCTATCAGCAATCTGGCGTTGACCACCACGATGGTACAATTTAAACCCGTGAAAAAAGGGAGACGAGAAAAGAAAGACTCACTGCTACTCCTCATAGTGGTTGATGTCTCAGGGCATTCCGACGGCCAGCCGGAGGCCTGGGTGTTGTCACAGGACAATCGCTGGAGCTGGCTCACACATTCGTCGGGGAACGGCGAGCAGCTGCCATCGTCCGTGGAAGCAAAGATGTCGGTAAAGGCTTTGACATCGTCAAAAACAAAGAATGTATTACAGACTTCCCAGCCGGATACGTCCACCTCTCGATAATTTGAGGTCTCAATGACAAGGTCGGCGGCTGCGGAGTTGTTTGCTCCCAGAGGCAACTCTACCACGCTGACGGTCGTGATGAAGCTAGGAGGTATGGAACTTGCGGAGTCATCCGTTTCGTTGAGCAGAGCGCCTGTCGTATAGTTGCTGCTGGCGATCGGATTTGCGAGTGCGTCTATCAATGTGCTCTCAGGCAAACCATACGGTGTTCCGCTTTGGTTCCACTTCAAGGTACCCGAGTCCACAGAGTACTGGGCGTTGATCGATGTGGCAAGACCTGTCAATGCCAATATCCTAGCAGCTCGGAACATGTTGGACTCCTTCATTGTCTTACTTTCGTTGAGCTGATGGTAAAAAGAAATAACGTAGGAGTGATTTGAGAATGAGTTCAAAGACTTCAATTGCACCCAGTAAACTCCACCGAGAAATTCAGTGTCAAGAAAGAAGCAGAACACCTTAATTAAAGTATCCTTCCCTACCGAGTTGCGCCTCGCCTTAGCATGCAGTGTTCGTAAACCAATCCTGTCAGCCTGGATGGATTGTGGCTATGCCTCAAGGTAGCCTGAGACACCATATAAATAGCTGGTATTCTCAATGAGAATTGCAACTATCTGCGTCAGCTTACTGGTTCGTGTGGCGCAATGCTAGGAATCATTCGCACGGGGATTTAAAAACATCATGTCTTTAGTCCGAGTCTTGGAGCTTCGAAATACATCAGGTCTCAACTTTTGCGTCTCCGTGAATTGCTTTGAACGTTGTCGTGCTTCGCCTCTCGACCATGTGAGCATTTCCATTTGAGTCCGGAGAGTGTTTTATGAAATCAAAGCAGATTACATCACCTTTTTCACTTTAATAACGCTTCTGAATTTCATTGGACATGAGTTAACACGATAGCATAGATTGGGATGCGTGATCAGGAGGATGCGGTAGTAGGTGCTTGAGATATCGTCCAGTACCAGCAACTCTCGAGTCCCGTGTCGGGATGGTTGCATGCACATCCGAATGCTCTGTTGTTTCTTGTGTCGCAGACTCTACTCTGGTCCGTGTGTTGTGGGGCTATGTTCTGCACATAACACCATTTATCATTTAAACGAAGAAGATGGGATTTTGCATTGTAATGAATGTATCATGAAGCACTCCCAGAGCAGCAGAATCATGTTGCATGGCTACCCCGCGGTACCACGTCGACCAGTCAGGTACGACGCGGCCTGATCATTGACCCCGCCAGCTGAAATTCCCATTCCCATTCTTGTTTTCTCTCAGAGTCACAATCTGTTACTTTCCTGATTATGGATTGAACCAGCGTCTATCTGCCTTACCCCAATCAGAAAACGACACACCGTACCGCGCCCAGTGCCTCGGCGAGGATTTTGCTCGTCGGTAGCACGCACGAGACCTGCCATGGTCCGCAGGTGACAAAATGGAACCACTGGGTGCATTTTCGCTCGCCTGCAACATTTTGCAGATTGTTGAGTACGGCGCGAACGTTCTCAGCAGGGCGGCTGAGTATCGGACGGCCCCCAACGGTGCGTTGAGTGAACACGACACGCTAAACGATGTGATGCGATCGCTCAAACGGCTCAATGGGGAGCTGGTCCTGCTTTTGCCCTCCGCAGCTGACTCACGGAAGGCCGCTCCGCACGAGTTGAGATTGATAGCAGCCAATGAAGAGTGTATGCGCATAGCAGACGGACTCATCGCCCTTCTCGCACGGCTAAAGGTAAATCAGCCGAGCACATTTGAAGGCATCCGAATGGGTATCAAGTCCCTCTGGTACGAAAGCAAGATGAAAGCCATGAAGAATGATTTGTCCGAAGCCAGAGACAATCTAAGTCTTGCTGTTTTGCTATTCATGCAGTATGAAAACACCCCCTCTGCGACACTAGAACGCTGTTTAGCTTAATGATATAATAGACACAGCGGCACAGCGAAGCACTCCGAGCTTCTGCGATCGAGTAACGAATCAGAACGACGGATCATTGATACCTTGCAATCTACCTACGACTCGCTCTCCTCAGAGATCCGAGCTCTTTCGAACCAGTTCGGCAGCATGTCTATAACGTCTGTGGAAGATTCTCTCATGGACTTTAGAGTGTCCCATCATGATTTGCTGGCTGAACTGTCGCGAAAGCTGGATACTATCATTTCGCGACAAGAAACAGCGGATTTGGTCAAGCTGTCTGCACTGTCATCCAATGAAGACGTGACAGCCCAGCAAAGGGTAATTGACAGCTTGGATTTCCCACAAATTGATGAGAGAAAGAGTCAAATCTTAAACGCGCATGATAGTACGTACGAGTGGGTGCTTGACCCTCAGCAATCTACGCAGCAGTTCGACGACCTGCTTTCCTGGGCTCGCTCAAGAGAACAGGATCAACAGCTCTACTGGATTTACGGAAAGCCTGGTACGTTTTTGAGAACACATTGAAAACTGTCGATGACTGAGTGGCGTACAAGGTAGCGGGAAATCAACACTGATGCGATACTTGTGCAACAAACTTGACAAAAATCTACACTTCTACCCTTGGGGCAGGGAAGATGACGTTCTGAAAATCGACTACTTCTTTTGGGCTCCGGGAACGCCTTTGCAGAAATCATTCAACGGACTCCTCCGCGCACTTCTTCTGCAATTATTCTTGAACAACCCCGACATGATAAAAGCCTTCGTCACACCATCCATATGGAATAAGGCTAGCAGAGCGTCTGCATCCCACCAGGACATACGTTGGGACTCGGCAGAACTCATACGAATTGTAACAGCGGTCGTCGAAGCCAAGCTGTCGTACACATTCTTTCTCGTCGATGGACTCGACGAGTTCGAGGGCACTGATCAGGAAAGGGATGACTTCATGAATCTGATCCGCAAGCTTTCGTCTTTCCAGCACATCAAGTTGTGCGTGTCAAGTCGGCCATGGAATATCTTTCTGGACGCCTTCGAAAGGTCACCCAAGCTGCGCCTTGAGGACCATACAGAAAACGACATATACCATTATATAGACCAAGAGCTGAACGCCCAACGACGCTTCGGAATGTTGCGAGAATACGACCCGTCTTTGGCCCAGAGACTGATCCATCTAGTCACCAACCGGGCTTCTGGAGTCTTTCTTTGGGTCCGTCTTGTTGTGTATGAGCTGGTAAAAGCACTTCGAGACGGCGACAATATCCCTCAGTTGCTGAGAAGGGTCGAGATCATTCCAAAGGACCTTGACGCATACTTTGCACAAATGATGGATTCAATCGAGCCAAGGCATCACAAAGAAGCTTCCACAATCCTCCAGCTAGCGCTTCATCAGGACCCCGAGTTCACCATGCTGCGCCCTCTACGCCTCATTGACGTTATGTGTATCCAAGACAACAGCAGCAGTCACTTAGTAGAGGGTGCTTCGACAAGTTACACATTGGATTTCACTAACTTGCACAAGATTTACTTCCACCTCGACTCTACACTACGTCGAATCAACAGTCGCTGTTTATGCTTACTAGAGTGCCAATATCTCGAAGGATCAGGCGCGTCAGCCTACGGAGATACAAGCGAAGAAGGACCTAGGAAGAGCACAAACCCAATCGTGCAAATTTTTGACTGGCAGGTCAACTTTTTGCACCGGTCATTTCGGGATTTTCTATTGGTCGCCTCCAATCAACGAAAGCTGCATGAATACTCTGGAGGGTCGCTCGATGGGAGAGTTCTGCTTTGCGATGCCCGCCTACTTCAGCTGGAGGCTTTGGTACAATCTACACTTGACTACAACCTCATCATCGGACTAGCAAGCTACGTGATCAGCGCCATTGCTGTACCAGAGCTCAAAAAGACGAGATACTGTGAAACGGTCGCGAGTCGGCTGAAGCTCGTGCTGGATCAGGTGGTTCAGACTGCCAGCGACGACGATATGGATGTCGGGCCATGGTATCTCACCACGAGTCTGCGCTCTTATCACCGTGACGGTAGTTCTTTCCTCACCGTTGCTATTGATTTCGGTCTGTCGGCTTACGTGGACGCGAACCTGAGCAGAGAAGTAATACAGCACAAGAAAGGGCGTCCGATACTGGACTACATCCTGATCTGTTTCTTCCTCTTTGAATCTTTTCATTCAATTGGAAATCAACTACCAGATCTGGAGTTACTTCGCCGTACACTGGAATTAGGAGCGGATCCAAATCAAATCTCGAAATACGGAACACCTTGGGCATCATTTCTAGTTCTACTGAATTATGAATCAAACGTTGAGGACTACGGCAACGTGAAGCCCGGGCGAATAGCTCAGGAAGTACTTCTGAAAGCAGTTCTTGTCTTATTGCAGCATGGGGCCGATCCAGTGCTACCACCTGTGACAATAAGCTCCAGGGCTGTTTTGTTAGACTGGCCCGGGTCTCATTGGGAAGACTACATCAGAAAATTAGCCGGTGACATGGATGAGATGCCGGTTCAGCTTGTTTCCGTGGCCGACTATCTAGCTGTGCTCCGCCCCTACTATGTTCTGGCTTCAGAGCTACTAGAAGATTGTGTTGCGCTGGCCACGCAGAAGTTTGAAGAAAAGATGGCAAATGATGGAAGGTAATGGCGCTCATCTAGCTCCATCTTCCTCACTCATCTTTTCCGGCATCTCGAGGCCATAATTTGTCTCCAGACCATCTCTGAGCTTGAGCTCTTTTTCGATAAAGACGACAAGAAAGGCCAGTGCACCAACAGCAGTGGCAACAATCCAAACCATTTTGAGACCCTCGCTGAAGACACCAATCACCTCATCTCGCATCTCGATCGTCAAAGCCAGCATCCACTCTTTCGCAGCATGTGAATAGGCCTGGCCATTGCCGATCTGAGCCCTGGTTGCGGCATCACTGATGCGACCGGAAAGACTATCGCACCGACTGTTGAATATGGCAGCGGGTATTGCAACACCCCAGACCGTTCCAAATGTTCGTATCAAGGTCCACGTTGCTGCTGAAGATGCTGTGTCGCGCTCTGGTAACGCAGCTTGTGTCGCAGGGAGGAGTGTACTGAGCGCAAGCCCCGATCCGAAGCCGCCGATGACTTGGACGCATACATAAAGCGCCGTATGACTATTCTGATCGAACATGATGAAGAGACCAGTGCAAAGCGTCATGAGAGTAAAGGAGGTTAGATGTACCGGGCGGTATCTTCCAGTCTTTGACAGAATGGCGCCACTGATCATACTGCCGGGTACAATTGTGCACACCGTAGGCAGTAGAAGTGCACCGGAGCGTGTCGGATTCTCGAGTTTGACACCCTGGAAATAGACTGGCAGGAAATAGAGGGTCCAGAATGAGAGCATTGAGTGGGCAAAGGTGAGAAAGAAGGCGGCAGCGGACGTCCTGTTTTTGAAGTGCTGCACGGGCGTCATTGGTTGGGTGCACCACTTGGACGATTCATATAGCAGGAAACTGCCGATTCCTGCAAAGCCCAACATCAAGGGCAGTAGGACATGCCATGAAGACCATGAATAGCTAGTTCCACCGTACGATAGAGCTATCAGGATCGCGGTCACGGAAGCAATTAGTATCACATTCCCTGTGTAGTCTATCCGACGCAGACGAGATGCGACAGATGACTGTCGGTCGTAGTTTACGTGCAGGAACAGCACCAGCAGCGCAATAGACACAGCAGAAATGGGAAGATTAATCCAGAACACCCATCTCCAATCATGCTGAGCAATGGCGCCGCCGATAAAGGGACCAAGCGAAGAGCCTAGCGCGAACACGGCAAAGATGATACTCATAAACTTGCCGCGCTCTCGTAGCGGGACAAGGTCGCAAACGATCATCTCAATCATCAGGATAACGCCGCCGCCTCCAGCGCCCTGGACAGCACGCCCAGCGATCAGCATTCCTGCCGAGCGCGCGCCTCCGCTGATGCCGCTGCCCAGTGCGAATATGGCCACCGTGGCGATGGTCACCCACCGCCGCCCGAAGATGTCGGCGATCTGGCCGTAGAGAGGGAGCAAGGCGGTGCTGGTTTGAGCACATGCTTGTGTCAGCCAGCGAAGACTTTCGGATGGGGTGAGGAGAAATCACCTCGCTAGGGTATAAGCATTCGCAAACCAGACGTACAGCTCGCCGGCATCGAGAGCCCTCGAGATATACGGCATGGCCGTCGATTTGACGGTGCTTTCGATGGCGGCAAGCAGCGATGTGAAGGCGAGCGCCACGAAGATGGCCCAGAACCGCCAGCTTCGGCCGGGTGCTGGGGGTTGAGAGGTCGCATCGCCAGAGATGGGAGCGTCGTCTCGGGAAATTTGTGTGGCATCACCGGCTTGGTTCAACTCTCGTTTGCCTCCAAATTTTGATACAGAGGACTCCATGGCTGCCTCTTATTAATGCTTGGCGCGAGGTCAAGAACTATTGAAATCTGAAGGAGTCGCCAGTGACTCAGTGAGAGAAGTCGAACTTCTTTCTCCTTGTTTCGAAGACGGTTGTTCCTCTGTGCTTCGAGACTGTCTTAGAGAGTTTTGCTTGAGCCAAGGGCAAGTAGAAGCAGCGATGTTTCGTCATCTTGCCAGTCTTCTGAGTTCTCTTCGAGGCGAACATAATCGTTGACCCCTAGTTCGTGTCGTTTGCGTTTGTTGGTGTTGTAAGTGTGGAGTTCGAGACCGTATTTGATACTGATCTTCTATTGACAAGCACCAACAGACAAGCTGCATGGCCCTGTAGCATTATATCAAGGATTTAACCTTTCCAGTGCATCGGTACCGGAATCGAGGCTGCATGAAGAAGTGAATCATGTATCATGGCTAGCTATTTCCCGGCCAATTATTCTGTGGCACTATAGGTGCCACGACTGATCATAGTATACGGATCATTGCACTCACTGGTTTGAGTCCGGAGTCGGACTTTAGGAAAACCGAAGGGAAATGGTACATGGAGCGGCCTTGAGTCATGATTGAGTACCTACTCTTGAAACGGGCAATAAAAAAACACAGAATTTCAGTGGTGGGATTGTCCAAGAACTATCATTGCTCGAGGGATCGCGCATTCTAAAATCACAATAAGTAATTCCCATGGCTTGTTGACAGAGATGAATCTTGATTTCGTGTCTGGTCACTTTCGGGAATCGGAACATTCAAAATGGGAGTCCACAGAAAAAGCTGGGGAACAAGGGCACGGACCACTTTCACACAGTTTCTGCCACTATTGATCGGCTCGTCCCACACTGGCCGCGCGTGCTCCTTTTGTACGGTTCTCCCAATGGTCCATCCGGGATGACCGTCGTTCGCATCTTCATGATGTGGTGCGAGACGGCAAGGAGGAGGCCGGCAGGTTCTTGGCTAGGGACTTTTCTAGAAGGCTTAGCCGGCGGCTGCGGAGAACATCTACGTAACGCCAGCCTTGGCTGACACTCCGAAGAAATGCTCGATCTACGAAGTTATGGGTACGCTGCTTATCACCGAATCCACAGGACGCGCATCAGCAGAGACTACAGTGCAGTCTACGAGGTACCAGTGACCACTATCCCCAAGCTCGTCTCCATATTCTCTCCATATTCTCTCCTCAAAAAGATGGAGGGCGCCATCTTGTGCCCGAAATGCATTTCCTCCGGATTTCGTGACCCTGTTGGAGCTGCGATGGACTGTACCGAGTAGCTATGCGCCTGCTATCATCTTTACTGCTCTCGGCCTTTGTCTGGTCGACATCGGCATCCGTCGTTGCCGACAACTCCTATCTGTACGATTGGGGCGTTTTCGGCGCATATCCCCGGAATCATTACAAGTCATTTGACTCGGCATCGCCATGGCCCAATGTGTTGAAGTCGGACCCGCGATGCGATGCCGGATACCTCTTCATTGAGCCTCGCGGCTCGTCGGTGGCCAAGCCGGGACCCGTCATTCTAGACAAGAATGGCAACCTCTTATGGACAGAGCAGAAATGGGGACAGGCGATGGACGTCAAGGTTCAAAACTACCAGGGCAACGATTACATCACCTTTTGGACTGGCAGTGACAACGGCACGTTCGGGTCGGGTAATTATCTCATGGTAGGTTCGGGCTCAGCGGAGCAATTGCAGTCAGAAGATACTAAACATCAGGTGGTTGTAGATTGATTCTTCGTATCAAATATACAAGAACTTCTCCGCAGCCGGAACGTTGCACGGAGACCTTCACGAGTTCCGCATCACGAAGAACGGAACAGCACTACTGACCGCCTACGAGCTGAAACCTACCGATCTATCAGCGCTTGGTGTCAGCGGCGAAGGCTGGATCTATGACAGTTTGTTCCAGGAAGTGGACATTGCCACGGGAGAGCTCTTGTTCCAATGGAGAGCATCCGACCACCTCCCGGTGACGGAGAGCTTCTCACCAATCCAAAAGAACGGGCGAGAGAGAAAGAAGGCCTGGGACTACATGCATATCAACAGTGTCGACAAGAACGACGAAGGAAACTACCTGATATCCCTTCGATACGGCTGCACGCTCCTGTGCATCAGTCAGACTGGTGAAATCTTGTGGCGGCTTGGAGGAAAGCACAATAGCTTCAAAGACCTGACGCCCGGGGCCGCAGCAACCAACTTTGCTTGGCAACATCATGCCATGTGGCATGAGAACAGCACTATGGTCTCCGTCTTCGACAATGGCGCCTTCGACAAGCTAATCCACACTGCCGAGTACAGCCGCGGCCTGCTGATCAGCCTTGACTACGATGAAATGACGGCCACTCTGGTCCAAGATTATGTCGCACCGCAGCGCTTCCTGGCGCCTTCGCAGGGTTCGGTCCAGCTGCTGCCAGACGGAAACGTTCTGGTCGGATGGGGCCACACGCCGGCCTTCACGGAGTTCTCTGCAAGCGGCGAGGTGCTTTGCGACATGCACATCGGAGCAACTCGAATCGCGTCTCTGGGTCGGAGTAAGAATTACCGGACTTTCAAGTACTCTTGGGTCGGGCGCCCGAAAACAGCACCCTCGGTGGTCATGAAATCCGCAGAGAATGCGCTGTATGTCAGCTGGAACGGGGCTACCGAGGTCGAGCGGTGGGTTCTCGAAGCGTCCGACTCTACGACAGAGGATGCCAAGTTCTTCCAGATCGGCGGATCGTTCAAGGAGCAGTTCGAAACCAAGATACACGTGCCTCAGGACGCCGACGAGTACCTTCGCGTGGCGGCCATTGATGAGCAGGGGAATGTGTTGGGCTATTCCGGCATCGTGGATAAGAAGTCCGAGGAAGTCGCAGGCTCCAAGGCGGAGACCATTCTTGCAGGAATCGTCTGCGTGTCGCTCGGCTTGTTCCTGTGGCGCTTCAGGGGGGCGATGCGGACGTCATTCTATAGGATCACACAAGGAGTTTTCGGCACCAAGTATAAGAAACTTCCACAAAGCTGAGGCTGTGGCAGATCAATAATCATAATAATAACACCTGGAATCGCGTTGAAAGCAGCCGAAAAAGTGATTGAATCGTCACTGTACTATTTCCACTATACTCCATATCAGCTAGCAAAGCCAGCGATGATGGAGTTTCCGATAGTGTCCCAAGGCCCCCAGCATAACAGAGCAAGCTCGGAAAATGTCACGGTCAACGCTGAGAAATTGATAGAATAGAATCAACAGGGCCACTGCAGTACAATGAGCATTCTCTCAATCATCTTGCCGTTCCATGGAAGGCCCCGTGACTCGTGGCTTCAAGCGCTGAAACGAAAGCTCCAGATTCAAACACTGTTATTCTGGCGGCAACGGTTGCCACACGATAATTAGGACCGAATCCGTCGGCGCCGGACGCCGTCTCCCAGTTTCCTTATGTACCTAGAATTTCACAGAATACAGTGGTTATCTGCCACAGACCTTATTTCTTGATCATGCCGGCTTGGTTTTCTATCCGAGTATGCTCCATGGTCTGAGCTGTGAACTCGTCACAGTACTCGTTCTCGGGAATGATGAAGTATTCTTGCGCGCTCGCCACGATGGCCTGTCCGTAATTCTTCTCGGCAGGGATGCGAACTCCTTTGGAGTCGACGATCTCCCCTCCGTCCACGAACCCGAGAACGACCTTGGCGATCAGATCCATCGACGTCAGAGTGCCGTCCGGGAACTGGTTCCAGGTCTCTTCCTCAAAGAGGTTCGTGCGCACCGCACCTGGGAGGAGGGCATTGATGCGGATTCCGTCCAAGACTTGGTAGTGACCGGCGACTGCGCGCACGAAGCCCAATATGCCGACTGATCGTGGTCATCAGTCAGCGTCGTGGTCTTTTCTCTCAACGATAGTACGAGGCTTGGAAAACTTACACTTGGACGCGGTATAGATGGGCGAGAAAAAGCTGGGGTAAACACTGGCAGCGCTGCCCGTTATGACAATAGAGCCTTTCTCAGGCGATTTATTGATATAGTGCCGACCGATGTGGATGGTGTTGATGCAGCCCCTGAGATTGACGTCCATCGGGAGGAAATTGGGCTCGGGCGGCGGGTCGAGAGAATCCGACGTCGAGTCGAAGATGCTGGCCCGCTCGATGATGCCGGCGTTGGCAAATACAAAGTCGAGCCGGTTGCCACCGGCCGTAAAGGCTGACTGGATCGCACGGCCAAGGTCCGCGTACTCCGTCAGGTCGACCTTGTGGAAGTGCACATCAGACAAGGAGCCGGCTGCCTTTTGGCCTTCCTCCTCCTTCACATCTAGAATATGGACTTGCCACCCACCGCGGGCCGCAAGGGCTCGGGCGACACCCAGGCCCATTCCACTGGCTAGAATACGAGTTCCTTAGTATGAAAACTCCTTGTCTGACATATGGCTTAGTTATATGACTCACCACCGCCTGTAATCACAGCGACCTTTGTTGCTTTGCTCGACATGTTGATTTCGTGAAGAGATCTCTAACGGAGTAAAAGAGCTAATCGTATCGTTGGCAGTGCAACAGCTAGAGATATTGTTAAATGGTGAAATATCGGACAATTCGCTGCGTACCGAGAATCCGAGGCGGGACTTGTCGGTCATGTCTCACAGGTGTTCTTGACAGCAGGGCCATGCTCAATAGCCCACAGCAGACAAGGTCAGGAATCAGGGGTATGTACGTGCTAGGATCAGATGCATTCGTTTTGGTGATAATCGGGCGGGGTATATTGTACGGAGTATTTGTTGTCCTACTTGCTGGGTTTGCTAAGCGAGGTTCAATGCAACCCAATATTGGTTTGTATGGCTGTATGATCCAACGTGTTCGCAGTGCCGTAACGCATGATAATTGCAGTATATAATAATTTGAGTTCGGTGTATGCATTCTCTTTTTAGCAAAACCCTTGTTATTAACGCTTGAAATTTATGGATCGACGGTCCATTTTTGTTTGAAATCATTCCCCGGATTCTTCGCCATTTAAACACTATACGATTACTAACAGTTGTTAAGGGGTGATTGCATCTCTGAAACAGATAACGCTGTTTTGTACATGTGTAGGAAAGCTTCCACCGGGCTCTTACCAATTGGATGTAGTCGTAAATGTTTGCACACGTGTTAAGTACCGGCAGTGGATTGTGTTAGTTGTGCAATCATGTATACAAGTCAGCGCCTAGTTGCACCACTTCCATACGCACAAGCCACGCCTACTATATGCAAGTCCAAGACTTGCCCGTTTTGCCACAGTAGGTAAGTAACAAAAGCAAAGGGGCCGGTCAACGTCCGCCTTCACACTCGGCCGGGAATTGGAACCGGGCACGGATGCTGGGATGTACATCCCGGCCGACAGTGGTGGACAGGGGATCGGGGCGCTAGATGGTGGATAGAACCAGGGCGTCGGTCACGCTGGCCAGTGTGCGTTATTCGCGAACTTTCGAGCCCAGGACGATACGATATGAGAACCCAGGCTTTAATCAAGGGAGAGACAACTGATGGCATGATCGTATGATTCTGTCAGAATAAGAATGACGTTTGGATTTGATTTGCAACGCACTACTGAATAGGGCCAGTGGAATACAATCAAGGTAAACTTTCGGGCGAAGGCCGAATTATGGATATACACACCACCCGTATGTACCTATGTAGTATCATTAGGCTAATACCAACTTCTCTTGTCAAAACACTGATTAAAATACTGATAGAAAAAGTGTAATAAATTGTCTGTTTAGACGCATGACTGGTGCTGCTTGGCCTTTTCTTGTGGGCCAGTAATCGAAACGGCAGCCGTCTGGAAGTCGGCTACAACATGGACAATAACACGTTGGACGAGCAAGCCACCATGAATAGTCTTTGAGCTTTAAAGAGAAGAACAATGGAAGAGAAACACGATGCGGACTAAATAGTAGCCAGGAGATGTTTGTTTGCCAGTAAAATTACCTCTCAATGGTGGCTCCTGGGCCAGGTATAGGGGACGCCACGCTTACGATGCCGCATCTCCTATTCCCCAACAATGTGGTGCCGCTCCTGGACTACACAATCAAGAACTACTGCCGATACTGTTTGTCAGGCACGTAAGATGCACAAGCCTGCATAGAGGGTTGCATGGAAGGATCACGGCCCGAGAACCTAACCAGCACCCTTGATACTAATGCTGGCCGAAACTACAGAATTCCTGCCAAGTTGACGATCAACTCTATTGCAATGGGTAAAGTGAAATTGGCAGCCAGGGTCTTAGCCACAAGCGAGTGTCCTTGTACTCAGGTACCCTAGAACTACCGGTTCACGCCCATCTGTGTTAAAATCTGTTTGACATCAGGAGGCGAAAACTTTTCATACGGTGAGCTTAGGATTGAACAAAACACTGGCTCTATTCAAGACTGAGCATTGTGACTTTTCTTTCTATTTTCAAATTCGTTCATCATTCGACCTTGACAAGATTCGAGGATCTTTTCAAGAAGCTGGACTTCGCTGCTCTCAGCGTTGTCAAATGCTCGACCACTAATCTGCTTTGGATCGGTCCGTTAATGTCATACCTTGGCCCGCACTTGTTCTCAGCACAATGTCCGCGACCGATTTGGAGTCTGTATGGAGGGAGATCTGGGCCGAATATGCAATCGGCAACGTTTTCATCTTGTTGCGCTTTTACGCGAGGTGGAAAGTCATAGGCATTCGCAACTTCCATTACGAGGATGTATTCATGCTGACAGCATTGGTAAGTCAAGCTAGCTGCAAGCTCATCATGACAGAAAGCCCGTACATCAAACAGGTTCGCTAATTGTAGCTTACTGCGCAATGAAGCTTCTATGGGTACCCTTTATTGCCTTCATGTACAAGATCGGCATATATGGAAACGGCGTCGGGCTCACCACTGAGACGGCAAAGTTGTTGTCCGAGGACGAGATCGAGTCGAGAACAAAAGGAGCAAAGTTACTTTTTGCTGCTTGGATGTTCTACATGGGTTTCGTCTGGAGCCTGAAAGGTGCCTTACTGTGTCTTTACTGGAAACTTGCGTAGGCTCATGCATCCCCCCCCGAATGTTCGCTTTGCCACTGACAATCATGTGGCTGCAGCACGGGTCTTTCGACGGAGACCAAGATTGTGAAGGCTACAATTGCCTTCACCATCGTCTCTTTCTTCGCATGCCAGCTCACTCACATATGCCAATGCCTACCAGTCAGTAGGTCATGGCAGATTAATCCATATCCAGGAGGTACACTATCACCCATATCTCCCATCTTTCATAGTACTGACTAATCATAGACGAATGCACGGCCCGTAACACGAACTACTACGTTATAGGCATCCTCAATGCGCTGTACGATATCAAAGCATTCCATGACCACCGGGTATCTATGCTGACTGGGACTCACAGCACCGATGCCAGTATTATCGCGATTCCAGTACCCATTCTCTTCAAAGTCAACCTCGTCTTCTGGCGCAAGTTACTCCTGGGTTTACTTCTTTGCTCAGGCGTCTTCGTCATTCTCTCCACCATCCTCCGAGCCTACTACTCGTTGCAGTCCATCTCGTTGTTAGTCACCGCCATGGGCTGGGCCTCGAGGGAAATGTTTGTTGCGGCGACTGCGGTGTGCATGCCGGGGATCAAGCCGTTGATTTCCAAGTCGAACTGGTACAAGTCGTCACATGGCAGCAACAAAAACAGTACTCCGTTCAAAGCGACGGGAGGGAGAAGCTGGCCGGGCCGGCTCATGTCGAATGGTCCGCCGCAGTACGAGCTTTCGAGCAAGACGAGCTGGAAAGGTGATGCGGAGAACACTGTCCGTCGGACCTCATCTGGAGGGAGCCAGGAACTTATTATCGACAAAAGCTCTCGGTCTCAAGATGCGGTCTCGAGCGGGAAAAGAATTCATGTTACAACTGAGTTCAGTGTCCAAGAGCATCAGTAATCGAATGCTGAATGGATTCGTTTTTGATAGGAATATCTCAAAAAAGAATCAAAATAGTGATCATTTGTAGCACTTGCTCATGCCGTTTTGTTTGTGTCTCGCACTCAAAAGTTTTCAAACCTGCTTTCCTAGCGGCACTAATTTTAGAGCTAGGGCCCATGTCGGACATAAAGATACTATACGAAGCCCGCATTGGTAGGACAACTCTTCCAGGAACGCCAAGTCCGTCTATAATAAGCATCGTATGTCTGCTGAAATTTCAGGCAACTCAGGTGGCTGGTACGAACCGAATCGTGGCTGTGTATAGGAAGGGCCTTGCTCCATCCCTCCTAGGACCTGGTTGAGCTCATAACTGTAAACAAGAACTGCTATATTCCAACAGTCCTCGTATCGGAAGTCTTACAGCGGTGAGGAAAACCGAATACTGGGGATCTACCGACCTCTATTGATGGCATTTCAGCTGCCTTTGATGGCGCCGCCAGATTGCGCATCGTGGTGAAGGATCAATAAGCATAGCATACGGTTGACTGGCCTCGGGGTTGCTCTGAATGCCAGCAACGTTCCAAATGCATGAAAGCTGTGGGATTGTCCCAACATGAGCCTATAAGCCTCATTATTGATACTAACTTTGTGCAGCCGACCTTTCATCAATCATGTTTCAAGATGTCGTATATTGACAACATCCTAGAATGCATTGGGGAAGATCGCGTGTTTTCTGTCGTTTCCATCATCCATGTCTTGTATCGATCGCTTGTATACATTTTGTTTTTCTGGATCTGGGTCATGCACTTTTCGTTTCCTAGCATCTTGATGGGTTCGAACTTCGTCAAAGACGTCTCTTTGCTTTAAATTCATACCGAAGATAGATTATACACATCTCAAGCCAATTGTAACACCAGGTCTTGAAATTGTACCAAATTGGCAACTGTGCTATCCGGCGGCAAAAGCGCCCGTGGGATGGCTTGAAACTACCTAAGTAGGTAGGTAGGTAACATTACAGGCGGCTGGCAAGTCCCCGCAATCTTTGCGGTTCTAGAACGAAGTCTTGCTGCGCACCTCAGCCTCACCAGCCATACACGGCCGATGCATGGTTACGATTGAGAGTATTGGGGGCCGCTATGTGACGCTCGTGACTCGACTGATGTAAATTCAACAATCATGATTGGTCTCAGCGGTACTCGGCTGTACGGCAGCCTCACGCGGACTCTTGCGCAGTACCATGTATCGTGGCTTTACATCGTCTTTAAGCGCGCCAAATGCCAGCGTTCAAGCGCCTGGTAAATATTTTCCAAGCGCGGATTTTCTCTTGGCAACGCAAACGAGCTGACTTCGTCAGCTTTGGCGTCGCTCCTTTAATATCATGAAGTTAAAAGTAGGAAGTACCAAAATAGTCCATCAATGTCAAGCTCTGGCTCGAGCTGCGGATTGCGGAGGAAGTACTCACTCACGGCCCAGATTTGGGTGCAGTTGTGATCAAATCTACAGGAGCTCGGTACACAGTCTTACTATAAGAAGGGTCAAGATATCCCTCAAAGAATGCAGTCACACCCTCATCACAATAGATTTCCAGTTTCATTTTCAATACATTCACTTTTCTCCTCCATCATCAGTCTCCGTCATCCAATTTTGACGCCATGCAGTACACGATTTCAAGCATTGTAGTTCTCGCCTCTCTGGCAGCTGCTGCACCAGCACCAGCTCCAGCTCCAGCTGACGCCTGGGAGGGTGTTATAGACCCCTGGGGTCAATACGGCCACAAGCCGGAATATAGTAAGCGTGCCGCCATTCAGGTTCTCGACGATGGCAACAACACCGACACGCCCGATCTTGTCATTGCCGGCGAGGTATTCACTTCGGGCGAGCTCTTGAACCTTGCCAAGCGTGCGACAATCGCAGACTACGTCGGGTATATCCCAGGCTGCGGCGATGACCCCAGCAACAAGAACACACCAAAGCCCGCGTGGAGTGTCAACCAGGGCGTCAAGATTCCCAAAAGCGGAGACGACGACCAATGCACTACTGGACATGGCGGTGACCACTGCTGGACTGAGTACTATCTCGTCGAGGCTGCAGTCGAGTACTTTGCTTGGCAACCGACAGGCTCGGCTATCAACTGCCCTTCCGGAGCCAAGGACAGCTGCAGTGTTGCCGTCACCAGTCTGAAGCAGAGCTGCAGCTCCACCTCAACCACCACCACCAACGGATTCGACTGGAAGATCCTCGACATCGCCGGAAAAATAGACATCTCGGGCGTTGATGGTGGCGAGCTTTCAGCAGGCGGTAGCATGACTTGGAACCACGCCAAGTCCACGCAAGACATCACTCAGAACTGCCGGCAGGACGCCTCCACCGCAACCTGCACCTGGAACAACGACGGCGCTGGCGACCGAGATCTGTGCCACCAGGTCTGGTTCGCCGACCGCGTGCTGCACACCTGGGGACAGGCCCAGCGCACCTGCAACAAGTGCTCGGGCGATGGGGTCCAGCAGAACACGGGCGACGGCAAGGTCTGCGTGCGCGGCCAGAAGGAGTTCGAGTTCCGCCTCCCTATCAACAAGCTGATCCACTGCAACGGCAAATGCGGCTCCAACGACCCCGGTATCGAGCAGCCCCCGAATGAGCCTCGCGGTGCTTACAAAGCTCCCAACAACTGGGCCGACGTGGTTATTGGCCCTTTTACCACCTAAGGTTCAGACCCACCGTATAAATGACCCATGATGAGGGCCTGGGCGGAGGGGCATCTTGTAATGCAAGAGGCTGGCGTTTCTAAGTTGGTATAAGGTTGCCAGGATCGAGGCAGAACAGGCGGCGCAAGGTGAATTGGAGTGAGAATATTGCAGGGCTCATATGGCGTGGCTTGAAGCTTATTTCAGGCCGATGGCTTGTCTCGTCTTTGGCAGATTTACGATGCAATAGTACTTTTTACTGTCCTATACCAAAGATGAGTGCTCGGAGAATAATTTTTCATAGACCGCAAACAATCTCAAAGTAGGGTTACCACATTATGATTCCTGTGATTTTATTACACTGCTGCAGCTTAACGCTCATCACGTAAAAATGCCAATTGAGCCTCAGATCAAAGGCTTGGCAACTTCCTGCTTCATCCTCGGCAACATGCCCATCTTCTCCGATTCCGCATACATCTCATGAACAGTCTCTAGAGGGTCGACGGAACCGTTGTACCCAAATCGCTTGACCTTGCCCAGGCTGGGGGTGCCAAAGGAGAGGTATGAGAAGTCTCCGTTGAAGATGGCGTCCTTGTCGCCCTGGAAAGGATTCCAGCTCAGCGCGCCCTGGGATCTCTCCATGACCTCGAGCCAGATCTTCTCATTCACTTCCTCATCGGCCCACTCTCGCAGAGTAAATCGTCTCCTCATCTCCTTGGGCGGGCCGTAGCCTATGGGGTTCTTCTCCTGGCCGCCCAGGGACATTATCCTGTCGTACTTGGAGCTGTCCAAGTCAGGCCCAACAACTCCGCGAGATACACCCCACCACTCTGCAAGCGCCTCGAAGAACCTGTCCCAGCTGAGCGTCACGCCGTCAAAGGCGTTGAAGGACTGGTTGGCACAATCGGGCTCGAGAACAGCCCATTCGCTGAGATATCCGCTGAGCCGCGCCGTAGAATGAGCTGCTTCAAACTGCCACGCCTCCAGATCACCACCAAACTCGAGCGGCTCCCCCTTCTCCGCTTGGACGATCGCATAGACCGCAAAGGACATGAACACGTTGAGGGGCGAACTTGGAGCGGTGCCGATGATTGCAAAAGGCCGGACCATGTTCCACGCAGTGTCGGGGAACTTCTTGCAGAAGGCTCTCATGGCATCTTCTTGGTGATAGTAAAAGTTGTCTGCCACGTGACGTGGCTGGGGGTCCGATTCCACCAGAGGCGTGCGCACACGACCGACGTGCATGCCATAGTTCTTTCCTCCGGTCTGCAACAGGATGCGTCGAGGAACAGTGTTTGCCATGGGGAGTGCATCCAAGAGATTTTGGAACATTGGCACGTTGGTTTCAATCAGCCCCTCGACCGCTTCGGGGCTCATGGGGTCGATGACCGACTTGGGCTGCAGGTACGCATAGTAGAACAGGTAGTCTGCTTTGACGTTGGCCTGTTCCAGGTCGCGAGCAATCGACTCGGCAGATGACAGTAGGTCAACAGAGACGTGGGTGACGCGTGACAGCTGCTCCTTGGTGAGGAAAGACTTTGCCTTTTCCGACAGAGGTGATCGTGACAGGATGAATATGCGGGACCAGCGAGGTGTGTCGAGCAAGGCGCGCACTGCGTGGAAGCCTGATATCCCGCTTGCACCGCAGACAATGGCAGTCAAGCCGTTGATCTCTGGGCCGAACTGGGGCAGGTTTCGATATATGCCGCTCACTCGCAGCGGGTAGTCGCGTGAGGAAGACATGGTGCAGCTGTCTGGTCTTTATCAAGTTCAGTTGACTGCCTGCCGAGGTAGAATAACAGCGCACTGGAGAGCAATGGCTGAGTTGCGATCCCTCCCTTATATGCTGGCCAAACATACGAACAGTTGACTGATACAGACGGGTAAGGTCATTTCAATCCCAAATGCTGCTGTTGCCAGATAGTAGACGCACATCGCCCCATTCAGACTCTTGGCTCTGCATTACAACACCATTCTCTATGACTCGTTCAAGCAGAGGCCCGCATTCCAACCCACTTCGCGATCCATGTTTACGTGCATGATTCGAACTCGGCTCAGCTCGAAAAGCAAAGACGGGAGGGAAAATGTGAACAATATGCAGAGCCATCACGCTTATTTTTAACGGTGCATCAAAGCACGAGCTAAGAAGACCTGTGCGGAGTAGCAGCCGGGCCACCACCGTTGTGACGATGAGGTCATGACAGCATTAGCGAATGGATCGATCCCACAAACTACCGGCAGTGGGTGGGATTGACAATTACGAATCAAAAAGAATTCGCGGTCTTAACGATCAGAGCGAGCCCGAAAAGTCCGTCTCGCCAAGCCCGGATCCACATCCCAAGTCGGTAGATTTGCGGACTTGCAGATCTGGTCTCGCAACGAACGCCGGAAAGTTCCGAATGCCCGGCCGTGTCGTCCTTGATAGTGTCCACGGCTGCGCCGTTCTGATGTCGATTTTGTGTCTCAGATTGAGATGATGCTTCGCTCAAATGATTACTTGTAGATTTTATCTCAGCCTGCTGTCCCATTGAGCCGTTGATTACATGGCGAACAAGTGTGTGCTACCAAATACGGACGATTCCTAGGTAGATGGCTCTGGGTTTCGGCGGAGGCTTGCCAAACCGGTCGGCATTCCAGAGCTTGAGGCCAGACTTGTCATTGTCACCACTGAAATTGATCAGGTGCTAGGTGTGAAAAGAAATCGTCCATCCGAAGCTGCTCAAACGACTCTTGGCTTGGAGTGAACATGCTTTCCGACGCAATTATACCATCCGTATGCGACTGTGGTGTTGAAGAATTGTGGTCCAGAGGGTGGACGATGTGTGTAGACATTCGAATTCTGGCATCTCGTGGTGCGTTTGCTCCTCCTGTATTCCCGCGTTTGGAATTCAGGTTCCCATATGGCGCCCCAAAAGGGTCAGGGTCTAGCAATTCCCATAGATCCGGAAGAGGCAAGTTGATGTGGCGGTTTCGTTCCTCGCCATATGGATTGTCTTCACTGGCGATAGCCTGCAAACGGTCCATAACCTGTACCTAATGACAACTTTGTCAGCTTGGTGCTCGCAGCAAGTGTTTCGTAAGTTGGTAAATTTGAGTAACTGAATACGGTGCACGAGTTGGATACAAGAGATTCTTACTTTGCTGGCAACATGGGGCCACAACAGCGCCAATCTCGTCAGTAGCTTTCGGCACTGCACGAACCCATTCTTTGCACGAGACGAAACGCTGCTGTCCGCGGCAAATTGGAAGAGCCATGCTATAGTGGCAGTCGCTGCAACTACATGTGCAATCAGCGGATCATGAAGTTCGAATAAGAGGTCCTCACATGTCTCAATAAGGCGGAAAATCCAACCGGAATGAAACAGGGCGTTGTCGACAGTCTGCTGGAGAAAGTGTCTCGATTGAGGGAGATGGGCTCGACGAGTGGCCGAGAGGTGAGCCAGTGGGTGGTTGATGAGGGCGGGCGCTGCGTGAAAGATAAGTTGCATCGTGATCCATGGATGCCAGTAGTCTTGCTGTTCAAGAATTTCCATAGGCGATCGCTTATGAAAATTCACAACCCGAAGCAAGTGCTGACCAGACATCCTTGACTCGGCCTCATATATCTTTGCATTGAGCTTTGAGAAGGCCGAGTCTGGAAGCCATGGTTGCTCAAGCTCGGGTACACCAACTCTCAAATTGTGCAGGTAGACTGAGATTTCAGACCACACTGAGAGACTATTGATGTAGTAAGCATTGATACCGAGGTCATCGGGATCAAAGTCCTCAGTTTCCAAGGCATCAACATGTTCATTCTCCTCGATTTCGTGCAAAATGGCGGGCGGACGGGGAGTGCTGCGGGGGTAGTTGAGTGAAGAACCTGCTGAGGGTTCTTGCACCATGCGAGGAAAGAATAGCCGTTCCAGCACGAAAATGCTCCAATGGCACCTGGAGACGAGGTCATCATCCTGGCGGCGATCGCCTTGAATAGCTGTCTGTAATGATTTCAACTTCGAAGCTGTTCCAATTGCCATCCACGCTTTTGCAAAATGTTGGGCTAATCAGTGAATCAGCACGGTCCCACGATCAATCTTCAGGGCAGCAATTCAGTTGTACCTAGGATGTGCTTCAAGGCAAGTAAGCAAAGACTTTGCAGAATCTCGAGTTTTGGGATTCCTTCGAATGTCAACGCGGGGATGACATTCTCAGCAGAGCTGGTGTAGATGCTCACGGCCTCATGTTTCTTCTCCCGATAGTAGTCATGATCGCTGACGCTTACGGTCAATGCCAGGAAGCTCCAAAGCAGATACGTTGGCGCCGAACGCAGCAGTGTCCGCAATTGATCAATATCAAATAGCGGCAGTGGCTGAAGGTGAAGCATAACGCGGTATGCTTGTACGAGATGATCTAATACATCATCCGGGGGTATTGGCCTTGCAAAAAGTGATTAGATATGCCGAGATGAGCTCGAAAGTGAGGGCTGTCACCGCTTACTGGGTTTCCGAAAATCTGGATGGGTGGCCTGGTGTCACCACTCGCGGCAGCGAATTGACCACAATTGGATCTACTATATGCTGCATGGGCTGACTATTCGCGACGATACTCCCGCGATGGGGATGCTCCGCCACAGGTTTGGGAAGCGAGCTTCATGAGCACTGCTGAGCCAAGAGTTCCCAGTGCTAATCATTGGAGAAATGGGATGACGCACTGCACTATGTTTTGTAGCTCGGTGACTTGAGCCTCAAGATTTCGAAATCTATCCTTGTTCGTAGTTCTGCATGGCGCCTGTCAGGAACAGGTTGATTTTTGTTGTTGTTCTCCAGTTCTAGGCATCTTACGCTTTTGCAACATGGTTGCCTGTCGCAGCTGGTCCACGGTGCCCTCTTGGCAAATAGATGCATTCTTGCTTCGAACGAACACAGAATGAACATTCCGGCCTTTGTCCGGGACATTTGCTTTTCTTCTGTCTGTACAGTAGAGCATTGTCAGCATTGTGTTGTTTTGGACCTGGTTTGTCTGACAGAAATCCAGCACAGGCGCTGTAGGCCAGTAAAGTGCCAGTGCTTTACTGGCTTCTTAGGGGAGTGGTAGGACCCACCGACAGCGCTCACAGGCAAGCCGATTCCGTGGCTCCTGGTTCTGGGAGCTCACCATAGCCTGTTTTCACCTAGCAGTCCATATATATGGATATGGTCAAAGATCGGAAAATGAGGATTTCAAACTCGATAACGCAGATTTCTCCGCAAATCTCACGTTTTCCGGCATTGAAGTCAAGTGCGAGGTAGGAATGGGGCAGCTCTGGGTAGCACCTGCTAAAGTTCCGAATCTGAGTGAGCTCCGGCCACGTGATCGGAACTTTTGGCCAGCCACCACAAAGTACACATTTTTGAACAATATTATCCAATAGAATCAGATTGTGTTCGAATATTATTACCATTCTCAATCATCTTTTCATCACTTCTAGCTATCCTGGTCTCGTTATTCGAAACTAGGAATACAGAGCCCCCCATTAAGTAGAGTCAAACAATGCATGTTTCCATACTGCAAACGCTGGCTTAGTGGTCCGTGCCCTCAAGCTTCAAGGCTTCGGCAGCTTCGCTTGCCTGAATTGTGAAGTATTCATTTTCTGCTTCCATATCACCCAATCTTGATCTATGCCTACCCAGTAGTGCGCATGGCATGGATCTCTTCATCCGTTCTCCACCAGAGATAGTGAACAGCCCTGTTCTCGAGTCAAACCAGATGCGCGATTACCGTGGTTGTTCTTCTACAATTTGGCAGACTCCTGGCGGTTGAGCTTCCTCCTCAATGGCCCTCCACGACTTCCGTCACCCTGAAAGGCATCGTCCTTGCCTTGGAAATCCATGCGGAATCGCCACTTCGTCGATAAACTCCCCGGCAATGTCTTGTGGATTGCTTGGCCCATGTATTTCGCCAGGACTGGCATGAACTTGAATGCGCTGTAGAGGGAAATGTTAGCGACGATTCTTCCTGGAGGCCGGGCATGGTCGGATTCGGTTACGGGTATACTCACTGTCCGCTGCAGCCGCCTCCGACAAACAGGTTTGTATAATCCGGATGATAGTCCATGATGAAGTCTCCTGTAGGTGTGTCTGTGTACCAACACAGCGCCAGTCTGTCGAATGGACGATCGCCCAGCTCAGGTACAATCTCCCGGAGTCCATCTCTGAGTCGCGATTCAGCCTCACCCGGAACAAAATTGGCGCGCGCTGCTCGGGGTGGCAAGGGCGGCATGGAGAGTTCCTTGTTCTTTTCCGTGTGGAGGTCCTTGCTCTCGGGATCGCGAGTGTAACCCCATCCATGGACCGCCACTTTCAACATTTTGGTGTCCTCGTGAGGCGGAAAGTTGAAGAATCCAGTCGCGCAATTGACGTAAATGGGCAGGTCCTTGTACTTCTCCATTTCGGCATCCGTCAGTTTCACATAGCCTAAAGCCTGGGCTGTTGCCAAAGCCGAGCCGTACATGGGTACCAAGCTGGAGACCCAGGCGCCAGCTGTGAGGATGAACAGATCCCCCTCCACGGTAGTCCCAGCCAAGGTTCGCACCGCTTTGATCTTCTTATTGGAATCTGTGTCGAACCCAACAACTGTGCCAGCGCGACCACTGATAAACGACACGCCCGCTTGGATGCATTCATCACGGAGCTGGGTCGTTCCCTTTGTGGCGTCTGCCCAACCGGCCTGCGAGTTGGTGTACCCGACGAAGCCTGGACTTGCGAGTTTCCCAGTCAGGGTAGGGAACTTCTTTCGTGCGTCGGCTCCATCACGCAGCTTCTCGAATGGCAACTTGCGCTTGGTTAGTGCAGCAGTCGTTTTCTCGACCCAAGATCGAGCATAGGGTTTCTCGTTGCAGGCCAGGATGTATGGCATGGGGTAGAAGATGCCCTTGTACTTGGGGTTGTCTCGCCATTTCAGGTAAGCTTCGTGTGCGATGTCCAGATAATCCTCATCTGCGTAATCGAATCGGACAATGCGTGAGATATCATTGCTTGAGGCATCGGGCGCCTGTGAAACGTCAGAAACGCGGTAAATCACCATAGATCAGATGCAACCTCTCACCGGTGGTATGTTTCTGTCCAAAACAAGGACGTTCTCATATCCTTCAGACGCAAGTTGGTAAGCGGCACTAAGACCGAAAATGCCGGCTCCAACGACGATGACTCTGCTGCTCTTGTCCATGACGGTGTTTGTGACTTTGAGATTCATTTGGTATGTAAACAACTTTATCAATTCTTGCATCCAGAGTCAGACACTGACTTATATTATAGCCAGGACTGTTCATTGATCGGAAATCTGGTTGTTCACCAACTCCGTGGCCCGCCATTTCGCCGAGAACCGCAGTACACGTGACCGGAACTTTTCTCCTTCCACACTTTCGACTCGTCACGGTGGCTCGCAATCAATGAGCGCAACCTTGAACCAGCTCAGGCTCGACATGTCAACACTAAGGCGCGCCTTGCAAGTCAAGTCGCGTTGCCAATACTGGAGATGTGGAAATCGGGATTTCCGTGGCACTGATGGGGTGATCCTGTCCCTGCTCGGCGCCGGTTGATGAAATTGGCGCCTCCGTGGTTCTCCGAATGCTATCAATTTTCCATCGACTGAGAATGATCTGGGTTGTACAGGAAAGTCCTCCTAATGTCGATGTATTCGTTTGGTTTCCCGGGTCGTCGCGTCAGACACAGGAGGAGCGGGTGCGCGAGTGATCGTTGTTTAGCCTCAAGATGGCTCCAGGTCCATCAACAGCGCGAATCGGTTAGTCTTAAGGGCTCTGTTCCCACGTTCCTCCGGCACAGTAATAACGGGCTTGGGGGATTTGGCACTGCAATCAATCGGCGCCATGGCTCCAAATCCTCTCGCCGCCCACTGCCTCGTCTCGGCATCCAACTGATTGTCTTTGCTGATGTCGTCTAGCCTCTGCCTCCAAAATGTCCAACGATCGGCATTCCACGAATCCGGCCCCTTGTATAATTCGTCAGGGCGAAAAGGAGCCCGAGCACGGCTGAACCCGCACTCGGCGTTGTCCCTGCATAGTGTTCGCAGCTTGTCACCCGCGACCATGAACCAAACCGCGACGCCGGGAACGTTCTTGGCCAACGCCTCCGGACTCCTTGGCACCTCTAAAGTGAGACAAATCTGCCATAGCCCCCATGATGGACCAACATGTGTATAACTTCCCCTGCTGTGGTTCGGAGGCGGTGATGCGCACCAGAGGGTTTTGAAGGTGCTGAGATTGAGTATTTCCGCAGCAGTAAAGACTGGCTCAGAGTCAATGTCATCGCTTCCGATTGACTCAAACGCCCAGTACTGGCATCTCCATTCGTGCAGCAGCCCGAGTATGTGAGGAAGCTGGCACCAAAAGCTCGGGCCTTTGCATTCCGGCACCGGTTCGTGCTGGATCGTCTGGATGAGCGTGATCAGACACTGTTGCGCTGGGTGGAAAGCAGGAACGTCGAGTGCTGCTCCGAGCAAGACGTGGAACAAGAGCCAGCAGTGGTCCGCAAGTTTGTCCTTGTTCGGATTGCTTACTTGCGTGAGCAATTTGGCCGTGCGTTTTGGGGGTTCATCTGGGTGGTGGAGATAATGGCTGAGAGTCCGTGTAAGGGACTGCGTATATTCGAATGTTGGATTATCTGGATTGCCTCCGGTAAGGTTGAAGGGTAATATGGGCTGATCCGATGGTTGCGCCGAGGGTGCTTGTTGCACGCCCACCATTTCGCATCAATTATAAGCGGGCGACTGAAAAGTTCGTAACTAAATCGCAAAAATGTTTGGAAATAATTTGGAATTTCTTCAACTTCGGAAAGGCGTGCGCTGTGTACGTTTTGATTCAATAAGTCGAAGACGCCGGGCTTGGTGCCTCAGGTATCGATGAAAGCTTGATACGCTTCTTGGCCGGCCGTGACACATTGCCGAGTGGATACGGGTTGTATTAAAAAAAAAATCTATACTCCTACCATATAATGGCCGGAGAATTACATTTCGTATTGCTGGTGCAATTTCGATGGCGTCTTGGCACGGTAGTCAAATTGCAGTATGCCTCAAACTTTCTTCGCCGCTGAACAATTTCGGACGATGACGGCTTTTGGAATCAATTCCAATACGCGAAGAGAACGAAGCAGATCTGATGTCGGCGCTTGAAATTCTATGGAAAATCCCAGGCGATGCATTTTTTTGGGTCATGGCTCGCTGCAGGGGACTTCCTTGGACTGCGAAAACGTCTACTCAAGAGTCAAGGTGTCCTGTCCAGCGTGTCGGGCCCGCCGTAGCTTCAGCTAATAGCGCCGCACAGAAATACCAGTATGTAACAACATGTCACACCGTACCATCCATTGCTGGCTTTTTGCAGACTTCTTGGAGATGTTTCAAACTCGCGACATTTCATATGTGACTGTCGTGACCTCTTTCCACGTCGGCTCCACTTGGCCGCTTCCACGTCTTCGACCAAAAGTCTTCCAGTTTCTCTTTGAGCTGCTGCTGGACAAGCTTGATGCGGTCGAGCTTGAAGTTGAAGTGGCCTCCTTTGAAACGTTTAGAAACATCCGACAATTTATGTCGAGCTCTCAGCCAGAACGAACCGCCGTCGGGAGACGTGTTGACCCAAGCCACAAACAGGAAAATGGTAGACGCCAGGTACGTTCCGAGAGGTAAGACAATCCAGCTCGCGATGAATGACGTTGGCGTGGGTGCATCCTTGTCGCCATCGAGCTTGCTAGATAGGTTGGACATTGCCCACAATGCCTAATGACTTGTGAGATGGCGTGGCCTGTGATGAGATATGCGAGACTCATCCTGATGATTTAACTTACTGCCAAAAAGCCCAGCGGTGTGTATATGATCGTGACAACAGTAAATATCATGACGAAAAGATTGAGGGTGCGCGCGTTGACTGCCTCGCGTAGAGAAGCAGCGTTGAAGAGCTATAGTGGTCAGCACGAGCCGATGATAAAGATTAAGATAATGGGGACAGCAGGCATACTCACTCCGTCACGCAAACTCTCCACTTCGGTCCTCTTTTTTTCTATGCGTTTTTTAAGTCTCGCGGCCAAGGTCTCGAGATTCGTTTTGACCTGCCCGAAATTCTTGTCCAGGTCCTCTTGTCTTATGATGGGATGAGAAGTCCAGTCGCCACGAAACGATGCTTTTCGTATCCAAAAGCATGATTCCGTGACTCTCTTACTCAAAATGTGCCAGTCCGCCTCTGTCTCCTCGATCCAATCATTAAAGATCCGGAGCATTTGCAAAACAGAAAAATACGTCTCCGAGACTTGAAACTCACTGTCAAACATGAGTGTTTTCCAGTGATCTTTGTCGAGTGTATCACTCGGCTGAACATCTCAAGTGTCAGCCACATGGAAATATGTTGAAGACTGACGTCGCTTTATGCCTGGGGCAAAGATAAGAATACTCACCTTGACACTCACAAGTTTATCGATCATGTCTAATGTGTCCGACCAAATATGATACCAGCAGTGGCTTGCTGTACTCAGATTTTCACAGAATGCCACGTAGACACCTCCATCCTTCCCACATGGCGGTAACCTCCCTGACATCCGATTCCAGTGGTCCGTTCGATATGTTTCAAGTTTGGTATTGTCGAGCCAAGACACAACACTTCCGACTGCAGACTGCGCACCGGCCACCGTATAAGCGCAAGTGATCGACCGCCATTCCAGGATGGGGAATCCCTTTCTCCTGTTTGTGGGACCAATCCAGCCCTGTTCACGATGCAGCCGAAAGCCAAGAGCGTCGGGCTCAGCCTGCCACATGGTTGGACCTTTGCATCGACAAGCACGCAAAGACCAGAACACAGTGTGACTGAAGCTCATTCTCCAGAGAGGCGAATTGATGAGATTCGGTTTTTGTATACACTCAATTAGTGCCAGTGCCTCAGAGACAATCCTTTTTGGATTGTAGGCATCAAAGATGCTGCTGCTGCTGACCAGGTCCACATGGCAGGAGAAAAAGATCCGAAAGAAGACAACCATATCTTCAATAGGCAAGAAGTCGATTGTGTCATTATAAAATTTCCTGATTGTCCATATGCTGTTAGCTTCACTGCATTGACAAGAGTGGTTACGAGTAGTAACGACACGATCGCAAATCTTACCATTCCCGAATTGCCAAAAAGTCATCATCAGAGGAACCCCACGGGCCTCCACTGGATATTCTTCCCGAAATCTCCAACTCGACTTCTGGAGTCCAAGTCGAAGATTCCGTACTTTTCTGTTCCCAACGCTCGCCATCTTGGGGCCAAGTTTTCTCGATCTTGTCCCTGGCACATGGCCAATTTGGCTCTGGCAAACCACTCAATGACCTGACTATATCCTCTCTCGAACTTTCGTCGCCCTCCATCACCTGGAAAAAAGCTTTCTTCATTTCCTGGGCTGGTATCTTATCTTCGCCTATACGCTCGCGCGCACGTTTTCGCGCATCTGAGACTAAATCTGAGGACTTCGGCCTCCTGCTTGTTTCATCGACGGACGAGTTGACATTGCATTGATTATCGCACGGATCTGCTCCAGATCCGGGCTCCTGGCGAGGTGTGATAGTGGAACATCCTGGCAACGAATGATTCGCTGGGACATCGTCGCCTTTGTTGTTTTTCGCAGGGCGATCCTCTATTTGCGTTGTATGGGCAGGGCTGGAAGCTTTCGTGATGTTCTCCAATTGACTGGTAGACTTATCGATGGCATGAATAGAGCCCGCAGGATCATGTGTATTGTCCTTCGAACCCGTCGTCAATGCCCATCGCCAGAGCTCATCACACCCATCAGCGAGCTTGGTCAATGCAGCCAAAAGGTCCGGATCGAGGCTTTGCGACGCGTTCTCAGAAATCGGGGAACTTTCCATACTTGTAGAATCAGTGGGCGCAAAGCAGAGGAACTGAGAGCATAATCCGACTAGCGCGAAAATCTATGGTGAAAATGACTTTGAATACCGTCTATAATGATGCCGACGATGAAGGAACTGGCTGGAGGTGAGAAAAGTCCTGGAAACCGTTTCGAGAGATGCAGCCAAGCTGCTCTTCAAACCGAGGGACAGGCAGTAACTCGTACGACGGTGTGCAATAGCGATTGCCCCAGCTCTATCCAATTCTGGTCGTTTTGCTCTGAAATAACATGAAAAGCAATAGCAAAGATGGAGACAATTCTGCAGAAATGGTTCAAATATGCTCAAACGGCAGGAGATGCAGATATACTTTGCATATAGCAATGCAGATACGCGCCCGGTGATAGATGCCGGACGAATCAAATCGTACCATTTGTTTTCTCGTGAGGGGAAACGACAGCTATCCCGGCATCGATGCGACGCAGACTGGGGCCAGTACGGGGCAATCCCGATAAATCAAGAGCAAGGACAGCCAATACCGGTTGACTCGTGTCTCTCTACCCGAGACGACCGTAACAGCACCGTGAGGCCGTCCTCTCGGGCCGACACCTGGCTTCGGCTTGCATAGCGAAGAGGAGGAGAAATCCGCCGGGCTACCCTGGCGCATGATGCCCAAATGATCGCAGCGCGATGACTGATGAGCATTTCATTTACTAAGCCACTCATCAATTATTCGCTCATTATTCTGGCCTGAAATCTTTAATAGAACGATGCCAGGCTTGGTATTGTCAGAGCTTGTCACCTGTCCTTTGAATGCACGATGTTCACGATTCGGCGGCATCACTGAATGTATGCACAAATTTGATTAGATTTGCCGCGTCACAAACATTCATAGTTTCGACTTCATATTGACATGCACAGCCTTGACCGTCGAGTACGCGTCGAGCCCGGCCTCACCAAGCTCCCTCCCGATACCGCTCTGCTTGACGCCGCCGAACGGGATGCGCCAATCGCTGTCATTGCTCGAGTTGATCCACACCATGCCGGCCTCTATCCGGCGGGCGACCCGGTGCGCCTTGGTCAGGTTGGTCGTGAAGACGGCGCTGCCGAGGCCGTACTGCGTGCCGTTGCACAGCTCGATCGCCTCCTCCTCCGTCTCGAACTTGCTGATCGTGACAAAGGGGCCGAACACCTCCTCCTGGAAGATGCGCATCTTGGGGTCGACGCCGGTGAAGACGGTCGGCTGGATGAAGTAGCCCTTGCCGCCCGCGTTGACGCCCGAGTCGCCGCCTACCTCGAGGCGCGCGCCCTCGGATTTTCCGACGCTGACAAAGTCCTTGATGCGGTTGAGCTGCGCCTTGCTGACTTGCGGTCCTTGAAACGTACTCTCGTCGAAAGGATTGCCGACTATGGAAACGTTTTGGATCTGCTTCTTGAATGCGTCGAGGAAGCGATCGTAGATACCGGCCTGGACGAGAATGCGAGACGTGGCGGTGCAGATTTGACCCTGGTTGGACATGATGCCTCCGTGTGCCCATTCCACGGCGTTGTCCAACTCTGCATCATCGAACACGACGAGAGGGCTCTTGCCGCCCGTTTCGAGTGTGATATTCTTCAGGTTGTTGGCCGCCATCCTCATAATGTCCTTGGCGGTCGCCGTTGAGCCCGTAAAGGCAATCTTGTCAACGTCCATGTGCGACGCGAGTGCCTTGCCCGCCTCGGCACCGAAGCCGTTGACGATGTTCACGACGCCCGGCGGGAAGCCGGCTTGTGTGATAAGATTGGCAAAGTAGAGAATTGAAAGCGGCGTTTGCTCGGCTGGCTTCAACACTACCGTGTTACCACTTGCTAGGGCGGGTCCCAACTTCCACGCTGCCATCGCCAAAGGGTAGTTCCAGCTACATGATCGAGGTCAGAACCAGTAGCCAGGACATTTGCGGAAAAAGCTCTGAAAATGCAATACTCACGGGATGATTTGGCCGCATACTCCGATGGGCTCACGAATGGTGTAGGCAAATTTGTCCACTGTAGTCTCAATCACCTGGCCAAAGATTTTGTCCGCGAAGCCGGCATAGTATCTGAGTGTGCCGGCAACCTCGCCCATGTCTTCATTCAAAGACACCGAGTACGGTTTTCCATTGTCCCACGTCTCAATAGTCGCCAGAACTTCCTTGTGCTCATCGACCAGATCGGCCAACCGGAGCAGCAATTGGCCACGTTCTGTGCCGGGAAGATCGCGCCAAGTGGGATCTTTCAGTGCTTTGCGAGCCGCGATGACGGCATCATTGACATTTTGCTCAGATGCCGCCTGTACAGCTACTATCACCTTTTCTGTTCTGCCCACAACTTAATAATGTCGACATGGAAGCGAAATGGCTGTTTGACTCACGATGGATCGATGGATTCGACGACTTTGCCATTCGAGGACTTGACCCAGCGACCGCCAATGAAGAGGTCGGTGGGCTGTGAATAGGTCACTCCATTAGGAGCTGTCAGTTGTACTGGGCTGCCATCCACCATTTTGAAGGTATGATGTATTGGAAATGTGAAAGAGACACTGGGTATTCGCAATGTCCCTCTGAATGCTTCAAACAAATAAATGTTCCTTGCAAGAAATGTCAAAGTTTGTCTTACGTATTCTAGGTCTCACTTTCGGAGACTCATCGGCCTGCCACATGAAAGTCTGTCATTATTCAAATGATCAACTGACTGACAATTCGCATCGTCCTGAAGTCATACAAACGTGCCCAGATGGCGATAGCCACCGGTGGATAAATTGCCGGAATAGGCATGCTACAGGGGGGGCTCAGTTGACTTGGCCGGGACCCAGGCGCCCGCCGAGAAGCCCCAGACATCCGAAGCCGCTGCTAAACCCGATCTGGCGAACAAGTCCCCTCCTCACTTTGCCCCCGGCGCGACACTTGGACACAAGCTTTTGGCATGACTCGGCTCCATTTTACACGACGAAACCTCACATTGCCGCAATCTGCCAATGATTTTAGATATCGTATCGCGAATCTACTATTGCTGACGTACACCTTGTCTGCCCTGCCTATCATTCATCTGAACCACCCTCACGGACCGATCTAACGCTGTTTTAGGACAGTCCACCCGTCCTACCACACCCATCAGATTCCAAGCCCTCAGCCTGGAGTTTATGCAAGTTGTTTCAGTGTTCGCACAGCTCGTGAACAATTACAATTCCTCCGCAACATGTTACGTACAGACAGTACGCTAATCTAACGGCTTCAGCTCCACCCCGACCCAATCTTTGGTACCGATCCACCCCAGAATACGCGGGGAACATTTGATCCATCATCGACACTCCAGACTCAAGTTACGGGTCATTGCCAAGCATTGATGATTGGAAAGAATGGTAAATTATTCATAATTATACATAGGTAGCTAGCTAATTGATAGGTTGCATGAACCGGTTTCCAGTCCCGTCTACACAGGAAGCAGTGCCTAGTGCTTGACGATGGAGACGCTGTTCTCGTGATCACCGCCCTTGAGCTCGGTCAGTTTCTCGTCCCTCTGCACCGGGAGACTTCCATCAATGGTACCTTCGAGCTGCATGTAGCTGGCGCGGCCCTTGAAGAACCAGAAGCCGACGGCGACGATGAGCATGATGCCAAAGACCGCGATGGCATAGTTCATGTCCTCGGGAGCAGGATCGGGGGAGCCCGGGAAGAAGAAGAAGACGCTAGTGATGCAGCAGTAAATCACGGCGATCCAGTTGACGACGGCGCCGCACCTCCCGAGCCTGAAGGGCCCCGGCGGAAGCTTCTCGCGCCCGACCCACAGCAGCACGATGATGGGCATGGCGTACGAGATGGTCAGGGCGATGGTGCTCACGCTGAGGATGGCCTCGAGCACCGTGCTGGAGAAGGTGTAGAGCACGCCGACCAGGCTGATGATGATGCCCTGCACCACGATGGCCCGCGCCGGCACCTTCCAGTCGCTGTTGACGTGCGTCAGGTACTGGCTCCAGGGGAGGCCGCCGTCGCGGGCGAAGCCCCAGGTCAGACGCGATGCCGACGTGACGATGCTGACGCCCTGTCCGATGCCGTTGAAGATGAACAGTGACAGCAAAACACAGCCTCCGTTGGCTCCCATGACGGACGAGAGCAGATCCATAAAGGGCAGTCCGGTGACGGGGTCGAGGATATCATCCAGGTCCTGAATGCATGCCAGGCAGACAATCATGAAGATGAAACCAGTCAAGGCACCGCACACGACGGAAAGCCAAATGGTCCTCGGCACGTTTTTGCGAGGGTCGGGGATCTCTTCGACCATGTGAATGGCCGAGTCGAACGCAGTCAATCCGTACGCCGCCTGCAAGAGACCCATGAACCAGGTGACACCATCACTCCAGCCGGTCTGGTTCAACCAGGTACCGAAGATGAAGCTTGCCGGCTGGAACTCCAGGTTATCCTTGGTGCCGACCGAGATGACCAGAGCCAGCGAGATGACAAAGAACAGTCCGATGAATGTGACGCCGATGAAGTTGTTGAACATGGGCAGGACAGCATCCTTTCGACAGCTCACGATATTGATGAAGCTCATGAGTGCCGTGATGCCAATGTAGACCAGAAACTCGACCCAGCCCGTGCCGCCGCCCTCCCAGTCGGGGTCGAAGAGGAGCTTCATGCCGAGAATGAAGTCAGTCATGAAGGCATTCTGCGAGGCACAGAGAGTCCACCAGCCGAAAGTGTTGATCCAAGCGCACATGTAGCTGATGAAGCGTCCGAGGCCAGTGGGAAACAGGTGAGAGATCCAGAAAGCCTGGCCCAGCGTTGTCGGCATGGCACTGACCATCTCGCCCAAGGAGACGGCCACGCAGACATTACAGAACAAGACCAGCACCAGACCCCAGAGGATGGCGACCGGACCACCATTTTCGAGACCGCTCGACAAGCCTTGGGCAAATGTCGACCAAGTGCCCAGAACGCAAAAGCTCAGAGCGATCAAACTCCATATGCTGAACTTTCGAGCCAGGACCTGCTCGTGGCCCAAGATGGCGAGGTCAACGGCATCTTGGTCAAAGTCATCCCCGTGAATATTCTTTTCGATCTTGACGTCGTCGAGATTTGAATCAACCATATTGTCGAGTATAGGTGCGGAAGAGGGCAACGTCGAAGTTGATGGCGACTTTCATTCCCGAAAGAAAGTATAAAGCGTGATTTTTTTGAGGTGATGATCTTCGTCGAAGATGTTGCGTGACGATTGTGTTCAGTATCTGAAGTTGCGAATTGATGGATACAATATCAACCGTGATAATGTTTTCAGCTTGTCGATATTGATGGAGGCGGCTTCAAACTGATGTATTCCAACTTCCAGCTTCTCAATACACCTTATTGCTGCCTTTGGAAGGATCGCCATTATGTTCGCAAATGACTGCCCAAAGCGGGTATCGGCAGCCGTCCAAGGGGGGAGATACACACAGCAGGTAAAGCAGCCACGGCCCTTGTGTGCAAGCGATAGTTCAGCCGTTGACCTTTATCACAGGACCCATAATTCCCACTTCCTTGCTCAGAGAATCCTGGCAGGCATTTGTGAATTCCCCGGATTTCGGATCAAGCTCCTCTGCTATCGCGCCCGGAACTAGCCCAGGACTTGTTGCCCGCAAAGGGTATAGCCCACTCGCAACGAGATGAAGAGATAAGTGATAGGTTCGCGTAATAGGTTGAGATTATAGTTCACCAAGAAATCCACTACCAACTAGCTTCCGCCAATACAGTCCGCACATGATCTTGCTCGAGTGGCTCATGCGAACATGCTGTTATGAAACCGAAAAGGCTGGAATATTGTCATTGGTTGGCCTCGACCTTCTTGAGCCGCATTCTTGAGCCTCTTTCAGTCAGGTGACACGTCCATGTTGTTGAGATCGTAAGACCCGGCCCACCCTGCTGTCTAGCCCCCGGGCGGCGGCCGTGGCCGGTGCTGGGATCCATCTTCGCCAAGATGGCTATAAAGTCTATACTTCTATACCGAAAGGCCGGCATCATGTTCTGCAACACAAGCAACGTGAAGAAACACACCTTCAGCCTGAATATTGCACCAACGACGCGAAACCAGAGCAGCTCGATAGCTCCCCATTGCCGGACAACCCCTTTGAATGCCTCAGAAACTCGATTGCATGTCTTACTACACCTGTCCTCAAAATGATGCAAGACACCTTAACTATTCCCGGTTACACAATTTATCGGGAAGAGCAAGATGGTTCCTCTCAAGTAGACCATGCCTCTCTTCAAGTCCCTCTTCATCCCTTGGGTAAGTTGAATCATCAATCTGACGTTTTCCGAATCTTGTCTAACGATCCCCCAGATCAGCTGTCGATTGAAGAGGTCCGGGCGACTACCAAGATCATCCGAAACCACCCTGCCTTTGGGGCAGTCAAATTCAACTGCATCACTCTGCGCGAGCCCCGCAAGGATGAGTACACGGCCTTCAAGTCGGGCCAGCTCGCCCGGCTGGACCGCCGCGCCTTTGCCATCGTCATCGACAAGACCTCGGGCGCCGTGTCCGAGCTGGTCGTGAACCTGACGGCGGGCGCCGTCGAGGAGACGCAGGCGCGCGACGACGTGGCCCCGACGCTGACGCTCGAGGACCTCGACGTGTGCGAGCGCATCTGCCGCGCCGACGAGCGCGTCGTCCGCGTGTGCCGCGAGATCGGCATCACCGACATGTCCAAGGTCTTCCTCGACGCCTGGGCCATCGGCTTCGACGACCGCTGGGGCATGGACCGCCGCCTGCAGCAGGGCCTGGCCTACTACCGCGCCTCCGAGTTCGACAACCAGTACGCCCACCCCCTCGACTTCAGCGTCGTCCTCGACACGGACAAGGAGGAGGTCCTGGCCGTCGACGTCCGCCTCGTCAACGGCGAGCGCACCCCCGTGCCCATGGCCGAGCACAACTACCTGCCCGAGTTCATCGGCAACGGCTACGTCCATGACAGCCTGAAGCCCATTGATATCACCCAGCCCGAGGGACCCTCCTTCCGCATGGAGGGCAACGAGCTCCACTGGGCTGGGTACAAGATGCACATTGGATTCAACTACCGTGAAGGTATCGTCTTGTCCGATGTGAGCATGTACGACATGTACGAGCAGCGTCAGCGCGACCTGTTCAACCGCATTAGTGTGGTGGAAATGGTAGTGCCATATGGCAACCCGCAAGTGAGTATTCCAAGTTTTCTCTACCAGTCAGAAGAGAACATTGCTGACATTGACTTCTCGAACAGACTCCCCACCACCGAAAGCACGCCTTTGACGTCGGCGAGTACGGCACCGGTCTGATGACCAACAGCCTCAAGCTGGGCTGCGACTGCAAGGGCGTGATCCAGTACCTGGACGCAGTCCTGTCGACGGCCGACGGCCTGCCCGCCGTGATCAAGAACGCCATCTGCATCCACGAGGAGGACAACGGGCTGCTGTACAAGCACACGGACTACCGCGACGGGTCCGTCATCTCGGCGCGCGACCGCCGCCTGATCGTGTCGCAGATCATCACGGCGGCCAACTACGAGTACGCCTTCTACCACATCTTCACCCTCGACGGCACCTACAAGCTCGAGGTCAAGCTGACGGGCATGCTCAACACGTACTGCCTGCACTCGTCCGAGACGGCCGCGCCCTACGGCACCGAGGTCGCCCCGGGCATCGACGCCCACAACCACCAGCACATCTTCAGTCTGCGCATCGACCCGGCCGTCGACGGCCCGCGCAACAGCGTCATCGAGCAGGACGCCGTGCCGTCGCCTTACCCGCTCGGCTCGCCCGAGAACCTGTACGGCAACGCGTTCCTGTCGCAGCCCACCCTGCTGCGGACCTCGCGCGAGGGCGTCCGCGACTACAAGCACGAGACGAGCCGGGCCTGGGCGATCGTGAACCCGTCGAGCGTGAACCCGTCGTCCAAGAAGCCCGTGTCCTACAAGATCATCAACAACAACTGCCCGCCGCTGCTGGCGCAGCCGGGCAGCATGGTGCACGGGCGGGCGGCGTTCGCGCGGCACGCGCTGTGGGTGCTGCCGTACCGCGACTACGAGCTGTTCCCGGCCGGCGACTACGTGTGCCAGAGCACGGGCGCGCCGGGCCACCCGCACAACCCGACCATTGCCGACTGGGCCGCGCGCGACGAGCCCATTGTCGACACGGACATTGTGTGTTATATCCAGTTCGGCCTCACCCACTTCCCCCGCACCGAGGACTTCCCCGTCATGCCCGCCGAGCCCGTCAGCGTCATGCTGCGCGCCTCCAACTTCTTCGTCAAGAACCCTGCGCTTTGGGTCCCGCCCACTGCGGTCAACAAGGACACTTCGTCGCAGTACGCTGATGCCACTCCGGCTGTGGCTGCCGCTGCTGCGGTCGCGGCGACGGGCTCATGCTGCTCGGGAAAGAAAGTCCCTAGCAAATTGTAGATCGGCACAATGAGGATAGTTCCTGGAGATAGTTACCAACAGACGAGTGATGATTCGATGAACTTTTGCTGTGTTGTGAAATTCCGGCGTTTGTCTCATATTCAATTACGAAATAGCAATAAATTTGTTGATACAATCTTTGCCTTCTGATCGGTGTTCAAATGGGGTACTCCATTCCTGTGACAGTACCTAGAGGCTTCGCACTCGGTAAAGCATTGCAATGTCAATTCAAGTCCAGTTGTTATTCAGTACATAATGCCCAACCTCTGGCGAGTAAGTATGTGGAATAATTATGGTACTACCTTTGCGATCTGCCGAGTAAAAGATTAAAAAATATCAAACTTAATGAATGTATTTCCTGAAAATCAAACGTAATAACGCCGTATCACCCAAATAGGGTCGTCAAACTGGTGGAGGTCATGACGTCGAGCCAGTGTGTTTTGCGTTGAGCGCAAATCTCACCGTCGAAGACCTCCCATGTTGCCTTCATCAACTGTTGCGCGACTCGAATAGGCTTGGGCGGCAAGACCTGTTCGAGCTGCTCCAGTCTCTCCGTAATGAGCTTTCTCGCACTGCGTACATCAAGATGTGGAGGCTTTGACGTCTCGTCTTGCACAAAGCAGGTTGTCGGGAACACCGATGCCAGGTACTGTGGTGTACTGTCAGGGGCTAGCATAGCTGAGCCATCACCACGAGACCCAGTGTGACTCGAAGTGGCAGAGAGATCATCATAGCTGAGGCAGCTTCCAGCCGACAGATAAAGCAGTGGCTGAATGCATCGTAGATCAGAACTTGGCGGCGTCCTCTCGAGGATTGCCATCAGGTAGAGCGCCAACGGCACGAGCCACGAACTGTTTGGGACGAGGCCGTCGGAACCAACCTGCTCAGGAATCCGTCGAGCAACGAGGTCCGGAAATGTTTGGTACAGCTGGAGTAGCGATGCGACACGATAACCTTCCGTGCTATCGCGCAAGTGCGCCCATCGGGTTGCGCCGGCGCATTCGGGATCGTCCGGCTGGAGGCACGCGGGCTCGACAGCAAGCAGCGCCTCCTCCAGAGCCTGTGCTTCATCAATGGCGGCCAATGCCTCCCGCAGACTTTCTCGGGTCATGTTGGTCTGGCCTCGTCGTCTCGCACATTCCTGCCGGCATAGCAGAATAGCTTCCCCAAACAAGCCAAGAATATCAGGAGACACACCAGTCCAGGCATGAGGTCTGATGGAGATCTCTCTTCGATGATTCTCGCCCCCTGATACTCTTTTTGGTGGAGCATCAGGTTCTCCAGCAACATTGCGGACCATCTCTTCGTACTTCATGCAACCGCCGAAGAAATCCAGCAGCTGACGGTCCTCGTCCGAAAGGAGATCACTTCTCAGTTGGAAATAACGCATCAACTTACTAGCTTGGCGGTAGAAATGACTCCCAGTCTTCTTCGGGTCATCCCAGCAAGTAGAAGAGCCCATGCAGAACAATCCCAGCACAAGACCACACGGGAACCGGAGGTCCGTATCTTCGGATGTGTATAGCTCTGTAAGTTCTTCGCTGATGGCTTGCACGGCTAGCGAAGGTGCAGAGTTGGTTATCTCCTTACAATCCGGCATGGTCTCGGCCAGAGTGGCTGCTGACATGCTCTGAAGCGAATAGAAGACAACTTGGGAAGAACCCCATAGTGATCCCGCAACAAGCCTAAGGGGATTGCTTTCCGAGTCAAAAGCGGACCAGTAACGGCATACTGAGCCGAACCAGTGCTGTACTAGGAATGTCGGAAGGTGAACCAAGCTGGCTTTCGGAGACCCGAGAGCTCCGACACGATCCGCACAAGTCCTTGTGTCGCTAATGATTTCGGAATGACTCACAACAGGAGAGCTCATCACATGAGGAGGGCTCAGCAGAGGAGAGTGCCTGTCGTCAATGAGCCAGCCGGTATCGGTCACGGCCGCCTCGGCTGGAAGACTGATATCGACGGGGTACTCTGTCGTGCATGGCGTGAGCGCATGAATACTAATCGGCGAGTCCGACAGCAAAGGCAGCGGGTAGAAGCCGATCGGAGAAAGGGACGCGTCTGGAGGAGGCGTCGCCTGACTGTGGCCGTTCAGGACGGCTGGGCTCTGCACTGTGCCACCATACTGAGCGGCGTGCGCCGGCAAGGCGTAGTCGGGGACGGGTGTAGCGCCCAGAGTGCGCCCCGAACCTGTATTTCCAGCCCGCCTCCCGCCGCCGTGGATGGCCTGAGAGGCGGTACTTGCAAGCAGCTCAAAATCGGCAGGGCCGAGAGCAGCGGACGAGGAGCTCGAGGTGGGCTGCTCGTGCTTCGTAGACCAGCATAGGGAAACCCTGTACCCAGGACAGGCAAGGCCACTGCGAACGCAATTGATACATGCTGGGCGCGTCTCGTCACAACGGATTCGTTTCTGCTTGCACTGGCGGCAGCCGGAGCGGGATTTTTTGTCTCTTCTTGTGTAGGATTTCGTCGCTGTACGTTGCATAGAAGGTTGAAGTTTGTAGTCAATGGCGCGATCTGGTTTTGCCGATCGATGAAGATGGGCTTTGGGGGGGCTTGTAGGGCGTCACAAAGACGACGGCACGGAATGGTGGAGCTCCAAGAACAAGAGAGCCCCGGGACGCTGATGTCGGGGGCAGGCAGCTGGATTTATTGGGACAGATGTAGGGGATACAGCCCCCAGCTCGGGGTGGGGTAGCTTCTGACCAGGTACCGGATACACTATCGTTGCACTAAGATAGGCCCTTGGGATTCTCCGCTCTCGGCTGTCTCGTCCCTCTATCAAGCCACTGCTACTGGCCACTCACTGCCCACCATGTATCATTGGCCACCAGCCAACCAAGCCAAAGGATACCTCTTACACCTAATTGTATTTCGGCACTACCAATATTGATAACCTAACTGCGTACCACTCGCGATAGTTTCAATTTTACAAGCCATTCTCAATATCCAATCCTCTGATCCCGAGCACTGTCCACAAGTTCGCTGGCGAAACTCTTCTTAGGCTTTCAAAATGAATTCATTTAGGTTGTCGGGTTTTACACAGGAATTATTAAATGTATTTTTCAAACCCAGATGGAATATTGAGTGCCCAAGTGACCAAGGATAGCAAGTCCCCCAGGTTGAAAATCTATATAACTATGACTCCCTACACCATGGAGATTTCCTCCAAAATCACTTCACCTCTAGGAAATCCTTCTTCGTCATAGGTTCTCAGCACGCCAAGGAATTGTCCACCATATCGAACGAAGCATCACTACCATCAATTACTACATTCCGTCAATTACAACCATCAATGTCCACCATGTCGAACATTTCGGAGACTGATTCTCAGTGCTGTCCTACGTGTGGTTTTCCTCCGCCTTTTCAACCACCCCCCCAAACCAGATAACACGTCCTCGGCCGAATATGCCGAGTTCGAAAAAGTTGCAGCAATCGTGCTGAGGTCCATTGACTCTACCAAGCACAATCGAAAGGAGTTGGAGGACGTGGCCGACCAGATCAAAGAAATTCAAGCATGGCCCGAGCTGTCTCCCGAAAGGGTTAACGGGGAAACCAATACACCCGACCCGATCCTTGCCGATTTGCGTGACCACCAGGAATCCATCGACCAGGAGGAGAAGAAACAAGAGGAGATGCTGGTGAAGGCAGTATGGCCGTGGTTGATGATATGGTCAAAAGTGAATCCCCATCAAGGTTGGGTTTACTCAGAGGAGGATTGGAAGCGGTAAGAAGACACCCACGACCGCGGTCAAGTTTGTTGAGCTGACATAACCTAGTTATAAAATGAATGAGATTGTCGGCCTTCAAATAATCCACCTATACTCAGGTGATCCCAAACGACAAAGGGAGAACCTGAGATGCCAAATCCGCCGAACACTGGACGCACAGCGGCAAGACGGACCCGACAAGGAAAAGAAGTGGAACGAATTATTTGAATACGTTCGGACAGCTCCCCTCGAAGAATGCCGACAAAAGGAAGAGCGGGAGGCGGCGGCAGCTGCCGGGGACGAAGAACAGTCCGAAGAAGAGGACTGCGAGAGCGACAGAAGCGCCGCCACCGCCGATGAGGAACACACTGCGAATACCGCCGATGAGACACACCCTACGAATGCCACGGAGGACAAAGAGACAGAAGAGCGACTCCCACAGAAGGTACCACTCCCCAAGGAATTGAGCGACCAGCTCTCTGCTCTGGTGGACTGTATAGTAGCAAAATCCAGGCGGCCGTCCATTCATTAGGCGCCTACATCGTAGGTAGTATTCAGGACTTTAGACATGGTTGTATGAGGATCACGCTGCAGGTCTGGCTCGGGAGCAATGAGGAAGGTCATCCTCAATATACTGGGAGCTTGGATCAGTCGTCTTGGATACCACAAGGAGGGATACCATGGCAGTGTTTCGTTTTATACAACTGTAGGGCTTTTTACTCCCAAATGTCAATTTCCCGTTCGTTTCTCTTACAGACATCGGATATGTTCCATCATGGCCCAAGGTCGTCTGCATGTAGTTGAATAATTGCACAAAAAAAAAAAGAGTCCATCTAAAGCAGCATACGTTGATCGATTGAATCCACGACGATAGTCATTAACGTGGGTTGGATTTTCTGCCTGGCTGGCTTGACGTTAACGACCCACCACCAGTTCTCCTGGATTAAGTTCAATACCCTATCTCTTGATCTACCTGGGTCTCCAATGCTACGATGCGTACACGTATTAAAAATCAATAATCTGGGAACGTCTTAAGAGTGTTGCAGATTAGTCACGTGATGATCACTGCTGCGCCGCTGCCGATATCCTAGCGACATATGTAGAGAGCATCCACTATGATCCTTCGCTTTTCTTCTCCTCAAGGGTTGTTTAGCTATAAATACTAGGCGGTCTGAGATCTCTCCCGACAAACTTGGTCAGTTAGCATATTAGGATTCATTCGCTGCGGCAACATGAGTTCATCAACCTTTTGCAAAGACTTCCAGTATGGAGCTCTGCCCGATCCAGCAACCCATGTACGCTTGATCGAAATATGCCAGGGTGATCAAGACGGCGGCGACATTGAAATCGATATTTCAACTTGGGATTTGGCAGATGTTCCCACGTATCATGCCGTATCCTACACCTGGGGCGACGCCACCTTGACCGAACACATCCGCATCACAGGCAGCGAAGGGGTTCTCCGCGTTCGTCAAAACTGCGCCAATGTCCTACGTCAAGCGTTCCACTTTAAATCGTCAAGCACAGGCTATTATTGGGTCGATGCGATCTGCATCAATCAGGAGGACAATGATGAGAAGAGCAAGCAGGTCGCCATGATGGGCGACATCTTCGAGAGTGCTGAGTGTGTCCTGGCGTGCGTCGGGATGCACGATGAGTCTAGCCAGCACCTAGCGAAGGCACTGCACAGCTTTGACGGTGTACTAGAACGATTTGATGTATCGCTTTTGCCTCTCCTTACCAATGGCGATAGCGGAGATTGCTCGAACGCTTCAGACGATGAAGAAGAAACTGAAATTTCTCCGGAGACCGGTCGCTGTCTGACGTTGTGCGCTGGCTGGTTCGAGCTGATGCCTGACGAGTACGCACACCAGTTCATGATGGCCCTGGATGAGTTCCCACAGCGCAGCTACTTTTGGAGGATCTGGATTCTCCAGGAGCTCTACCTAGCTCGAGACATTCGGATCTTCTGTGGTTTTGACGAGCTTTCTCTACAATCACTACTCTTCTGGTGGAGGAAGTCCAAGCTTTGGTTCCCCAGCTTGCTCGCAGGAAAGCTTCCTGAATCGTACATTGAGCAAGCACCTTGGACCGATGGAGAATACTTTCTTGATCAGGGCGGTTCTGGGCTTGGTGATGCATTTGAGGACATTCTGTTCCACAGCATTCTTCCGCAGCCGCGAGAGAGATTGAAGATCTACGAAGATAAGGTTCTTGAGCTCTGCAAGAATCGACACTGTTACGATCCCCGCGACATTGTTTATGGAACACTGCGACTGATCGGCTGGAATGGCGTGCAGCCCGACTATGGCAAATCGAGCTTCGACCTTGCGGTGGAGACAGCCTCAAGACTTGACAGCGCAACGGAATTTCTGCAATTTTTGAGTAGACTGCATGTTAATGCCGGTGATCCAGAAGTCTTGAGTCGCATCGCCTCACGGTCGGCATCGAGTGCAATCCCTGAGATTCCGGGAGAAGACGACATACCCGAGTTTCCTGACGAGATACGATTTGCTGCCGGAGGCTTCCAAATCACGCCTGACCCCGCATGGGAGATAATTTCCGCTCAGCACAACGATGCAACTTACTACCGCATCATGAGTCCGTCCGGGAGTTTGACTGCCACGGCCAATACTCAGGTGGGCGTCAACGATTGGCTGGTGCGCACGACCAGACACTTTGGCGTTGTGCTACGCCAAATAGACCGTTTCTACAGAATAGTTGGGTCGGCGCGATTCATGGCCGAGACCGAGCTGCCTGCCCAGTTGAAAGCGTTCTTGATGTTCTTTGACCCGGAAGACCTTGTGCTCCATTTGATTCAAGACTTGGGCCTATCTGGCAGCGGTGCGCTGGAGCCAAGCGGTCGTGGTGTTTCTAGTCTCATTGAAATGCCAAGCGCCCGCGTGTGCAGAGAACCCCTTTCATCATGGGGCTGGGCACCGACTAAGGGGCCTTCTTTCCCACGGGCAGCATTCTTTGATGTGAAACCTGATTTTATACTACCGCTTCTTCTGGTATCCTATCATACATCATTCTTGCAAAGCGATGTGGAATTGGAGGTTAGTGAAGAGCAGCAGGAGGAAGAGAGATTTTCGAGAGCTTTAGCGCTTTTACAGACCCAAGAGACGATCAGGTCGAGGGATTCCGAACAGCAGCCGAGATCTGAAGAGCTTTCGGATAAGAGTGAGACAGAAATGGAGAATTATCCGTCAGGCGTGAAGCCGTGAGCGGAATGGCACTGGACGTAGCATCCGATGGCTTATGATCGGCTAGGAGATTACCGCACAAACCATTTGTTTCTTTCTATATAGAGATTGTGCAGCCAAGCAATCCATTCCAGATGTTATCAGCGAAACCGATGCGCATTGCCTAATGAATCATGCAAATACATTTCACCAAGAAATAACAGGTTGTAATCCGCCTTTTCATTGAAGAATTGCAAATACTGCGTATAGACTTTTCGCGCTATTAAACTGATTGTCGCCAGCAAAATTGTTGGTCATTCAGCGATATACCGCAAGGAGCATGATCTGACGATGGCTACCTATAACGAGACTGATACTCGGGTTCAGCAAAGGCCCGACACAGAAACCAAATTGAATGGTTGAACAACAAACTCATATTTTAAAGGAAGCATGAGTCTCAGACCGGCGAAGGCAAGCCATTTGATCTTAGGCCATATGTGCTGTCGCCTTGATTGACTTCCACCCTGTCGGATGCCAGTCCGGCTGCATACGATGGGGCCGGAGAAGACAACCCAACATACAGACTACCAGACTGATTGCAACATAGTGTAGGGCCGTTCATATTCAACGTCAGCATAAGAATTTCTTTACTGACGGGTCGAATTAAACATGGAATCTCGTACATGAATTAGTCTCAATCTCCCCTCCCCGACCATCGCTTGTCATTCCAGAGTCGATGATCCCACCAACAGTAAGACAAATATACCTCTCTGTATGATGCTCGATTTCACAGATGAGTCATCTTCTGACTAAGATATCAACAAAACTATGATCGTTAGAGTCTATCAGACAGATAGTTGGACAGACAAAGCTTCACAACTCATCAAGACTCACCATAATCACAAGCCTAACATAATGCATCGCTTTGTCATATCCATGTTTGTTGGAGGACAGAGCCTTTGCACTTCTTTACCTCACATAAAGGACTATATAAGTGAGTCCTACCAAGATATGGCTTCCCCCCTGACTGTACCCTTCGTTCTATCCTGGGCATCACAGCACTTGATCTTCGTGATGGCCAGTGAAGTTCTCGCTCCCGCCCCCGTGGCCCGCAGTCGTCACCCCTTTATCGCCCCCGGCGATGTGCTTCACCGCCCATCGCCGACCAGTCTCGCGATCCCCTCTTCGCCGACAACTCAGTCTGCTGTCGCCCAACTCCTGCCACATGTCGGCCACCCGAGTTCTTTCCAGCTCCTGCCAGCTCGACCGCCAGCCCTAACCCTCAGCCCACGATTCATCTTCCAGCCTGTTCCTACTTTACCTAGCCCTAGCTTCGTCAGTTGTGGTGTTTTGAACTTTCCCACTTTCCCACGCAACTGCCAACAGAGATTTCCCACGCATCTGTTCACCAATCACCAGAAGCTTTCCACATTCCTTCCACACCCGAACCTCGAACACTTCTTCCATCTCGGACTCTACTCTTTTCGATCCCGCAAGCCATTTCTCCATCTCGGACTCTACTCTCTTCAATTCCGCAAGCCATTCTTCCATCTCGGACTCTACTCTCTTCGATTCCGCAAGTCATTCTTCCATCTTCCCGAACTCCTTTCTCTCGTCTTGAACTATCTGACTTCAAGTCTTACGTGCCGCGTGACGAGAGCTCGAAGATTTGAAAATCTAAGCGCACGACGGACCCCAGCCTCTCGAACCACCCTCCTCATTCTTGAACGATCTGCCTTCAAGTTCCACGCGCCGCGCGAACAGAGTTTGAACATTCGAAAATCAAGGTGCAAGGCGAATCCATTTTTTGAATCACCCTCTCCATTCTTGAACAATCTGCTTTCGACTTCCACGCACCCCGCAACCAGAGTTTGAAGATTCGAAATTCAAGGCGCAAGACGATTCTATCCTTTCGAACCAGCCTTCTCATTCTTGAACTATCTGCCTTCAAGTTCCACGAACCGCGCAACCAGAGTTGAAAGAACCGAAATTCAAGGCGCGAGACGACTTTATTCTTTCGAACCACCCTCTCCGTTCTTGAACGATCCGCTTTCGACTTCCACGTACCGCGCGACGAGAGTTTGAATATTTGAAGCTCACAACCCAAGACGAAGATATTCCATCCTTCCGAACCCACTCTCTCTTCTCGAACGATTCACCTTCAAGATACCACCAGCAGCACACCGAGAAGCCCCCCAGCGAGACGTACCAGATTTGAGGTAATCGTATCGCCAGACAGAGACATTCCAGCTTCTCGTACCGCCCTTTCCCTCTTCTTGAACGATCCAGCTTCAAGTTACGACCTGTCGCACGACAATAGTAAGACGATTTGAGATTCTCTCAGCGCTAGACAGAGTCATCTCCTCTCTACGAACCAACGCTTTTCTCTTGAAAGATCTGCCACCCTTAGAGCTTCAGCTTCAAAATGTCTGGCCCTTTTGAATGGAACGGAATGGTGATTTGGGACCTCGCAAACGCCCTTGGCCGTCATCCCAACGGGGAACCCTATTGGCTCCCCTACACCCGTATAGTCCGGGCCCATCTCTATCCACACTTCGGTTCCCCTCCTCGTCCCGGCTCTCGCACTCTCCGGCATGGCGAGTGGTTCACGGCCATACAGGTCCCAGAGGGGATGCCGGACCCCCTCAACGCCGGCCCGGGCGACTACTTACTCCTTCCCGGCTCCGCCCCCGTGCCCGCTGCTGCTGTAAGTTGTCTTTTTATATTATTATCTTTTGCTTACGGACAACTTTCGTCCTATATACAACACATCTCTCTCTACAGCAATAGCTCTTTTCTTTTACTGTTTTTGTCCCTTTTCTCTCTCTCCCCCTCTCCAAATGGTCCCATGTCCATTGTCCTTTGCACATTCACATCCATCTTCCATCCCTTCACACCGGCACATACCTGGGTGGGCGCGCGCCCAAGTACCTTCTCGAGTTAGTCGCTCGCAGACATGGCGGTACGTACCCCGTGCCATTGAAGCTGCATCAAGTTTCACAATCGGCAGAATCAGAAATTCTGCCAGTCACCGCCTGGGTGAGTGGGTGACCGCGACCAGAATGGTGCCCACCGCCTGGCCTGGCGGCGGTTCTGCCACTGATCGCAAGCGGGCAGCCTCACTGCAAAAAGTATTTAAGTGAGGGTGCTGTCACAGCTTTGCAAACCTTTTCCCTTTCCCTTCTCGCGCCACCACCATTCCTTCAGAGCGACTGTCCAGAAACACATCACTCGCACAGCGCATACCATCTCGCGCAAACCTATTCCATCTCACATCACACAACGTTTCTCTCTTTTACCCGATCAAGCGTCCGTTCAATTTTCTTTCGTCCGGTCAACGATCAACGCTCAAGATGTCGAACTGGGATGAAATCTTGCGCCTCCTATTTGAGGAAGATGATGAACAGGCTCTTTACATCGACCCCAGGGTGCTGATGGTATTTTCTCCTTGTTTCTCGCACCTGCAATATCATCCAAAGATTACTGTTCTCTCAAGCTTTACAATTCTGGGATGAAAGGCTTACATTTTCTACTTCTCTCTAGCGCGAATTCGATCCCGACTTGGAGAACGAGGCTGCGGCCGACCACCAGCAGCAGCAGCAGCACCAGAGTCCGTCCCCTCCCCCGCAGCAACAGCAACAGCAGCAGGAGGAGGGCGAGGCCGACGAAGATGACGAGGAGGGCGGTAGCGAAGGAGAGCAGCAGCACGGGCAAGAGCAGGCCCAGGAGCAGGAGCTTCCCCGGGCTCCTGCTCCTGAGCCTACTCGGCAGCAACCATCCCGTGCTGCTCGCTTGATCGGAGAAGCCCGACGTAGCGCGGCTGATGGCGCTTCGGCTGCGCTCTCCGGGGAGGAGCCCGCTGCTGATGGCAAGGCAGCGGCTCCTGAGAGCCAGCCGAAGCGCGTCCGCACAAAGCGTCCCTGCCCCGTGGAGGGTTGTAACAAGCCGGGTGACACCCGGCATGTTATGATCCACACCAGGGACTGCCGCGTGCAGCCGTGCGCCGAGGGTAATCCAACCTTCGCTACCGGAGGGCAGCTGGCACGGCATCTGCTCGATGCCCACAACGGGGGCATCATGGGTAGATGCCAGATGCCCGGCTGCCCTGACAAGGAGGTGAAACCGCGTTCTAAACCTAAGAACCATTTCCGTAAGTCACAACCATTTTTCCTCAATAAACATTGCTAACAATCATATAGACCATCTCCGGCTGCATAACCACCAGTTGGGTGGTGATGACGATGACGACGACGATGACGATGAAGAGGAGGAGGAGGAGCAGGACGACGAGGAGGAGTAGGGTTGTGCTTTGGTGTTTGTCTGCTTTGGTGTTTGTCTGCTTTGGCGTGTGTCTGCTTTGGCGTCTGTCTGTCTGCTTTGGCGTTTGTCTGCTTTGGTGTTTTTCTTTTGCTTTGGTGTTTTTCTTTTGCTTTGGTGTTTTGTTTTTTCTTGCTTTGGTGTTGGGCGTTTTGTTCTGCTTTTTTTTTTTTTTTTTGAATTTTTTTTTTTTTTTGCGATTAATTAATGTCTAATTCCTCCCATCCATCACAGTCCCTACCATCGCAATTCGTGATTCTGTCCCAAACTTGAGATGACGATGCATTATTGATATATACCCACGGGTATGCGATGGGTGTAGTGGGCCACGCGTTTTTGGTGCAGATCTGCCCTGTGATTGGTCCTCAGTATACGTCCTTTCGGCTAGGTAGGTGTCCAAACGGGGGGCTTGGCTTGCTCATAACCAGCTGCCGACAGACTTTGTGCTTACCTACATAGGTAGTTGTATTGCAATGCATTTACTTTGTCCGTTCCTTTGTATTATCCTATCTTGACTTATCTTCGGACGAAACCATTCTTGTGCCGTCCAACTTTTGTCGCATTTGCTATATCATCCAACGACCACAGGAAAATGTGTCTGCGTTGCGGCGGGTGGGGACATCGCACGCTTTTCCGTGGCCGATCGGTACAGTCAATGATGTGATAAAAACCTGCTACTGGAAGCAGCTGACAGTTCCACCCCACGCCTCCATTACATATTTTATCTTATCACCCTCGCATGTGAATCGAGAGTTGGTTGGAACAAAATCGAAGGGCCACCAGCAAGTGCAAGCCGTATGTGGCACTTCGCGACGCTGAAGGGCCCATAATTGGATATGGCTTTTGGCACCACCACCATCAGTATACTGCATCGACTGTAGACAATTATATAGAGAATCTAGTGCTGTCAACGCGTTAATAGTCTTTGAAAACATAGAGGTGAGGTGGTGCCATGACCTCGGCGGCCCACGCTGGCGCCAGGTAGCTCATCAAATAGTTTCGCCGGCTAGATGCTCCATCAGGGGATAGTTTCAGAGGTCATCTACATTGCTTCGAGATGTCCGATCCGATCAGATCCGGCGTGGTTTGACTTTTGTCAGTGGCCACAAAAAAGGCGACATCAAGAGAACACCAGCACTATTGCTATGCATGAGGAACAGTACACTGCCGGTCATTTCACTACACGTGAGTCGACTGCGTTGTGACTAGTTGCGGAGGTAAAGACAATCCGACAATCCTTTACCCGAGAGAGTGGTGGCATCAGGACTAGCGATTGACGAAAGCGTCCGGTGAGTGTACGGCAATGACTCCTTCGATAAATTCCCATAAGAACTCTTATACTTACAAGCTACCGTAGTCTCCATGATTAGAGCGCCGTATCCTTATTGATAATGTTACTGGTTATTAACATCAGGCTCCCAAAAGATCAAATAGCATGTGACGACCTTGGATTATTTCGCGGAGCTCGCAAGATATATGAGCAGGTGAATTGAAAAATGCAATATCCTTCAAGAGCGCATTTTCTTTACTCGGACTTGTGAGATATTTTCACTTCAAGGCGAGTAAACATCTGGATAATAATATGGCTCTGGTCTCGCGCATATGGGAGCTAGAGTTTTGACACGTCAGGTGAGCTCGGACGGAAGTTTTCAGGTGTTCTCCAGACTAGATCGAGTAGGATTGGAGAATGACAAGGAAAATATGTCTGTGGAACCTTCGATAATGCAAGTCCTTTGGAGGCTTGGAGCAGGTCATAAGGATGCAATAAAAAAACTAGAGAGTGACATCTCTGGCTGTCACGCTGTGATTAAAGAACAATTTCTAGAGAAATCGTTCATTTTGCATAAGTACAAGTCACACATTCGAGCATTGGTGAGGGTGGAAACATCCAGTGAGATGGCTGGACATACGTATATTGCCGATGAGAGGCAAGAAAGTGATCATGACTAAGCCTTGAGGCAGTCGAACGCAATGTTACTGTGTATCGTTTCACTCAGTACCATTGAGCTACAAGTATCGTGTAATGCTCCAGCTCTATTCCGTGCATTCTCTAAACCAGCCCCCTATATCACCATTTCAGTCTTTCCAACGCAGCAACAATGGAGCGAACACTAAGCCGGAACAATTTTCTGTTAGTTCACACCTCCGAGGCATTTCATTCGAATCAACTTACTCAGCTCCCCAGGTGACGACACTGTCTACAGCGCCAACTGGTGTTGGGTCCTGGCGAACGGGCAGGGTGGCTGCCACGACCGAGCCGGCCCCATAAGACAGGGCGAGGACAACAGGATAGAGAATGGCTTGGAACTTCATTTTTACTGTAGTTCGGTTGTCTAGGTTGATTTATTGTGGAACGGATGGCCTTGAGAAGCTTTTGACGTAATTTTGTATAGATAGAGAGCAGAGACTCTGGTGCTAGGTAGCTTGGAATATCGATTGTGGTGGATGCTGCTTAATACAATCGTCTTCCTCGGACTTTCATGACGTCTTATATAGTGCAAAACGACGAGATACTGATTCCTGTCGTTCGTGTTATGATATTCCGCTGGAGAGGACTGTCACATCATGCCAAGATCCTGCAACAACATGTTTTTGCACTTTCTTCATCAATATCTTCACAGCCCGGCACAGTCCCTGTTTCCCCTTGCTGATCTGATATCATGAATCAAGTGCTCGTGACCGGGAATTCGGATTTTTACCTGCATGCAGAAAACTTCATCACTCAACTTGGGATCTTGCTAGGCAGCACCCGTAGCAAATCTCGGAAGACCACACGACCGGTGGCTTGTTCTTTGACTATCCCGGCTCTTTGGCGTGGAATACGATGATGGCCAAGTATAGTCGGTTGAAGGAATATCGCGAAGAGAGACTACGAGCAAAGTAGAATAAAGCGCCGGCAGTCAGTATCTCAACACGGCCTCATTCCCATAGTAAACTCTTTCGCACGTATGCTTGGGATTCTATAATCCTTTGCCGCGATGCCATTGGCTCATTAGCCGAGAGAATGTCTGTGATTCGCGGGCTCGGATTAGCGAGGTTTCTGCGCCGCGGCTGTACGGAGCAAGGAACCATTTGGTCGGTGCCGCGGATCACTTCCCTCCTTCGAGGGGGCACGTTTCGCAGCCAATCATGTGCCTTACCAGTGGATTGCGCGGCTTGTTCCGCACTTGCAGGCATTGAAGAAAACCCGTCCAGCTGGTAGAATATGATCTGATGCGCAGTCGGGTCCCAGTTTTCCTGATGGACTAGGCAGAATTCCTGCGGCACAGACATAAGAATTGGGACAGTGGTCGTCAAAGGTGCTCAGATCTCGTCACTGAAGTGATGCTGAAAGTGGTCCACTACGGCGTCCAAGTAATATAACATTGGACTATTTAACATGATGTGTGAATCAATGATGAGAGCTAAATTGTCACGTTACGTCAAAGTCAGCCAAAATTGAGACCTCCCGGTTGGTATTGTGACTGTGCTTGTGCTTATTCGATGGTCGTATTCTATATGTCGTGGTTGACAAGTGTAAGGATACCTGCAAGTCAGAAAGGCGGTCGTGCGTCGGGACCGAGCTGTCGGTAGAGGCGTGACCTTTTCGTGTTCAGAATGTGTGTCATCGTGAAAGGCCCTCGCATATGAACCTGTACATTAGTGGAAAATGGCTGCTCATGTCAGGATTGTCATCAGACTGGTATTTCTTGCTGGGCTTAAGACCTTATCGGAGCAGTGATGGACAGCTAACGTTGCCGCATTGGCGCGATGGCTTAGAGATTCCTTCGCCCTACGGTCGAGATGAGTAACATTCTGTATCAATGCCGTAGGATTCCGGTCACTCTTTGTGCTCCACAACGGCTTGTTTCGAGTGTTGCTGGGAAGGATTTGCATCCTTCGTGCCTGGAACATACATGGATTGACTTTTGCTCGCCTCACCAAACAGGTAAGTTCGGCTGAACCGGCGGAGAAAGAATCCTCCTGTACGGCACCGATACACTAGAAGAAAATCAAGCAGTGTCAATCTCTTTCTAGAAGGGCAATGACAATACTTTGCGTCGTGCCTTCTTGCTTCTCCCCATAGCAAGAAATTTATATCGCGTTACTCAGCTCAAACATGCCGATTGGGGGCGATTCAACCCAACACCAACCCCACAAACGTCCTAGCGCAGCTATACGCCTCAACCCTTGACATTGACCTAATCACAGAACATTTCCCTGCAAACATCTTTCGCCACCATCCTCTGTTACAAGGGCCAAGAAGAAGACGTGATTCTATAGACTTGAGGATTGTAGATTGATATGCATTTCAGTGGACCCCTCAGTCAGGCAACGCGATGTCGTATTTAAGCCAATGACGAAACATCAATTACACATATTGTATACTGACAATGCTATCCGTTCTTTTCAAGCTATGGAATGGCCTGCCCAAGGGCCATGGTGATGCATTCGGCCTTCACTGACATTTCGCGAATATATCGGCGCTGATCCATCCGCGCCATTCACCGGTAGCGGATCAGCCACAAGCATTCCCTCTCGTACAGCAAGAAGAATCATGAGAAAAGGCATAGTCTGCTTGAATCTTATCGTATTTCAGACCATACAACCAGGATGATTGAATGTTTGTACATGGATCGCGTGGTTGCGCGTGATGGGGAATCACAGTGGCGCTCACTCGTGATTAAGAATCTCACTTTCCATCACCCAAGCTATCGCATGATTTTTCTGGTAGGCTTGACTCCGAACCGAGTCTCGGGAAGTCCACATCCGGTTCCACACAGAGTGCTCGGATTGACTTGCATGGTCGGAAATGGGAATTAGGCACCAGGAGAGTAAATGCTCTAACGCCTCTTCCAACCTCCGGTCTGCTCCCATCAACAGTCAAGGAGATACTGCGAAGCATCCTTGACGAATGTACCTCATGATCAGCTGTCAGACAGTATCTCGCCTATACACTTACACGATAGTAGCCTAGCTACCATAGTGGAGCCTCACTCTTGGTCTGCTATGGCAGTCGTGGACGTAGGACCTCCGACCAGCCCGAAATGTTCTAGACCGCGACTTCTTTTGGAACACCCATTGCCGCATGAAGCGTCGGAATTATTCGTTGTCTTCATCTCTGGCGGAATCGATACTCGAACGGAGCAACTCTTTATTTGCAGTTAGTACGCTCTTCATCTCAACCGCGCTCAGGATGTTGGGCTGTAACTTACCATTGCGTTCCGAATTGCCGTCGGCTTGTTTTCCCCCGATATCCTCAAGACCGAAAATCTGAGACATTTCTTCCAACGTGCGCCCTCTTGTTTCGACTATTCCAAGTTAGCGAGCGAAAGATACTATACGTGTCTGTCCCGGTCTTATCTTACTGAGAGCGTATCTGACGAAGAAGAATGCAATAACGCAGAACATTGCCAAGAGTATATAGAGGCCCCATCCAATGGCGCTAGCTATAGGCGGAGTCGTTTGTGCGACGATGAAGTTCGAAACCCAAAGCGATGCTGTGCACAGGGCATTGCCTTTCGCCTACGAGAACTGCGTGAGCCGGCGTTGCGAGGAAGGTTCATGATGACTTACACGAAGGGAGATGGGAAATATCTCGGCGGCATAGGTCCAAGACCCTGAGCTCCAACTCATGTTGAAGAACGTATAGAAAAGATAAGGAAAGAGGACAATGGCGTTATTGGCTGCGTCGCCAAGATGGCTCTCAGCATGTCGCAAGAGCATCGCAATGCCGATAAGGGCAAAGAACATGCCGACGGTACCAATTTGGAGCCATGTTTTCCGGCCGAGCCTGTCAAAGTACATGACTGGTATCCAAGCTGCAAGAAACAGAACAACACCGACGCCTGCTGTCGCGAGGTTGGCAGCCTCTGCAGTCAAACCACCTTTCATGAACAGAGTAGGTGCGCTTAAAACCGGGTCAGTAACTCGCTACAACCAGAGGTGAGGCTTGGACCAAGACTTACTAATAGAAGATGGCATTTGTTCCCGTGATCTGTTGCAGAAACTGGATTGTAGTACCAAGGAACGTGACCCACAGGACAGGTCCCTTGAACATGTCGGCCCATGTCCCCTGCGCAGAAGCATCTTCAACTACGAGCGACTCGCGAATCTCCTTGATCTCGAGCTCAGCAACGTCCGAGCCATGCAGGCGGCACAAGACTTCATGTGCACAGTCATATCGCTCCTGGGTCACGAGCCATCGCGGCGATGGTGGTACCCAACTCCAGCAGCCGACCGCCAATATTAGCGCCGGGACAATTTGGATCGCTATCGGAAGCCGCCTGTACCTCGTAGAGCGCTGGTGTTTAGCGGGACGGGACAGAAAGGAGGGGCACTTCATGGTGATTACGGCACTCACCACCAGTCATTAGAGTTCATAAAGAAGAAGCCATATACAACAAAGAATACGACCATCTCGGCAAAACAGAGAATCATCAGATTGATGGCCCCTATCCGCCCGCGAATGGCAGCAGGGGCGATCTCCGTGATGTACAGGGGCACCGCAGCAGAGTAAGCACCGACGCCGACGCCCAAGACCAGCCGCCCTACCGTCTGATGATAGACATAGCGATTAGGAAGGAGACTTTGGAATCATTGCATTACGAGGAACGACGAGACTGACCATTTGTGTGATGGTATACGAGGCGGCCTGAAGCAGGGCGCCCGCGATGAAGATGATGCTAGCCTTGAGCGATGCTGTCAGCCATACCTAGATTCGCGAGCTGCAAGGGGCACGATCATCTTACCAATGACAGCGTGCGCTCACGGCCAAGTGAATCGGCAAAGAAGCCAATCGTCATTGCTCCGGCAGCGCAGCCAATATTGTAAATACTGACGACGAAGCCGACAGCCCCTGCGATCACTATGTGAGACGTCTACTCGAGTATGCGACAATGCGCGTTGCCACCACAAGGAGGGTGCTCACAGTCGTTAGCTGGTTTCATCAGGTCTAGCCATCGTCTATCCGCAATGATCATCGACATGACGCCTTGGTTCCAGCCGAAGAGGAAAGACCCAAGGCAGACGAAGGAAGTGAGCGTGTAGACATAGTGGATGTTTGGTGGCCGATGTTGACCTGGAACAGTATCTTGTGGCGGTCTGATGAGCTTGGTCTGCTTCAGAGATACGGTCGAGGCTCTCATCTTGTCCCGAATCGCGTACAGTAGAGCGTCTGCGGAGGTTTGCGTGCATGCACAGATTCCAAGTCAAGCCAAGACCAACGCGATGAAGCGCTTGTAGATAGAGAGAGGCTGCTCCGTCCCCGTAACGATGAGGCCAGAACTCAATTGCGGTGAACGAAGAAGCCAGACAGGCAGTCGGGAGATGCATCAACTTCCGCTTCGATTGCTAGCGGTGGACAGGGTGGCAGACCCCGTGGGGAGCGACACCAACGGGGTGGGGACTCCGCGAATTGGCGAGTTTTAGTGGCTGATAGCGGACTTCAGTGCACCTGCAGCGGGTCAACCACCCCAAACGTGTCGCAAGTCAATTCATGCAATCCATCGACTCTCGTCGTGACAACATCATCATCAATTCCAGCGACAGCATTGCTATAGTTGTATCATGGATGCCTTTGGATCCATCTCCAAGGTGGCTGAACACAATCTGAGGCCCGAAGACTTGACTTTCACAGAATGTCGAGGTGGGAAAGATCACTGACTCGGTCCCCAACTAATCCGACAATCGTAGGGCTCGAGACACTCAAAGATGAGCTACTACCTACATACGCACTCATCTACTGCCACGACGTTCATCTGAGCCCTTCGCATAGTCGGCCAGGCCATTCTCTTCCAAGAAATCTTCAAGGTGGTCAGCAACTTTGTCATTATCCATATCCGCGAACGCCACGTGCGTGCTGCCCTTAAGGCCCAAGTCATCTCCCAGCTTGACCACCTTGGCATTGCCGCCATACAGGTTAATCAGCGCAGCCACCTGCCGCGACTGCTTCAGGAACGTAAACGACTCATCCCGGTGGTCCGACCAGTAAAACATAACGGCCTCGAGCCGGGCGAGCTTCTTGAAGTCCTCGAGCGGCACGATGTACGGCCCGTAGCCGCCGCCAAACGGCGAAGTGGCGCCCGTCACGTTAACGTTGTCCGGATAGACATACCCGTAGCCCTCGTAGCAGACGAGCGCCTTAATATTGGTCGAGTTGCTCTTGACGATCGTCATGAGCGCCCGCACCCCCGACGCCGAGTTGGTCAGGTACACAATGTCCTCGCCCAGCTTGCCCGAGTCGGCGCCGATGGCCGCCGCGTCCGAGTGCAGCTGCACGTTGGCGTCGCTGTCGTACTCGACGTAGCGCGACCGCGTCGCCTGCAGCCACGCTTCGTCGTCTTCCACGGGGAACTGCACGTCGGGCCACCAATTCTTGTAGTACGGCCCCAGGTTCCACGCGGCAAAGTTGCCCTGGTCGCGGTAGTCGGGCGTGTAGGTGCTGGGCTCGCAGCCCCAGTTGGCGCGTCCGACCCTTGGTCCGTCCCAGAGGTAGACGGGATAGTCGCGTCGCAAAAACATGTCTTTGAAACCTGGCCCACCGTCCCAGCGGTTCTGGAATGTCTGCGTGCTGGAGCTGTGCCACATGACGATGCTGGTCTTTCGCGGTGTGTACGGGATGAAGTACTCCATGTATCCATGGTCACACGACAACGTCAGGTTTGGAAATATCGGACTGGAGATGATCTTTCCACCGACATTGAAGCCTCCGGAACTGTCGAGTGTAATTGGGCGGCGGTGATCTTGCGAGCGTCGGGAAACTGGACCACTGAACCCGACCGAAGCCAGGAGTAACGCAATACATATCAGAGCCATTGGTGAGGTCGATTTGAAGGGTGAGTACATCTTGCTTGTGAATGTCCCGAATCCTCGTGATATAGGATTGACGAAACCCGTGGGATGAAGACTTGGCAGAGGACAAACGTGGTCTTATAGCCAAACACGCGGCAAAATAAGAGCACCTAGATATTGCTAGTAATATGCGAACTGATGTATCAATTTACTATTCGGCCTAAATCCAGCCAGGCGAGAAGTGCAGCTTATATGCATCGCCCGTCGTCACTCATGATATGAGCTGGGTATAATATCGATGCCGATAGGTCGATTTTGCCAGACGAGTTGATGACGGCAGTTTATCCAGGAACACCAATAGCCGGTGATTGGCAGTTGTATACTTCCCCGCGTAAGATACTACCACAGCTTGACGTACTGCCATGCTGCCAAGACAATACCTCGATGCAACTCGGCAGTAGCTGTTGACTATTATATTGGTCACGGTGCATATGTGCTGCCCTATGGTGGTTGTGGCTGTTCACACAAGGTGCGCCAACTATGTACAGGATCGAGTGCAGTGTTGGTTTCCAATTTTCTGCTCAGGGCTCGTGCATAACAGATGTTCATTCTCATTCTCTAATGTCCCAGAACCAGCCGAGCATCTAGGCCCTGCACCAATGCGATTCGTTCAGGACCTGAATCGGATCAAGACGGCGAATTTTGTAGCCACCAGGGGTACAGCCGAAGGGCGATGAGGAAGGTGCATAGATACTGCGTCCAAAGTCGAGCCCTTCCTAGACCGTACCTTCCGCACCATGCCGGAAGTGTTGATATGGGAGAAAACAAAGTAAACACATTTGATCAGTGGAAGGAGCAGCTAGGCACCATTTCATATCAATTGACTCTGACGGAGCAGCCATCGTATCTTCTCTCGTCTATTTCCTGCCGGAAATCCGCTGTCGACAGCATGTTTTCTTGGCTTTATGCATATCCCCGAGCATTGTCCTTACTTTGACTTTCCCGTAGAAGGCCACCAACTTGGTACTGAGTATCGAGGAAGCCTATGCCCGGTTATTGGTCCTGTCATTGCATTTTTCTCAGCCTGAGAGATCATCAAAACGCCAGCCCCAGAATCCACTCATCACCCTTTATCGTCAAGCCATCTACCGTTCCGAAACGTGAGTGTAGGGCTGAAAGAGGAGAGAAACTATTGAAACGGTACTGACAGGAGACAGCAATATGTCGAGTCCTGCCAATGAACACCTTGCGCGAATTGCGCGAAAGGATGTCGACCCCGACGGCGCGAATCGAAGGCAAGACATGAGAGATGATTTGGCCGCTATCGACAATGACAGCAGTCTTACCGACCACGAACGACTGCTCTTCCGGTTGCGGGCCGAGGAAGAAGGGCGCCATCGGCGACGCCAGCGGAGAAACGTTTGCATTCCATGGATGCATCTCCACGTCCCCAACACACCGAGTGAACCAGGCTTCCAATTTACCTTGGACGATATCCGGCAGTCCTTCAACAAAACGTGCGCCATTTACACCACGGTGCGTGCATTGGGGTTCAGGCACCATATGGATGTGTTTATACATGCCTTGTGGTTCCGTCCATATGTTACTCCCATCAGCTATGACCGGTATTTCTGCAAAGTCTTTCAGTTCCACGAGCAATGGCAAAGCTTCGACCGTGGTGTGATCACTTCCGCACATCTCTATATCTGTGAGCAAATGCAAAGATACGCAGCCAAAATAGCGGCCAACAATGATGGCGATACCAAACTGCATCCTCAAGTCCCCCGCGTGCGTCAGGGCCCCGAAATACAATTCGAGGCCTCAAATAAACCTTCCGAGGGGAGGTGGACACGGACTTCGATTGTTCACCCAATCTTCCGCGCAATATACATAGTCTTCAGCGACCATCTGAAGGCCCCTGGCGTGGTTCCTGATAACGCCGGGGAATTTGTTGAATCCAAAGTGGCGATGGTACTCACGGGAGAGACCGCCGGTCTCAGCGCCCCCATATCGTTTATTAAACCTGCCAGGTTACTCCAGCGAATCCCCATCGATTCTGGTAACATCATTCTGGAAGGCCTGCGCGTTTGTTCTGTCCATTGAGCGTCGTGAGGTTGCGGCTTTTGGCTTGCAGCCGTATTCGACCAACAAGACTGATGCGCTATTGGTCGAAAAGTTACTTCCTCCAATGGAGCGCTTGAATAGTGTACGGACCAAAAGAGGGCTCAGACCTTTTGATTTGAATCCTACCGCTATCACAGGTCCAACTCATACCTGGGTCGACCCGAAAAAGTTTCCTAAATGGATCGGCCAAGGAGCTATCAGTACAGAGTGGATGCAGGCAGAAAACGAAAAATTAGACAAGAATAGCAGGGGCGGGTACAGATAAAGAAACAACAGGAAGGGAGAAGAAGGAGGAGTCCTGAAAAGATGTTGGCCGTATAGGCCATCGAATCTATTCCGGCGGCGAGCCACTCGGACAACAGGCCAATCGTCTTGTGTTCAGGTCAGGCCTCATTGGACTACCTAGTCTCTTGAGGTGGTTTGCATAGCGAATATTTCATTTCTTATTTCTCAGCGGTAAATTCGAGTATTCTTTCAAAAAACTTTGTTTGCAACCCAGTCAGGTATCAGAATGCCTTTTAAACCCGAATAAAATGACGCAATTTGATCAATGTCGCTTAAAACAATATGGAATACCACATCTACTCTACACACTGCTTTTCTCACAGGCTCCGCTCGTCATGGTTGTCCTATTTCACACTGACCCACTGATTGTTGGGCATCCGGGAGTACACCTCGACGGCGTGGGGCTTGAGGACCATGGGCTCGATGGTCCTGTTGTACGTCTTCATGACCTCCTTCTGGGTTTGGACCTGTGACAGTTTTCATTAGCCAACGTCAATACTCCATCCAAGACGTCGGACAATAATCACCTTCATCATGTACTCGGGGCTAGCGTTCCAGTTCTCGACCAGCTTGAAGACGCCGGGGGTGCGGGGATCTTGGAAGACTTCGAAGTATGTGTTCAAGGGGTCGGACTTGACGGCGTCAAAGGTCGGCTTGAGAGCTACGAGGAAGTCGTTGACTCTGGCTGGGTCGATGGTGAGGGTGATGTGCACGGAAATCGAAGGGGTGGCCATTTTCAAAAGTGCGCTGATCAATTGTAGAGGATTTGCTCAGGTTTCTCAGCTAAGTATACTCGTGGACCTGTTTGTGACACCTTGATACACCCTTTTGCCCGCTTTGGCACAATCTTCTTATAAGTTCCGTTATGGTTCAGTCTCCGGCACTCAGAAAGGTGCTACCGGGCATCCGGGCATGCCCTCGAATTGGCACCGGGGTGCGACTTTTAGGCCGGTTAGGGGCCATCTCCAGGGGCAAAGGCGCTAAACCTAGGCCCCCAATCTTCCCCGGGGCCGGGTGACCGTGGATCAGTTCAAGTTGGACCCGGCAGAGCAGCTTGTCGTGCAATCCGATCCGTATGGGAAAGACAAAATTGTAGCCAAACGTTCTCGATAGTTGATTTGTGCGTGCTATTTCTCCTATTTTTGGAAACTTGGGTCCTGGAAATGTAGAGTGCTCACTGCTGGTGGATTTCAGCGAACACGGCCGGCGTGCGTGGGGCTATTCCAGTGCGAGGTGGGAAATTTGCCGCTGCTGTGCACGACGACGAAGAGAACTTGACATAGATGGAATCAATATGGCCTTATTTACTCCTCATCGCCTGCCAATATCGTAATTTTACAAGCAAAGTAATTGAATGAATGTCTACATTTTCAGGGACAGACACACGAGAAGCTTGAGTCATTTGAAATTATGACACAGTTTTATTGCGCTTGATACCCTTGGTTCCAATGCCACTGCACTATGATCAGATAGTAGGTAAATGCTACGAAGTAATATGAATGGCCAAATTTTGACGTGCAATGTCCTCAGCCTAGAACAACTTCCGCAATAGCACCATTGATCCAATGGTCGCTCCAGCAAGAGGAAATAGAGACCTGGCGAGATGCATCATAGACCATTTCGCGACCAGTTCCTTGGCCTCACCCAGGCCTGACGTCAATACTCCAGCCTTTGTCGCCTCTGCCAACGCAAAGAGCTTGTCATTCGTGGGCGACATGACGACCCAAGTGAACGGGATCATGACCATGGTGACAAGACCTGCCGCCAGGGAAGACTGCCACCTCTTGCCGGCGCGCGCCTTGTTTGCCGCGGCGTGCGAATGCAGCAGGAACGTTCCAATGGAGAGGGCCGGCAGAGCGAGATGGCCGTAGTGGTAGGTGCGCGCCCACTGGGTGTACAAGTCGGCGGCGGTCTTGGTGGTGTCCAGGAACACGGGAATGGCGATGCCTGAAAGCGATACCATGGCGCCCGACAGAAATGAGCCCGCAATGAGCCCTGCAGTGGTCCAACCGGCCGTGGACTTTGCAGGGTCCTCAAACCCGTCGACGACGACGCCTTCATTGATGAACTGCTCGACCCACCCGATCGTCATACTTGCGGGACAAGTTAGCCATGAGCCGGCCAGTGCTATAAGACGTAGAGCGAGTAGACTTACCAGCTCCTCTTGGTGTCAGCAAAGTTCTCGTGGTCGCCCGTCAAGCGCTGCTTGTAGACGGGGTCCTGCTTGAACCTCTTGTAATCCTCGAGGCGCCTAAACGTGACCTGACTGAAACAATTGAAGTCGGCGACCTTGGCCATCTGAGGGTCGTAGAGCTGGCTCATCATGGCTCGGGTCTCGGCCTGATTGTGAATCTTCGCGACTAGTCAGCGCGCGAAAAGTTAGACGGCGACTGGATCCTTGACTTACCTGTACCCATCTGATGATACCATACTTGACCATGAGGTCCTTTGTCATGGGTGCCGATACTTGTGTCATGTGATGGCGATATGCCTCCTCGCTCATTCCCTCCTTCTTGTAGCCCAAGATGGTGAGGCAAAGAAACTTGCCATCCTGGCTTGTCGTTGTTTGCGGTGCCATGTTGTGTTATGCAAATCTACTGGATATGCTTGTATAGAGTAAGAAAAATGGTAGCGTTGCAGTGATATAATTGAAGATGAAAAGCAATTTCTATATGATTGGAAATCTAAGAACTAATATCTACGCAGCGGTCAGCCTGAGTAACCGCGTCCTACCACACGCCTTCAATTACGAGCCACCGGCGAACTGGCAGGGGAAAAAAACTGAATCCTTTGGCCACGCAAGGAATTGATGTTCCCTCTACTGCGACGGCAATACCGGTAGTATAACTTGGGCGACATAAGATATAATTAGAATGTGCAACACTTCGCCGAATCAATCGGGGCTTGTTCGTGTCGCGGTTTGTCGGACTCCGGCGATGTGGATCCGCCGCTCAAGTCCGACCGCATTGCCGAAAGCACCGCCAAGGGCGAGCTGCGTTGCAGAATGTTGCATACGCGAGCCATTCCGTAATGCGATGCGCAAAATGACGAATTAGAAAAGATCAATCGTATGGAGATTCGATATGGCAATTGAGATTCCGGTCATGTATGAGTTTTGTAGTGTGCAGCCGACCAGCTTTCGAGTAGTAACAGCATTCTATTGTGGGCGCCCACCAAACGGTCAGGTGGCAAGAAACGATCGCTTTTGACAACCGAGTGGAATGCATAAACACTTATGTGTGTCTTTGGCAGCGCGTGAACGCTGTTTTTAAGGTTGAAATTTGGTTCTATGTTGTATTTGGAGGTGATTGAACCAACATCGATCGGGGCGAGCGTGATTATCTTACACAGCGAGTCGGGTTATCCAAAGAAGGATTACGCCGGCAATAAGGCATGTGTCCGATAGACTGATTGCTGCGGCGGCGACGAATCAAGTTCTTGATTGCATACCTAGCCGACTTACACGATATTTCTGGACAATAAAACATACTTTCGCGACGTGTATGATATGATGTGTTGACAGCAATTGTTTGCGCAGAATCAACATATGTGATTGAGGATAGCGTCTTGAAAATCAAGTGCATTATTGAGTCTTCAGTCAAAGTCTTTTGGTTTGCAGGAGCCACGCACCATGCATTTCGCTGGGCACCAAACCCGGCCAACTTCGAGAACTCCAGTCATGCAGGAAGTCGAAAATCAACGATTAGAACTTAATGCATCTCGCTCCTCCGTGTCCATCTCTCAACGAAAGAGTATTGATACCCAGTCTAGCAAGTCAACCCTCATCGGCAACTTGATGGAGGGAGGCCTGAGCTGGCACATTCGCAACCGCAATGTACCTGACAAAGACGGCAAACAATACGCCAGCGACCGCAAAAGGTGCCTCAGATCTCAAGCTGCGATGACAACGGAGGGGGCTCTTCGTTGGGGTCGGACTGCTGGCTTGGTTGTTTAAGTCGCTGGTAGTCAAAGTATAATAAAGCAAAATGTGTGATAGTCCTCGAAATCATCAACCGTGAGTTCTCCAACAATGTTCCACCAGGTATCATGAGGATCTTCCATAAGCTGGCTTACTCTAAAAATATGTTTGAGACTGACGGCGTACCATTTAGGAACATGTGGGCTGATCTCGCTCGGGGTGGGAGATGAGGTCAATTATGTGGCATTTGGGGGTTCATATAGCTAATACGAAGTGTTGAGCTTTATGCATCAAAAGAGAAAACAAGCATGACGAATCTAACACGCGCTCTATAGGGCACCTTTCCATCTCAACTTCCCAGTTGAGGTGTTCGTGTCGAGGATCACGCTTTCCCCGCGGGGAATGGTGGGGTTTACCACTGTTTCCCCACGACAAGCTGTAGTGTGTTTACGCTTCTTGTCATCATCCCCTTCCTGTACACCCGATATTGAATTACTGCAGATGAAATTAACCTTCTGGTCTTCGTCTCTTGTCCTGGAATATCACACCCGAAATGTGTGGGGCATGTTCCGCTGCAGTCCGGATTGCACTAACAGGTCTCTCACGACGGATCACCGAACTGAGACCAGCTCATTGGTGCCTGGGAGATTCCTGCCGCGCCGCAAACCATCGTGGCTCTCATCCCACGTGGGATACCTGTATGAAACAGTGAGTCAATGGCACTATATGTAACCACGTGTAGTGCGGTGCCTGTGGGGCAAGACGGCCAAGTAGCAGGTCTGGCATTGATTTTCACCGTCGTGAGGCAGACATGAAGCAGGTTGGACCCCACCGCCATCAGACACAGCTGAATTCCGACGTTGTAATCTGGCTTAATTCCGCGGCATCGCGTTTCGTGGACTGGGCTTGACATCATAGATAGCAGGAACACCGATACAAGGTGTATGGAGCAGAATTTGAGAGACACGCGAAACTCCAAGCTCTGAAAATTCTCACAATATTTTGCGGTACGGGTACCGCAATGGAACTTGAGGCACAGATGGGGCGGTGGCCCCGAAGGCTCCTCCATGTTCCTACCATGCACTCCTTTCCCTGGCAACCCGGGAACAGATATGGCAAGCGCTTGGAACCCAAATACAATGCCATCTCATATACCTGGGGCCGTTTCGAGCTTGAGAAAGGACAGGAACCGCACATACATGGACTCGACATCAGCGGTGTCGAATGGGATATACCCAGAATAACCCCTGCGCACTTTTCGCGAAACCAACTCCGAGAAGTCTTGGACAAGGCGACTGGTGTCTATACCGCTTACAATTCTTACATCACCGATAGCAGCCCGGTTGAGTTTGTTTGGCTGGACGTCGCTTGTATTGATCAGAGGTTCAACACCGAATCGATGCTAGAGATCGGCCGACAAGCCAAAATCTTCTCCAATGCCCTCTGCGTCTACGTCTGGCTTGCAGGAACATCGGCTACGACTCTTGGGGAAATCGCCACTCAATTTGATGATGTCTGGGACCGAACTTCGGAATCTATTGTTCTTGGACCCAATAGCCTTCGTCGCATACAAACGGCAAACGGGACTTGGCGGACAGCCAACATTCAGGAACACAAAAACACGAGACACATTGTAGCGGTGGCCGAAGGTGTTATCAGAGATGGCCTAGTACTAATAAAAACTCTCACCAACGATCCCTGGTTCTCGTCCTTGTGGACGCTCCAGGAGTCCTACCTTTGCAAACGCGCCATTTTCGTATCGCGGGAAACCAGTTCCGGACTTGTTCAAGGGCTACGAGACAAGGAAACCGAGCACTTCACACTTGAGACGGTCCTGGACGTCTCAACTCATTTGTGCAGTCTTTGCCGACGCCTCCGCGAAGCCGATCCCCCACGTATGGGGTTGAGTTCGATTGAAACGCAACTGTTGGAATTAGTCCAGAACTCAGGATTTACTGCTTTGAAGCGGGAGAATCCTATGGAACTATACAGCGCGGCCTTGTCCAGAAAACCGAGAAATAAGTTGGACAGTATGTACGGTATCATGCAAGTCTTCGACTTCCGTCTTGGGGCATCAGATCTTGAGTCGAAACCAGGCACATCTTTTACATTGTCTGAGCTCGAAGGGCAGTTTGGCCAAGCCCTGATCAAGTTCAGCCCAATATTGAGCCAGGGCTTCGTCCACACGGCGTTTCCGAGGGGAACCGGGTCCAGTTGGCACCCATTGGGACAGTTGGTTTCCACAGGCGATGCTCTGGAAGGATATGTTCCCTGGACACCAGAAGCACTGTGTCATGGAATGCCGTCAGGTTGACGGCCCGCTCTGGGGATACCTTCAAGGTCGAGCCTGCTCCATTGACATATTTCGAGAGAAACGATCTCGAATCAATGCTGCTCTGGCGACCACTGGTGGTCCTTGGCGCAACGTAGCTGATCTAACTTGGGCCTGGACAACCATGGACTGGGCACCAGATCTCTTCTCAAAGTGGCATTCGTTGGAAGCCTACGACTTCCACTTCCGTCCAACTCCTATAGACGCAGCCGAACAGCTACTGAATGAGCTTGACCCTAAAACAGTGAAAGTCTTCTATATGGGGTCTAAGCCTTTGAGTGGTCCGTATTCAACGGGTTCGACGGCACATTTTGGTCTCTTCCTGAGGAGTTCAGCTACACCGTATCAGCATTGGCGTCGACTCGGTATTTGCGGATGGACTACTCCTCGAGATGCTGCCTCCATGATTCCGATCTCTGTTGAGCGTGATATTCAGGAGTTGGTTGATCTTAGCCGTCCCGGTGAGGGCTATTCTGAGTTACTACCAATGAGCTCTGGATGGGAAGATATATCTGGCTTGTTTGGTTAACTTTGAATCCGTCATATCACTTGACTTGAAGAACATAATACTTCGATGACAACAGATAGGATTGGCCACTGAACAAGATAGACAGAAACCGGTGAAGTTCCACCCAATAATACATTTTAGCCGGTTAGTAAACAAACTTGCACGAGTACATTTGCCGCCAAGGGAGAATCAAGCCAAACCCTACAATACAGCTCCGCATGTACAGCTGGCTTGTCGAGGAGGAGATGTCGCGTACCCAGCAACCGGGCTACTTGAGGCTTGAGGTCGGCGAGCAAGACTGCAACGACGAGAAGGACATGCTGCACTAATACGCCGTACATGCGGAAAACCAATCGCGTCAATCCATGGACAAGGACTCCGACACGTGGATGACCCAGCGCTGCGGCGTGGGTGCCATGTCTTTGTACGTCGTGGTCGCCTTCATGCGCCGAGATCACGGCGTATAAGTTAAGGCTCGAATGAGAGAAGAGCTGCGGTACAGACTAGGACATGATGTTTGCGCAGAAGCCGCTCGGCGTGGACGCCAAGCAGGGCAACGGCAACCCTCAGAATACATACCGTTTATGGTCCAACAGCTACGAGACTTTTCAGTACACTGTTTTGCTGAGATCACAAGGACTTGCGTGTAATGATGCTAATTCTATGTCCATTTAGGCGTTAAAGGAGGCCTAGGAGGCAGGGTCAAGGACGGGGAGCTTGTAGAAAAGGTCTGAATTGATCTTATGGAGCTAGAAAAGTGAGGTGCTGTAGAGCAGCCTGATATACCCAAGCAAGTATTGTGGGCTAGGTACTGTCTACCTCAGTGCGACATCTTATTATAAAGCCCTCCACGTCTCTTGGGTTCCAGCATCGCCTGCTTCTCATCAGCGTCCCGTGTCGCGTGTGAGCGTCGGAACGCATCCTGCTCAGGAATGATCTTGTCAGATGGGTTTGTACAGTAGAGTGATGGGAACAGTAGTAGGTAAGTGTAGGGTATAGTTGACAGAAGACTGAACTCTGCCCTGCTGTATTCAGGAGGCGAAGCCCCCTATTTGTACTTGACGATAGCGGCAACGCCGCTGTAGACACTAATCGTAGTGAGGCTGATTAGTTCTCCCTTCATCTTTGACAGATCTCATTGAGATGCTTTCGCAACTCGACGCGCAACGTTTGATCTATCACGTCTACCACTGCGCTAGCAGACCAAAAGTGAAGCTCCACTCTGTTTGCTAGGCTATCAGCGTGTATATACCAGGACGGATATCGTGACACGATCAATCCAAATCGAGATGTAAGCCTGTGAACTTCTTCTGGCTTGGATGGAACTAACATCTTGGACTCGTCCCAATGTCCAAAAAGAAGTGAATTTTCTGGACTCTGAAGTGATTTTCGTTGTAGCGGCAAAGCTGAAAGGGTCGATGATCTCTCGGCCTTGGCTCTGTCCAGTAGCACATCTCGCGTACATCCATGGTGGCTAGTGGGGGGACAATCATGTCGTCCGGCACAATCGTCCGCCTTGTTGGACTTCATTTGGGTCATCCCTTGACGACGACAAATCGTTTGATGACAAGCTTGGTTCGGATGTTGACTGTGAGACGCGTCGATTGTGTTCCTTTAGAATACCCTCAGACGAACATGTATTGTGCAAGGTTCAGACGGAGGGCGCCAAAACTGGTGGACAAAGCACACCTCGCGGCCGCCGATGATAATGAGATAGCCAATGTGGTCCTCGCCGTCCGTCAGGACCAACTGGTGGTATTCCTTTCCGTTCTCGTTGTCTCCGATGAGCTCCTTGAGGGAGGTTGGGGATCTTGTGGGAATCACATCCCACGGCCATCAATGATGATGAGGTAGCCAACATGGTCTTTGCCGTCCGGAAAGACCCAATACTTGTGCACGATTCAGACGGAAGGCGCGAGAACGGGTGGACGAAGCACATGTCTCGGCCATCGGTGACGACTAGATAGCCAACATGGTCCTCGCCATCCGTCGGGATCTAGCAGTGGTCTTCCTTTTCGTTATCGTCTCCGATGAGCTCCTTGAATGAGATTGTGGATCTCGTGGGAATCAAATCTCCCGGCCATCAATGATGATCAGGTAGCCAACATGGTCCCCGTCGTCCATCGGCATCCAGTTCTCGTCGTCTCCGATAAGCTCCTTCAGGGACGTTGTGAATCCGGTGCGTGATTTCCACATTTAAGTTGGGGGTTCCCGGAACGTGGCCGGGCTCGCTCTTCATGACGAAGCCTCAAGCTTGGGCTTGGCCATCGGCGATTTCGGTGGGCTTGGGCTTGGGCTTGGAATTCTTTGATTTGTGCAAAACGCGAAAGAACATAGCGCTTGTACTCCAGGTCTTCCTGGAACGAGGCCGTACCGCCCTGCATTTGGGCGCGGGCGGGAGCTTTTTTCCTGCGAGTTGGGACGCTTAGACCAAAGAACCGGATAGAGAGGGATGACTACATACCGAACCACTCTTTGAGGGCATTGTAGCAGTTGCGCTTATGGCGTTTCTTGAAAAGAAGACAAAGTGGTACTCGGGATCCTCCTTGGCAGGTTGGTGAGCAAAAGATTGTTGTCCGGAATTTTGCCGCTGCAGCTTCGTTCCATGATTGAATGCGAACAAATATCGCGGAGTGCAAGGTTTGGACGGAAGAAGGCAAAGCTGGCGCACATCAAAAACTGTGAGAATATTTTTGTGGGAGGGTCCTTGGTTTCTAGCACTGCTGATCTTGGATTGCAGGCGCACTTGCAACCCTCGCAGCTTGGCCGCTGGTCTCGCCGTTATTAGGGTTGCTCATCACTAGCGTGCCAGGTGTTGCCTAACTCGGCGGGCGGTAGGCGGCTTTTTCTCGACCAGCGTCGCCGAATCTGGCCTAGCCCAATTCCCGCGCCTTACGGCGCACTGGTGACTCTTCCGATTGGTCAATTATCAATCACGCCTAGGCAGCTGGTTAGCAGAATTTTGCGGGCCTTAGTGTATTTGTACCAAGTACTTCTGCTTCATTCAGGTCGTCCCACCTCGCAATACAGCCAATTGGTTTTTGTCACGGTACGCAAAAAGAGAAGAGATAGAAGAGATCTGGAACGAGTACAAGCTCAGGCTTGGACTCAGACGATAAAAAGTCTCTGGGATATGCATACCCCTACCTCCTAATTCAATTCAAAACATTAGATGCATTGATATTATCGCATAAACAAACGCGATGTCACTCTCACTCATGGTACGCGCTTTTGGTTTTATCATGGGGTCGAGAAATCTTGATGCATTTGGCATAACCTCTCGCGTGAACTATGCTGGGCGGAAAAGAACCAATCTAGCAATTCCACCTGGCCGTGTAGACCGTTACATCTGCCATGCTTCAATACATATCATATCCGTGAATCTCCATGACGTGTGAACCTTTATGACGCATGTACCTCGATAATTTGTAAATCTCCGTGACGCGTAAACTTCCATGACGCGTAAATCACAATGATGCATGAACCTCCGTGATGCATAATTAGAGCTGAAGTCGCATCAGCTCATTGTCCTGGACATCACGAAAAGAAATCCAAGGCTTTGTGCCAGAGGCGTAGTGAATCCAGCGGGTCTTCTTGGGGTCCCAACCCAGGAACATCTTTGGACCATTGTAATGTGCCTTCCTGATGGCGGGTCCCAGGGGGGTGTCCGTGGGGAGATGCATCTCCCAGAGGAGGTCTCGAGCCTCCTCCTCGTCCATGTCGACTAGAGCGAATTCGTCGCAGTCCTCGTTCTCCTTATTGTCAATCAGGGGCTTGAGACGGTCGTCGACGTCCTGCTGGCTGAAGGTTCTGGCCAAGAGCTTGATGATCTCGTGGGGGATACCGACGGTCAGATCGGGGTATCCAGTGATGGTGAAACCACCAGGGATGGACTCGACATCGTGGTGCACACCAACTGGAGATTGGTTTGATTAGTCACAGCCATCAAAGGAGTCAATGAATGGTGGAGTGGTCTGACTTACGGTATCGATCCTTGAGCCAGTGGTACCACTCGCGGTCGTCTTTGTGGACGTACACCGGTCGGACACTCTTGTTGTTGTTCTCGGTCGACATGATGAGATGTTCGGTGTGAAGGTTTTGTCTTTTTGGGATTAATGGTCAATGGGAAGAGAAGTGCGCGTCTGATTGAAGTGCGTGGCCAAAAACTGTTGTGGCGTGATGAAGAGGTGAGGATGCAAAAAGAAAGTGCTGGGGCAGTCCAAAAACTTGGCAGGTATTTATAAGGGAGAAATTTGAGCTACTGATTGGCACATAACAACGCGTTGGGTAACGCGTTGCCCAGCGCATCGTCCAGTGGACTAACCTGATTGGCCGGCCACAACCAGGCCAACCACAGGCAACTTGCCCGCGACCAGCTCCGCCGAATCAGGCTAGCACGAGTGCCATCAGGCACAACGCTCTCGATTCACCGCGCAGCGCAAGGACCAAGCTTGATGCGGCGGGACTAGCCTAATTGCCTGTAGGCCGGCAATTCAAGGTCAACACCTGGCAGTCGATGACCATGGTCAGCCAACGGAGAACGTCGTCAGGACATGGCGTGTGGCAGCACGGTGTATTTATATAGCGAAGAACAAGAGAGTACGGCGGGCCGAGTGTTGATGTACCCTAATCACAATTGTAAATCTTTATGGCGTCAACTTGCCCTTAGCACATAGCAAAGAACCTATGATTCTCTCTTATGGCCACCCTCTGGGCATCAGTGAAAACACTAGTATAACTTGGTGATGTTACGGGAAGCTAACCAAGGGTGGCCGCCTATTGCGATATCTCCAGATTTGATCTTCTAGTGTATCACCGTGCATCCTTGTTCCAGTTGGCTACTTTCAGTCCAAACTATCGTGATGGTTTGGCTGTCCGGGGTAGTGCGGCAGTTGAGAAGAATGCCCGTGCGGCTCGAGGCGTACTTCTGACGAGCAGGACACCGCCCAGAAACAACATTGACCTGAAGTGATGGGAACCAGTGTATTCAAAAGCAGCTAAAGCCCGCTGAGAGCATCAACTATAGAGTGATGTTTTTGAGTTCTTGTAGTTGTTGGCCTGTTACCAACCATTGCCAACCCAATGCCCAGCTAAGATCCCGTACCGTGCCCTACCGCAACCTAAAATGCCCCGTCAGTCCCAACACTCCGGTAGGTATTCGCTTTATAAGATGTGATACAACGTCCCGGGACTTCGCGGAGAGAAGTTGCTCCCCAGGCCCGGGTAGGGTGGTCGACTGTCTCGGGTAGATTGGGGCCACCCAGTTCTAGTTGGCGGCACCCCCAGTGATGGACTCTGCCCGACTCCAACTACATTGTGACTTCATCAGTGAAGGTATAGCAAAGCAGGCGGCATACGGCAATGTTCCAATATCTAACTCTGTACACTCGGGGATTTTGTCTTGGACTGAGAGACATCGGTGCTATATGAGAGACAAATCATGCCGCGGATTGTAATACAAACTGACGAAGACTAAGCAATCTTGGGATTTGAAACAAGCAGTCACCTTGATCTTCGGCCGTGAAATCGTGGAGGAAACAAGTATTGACAAGTACAAGTTTGCTTAAATGGCTTCAAATCTCAAGATTGATTGTCATTATCAACAATCAAGACCGAGAGCATAGTCACAGGCTACAGTATAGAGAAAACAAAGTCAACGAGTAGTAATTTGCAAATGGAACCACCATGGGCGGCACTTCCGTGACTTGCTTGTATTCATCGCTGTTTGAGTCATGTCGCTACATGTTGTTTTCTATCTAACTTCAAGCGAGATGGCCACAAAACCCATCGAGTTTGAGCAGTCCCTTCTGATAGGAAGTGAGCTTGACGTTTGTTAGAAAAACCCTGCAGACATGGTCGTGAACTCCCACGCCTCGAAATAGTCTTTGTCTGCGCGATGCATAATTTTGTCTAGCCAAGCAAGATCCCTATATCCTTCATCAACAGGATCGCACATCCCCTGCGCTTTGAGCCATTCCCAATCCGCCGGATACCATCCGGACTGATGCCAGTCAATTATGGCCGCTACATGACGGGACGAATCCCTTTCGCGACGAGAGACCATGATATTGCTCTTGTCTAGATCGCCGTGAGTGAAAACAACTGCACGGTCATTCGTTAGTCCCTTGAGATATGGGATCTCCCGCCGGGGGTTATATTCAGGGTCTGCGGGGCCGGCGTGGCGCGAAAAGAAGTCGTGGAATGCCTCAATATCCTCGAAAGGACCTATATGTGCGTCTCCTATGTCATGGAAAATGATGTCGCCCACACCCTGACGTCCGATATGCCCTGACAGAGTTAGAACAGCATCACCAGATTTCACGCGGACTCCCTACTTACCAATATAGTATGGCTCTTTCTCCTGTCTCAAGCTACGCCAGGCTGCGACGCAGTCGCGAAGCTCGCTGCAGACAATATCTTGTTCTTCTTCGGTCATAGATGGCCAGGCCTCTTTGAGAGTCTCCCCAGAAATCAGCTCCATGTAGATGAACGTCTCACCGGCGTCTCGGCACCAGCCATACAGCTCCGGCGTGGGAACATGGTCTTTCATGTATCTGTTGAAATACCAGAGACATTGTGCTTCAGCGGTTGTGATGAATGAGCCATACTTCACGACCAGCCCCTGCTCTTTGAATACAACAGCGGGCGGTCGCTCGCATCGCGCGCGAATGCCGTTGGTTTCAATACCTCTCTGTCGGACTTGATCTGGAGAGGGGAGATCGCCACGGTTTTTCTTGAAAAAGGAAGACTCCGTAAAGATTCGATTATCTCCGATTGGGAGCTCATCTGGAACGATCGTTTGTCCTGCCATTGCACCTTGTGTTCATGGCAGTTGTTGCTGCAATTGCCGACTTCGCTGAGATTGGGCCGGGTGGTTGGGAGTCTTTGATACGGACTGTTGGTGATTCGTGCTGCATGTTAAGCGCCGCCCCACCAACTGTGTACATGGCCAACAGCGAATCGAGCTTCGACATTTGGTACTTCCCAGAGCGCCTCTTGACCGCATTTTCATAGCAGCATTCATTCGGGATACGACAATATTTCCATAGAAGCTCGGAGTCTCTCTCACGTTGTACATATTGACGTTTTGAACAGATAGTAGGACCAGAATTCCATATTCCTTCACTGGTCTTTAGTGTCGCGGCAGTGCTTTGATCTTGGCAATTACAGCCTCTGCATGATCTTCTCCCTCCAACGCGAGCAAGATCCCCTCAGACACCAGATAGGGGACAACTTTCTCGATCCACCACTGGCAGTCTTTCGCCTCGGACTTCTTAGGGCGCTGCGGTTTTGTGGTATCGTTGTTGTCCAACGCAGCAACCTTGTTCAAGCTAGGACCGGGAGCTGGGACCTTTTGACAAGCCGCGTCGAGATCGTTGACTGGGGAGGGATCTGAAGTATCGGCGTCATGTGCCGACAGATGCTGTTCAGGAACCAATGCAATGGGGAACCTGCTAGGGTGCCTGTCATCTTCCTTGATATTGTAGTCGCGATCATACTCGTAAACAAATCCATTGAGGCGGTCGCCCGTCGCGTGAATCCGATCGCCTATGTGCTTTTCCCTGCCACTGGCATCAATTTGTGGGATCCACAAGGACCAGTGCGCGGCGAAGAGGGGCTCATGGTAGACGAGAACATAGATCTTGTGTGACATATTGTTGTGTCGGTAAATACTGGAATCTTGTAGCTTTGAGCTTGGTGCGGGTGGTGGGATCAAATACAACCGTTATGTGTAGAGCAGGGTTCGAGCATATGGTCCAGCAGCAGCTGTCTTGTAAAGCGGAGTGAAGGCTACAGAGATCTGCAGCCTGGTACGTCTATGGACTCCGTCTGAGAAAGAAGCACGGCGCGTCTCTACTAAAGCCAAGTCGATATCGCGAGTGTTGAGATGTCGCTGTGATCTAGCTAATGCTTTGGTTGAAATGCCTCTGTGGCTCGATTGTCTTGTGCTGGGCTTGTTGGTTTTAACTCAAGTTCGGGGCCAACCAAGGGCTTCCCCACCGTCCCTATCCGGGGCGTCTATGGAGGCGGTGAGAAATGGCAAGAATGAGGGACGGTATAGGCAGACGGGATCCCTGTCGAGTGGCTCGCCCAGCGAACTGCCATAGTATAGGAAGTAAAAGGAACAGCTCATCGGTTCATCGCATATATTTCGAATATAACTGCTTTCGATATAATTCTATATTTTAGTAGTGGTCTATTAAGTTCCATTATACCTATATACGCTTTTTTGAAAGGATTAAGCAGGAAGCCAAGTTACTTCTTACAATCCCAGAGTTTCAAGCCATTGCCCGTAATGCTATGACAAAGTTATTATCGTATCGTGGAGAACATTTGGTCTGGATTTATTGTTAGACATCTGTGTAGGAACTGTTTGATTGTTCTAAGTAAGCAAGCCGTTCTCCATTGTGCCGGGTGACCGGTCGTAAACACAAAAGCATCGAAGGAAGCCAGCTACACCAGAAATGTCGTTGTTACGGACAACATCCTGGCAGTTGTCACTATTTAGCTTCCAGTATTATTCTTATCCTTACAAGGACTTGGTAATATGGTCATCTGTTGCGAGCAAATCGGAAATCTAAGGCCGTATCTGGCAAAGAACACAACATTTATGCAATGACTCTCTGCATCTCATATGGATTACGATTCTGGTGCACGAATTCACGGGTAGACTGTCGGGGTTCTTCTAATCATCGATAAGACAGCCTCCTTCAAAATGATGTAGCCAACATCTCATGGCCATGCCTTTGCTGCCATCCAAAGCAGCTCCCGATACAATGTCTTTCGACCAGACTGCCATGGGAGAAGGCGAGTGAGACATCGTTCTTTTCGTCGATATCGCCACTCCCAGAGCGTGGCCATGTCGAGTCTTGCCTTAGTTTACCAAGTATAGTGAGCATTGTCTCGATCGTGATAAAGTCTAGACTCCACGCGACAGGATGCAACGTTGTGTGCTACACTGAGATGACGAGAAGTACGGCTTTGGATCCTCACTAGAGAGCCGCGGCCTGCTTCACAGTATCCCGAAGTGGCTTTTTGATCGCGTTTTCTTCGTCCGCTCCTATCAATCAACGACATGGTAGCTCAGAACTATCCCGAGAATATTCCAGCTGCCACCGCTACTTCGCTCTCCGGCAGAGTTTCAGCTGATACAATCAGACAGGAAAGTTTGGTTGATACTTCATATTTCCGCATGCGGCGCCCTTCAGTCTTGCTTTTTCTATGTGGCGAGTAGAAATATCATCACCTTCTGCTTATCAGACGTCACGCCTTCTTACAAACTTCCGATGGACCATGCAGCCAGCGAAAAGTAAATCTTGAAAAGCCATGAAACCATGTATCAATCACTGTGAGATATCTATCATGACTGCACGAACGTGAGTGCACTCTGGAAACCGTCGGCGGACCTTCCGCATTGGGACAATAGATGTATTTCAACGGCAGTTCAGCCAGCCACGCGATAATAAAACGCGGTCAGCCACTTGTGTGACTGTGGCTTCGAAAGACACCATGTCCTAGCTCTACGTCCATTGAAACTGATGAGGCTCTGCGAAAATCAAACCAAGACATGCGGGACTTTGATAATCTTACAAGATAGCCCAGAGCGCGAAGCAAAAGGAGTATAGCCATCGATAATACGGTATGGTCAACAGATATTAGCCCCTGAACTCTGATTTGGCCTAGCGTCGTGTTGGCGTACCTGCCTTGAGACTGCAATGACTGGTCCTTGAATTGCTCGAGAAAAGAAGAAGAAGAAGAAGAAGAAGAAGAAGAAGAAGAAGAAGAAGAAGAAGAAGAAGAAGAAGAAGAAGAAGAAGAAGAAGAAGAAGAAACAACCAATTCATGAGGTTTCTGCAATGGACATAGACGTGTTGGCTAGTTTGATATCATAGAAGAATTAGCAATGCATCACACAGGGCCTGTTCTCTCCCCCAGAGATACTTTCCATAACCCCGTCTCACGCCGTCAAGATGCCAAGAGGTATATTCCTTCGACAGCAAAAGGATGCAGCCACTACACCGGGTGAGTGATCGCACCCCTTTCAAAAACGGTCATCAGATGTCTGAACGTCAACTATCATGACATGAATTGAGTGCTCGACTTGTGCTTGCATGAGAAGAAGCAGAAGATACCAAAAAGCCGCCCGAGTCTTGCTTACCTCCAGAAGTGTGGATCTACTTAGACAGAGAGGTAAGACGACCGTATCCTGCGCCCACCCCGCGCATCTCGTGTAAGCCGGACCATTCGGCACGGATCGGTGCGAGAAGTGGCCTCCCAGAACAGACCTATCGCAAGGTTGCTACAGGGGGCATGAAACCGCGATTATGAGCTGTGCGATCGCAACGATCAGAAGTGCCAGATCAATCATCATACAGCCAATGCCAAGCAGTCAGCTACCAGGGGAGAGTCGTGGGCTAATGCAGCCTCAATTGGTCTCGCTGTGAACGTTGTCTTCAATGAGAAGGCACAGCGCCAATAACATCACAGTCCAAGGAGGGACGTGCGATGACGTCCAATCGGGAACCCTAGTAAGGACCCTTTCAGTATCCCACGCCAAGCAAGCGGACCACGGCGGAAGAATGATCATGAAGCCAGCTTTGAAAGGCTTCCTTCCCATGCTGACGTCTGTCTTGGTAGCCAGAAATATGGCTTGAACTCGACGCCTGCAGGTAAGCAGCCTTCCAGGGTATTGTTCTTTCTGCCAGGCTGTGCCACTGCGGGGTGCGGGGCTGGATCATTCAATCCTCTGCGACGCACATCGACATTTGTCGTTCTTCACAACAAATCAAAATTGCAATCAAATTTGGAACTCCAACGAATCGTAGATTGATATAGACAGGTCAGTAAAATTTCCTTGAGCGGCTCAGCTTGGTATTCAGCCAGAAGCATGCCAAATACGCACAAGTGATGCTTGAAATGAAATTCCTTCGACCAAATCTGCGATATAATTGGGTGATACAAGCCTGACATCCTTATCTGCGCACTCATATCGCCACATATACTACGTCGCCGTACCTCCAAAGCCATGACAACACTGTCGATGCGAGTCCTGCCGCACATCTGAAGGATGACCAGAGGCTGGCTGAAGGAAGGCCAACAACGAAAGCCTTAGTCCAACTCTCTCTCACCGGAGCCTTTGAAGGATCATTCTGGTCTCTATTCTCGGGCGGACCAGATGGGTATCGAATCCCTGTACATGCATGCAAATCAAATCCAATGGCATGCGTCTGTGGCTTGGTAAGATGACATTTGCCTATCTGACGAAACATGTATATATCATAAGCCCCTACACTGATACCACCGCAGGATTTCTAGCCTACTCAACATTTCTCCTGTCTTACATCTCAGTGTGCCCCGATGGATACACCCATATCGCCAATTGATCACGCAGCACGGCGTTCGACTGCCACTCAAAATTCAACACCTAAATTGCGGGACAGCTGCCAGGCTTGCGCTGCTTCCAAGCTAAAATGCTCCAAAGAGAAACCAAGTTGTGCTCGGTGCGTCAAGCGTAGCCGGAACTGCGAGTACTTGGCAACCCGGCGGGCGGGCCGGAAGACATTGAATAGGACGGCAGACACGCCACGGCATAGCGAGCCAACACAGGTGCCGACACCAACCACGACAGTTGCACCAGAGGCCCTGAGAGCAGACGCGGCTATACACTTTCCAGAACAATATGTGGATGATGCGTCGGAAACCAGCTCTAGTCCGGACATTCGGTCCGAACCGTCCGGGCTCATCACGCCTGTAGACATGGATCTGGGCATGCCGGACTTTCTACCATCAACATCTCCATTCCAGATTCCCGAACTATCAGGTGAACACAGCAGAATGGGGTCAATAGCGTCGAGCCTTTCCGACTGGCCTATGAGCTACCCTTTCGACAGCAGTGTCTCGGCGCCAATGTACGATAGTAACACCATGGGCTTTATTAACGGGCACATCACCCATATACAAACACCGATGGCCTATTCTTCGCTGCCATCTATTTCTGGCCAGACACCTAGTCCCGTACTGAAGCAACCAATTCTTTTGAATAGTCAAGCAGAGCCTCACTGCGGTTGTTACGCACGAGCCCACGAGCTCTCAGGACATTTCTGTTTAAGTCCTTCAGCGAGACCCAAACAAGACTTGGCGCAAACCATTCAATCTCCTCAATTGATCCAATCAGTGGTAATAGACAATCAACACGCCATTGAAGCCATTACGAACATAATAGGATGTTCTTGCTCACAGGACAGCTTTCTGCTGATGACGCTATCAATTGTGCTGTTCAAGATTATGGACCGTTACGAGGAAGCGGTATGTGATCCGTCGGCGCTTCCGGAAAGATACAGAAAGTCAGCGTCAGAGGCAACAATCAACACCCAGCTACCATTACACATGTCGCCAAATGATCTTGATTACTGCTACGTCGGAGGCGATGACCCAAGTCAAGTAGCTGCGCACGCCGTGCTGGGCGATCTGCATCGCGTTCAACGTCTATGCCAAAGGTTTTCTTCACGGATTCATGCCATGGCTGGACCGCGGCTCAAGGACGGTACCATGGGACCTGATACTGCTTCACCGTCCCCAATTTCTCCCGGTGGTATGGATGATTTTCCCAGAGAAGGACTTCCGACGAACATCACCAATCCATTTTCGCCAGGCCTCTTCCATCATTTAGAGGCTGACCTACGCAAGCGACTCCGAAATCTTTCTACCGCGGTGGCGGGACAATTGATCAAGGCATGAAGATGATCAAATTTTGAAAGAATTATATACAAACGACAATAAACAGAAACTCGGTGTTGCTCTACTTCAACATACAACATAGAGTCAATAGATATTGCGGGGGAATTCAATCCGGACAGGGGGCAACATATGGGCATGACTGGGAAACGTACGGCGCAAATTCGTCTTCTTTCTTTCCTACTTCAACGAGGGTCAAATGAGATTCATTTGGGAGTTCACGATACAGTAAAAACCTTTAGACCTTTCACTTGTATGTTACAGGATTGGTCATTTCACATACTCTACATTCTTCAGTCGATAGAGACCAAGATCAGATGCAGTAGATGCATTTATTTGACCGATGATAATAGCCAATTCGTCGTCCAAGTAAGCGACCGGAGTATCAATTCAGGTGTGCTAGTCGCTCCGTGCCGTAGCGAGCTGCAAGCCGGGTCCGGCCCACACAAGGCCGCAGACGAAACCCTGGAGCCGGGTTCCGCGGAGAAACTTTACTCCTCGACGTACAAAGCTTGGAAAGCGTAATGGAACTTTCGAGCACTTTGTTGAAGATTTATTCTGCACCTCTTCAGGTCCGAAGCGGATAAGATCTGCCCTTGATAAGACGGATGTGATTGACCAGGGATCTGGCGTAATCCTCGCTGACTGCATGAGATCTGTACGTGAGCATCTCGAGATAGGCGATGAAACTGTGAGGTGCTACGAAGTTTGGCACCATGGAGTATTTCTGCAGCACAAAGTCAATGTCGATGCGGCTTTTCTCTCTGTTAAGAAGTCCAACGAGAAAAGGTCCCACTACATGACTAGACACTCGCCAAAAGAGCCAGGCCCGCGATATAATTCATACCAGTTCGTGATCATTCAGAAATGCAAACTACCGCTCCGTTGCTCATGTAGCTCACCGCTCACAAACATGAGGCCAGATGCAGTCATCATCATAAGATGACAAAGTGCCAGCCCATGCAATTAGAGCGATTCCTGCATCGGGTCCGAACAATGCAATGCCCTCACCGCGACATCTTGAACATCATCATCTGGGCATGCACCTTGGAACATGTGCAATCACCTATTAGAGAACAATGTCTGGAAGTGAACCCCCTGATAGTCAATATTCTACTCATACAGACAGGAATACATGCCCAAATTGTTTACCTCACCCCTGCGTACATTGTACCAAAGTATCCACCTCGCTTAAGCACTGGCTGTGGGCCGGGAAGGGAATGTAAGCGACTACGTCCACGGTATGATTGAACTTTCGCTTCACTGATACATGACTATCATGTCGCTCTCACGATGGAATCAACGGGACTTTGCTGAATTCAGACGCGGCGACCCTTGAGACCCTCGAAATCGTGCAAGACGCTCGACGTATCCCTGTGCCAGCCCCCGCCGTCCAGGAGCCACTCGCCCTCCCTCCACCTAGCGTCGGTGATCCTGCGCCGGGCCTCGCCCCTCATCCGGGCCCGGATGCTCTTGGCGACGCCCTGCGCCGGGTAGCTCACGAGGCCGGTGACGGCGGAGCCCGTCTTGGTGACGAGGCCGACGGAGCCCTGGGTCAGGCCCTTGAGGGCGCCGACGGCGCCCTCGCGCCGCTTGGCCTCGTACGTGCGCAGGAACACGCCCTTGACCGCGCCCGTGATGCCCCCGTAGAAGGACCGCCCCGCCACGCACACGCCGCTGCGCACGTCGCGCACGTGCTCGTGCCGCGCCACGTCCTCGCCCCAGAGCTGCGGCACCGCGCGCATACCCTCGGTCGCGGCCAGCGGGATGTCCACGAAGACGCCCCGCGTCGCGCGCGCCACGGCGCTGCCCATGCTGTGTGCCGACGCCGATGCCGCGCCGCTCGCCTTGGAGGCGGATTTGGCGGACTTTGATGACCTTGCCGAGGTCGATTCCAGGGAAGACTTGGATGCTGGTCGCAGGGACTCTTGTGGTTGTGTGTTCAAATGAACCGAGTCTTGTTTCCGGCCGGACTTGTCAGCTGCCAGTAAGACGTCTGTATCTACGAGCGGAAGCATTGCGGCGCCGCTGGGAATGGCTACGGCTCCGGCGCTGGCTCCTTCGTCCGGGGCGACAACTTCGACCTGCTTCCGTTCCCGCCGGTAATATTGGATCGGCTTTCGCACCACGTCAACAGTGGCATCCGCGACGCCAGCGACGGTCGACAGTGAAGCTGCAGAGACGGCGGTAAAGGGGTCCCATCTCCGGTTCTCGATGTCGATGTTTCCGGTTCGGAGTCTGAGACCAATTGATTCAGCAGGAGTATCACAAAGCTGTCGGGTCTTAGTCTTACAGCTTTAGGTTCTTAAGATTCACGCCCTGTCTTCGCAGAATCGTTGCCACTCCCCGGCACATCTTGACCTGTTTCTTATCGTGTCCATATGCCCACACTGCAGTTTCGTCGGGGAAGAAGTCGCATTCTAGTTTTTCTTGCGGAAGATTGCGATGGAATGAATCCACTGCTTGCTCAACGCCATCCTCGGCGGCAATTTGACATGCCAGTACCGATGCGGCCTCTTGGGTTATCGGCAAGAGGCAGAACTCGATCGCTTGCGCCAGTTTCTGAGAAGTCAGTGAATCGTATGGAAGTGGCGGAGGTCCTGCGCCGGCGGCATTGACCACCGTTGCCCAAAATGGTTGGCTATAATATGGAATCAACAGCTGAATCAAATCAATCTCTGAGAAGACTCACTCGCCAAAGAAGGGCACAATAGAGGTTGGGCACCCATAGCGCAGACCGCACGCCGTGGTCCCAGCTCCTCCGTGGTGTACGACGGCAGCGACTTGTTGGAACAGCCACTCGTGCGGACAGTCGCCCACGAAGAAAATATCGTCCGACTCGTCAGCGGTCAAGTTGCTCCATCCCCGGGAGATGATGGCACGAACGCCTGCGGTCTTTACGGCGCTCAATACCATGGACATTAGTCCTTCAGTGTCTCCGACAACAATGCTTCCAAAGCCAATGTAGATAGGTTTGGGTCCTGCAGTCAGGAAATGCGCGAGATCGTCCGGCGGGGTGTAAGAGGGCGGGTCGCGGAAGAAGAAGCCGCATACATCTACGGGGCATGGTTAAGAAGTTGTCTCCCAAGCAAAAATATAACAACACGTACCGATATGCTCGCCCCAATCTGATGGCTTCGCCACAAGGGATGGCGACCAACAATACGTAAACGGGACTTTTAATGATTCGATAAGATGCGGCCCTTCGGTCGACGGGACAGCTTCGAGGTCTAGCGTTTCGACCCGCCAACGGTTGACAATGTCGCCCAAGCTATGATACTGTCAGATCAATCAATCTTGTCTGCCCGTATGTGCTTCGGACATCACCTACCCTTGCCAAGTCAGAAAGTTGACTACCGAATAAGACACAAAGTTCGTGGAACTAGTCGATTTGCTCTCCTTCTTCTTGCCCTTGGAATCCAGCGTCAGACCGGCCAGCGGCTGCGCAAACGCGCCCGTGCTGCTCCAGGGCATGGTGAAGACAAGATGGCAGGGAACGCCCAGAGCCTCGGCGCAGTGCACATGCGCAAAGCTGGGCGGATTGGCAATAATAGCATCGGCGACAAAGGGCGCCCCCGTCTCGCGGTCATCAGCCAGGCACGACTCCCAGAAGCCCCGGAGCATCTCCTCGTACATGTGGCGCTTGCGGGCGATGGCGCCGGCGCGCAGGGTCGCGAGGTCGGGCACCAGGCGCGGCGAGGACACCATGTAGGCCATGAGCTCGGCCGTGTCGCCGCCGACGGGGTGGAAGCCTAGGCCCGACGACGTGACGAACTTGTCAAAAACGTCGTGCGTCGCTATCCGCACGCCGTGGCCGTGTCGCTGCAGGGCCAGGCCCAGGGCGATGAAGGGTTGTACATCTCCGCGGCTGCCCACGACTTGTATCACGATGTTTAGTCGATTTGGGAATGGCTTTTGCTTTTCTTTGTTCTGCCCGTTGGGTGGAAATCTCGGCGAGCTCGTTTGCGAATTACCGCCAGAGTACTCTGGGTTTGTGTCTATCGGCGTGTAGGGTGGTGCTGGGAGTCCATTGGATGACTTGCCCTTGTTTAATTGAGTTGTGCTGTTGTAGGTATCCTCGTCGTCTGACGTTGGTTCGGGATCGTGATCGTGGTAAAGGTTTTGCCCGTATACGGCAGTCTTGCGGTTGCTCATCTCACCTGGATGCTGCGATGCGTGGTAAGCGGCTCTCTGTGATCGTGAGACGACGATACTGGAATTTCGCAGACGTATGGTCCTGAACTTGGTATTATGGCATGCAGTAGACGCGAAATGTTACAGTGCTTGAGAATGAGATCTCGGGGTTTCCGCGAATTTCTTGACGATGACGTAGCGCTTTACTGAGAAATGTTCGACAAAAAAGTTCATCAAAGTACTGCTGGCGATATAAATTATCTTAAGATGCTTCGAGACGCCCTTGACCATGCACAGCCCAGTCCCTAAGTCGCATCGTGTTCACGCTCAACCGCCTACGATAATGAAGCCAAAGTCGTCTACGATCTAACTAACCTATCTACTAAGAAAAGTGGCTCTGGTTCTGGCTTTAGTATTAGCTTCGGACTACCGTTTTTTCGCAAAGGAATGCGAAAATATCAACCAATCATTGTAGAAGGCGATGTCTTTGGAGTCTCTTTAGACTCGGAATGTGGGTGCACTAATTGAATATAGGGACTTTGAATTGGCGCTACGCCTCAAAATCTGATTATTCGCATCTGAATGCGAAAATCAAATACAGTAGTCAGTGGTGATTGGACACCTTTTCGGTATTCGCGACTCGTTATCCACCTCGAAACGGTATGGATGTGGCCTGAACAGTGAACACAAGTCAAAAGCTATTATTATCAACATTGAAACTGGAGTCATAGCACGCATTAATTCTTCCCAAGTCCCAATGATTGACATTTTCTACCCACGAGATACATGTGATTAAACTGATGCCTAAACACCAGGAAATTTTCTCCTTGCCTTAGCTTTAACGGACGACGGAGATGTGCTGTACAACGCGAAGGTGCAGCGTATCATAAAAAGATATTTGAGCACTCCAGCATTGCTTCGAGACCCCCTTGAATGTTCCGAAACTTCATAGCTATCGCCATCATCTCTTCAATAACCAACTGGCCAGTTGCGCGCATTGCTAGGCCAAAAACAAATCTCTTAAACCTGACAAAGGTATGCTCGTTGACAATGGTTGAATGTCGCATGCTAATATGGCGATTGTGGTAGAAGCCCGCGCATTTTCTCGACCCGAGCTTCAAGCAACGCGGCGACGGACCCCGATCCCAATCAAGTCGCAATGGATAGATATTGGAACCTCAACGGCGGCCATGGCCTGATCGTCCGCACTGCGTTCCGTACGGGCCAGTTTGTCTTTGCTATCGTGGCCATGGGCCTCTACGGTGCTGACCTGGCCTACTTCTCTCGGACAAATCAGGAAGCACCCAGTACATGGTTGTTTGCCGAAGTGCTGGTCGCCTTTTCAATACTGCTATGTGCGGCGCATTGCATCTTGACCATAAAGCATCTCATGTGGACCATACTCGATTCGTTCCTACTCCTGATGTGGATGGTGGTCGCGATCCTCGCCGGCCAAGCTGCTTTCGGAGGCGAGGATTTGCAGGGAGTCGACCCGAAGAATACGCACATCATGGCCTCGCTCTGGATAGACCTCATCAACATGGTCCTCTGGCTGGCCACCCTGGTGGAGGCATCGCTGCTCTGCTGCACTGCACGAACTGTTAGGAGGAAGTTGGAGAACCTGGAAATGGGAGCGGAAGCGGCAAACAACACATATCATTCGTAGCCTGGGATGTTTGCCTTGGTATAATCAACTCTTGGTCGCTGTTTGTTGAGCGTTTGCATACAATGCGAGGAGGGCGACGACCGACTGTTTCATGTTTCAACTTTCCTTTGTCCGCCTGTCAAAGTGACCTCTTAAGTCCAAATAGGTGACCAATTCTTCAACAACAATTGAGTCGGCGCCCGTAGGCTAGTAGTTAAGCTGCTTCCCTCCCAAGGAAGAGACCGCGGGTGCAAATCCCGCCGGGCGCAATTTTTTCACATTTTTGTCGGTCCTGCGTTCAATCCACCTTCTCATTAATTTTTTACCAATACATCCACCGAAATATGCACATTGCTGCTTGGACAGATTTTTTTCCGGGCTTTCAATAATAATGTTTGGTTAATTGCCATTCTTTCAGACTGATTGGTGAGAGCAGTAATTTTTCGCATTGTTTTGGCAAGTTGCCATCTCCAAAGAGACGCCAACCTTGTGAATTAGCTTACTCTCAGACTTCTCTCGATCTTAACATACTATCTCCCAATAAATGCTCGTTTATCGCATCTAATGCGAAAAACAAAGACCTCAAGCTAGAGGGAGACAGTTCAATGACCTCCGGGGATGCGATGTAATTGAGTTGCTCACAACCGGTAAGGTAATCGTTTCCTGCATCTTGTCAATGATGGAAAGTCTTTTATGATCACTCGGTAAGAAGATCCCTGTTTTTCGCAAATCCGGGGCTGTGTCTACATAGGGGAATCTTAATTGCCTGTCGCTCCAAGTCGGATATGGACACACTGGAGCCACATTGATGTGCAGTGATGATTTGCTATCCCTTGACACCCTGACTCTCTCCACAGTTCACACTTGCAGGTGCAGCAAGGCTTTAGTGCCGGGAACCGTTCATGGTTATTCTTTCATCTCCATCTTAGCCCGGGACCCAACTTGTGCCTGAGGATCATATAAGTGTAGCCCGCCCGACCTGAAATTCAAATGCAGAAATGGACCATAAGTGATCGCTGCCACCATGAAGTTCCAATCAGCTGCACTGCTTCAGGTGTATTGGAGTCTGCTCGCGACTACTGCAACGCAGGTCCCATTCAGCGAGTATGTCTTAGCTCCAAGTTCGCGAGTCATACATCCCGTTTCGATCTATCAAACTGGCGGCGATGTCAGCAATGCTGCAGCGGTCCTATCAACCAGTGCAGCTACAACTACGAGTAATCAATCGACAACCTTTGCAGGAAAGGGGTCTTATGTTACGCTGGACTTTGGCAAAAACATCGCTGGGAGGGTCAGCTTCCAGGTGGATGCCGTCTCGGGGACAAACGACTCTATCGGCTTCACCTTTAGCGAGTCTTCCATGTACATCAGCGCGCAATACTGCGACGCCGTCACCGATGGGGTCTTTGACCTGCCGCAGTGGTTTAATGACACGACGCCCGGACACTACGAGGCTGGCCACGACATTCAGCGCGGGGCTTTCCGATACCTCACCATCGTTCACAACACGACGGGAACTATTGACGTCTCCAATTTCACCGTGTACTGGACCACGTCTCCGGAAATGGAGGACCCGTCAGCCTACACGGGCTACTTTCATAGCGACAGCGAGAAGCTGAACCGAGTCTGGTATGCAGGGGCTTATACGAACCAGATCTGTTCGGCGGACCCTACCACGGGAGTCGCATTGGGCGCACCCGTGGCCGGATGGTATTACAACACCACCATCTCGAGTAAGTGCATTCTTTGCCATCATGATATCCGACGTGGATGCAGGCTAACAAGATGCACGAAGACGGCACCAGCGTATTAATGGACGGTGGTAAAAGGGATCGTGTAGTATGGCCAGGCGATATCGTCATCTCGGGGCCGTCCATGTTCGTGTCGACTAACAGTCTTGATCCGATTCGGAATGCACTGGACTCTCTGTTTTTATACCAAGAGTCAGACGGTCGTCTCCCCGCTGCAGGGTATCCCTTGGCACAACTATTCGCCTGGAGTTTCACTTACCACTGTCACACCCTCAATGATGCGTACGACTACTTCATGTTTACCGGCGACACGTCGTACCTTGCGTCCATATGGGACCAGTATACTCTTGCCATCCATTATCTTATACCATTTGTCGACTCGTCAGGTCTGGCAAACGTAACCAGCACTTCGGATTGGGGGAGAGGTGGCATGTCGGGTCACAATATCGAGGTAAGAAATGCTACCCGAGACTGTCTTTGTGCGTGTTGACGCCTCCTGACACTTAACCAGGCCAATTCCATCTTGTGTTACACTCTGCAAAACGCCATGAAGCTCGCCACAATCATGAACGACACCAGCGAAATCAGCAACTGGGAAGCGCTCGCGTCGGGCATTTCCGCAGCAGCGAATGAACTCCTCTGGGACGACTCCGTATCCTTGTATCGCGACAACGACACCATCACAGCCGGCTCCTCAGCGCCCTCCTACCCACAAGACGGCAACGCCTGGGCGGTCATCGCGGGCATCGCCAACGGCATGCGCGCCGCCGCCGTCAGCGACGCCCTCCAGGCGCGCTGGGTGCGCCCCTACGGCGCGCCCGCCGTCGAGGCCGGCCAGACCATCTCCCCGTTCGCCACCGGCTTCGAGCTGCAGGCGCACTACCTCGCGGGCCACGCCGCCTACGCCGTCGACCTGATGGAGTTCATGTGGGCCGACTACATGCTCGACGACGCGCGCATGACCAACAGCACGTTCATCGAGGGGTTCGCGGCCGACGGCGAGCCGCTGTACCCCGTGTACGATTATGACCCGCGCGTCAGCCACGCGCACGGCTGGTCGACGGCGCCGACGTCCATGTTGACGTTTTTCGCCGGCGGTCTGACGATGACTTCGGCTGCCGGGCGGACGTGGAAAGTTGCTCCGGCACTGAGTGGTTTGGGAAGTGTGCAGACGGGCTACGAGACTCCGCTGGGCAGTTTTCTGACAAGCTGGACGAATAGTTCTTGTGGTCTCTCCGGTACTTTCACGACGCCGGGCTCGACTACTGGTGATTTGAGTATCCCACTGGCTGCGGGCTCGCAGAAACTAGTTCTCCAGGGACCGGAGGGGTCGAAGGCAGTTCAATTGGACGGCTTGTCTGTCGCAACTGTGACAGGTCTTCCTGGTGGAAATTACACCATCACAATTACGTAGGTATTTGATCTGCACAGGTTGCTGAGTGTACGTCCCGCAAAAGAAACAAATGTAAACACTATTTATTCATAAGTAAGAATTGAATGGTAATCAACTCGCTCGCGGCCCGGTGAACTTGGAGCTCAACCGCTCTGCCGCCGACTGCGACCACGTCTCGCGTCCCAGACTCGTCCATGTATCCCTGGCAGGGTTTGACTCCAAGTCTTCAGACGCCCTCTGGTTGAACTCATGACTTGTGGACTTTTTCAGACTATGGCTGTCCAACGTCTGATTGGACCGTGCGCTAGATGTTGGTAGAAGACCAGGTGAGTCCGGAGCCATTTTCCAACAGTCGCTAGCCCTCATGGAGGATATGGTCGACATGGCGTAAGCCGAGCCCTTCTTGTCATAGCCATAAATGGACAGCGGCAGTGACTCGTTTTGGATGGCGACGACCTGAGGATGACTTGGCTTGGCTTCCGCATCTTTATCCGTGCTTCCGTCGTGGCCGCTCTGCGGGAAGCCATTTTCAGACTTCTTGGTGCGTGTTTTGGTCCAACTGACACTCACTCTGGGCACGAGCCTGATGATCCAAGGACGCAGGGGAGGCAGACTGCCCAAGAATACTGCTGTAAGCAATTCAATCAATGACCATATGATAACATCGACATTGTCCCCTAATACTATTAGCTCCGTAGGTAGCGTTGGCAAGGGCTGAACATACAGGTCGAGTCAAACGTGTTTGCGAACATGACCATGTATTTCAAACGGATCATACTTGTCACTGCTGCGCTATTCCCGGTTTGTTAGCTCAATCGCATAATAGAATGAGGCGAGTACTTACAAAGATCCAATAGTAAACATAAAAGATAGGAGCACGCGTTGCCGCTGCGTCACCTGAAGCTTGCGCAGTTCCGTAATTGGCAACAAGACCAGAAAGATGTCCTCGGCTATGCTGAGGGCCGCGCCGACGTATGCGACCGCTGTGACATCCAAACACTTGCTGCCCGTGGCCGACTTGTCCCAGATCGAGTAGATGGGCCAGCACTGGAAGATCATGACCGTGACGAAAATTAGACCATGCCCGACCATGAAGGCAATAAATATCTTGAGGGTCCGGTGAATCCATCGGGCCGGAAACAGGCGTATAAACAATAAGGCGATCGAGACTTTGGCCGACAGCTGAATCAGGATGTACAGAATCTGCGCGGCGTAGAAGATTTGGAGTAGGACCGGGCCGTCGCTGGGCTTGACGTTCCAGTAGTGATTGCCAAAGCCCATCCGCGCGCTGACGTACTCCATGGCCGCGAGTGCCGCCAGCAGGACCACTCCCAGCAGCGCCGTCCAGTCGTCGAGGCACAGCTTGTTCATGACCTGCAACCTCGCCGCGCAGCGCGCCAGGACGACGGGAATGACCAGGGCCAGGGTGACGACGGAGGCAATCTGGACGTCGCGCGATCTCGACTCCTTCGGGTAGGCCGCGCATAGTGAGTTGGCGGCGCTGCTTGCGACGAGCTGTTCGCTGTAGGCGCAGGATGTCTGGATACATTCCGAGAGTCCGGAGAGCAGTGTCGTGTCCAGGCAGATGCAGTCACTCAGCGCTGCTACGTCGGTCATGGAGCATTTTGCTGCGGTTATGTCTTGAACCACACATGGAAGCTGTTGTCGGGGTTAGCATTATGAGTACTGGATGATTGAATTTGACCACTTACTGCGCATTTGGGTATAGAAGCTATAAGTTCTGATACTGTTGCCGCCTGCACTACTTGGGCACAAAACGACACCCATAGTACCGCAGCCAAAAGAAAACCATTAGTCGGTGACAACATCTTTGAAGGTCAATGAAACAAATTAGAAAAACGGGTTTAGGGAGAGATGACGATTGTAGTGATCTTCGATTTCAAGAATGAGTGACAGTGATGCGGGCCTGCGACTTGGTGAATGGCCACCAGGACAGCATTCTGGTGACATTGCTTCAACCTCGCGTAGATGGGCTACCATCAAAGGGCAGTCTCGTCTCTTGTATCAGAAGGAGAGATAAACCCCCACACACTGACACCCTCGTCGCATTTCGTACAGGTGGGTGCGATTATAGTCAAAAAGGTTATTCAGCACAACCCATGGGTCTGTGCGGTCCCCAAGCTCAGGGGTCTGTGCGGTTGTGGCAGAGGGGCCATCACATCAAGACAAGAAGACCATGCGCATTGCAGGAGAAAGTTGCCGTCCGTCATGTTGGCCATTTCTGCGACTGAAATGTCGTCCCAGAGTGGCTTCCCAGTCATCTTCGAGTTACTGAACGCTGCTGTCAACGTCAACCCGATGATGTGAGCAAGTATTCATCATTTTCGTTCCAAATGGATGCTCGATTACCACCATTGATTGTGCCATGTCAGCGCTCGTATCGTTGTACTCAAGTATGAACTACGAATGACCATTGCTACACCCTGTTCTCGCACCAAAAAGCTGATATTTGAGGCATTCCGAAATCATGCGACTTCTGGTATCGGAACAGGGGAGGCTTCAACCTGGGGCAGCTGAATCCATTATAGCTTCACGAGCCAAGCCAACTTTGAAGTCTGGCTTGTGCAGAAATGGCTTAGACTTGAGAGATCCGGCACACATGCCGGCTTGTATAAAAGTAACTAGAATCAGTATAGCGCCCTCTGCTTTGGCTTACGCGGGCAGTCATGGTGGTTTTATTTTTTTCCGCTCTCTCACGACATGCGACCAGACTCCAACTTACAGACGCGTCTGTGACGTTCTGGCAGTGCGAGCATGCATTGCCTATACAACAGCAAATTCAGCAACAAACACTACCCGAGACAGAGCGTTACTTGTCAATTTCGATGATTTTCCAGAGTGTTGGATGAATCGCTGTGTCGCAACTAAAAGAATAAGCAATACACCATGTAAGCGAGAACAGCACAAGGCATAGTGCTCAAGGCCCAGAAGGGCCTCTGTAGTGCATCACAGCGCTCTTGGCGTTCAGTAGCGCACATGTCAAAGCGTTTCACTTTCGCAAGACATCTCGAGAATGAAGCCCTCTAGGCCGGTCGGATCAGAGCTGTTCATCACCACACCAACTATCGACTTGTCAGTGGCTTGCACGTATCCCATCGCAAACTGGTGGCTTGCAGCTATCACGGTCAAGCACGGAGTAGTGCTGTATAATTGATACCGTAATGCCTGCCGGCTGCCGGGTACCTTGCTGCTAGGAACAGCGCTAAAACGATGCTGTGGCTTGCTGCTATTTCGTCAAATCCACTATAAACTCACTACTGGACAGTGGGCGTTCGGTGCTGACAAAAACGTTGCTGGTGTAATACACGACACCACCGGGTTTTACATTCCTCTTTTGAATGACTTTAGTCAGTCTGCATGCCATTTTGCGCTCCTATGAGAGCATATCCTTACCTGTCAAATGTGCAGAATTGCAACGCACGCATCGACACCTTGGAAGTGCACGGTCTTCACTTTTCAGCCATGATCGCCAACCTTATTCGCGTTTGATACACCTGTCACTGATATTCTCTCCCTGGACCCTGGCCACGCAGCGTCGATCATACTACCAATTCGCCAATCTTATATTCACAGGGGCAGTGTCCCTGCTGGCACGAATGCAGTGGTTGCACATCATGGTCTGGGAGCCCATCAATTTCATAGGACTCTTTCTATTTGCAGGACTTGCTGTTGCCGATCTATCGCATCTAGATTTTCCGATTCATTGTGCGTGACAATTGATTTAGTGATACATCAACTCGCCTTATACGCGCTGCTGCAGGACAACAGCGATGAACCTTCTTGCAAAGCGAAAATATCATTAAACAATACCTTTTTGAGGTTCGAAAGCATATGCTCTTTGCTTTGTAGTATATTGTTCTTGGATTAGAAGAATACCTTCTGTGGGATGAGAAAAAAGTCGGGTATACAGGGCTTATTCATTATTGTGGTATTGATGCAATGGCGAGTAGTAGTTCTATCAACAATAGGAGGATGCATAAAGCATTTTGTCCCTCGATCAAAAGGATTACTCTCTATTGAAGAGTCCTCGGGAACAGGCGTACGAGCACTGCTGTCTTGGACCATATGTTATAAGCCTTCTGGTCTGCCATCCAGTTTCGATCCTTGTCATGTAGTATCATGTCAAAGTTGAAAAGCATGCGAGCCAGGACCAAGCGCATCTCTACATAGGCCAAACTGTTGAGATCATCAGTATACCGGCACTAATCATCTTCAGAAGCGGATCCGGTCGACTCACGATCTGCCGATACAATTCCGCTTGCCCACATGAAACGGTTGTAGCATGTCTCGCTCGTCGCCTGCAAATCTTGGGTCTCCCAGAAAACGCTCTGGACAGAAGCTGTCAGGGTCTTTGAAGTAGGCCGGGTTTCGGTATAGAGATCGTTGCCATATGGCGACGTGGGTCTGTCCACATTATTAGTGTACATCATGTATAGGAGGGGGAAAAGGAAACATACGCCCTCAGGCAGGTAAACTCCGCCGACGATACGGCCGCCCTTTGGAACAATCCTTGGCAGGCCGATAGGAACTGGAGGGTACAAACGCATCGTCTCTTCCAAGCAAGCCAGCATGTAATCCAGACGGCTTACTTTGGCCAGTGTGATGTCGTTGTCGCTGTTAAATGCCTTTCTCAGTTCCGTGTGAAGTTGAGCCAGCTTGTCTGGATTGTCCAGGAGAAGGTAGGTGACGCCCGATAGCACTGTGGCGGTGGTTTCGGAACCGGCCACGATGAGGACCGAGGCATTCATGACGAGCTTGTCCATTTCCGTCTCCTGTAATCCTCGTTCTTATGTTAGTCGCATCTGTATATCCGCACAATGCATAGCGAAGAAGTCACTGGACGCACATTATTCTTGTCAATATCCAACATGGCCTGGACGAGATCTGTTCGGCTGACCTGCATGCGTTTTGCAAGCTTTGCCCTCGTATATTCCTGATGATTGAGTATTTTCTTGGAGATGATAGGTCTGAACAGACGGAGAAGGCTCGACTTGAATCGAGGGCAGTGGCCCGGCGAGGACATGACGGCATTGATGTAAGTGACCTGGAAAATGGGTCACACCCAGGGGTGATAGTCGGCATTCTCCAGGCATTGGTACGATTCGCCCATGACTAGATTGCTGATAAGATCAAAAGTCGTGAAATTGTACCAAGCCGAAATGTCGGTCATGAACTTGTAGTTGGGTGACTCACACTGATCCTTCAGTCGGCGGATGAGAAGGCTAATAGAGGTTTGGATCAGTGGTTCCATCTCGCGCAGCACTCGGTCGGAAAAGCCGACGCCTGCTGCCCGCCGCATCCTGGCGTGCTCTTCGTCGGGTGCGAACATGATATTTGTAGGCTGACGATCTTGGACTTTGTAGTACTCGGTCTATTTGGCGAAATCATGCTTGCCGCCCATGATGTCGCGCCAGGCTGAGGAGTGCACAAAGGCCAGCTCGTTGGGAGCGATGCGTACCACGGGTCCGTACCGCTCATGGATCAAGGACATGTCAAAGGCAAGGCGCCCCTGGATAGCTCTGATGACGTAGGATGGGCGGAAGGCGCACCATGGCAGAGGACCGTGGAAAGCGCGAAGCGGATGCAAGAAGACGTTGTACAGTGCTTCGCCAATGATCCAGAAAATGAGAGTCTAATGGCATCAGCACTCGTATTGTCTGGTATATTAAGGCTTCCTACGATGGAACCTGGCGTGACATAGTCCAGTTTGATTATGTCGACGCCCCAGGATGCCCATAGCGCGACTATAGAGTCCTGGCATAGCTGGATATCGGAGTTGGACGCTCCGGCTCAAGGACTTTTGTCCACGTTGGAATGTTATCCAAATCATTGTTTCATACCATAAAGCGTGCTTTCAAGTAGCTCGTTTCAAGATTGAGTCGGTGTGCTATGGTAGCCGGCTTTCTCAACTTATGCATACCAAACCACGGAGATACCAAGTGAATGATCTACTCTACAAGAGCGATGTCACCATGTGCTTCTTTAAGCTATGCTACCTAATGAAACCATGGCTTCATTGACTCGCTATGTCCGTCACATCGTGCCTAATTCTCTCTACGTGCCGCAATTGTAGCTCGATTAATCACCCGAGGTCTTCCTAAGGCGATAAATAGTCAAGGCTATCCACCAAGTAAGGTATCAAGCCAAAATGGGACCCAATCCTTCGGGCTCCATTCACGCGTATAGAGACCGTGTGGGAGTTCCTTCGTTGGTGGAAATTGGGCATGCGCCGGGATCGCCTATACTGAGCGAGCTTCCCCACTCTGGAAGCCCCTTCTGACGTCGGCTCGGATCGACCTCCGTAGTAAGTATCGATTTAAATCTTCTTTCGCCTCCATTTGCAGCGAGTGAGGCCCCACCGAGGTCGAGGATTGGTATAAATCGATGCAGACAATTCTATGAATCTTCGAAAACCTGTTTGAAATTGCGATTAGACGTTCGTCAACTCGAGCAAAAGAATTTCCCCCTTGTTTTGCCCGGGATGCTGTTCCTCAATCTGTTCCTCGCCGGTGCATCGGCCGCAATGATTGGCTCTAAGTCAAATACTAGCGATTTCAAAGCCGTCCATGTGCCTGGGATTGCTTCCGAAGGCAAACAGGTCGTTCCTGGGAACTATCAGTCATATTCAATTGAGTTTAACTATATGTTGGACTACGCCGGAGACAATAGGTTAGTGTGAGGATACTCGCAGTGGTTCAAACTTATAAAGGCTGATGGATATAATTATGCAGTAATCCTAATGCTTTCTCATCGCAGTTACTTCGAAACTTGGCGGATATCTCAGGCGCTTATCCTATCATCCGGGCTGGCGGGACAACTCAGAATAGAGCAACATTCGTTGCAAATCAGACAGAAGCCCTGATCGAGAAGTTCTCCTCCAGTAATGCCGATCAGCCAAGCTCTTTGAGCATTGGGCCAACTTGGATACAATCTTTCCAGCAGTTTCCTAATGGCACGCAGTATATTTATGGGTTGAACTTTGGAGATGGAGAATCTGGCTTGAACCAGACCGTTCTCGAGGCAACAAATGCTTTCAACGGTATATCCGACACACTTTACGCCTTTGAGATTGGCAATGAAGTTGATGGTACGTTCAAGTCTCCGATATGGCAAAGTCTCAAAATCTCACGAAGCCTTCAGGTTTCCCATGCGGGTCTCGCCGCCCTTGTAGTTGGACTATCATCAGTTATGTTGAGCAAATGCTTCAGTACGCCGCGGCGATAGGCAATGAATCTATCGGGCTTGAGATTGATCGCAAGGTCGAGCCGCTTTTCCAGGGTTGCGCGTTTGAAGCCCCGCGATACGTTGGCTACAACGAGACACCCTATTGGAACGTTGAAAATGCTCTCAAGTATGGTATATCCAGCACGGGCAGGACCAAAACCGTTGCTGACCACGATGTAAGACACAAGCCTCTTCAACTGCCCTAGTCAACAGGAGATATGCTTATATCATCTAGTATATGGGGTCTGCCTGCTCAGACACCACCCAAGTTGCAACAATTGCTTTCAACTTGCTGAACCACACCCATACAACATCAATTGCATACTGGCATGAATATCTGGGAAATAAGACCGCAGAATACCACATACCGTATGTTTTAGGCGAGACAAACTCGGTATCCTGTCAGGGGCTAGCTGGAGTCTCCGATGTCTTCGCTGCGGCTTTGTGGTCCATCGATTATATCCTCTACATGGCAAGCCTGAAGGTTACCAGAGTTTACTTCCATCAAGGAACACCATATCGATACAGTGCCTGGCAACCTGTGGCCACTAATACCAGCGAAGCTCACGTAAAGCCGTTGTACTACGGTAATCTCTTCACATCCCGTGCCTTCGCGGGCGGCTATAAGCAAGTAATGGTTCTTGCCAATGAGACGTCGTTCACAGCTTACGGTATCTACGATGCTACTCGTAACGGCGCGTTGGAGTCCGTTGTGCTATTGAATCTCGAGGTTTTCAACTCAACACAGTCGGCGGCGGATAGGGGTGTTACCCAGGTCCACCTCTCTGGCAACTACCCTAATGCAAAGGTCCAGAGGTTGACCAGTCCCGGTGTCGAGATCGCAGACAACATCACGTTTGCGGGTCAGAGTGTTAGTGATGAGAATGGGACTATTCTGGGGACGCGGGTTACAGAGTCTGTGCGAAACAACACTGTCACTGTGGCGGCTGGGGAGGCTGTGCTAGTGACATTCTGATGGTGTAAATTGGAGAGCCGAACAATTTGAAATATGGATGTAGCGCTACTATATCGATAGAATGATGTCCCCGGTGGGGTTCAGTATGTTAATTCAATGCATGACCACAACTCCTAGAAAAGCAGCTTTTCGCTATAGAGCCTTGGTGCGTTGTCCCGCGGCTTTATTTATTCCATGTCCTTTATTCACACAGACGGCATGGGAAATCATGGGGCTCCTGGCACATCTCCCGCCCACGGACAGATCTGTAATCAGAGGTGTTGGATATCTCGTGGGCACGCGGACAGCAAGTCCAGTCAGCGAGGAGATTGGCGTGGGTATTGGTGCTGGACCCGGAGCTACCTGGACGCAAAAGTAATATGTCAGTGTGGGCTTTCCCAACATACTATGGCTGGACTATGCCAATTCTCGCCACGGATATCCGATGATCGCGCATGGACGATGGCTGCATGAGATGAAGACAACGAGAGGAAGAGTCTTGCACACGACGTGACTTCATATTTCATACGCCGACTATTTTATTTAATTGCTTTTACCGTCATTTCAGCGAACTTGATTATGCACCTACAATGCCTGCTTGCGTTCTCGCTGGTAGGCGGCGACGTAGCTGGATACGGCAGTTGCTCGGGTAGAACGATCATAGCTTACACTTATCTAAGAGACATCTAAATAAAATTCTTTGTTTCAGTGGAGGCAGGTACTTTCGACAGAAGGGGAAAAAAAAGAGGAAAACAGAGTCGAGTGTATCCCTCAGATCCCACAAACCACCGGCGCACTTCAGGCTGGACAAGTCCCGGTGTCGTAACACCAGCATTCAACGCATAAGTCGGTACCGACATGGTTCCCAGCCCCCTAAGAGGTATCGCACAAATCAGGTTTTGGTGGGAATTGAACCCATGACTCTCGTAGAATTATTAGTCCTACAGACAACTCGACTAAGCAGCCTGAAACTGCGTTGAAAAACAAGGCCATTAATTCCATTTAAGAGACCGCAGTGCGTTGCCTAGTCATTATGGCCGACAGTCATTTAATCAGGTGGGGGACAGGAGCTTACCCCGGTACCTACCTAGATCGGCTGTAGGACTTGACACTCCATGAGATTGTCCTTTGGACTTTGTCGATACCATGTTTACATTCGATTGGTAAAATATTTTTCTTGCCCTCGCCGGTTATTCTCTGGTGGCAAGTCGATCCGTCGACTTCGTTGTTACGACTTCGTAGTTATTCCAAACATTGGATGATTGATGCGCAGGTTTGCGTTTCGTGTGTTGGCGTCGAATTTCATGTGTTGGACACCAACAGCTGTCGTGTGGATAGCTCAGTCCTCAGGAAAGAAAAGACAAGTCGAGAGACATCGGTACTGTTCCCAGCAGGATTCGAGCAAGCTGATAATGTCGTGCTTTGGTAAATGTAGCATGATGGCAGAGACGTAGTGATACTGCACTGAGCGAGCCGTAATCAAGAGAGGCCTCAATGACTGGACTGTTCTCTGTTTGCCTTGAGTTGCTCTCGGGTTACGACAACAGTATCCGCGAGAGAAGATGGAGGGCACCAGGTTCTGGGGTAGAGAATTGCCTCTCGACCAATATCACATGAAGTTGGCTGTAATGATCGATCCTCGGTGTCGTCGCCACTGCCTTGGCCAGAGCAGAGGTGTACCCCGCATGCGGCACCACTCTGATCAACCATCACATAAGAGGCTATCGAGTCGACTCCACCTTTCGATCATGTTTCCTGCTCGAGGAAGTCTCTGGATGTGGAAGGTCTCGTATCCTAGTGGTCCATCGCCATGGTCGGGCGGAATGGGCCCATGGCTAGCGCACACGGGTTGTTCCAATCACTCTCAACAGACAGACCAATGCTTTGGATGGTCTTACTAATGCTGTTGAACATCTCATCAGCCCGATGAAACCGGACGGTGAGGCATCAGAAAGCGGAAACCTGCAATTACACCATTGGAATGTGGAAATGACTGGTTTGCTATAATGGGTCCTTCGAGATGAGCGGCTCCGACTTTCTGAGACATAATATCGTTAGAAGAAAGCCATGCCAAAGATTTCCCTCCGCTTATATCTCGTATAGCTCGTGTTTGCTTGTCGCCCGTCGTCGTTCTTTACGGTCTGATATGGTCTCGATCCCAGTCGTCGAGCCTGCACGTTTCAGCCCCCTCCTTATAACCGCCGGAGAAGCCGGACATCACCAACATGGCGTCGATTGGGCGACAGATCGGCAAGTCCTTCAGCTGAGTCTTGACTATATCTGGTATCGTCTTCCGTCGGCACTGGACATCTCGATAAAGCGTGCATGATATGCATCTGCGGCGTAGCGCGAGTCCAAAAGTTCCGATTTAGCAGCGGAGTTCGCCACACAAGGTGGTCTTTGACGGGGCTTTCCTCGGGTGTGAGGGCCGAGACATTTTGGATGCTTTGACAGCTGAGAGGCGAGACTGCATCCCGTTGTCCGGCAACCATAAACCATACGCGTTCTCATCACTCCGAGAGAAGTCCGTCGCTCTGGTATGTGGCTTCTGCAAGGACTCTTGTGACATAGTCGCATGTCTCGTCGTCGACTTCGGATGCCGAGACTATCGGGTACGACTGGAATGGCGACGTTATGGTACTTTTGATCCAGTTGTTGCTCGAGATATCCATTCAAGCAAATCTTGGGGTCGCGACGGTCCAAAGCCATGTTATAGCTGTGATGAGACACAAAGTGCATTAAGAGGATTTTATTAAAGTGGTATTTGCGCCATCCCTTGCATAGTCACTCAATAAATTGATGCAAGTGAACCAACTTGGTTAATATTCAGCTGTCCAAGGCAGGGAAGTTGTTGCGGCATGCCGATACCGACAGCCTGATCTGAATTACTCGGGCGCCATTGGATTGACCCTGCACATCGCCGCGCATAGACAGCGCGGTTCCCAAAGATCCCCAAGAAGATCCCGTTATTGTCGTTGTCAAGACCAACACTATACGTGCATCTCAAGTTACACAATCTGAACATGATTCCTTGTGACAGCAGCAACTTTCTTTTTCGACGTTGTCAACTCAGGACTTTGATTGAAATGCGACCTGTCCAACTTGGGTCGCATCGATTCAATGCTTCAACCAAAGTGATGCCTGCCAGATGGGGTCCTCTAGAGATCTGTAAATACCGCTAAAATAGTGTAGCAGGCATTACGCCGATCCACTATTGACTCACTCATTCGAGGCCCTTTTGTCTAGCAAACGGGTCTCGAGTCTTGACGATGCCGCGATGCTCTCTGCAACGTAGCATAGAGATGACTCGGCATTCGACGTATACTCTGAAAAATCGAGATTATTTGCTTTATCCCGAAAAGAGAGTAATATCTGTGATGTAACACCAAAATAGCGGGCCGATCGTGAGCGTGTAACGCCCGTAAGCCAGCCTAGGTAGATCAGCCCTACAGCGGGGCGGAGTTGAGACCGGCTCCAAGCTCCGGCCCGCTGCCCGAGCTACATACAGGTAACGGCAGCAGCATGTGGGAAGTAATACAGAGTTTCGCCGTTCGCTTGGACTGCCACCACGTAACCAGAGAAGCTCGGCGCCGACTCACCACTAACAACGGGATATACTGGATCCTCTACTTAGTCCAAATACCAGTGGCAGTGTCATCTGGCTCGGAAATTCCCATTTGCACCCGCAAAATTGAAATAGTATACTTTCAGCAGTCAATACACTGCATTCATCGCACACCCCGCTAGCTTGGACGAGTCACATCACATACAGACCACACGACCATCAACAATTTCCACAGCTAGCCGAAACAAACCGTAAGCGTTGAATTACAAATTCTTGAGTCTTGTTACTCAGCCTTGCGCGCAGTAATCCTAGGTGATCTGCTCGTCCAGTCACGATCGATTCCAGGCAGCGAGAGAATGGGACGCTGACTGCATGAACGTCGGGGGAACCGAACGAGTAGTATCCAGAACCATACTCTCGCACCAACGACAAATGGCACATTACACTTATCACTTTAGGCCGCGCGTTTTCAGAATATACATCCGAGCCGTTGGTTCCTTTTTTTCCCTCTATGAAACATACAATTAGGCTCGAGTAATACCCGACAATGGCTTCTTATAATGTCTCGGATCAATGCAATGATATCTCCTACTTGGGTAAGTCCGATCGTCCATGTCGCACCAAGGAAAGCTACGCGAACCCGACAAGATCGACGGTCCCGCTTTCTCACCACAAGCGAATCAATCCCGTCTGACTATACCCGCACCCCTGTGCAAGATCTTTTTTTCTCTTTCATTCCTGGATTCGAGCCAATAGCAGCCTGCGCTCAGCGGGAACTGTACAAATAGATCTCACATAAGGCGCGTGATACCTAAGAAACTATACACCCCCTGGCCGCCAGGCAAACGGCAGGGGATCCACGTGCTAGTCCATCCGTCTGTTCCCAAGCGCATGTGCAGTGCAGCGCATGCGATGCCAGACCCAAGCCATGTGCCGCCATGCGGTGATAACCTATCTGAGGTCATACAATCGATACGGCCCCAAGCGTATACCAGAAATACAAGGCCGGGGACCATGCCCATTCGCGGACCGATTCGGCGGTGTGCATGACGAGAGGCTGAGCCGCGAGAGACTGGGAAGAAGGCTTCCGCAAGTATAGCTTTGGATCAGAGTCAGCTGGCAAGTCTGGTTCCGTGGCTTACGATCAGACATTTCGTCATTCTGAGCCGTGGTATCTGGTAGCTTGAGGCTCTTTTGTTTCCTATTTCGAGATAACCATGGTCTAACAGAGTGGGTATCTGAAATCACACCGAACATTAGCAAGTGGCGTCGACGGGCGGCAGAGGGCTATGTTCCTATCCTGTCACATCATCTTGTAGCCAGGCTACGGCAATCGGGTAACGTCGCAGTGTAGGCAACAAGCCCAGAATAGAAGAATCGATAGGATGTAGTACTGTCATAGAGGTATCGTGCGAGGTAGATAAAGCCTGGGATTTCCGGGAACTGTGTTGTTTCTTTCTTTCGTTGTTCTATATGATCTATACACAATATATTGAGCACATCCAAGGAACTGATTTTATAAACATCTATATCATTATGGCGGACTATGTGAAACGATTCCAAACCTCCCGCCGTCAATCCTTTCAAACCATATCCTCTACAATCTCAAAACCAAAATGGCTGAGCGCCGTGCCATACCACTTCCGCACCATGTACCTGACATGCTCGAATAACATCTGCGACATCGTGCTCCCATCGCTCCTCTTCGGCACAATCAACTCCCTCATAGCACCCCGTCTCTCCATGGGCCCCGCGCTCTCGTGGTCCCAGATCCTGGCCGCCCTCCCGTCGATGTTCCTCTGGTCCTGGACGAACCTGTTCATGTTCTGCCTGCACAACCAGCGGCAGCCCGACAACATCGCCGAGGACGCCGCCAACAAGCCGTGGCGGCCGATCCCCTCGGGCCGCATCACCGCCGACCAGGCCCACCGGCTGCTGTACGTGCTGCACCCGCTGTGCCTGGCCCTGGGCTTGTGGGCCGGCGGCTTCGTACCATACGTCGTGCTGACGCTGTTCGGGCTGTGGTACAATGAGTTCGGCGGCGCCGACACGGGCGTGCTCAAGAACGTCATCAACGGCGTCGGCCTCGGCTGCTCCTTCGCCGGGCCCCTCGAGGTAGCCACCGGCCGCTCCGTCTTCGCGGGCCATGCCGAGGGCGCCGTCTGGGTCGCCATCCTCATGGCCACGTTCGGCACGTCGTCGCACCTGCAGGACTTTCGCGACATGGAGGGCGACCGGCTGGCCGGCCGCAAGACGATCCCGCTGGTGATTGGGGATCTCCCGGCCAGATTGTCCGTCGTCGTGGGCCTCGTGTTCTGGACAGAGGTGGCCTGCCGGTTCTGGGCCTTGTCGTGGGCCGCGAGGTCGTTGTCCATGACTGCCGAGTTTGTGTTGCTGGCCAACCTCTTCATGGATCGGTCGCAGCCGGGCGACTCCCGCTCTTGGAGGCTATGGTCTGTGTGGGTCGCGACGCTGATGGCGATGCCTCTCATGTCGAGTTGAAGCGGTTTTTTTTTTTTTTTTTTAGTCCGGGTTCTACATTCTTCGCCCGGTATCACGGAGTATTACGCGTCTCGGTGTTTCTATCGAGTCCGGAGCTGCCCGCGTGACTGCAGGATGGTTCACAACCACGACAACGCAGTCACACGGCTACACACCATTGGTTATTTTATGAAGTCGAGCTCTCACTTACCACGGTACATTACGAATTCAAGACATTTTGTACTTGAGAGTATCACGTAGTCCAAGTCATGGCCATTTGGTCATTTCCACAACATGATGGCTGAGAAAGGCAAGGACTTGCTAGGGTAGCTTTGTTGTAGTAGTACTGTTGGGCCATGCGTCGCAAATTTCAGATTGATCTCAGTACAATCTCTTTCTGTGCTTAAATACTATACATGCACGATGGTTATGATTTGGGAAAAGATTTAGTATATTTTGGATTATTCGTGGCTGAATAAAAGTCCTTTACCATAAAACACATGTGGGACACTCACTGCTCAGAGTAAACTATACTATCACCGTACATATCAGCTCTCTTTGATTGGCCCAGATTCGTATTTTCTTTTCTCTCCGTTTCATAACCCGTAATATACCGGGTCTTTGCAACAGTCAAGCTTATTGGATAGCCTCAATCGTTTGTGTCACCAGTGAGGTCTCATATAGTTGTCAGGAATCATATTTTGCCACGGCTGGCCGATCGAAGTATAATTAAACTGGGATGCAAATCACAAATAAGAAGGCAAAATTAAGATGCTTGTGATACTTGCAGCAATGGTGGGAAAGATGACATTTGTGCAAACATTTGGGCATAGTGAAGTAATTGAGCAAAAGCAATGAGATCTCTAGTCTAATAAACCAAGGCCTTAGACTTCCAAATCACTCTGTATTCTCGCACTCCACACAATTTATCCCATGATCACCATCGCGCAGAGGACGGGAAACAACACCGAGAAAGCCCCAACAGCGCGGCCCTGCACCGACGTCCCCGCACTCTCCTCCAAGACAGCCTCGCTCGTAAACGCGACCCCATCGCCATCCGTATCCTTGGTAGGCAGCTTGGTAGCATTAACACGCATACAATACAGCCCCGGGCCCATCGCATACGAGCCGCCCTCCCCGCCCACACCGGAGTCCATCTGCAGCATGGGATTGACCAACATGATCTGCAACCTATTGGCGGCGGAATAGTACTCGGTGACATCGCTACCGTTCTGCGCGCCGCTAAAGTGCCCGTAGAACCCCTCGCCGCTCTCCCGGGCGCGGCGGGGCGTGGTGCCGTTAGAAGTCGTGTTGGCGCTGGTATAAAAGCCCATGCCCCACGTATTCTCGCTGCCGGCCAACCGCCCGTTGGCCCGGGCGTTGTAGCCCAGCGTGCCGGCGCACTCGTCGAGCGTCGCCCACGAGGTCGTCGGGTTGCTGCAGAGGGTCCCGTTCTCGGTCGCCACGGGCGTGCCCGCGGCGGCCAGGATGGCGTCGACGCACGACTGGCCCAGGGCGAGCGCGCAGTCCGCGCTGTTGTCGGACTCGCCGCCGTCGTCGTAGGTCAGCGTGTTGGTCACGTTGGCCGGCATGTCGGTGGCGTCCGAGGCGGTGATGCACAGGCCCGACCAGGCGTTGGCCAGAGAGGCCGGGACGGGATCGGACCAGGTGAAGTCGTACGACGTCGAGACGAAGTGCGGGTCGACGGCTTTGTAGGCGTCTCTCACGTCTGGTGCCGCGAAGTCGCTGATGTTGACCCCTGGAGACGTTTACGCGGTCAGCGCCTGTTGGCCGCGAGGACAAAAGGTCTAGGGAGAATACTCACGCCAGGTCCATTCGATATCTGTGATGTTTGGTTCCGATTGGATCCCGCGAACGGCTGCAAAGGGTTTGATGTTTATCTCCCTTGTGGCATTGGGGTTTTGCTGAGCAATTGTGGCGCGTTCTATTGTGCTGTTGTCGTAAGAAATGGCAGGGATGGACGCTCCAGGGGAGACGAGGCCATCGAGTGACGCTTTGGCATTTACAGCGACACCGAGGGCTGACCAGGGCAGCAGCCACGTTCTCGAGTTATTCGGAGCCATTGCTGTTGTGGTGAGAGGGCGGAACTTGAGACTATCGTCAAAGAGTATGAATTTGTATACGATGGTGGTATACTATGGTGGTTTCAATATATGCTATGAGCAAAGAAGAAAGCGTCAGGGTTCAAGATCAAAACGACGGCCATCAAATGTTCATGCTCAAAATAAATACACTTCGTCTTTACTGTAGACCACCCAATGACGTGGATCAAGAATTACATAAAGGATTGGAACATGATATGTTGTATCGCGGCTGAGTTGCGCCGATCTGGGTATGGGAATACTAGGAGCCAATCAGCCTGGCATCTGAATAGCTTCGCCGCATTAAAAATGACAATATTCAGAGGCACAAGACTTGGCGCATGTTAGAAGAAACTGCCAAGCGGTCAGATTTCGTCACGCATCATATCATTCGTGCCACGCCGAGTTTTAATTGGGGAGGGCGATGATGACCACTCGACTCGACTCCAGGCACCATAATATTTGCGGCGCAGAGGCTACCAGGCCCCATCAAAAGCGTTGAACATAACGCATATTGCCAACATCAACGCCAACATGTAGGGTTCTGGCTTGGTAAAATCGGCATCCCGGCAGTCAGGACGGGCAGATTTCAATTGCCGAAACTCTATTCAGGCGTTATAGAAACATCGCGAGGATATACTGGCCCCCAAACCATCCTTTCTAGCTAAAAAGCGTTGTGGTCTTTTTCGAGATACGGCACATGGCTTGATGATTGACGTTGACAGAAATGTCTGGGCTTGAGCCACCACGAAGTCGCATTGACTGGATTCGATCGCGAGAGTTTTCTTGCCTGGAGCCGCAATCCTGTATGCTTGACCGCCGGTGTGTTCTTGGACGGCGGCCGCCTCGTTGCACGTACGGACAGCGATGTGTACAAATAAATCATTTTATACAGCTAGAAGACAAATTCAGTTCAACATCGACTATTGCATCCAAGCGCAACGTCAGGTATCTGTTACAGAGATCTCGGACGCGCAAGTACGTACTCCGTACTAGGAAACGAAACACCATGCTAAAACGGTGGGTCTCAGACGGCTTTTAAGCTTGTTTGAAGCTTTTAAGGTTGTTTGAGACATCATCCCAACGTCCGGGAGATCGTCCCTTTAAACCCCACGTGGTGTTTTATGCGCCCGACGAATCATAGGGGTCAATTGATTCGAACGTCCGAGACATTTGGGGAAAGCTTTTATCACTTAGAATTCAACTATAGGATGGAAGCTTGGATAAAAGGTATCGATCAACATTGTGGTATCTAAATGACTTTCTAGAGTCTAAGAAGAAGTCTTCTTTTGAATGAATATGTACATTGCAAATGACAAATTTTTGAACGTGGACGTCGTGAATTGAAATGCTCTAGTGGCAGCTTATAGCAAGCTCACGAGCAAGTAGATGGCGGCACTTGAGAGCAGCGCCGAGACCGGTGCACCAATCTTGGAGTTGCCAGAAGTCACGGCTGCGGAGCTGGTAGCAGCAGAGTTGCTGCTGGTCGCGCTGGCACTGCTTTGCGTACTGGACTTGGTTGCGACGGCGAAAGTGCTCGACGCCTTGACGCTCGACTGCGCGGCGCTTGAGGAGATGGCCACAGAGCTGGATGCAGCAATGCTAGAAGCGGCAGTGTTAGAAGCGGCATAGGACTGCATTGAAGAGACGAGAGTAGTGGCAGGGAAGCTGGCCGCAGCACTGCTAGAAGCAGCAGAGGACTGGACTGAAGAGACAACAGTAGTGGCAGAGGAGCTGGCGGTCGACTCGGACGAAGTCTGGGCAACAGTGGACGCCTGGGCCGTAGAGCTAATGCTCGTGCTCGTGCTCGTGCTATAAACGGGAACGTACGATGAGGTTTGAGCAACAGTGGACGTCTCAGCGCTGGAGCTGATGCTGGCGCTGGAGCTGGTGCTGGTGCTGGTGCTGGAACTGGAGCTGGTGGTATAGATGGGGACGTACGTTGAGGTCGTGGCAGCAGCAGCTGTCGTCGTTGTGGGAGCCGGGGCAGTGGGGTATTCTTCAACCGAGGTCGAGCTGCTGGTCAACTCCTGGAAGACAGCGGCGTCGACCGAAGTTGTGGGAGTGCTTGCAATCTGCACAGCAGATGTCGTCACCTCGGCCTCCGTGGTGTCAGCGCCGGCCTCGGCATAGCTATAGCCACTTGCGGCAACTCCACTGCCGGCCACGACTGCCTTGCCAGACTCATACTCGATGTTGGTGACTGCGGCGCCAGACAGGGTGGTGGTGAGGCCCAGGGTGTGGGGGCAGCTGGGCTGGTTGCTGACCGACAGATCCAGGGTACATGTCTCGTCAAAGCCCAGAGTACAGACGGAGTCGCAAATGTTGTAGAGAACGTGGTTCTGGGCCACCCAACTGTCGGGCTCTGCCAGGCAGCTGCTCAGGAAGTTCATGGAGTTGGAAGCAGAGAGAGGCAGCTTGGAGCCATCAGTCTTGATGAGGTCGGCACACTCGGAGGCGTCGACCTCCTCGTATTCCATGTCGACGCCTCCACCGGTAATGGCATCGACGGTGGCAGACTTGCCGGTCTGGAGGTAGGCCCAAGCGTCGTAGCTGATATCATATGCGCCGCCAGACTGGTCCACTCGCAAAAGGTTGACGGAGCGGTCTCCGTAGGTGAGCTTGACACAGAGGTTGTTGCAGTCGACGGAGCCGGGCCAGTAGGCGACACGGTTGGTGTCAATCTTGCAACCCAGAACACCGATGGACGACGAGTAAGAGTCGTGGGGAGTGGTTGAGACGCTTGTGGCCGCGGTGCCTGCCGCGAGGGCCAAGAGAGTGGCGTAGCTGGAGCCGTACATTTTGATCTTGGGCGAGAGAAGCTGAAGTTGCTGTTGTCTTGCAATGGTGAGGGCACTGTTGTATCCGTGCTGGGTATATGATTTGACCGATCTAGGTGGTTTCCGAGAGTCGAGCCTACACTTTTCAAGGAGGGTGTGAATCTGCTGTAGTCGCCCGCTGGGCAGGACTGTAAACTGATTCTGTCAAGGAATGACTTGTTGGTTGGTTTGGATTGCTCGCTGGGAGCAAAGAGAATGGACTGCCACAAAGGGTGCGGCGGAGTGATCGTGTAGGTCTCGCGGAGGCTAGAGAAGGACTGGAAGTGAAAGGAACGACTGGCGACGAGGGCGGCGCGGTGAGGGAGTTAAGTAAACAAGCAGAATGGGAAAAGTCAGCAAGCACGAGAAAAAGAGGATGAAGCGCCGGCTCTCAGCGCCATTGCGCCTTTCTTGGCCTCAGCCCGGGGGTCGCAGTCAGTCGCAAAAGGGCAAGACCAGAGGGAGGAGAGGCTAGGGGAAGAGCCTAGGAACGTCCCGACTCGACTGACCCCCGTCTCGCCCGTCTGGTACCTTGCAGTCAGCAGCAATTGCCAATCATAGCGCTGTTGGAAAGAGCCCAAGGCCCCAAGAAAAGACTAGAGGCCCCCCGGTTTGCCCGGGCGCAGGAACGACTCATGGATCCTGTCGTGTTAGTGCCGGGTCTCCACGTGTCTGTGATTGGACGGCCGCCGAAATGAGCACAGTTGGGAACGCAGGAACCCGCACGACATTACAGGTACCGTAATGCTGGCTGTAGCGCACCCTGCGCTAGGCAAGACCTGGAGGTAAGGTACTACGCTATTACAGTACGCTATTACAGGACACCACGACGCTGTCACGTGTGGCATGACGGTGTGACGGGCTGGTGCAGCGCAGGACGGACGGCACAAGCGGGATGTAGCCCACGCTAAAAGCCTTATGCAAGCTCTAATGCAGGGCGAAGCCAATCAAGGGAGACAAAAAGAAGAAGAAAACTCCAAGTCTGGAAAATTTGGAAAATAACGCACAAAGTTTGCACCTTAGCTGAAAAGAGTTTTGTCTCGTACATAGTTCTGGCCAGCGAAAAAGAACATGTTACATACCCAGAACTAGTCATACGGTAGTAATACTGATGATGCAGGTGAACATGACTGGTTGACCGGATCCTCTGGGCTCTCTCCAGGATTCCGAGCCGCCTCCTTTGGCCCCAAGGACAAGTTCTGCATAACTTCCAACTTCCAGACTCTAGTCCCCCCGTTCCATTCATTAGGGTAGGGCGATCGGTGCCTGAAAGGCTGATGGTACGGAAGAAAGTCGTAGATTAGGTGCTGGAGCTAAGTAGCTGGAGCCACGGCAACTGCGCATTGTTGGCACTGCCAGCGCGCTGCAAGTGGGTAACGGACAAAGCTGGAACACGATCCCAGCGGCCTGATCCATTTTTAGTGTAGCGTTTGTGGATTTCCGTTCTGTTTTCCCCGCACGGTCGCAAACTTTGTGTTGGCATGCTTTTACAACCTGGTTCCTTGCATTCATTACTGTTACTGTTTGCAAGTCGGTACGAATGCTGCGTGCGGAATTCCGTACACGCAGTGCCACGCACAAAAACAGAACACATGGCAAACTATTATACGACTTGGGCAATTGCACGCGAGGGCTTTGTGCTTCCATAACTATTGGTCGACTATTGGACCGTATAATCTTGCCGCCGACTGATGTCATTCGAGACATGCGTATGGCCACACCTGCGGCCGTCTGTTTCGGTGTTGCTTATTCTGTCGGTGGTCCTTTGGGCTCGGGGGTTTGCCCTCGTGGGTAGCACACAAGTCTGCAGAATACTGTTCATGTTCATGTTGGTTTCACTCACACGCGCGCTTGTCGGCTGGTCTGGGTCGATCGCTACTATAATCGAGGTAGTTGTCGATTTCTTCTTTGGGGAAGGCAAAGGGCGAGTTAGTGGCGTGTCGCAAAAGTTCCAGTCGTCTCGATAACCATATGGCTTCGCAATTGGCCATAATGGGGCTGTCGGCCCTCGTGTAGCTGGCAGTTACACCGCCAGAAAGGTTGACATTCCTATTACTCATCATGTTTCGTTTAAAACATACGGAAGCGTTGATGGTTTGACCGCCCAAGACATTTACTCTGGATGGCGAATTATTCCTTCTAAATACTAACAGCAAGAGAAAGATTAGAATATGTGATTTGCAACTCTTTTATACTGCGTGGACTTGTGGTATCTGCCACCGTATTGACGAGGCTTTGATCAACCACCGGATTGCTCGCCTGTTAATAGTTCAGGTACGACGGATCGTTGTCAATTACCAGCCGTCAGCTGCCAGGCCTAATTGCTATCCCAGCTCTGGGTGAACGGCCAGTTCCTACGTGTCATTGCCACGAGCTTACAGGAGTCTATCGCGGGACTTGAGATGTAAGCCCGGATGGCACTAACGAGACCGGATCGTGTCCAGTCTTCGCATTGGGTTCATATCTACGACTTCATGGACGAGACTGCTTTCGAAGCGGGCAGTTAATTCTTCAATTCGTGTCAGATCAATGTCATTGGAATACTTATTCACATCAAGTGGTGATCTTCGTGGTCTTTTGATGCGGACCCACTTCTGTTATTGCTGTAGATCAGTATGGCTGCGCTTCTGGCCGTTTCGGCAAATCATTCAATCCCATGTTGTCGCCGTTCTTATCCAGTCTTATTTAGAAATGGGCTTAAAATGGATGCCATTAATGGCAGTCTCGTCCAAATTAAAGGCAAGCACCTATCAACAAATAGGTCCCTTAGACAGAGCACAAACGCAAGTTCTTTGTGCATATTTTGACCATTTTTGGACACCACGAATCACCGTGTAGCCAAGGAGCATGTTCAGAAATGAATCTCTTGGGCAGTCAATTGCTATCAAGATCCTGGACACATGTATTATGAAGTCAAAACTACCAATATTCCTCAATCCCCCAAGTTTTATCCAGTCTGTCCAATTTCCTCCGTGTTGTGTTCAGCACCTCAGCTGCTTCGCCAGGCTTGAACATAGTGAAGTTGACATCCTCGTTGTCTCTGGCCTCCTGCAAGATCTCCTCCCCATCGGCGGTCTGCTCTTGGACCTCGTGAGCGATGGTCTGCTGCTGAGTGAAGGGACGGTCGGCGCACCCACTCGTAAAACCAAGCAAGGCGCAAATCTACAAACACACGCAATTGGACGCTCATCCGACGACCTCGTCCGTCCGCTGACTGTTTCCATCTTTCCATTCTGCAAGGTCGCTGACTGCTTAGTTGAGAGTGCGCGCGATCAAGAATTTGCCGATGCAGTTCTTGTCATAATCATAAAAGGTGACCATAACATTGCCATCGTCATCATGGTATCCCTGGGTCTGCTCGGGGTCCCAGGTGTGAAAGACCTTGCAGTCAAAGTAGGCATCTCCGACGGCGAGAGGTCCAAGGCTGGTTGCGTGAGGTTCGCGGTACTCCGCGCGGAGGGCGCTCTCCTGCTCAGGGGACAAGTCCAGGAGCATGGCGTTGAAGCTGCGAAGGGGGCCCTCGGGCTTGCCAGCACAGTGCTCGACGATACGCTCCATGGCCTTCATGTGCTCGTAGTGGCCCTTGGCGTGGATGAGAACGTCGCCGACGAACTTGGCGAAGTGATGGGGGATGATGACGCGCTGCTCGGGGTGCTTGCCCGTGGCGAGGATACGGAAGCCGCCGGTGATGCGCTCAGTCGGCTTACACACTGGGAGATGGGAATGTTAGTCCGGGAACAGCAATGCAGACGCGACGTGGGGGGATGATGGGGGAAAGGCTTACTGTAGTGATCTCCGATGCCATTGTAGTTCCATCTGTTCTTCTTGTCGCCGTACGGGAAAGTAGAAGTGTCAAAGGTCTGAGAAGGCAGCCTAGCTTTAGAAGGAGGAAATCCAGGTCAGTCGTTGCTCCGCTCAACAAACGCGCCAGACGCGACTGGCTGTAGGTCCAGCTTGATGCAAGTTGTAACTCGAGGTCAATAACGGGATGACTGTCTAAATGGGGTGGACAGATGCTAGGCAATTATCACGTTCATCTAGACCGTGCAGCTATGTGAAAGGCTCAAACGGAGATTTTCAACGCATTTATTATGCGCATTATCATTTATTTTAGGACATCAAGTATCACGATGCAGCAGAGGCAGGACAAAATGATCGGGAAGCTCGCGAAGGCAGTCAATTTAGGCCTGATCTAGTGGCATGTGCAATGAGTAAAGTGACGCCAAGTCTTCCTCTGCACGAACCCTCTGCGCGAAACCTCTGGCGCAAAAGCGTGGTATTGAATCGACTAATCGATCTGATGGGAACCGATGGCCTGGCCCATATAGTCGAAGAACATGACTATGATATTGCCATGAGAATCGCTTTTGACCTTGGTCCTCATATGGCTGAAAGATGAAAAGACCTTGAAAACGAAGAAGCCATCACCGAGGATAAAGGGTCCGATCGAAGCGTCCTCTGGGATATCTTGAATCATGCGTATGTCCTCCAAGGTGTCGCCGCCCAAGTTAAGAAGACATGCGTTGTACAGGCCGTACTGGTCGGGCTTGCCGACACAGTACTCGATGGCATTTTGAAGCCGCTGCTTGCGCTGTTCTCGATCACCAGTGGTATGCTTGTGGACCGAGACGATGTGGGCGGCGAATTCCGATGGAAGGATGACATTCTGGTTCATGTGCTCGCTGGAGTGCAGGATGCGGAAGCCACAGTGGATAGGTTTGGTCTTGCCGTTCTCTGAAGACGCCCACATCAGCACGGGAACAATGCAAACGGGACAAAGTGCAAAGGCGGGAGGGACCAAACTTACTGTGGTAGTCCTTCAGGAAGCCATAATAAAGCTCATTCTTGTCCTTGGCATACGTGACGTTCCACTTCTGCATCATCTTGAAGTCCTTAATGCCGCTGGTATCCTTCTTGACAGTGGCAAGGTGGCAAGGTAAGGGTGTAAAAGAGAAAGAATAGCGGATTACGCTGATAGATTGTTGATGATAAAAGGATGCGCGTGCTATTATGTGTGCACAAGTATCCGTGTGTGTAGGTTGGTACCACGAGCTCCAAGCTTGATGGTGTTGTGCAGTCGGAAAGAACTAACGCAGGCAGGCTTTAGGGATCGAATCTAGCTTCAAATGGAGGCAATCGAGGTACCTACCTAGGAAGCAAGTTGTTGCTCCGCGCAAAAGTCCCACCAGACTACCTGGCTGCGGGCCAAGGTTGGTGCAAGCTGTCTTGGGCAGCTGTTTGTACCTTGGATTCAAAAAACGTGATGACGACCTTACTGGATAGAATTGAAGCTGTCCGGGATTCGCCATTGTCTGGAAAGAACACTGGACCAAAAGTTTCAAATAGAAAATGTTCAGATGTCATTACGTTTGCATGACCATTTGTTTTGAGGCTTAAAGAACCAAACATTGCAACGGGGTCAAGACGATGTGGTCAGAAAATGCACAAATGCCATCAATTTATGCCGATTTACCAACGAGTGTCAATAAATCACTCTAAAAGCCTTGAAGACCATTCCACCCTCGATGCCAAAAAAGCGCGATAATGATTCAATTTATCCAAATCCATTCCAGGTGATGTTGTAGACAAAGGCTAGCTAGTCTTTGTAGAACTCTTCAAACAAAAGCTTCGACGGGACGAAGTCGTCAAAACCATCAGCCACAAACAGCTGCCCCTCGGTATTGATTCTGAACTCTCGGCACTGTTTTCATGCCATGCTCAAAATTACAACTGCTCGGAACTCACACTCGATGTCGTTGACGAACTACAATTCATCGTCTCCCTCCTTTGCCTCCTCCTCGTCGACGTCCATGCCATCGCCCTCAGCATCAGACGGTAGTGGGACGGATTAGTGAAATAACGATAGCATCGCCGTCCGAGAAACGTCCGATGTGGAGCCTCGGGCTCAGCAATGGAACCATCCACCATGCCAGCAGGAACCTCGATACCAACAGTACCAGAGTTCAGCAGCAGAATCATCCACCGTGGCATCAGCCTCGGGCTCAGCAATGGAACCATCCACCATGCCAGCAGGAACCTCGATACCAACAGTACCAGAGTTCAGCAGCAGAATCATCCACCGTGGCATCAGCCTCGGGCTCAGCAATGGAACCATCCACCATGCCAGCAGGAACCTCGATACCAACAGTACCAGAGTTCAGCAGCAGAATCATCCACCGTGGCATCAGCGTTGGGCTCAGCAATGACACCATCCACCATGCCAGCAGGAACTGTTGACAACCTCGGACGAGGGTTCCATACCATCTCCTTCGGAAGGACCCATAAGCAATTTGGAGACCTGTGTTTTCTACACATTATAGCTCGGTAGCCTTGACTGCGGCTAGGCGAGGCCAGAGTCGATAATGTACCTCGGGGAATCCACTGATTTCGCTAGCCTTTATAGAACTCTTCAAACACGAGCTCGGAAAGGACGAAGTCGTCGAAACCATCGGCTGCGAACAGCTGCCGCCTGCCACTGGCGCGCTTGTGAACCTTTGCCATGTGGCTGGCGAACTCGGAGGGCAGAATCGCGTTCGGATTATCCGAGTCGGTGCCGTCGGCGATGTGAACGATTTTTGAAACCGCACTTGATGGGGACGGTCTTGTCCTTGCCTGGGGATGCCAATGTCAGTACAGGGACAATGGAGACGCGACAAAGTGCAGAAGTGTTCTAGGGAGGGGGGCAAACTCACAGTAGTAGTCCTTGATGCTGCCGTACATAAGCTTGTGCTTCTGCTTGTTGTAGCAGACGTTCCACTTGCGAAGTGGTCCGATCATCGTGGCGAGTCGTCCGTGAATGAGAAGGTGATGTGATGGATGCAGGTTGTGGAAGAGAGAAGCAGCCGACCTTGTTGATGGGCTGAATAATGAAAGAATGCGCGCGTTGTCTGTGTTTCTGCGCAAAGGAATGTTTGTGTGTTCACGTATTATGCTCGTTGAAGCTTGATGATGTTATGGTGTAGAAAGGAAATTGGCCGGGCTTCGAGAATTGAGCCTAGCTTTATAGGAAAGAAATCCGAGCTACTGATTCACCCGCTGCTGATTTTCCTACACTGTGCTAGCTAGTGTGCTTTTCTAATTGGCCAGTCACAACCCTGCGGGCCGCAGGCAACTTTTTTCTATTAGTTCCGCCGAGTCTGGCTTAGCGCGATTCCCTAACCTAGCAACCTCGCGGGCTGCAGGTAATTTTTTTTAACTAGTTCCGCCGAGTCTGGCTTAGCGCGATTCCCTAACCTAGCAACCTCGCGGGCTGCAGGCATTTTTTTTTAACCAGTTCCGCCGAGTCTGGCTTAGCGTAGCTCCCCTGCCTAGCAACCTCGCGCGCCGTAGGCGACTTGTTTTTAACCAGTTCCGCCGAGTCTGGCTTAGCGCGATCCCCCTACCCAGCAACAAAAAGCGCAATTAGTGGCTTTTCTGAGTAGCCAACTTTACGATCAGCCCGCCTGGCACCTGCAGCTTGCATAGAAAACTGGTCATGTACCTAGGTACCTTGGCCCCAAGCGCGAAGTTGAACTGATGCCATATGAAGAAAGAGAGTTGGAGATGTTTCAGCAATCCAAGCTGATTAGTTTCGGTATCAAGGAGAAGAACAAACAAATTGTACAACGCTTGGGAATTGTAGAAAGCTCTGTCACAAAAGATGAGGGACAAAAATGCACAAGCAGAAATGCAGCTGTGGTTACAGTTGTTGCCAATTGATTCTCGTGCTATCTACAGCCTATCCTTTATCCTCGATGATGTTGCATCTTCTGTGATCCTCCGACCATCGCCATCATACGGCCACTGTGAATACCCGTTCAAATCTCCATCTAGGGCGCGACAAATGCAACTCCAATCTGGATGCCATCCGAGTCGTAGAAGCTCACATTCATGCTTCCGTCAGTGTGGTGGACCAGAGTAGTCTTGGTTGGGTCCCAGGAGAAGAAAGCCTGCGTGGTCTTGACGTCCTTGATGATGCATGATGCGATCGAGCAGTACTCGGGAATGCCGTGCTGAAGGCGGAGGCGCCTCTCTTGACGCTCGGTGACATCCAAAAGGATAGAGGGGCCGCTTCCGTACGTGTTCTTCATGAGGGTCTGGACGTCCTCCAAGTGGGCGTCGCCCTTCTTCTTGCGATCGAAGCTCATGTACAGATACTTGGCCAACTCGCTCGGGATCATGACACTGACTTCGTCATAATAGTCGCTCTGAATTCGAAAGCCGCCGGGGATACTGGCAGTCTTGGCGCCCTCTACAGAAAGAAATCATCATTAGTATCAGGGACAACAGGGCGACAGCAACAAGGTGAAAGGAAGGATGGAGGACGCGAGCTTACGGTAGTAATCCTGGATCGGATGATAAGTAAATCGGTTGTCACGCGGAGCGTCCTTGGCGCAGAACTCGACATGCATCTTGTGTACTGTGTGCGATGCGCGAAAGGGTGGTGACAGTGGATGTAAAGTCGGAGCCTTGTGCTCTGATGGATGATGTACTCAAGTACAAGAAAGAGAAGAACGGTTGGATGTTCACGGTCGATGTGTGATTAAGGGTTTGTTTACGTGAATGTGTTCCAAAGTTGGTGTTGCAGACGTGGTGGTGAGTTTGTGTGGCAGGCTTGGGAATTGGGCCTAGCTTTATGGGCAAAACAAGAGCACCTGGGGCAGTACTGATTTGCAGTGGCCAATCCAGTGCGCGCTTTACTGTCTAGCCCCTTGGATCAGCCAGGCGTCCGGCGCAACTAGCAGCCTGCAGGGGACAATTGTTCGACCAGTGACGCCGAGTCTGGCTTAGTGCAAATGCCCCACTTAGGACCGCCAACCCAATTGACTTTTCTGATTGGCCAATTATAAATCATAGGTACCTGTAGCGTGCCAAAGCTAGTAGCCTGCAGGCCATTTGCGCCAATCATCAGTTCCATTATGGCAGGCATAGCAGGCTAATACAGAATTGCCACCTTCGCCCAGGGCATCAGTGGCGCGCGACTCCATCCCACATACGCGTTCAGAGGAGGTAAGCACCTGCACCCAGCTAGGGTCCCAGGCACGACCGAGCTGTGGTTCGAGAGGCCAGGTTCTTATGATGAAGTGAATTGAGTTTGTTGCTTTCAGGATCAACAGTGGTGGAATGGGGTATTTGAGCATCGTGTTTGTTATCTCGAGAGAGACAAAGTCTTTGAGCATCATGGAGTTCTAATCACGGCGGAAAAAGAGCAAAAAGATGTGTGTTTTCAGTGGCTGTGCACTCGATCGATGTCATTTCATGATGTCAACTACTCAAGGGAGATACCACAGAACCAAACGCGGTCTTGTCCAAATGCCTTGATCCATGTCCAATGCGTACTAGAATCTGTCCCACGCCAGTTCAGATCTCGATATCTCTGTCGACGCAGACCTTTCCGATCTGATTGCGCTCATAGTCGTACAGGGTAACCCACATGTTGCCATGAATTCCAGCAACAACCAATGTAGAGAGGGATCCCACTGTAGGAACAACTTGTAGGTGAGCCAGTTTTCTCCGAGAAGCTTGCCGCGGTCACCGCCATCGACAAAGTTTTCCTCGGCAGGCAGGTCCTGCTTGTCATCCTCGGTGACATCCCAAAGAGCGCAGAGGTAGCGTCCATCTGCGCCCTGGTTGCCAAGGCATTCCTTGATGGCAGTGTTCACATCCTCCTTGCGCTTGAAGGCCTGAGCAACGTGCACTGCAAAGTCGGACGGAATGCAGACTGCGAAGGGTTCGGACTTTCTGACGATGGCGAAGCCACCAGAACAGCGGAACATCGGCTTGCCAACTACAAGAAGATGTCACGATTAGCACAGGGACATGCGACCAGGTGCGAAGGGATGGGTGTGCTTACGGTAGATAGGCTCCAGCGGGCCATGAAATGCGGGATTGTCGCGCTTGACGTAATCCTTGACCAAGGTCTTGGTCATCTGGAAGTTGGGGTTGTCTCGCGGAGCAGTCATCTTGAAGGTTGGATGTATGTACGTGTGTATGTGCAGTTGTGTTTGCGTTTACAGTTGTGCATGTATTCGCAGTTGTGTGTGCAGGCAACTTGAAGTCGAGTATGCTGATGATACGACAAGTGTTGCAAGTGTGGAAAGGTAAACAAGTTGGGAGGCTTTGGAGACTCGCCCTGAATTTATGGGCAAACATTTAGCTTGCTTGCGGGCTACTGATTTGAAAACGCGTTCAAGCTGCGCTGCCTAGCCAACGCAGCGTCCGTATTCTGCCGCCGCGTCTGGGGAGCTCGCCAGGTGATGAGCACCTCCTCCCCCACCTTGTCAATGGGATCAATGATTGTGCATTCATTCATTGATACAGGCTGGAAATGCACTGATTGATTCAGAGCTGGCGCAACGGCCAGGGCCTTCAGCCATTATTTCTCTAGGTAGTTGTGTCGTTATGCACAATGTCTTCGTGGTCTCTTGTCGAAATCGAAGCATAACATGATGAAAAGATAGGAATTAATACTGATGTATTTAAGACAACAAACGACATGGGGCATCAAGAACAGGCTCATCGTAATCTTGCTGGAAGACACCCTGGGTTCAGGTGTCTCTATGCATCACATACTCGTCGGTTTGTTTCCGAATCGTCCCGAACTCGTGACAGTCAGAATTTGGCATCTTGGGAAGATCGTTTGGTGGTCAAGCTGATTGATGTTGACAAGTGAAAATAAGGAATATCATCGCCGACGTAAAAGTGCGAGGTGCAAAGCTACGCCATGTAGGTAGAAATTAGATAGAGGGTGAACATGATCGCGAGTTCGAGTGGATAGTGTCCGTGTTTATTTAAATTTCTTCTCGGCAGTTCGCACAAGGCATGCAAGGATATCTTCAGTATGATTTGGGGGGTTCGGCTACTATTTACTGCAATGGCGACAAGACGTGGAGTCTGATCATTTTTACCACCTCAAGTAATGTTGGAGAGGCAATTGTATCCAAGAAACGTAAACAGGAACTTCTTGAGATTTTCAAGCTCGTGCAACAGACCTCTACTTCATGTGATGTCATGACAATGTTAGTTTGATGCGCGCAACTCCGCTGAATCGTAAACAATTACTTGCTGCATGTTTCAATTGCGTCAAATATTTGCCCAAGGTCCCTTCATTGAGCGAGAAAGTCGCGTGATAGATTGCTAGGTGTGACTCCCGTAGTTAGACTCTTCGCAAACAAGCCCCATTACCATGCGGCTTGACCATATGATGAATCAGCAAAAACGGCCAACAATCGTTTCGTACATGATAATTCCCCAGCTACGCTAAAGTTTCAAGGAATATGATTCCACAACTACCCCATGTATTAAACGTCTCCAGACCGGACTTGGTATCTCCGCCACTTCTGGTTCGGCGGAGCCGGGATCTCGGCCCCGAAATCGGACACGGACTCGGGGATAGATACTGCACTGTCCACATACTTAAATACACATACCTTTCCATTTTCCATCAAATCCGACCGGGAGGATCTGATAAGATTATCTGAGTCAATTTCTTTCAGACCGGCAGAAGTATATTTTCAATATTGTATGACATCAATCACAGTGTCGTGTCCGAAATCCATTCAGCGCGTCTCCGAGATCTGTGGTAGGCCCAGAATAACACAACGCCACGGGGAAAACAAACCAATCTGTCAAGATGACTTCTGATCAATTGACACTGTTTCGGAAGGCCTTCTCAATACTGTTGCCTATGCTTGGTAAAATGGCGATTCAGCGCGTCGCGGCAGTATACCACAGCTGGACATGGAGAAACAGGGCCGACGCCAAGCACGTCGTTGTGGTCGGCGGTTCGTTTGCAGGCATACAATTGGTCAAGAGGCTGGCCGAGACGCTGCCCACGGGGTACAATATCGTATGGATTGAGAAGAACTCGCATCTCAACTACTCGTTTGTCTTCCCGCGCTTCTCCGTCATGACCGGTCACGAGCAAACGGCTTTCATACCATACGACGGCATCGGACGGAGCGCGCCAGCGGGCATCATCACGCATATTCAGGACAAAGTCGTCGACATCACCGCGAAGCATGTACTGCTGGCGTCTGGAGATGAGATTGAATATGCGTACCTTGCCATTGCGACGGGGACTTCGCAGCCGCTCCCGGTACAGGTCACTTCTACGGAGCGCGACGATGCTTGCCAGGAGTTACGCGGAGTGCAGGAGGCCATCAAGTCCAGCCAGAAGATCGCCATCGTGGGAGGCGGCGCAGTAGGCGTGCAGCTATCCAGTGACATCAAGGATTTCTACCCCGACAAGGACGTGACGCTTGTGCAGTCGCGTGATCATCTGTTGTGTGCATTCGGTGAACGCTTGCAGAATTACACACTGGAGGCACTGCGCAACGAGCTTCAGGTTCGTGTTCTCTTGAACGAGCGACCGACCATGCCTGCACAGGGGAACTTTGCACGATCGGCGACATTGACCTTCTCCAACGGACGGGAGGAGGAGTTCGATCTGATTGTACGTAGATGACCACAAACTATGGCTACTGTTACTAATGAAGAGCGCAGATCGGCTGTACGGGACAGCGACCCAACTCCGCCATCCTCGCATCACTTCTTCCCAGTGCCATCTCGAAAGAGACAGCCCGTATTTTGGTCCAGCCAACTCTGCAAGTGATGCCAAGCTACACAGAGGCCAGCCATGATCTGCCCATTTTTGTTGTAGGCGATGTGGCCGAGCACGGAGGCCCCAAAATGGCACGGGCGGGCTTCCTGCAAGCCGACGTTGTAGTTGACAATATTTTGGACATGATCAAGGGGCGGGGAGCTACCAAAACATACAAGCCGAAGTGGTTTCTCGAGGGCGCAATCAAGTTGACCCTGGGCAAGACGCACAAGGCAATCTACTCCATGGATAGCGACGGATCTGATGTCCTAATTCCTGATAGGAAGAGCACTGCGCTGGATCTTGGTATTAAGCACGTATGGGGCCAGTTTGGAGCTGATTTCAGATCAGCCGGGGATACTCTTGCAAAGGCAAACTGAATATGGACCCAACGCGAACGATTGACGTCAGGCTTCGTTCGCTTCGAGAATGTCAAAGCCCGTGACAGCTTCCATCAATAGTGCCACCGGGGTCTTGTGTCTTGTTCATATATTGGTGTATTATATAGATAACCTCCGCAAACTTGATCATCTTCTTCCTTTTGTGTCCGCTTAGACAGCATGTTGTTGGTTTTATGATCATGGCCTCTATTTCAACATGGGGGAGACACTGCGAGTCTAATTCAAATTGCTATTCACCTCTACCAACTGACACAGGCTCGTATATTCCATGCACCTTCCAAAGGCCTCTCCTTGATGCTGTCCTCCACCAGTGAGTGCTCCGCCACCACTTGTCCGCTGCTTGCGGACGCGCCAAATCAGTAGCTGGTGGGGTACACGACTTCTTCTCTTTGAATTCAGGAGCTCAACTCTAGAGCTCAATTCTGGCAACTCCCCAGTTTCCCTTTTCCTGCTTGCATCACCAAACTTTATCACAACTTGGTCGATAACTGCATTCAACTTTCACTAACCAACCTCTCTACCTAACTCTTACACGCGCATCATCAAGCAACAGTCAAGATGTCTGTACGGTCTCCCACTGTCTACAGTACGAACTACTCCAAGCGTGGTGATCGCAAATGGTACGGCTACATCAAAGATCGCTACAGTAAGCAGGTTTACTCACCATCCCGCGTTCACAATATTGTCATAGAGACTGACCGTGCTGTCTCATAGGGCGTGCCGACACCAAGGTCGTCCCCGATGGTTTTCGCATGCTTCTCCCCGGCGATTCTCTTTTTCCCGGCCTGCGCGACCTTACTGTCGCCGTTCCTTCAGATCTCGCAAAATACCTGAAGAAGGTCACTGACCACTGCGGCGACGACTCCCGCGATAAGATACTGGCCATCCAGCGCGCTTTCGAAGAGTGCCTCGGCCAGTCCAGCGAGGAGACCATAACCCGCTACGTGCTGCTCGACGTTGATGAGGACATGGAGAAGATTTTGCGCTACGATGGCGGCGTCTCCGAGTGTGACAACCTCGGCCCTGCCTTTAGCAAGAACATTTTCGCCGCCAAGGTGTTCCGCAAGTGGGAGCCCAAGCTTACCAGCGTCTCTCGCATGGCCAACGGACATACTAAGGTCGCATTCTACGACATTGAAGAGCTCGCGTTGGCAACTGTTGTCATTCCGGCTGCTGCGTCCTGCGACTGATTAGACATGATCACTAATTAGGGCACCACAATAATACACATAATAGCATCACGACACCAACGGCGATGCGGAGGAAAAGCGCCCGGACACCAATACTAAGGAGGAAACCTTATTTTGGCCATCCCGTAATCCGTGATGCATCTTCATGTGACTGTACCAGATGCCGTAGAGGAAGTAAGTCTTTGAATTCTCTGTCCTTGTGTAAATCCAAGTCCAATTTCTCAGATCTCTCCCAATCTTTCTCTTCTGTTTGCACCATCACCAAGGGCAACTTCGGTGCCAAGGCCTCCCGGCACCAAGGTTCTTCACTAGTTAGAGCCTAACCTGACAAGCTTATTCAGCCTCGGTCACCGAGATACCAAGGTGACTTTCTACGATCCGAGGAGTTCGCTATTGCAACCGTTGTTATTCCGGCCCCTTATTCTGTTACTTACGGGATACGATGATCACCATAAAATAGAACCAGACTCATAAAGGAGATGAGTGATACAAATTTAGTATTTTGGACTTTTTTGACCTTATGACAGTCGTGTACACATAAGGACGAAGCGAAGACTTACACGAAATGTACTCACAACAAGTAGACTCGGGGCGTTCATTTTTGTTGTGAATCGCACCTTAATTTATTTTGAAGACCTCTCATCCCGACTCTGGCGCAATACCATACGATGTCTTCTGGGGCTTTTCTTATATATTTCTCTCGTTCCCGCCAATCAGCCAGAATATTACCCATAAATTGAGCAGTGAACCACCCCAACTTCGTTGGCTGAGATCTTGATCACTGCAGCCCTACCGAACAATTCTTTCACTCAAAGTTTGAATAATCCTCACACCCAAAAATGTTTCTTGTTCGATGTCAACAAGCAACCATCAATATGTCTTTGGTGGGGACCATCTATACTACCAGATACGTGAAGGCCGGTCATCCCGCTTACCACGGCTTTGTCAAGGAGCATTACTGTAATTTCATCCATCCCTCAGTGTCGCATTTGTCATTGTAACTTGTGCTTGTACTAATTCTAATATTCTTCCTCCGCAGGCTACGCCAGGACTGAGCCTGTTCCAGGTGGCTTTCGCATGCGCTATCCTGGTATCAGTCAGGACCTTACTGTCGCAGTCCCCTCCGAGATAGCCAAGTATCTCAAGAAGGCCAATGATTGCCGCCGTGTCGATCAGAACACCGCCATCCAGCAGGCTCTGCGCGAATGCGTCGGCGAGCCACCCGAGAGCGGAAGATACAACTGTGTTCTCTTGGACATCTCTCAGGGGGAAGAGGACTCGTTCCGTGTGAATCACGGTGTTTCCATTGACGGATCTCTGGGCCCCGCGTTTAGCATCAATACCCTCAGCATACGGGTGTTCAAGTTCTGGGATCCTTCGCTGACGACGGTGACTCGCAACGACAACGGCGGCACTCAGGTGTCTTTCTTCGACTACGACAGGACCCGTATCGCTAACGTTCTCATCCCTACCGGCAGGAGAGTACGTATAATCTGATACATGGCGCTTTGCAACCACCGACCTTCAACCGTCAAAATACTTGGGGTCTCATCAGATGGGACACGAGATACTTGACACACGATTGGTAACGAGATTGGTGGTGGATCTGGCATAAATCAGATAGATCAGGCATTATACATTTCTTTTTCGCGTTGGCCCTCCCGTTCCAAAATACAATACTGCCAAACAACGGAACATACGTTTGGCGAAATCACAATTCGTGATTGCTTCAATGTGACTCAGCTAGATGTCTTCAAGGGCCTGAGGTCTTTGCATTTTTGTATAAATATACGATCTATTTCTGGGGTCTCTTCAAGCTTTCTTTACCCCAAATGCACTATCGGCTCTCGACCCTCATCTCAACCAAATTGTTCTCCCGTCGGCAAAAATCAGCCATTACCTAATTCAGCTATGTTCTGCACATGCGCTCGGTGAGGGTACGAACCAAGTGGCTCAGGACGATTAGGTACACTTAGAACTACCACCGTCCGATTGAATGCCGTGCGGATCATTCCATTCAACTGCCGTCCCCATCCACTACACATTTCCAGCACACACGGGAGCGTTTTTCTTGTTCTTTAGTCGTTGCGAATCTTCGATCACGGATTGATCTTCGGATCTCCTATCAAAAGGCACAGCGTTTGGAGATGTTCGCCCACAACCACGACTGAGGCTTGTGCGCTGTTGTAAAACATGATGATGACTCACGCAAAAGAGAATCTTCTAATGAGCGCGAAGAAAGTTGGACGCTGAGTCAAACAGCACCGAGCAGACGAAGCTCAAGTATGCTGTAATCCGTCTGTAGGGCGGATCACTGGCTATGGACAGTTATGTTGCCGGAGCCGTTGGGCATGAGACCCTATTCGAGGCCTGGAAATACCAGACTCCTGCCTACAGCTCTATTGCTGAGTTACATGACAGCCGTTTATGACTCGGTCGATACCGTCATGCGACAGAAGCACTACAAGCACTACACGACGGATACTCCATCAACCTGAGTCTCACCGTCCGGTATGATATACTTACAACCTTGGCAATATAGATCAGCCTGCTCGACCATCAAATCATCCCGCCCATCAGCGTCTCTATAACTATCCCGAGCAAGTAGTTGAATGGGTCCGACTTTATAGAGACCTGGGCCAGGCTCTCTCTTCATGACTGGAATACAAAGTCTGTTTGATTCACAAGCATGGCGGAACTATTGATGGGATAATATCCAATCCTTACAGCCATCCTCGGAAGTATCGTGGACACGCTACAGACGAGGATCAGAAGACATTGCGTGCACAGCGGTCACGTATGAAGAAGATCCTCTTCGAATAAATGGAGCGACCTCATTAACGTGGTTTTTGACGTGCTCCGTGATGATGTCAGGCTTGGTTTACTAAAACATTCCTCAACTTCTTTTGTCCTGCAGCCCACCTACAACAGTCAGGTGTCGTTTTAAATCATGTATGCACAATACCTTGTCCCCCACCATAATACAACTTTCATTTTTATGCTTCCGTCCGACTGCCCTTCACAAATGCGTCTGTTCTCTGCCCCACCTCCTCCTAACTCCTATCTCCAAGCAGTTGTCAGCACTAGCTGCGACGATGAGGAAGAAAAGAGACATCGTTAACAAGGGAGCTGAAGTGATGCGGATGGTATTGCGGAAACCGCACGGTATGATTTATGACCTTCGTACCGGTCATCATCACCCCCCAGCAGCCACAGCACTTGGACTACAAACATGGACAGGCTGTCACTACACCGTGGAGCCACAGCACTTGGGTTATGATCACCATTAGTCAAGCTAGGTAGCCACTAGCTTATTTTACAGACATGAAACCAAGAACGAAGTCGACACTTAGTGATTTCGTAATTTCGAACGTATTCCCATTTGCACCGATCTCGTCAAGTTCAAGCACAAGGACGTCGTTGCGCGCCTCAACGAGCTGTTTAAGAACTTGTTCATCTACCGAGACGCCGTCTCTACTTAATTCCGAATTTGCGCTAGATGCTATCCAGACAACTTGTTGAATTAGAAACCGGCCGCGGTGAACCCGTCTATCGACGTGGTCGTCCGATCCGTGCAAATTACATGAATTGGATTCGAATACAGCTGTGCGCCTCCCCACATTCTTCCAAAATTCTTCAACAAAGCAGTTAACACTGCATCTCCATTCAACCTTACCACTACCAGACAAATACGACAAGGTACCTGGGTAGGTAATCCTTTTACGACGACTCCTTCAAAGAGCACTACGGTAAGTTTATCGATGGCACACTCTGTTGCGTTTGTTATTGTTCTTCTACTGACTTTCTTTTGCATCAGCAACCAACGCAGCCCATGGCAGAGCTTAAGCGCGCCCAAGATACATACAAACTGCTTTTGTTGGCAAAGGAGGACATCGACAAGAAGCTCCGGACCGCCGCACCTGGCATCCCCGGCATCGAGAACACGATCAGAAATTCTGGCCCCGTTTCGCAAGCAGAGAACAACAATACCAGCTACGCCACCAGCACTATGCGCCCGATTCCAGTCCGCTTGCTGGTAGAGATCCGAGATCATATGAAGCAGACCCACGCCGACATGGAGAAGCATGCATGTGCTAGCGCGGCGTACGGCATGGTTCCATCGCATCTATCTCAGACACGTCACACAATACTCATCGTTTGTCGTAGGAGATCCTTCTCGAGCTCTTGGATTGTAGCCTTCGGGCCAGAATGCTGGTCCAGGCGGTGTCAAGACAGACGAGCAGAACCCCAACGCCAAGGCACAGGGAAAGAAGCGCCCCTTCTTCAAGAGAAAGGGAAAGAACACCAGCGCCAAGGGAAAGGGTAAGAAGTCCAACGTCAAGACCGAGGAACAGAAGCTCGCCTTCTCCGCGAGGATCTGCTTTTCAAGTGTGTCTTGGGGCGACCTTGCTGCCGGCGCTTTGGCGTGGCGGCAGCCAAAGGGAAGACCGAAAAGAAGCCATCCGGCAAAAGCAAGGGCAACGAGAACAGGCGTGGGGGGAAATCCAAGCTTCTGGCTTGGCGGCAGTTGGGGAATTTATATTCGATACCTCGTCTGACTTCATCGTCCTAATTCGAACGACCTAATGAACGTGATTTCCGACGTGCTCCGTGATAATGTCTGGCGTTGTTTTCTGAATATTTCTGATCTCGACTTCTTTTGTCCCGTGGCCCACCTGCAACAATCAGCTGTCGTCTTAAATCAGCCACCTACACAGTATGCACAAAACCTCGTCCCCCACCATAACACAACTGTTGTTTCAATGTTGTTGTTTTGTCCGGCTTTCTGTTCACTGCCCCACCTTGTCCTAAGCTTCCATCTACAAGCAGTTGGCAACACTGCATCCCCATCCAACTGCACCATCAATCACGGTTGCACTCTTCGCAAACTTCAATGGTTACAGCCTGGGGTCGCGCCATGCTGAGCGAGGCGCAGAACGTTGCCGTCCCGGCCAGCACCGTCCTGGCAAAGCGCCAGTACTACAGCGGCGCCGTCAAGAAGGCCCTCGCTCCCGCCGGCATCCTCGAAGGCCTCAAGGAGCAGTGAGCTAGGTCGGACGATTCTACGACAACAACAAAAACAAAAACAACGATTCCATCAAGACATCCCTCGGTAAGCCTATCCATCTCCCGCTTTGTTGAGTTTGTGTTGTGCTTGTACTAAATTTTCTTGCCCACCTAGATTGTACCAGAAGGTTCAGCTCGCCATGGCAATCGTCAAGGAGAAGCTCAGAGACCCCAAGCAAACAAAATCCGCCGAATGGCAACATAGATTCGGCGAGCAGTTCCATATCCAGTTTGACAGCAACAAGCCTTGGCTAATGGCCCACCCCCAGGGCCAGCAGCGACCTTTCTGGAAGCAGGTCGGTTCGGCCTGGATGAACTTTCTGAGAAACATCCGCCAGTTGGAATCGGGTTGAGCAGCCTTTCTGGAAGCAGCTCGGCAGCGACTTCACCCCCGTCCGCTGGCAGGTCGATTCTGTCTGGCTGGAGCAATGGAAATATGGATTCGGCGAGAGGTTCCATCTCGAGTTCGAATCCAACAAGCCTTGGGTCATGGCCCACCCCCAGGGCCAGGACCCAGCAGCGGCCTTTCTGGAAGCAGGTCGACAGCGACTTCACCCCCGTCCGAAGTCGGCTCGGCCTGGATGGACTTTCTCCGAAACATCCGCCAGTGGGAATCGGGATGAGGCAGGTAATCACCAGACGATACAGTCCCATCATCGCGAAGGCACATAACGATGGAGGGGTGGTCAGTGATGCTAGCGACGGTCCTGGCGGCGTGGCCGCAGCCACAAGGAAGGCCGAGAAGGAGCCGTCCGGCAAGGGCAAGGGCAAGAAGCGCAAGAACAAGGACGAGGAGAGCAAGCGTGGAAAGAAACCCAAGCTTCTGGCTCGGCGGTACTCGCAAAGACTGAAATTCACATTCAACACCTTGTCCTAGTGCGAGGGGAAGGAGCTGCGAGTCGGCGGCAGAACAATAACAAATAAAGCCCCATGTTCACTATTCTGTCATCTCAAATGTATTCCGTGTGACTATGCCAGATATCATCTCCTTTAGTTTGTGACTTTGTGTTAGAGGCTATCCGGATGAATTGTTATTCAAGAAGAGAAAAATCGGCCGCGGCTCACTGTCCACAGACGCGGTCGTCCGCTCCGTGCAAACCGTATGAACCGTGTGTAGCATCCGGTTATCCAGTACGGATCCACAAACCGTCCGGTGTCCAACGGTTAATCAACGGTTAACCAACGGTTATCCGCCCGGAATTTGCCAACCAAAATTTATTCAAAGCCATGTGTTCAAGTTGCATAAGTAGATTTTAGCCATGTAAAAAGAACTTGATTGATCCATGCCTGACCGTGCCAAGGTCTAATGTTGCCGGATTCGTCGCCAACCAGACGGTTTGTCGCGGTTCGGACGGGTCTAACGGATCGGAACGGCTTGTCATGGATTGCAATGAATGGTCACGGATTGTAACCGGATAGCAAACGGATTGCAAATGGACAGACGGTTCCTGGCGAACTTGACTGGATGCAAGATACATACACGGGCTTGATGCGCAAGCGCAAAAGCCTCCAATTATTCAGTTGACGCATGAAAAGTTTCTATGGCTATACTCAGTGCTTGTGCAGAATACGGCCGTATTTAATGATTCAGTGTTTTGTCTGGCCACCATTCTCGTGCAAGATCATGCATGGCATGCTCGCTCACCAGCACCACATTGTCATTGCTTTTCCACTGGAGGCCATCTCATCACGATCAGCTCATGACGTATCTACAGTGCGAAAGGCTTGATTCGTGAAAATTCGAAAATTGGTGTCACAAAGGATCGACCTCGCAAGGACTGTGCCATGAACCATACATGTGCTGCTGGCATGTAGTTCCCCGGCTACGACTCGTCAACCATGTTCTTCACAGTGGCCGGCGGTGCCAGTTGATTGGCAGCCGCCCCCACCTCCTCGACCGGCCCCACTTATCGGGCGCCTTATGCGCTGCTGCAGCTCAAAATACGGAGCAGCTTCTGGTCTACTATTCACATTCCACACTCGCATGCCGTATATCCCCAGCGCAGAACCGTCTACGCAAAGCAAGAGCCTTTCGGATAGATACTTCCTTTACTTTCAAGTAGTGCCGGGTCCTCGTCGCGTGCAGCTTGATTGCGAGTCACAATGGATCGAAAGAAGGAGCAGGGCACGCTTCTCGGTGAGTCGCCGCCTGTCTCATACGTCCATCCCACTCCCGGCAAATAGACGCCATGTATATCCACAGATGACATGACCACTCTTTCCATTCTACTGTAATACTAATTGGACCTCGCAGACCGCCACAACAAGGCCATGGCCGCCATCCTGCGCCGCTTCCTTAACATGACCAAGGCGGCCACGGCACCAATTCCCAGGGACGGCGCCCTGGACACCGAGGCGCTCAACCAGATGCGCATGGAAACGGAAACGAACGCGCTGGTAGGAACTCCAAACCTGCCCTCCTCCTCCTTTCCCCGCTCAGCCGTACTAACCTGGGTCGGTGCCGTACAGATTACAGAAATCCAGAACCTCCTCGTCATCACGCGGGAGATCAAGGCGCTCTGGATCAAGGGCCCGCTGCGCAAGCCCGGCGAGGACGCCGCGCAGCAGGCCGACCTGGACGCCCGGGCCATGCGCGTCCAGGAGCTGTACAACACGCTCATGGCGCAGCGCATGGAGGGCCAGAAGCGCGACGCCGAGGCCAGGGCGCGGGGGTTGGAGGCGCAATAGGTGCCATGAGAGGGGAGCATCTCCGGACTTTCTAGACATGGAGAGTCATCTACGTGGATGAGAGCAGGTGTATTTGGATCATTATGAGGCGTTTCGGCGGAAAAGTTCATGGTATAGGCAATGGCTGCGATTTGTATCGATACCCATACGTTACGAGACGGTCACGAGTTGTTCTAATGATTTCTTTGATTTCTTCTCAGGCATGCCCCTTAGTTGATGCGGCTATGAAAGCTATATGTGTCAAGACTGTGAGATTGGTCCACATGCCGGGTGTCTAGAGCGTCTGCCTTGGTGATTACATATCGTATTGGCATGTCTTCTAGCTCAACCCTCACCGTTCTCGGGATCTTGATCCTCATTTTCATCATCCAGCTCAGCCTTCAGAGTCGGAGGCATATCGTCACCCAGTCCAACGCGCTTGCGTGCAGCGTCAATACCGCCAGCAGTCACCCACAAGAAGTAGTCGGACTTGAAGTGGTCGATCTGGTGGAAGAATGTATGGAACCTAGAGCTTGTTAGTTGTGAGGTTTCCAATCAAGTATGTGGTGTACTTACGAGTTCTCTTTCTCCTCAAGGTCGAAAATGCGCTGGTAGATGTGCTCGTTCTTGAACTTCTGGATCTCCTCTTCGTAGTTGCCAAAGTCAATTGCCGGCCTCTCAAAGCTGTCCTGGGCCCTCTGGTTGTAGTTGTGGAACACGGGGCGCTCCAACAAGAGTCCCAGACTGGGAGCCTTGGGAATGCTGATCTTGTCGTCGCGGTATGTCTGCGGGATACGCTCGTAGTCCGTGCCGCATCGGACCACCAGGACCGCCATGCCGACCATCTTGCGAATCTGGTGCATCATGAAGGATTGGCCGTGGACCTTGAGCGAGAGCCATTGGGTATCATTGATCTGGACTGGCTCCGGGTTGACGACGAACGACTTGATATTTCGCTTGGCGGATGGGTCTGTTGCGTGCTTCTGGATCGTGTAGTTGTGGTAATTCCTCGTTCCAAGGTACTGGTTGAGGGCTTCTTGGAGCTGGTTGAGGCGCTCCGGGGTGACGCGGTACCGGCGCTTGGCTGCCACGTAAGCAGCTTTGATTCTCTTGAGAGCAACATCCACAGGATTGGGTGCTTTTGATTCATTCTTCTCCTTTGGCTCTGTGGTTTCGGGCTGGGCATCGGTCTGGTCTGCCACGGGCGTCTCGCTAGGCGCGTTTTCTTGGTCCGCCCCGGTCATGGCAACGTCGGCATCCTTTGCCTCGTCGGGTTGGGTCTCCGCAGCAGGTTTCTCTATGGCGGTTTCTTCTGCGGCGTCCTCGGCAGATGGGTCAATAAAGACGATCTTGTTGCCCTGACTCTCGGACTCTGCAGCGTGTCTTCTTCGTAAAACACGTTCGCGGACCTCGGGGTCCAGGCTGTCGATGATAGGTTGGATATCGTTCTTCTCGACATCCTCCCAAAAGTTGGCCACGTCTGCCAGGCGTTGGTTGTACTGCTCCTCGGCGCTGTGCTCCTTGACCGAGTCGGAGACCTTCTTGCCCAAGAAACTCTCTGGGTGGGGCGGCAGCAAGCAGTAACTGGGCATGAGGTACTCGTACCATCTCGAGTCGCAGGCCTGGTAGCAGCTGAAGGAGTTGTTGGTCCTCTGAATACCCCAAACTCTGATCTGAGGGGGCAGCGCGTCGTTGATCTTCTTCATAATGTCGGGATCCTCAATGATCAACTTCAACGAGATGACGTTGCCGGCCGCATGCACACCCTTGTCCGTTCTCGCGGTCCGCACCAGACTCGACTTTCGCGGATCGTCGGCGTTGACCTTGGAGATGGCCTTGGCGGCGACAAAGGCGGCAAACAGGTCTCCCTCGATGGTCTTCTCCTTGTGGTTGATCTGCAGGCCGCGGTAGCCGGTGCCCGCGTAGCCGATCATGACGGCGACCTTGCGCTTCGGCCGGCGCTCCTCGGCCTCGATCTCCTCCTTGGGGAACTGGATGCTCATGTAGCTCTGCTCGCCGTCGACGCCGACGCGCCTGCCGCTCTCGTCCGTCTTCAGCCGCTTGCGCTCACGCCAGTCCATTTCGCGCTCGCGCTTGTCGCCTCGTTTTTCGCTGTGACGTGCTGCGTTAGCCCGCATTGGCATTGGTGTACTCTTGCGCCGCGATGGTGTTGTAGACGAATGCAGACTTACCTGGCCTCCTTGTGCGTGAACTCGTGCTTGCGACCGCCGCCTCTGCCCCCGCGACCGCCACGTTTGCCGCGTCCTCCTCGGCCTCCACGTCCACCGTCGAACTTGCGCTTCTTGTCTCCGTCTGCTGCAGCGCTCGACTCGCCGTCCGGAACATCCTTGGTCTTTGCGGGTTCGGCAGCCGGCGCAGGGTTGTCGGAGGGAGCTGCTGAGCGCTGAGGCTCGTTGTGAGATTCCGATTCGGGAGCCATTGTAAAAGCCGCAAGCACAACCGCATGTCTCTCCTCGAAAAAAAGAAAGGAATGGACAAAGTGAAGGGTAAAGCTGTCGCATATTTCTTTGCGTAGCGAAGCTCTGGCGGAAGGCCCCACCAAAAATTTCTATCTTATCGCAAATACGTCCGTGCGTCCGCTGAGTCGTTAGGGGACCAGGTGCTAGAGTCAAGTACTGGATAGCGCCGAGCCACCACTATAAAACTACAGTACAATGTATTGTGCCTGATTCAAGCAACTCGGTGGGAATCTAATTGGTATTGTTGCGGTGCATTTCCAATATAGTTGCGCAGACTCAGAAGTTTCCATGGACCAAATACAACAAACGATGGAGTCAATTGGGATAAACTTCTCGACTTGAACGATCTCATGTCTTGGTCTCGAAGCAGTGCGCTAGAAAGAGGCTCTGTTGCATTCGTGATATAGGCAGATCATGCAGATGATATACTCCGCTGAGTCTGCTCATCTAAAGTAGGGCTGAACAACAGCCCTTGCGATATTCCAAGCATCATCAAAAGCCTTGACCAGCTCCTCGGGCAAAGGACCCTTCTCCAAGTTGACCAGGTTCTCTTCCAGCTGCGCGGCGCTGCTGGCCCCGATGATGATGGCGTCGCCCTTCTCCCGGTCCAGCAGCCCGTGGTGGCTCTCCCACCGCAGCGCCGCCTCGGCCGTGCTGATGCCCAACTTGGCCGCGACCGGCCGGACCGCGTCCAGCGCGTCAAAGTACGTCTCGTTCCAGTACCGGCCCCGATAGCTCCGGCCCTGCGTCCGCTCGGGGTCGAACCGGCTGCCCTTCTCGAGGTCCGCGACCGCCGTGTCCCGCGCGTACCGCTCCGTCAGGAACCCGCCCGCCAGCGGGTTGTACGCGTAGAAGGCGATGCCGTACTGCCGCAGGCACGGCAGCAGCTCCGGCTCGGCGCCGCGGTGGATCCCGTTGTACACGCCCTGGTACACGTCGATGCCCTTCCACCCGTTCCGCAGGCAGATCTCGCTCATCCGCGCCACCTCCCACGCCGGGTAGTTGCTGACGCCGAACCGCCGGAACTTGCCCTGCTCGTACAGCGCGTCGACTTCACGCAGCGTGTCCTCGTAGGCCACGCTCCGGTCCGGCGCGTGCAGGTACCACAGGTCGACCTTGTCGGTCTTGAGCGCCGCCAGCGAGTCGGCCAGCCCGCGCCGCAAGTCCGAAGGCGAGTGGTCGTACTTGAGCTGCGTCCCGAGGGGCGACAGCTTGGTGTCGAGCACGATGCCGCGTTCTTGCCAGCCCAGCGACCCGAGGTACTGCTCGGTCGACCCGCCGGCGTAGGTGCGGGCTGTGTCGACTTCGACATGGCCGTGGGATTGGAAGACGTCTAGGATCTTTCCTGCCTCCTCGAGAGTGTGCACGCGGGCTTGCTCGGCGCCTGTGAAGTTGTTAGTGATTTTGGTTGATAAGCAGTGTGATGCGTCGATACGAACCCTCCTTTCCAAGGGTCATGGACCCGAAAACGATCTTTTGCGGTGACTTTGGCTGCGCCATTATGAGAATGCTGAGATGAGTTTGTAAATGCAGAACTGCAAGAAACCAGACGACTATTGGAGAAAAGGCAGTATAACGGTGTCTTGCTCAGAAGATATGTCTGGCAGGCCTATATCGCTGTCTAGAAGCTACGCAAATGAGGAGTAAGCTGGTGCAACAAGCACACGGCATCGCGCATACCTCCGACCATTGGCCGATCGGCGTTAACGTGATCCAGACACGGGATGTCGACATCGGCGATCCTGCCCATCGTACATAAATCCGGCCTTTGATATGCAGGTACAAAACATGTGGTATACTTGACCTAGATTGGAATAAGGAGACTCCAAATCAAACATTCCCTTTTCGGAAGCGTAAAAGTGCGCATGGTCTTTGGCTCGTGTCTTGTACCAGACATCCATATAGCCACACCAACACAAATCTATATCCAGTAGGTCCAGTCGGGCCAACAAAACAACACCGCGGCTTATTTGGATAATTCGTTGAAGATTCCTTGGTTCATGGCATATATCTAGACAATTCTGCCTACACTTGGGATCCCTCGTTGTGTACACATCTATTCTCGGCTGCCCTTGAATTGTATCCTGGCACCCTGCGTCTCAACGATCCAGCACGTCGACGGCCTAGTATGTATACCGGAAACCCCGTTCGCGCACCTCCTGTATGACATGGTCAGCGTTGTACGGAGAACGGACTTCTACGAGGACTGGACTTACATCTTCTTCGTGCTCCAACTCCTTCTCGCCCCTGTCAGCTGCGCGGTTCTCAAAGTAGAACTTGGTGTCGACGATCAGGACGAGAACGATACTGAGGCAGGCGCATGCGATGGCTGCGTATAGGCCGGGCTTGTAGCCCGTTGCCGCGTCTTGCGATCTGCAGTTCCCAAAAGTGTCAGCTCTCCATATCATGACATCCGAATACTTTCTTCCTTTTGAGATGAACTCGGGAAATAAGATGCTGATCGCTCATACCTAAAGACCAGACTGCCGGCGATACCACCGATGCCACCAAAACCAACAAACGTGGCGCTGCAGAACGCACGCTTCCACTGGCCCCTGATATTGTTGGCCTGATACGACAGAGCGGCGGGGACGTTGGAGTTGGCGCCCGCCGTGACGAGGAAGACGCCAAAGTAGCGGACCGAGGGGTTGGGGTGCCAGCCCATGATGGGGATGCCGATGAGGCACAGCACCATGTTGGCCAGGATGATGGGCCCGCGGACCCGGTACCGGTCGCCCAGCCAGCCCGTGCCGAACATGACGAAGCCGGCAAAGGCGTACGGCGGCGCCACCAGGCACTGCGACGCGCCCACGCTGAAGCCCAGGTTGGTGTTGAGGATGATGGGCATGAAGTAGGCCAGCGCGTACGTGACGGTCGTCGTGTTGAAGAAGATGAGGGCGTAGCACCTGCAAAAGTGGGAAAGAAGAATCTCGTTAGTCACTCCACTGCCGAGTTTCGATCCTGCTGAGACTTACCAGATCTTCCAGTCGAGTCCGGCCTTGAGGAACTTGCCGAGCTGGAACTTGGGCGTGACCGCATCGCCGCGGTCGGCGTTGATCTTCTTGACGATCCAGGCGCGCTCGTTGTCGTCGAGGAACTTCCACAGCTTGCGCTTGGAGTCGGGGAAGTCGACGAGGAGCCAGTAGCTGGCGACTGCGATGACGCAGGTGATGACGCCTTCAATGATGAAGATCCCTGGAGAATAGTGAAGACTCTGGTCAGCACGTTGAACAACCGGCCTGATAACGATTTCGTGAAACCACTTACAGCGCCATCCTGTCAGGCCCTGAAGTCCGTTCATCTGCATCAGTCCGAACGCGAGGATGCCGGAAAATCCCGAAGCCACGCAGCCGATGACATAGAATAGTGAGTACCGCTTGCCGACCTCATCTGTCCAAGATTATTAGCATTCTCTCATGTCTGTCTTCTCTAACAAGCTCATCACGGCTTACATCTCGTATACTATCACCAGGAAGTTAGCGACTCATTCAACTTCGATCATCTGTGAAGCTGAAAATAGAAAGACTCACCCAGGTACTCAGCAGGTAGACGCAGCTAGGGAAGAAGCCAGCCTCGAGTATACCCAGCAGGCAGCGCAGGGCGGCGAGGGCGGAAAAGTCCTTGACGAAACCAAAGCCGATCATGACGGCGCCCCAGCAGACGGTGATGACGGCCAGGTGGATGCGGGGGCCGACCATGCGGATGATGACGGTCGACGGCGGCTGGAAGACGATGTAGGTGACGAAGAAGACGAGCGTCACGATCGAGTACCGCTCGCCCACGAGCTCCAGCTCCTTGGCCATGCCGGCGATGACGGCCGCCGACAGGTTGGTTCTGTTGTTTGAGTGTGAGATCAGCAAAACGTGCAAGACGGTCTCGCCTCGACCAGAGAGGACGGTGTGTGTGAAGACTCCAGCTTCATCGAAACGTACCTGTCCATCAGCGATATACAGTACATGACGCCGACCGTCACGACGAGGCGGCGGTCGACACGTCGGACGATCCGCCTCTGCTCCTCGGGTGTGAACTCGGTCTCCCAGGCATTAGTCGCCTCGGTGGCCGTCTTGGTGAGCTCGACGTCGGGGACATAGTCGACCTCGGCCTTTTCGAATTCGTGGGACATGATGGCGGGACGTTATACAGAAATTGGGAGTCCTGCTCGGGAAGATATGAAAGAGAAGAGGGGGTGGGCCAGTTCAATGATGTCCCAGGTGAGAACAGAGCTGACGAGAACCCGCTCAGAAATTCAGGGTGCCCTCATCGTGGACTATATAATGATCATGAGTGTGGGTAATTGCTAGGTAGGATCCCCTCTTCCCAGAGATATGTCTCGCTACTGTCATACAAGACGATCTCCGCATTTGCCAATGAACCCGCCCCTGCGTGACCATGACTTTTTCACAAAAGGGCCCCCCAGGACTACTGGAATACCGCTTGTGCTGAGGGTGCATCGCAGCAACTGACATATGCGGCCTAGTCGGTGCGAGGGTTGTTTCCGGATCCCTGCAGCAGGCGCCCAATAGCCATTGCGCTGTTCTTGTCGGATGCCCTTGGCAGAGCCAGCACAAGTCCTCTCCTCACGGGCTATCAAAGGCAGGGCAGGGGAGGGAGGGAACGAGTGTGGAGTGGCCCCAATGTATATGACGATTCCCCAAACTCTCGGCAGAATCAGTGGCCAGCAGATAGCCATTACCCCACAGAGCTGGTTCGTCTGCTACTACTATAGAGAGAGAGAAAGCCTGCCGGGTGCTGAGAAGGGGGCAGTTGAGAATGCCACATAGATAGTTGAAGGGGCACGGTGGCAGAGGCATCCGCTGCATTAGCCTGAAGTATAGATTACACAGGTGCGCACTTGTCTAAAGCTCACGGAATACTCTAACCTTAGCAGTTCCGACCGTCAAGCCGTTGGACTCTGAGAGAAAGAGACCAACCCATCTGGTTTGGGCACTGAATGTTGTTCTCATCTCCATAGTTTCCGCCCTTCTCTTACCCCGGAGTTGTGGAGTCTGGGGTAAACCAGCACCAAAAAAGATGCGGGGGAAATGGGCTGAGCGCCCGGTTTTTTCGAGACAAGCGAATTGCGGGGGGTGCCTCTTGACCCGATGCGGTTCTCTCGTCCGTGATGCCTCGGGAGGCGTGGACGATAGAAGGATCCGTCGTCCGCCTTTTTCCTTAATATTTGGATTTTTGAATTGTTCGTCCTATTATCTAGTGTCTGACCGCAAGTGTAGTCGTATCCGGAAGTCGGAAGCTGGCTCGTCTTGGCCTGGCTTGGGAGATATGCCATGCGCTGCCACGAATGTCTGTGGGTTGGACGTACCATGCATACGGTAACATGTAGATGCTCTCTGCCTGTCTACCTAGTCGGGGATGGTAAGTCATTTGAAGGAGGGCAAAGGATCGTGGGGTCTAGATCTTTCTTGTTCTCTCCCGACCACTTGGAACCGCACCGCCGGCCGTCAGATCAAGCCAATGAAAGGCGACATGACCCTCGAATATTACCGTATACACGGATATGTCTTTGAGGGCACCCATCTTTCGAAGGGCAGCCGCCTAGATAGATCCCCCACGTGGTCAGCATTTAATTCCGACCTTGCCCTTGCCTGCTGAATCCTTTCTACCTACCACCCTTCAGCATCGACGCGGTAGGCTGACGACTATCGAGAGGGTGTAGCTGAGGACATGGGCAGCACTAAACCAACTTGGGTCGGGGTCGCGAACGAACATCTTGAGAGCCGCATATTTATCGTAGCCAGCTATAGATGGAGAGATGGGATGAGCCTTGGCTATACTCGTGGACCTCGGTCGGCGTTGGTCACGAAGGAGCCATGCTCCAAGGGAGGTGAATTGACTTTATTGGCTTTATAGCGGCTTCAAACTCGATTATCCTCTACGCTATAATGGTTGCATACTATCTCGACTGACGGATGCTGGTCGTCTTGCGAGCCGAGGTCGAGAGTCATTGGAATAACTGCTCGACTAACGGGATTCGACAATCTCAGCCGAGTGACTGGACAAGAGACATTCCTCGAAGAGCTCGCGGGCTTGCTGAATTGCGCCAGTTTTCGCTAGTCATACTGCATTGATACACGGCTGAGCTGCAGCTACAGTCCAAACCATCGAACACTTCTGAAGGAGTTGTTCGGTACGGCGAGAGAAGAACGAATTCCAGATTTCCCCTATGTAGCGTTTATCTCGGCCCAAGAAGCTGATGGGAGGGGGATGACTGTATTGAACGTAGAAGAACAACACAGGCCATCCAGAGGGAACACGTTTCTGAGGATGTGGTAATCGCTTCATCCCAGATAATCAGTCCCTTTGGTCCCGAGGACAGCTCTTCCAGCTCAGTGCCTATAATGCGTCAAGTTCTCCTGTATTGCAATCCGATATTCGTAGTTACCAAACTGCAGATACTTTTTTGATGAATTGGTTTGTCATTTTTCAAATCCCAGCTACATCTATCGTAGTTTTCATACATTTCATGTCCCTCGTTGCAACCATTTCACAGGTATAATAACAAAAAGCCTTTTTCGGCCTAAAAGAAAACAGAAAGGTGCATGTGATCAAACTCTGGCCGCGACCAAGCTCATATAGATGCCCCAGAGCAGGCCGATAAAGTTGAGAAAGACGATGCGCTTCTCCACGGGGATGCAGCTGAAGCTGATGATGGACGCAAAGGGCCAGATCTTGAAGCCGGCGAGGATGAGCGGGAAGGTCTCGTAGCGGACGTTGTGGCCGATCTGCGCGGCCGTCTGGCCCTTGAGCAGGCCCATCAGAATGAAAAAGGCGGTCGTGTTGACGAGGGCGCCGATGGTGATGCAGTCGATGAACCACTTGGTCAGGGTGTTGCTCCAGTTGAGCCGGGCCGGGACGTCGCCGGCGGCGGCCTGCGGGGTGAAGGGGCGGTCCGCGGACTCGTGCGCCTCCATCATGCCGACCTTTTCATCGTCGTCACCCTTCTCCTTGCGGCCGCTCTCGGCGTCCCGGAGCGGGTCGCGGCGGGCGCGCAGCTCGTAGGCCGGGAAGCAGTGCTCGAGGTACTGCTGCCACTTGTAGTTGGGCGGGGCCGTGAGGAAGGCCATGGCGACGAAGCGCAGGAACCCGGCGGCGTCGAAGACAAAGGGCTTCTCGGAGCGGTAGGCGTCGAGGATCTGCGCCAGCACGTTGGACGTGCTGGATAAGGCGGCAGCGGCCAGCGTCGCCTTGATCATGGGCGAGGGCATCTTGTCTTGTTTATTTGGGTCGGTATGTTTGTAGTATGTGTGATGTGCGGTATGTCTGTCCGTCTGGGACTTTCTTGCTCTGTCGATCCGTGGGTATCAATTGGCGAATCGATTTGCGGGTTTTTGCGTTTGTTTAGAGATGGCAGATGCACGGCCTTTGGCTCTCTTTTTCAATCGGGTGGCAGATCAGCGAGTGGATATGTACAGAGCAGGAAAACGAAGGTCAAGTCGCGCATTGAAGTGCGATCTTCTGTCGAGAGTGATGTGGTTTTCGGAAAAGGAACGAGAGGACAAGCTGGGACAGATGTTATCTTTTGCGCGGGATCTTGCGCGAGATTGCAAAAGCTTGAAAGGAATTTCCTCGGTTCGGAGGAGGGAGAAGAGACGGAAGAAAAACCGTTATGTTAGGCAGGCTTGGAGGGAGAAGATCATCCCGTTCCCAAAGTATCTCCCCCGAAAGAAAGGCTGTGTGCGCGTTGGGGACGTTTCAGAGTTTGGACAGCAAGAGTTCTCGGCATGATCAGCAGCGGGACCTTCCCCATAACATTGATTGCCCTATGGTTTCGGCAAGATTAGCATTTGTGGCCCCTATTTACTGGAGTGAGTATAGATTTTGTATAAACGCGCATCCTGCAACGGGCTTCCTAGATAGAGTTCCTTCTCATGCATCCAACCTCTCTCAAGCATCGTCAAAGCCCAGATTGCCCATTATTCTCATCATCCACCACAGCCGATGGCGATTAGGTAGGGCGTCGCCTGTAGCGCCAACCATGACGTTATATCACAAGCGATAAGGTGCCTTCGGGTCCCTCCCGTGGGGCGATAAAGCCCCCAGTAACCCCGAGATTATAGGATCCCAGCAGCCGAGACCACAGTGGGTTTCCAGGCGACAATTTTAGCAGCTCAAAGCAAGAAATAGGTCGAGGACCGCTGGCAGAGGCTAGAGCCCCCCGACGAGCCCCGACACCACTGTCGCCACTATAATCAATTGCAGTGTGCGACGAAGTTCCATGCGAGCCACGCTGGATGGTTCCGGGCATGACATGGACCCAACACCGGCAGGACGGGAAATCAAGATGCAATACCATGCAGGAAATCGATCTCTGATCATTGCACCCGTGGCAAGGAATACTGTCAATTGACCAATAACCCAGGACATGATGGCAATATGGACCAGTCGATCCACCGTGTTCCGTGAGTTCAGTTGGTTGGAAGCTGGAAACTGCAAGATGGGATGACAGTCAGGATGAGTCATTCTGTAGAGAGGAGGGCAGACCAACACGTTGGGTCCGAACCCTGTTCTTCGAATCTGCCAATCAGTTTCTTCATGTCGACAAATTCCCCCAACTTGCCATCTAAGCAAGTTGAATCATATCGCAATCATAACTGTTTTTCATCGGCTGTGCCATGTCATGACTCTCCACTTGTCCCGGGCGGCCAATGGACCTGTCGTAGCTGAAGCCTGAAGCTGATGTAGGGGCTGCTTACTGGATTCTCCTGCCTGCGTATCCCTCCCACGGGCTCACGGGGCGTGGCATTTGCGTTGCCTTGAGCGCCCGGGATAACGAATATACTGCGCCACGAGATCCCGCTGTCAAGTGAGTCACTTGCGCCCAGGAAATGCTACCAATCGACAGTGTAAGCCCTGAAAGACTGGGGGCCCGTATTGGCATCAGTGTGAACGTTTATGACGATGATTTGGTAGGATTTAGTGCAGCAGTGACAGTGGGGGGACACGATTATAGGCATCCAACACTTTGGTATAAGGATCTTTCGTTTTCCATTCCCGCCTCTCCAGAGCTGTAGCCTATATCGTATCTCTACCTCCTACGGACAAGCTCGGTAATCCTTCAAGCGATCCTTCAAGCGCTTTGCGCACTCGCTCATCATTCTGCCAATCTTACAAGATCTCTGTCAATCGACCAAATATTGCTACCACTTGTACACGAGAGCTTTCTATACCTCGCATCGACATACAGTTCAGTGCCCACCATGGATTTAGATCATATGAATTTAGGGGATCATATGCCCATCACGTCTAGCAAACTCAAAAGAGGAGGGCGAGGATCAAGCCCAGCATGCGAAGAGTCGTTCGCATCCGATCTCGACCAGCCGCAGCCCCAAAGGCAGCCGAGAACGAGCCGGGACAGCCTCAGCAGCCGCATGAGCCGCAACAACCGGCAGCGCAAGGCGACGCAGCAGTCCCGGACATGGATCCTGGACGGCGAGGACGGCGTCGACCTGGCGCGCAGCCGGTGTTGGCTGCCCAGCGACGGCGCCCGCAAGAAACCCCGGCTCCGGCGGCAGGAAGCCTTCCGGGTGCCCGAGGCCGTCTACACGTCCGACGTGGTCGAGAGCGACGCCGAGCTGTACCGCCTGGGACTCCTGTACGACGACGAGCACGTGCGAGGTTCCGGCTTCAACCTCAACGCCATCGTCCATCCTAGCCCCGTCTATCCCGTCCGCCCGGCCAGGCGCGCACGGAAAAGTTTCAACGCTCAATGTTCTCCTGGCCTGGAGGAGTGTGACGAGTATGGTTCCATGGTACTTGGTCAACTGTTGGCGTCCACCCTGGACGTCTCTGCAACAACGCCGGATCGGGAACGTGCATTCGCGCCGTATCCTACTCCGGCTTCGACGCCGCGCCACAGCGGTGACATGGTCGGCGAAGAGGTGCAGTCGTCCCTGGCTTCCTCTGAAATGCTATCCACAAGCAAGGTCCCCAGGTCGAGCCGCGAGACTGGCGAAGGGGGCGCACCATCGGATTCGGAAGGCGAAGATTTCATTGGTGACTGGGACATGCTTCCACGGTTATCACGAGAGAGTTCAGATACAAACACTTTGGTCGAAGATATCGAGATAGATCCAGGAGTCGCGCTCGAGGCCTGGATAGTGTTGGAAGGGACGTGATTCGCATTTGCCGGCGGATTTTTTCCATGCCTGCGGACTTCGACTATCCTTTGGGGCTGCCGTGTGGAGCAGCCTCGTCTGTCTCGTTTCCCTTCCTCAAGGTATGGAGGCCGCTGCGAAAAGGTTGGAAAGGGATTGGCTGCGGTTGTGCTTGTGCTCGTGGCCATTCACCTGCTCGAGCTTGTTCTCGTTGGCAGTTGTCTCATGGATGGAGGACTCCACGCCCACGTGCCGCTTGCATCTGTTGGTGTTTTGTGATTCGGCGGCATTTCCAAGGCGCATCGGTCCTTTGCTGATTGATATCCATGGAAGCGTCATTTGTTTGGGTGGTTTGTGTTTTGTTCCTTGTCATCATTGGCAATGATGAGTTTTGTTCTTGGGAGTGTTTTCCTCCCGTAGAGTTGTTTGTCTTGTACCATCACGGCATATTTCTAGCGTTAGTGAAACAAGTATTTCTTTCGTTCTTTCTTGCTGTCGGCCAGACTGGATTTACTCCGTTTCGTCGCACATTTCTTTCTCACTGCACGTTGGCGACAACATGTGATAAAACCAGGCTCGATCTCCGATGTTGGCGGGGTCTTTCGGCCCCCAAAAACAGTCCCAGCTAACCTAGACCGCTTCGTCCATGGTCTTTGTCTTGCCCCCGATTTCGCCCGTCTCCAGCATCGGGCGAAATAATCATTCCCATCACCCAATCCGGGTCAAAAGTGATGAAGAAGATTCAGAGCCCAGCCATGAGGGACTTTGTGCAGTCAGACGACGAGGAAGTCGCGGACTGCAGACGAGTGGGCGACGGCGCGGGCGTCCAGTCCCTCAGCGCATTCGAACGCGGCCTGCCCCCGCTCGGGGTCGCAGGCCGGTCGGGGCTCTTGTCCAGCATCATCTCGGTCGTCAGCAGGATCGGCGGCGCCTTGACGGTCTCTTCTCTGGCCGTCTTCTTCCTGGTGAACTCGGGCTTGTCAGGCGATTGAGACCGAGACCGCGACCGTTTTCCAGTCGGCGCGTCGACCTCCATAGCCATGGATGTAGTGTTCATCATCATTTTATCAGTTGTTTTCTTTTTCTTTTCGCTCTGATGCCTGCAGAGTGTCTTGTGGAGAAGTGAAATAAAGAGAGGGTGAAAAGGACGAAAAGAGTGATGTTGAGATCACGAAGGGGCTTTAAATCATACCAGACGAAGCATGAAAAACAAAAATGGTCGGAAAAAGAGAACAAGAGGACGATACGTGCCCGGACACAAACACAGGACAGAGAAAGAGGGCTGTGTTTGTGTTGGTTGGAAATCAATCGTCAGCTCTCCTCTCAGGGCGGGGGAAGAGGGGATATTGTTATTTTTTTTTTCTTGTGGTGGCATAGCTAGTCGCTGCTTCGCCGTTTCCGGTCCCTGTGGATCACGAGATTGTGGGGCTAGGCCTGTCGGCTTTTGTAGTATTGATTGTCGCAGACTCAACTTTGTTGTCTTTGCTTACTATATGTTATTATTAGTAAAGTCTATTCATCTATTATATGAAAAGTCTTTTTTGCTTGGCTTGATATATTAATCAAGACATACTATACGCTGTCAACGATTCCATAAATAGGTTTGCTGGCTACCTGCCTATGTTGGTGCTGAAAACACGCAGCTCATCTATATCCAAGGGTGGCTCAAAGGCGACACTGTTTCAGTACATACTATTTTATCCCGCTCTACCCGCAGGTGAAGTGCTTGTGGACTAAATCTGTTCAAGCAGCTCGCTTGCTCTGACACACGAGAATACATCGAGGCATTCGGCCACGGCAGCCACGGCAAATGCACGCTTGGCGAGTCAGACATTCGGCACTGTCGACCTAGTCTGAGCTGCCGGCGGCGTCGCACGTTTCACGCCAATATTCTTCAGTACCAGGTTCTTCTATCGTTATAGCTAGGTATATAGTGAACTCAAAGCATAAACTAAAGTTGAGCTCCATCTATACTCCTAAGTTTGTTACAATATACTCAGAGCAAGTCTTATAAGCACCGCGATTACATTTCGGATATTATCAGGTCGACTTGTCAGTTTCATATGTCAATTGTGTATTTCACACTGACATGATTCGGTTCGCAGAGTGACTGAGTCAATGACAAAACTTCCTCGATACAGGGCAACAGTCTTCGGTTTTCGGCAATCACAGGCTGGATACGAGATGAGCTGGAGAGAAAAGTTCCTCCAGAAGCCGGCAACAAACCTATGTCCATTATGTCAACACATTCATTTTTCGGGTACAACATTGTGTGTATACTGAATCTTCACCTCCTCCGCGGATTTCATAACAAAACTATTGATATTTTATCATTGCATATCATGAATACTGCCACTTTTAAATAACATCAAATAACATTCCAGTGCCCACGGGCGCACATTTTTATACTCTCGTTGCGCGACCAGGTGAAGACAGCCCCAACCTGGAATGTGTCGCAGTTCACAAAAGTAGAATCAATGCCAACAGTTTGTTTCGTCTGAAGCTACAGGACAAAGATGAGTTATTCGAAAATCTGATGGCGATATTTATCCCGCTTCTTGATTCCAAATGGCGATCAGCCTTGCTCAACCTGCAATGAAATACAAGCGCAATCAACTTAATAGTTCATGCTGGTATATAGATGTTTTCAAGTACAAGGCCTCATTCATCGCTCTACACTACTGCAATGTTCCTCAGTCCATCATTTTATCGATCACATACCGACACTGCTCATTTCAATTCGTGAAAGCATTGAAACGCTACGCCGATTACCGTCTTATTGAGAGTGCACACAGCCGGATTCATCCAACAGTTCAGAACTCGACTAAATCCATAATCGAAAGCATTTACTACAATTAACAATCCACGTAGTTTGCAGGACAGAAAGACATCTCTACTGCTAATCACTGCGTCAGTTCGGGAAAACTGAGCTATGTCTCAGATCAACCTGCTACACAAGCGGTCACTACCCACTGGCAAGTCTACGCCGCATCCACCCGTTCTGTCAGAGAATCTACACAGAGCCTGAAAACATGGCTTGCAGCCAGTCCTCACCTGGCTTGCATCGGAGTTGTTGCCTCGCGCTGGGAAACCCGCCACAGAGGACAAGGAATTGCGGCCTGCGGAGACCGAGGAAGACCACCACGACAGGATGAAGAGGACTATCTTAAGAAAATCCGACTACATTCGCATTCCCACGCAACGGTTGACTAGTTGTCTGTAGATGATGGCTGTTCTTCTTGCACCCGAGGGCTGGTCCGAACCCCTCGACTCATTCCAGGCATTGCTCCTGGCACCAAAGGTTCTTCATGCCCCTCGCGACACGAAGATCCGTCCAGTCGTCAAGGTCAATCTTGAGTCCTTACCAATCACTTCGCTGGCTGCGCTGTACACTCAGCCCGTAGATAAAAAGATACACACAGTCAGAGGGACACGCGACAACCTGGCCAGGCCAAGCAAAGGCCAAGACGATTTTTCCTCTCTGGCGCAAGCCATAAGAGGTCAAGAAATTGCCCAGCGCCGTGAGATGAGTTCACTTTTGCCAGGTGCTTAAGTGTGACTTGATCACCGTTGATACAAACCCCAAATGGATAATCGGGTAGATACGGTCGGAAAGAGCCTTGAAACTGATGCAATTGCAGTCGCCAGGACCCCGAGTTCGCCTCGCGATTTGGTCGATTCTTCCGCAATACTTGTTTCGCATAACTTTGAAGAAGTCGAAGTAATGATACTGCTCGTTGCTTATTGGTTCATATGAATATCACCTTCGATGAAGCTGTTCGTGCTACCGCCGCTGATGACGAGCAGAGCGGTGTTCACGCTCTTGTGCCTGAGTTCTCCGCCATGGACCTCGACGACGAGGGAGATGACCTCGAGGACGAGAAGGGCGAGGAAGAAGAGTAGGACGGCCTGATCGCCAACTACGATGGCGATGATGACGTGATGATGATGGACTGATGGGGGCGGGGTTTAGCTACGTGCCTTCTGAACGCAACGATGAATTGATGATTCTGGCCGCAGGCGCCCTGATAACATACAATAAACAATCATATTCTTGTGCAATAGTGATTGCGAAACGTGACGTGCTCGCAGATTTCAACAACGAAAGACTCCAGTACTTGATAGTGCCAATCTAATTATAGGGGTGTTGCTTGTGTGCAGAAGTTTCTGACGGAACGACGGATTCTGTGAGCATAGCATGTAGCGGAACTCACAGTGTTGCAGTGAAAATCAATCTGCCAGGTGAACACAAGTTTTATACCAAATGATCATGAACACATACTTCTGAATCACCGAGCTCTGTGTTTGCCTGGGTGTTTTGAGCTGGTCCCTGAGTTGCCCGTGGCTTCAAGGTAAACCTTCAAATATTTGCAACTATCATATCGCATATATCTTTTCACCTCCAACATGAGGATAATGATATATGAGCAAAACGTCAATTTACGAGCCTAACACTTTGAATTGATACATTGGTATAGATTACATCTACTTCGGTCCATGTATCTTCCACCGCGACGTCATTGCTCTTGGTTCGGACTCTTAAGCTCATCCTCTTCCACAGCCATTATGAGCATCAAATATTGTCCTCGATTTCAGCAAAGCCTTGTCTGCTCGTTTCCAATGACTCCCGAGATCTGGCTGTATGCTCACAGCACCGGTACTCCAATCCAGAAGACTCGAGCCTCGCGTATCAGACATCAACGAGTGTTTGCGGTGTACTTGATCGCCAGACCTTTCTGATGTCATGCGAGAATTTACCCCAGGTGCGATCAACCCAAATAGCCGACGATTCCATGCCCCAAGAGCGATCTCAAAACCGGTGGGTTTTGCATGATCTGTAGCGACCATCAATCACATAAACAGCAAACAACACAACTCGTTGCCGCCACAACAGCCCGACCATCTACCTACCTAGACATCTCTGTTCGACTACGAGCTCGATACTACCATCTCCCAGCGACAATTATCTTCAACTGAGATGAGCTGGTTCCTACAACTACATAGCTACGTACCTCGCGCAGAAAATCTGGGGACTGTCTGATCTCCATCCATCCACGGAAATTCCGGGCGAGACTTTTTCTTTCTTCTTTCCTAATCGCAGACATCATTCTATCCGAACCCGAGAATAAAATAAAAAGAATCCATATTTCATATCTGCTCCGCTCTTGTACCCAGACCGCAAAAGCCATACCATATCATGGATATACGGAGTACCGGCAGCGTGCTGGGACCCAAGGAGAACCTGCAGTAGTATCCGTATTCGCGTCGGCTGGGTTAGGAAGAGGAGAGCTCATGGTATTTGCACATGTGAGTCTCCGTACATCATATCCCGGGTTCCGAGCACGTGGTAGACGAGGTGGTGCAGTCCCGGGGCCCGGGGGAAAGGGAGGATCCCAATGGATCCAGAAAGTTAAGTAACGGGAACCATAATATCTCACCTGGGAGGAAGATCAGCAAAGGCGGCGTTGTCCGCCAAGCGGGTACAAAATAAAGTAAGAACATGGTCACTCACTCATACTCTACCGCAGCATATCATCTGGTCGCCACGATGGATGTTGGGATAAAATTGACATCGAAAGAAACACAATTCAACCGAGAATAAGAATAATCAGGTTTTGTAGCATAATCAAGACGTTTGTGCGTAGAGATACGGTACTGGCAATGTATGTTAGTATAGGCGGAATCTCACTTTCTTTGTCACCCGCCTGTCCGCTTTGCTTGAACCCTTCAGGACCCTTTTCAGTGTTCATGATAAAAAAGGGACTCGTCTATTTCTCCATTCTCCTCTTTTAATTCATTTTCTCTTGGGTACCGCCATCTGTCTCCTCTGGACTCCTCCCAACGTGCAAGCGTGATCCCGGCTATCACGGCTTCTTCCATGCATTCCATGTATGCAGTGTTGATCCGTCTTGCCTAGATGAAAGAAGCATGAAGATGTATAGTATACACGTATCTGTGTTCTCGGCCTCTTCAATCCCACCCGCGGCGACGGGCCACGGAAGGGAGTGGCAAATATGAGAGACATTGATTGAGGAGATCGTGAGGGGAACTATGCTGAGAGTGGGAATTTGATATTCAAGATTCGGCCGCATGAGATCTGCCTGCGTTGTTTTTTTTTCTAGGCATCTCACATGTCTCGTTCTTATCCACGATCTCCAAAAGAAAGCAGACCGCGTTGTGACTGTGACGGCGAATGGGTTACCAAGAGGGGTTTTGGAAGATCCAGAAAAATAAGACATCTCCACCTTGGTTCAGTTAGTTTCCCCATAACTTTTTCTTTTCTTTTTTTTTCATGATCGGTATTTGCATGTATCCTGCATCACCATCTGCATCTGCACAATGACATGATGATATCCTCTCATAAGGCTCGACTTTTCTTTTGTTTGGCGATGTGGAGGTGGATCTGGAGCATTGGGGGTCGAGACCATCGTCAACTCCAAGATGCCAAGAAGGTCGTAAATCGTACAAAGTAGGCAAAGATATGTCTTGTGATGAAGCCTGTTATCTGTTTCATCTTTCGACCCCCAATCTCCAATCTTATCGGCAAGCGGCATTGGCAGTTGATATCATCGTGCACAAGACGCGTTTGTGGCGACATGTTACATGGGACGAGGCTAGGTAGGGTAGTATGGGAGAACGGGAGTTGCCCAAAAAATGCCCGAACAATACTGCGCTCTTGGCGCAACTGCGTTGTATCGTACTCGCATTTGAAGTCACGATAAGATAGTCCCTCGAGGGACCAAGATTACACCGCCAAACTGCGAATCACGTCAATCATGTCAATCTCGGGTCCTGTCAGTCCTCCTCTCGCATATCGGCCGTACATTGAGCCTGCGTCGCGATACTGCTCATGGATCGGCCGAATAGTCTTTTCCGGACGAGGGACAATCATGCGCTGCGATAGTGACGTGCTGGAATCTGCTTGCTGTTCCGTTTCAAATTCTATCAAGGTCGGCCGCATGATCTTCAGTCAAAGCAGGAACCTTGCCGACGGGCAGGACACTCATGATTAGAATTCGGACATGAGAGTCCACAAAGAAAATGACCCATCAAGGTGTAGTACTCCGCAGACATTCCAGCAGATTTGACCTCATTCTCAAAATAGCGGCATCACTACCTAAGTGCCGTATGCAAAACTTGTACTGGCGCCTCGGACAATCCGCAGCCGGGACGCCAGATCAACACCGGAGAGTAGTGAAGTGAATCAGTGTTTCATAGACAAAGGCTCCGGCCGCTGCCCGAGAGGCGAAATAACAGAAGATTCGTCTTAATGAAGTCGATATAATAGCAATCAGGACGCGGAGGGGTTCTAGTGCCCGGTACTTTCCGAATCGGGGACTTCTTGATATGCACTTCGGGATGCCGTCCTGTCTGCTATTCCCCTTTCAGGCGGCAACGCCGAACGTGGACCCTTGATGTCGAGACTCCGTCCGTATGGTGGGTGTGCGAGTGGCCCGACGAGGCCACCCCGGTTCAGTGTATACTGTATAGTGCCGGGTTATCAATGTCGACGGTGATCGATATAGGCAACTGAGGGTGTAAATCCCTTGGCTAGCAATCTGCGGATACGTGTGGCACGGCATTCCTCTTTGCGGTGACCCTCGCAACATGCAAACATCCACGGCCGGGGTTTCTGCTGCCCAAAGGGCTAGAATATGCATGCAGATCTCTCACGGTCAACCCTGCAAGGCTGGCCGACCTCTCTTATCCCGCACGCTGCAATCTTATCAGAATGGATCAATGATATGTTGGAGACGAGATGTAGTATTGATCGCAAAGTTTCGAGCAAATCCTTGCGCTTCGGCTGTCGTGATCTGTTGGCATGAAACTAACGGGGCACGCCTTGGTCAGTGATGTTCGTTCTTTTCTTTCCCTGGGATCTATGTATTTGTCCTTTGGTTTCCCTTCGTTTTCGGGTCTGCGATCCAGTATCTTTGATGTTCGACCTTCACTTTGTCTGTGGGACCTCAGTCCCGGCATTTCTGCGAGCTACAAGGATGAACGCAACTGATCGACGTCATCTACCGAGTGGTGAATTCAATATTTGAGTGGATATAACGTAAGCCAGTGGATCAGAGCAGGATGAATCCCTGCGGCTCAGTTGAGTGGTGAATCTGGGTCTTTTTGGAGTCTTGCGCTAGAATCGTGGAAAACGGTCAGCGTCCAATCTGACTGTGTCTTTGGCAGAGCCTCACCGAACTTTGGGCAGATCGTCGCCGCCAAGATGCACAACGGCTACTCGGGAAGCGTTGAAGCCGTGCAAGATAGGAGTACCGTCCAACAGCGCAGCGCATCGTGGGATCTATGATACGCTCAGTGACGCTCTGAACGCTACGATTTAGTATCAGTTGCTGTCGTGTGCGCTTGGCGGCCGTCAGCCGTTATCTCGACCTCCATAGGCCTATCTCCAGACTCCAATTCCAGCCGGCCCTCAGACGTTTTTGGCCGTGCATCTGACAGGCGCAACGCGTCCCCCAACGCGTATTATTGAGGCTCTTGGCGCACCGCAATGCAGTTTGTCCGACTCTGCATCATTGACAGTGGTTTTTTGACAAATGCTCTTGCAGCACAAAATGCAGCATTGGCAAAGCGCATCGGTGAGAATCCATACCTGAATCAACAGGGACTCACAGTGCCCACGTGGCTCGCAGGCTACCTGGCCGCACGCCGACACACTATTGGACTCTTTTCCTCTCTCTTTTTTCGCACGACATCCAGGTAGAGGAGAAGAATGGAGAGATCATCCTCAATATGGCCTCTTTGGTGCATGTCCCGTCCGCATCTGCTCGAGACGCGCAACGAAAACGTCGAAGCGCCCAATCCGTACCGTAAATGGCCCAATGTGGCCCATTCGCCTGGGTTCTTTGGTTCTGTTGGAGTCGAGGACGCAAAATCTAGTGAATGCAAAGGTGTGCTTCGTGTGGACAACATCAGCATGGCCCCTGTTCTTCATATCAGATTTGGAATTTTGGCGACTCTTAGAGAGTCTTGGCAAGCTTGGAGCCTCAGACAAAGTACCATTGCCATGATCGAAATAGGGCCTGATCGACGTTGAACTATGGAATCCGCATCCGGTCGTTGCTAGCTTAACGCTGGTTGGGTGGTTAGAAGGTATGGAGCATCTATAGTATCGCACTAGAAGTCGTCTTTGACCGAGTGCCAAACTCAGTTTGGGTGCTAGTCAGTTAGCACGTACCGCCTATATTTACGGCTCTTGACGGGAGCCAAGGGAGCGAGCGGGAACTGACATTTGTCCCCGCCTAGGGATCCTTGACCCTCGAGGCCTCACCATGACCGTGATCTACCATACAATCCGCATCCAAAGTGCTGGGTCTCGTAAAACTCTGCAATGTATGAATAACAGTTTGCGGAGGGCAAGGAGGGTGCCAGAAGCAAGGATTTCCATATCCGATTGTATCGTGATGATTGATTCGAGTTAGTGGTTGATTAGGGAGTATATACTACACCCCGTAGCAGATAAGTCGGGCATTCTAGAATTTTCGTGTCGTCACATCGTACCATGTCTATGTCATTGTCTGAAGGGTCCTGCGACAAGTAGAGAGGAAGCTGATGATCCTCAAGATGCTGGTATACCATCATTGCTTATCGGCGACCGAGACGGCTCGAAGAGTTGATCCGCACATGCTTTGTATGTGTGTATGAAAATCAATGCGTGCAGGCATACAGTCGTCGCATCCATCCCGGGATCGCAAGGCCTGGTAAGCCTGCGCCAAGTTGCTTGGGTCTTGATAGTCCCCCAGTCCGACCGACGAATGTAGAAATGTGATCCTGTTGAAGTCGTCGTCGCCCTTCGGATTGGTAATGCGCAATCAACCTGCACAGTTGCGGATTCTTCAATGCCTCGTCATCATCATGGCCGAAATTGGCGAACGGGATATCGCGGCGGCATCACGATGTGATGGGAGTGGTGAGTGATGGGGGTTGCAGTGGCATCTCGGTGTGGCGAAACTCGCTTGGCAGACCTTGGCCGTGACCTTGGCCGTGACCTCGACAACTTGCCGGCCGCATTTCTCCCGTATCTGATAGCCGCAAAACCTTATCTCGATACGGATCCGGTACCTTGCATTCGAGACCGTCCATCTGATTTTAGCGCTATTCCTTACTCGAGCCCCCGGCTCTGCTCTGCTCAGCGCAGACATACACACTGGACACACCACTGAACCAGAAGCCGCCCAGCGCCAGCCAACCAGCAGCTGCCAGTCCGTCCCGCGAATCGCGGCCGTTCGATGCTAAGGTCGTAGACGGAAATGCTCTTCATCAAACAAGTCTTGGCACAATCTGGTATGGGAAAGTGATTTTCGATCGAGAGAGAAACAGCAGCAAGGACATTCCCTACTCTTCGTTTCGTTCCGTTTACAGAGAGTACTGCCGGCGCACGCAAGAACATGTGACTTTCCCAGAACGGAGCTCTCCGTTTTCTCTGCTGCAGACTGCTGCCCTCTCTCGTCTGAAGTTCTCCATCCGAAAAAGAAAAAAGAGTGGGGCGGAGAACGGGTGGTTGTTGAGTGTAACGGTCCCTGAAGATCGGATGCCTTGTTGAACCGTGAACGCAGTACGTACTGTACTTGCCGCAACTCAATCTCTTCCCAATTCATGAGTTTCTTTTTCTTTTCCCCCCAAGAGCCGATGGGAGAGGAAACCGGCAGCGGCAATGCTGCTGGTTGGCCTTCCTCATTAGCACGTGAAATCGGGCGAGTCGGGCCAGATCGGGGGGCCCAGGCCAGTCCTCAACGACAGTCATCCCTTCCTATAGTAACATTTCTGTTTATCAGATCGTGGCATCTGTTGTAACATATATACCGTCAAATATCTTTGCTGGGCTTGCGGACGGCTGCGGCGCACTCTCCGTCTGGTCTGGGAAACAGCGATACCAGGCCAGAGAGTCTAGACTAGCGCAAGAAGCGAATCCCTCCTATTTCGTTCTCAACACCCCTCGCCGATCTCATCTGCACAAGTCCCGACCGTCGTCTTGGCATTCTCCGCCTGCCTGCACTTGCCTGCCAATGTGCGGCGCAGAGCTTAGCACGCGAGGCGAGCGATACGGAATATTCTCGCCGGCTTGGTCCTCTTGGAAAGGGCTCGTCACAGTGGCTCTCTACTACTCTCTCCAGGTCTCCAGGCGACTGCAACCCCCATACTCGTACCCATTCATTCTGCTGCTACCTACGTACGTGCCTCCCAAGTGACTCCCAGTACATGCCTACGGTACCACTGCCCAGTGACGCCATGCCAGGTAGACCGTGCCTGCCAAGACCGGCTGTGATGAGCAGTGGGCTCACCTTGATGAATACATCTCCAATCCCCCCAGCTTCGTGAATCGTCAAGTCTACTCCGATTTATGGATCAATATGAGTTATCAACTTTCGCCGAGGTGGCGGCCGCTCATACTCCGGGGGAATCGATATCGCTGGTTATAGTTGGGGGATGGTTATTTTGCTATATGTCGCAGCCGTTCGGCCCAAGACTGAGTTTCAGTCCAGAACCGGCGCGCCAAGGTGGAAACTTCGGGAATAACGTTAAGCTTAAGAAAGATTATAGAGTTATGAGTCCCCAAAAACAGTCGATTTCTCCGTATCACATTTTTTTGTTGGAGGAGGCAAAAACAATCGAGTATCCTAATTTCGGCATTTTTTTCATATCATCAGACGGAAACACTACTATCAATCGCGGGGTGCCATGTGTCTGCTAGGCTCTAGACTCTAGGCTCTGAGGGTGGGGGCCGGAGCAGCCAACGCATTGATTGCCGCGATCATCTGAAGAAACAAGAGAGTAAAACAGAGCGAGCGAGCGAGACAAAACAGATGAATACTTTCCGAGGTGTGGTCCAAATGCATGCAGCAATCTAGAATAGAGCAAAATGTCCAAAATGTCTCGGAGATGACTGTTGAAGATGCCACGGGTTCCCAATTCCACTACCAACGGGCTGAACTTCTAGCACATGCCAAAAATACACAAAGGTACCGCCCAACTGCGCTGGACGTCATGATCTACCTTGGGTCTCCAGAGGTGGGACTACGTTTCTGACGGTCTGGTTCGCCTGCGGAGTATCGCGATTGTTTTCTTTCCCGTACGTAAATTTTTCTTCTCTTCGCATCTCGACTTTTTGGATGAAACGAACAAATTTAGAGTTTTACAGGCTGCCTCTGACGTCGATGTCAGCGACCTTAGCGGTGGAACATGCCAACCTGGAGAATGCAACCTCGAAGGTGGGCTCCTCTCACCTCGCAACACCTCGCGTATGTCGAGTTCCATGGCCTGTGTGACGAGCAAACGAGAGGCAGAATGTGCAAGGTAGTTGGTGCAATCGGTGCATCACTTACATACCGGGCGCCCGGGGTTTGCATCTCCTTGGATTCTCAATCGAGAGTAGTTTTGCATTAGGAGGATGACTCCCAGAGGTCTCCAATCTCCAAACACGACGAGCAGCGTGAGAAAAGGAAGCAAAAAAAGGGACCGTCTTATGCTTCTTGGTCGTATTGCATGCCGGTGCTGCCTGCTAGTCACTGCCCAGCTGTGCCGCGTCGTATTCCAGCGGGAGCCAAGTACCTTCGCATCTTGGCAGCGCGGTGGATAACTGTAAAAACACAAGCTTTTGCTTAGCAGTGGGCAGAGAAGCCACTCAGAGGCCAGCAGAGGCCACTTTCTCGACGGCATATGTGGTCCCGGGATGGGACGGTGAGGCAAGCGTACAGATCTCCAGTGATGGGATGGCCAAGAAAAACAAGAAACAAGCAAGACATTGATGCCCACCTATCAGGCATTTCCAGATGAACAAGTCACAAATCGATGAATCGGAGCAATATACTTGTGAATATGGAGACTCAAGGACTGGAATCGATCCGATGTCCCCAAGTTTCTTGAATATCCACGTGGAGTCGCGCGGTTCATCCTTTACCTTGGTAACCAAAAGTCTTACACTCTAGTGCTATTCCAAGTACCTTGTAGCAGTTCGCATCGCTACCGTGTTTGGAATTCAAGGTTAAACATTTAGAGCTGGAAACGCAGGCACACACAGGCGCACAGCACACACACACACACTGTCGAACTCGGCGCTACTTGGGACAGCCGCCAAGGCGGCCAAAATCGAGTGCGCCAACGGTCGCGCAGAACCGACATGTCACGAGTAGATTGAATTATAAGCATAACCAGGTCGATATATCTTCAACGATATGGCCAAGCCACGGGAATATGGCACAGAAATCGGATCTTGCGGCCTCTCGACCGCAGCTTCTGATCCCGCCTGAGCACATACGGCCACGGAGCCAGCAGCGCACTCTCCCTGTCCGTCTCGCCGCCCAGCGATCGTGAAAGAGTCAAGACGATGGCCTCCCATTGCCACAAGAACGCTATAGAGTTGCGGCCCCCCAGTCATACCGGGATCAAAGGCCCCATTCTTGACTCCATTCCGCTTGTTCTGCGTTGCCCGAAGGAGAAGGTGGAGCCAAAGAGGACATTCAATGCCCCCTGTGGTGCACCTCTCACCTCATCCACCGACCCGACCCAACCAACCTCGACAACTCTTCCATCGGCACGGCGGGAATCGATGAGCCAGCCAGGTCACTCAGTCATGACATGAATTTTTAAGGTTGTCTGTGTTGTTCGCTCATGGCGCAATTGCGCTATGTGACCCGGAGAGGACCCATCATAGGGTGTTTTCGGCGCCCTGGCTGCCTACTACCTACACTACATACGTAGCCTGCTGCAGGTCCATCTGCAGGAGTTTATTGATTGTGTAAACCACTTATCAAGCCGCTGTCAGCAGCATGTGCTTGGCGATTCGCGAGCCACCCGCTGGTGAGGTCTTCATACATACAGCGCGCGGCTGTCTTCGCAAGTCGATTGCGCATGCGGCGCAGATCAGGCACAGAAGCGAACATGCAAAACCGTCCGCTTTGACAGTCCGTATGTACATACTGGCATACCATGCAATCGGGGATTAATTCACTGGGCAGGGAACAGATTGATAAGATGCGCCGAGTATGGACGTTTCCATGAGCATGTATGTATGTACGTTGGAGATTGGGGTGGGATACCAGGAAGAAGAGATTGAGATAATGTACGTATCTGTAGATAGATACCTGATTAGTGTACATGGGATAGAAGTACGTACACCCTGACCTACCAGGATGGATCCCGTCAGCCAGCCGTCCACCATCAGCTCTTACCACTATCTACTCGGTACTAGCCAGTACCGGCGCTTGGGGAGAACATTGAAGCGTGGAATCGGGGGAACAGGCCCAGGAATGTTCACGACGATGGTAAATGCCAGGCGACAGTGGGGCAGGACGGAGATGGCATTTTTTTAAGGTTGCATCTCGCCAGGGGCCAATCAGAGACCCTAGGCCTCGACGGCGGATAGGGCTTGCTGCAGGTTCTTACCTTCTGTACGGGGGGGCACAAGCCGATATACGGCCGTCCTAGCTCCAGTTTAGTAGTCTATCAACATACATGTGTACCTTGCCTACTCAGCTGTCCGTTTTACCTAGCGGAACACTCGCACACACACAGTTCAGTCCAGTGCTATTATGGAGTGGTGGATATTTGATAGGCGCCCCGATCATATACCATACGGTAAAGGAAGGAGATGCCGGTACGTATGGAGAATATAGCACGCCGTCGCAGCGGGAGGTACTTCTCCAGATAAGCTGGCCCCCCGGGAGTTATTTGGTCCCTGGCTGTACGTACCGTAGTATGTATGTTACACTCGCAAGGAGCCACTTTTGCTACTTCTCGGCCATCCTGGAAGGGGCGAACAAGATACAAGCTGACTGACTTACTTCTGGATGTGGGAGGAAATCGAATCGAGGGAATGCGCGAGAGCCTGGATCCATCAATTGATGCCTGTAACCTGTGCTTTCCCTGTAGCACGAGTATACTACGGGAAGGAGAGGCCGAGATAGTGCCTGCTGCTTGGATTTTGGGCGTGGGGAGGGCCAGGCTAACTAAGAGAGACGAACGAGGGCCGCTGCTGGCTGAAAATGGTCGTGAACCATACACTACCTATGCCTGCCAACCCATATAGCCCAGCATTGCCGATCCTCATCAGGGGTCGGCCAGAGGTGAGCCAAACAAATAGGTGTGCCCAGTACATCGTACCTCGATCCCAAATTATATATGAGACTGAGCATTTCCATATCCAAACTTTCTTTGAAAACTAGTAGTCTCTAGTTGTTGCTCATCCCATCGTTGAAACATCCCTTCTCTGACTTTGACTGCTTGATCCCAGTCATTGACATTGAGACGACGGATGCCCTTTCCTTCTTCCACCTAAGAAGACGCTTTGGGGAGTACCCCTACCCGGTGTTCACGATGGCATCACCACAGCTCGACGGCAAGTCCATTGTGGACTTCCTGCCGGACCACCAGACGCCCGCCATATACGCCGCCTCGGTCCGGGACTATATCACACACGCCCAACTGAAGCAGTTCGTCCAGAGCTTCCGCCTCCCGTCGACACAGAGCTCCAAGAAGGAAGTCGTGGCCGTAGCGCTGCCGAACGGACCTATACTAGCGGCCACCATCCTCGCCGTCTCGACCTACTATACTGCCGCCCCGGTCACGCCCGGCGTTGGTGTTGAGCAGTTCAAGGCCGACGTCCTGCAAGCCGGAGCCACCATCATCCTGACCACCTCCGAGGATCACCAAAAGCTGGCCCTGCAAGAATCATGGGTTTCAGAAGCCGGAATCCAGGTGTGCCTGGCTCGGATAGATTCAGACATGAGCATCACCGTCACCAGCGAATCGGGTTCCAGCCTCGCCGCCTGCGCCGCCCCGCAGCCAAGCACCCCCAAGGACACATGTATCCAACTCTTTACGAGCGGTACGTCAGGAAACAAGAAGCTTGTTCCGATCTCCATTGGCGCTGCTATTAGTGGCGCCCACCAAGTGATTACATCTTGGGGTTTGACGCCACAGGAGACGTGCCTGAACATGATGCCGTTACACCACGTGTAAGTTAATCTATTTTTACCCGAAAGCCCTCCCCGACGGAAGCTAACCGTAATCTCCAGCGGAGGACTTATTCGCAACGTTTTCGCTCCCATCTTCGCCGGTGGTTCGACAATTTGTTGCTCGGGCTTCGATCCAGGTCTGTTCTGGGACCTGGTCGACGAGTCGTTGCCAACATGGTACTATGCCTCGCCCACGATGCACTCGCTCATCTTGAACGAGGGCATCAACCGCCAAGCAGATATGAGCAAGAGTAAGATTCGCTTAATCTGCAATGCAGCTGGCGGTCTGCTGCCTGCCCTTGCCGAGCAATTGAGGGACACTTTCAACTGCACGGTACTGCCAAGTTACGGAATGACCGAGTTCGTATTTCCAACGCAATGATTTATAAGCTGCAGTGCTAACCGAAATCTGCAGGTGTATGCCCATCTCAACGCCTCCTTTGGATTACAAGCTGGACCGTGAAGGAACTTCTGGCATCTCAGTCGGCCCTAACCTCACAATTCTCGACGGCGCAGAGAGGCAGGCCCCTCCACACACCATCGGACGTATCAGCGTCCGTGGTTCGCCAGTTTTTGAGGGATACCTCAAGCCAGATGGTACCCTGGACAAGTCTGCATTCAATGCAGACGGCTGGTTCGACACTGGTGATTTGGGTTACATGGACGAGGACGGCTTCCTGTACATCACCGGTCGCTCCAAGGAAGTCATCAACCGTGGTGGTGAGATCATCTCGCCTTTCGAGGTTGAGAATGCCATCGTTTCCGCTGCAGCCGACCCAGACAGCCCCATCTTTGAGCGAGTTTCGCAGGCGCTGGCGTTTGGTCTCTCGCACGATGTGCTTCAAGAGGTTGTCGGTATCGTGCTGGTCACGCCAAAGGGCAAGCCCCGTGTCGACATCCGTGTCCTCCATGTGGCCATGCGGTCGCTTCTTCAGCAGGCCAAGTGGCCTACCATGATTGTCTACATGGACGATGTGCCAAAGAGGAATAACAAGGTTCTGCGAACCAACCTGGCAAAGCGCCTGAGTCTCCCCGAGCAGACCGCCACAACGTCATTCATGGAGAAGCATTGGGATGCAGTCTGCCCTCCAGTAGACACTCCGCTACAGGAGTCGATCCCTGCTCATATCTGCACCGTTGAGCCGGCGCAGCTGCAGGACGTCGCTAGCCAGATCATGCCCACTATCATTGAGGCGTTCGTCGATGTCACCTCGGATGGTAGCGTGGAAATGTTCTTGGCACCGAGACCCTCGACCGAGGTGACCAAGGAATACGGCTTGGCTGCAGTAGCAGATCTTAAGAAGCTATTGCCTGCGAGGATCGACAACTACAACATCCCCGAGCGGATACAGTACCTGGAGCAGCCCATCCCATTCTGTGGGTGTGGTACCGTCGATAAGAAGGCCCTTCATGCCATTGCAGAGCAACAGATCAAGGACGCCGAGAATGCCGGAGCTGACAACCTGGATGAGGCCGTGGTCCACATCATGGCTAAAGTGCTTAACCGAAGCCCGACTGACATAGAAGTAACGGCGGACTTTTTCTCCATTGGTGGAGATTCCATCACGGCTGGCCGACTTCTGTCCTTGCTCAGAGGAGAGTTCAAGGTTTCCGTCCCAATCGAGTTCGTCTTCAACCACGGCTCAGCCCGCGAAATCGCCAAGTACCTGGAACAGGAGGGTGCCTCCCTGAGCGGCTCCGATGATAGCTCCGAGGACGAGAAGAACTTCCACTTCTGCGAGAAGCAGTATTCGGCCACCAACCTCCCGCTAATGCTGCTCCAATTGATCCCCATGGTCCTTCTGTACCCCATGCGCCGCGCCCTCCAATGGACAATTTTCATGGTCGTTCTCAGTTGTACCCTGAAGTGGCCCACCAACCACGTCGTTCCTGGCCGTCTCTTCATCCTCATTTGTAGTATCGCTGCATCCAAGGTTATCCTGAGTTGCTTCTCGCCCTTTGTTGGTATCATCTGCAAATGGGTCATCGTCGGTCGTTACAAGGCTGGATACTATCCCATGTGGGGTCCTTACCACACTCGCTGGTGGATGGTCCAGAAGATTGTCGACATCTGTGGAATCGGTATCTTTGGCGCGACCAACTGGAGCAAGTGTCTTTACTACCGCCTCATGGGTGCCAAGATTGGCAAGAACGTCACCATCAACGGCGCAAGGACTGGAGAATGGGATCTCCTTGAAATCAAGGACGGCGCCATCCTCGAGCACTGCCTCGTCCGTCCGTTTGCCGGAGAGAGAAACACGACCATGTATCTCGCACCCATCACCATTGGCCGCAACGTTGTTATCAACAAGGCCTCGATCGTTGCGCCCGGATGCAGCGTCCCCGACAATGCCTGCATGCCCCCGAACTCGTCGGCCTGGGAACTCGAGGACACCGATGAGAGCTTCCGTGATCTCCCCTCCAACAAGGTCCCGGGTTCTCCTTTGGTCATGACCCTCTTCCTCACCATTCCTCTTGCCTTCATCAGCTACATCCTGTCCTTGATCCCCTGGGCACTCGGTCTGCTCGGTCTGGTTATGGCCCAGCCCATTCCCACCGATCACCCTGTGCGCAGTGTTATTCACTGGTTTGCATCGGGAGGCAGAGTCGGTTACCACTACCTTGCACTCGTGCTGCGAACCATGTTCAGTCCGTTCTTTGTCTTTGCCTTTGCCGTTCTCATCCGCCTGTTCCTCGACGTTTGGTTTGGCAAGATGAAGCCCAGCGCCACTGCCAACCGAAGCTCGGTGGACAAGTGGCGTATGGCCTTGATGAAGAAGCTCATGCCTGTGTCTAAGCTGCACAAGATGACTGAGATCTTTGGCGGCCACTACGAAGGTACTTCGGTCGCAGTCAGACTCCTTGGCGGCAAGGTCGGTCAGCGTGTCTACTGGCCGGGAACTGGTCCTTCTATTGGCGACTACCACCTCATTGACATTGGCAACGATGTCGTGTTCGGCTCGCGATCCCACCTGGTCACGTCTGACGGTATCAGCTCTGAGCCTGTCAAGATTGGAGACGGCGCCATGATTGCAGATAGAGTATGCCTGCTGCCTGGTGTCGAGGTTGGTAAGGGCACAGTCATGGGCTCGGGTGCTCTCTCAAGACGTAACAAGTCCTACGAAGACAACAGCACCTGGGTCGGCTCGCGTGGTGGTGACGCCATCCACTTGGCCCGCCCTCGCCCGAAGCAGACGCAGTCTGATCCCGAGAAGGTCATCGTCTACGACAATGTCGACCCCAAGAAACTTAACCTCGATACTTCTTTCACCGATAAGGCAAACCAGAAGCGCGTTCGTGTGCTTGTCGAGTCTGCCAACTCGAGTGGTGTCAGCTCTAGTGCCTCTTCGACTCTCGCATCAGTCCCCCCGATGTCGCCCATGACGCCAACCATGCTCACTCCCAAGGCCAGCTCTATGCACTTGCAAATGGGCGCTGCTCACAACGGAATCCTGTCGAACAAGTCAAGCCGCCAAGTTCTCATCAGTCCCACCGGCACTATGACCCCCACCGCACCACAGGAGGAGGAGTTGAAGTTGAGTCCTTTCGGCCGAGCCTTCTACCAGGGCAAGGCTCCCTACCGGGTCATGGGTCAATTTACCATCTTCCTCTACTCTGCCTTCATCACGGCTTTCACTGCGGCACTGTGGAACGTTCCCTTCATCCTCTCGATCCAGATTATCTACTGGCTCAACTACGACTCTTATCTCGGCCAGGGCTTCTGGAGTGATGCGCTCCACACCTGGGGTTTCATGACTGCTTGTATCGCCGTCATCACCACTGGCCTGGCCATCGTTGCCATCTTGCTTGTCATTATTGCCAAGTGGACGATCATTGGCCACCGAAAGCCTGGCAACTACGACTGGGACAAGAGCAGCTACTGTCAACGCTGGCAACTCTTCCTGAACATTGAGAAGGTCCGCCGCACCTGCTACCGAGGCAATGGTATCCTTGGCATGCTTACGGGCACGCACTGGATCGTCATGTACTTCCGTGCGCTGGGCGCACAGATTGGCGAGAACTGCGCTCTGTTCGCAAACGGCTCGCCCAGTCTCATGTTCACCGAGCCTGATCTACTTACCATGGGTGACCGCTGTGTTGTTGATGACGCCAGTCTTGTCGGCCACATCAACACTCGCGGCACCTTTGACCTGAATGAACTGCACGTCGGCGACCGCTGCGTGCTGCGGAGCGGTAGCAGATTGCTATCGGGCGCAAGCATGCAGAATGACAGTTGCCTGATGGAGCACACGCTTGTTATGGGTGGAGATGTAGTCGACGAGAGATCGACGCTGCAGGGATGGCCGGCCAAGGTGTTCAAGGGTGACACTGCCGGCCACACGAACCTGTCATAAAGAATGTGGGAGGAATAAAAGCAGCAGCAGCACATTGTCACGTTTTTCCTTGGTGCGATGCTCATCACGAAATAAAGTCGAAATGATAATTAAGTAATTATCTGATCTCATGATATAGATGTATATAGGAACTCAAAAATTGCACATATTACGATATTATTATACCCATTGTCTTCTACTTTGACTTGCGATACTCGCGTGACCTTTGAGTTGTTGCTTCTCACCTAGAGGTACTTACAGGTACGATGGCCAACGCAGGTCTGAGATTTCTGTCACTTTGCCCCTCGCATATAACAATGATCCCTGCACGTCGCACGGCAGTTCGATTGATCCCCAGATTCGGAGTCCGGCGAAAAATCATGTTTCGCTTCGGTAGTGGTGTGGTTGCACTGCCGCGTCTCCCTCGAGGCCCTGTGGAGGGGAGGCGAAGACCTGCCAATTAGGACATGTACTGGTTTCAACTTACTAGACAGGCCTAGCCGGGTGCCCTATAGAACGTATGACTAAACTATATTGTTCTTTGACGACCTTCCAATTTACTCGCATGGACGTCCGGCTGTTTCGCGGCCGTCGCCGAAACCTTTTTTTGCGTGGTGGGATGTTTAACACTATACTATAGTCTAGGACATATATCTCCGGCCACTTAATGTTACTTTTCACACTCGGTAGTTATGTCGGTAGTAATATCACACTCCCGATATTATTCAATCATCTTTGTTGGGAAACCAAAAAGGGCGATACTGGCTATATGATGGAGTTATGTTGCCGAGGTTGTCATGAAGACGCGTTGCGGTGTGACTCTGACCAAGTTGAGTTTCAATGCTGACCAAGCTTTGAGAATGACATGATGGATGGATGACATCTTATGGTTGACACCTACTTGATTGCTACTTCAAACTTGCAAATTTGTTGGGAACTCTTTCCCGGGGTGGTTGAGTTGTTGTTTGTGTGGGATCATACCTGTACAATTTGCCACACATATATTTTTGCTGGCGTTGGACGGAGTCAGTGCTTGGACAAAACATGATTGGTTCACAACGACTTTGCGTGATCCATGCTCTTTCAACTACGCATTCGATTTTTGAAGTGATTGTCAAGAGTGTGAGGACTCATTTGTGTAAGACGACATGTTGTTCTACAATGTCACGGCGGCAATTCACCTACACACACAATGGAAATTTGTCATTTGGTCATCGCATCACGCTGTTTGTCTTTCGGCAAATCAACACAAATGGTTGTTGTTTCGTGATTATTTCACTTTAATCAGATTCAATGCTTACCTCTACCAACGTCTCAGGGTATATAAAACCTCTGATCACCCCGGTGAAGACTGTAGTGGTCCAGAAGAAACTATCTCAGACAAATACCTAATCTATATATAGCCCTTACAACAATTCATTTTTTTCTTTTTTTTTCTGAGGCTTGGTGACGTTGCACACGTATGGACGTTCCAGAGTCCCGCCAGTCTCTGACCGGGGAGAAGCCCGCTGCCGATGGCTGAACGACAGCGACTCCTGAGGGCAAGCCAAAGCGCACCCGGACTGACCGTTCCTGCCCAGTGGAGGATTTTGACCAGCTGGGTGACACCGGGCATGTTATGCCTCGGACCAGGGACTGCCGGGCTCAGCCATGCGCGGACGGCAATCCGACGTTCGCCACCGAGGGGCGGTTGGGCCAGCACCTCGTCGAGCAACACAACGGCGGCGTTATGGGGTATGGCCAGATGACTACTGCCCAAGCGAGACCCCCTAGATCCTGGTAGAGCCCAAGGACCATTGGCGTAAGTTATGATCATTTTTCTCTTCTTATCATATAAGCACTGCTGACAATCTTCTAGACCACCTGAGACTCCACAATCACTTTCTGTGTGGTAGAGACGAAGATGACGATCACTAGGAGCATGGAAAAAATCAAGAAAAAGAAAGACGACGAGGAAGACTTAGGTTCTGCTTTTTTTTTTTTTTTTTTTTTTTTTTTTTTTTTTTTTTCCGCTTTGGCATTGGATGTTGCCGGAGATTTTTCTCTGACTGGCGTTCTGTTCTGTTCTTGTTTTGATTCCTTTTTTCTTTTTAATTCCTAATTCCTTCTATTTATTGTGGTTCCCCTTATCGCAGGCGGAAAGATCTTCAAGCTTAAAGAATGAGATGCCTAAGCCATTCATCAAATGTTCTTTCTTCTTCCAACCAGGGCATAGCTCGTTGACGCCGACCCCTGTTGTCGACCCTTTCTTCATTGGTTCGTTGACGGTGAATGAATTACCTTTGTATTGTTCCAAACGTCCTATAGATCCCGGCCGCAGGAGGCCCTCCCATCGGTGCTGACAGCTTCGCCGGCTGGCATATCTCTTCCTCGGCATGACACTGACACCTTTGATTTGGCAGAGCTGACATTTCCAATACTGTGTGGTCGGTCGCACTCCCCATCATGGATTTTCGAATTTCCACTCGTAACATCCACCCCATTATCGCAGCAGAACGAGGGCGAGGGCGATGCTGTCCGGGCAATCTTGGATGTTCAGACTGAGAAGTAGAGCAGAGGTTTATTCTCTTGATAGCACACGTCGGCCAAATTAGCCGGCAGGGCACTGTAAAACTGTCAGGCCCTAGGCCCGCCAGGAAGTCCGAGAAGCCAGTGAAGACTGCCCGGAAACAAGATCATGACATTTGACTTAAGCTAGGTTCTCGACTCTGGTCGAACACAGATGTTGCCGCTTGGCATCTCAAACAGACAATCGATTGCCGTTTCTCAACTCGACAATCTGATTCGCAATAGTGCCGTCTCTATACACACACATTTCGGGACTATTTTTCGGCGGCACAGCTTGAAACGTGCCGCCGAGGGGTGGATCTCTGAATACGGTCTTTATTGCTACATTTTCTTATGGCCTCTGCTGTGATCCCATCATAGTCTTACTATCATTGCCCTTTCCATACTTTTTTTTTTTTTGACTCCATCCTTCTGCAAGACTGGATAAGACGCTCCCGAAAAAGTACTGCCCACCTCGTACTTCCATGTGCTACCAGCACCACTACCGGAAACCCATCTGAAATGGATTTCCCCAACACCGTTGATACCTAGTTACCTAGATTCCCCGTCTTGAACTCACTTCAAAGAAGTCCGCTATACTATGATGCAGCGCCGTCATGGTACGTGATCAGAACTAATAATGATCAATGTCATGACATTTGTTCCTCTGTCTAGATCCAAAGACCAAGAAGGCGGTAGCAGCTCATATCAGTGTGAGCACCAGGCTCCAGGGAGACGAGGAAGGCGTCTGAGTGGAAACCTCTAAAGTGGGAGAACACAACCATCTCGTCTTCCAAAGTCCATTCTCGCTGGCGAATATCTAACCTCGCGAGTGTTGGCCCAACGAAACCTGCAAGTCACTAGTCCACTTGGCCATCCCTCACGACATTTCCGAACGCCAAAACACAGAACGACAGCATCACAGTTCGAGCGATGGCGGAACCTGAAGACGTCGACGATGCGCCGCTACGACGGCTGGGGGTATATTTTGACCCCCATCACCACCATGTTACTACCGCAATCCATCCAATCTCTCACTGCAGAAGGAAAAGGGGACGTACTACTTGCGTTTGTACACGACGTATTCTCAACAATACTTTTCATCTTTTCAGAAACTTGGAAACAAGGCTTTACAATCCCTTACCTCGACCCATTACCAGGATATCTTTCCTTGGAAATCAGACGAAAAAAAACCACTTTAAGATTACGAGTGGAGTCGCGTCGCGCTCTGGACCATGACTCGCGAGAACGACGCGTTCCAAACTACCCGCGTTTTGCCCACAATATCTATTGCCAGTCGTGCTTCTACGATCCTGGTTGTAAATATAGAATACAGGGCTGTATGTTGTCTCTCGCATCAGAGGACGCGGACGCGGACGCGGACGCGGACGCTCCGTGTACTCGTCTGCAGATCTGGGATCTCAGAGGGGAATCACCCTGTTTGCACAGAGATCGACGTGAGTGTTTGCAAAACACCAGCAGCGCATGTTACCTGCGTTACGAAGTGACCTGACTGGCATAACATCGACTAAATTTGCACGCATCGCGACTTTTGCCCTGGCTCGTCCCAAGATGGAGGAGACATACAGAAGCAAGAGGCCATTTAGCAATTCAACTTCACGATTATCGTTCGAGGTAACTTGATCAAATCTTGATATTTAGAAATTATTCCAAAACACCACCTTATCTATGTGACTATGGAGGGGGTTGCGTCTATGTGATTTCAGTTTCGTTGCGCGCGTTGGCTTGCGCAGTGTCAAGCTTCTAGGATATCATTACGTTCTATAGAGACAAAAACGAGGAAAAACTCCAAATGCTGTCTGTAAATCCAGGTTGGGAAATCAACTCTGATCCGATGATATATATAGTGGTGAAGACCAAAAAAAGACATGCTTGTTGTATGTGAAATGACGATGCTGTCCGAGCAAGAAGAAATTCCGACTCCGATAGAGGTTTGAAAATGGAGGACCAATGCTTTGATGCGTTTGACAGGTTTGGACAATAAAAATAAAAAAAAAAAAAGGTTCATGAATCCGAAATGTGGATTGTGTGTTGGAGTTGACACCAGCCGTCCCGATGCCTCATTAAAAACGATAGACCTTTAACACCGATATGTTTGACCGACCCAGAGAAAGAGTTTGTTGTTGTTTGTTATACGAGCGAATGTTGTCTGGATATCGACCTCGAATGCCTCCGTGCGGCAAAGAGCTTTTGCCTCGACGAAAAGGTCGTGTCTGTAAAGCCCTTGTCGTCTCCTACCACGGGGACTACAGGGCGGCGCTTCGTCTTTGAAGCTGACGGTGTCGTAAATGCGGGGGCCGAGCCGGGTGTATGCGTTGAGCTCGAGAATGAGTACGAGCGGCTGCTGGATGAGGGTGTGGGTGGCAATGAGCCCAAGTCAAAAGATTGTGTGGGTGAGTGGTTGTTGAAGCTGTGTTCCTGCTCAAAGGCAGGTCTGGTATAAAGAGGTCCAATTGGCTCAATCGACTGAGCCTCGACATGCGACCAGCTGAGAAGAATTTCGGGTTCCGAGGATGCTTCCTCAATGGCCAAGCGGTGCTGCTCCATGCGGCGCTCCAGCTCCTTGAAGCGCTCCTCCCAAGCCGTGTTGAACTCGCGTAGGCGCTCGTTTCCAGGTAATGTCCTGACGTGCTTCTGCAGCTTCTCAATCGCATCGACTCCGCGGTTGGCATCGTGCGACAGCAGTGTCACCTGACCCTCGGCCGCGTTCAAGTTGTCCTCGACGGCTTCCACGCGCTGGCTGAGTGACTTGGTCCTGCTGTCGACGACTCTTGCGCTGTCGTCCATGGCCTCGATTCTCTGGCTCGTGGCGCGCGCCTTGTTGTCTAATTGCTGAATAGTGGCCTCGGCGGACTCGAGGCGCACGCTGAGGGAGCGCGAGGTGATGTGAGTAGCCTCCTGATCCAGCTGCTTTCCGTCGAGAATGCGAACGCCGTCCTCCAGGATCTCCATGCGCTGGTTGATGGCGTGGTGCAGGCTCTCAATGGCTTCCTGGTCCAGCTTCATCCTTGTCTCCATGGCCTCGACCCTCTGGTTGACGCGGCGCCTGACGGTCTCCTCAATAGCCTCGATGCGCTCGTTCAGGGTCTTTGCGAAGCTCTCTTCGAGGCTTGTGATGCGCTCGTTCAGGAGGGCCTGCACGGGACCGAGGGCAGGGTCCTCCTTCAGTTCAGCCATGCGGCGCTCGTCTAGTGTCTGTTGAAATCGCTGTTCAAAGGCGCAGCTTCGGTCGTCGACCATCTTCTGCAATGCCTTGCGGGTTGCCTCATCCTCCAGCTGGGCGCGCGCGGCATCTTGCGCCGCGGCGACAATGGCCGTCGCATTCCTCCGGCGACTGCGCGTCAGGAACCAGACAAAGAGCAGGCAGATGGTGGCCAGAACGACGGCGGCAGTCGTATTGTTGGCGAGAATGCCGCTGGATGCTGCCGAGCCGTGCTGGTTACTGAGTGCGGCTGGGCTTACCGCGTCCTGTCCGAAAGGGAAAGTGGCGGCCGTTGTCGCATCGTCAGCAGCAGCAGCGCGCACAGGGTTGGCGAGGGGAGCTCTTAACGTCGTAGCGGGCCTTCCCTTGGGCGCCCCCGGGGGGTTGACATTGGGGAAGGCCGACGAGAGCAAGTTCTGCAGAAAAGCCGCCGACATAACCTGCAGTGTTGTTTTCTAATCCTTCTTCGTGTTGTCTTTCCGTTGTTGTCTTAGGTGGCGTAATATTATCTTATCGTTGTCTTGGAGTGGTCGGGTCTTTGTTTGCGAAGAGAGAGGTGAGAAGTGATTACGGGTAGCAGAGGCGCGGTGCGCGATACTATGGGGTTCTTCAATAGGTGGGTGGACGTGGTGGAAATTGTGACGAAGCTACCGGCGCGCACCGCGTTTTTTTCTTTCTTCTTTTTCTCTTTTGCTGGGAGAAGAGAAGCGAACCGGGGGACGCTATTTTCTCGATCCCATGTCCATGTCCCACTCGACTTTGCTCTCTTTGCTCTCGCTCGTTCTGTTCTGCTCTGGGACTGGCTCGAGTCGTTGGAATGGATCCCGGATCCTCCTTCGTTCGTGCTCCTCGTCCAACGGGCGACGGGTGACGGGCGGGACCTTTTTTTTTCTTTCTTTCTCGCTTTCGTGGGTGACCTGGTTGGAATTATGCCTGGCCGAGATAAAGCGTGGGGCAAGGAGCTCGTAGCGGTTACATTGCACCACGATCGTCACCGCCAATCTGGCCTCAGATCACTGACGTTTCTGTGGAGCAGCTCTATCGTTCTGCTGCGCTCTTTAGGAAGAACCCCGGGATCCCAGAGACGGTCCCCGAAAGGGGCAAGGTGAGAGGATACAGGCGAAGGAACGCTGGCCCAGGATAGGATGGTTCATGGGCTTTGGGGGGATGGTCCCAGGCATTGGTACGGGAAGCAAGCAAACCAGGGGGGCCGAATGGACGACGAGGGGGGCATATCTCACACACAACAGCAGCAGCATCAGCAGCTCACCGCCCGCACATACCTACCAGCTGTCTGCCCTCAGCTTGCCTTCCAGCAGCAGTACCAGTGAACTGGCACACGTGGAACAAAACATTGACTTATTTCGTACTAGCCGATACAGGACCGGCTGACGGCTTGGGTGGTGAAACTGGTGGTACGCGATGTTGTGGTCCGAGTTGAGGTCCCAAGGTCTGAATTAGCTCGTCGACAGTTGAATCCCTTTCGGCGAGTCCTGACCTCTGGACTCGACGGGCTCTCGTCGAGGGCAGAGACTCCAGGGCTCCTAGCTGTCCGGCAGCTGGCTCTCTACACCAACGGGACTCATGTCACTTGGTGCGAAAGAAAAGAAGACATTTTTAGGACACGGGGCTAGGTACATAGCTGCTCTGCTGCACTTTTGGCAGCGGGCTAGGGCCTAGGGGGACGTGCCAACGGTGCCAGCGCCAGCCGGTCATCCACTAATGGGGTCCTCATTTCAGTTAGTGTCAGAGCTAGACGAGGACCATGTTACCTTAGGGCTAGCAGTAGAAGAAGGAAGGAAAACAGAAAGAAGGAGAGGAAAAACAACGCGTTACCGTCACGTATCGTACAGACGTACGTACAGCCACGACCCCTGGAAGGACCTGGAAGGACCGCGCCAGTACGACATCCCTAATAATAAGTCGCGCGACGTGACTTGCGCCTCACAGCATTGAGCAATATACTGCTTGCTAGGGCTTGAGCGAGGGGGACACGACCATCGCCCTCGCTCGCTCTCTTGCCCTGGCAGGCTGGAGCCCGGGTGCAAATTGATCTGCTGATGGTCATATCCACTGCTGTCTGCTGTGTGGCTTGGAGCTCTGGAGTGAGATGGGGTTCGCGACAGGCGGATTCGAGTGGTCCGGGTTCCTATCCTGTCCTTACAGTACGCTGGCCTCGAAGGCGAACCTTTCAGGACGGACGTCGCTTCTCAAGTCGACACGTGGTCGCGCTTGTGTCTGCGATCGACGGCCATGTCTTGATGGCCGTCACAACATCCGTCCAGGCAGACTCCCAGCTACCGAAGGCACAATGTCGTCGCAGCGGCGAAATCTTCCCCTGATGGACTGACTGTCAGGTGCCTGACGCATTGGCCATGGCGCGACCAAGAGCATCCAAACCCGCATCCCGCACACATGCCAGTGATGTGTTCGTCATGGAGAAAATTGCCTGCTAGTCAGGAACACAAGGACAATCGAATGACGAACAGATCGACCCAAACCCGATCCCATCTCTCAATTTTCCACACCCCTACATGGGGACTCCATGAGCATGATCACTGCCGATATGAGCAAATATACTGGGCAGGCTGGGGGTTCTCTTTGACAACTGGTCACAGCACCAGCCAGCAGCCAGAATGAAGACCGTGTTGCGTGTCTTCCTCTGCCCATCCATTCCCGGCCCATATGCCAGATGGCCCTGATCGATGTAGCCATTCTGCAGGCCGGTGCTGTGATTTTGTCCCCTCCGAATAGACTGTCTCCCACGATTGGGCTACGGCACCATCGTTCTGCAATGTCTTGACAGCCGAGTCTGGCGCTCCATGAGGTCGCCGTCAGGATCGTGGGTGTAGTGAAAGAGTTTGCTGCCCTCGTCGTGAAAGCCACGCTGCAATAAATTCCATCGCGGCATTCCCCACAAGTGGCATCACATTCATTTCGACTCCCTGTTTCGTAATGTAGCCTTCAAACCCGAGGCCCGGGGGCTTCAAGGTGCCCATGTCCTGTCCCACGGGTTCCCGTTCCCCGAATAGCTTCGTGCTCTAGGCTTGGGATAGTGTCTCGTCTTCTCTCTTTTTCGCTTCGACGTCATGTCTCTACACAGTATATGACAGAGTGCCTTGACTTGTAGCTGCCTCTTGCTTTCCCCAGGGCCTGTAGGTATGGAGTCGTATCTAGGGTCCATGCCGACGCCACTCGCTCACTGAGTGATATCAAACAAGTCACATTCGTGAGCGGGATGAGGCTCTACTTATAATTTCTTCTTCAGCTCTTTTCCGGATATGCAAGCTAGCTCACGCCAAGTATCACAAGGTGAACTATCACTTATAGCCAATCTACAATTGGCTATCACCATGAAGGTCGGGCATAAAGAGGTCCTAGCCGTGGACGAGTGGTCGATTGACAACTCAAATATGAGAACAGTCGCCCCGTAACCACGCGAAAGAGATTGGCGAAAACTATAGTCTTGCATGAACTCACCAAGGCATTCATTTGATGGGAGGAATGAGCTGTATTTCCCTCGGTATTGCATATGGTCGAGTGTCTGCGGCAGTCTTATGGCAACATCGCCATTCACTACTAGTCCTCACTTTGCCTATCAACGGGTCTATAATTGCGAGCATATCATTCAACGCCAAAATCATCCGCTATGAACGAGAAAAAAAAGTTCCGAGTGAATTCACAATTACCATTCTGAAGGCTCAGCTGGGAGCATATCATCAGCTCCTCTCCGTTCCGTCCACGATGAGCCCGAAAAGCTTGGGTATCTCAAGGATGACTTGACAACAGCTTGGGAATCTTCAGCGCCATACGCGCCCGCTTTCTCGACTCTTGTCGACGCATATCAAATCATCGTCGCTCTCCTTCTGAAGTCTTCGAGATTAGAGTTGGCGATTTGCGTAAGAGGCGAGACTCCACGCGCGCCGCTAGGAACGGGCCGCCCTTTCATCAAGGCGGGAGAACCCAGAAAAACTTTCTAGTGGTGTCTTACAGCGGGTCACCTGTCTGATCTATCGACTGATCTATTGAAACTCTTATTTTACATCGAGTTCTCAACGACGTCGCCGCCTAGCAACGCAAGAGAGGGCAGGAGGTGTGGCCTCACCGCCGAGTAGGAAATGATAACACAGCTGGGAATGTTTTCGCACGCAGTTCACGGGGACGTGACGAGTATGATCAGGGCACCTTCGTATTTTGGCAGGCTCGGAAACCTCGTTCCAGGTGTTCAACTATATGTACGCAGTTCGGAAGCATTCGCCTCGAGCTGCCAGAAGAGAGGATATACGCACTTGCACGATTTCAACTGCTTGGTCTATTCTATTCCACCAGACCCCTTGGGTGCTGCGTTTCAAGCAGATACATACAGGATACAGTCGCAACGTAATGAACCGTGAAGATTCGAACGATTTTCTCCTCCGTGTTGGCCATGTCAAACCCAAACATCAATGGCAGAAACCCATTCGACGCAGTCATTCGACGCAGTCGGTGCTGAACACGCGTATATGCAAGGACGGTCCGATTGCATACCTACAGAGCTGTCAAGTCAATCTGGTACAGGACGGCCCTCACTGAGCCAATTCTGCCAGATGTTCAATTCAATAAATCTCTACACTACACCTGATGATCACACCAAGAGACCTGAAATCCTTCCGAGAGCTTCGTTGACGTAAAATGCTTACGCACACTGAACTGTGACTGGCTGCTTGACGGCCGGGAATGAACATCATCACCAATAGGACAAGTCTTTGCGGAAACCAATAGCCTTGAACCCAAGTCAGGCCAAGAATCTTCTTCATGCTTTAGACAGACACCAAGAGAGAAGGCGTCTTATGAACCCACGATTCATCTACCACCTGCATCATGAATCTACTGAGAACTCGAGCCTGGGGGTTTGTGTCTCTTGTTGTCCGAGGTCAACACCGAGAGCCAACAATACTTCCACGAGCATGCGGAGGTGTAAGAGCTATTGGCCTTGTTCTCGCAATTTTATGTCCGTTTATTTCTTAATCATTGTCATCTTTGATAGCAGTATACAGAAGCGTAAGTGAAGATAATCTACAAATGCGTTTCCGGTCAAGCAACAACCCCTCAGACAATGCTCCAGGATATTCCAAGCCATGATGAAGTTCATGATCGTCTCTTCCACAATCCTGCTCATCGTTAGCGGTGTCAACACGATAGTAACGACGCCAGTCCCATCCCCAGTGCCATCCCTAGTCAGTCCTGCTCGGACGAGACCTGCGAGCAGGGCGAGTGCATCGACATTGTGTCGTACTGCGATGGGGAGGAAGCTATGCGAATGGGCTTGAAATATCCTCAAATTGTTTAAACCACATGTTTACCAAGTGCTTCGGGGTCGAAAAGAACACCGGGTATTAAAATATAAAGTCGGAACACTCGCAGAAGCTGAACAAGTTGACTTGAGTATATACGTACAGTGTCTCGGGATATCATGTGCTAAAGTTGCAGCGTGATAAAATGACCGCGGACGCATACCCAAGGACAAAATATTCTACCATATATACGACGGAACAATATTATGCTATTTCGATATTACAATCAACAAGTTACAAGAGCTACCACATATCTACTGCCGCACGCTGGACCGTTAATGCAGCAAACTTTGAAGCAAATACTAATTCGAGATACTTAATAGAAAAAGTACCTAGCATGGATAGTTGGTTGAAATAAAAAAGAACAACAGCAAAAAGAGGAGCAAAAAAAAAAAGAAGATCATTCGCGAGAAGTGCAAAAGAAACTCTCGATCGGGGAATTGAACCCCGGTCTCCAGCGTGACAAGCTGGCATACTGACCACTATACTAATCGAGATGGATTTAGAAGGATTACTCCTTTGATTGGATGAGAGTCGAGAATCTTATCAAATATTATGACTTGTAAATTAGTGTCTGCTCTAGTCTTGTTTTCTCTGCTCCATCAAACTTCTGTGGAGCCAACATCATGATCATGCTTAGACAAGAGTATGGCCAAAGTTATCTGACGAACATTGCTGACATGAAAAAAACAGATGAAGAAATGCTAAGTCATCACTCAGGGGGTTGGCTCATCAAGTATGTAGGTACGGTGCCATTCTAAACACATGCAACGAGACCATCAGATGAACACAACTACCAACTCCAGAACTCCTAAGAACTAAAACCATGGAAAATCCAATGTGACTGGGGCACGCAACGCTACCATAGTATCCGGAATCCAACGCCAGAACAAAACAAAAAGACCATCGCCGGCCAGCTAATCACGACCAAGTCTTGAAGCTGCCGCTTGCACGACGCTCTTGTCAAGCGTGGGTGTATCGCCCGATTCATCCTCACCCGGCCCGACCGGCATCACATCCCAGCGCCTGATGGGGTCGTCCATGCCGGGCCATAAATCCGTCGGTATGTACTCGGCGATCTCATGGCGGAAATTCTCTCGTTGCTTCTCATCTGCATCGATGATCCTGTCCACGCTCTCCTTTGCCTTGCGCCATATGTTCAAGACTCTCTCTTCCTGGGCTCTGCGCCTCTCGACCTCTAGCAGTAAGCTGTCGTAGGAGCCAGCATAGTTTTCGTAAAAGAGTCTGAGTTGTTCCATCTCATCCATCTTGGCACTTATGGTTTCGTGCTCGGCGATCCACCGATCGCGAAACTCGGTCTCGGCAGCAATGTAGCTGCGAAATCTCGTGCTTATATCTTCCAGTACTTGGAAAGCATTGAGTGTGGTCGTGTAAGTGGCCTTGACTTGGTTCGTCTGTTCCACTAGGTGATAATATTCATCCTCCATGTTGTGGAGGCGTTCGTTGATCTCCTGAACCACGTCGGCCACTTCCGAGGCATCTTGTGCCACAACTTGTAGCATCTCCGCCCGTTCCTCTGCAGAAATAGGATCTAGCTCAGCCATGTGAGACTCTTGTTCTGCGATCACGCCAGAGATGGACACATTATTGCCGTCGACTTGTGATTGCGATGCCTCAGCGGCTTTACGTCTTGCCAAGGCCGCTCCACCTTCGGTCGTTCGTACGGCGGTAACGCAGAGATCGAAGTGTTTCGTTAAGGATGCAAGAAGTTCCGCCATATCGTGGGAGCCTTCCATCAAGGATGCTAGAAGATGAGGGACGGGTTGGTAGGAGTTCGAGGCGGACGGAGACGGCAAGTGCGCAGCGGATATGGTGTTGGTTAGAGCTCGAAGGTCGGTTTCGAAGCGGAGAAGATCCCCATCAAAGGACGTCTGCGTACTCTTTCGAGACATCATGGTCAGCTTTGAATTCCTGTACTACTTGAAGCACAGAAGACTCACTTGCAGCGCACCAATGTTATCCTTTAGGCTGTTGTGCATGGTGTCAACTTGCACCACATCAACAAAATCGAGCAAGTTCCGCCTCTCTTCTCCCTTCGGCCTGAAAGCGCTCTCCACGGTGCGTTCTCGTAACACGTTCATAGTGGTTTCGAGTTGTTCATTGGCGGCATCGAGGCTCCTGATGACTTGCTTGAACTCGCGCTTGCCACTATCATAGGTCTTGTTCATGCTACGGCGGGCTCTGAAGAGCAATCGGATTTGATCATTTATACCACGCCGCAAAAACTGGGCTTGGGCCCCTAGGATCACAGACTCCTCGTGAGCTTGCCGGGCTGCGGTTACGATCTCGTTGGCCCTCAGAACCTGGGCCATCGACGACAGCGATTTCTTGGCGTCCAGGAGGTGCTGGACGAGCGCCTCGACGGGTACTTCGTGTGATTCTTCGAGATCGCCATGATGCGACGACGGCCGGGAATGTTGGGATGAAGACGAGGCTGAGGATCGTCGGGACGCCATGGTGACAAAGATGGAGGAGCACTGTTGAAGTTTCCAAGGTGTATCTATCAACGACGAGCGTTAGAATTGCTACATTGTCACATGAGATGATCTGGATCGTAAGAATGAATCGGCTCGATGGATGTAAAGAGGAGGGAGAGAAGAGAAATAGGGAAGCGAAGTCAGAGGAAGCCGAGCTTGGTTCATGCTGGACAGTGGAAGCTCGGAGCTCGTAGGCTGTAGCTTGCTTGCATTGCATCAAAGGCAATCAGATAAACCATGCGCCGCCGATCGGCCAGGAACGGCAAAGGACGGCGCTAAAACGCCCGATTGGTATGTCTTATCAGGGGGCTTCTGCAACGCTACCCGGCTATCCCCAGGCCCCCCAGGGCATCTCGAAGCCCGCTAATGTCAAGTGAGACCTTCTGTGGATATGTTGATGATTTGGCCGGGGAAGGCACCATAGGGGCATTTGAATCTCGACTTGATCACACTCATCATCATCACATTTCGCCCGCGATGAGTAGCATGTACATCGTCTCAACAATGACATGCTTCCGAAACTTCTGCGTTCTTTGTTGATTTAAGCAACCTTGACTGAAGGAAAGCCGCTACCAGACATTGCAAATATTGACGACACAAACCTGTTTGTTGCAATTGAAAGTGTCGTTTTGCAATGCCAGCACCATGAGCTCCACCTACCCCCAGGAAAGTATCAAACGAAAGCCTCTACCACAGACACTAGACTCTTCCTCAAAAGATACGGAGTCATCGAAAGACGCCCTTGAGGATTTGCTGGACGACTACTATGACAATCATGACGACAAGGATGAGAGCAAGAACGGTTTAGGTGGGACGGCCGACGAGCTTGTGTTGGTGTCACGGCCAGCATTGCCTACCCGGCCCAATACCCTTCCCGTGGTTCCTAGCATATCGTCGTCGTCGGACACAATTACCAGGACAGAAGTCACCATTCCTGACGAGCCGAGTGCGTCGAAATCGTTCTGGAAGACTGCTATCGATGAGACGGTCTACTTTGCTGGCGGTCTGATTTCCCGGCCCGCCGAGACTACCAAGCACTTCAGTATCCTGAGGCACTCTTCAGCACTTGTTTACTACAAAGGCCCTTCAACAAGAGTCACAATTACCATCTTTTCAGATAAGCCTCTCCCCGCTGACCGATCTTTGTGGCTCCAGCGCAAGGGGTTTTCGGGCAACCTAGGCATGAATGTCAGCTCCCTTCTAGGGACTTCATTCAACTGGATCGATGTGACGCCGTCTTACGAGGCAATGCCAAGCGACATGCCCGAGTCAGATGAACGAGCATGGCAACGGGATATCAAGAAGTTCTTGAAAAGGGATACGAAACATGTCGCTCGCGAAACTTGCGTGATCCGTGTCCCAGCCGTGGCGTCCGATGGCTATCTTCGCTTGGTCCTTTGTACAGGAGAAAGTCGAAAGAAAGTTCTGTGCCCCAGTCCTGTGTTCCGCATCGCTAGCACGTCGAGCGATGTGAGCATATTCCGTGGTGCAAGCCTCTCATCAATGCCCATCGAGGCTGGTCTCAAGGTGGCATCTGTAGTGGGCACCACAGTGGTCAACAGATACATCGGGCCTGCCAGGGCAGTGGTCGATAACCGCGTCCAAAAATACACAAACAAGTACAAGCCAGGCTTCATCGCTGAGCGCGCCGAACATATTGCCTATGCCAAGTCTGGCATACAAACCAAGTTCAACGCGCTGGAACAAAATTTCGACAGCGCCCGCGATGTGTCTTATGAGCCTCTTCATGCTGCTCTCATCTCGGATGCCCCTCCCGAGGTTGTCGGTGATGATTCCGGACCCCAACAACCATTCCCATTAAAGTTGGCCGGAACGGTGGTTGAAGGAACTGGCCAAAGCCGAGCCCAGTTGGGATTGCCAACCGCCAACCTCAAAGGCGTCTCTGGTGATCTCTTACTGCGGCTCAATGGTATCTACTTTGGTTGGGCTCGTGTAGAGCCCACGAAAGGTCTCGATCATGTTTCGCCGGACTGGCATGAAGCCATCATCACTGTCGCTGTTTCGTCATCGGCATCGCCACATATCGCTGCCAGGAATGTTGCTTCAGTGCACATTATTCATGACTTTTCGGAGGCCGTCTTCGTTGGAGCGAAACTCAAGACCGTCCTCATGGCCTATCTGCGACCGGCACCACTACCAGACCGATCCAGGCAATTGAACCTGTCTGCTGATGCGGCAGCTGCCGATATTGATATCACACTGGCCAGCTTGAGTCGTGATGCGTGGGGACCAGAAGTGACAGTGAACAATTTGAAGGCCGCAAAGTCTGCGCGATCACTGGCCGATAAGTATGTCGAAGCTAGAACTCAGGTCCAGAAGGGCGTTGAAAGCATCCCGCTTCATTTGGCTGGAGTTCGGAGCAACAGTGCCACAATGATCGACAAAGCATATGGTCGTGGAGGCATCTATATCCGACGATGATCAAGAAACAGCTCATCGCGACGGTATTTTGCCTAGTCAAGTTCCTGTTGTGAAGTGGCAAGGCCTGACGCCCGACTCGCTGCCGTATATATAGGACGGGTGCTGCCACTGCCGCACATTACAGACGCAATCTGCACATACAGCAAAGCATAATCCGCGGTCATGATATACCATGTTTAAACACCACATGGCGAATGAGAAACTGTCGTGCTGCATTACGGAGAGATGCAGGCAGCAGAACAGAAAAGTCTATGCCTGCCCGCCTTGCCAATGTGGTTGACAGGAACTGACCTCAGAACCAATGTCCCAACTCAACGGAACCTCACCTGGCCATGAGCCAACATGAGCCCTAAAAGATTATTAATGCTTTAAAGCAGGCGGAGCGGCCCCGGTTGTATACATGATTGGATAGTTCTTACTGACTAGTTGATGCCGATCTCGATGTCCATCAATGGCTGTTGGCGCGGGTTCTCCCACATCAGTGTGAGGAAATCTGACCATTTACCCTTGTCGTTGCGGCTGTTCCTTAAACTGCCCCGATTACGACCTCTATACTCCAATTTCTGTTTGTTGGAATGCGGATCAGTGGTCTATACCAAAAAGTTTTGCTGAGATGTGCAATGGCATTCATTATGTTGGTGTCGCTTCCATCATCTACTTGCGAGACGATGATGTCATCTAGACTAGGGGTACGCAGGTTTGCGACAAAACTAAAGCTGACCAAAGTCTGTTCGTGGTCTAGGCGGCAGATTGACTTGGCCGCCCATGCAGATACCGGCAGAGCAGCCGCCGATTCGATCGTCGATATTCCATCGATCCGCCTGCCAGTCGAAAGCGAGTTTAGCGCAGCTGGCCATGCCATCTTCCAGCTTCCAAGCCAGCAAGCCCCAGGCCCTTTGACTAGTCTGCGGTACCAAGCGGGCGAGCCGACGAGTCAGATCGTGGTCAGACGGCTCAGGGCAGGACTTTCTTAAAAGTCAGAGAGACCCTGAGCGCCGATCCCGTCCATGTCTTTTTACCATCTGGGAACGAAAATCGCATCTGTCTAGGTACGGCATTTGCCCTGGTTGGCTCACCTACATACAATCTAGCGAGCTAAAGATCCGACCTAGGGGGTAGCCATTTTAGACCAAGGCCTTCAAATTTCGAGGAGCGGCGACTCACTTCTTTAACCTACCTACACCTCAACTCCAGGTCTTCCTTCCTTCTCTGGCCTATGCTGGCGAAAAGACAACCCATTCCGTGTCCATACTTTTTTGCGTCTTTCGCAGCTCAATGTTGAGGCCACGAGAGCATGTCTAGGGTGCCACTTGCGTCACCGTGACTAATGTTTGGTGGTTTTTCTTTTTCTGAGAAATGAGAAGCAGCCGGGAGCCGCCAATGTCTGCCAGCTCTATGAGGGCCGAAAGTTGTGATGCGGCAGACCTCTATAGCACCATTACCAGGTTGCCGGCCCTGACATCGTTCCTGGATGCGGATCCAAGGCCGACATTTCTCGTGCCGATCAACGAGTTCGGGCCCTTGCCATTTGACCTCTCCTTCTGCAATGCTGCTTTCCGCGAGGCAAACTTTGAGGCCGACATTTTGGTCGATACCGATGAGGGCAGGCACTTCCGGGCTTGGTCACAGGTGGTAATTCATTGGCGGGAGGAATACGATTTTGGCGGGAGGATATGGACCGCCTTCAAAATTCAAGGACAATGGAAATGCATTCAAGCTACAGGGATCTCCAAGGGCCCCGAGGCAGACAGCTATTTTGAGCTGCCGCCGTCAAGCAGCCGAGCCCTGGAGGGTGTCAACATTGCCGACGTCAGGCTCGCCAGCTTATACAAGATGATGGAAATGAGCGATGTTGGGACGTTTGAGTACAGCCCTCAAGGCAAACTCCTCCGCGCCAACGAATCATGGTACAGGTTGAGTTTACACCCACCGGTCGAGAATTTTGCAGACTTCTCCTTTATGGACTTGGTGTATCCCGCAGACGGACCTCTCGTTTTGTCTCAGTGGAACAAGCTGGCACAGGGCCTCCCCGTAACCTTTGAGATGAGATGGAAGGGAAAGGCTTACCGAGATGATGCCACCGCCGACGCGGAAGACCAATTTCAGTGGACCCTGTCGGCATGTGTGCCCATCCAGGACGATCAGGGAAACCTCCTCAGTATCGCCGGAAACACAATCGACATCAACGCGCAGAAGATGGTGCAGGAAGAAGCTGTGCAGCGGGCTGAAGCACTAGAGCGGGCGCGGAGAAGCGAGCGCAAGTTTGCTCGATTTGCTCTTTTGGCACCGATCGCCATATATATCTGCGACGTGCAAGGGAGGATGACATACTGCAACAATCGCTTCTTTGAGTTGACCGGACATCCCGTGACGGAAGAGTACAAGAACATCAACTGGGACTATGTCGCCTTCCCAGAAGATCAGAGCATCGTGGACGGCCAGTGGAAAAAGCTTGTTCACGAAAAGCAGCGCGCCACGGCTCACTTCCGTCTACGGCACACGTGGGGCCTTGGAGATGGCAACGTTCGACAGGCTTGGATCGAGTGCCAGGCGTTTCCCGAGCTCGATCAGGAGGGCAAAGTCGTTTCCATATTCGGGACCATGACCGACATCTCTCGTTTCAAGTGGGCAGAGGACATACAAAAGTCGAGGGTGCAGGAAGCACTGGATGCCAAGCACAAGCACGAGAACTTTATCGACATGACCTCACACGAAATGCGCAATCCGCTCTCGGCAGTAATCCAGTGCGCAGACTCGACAATCGACTCCTTGAAGCTGGTCTCGGCCTTATCGAGACGCTGGCGACAAGATGATACGGTGGCAAAGCAGGTCGAAAACGAACTCAATCTCTGCCTAGATTCGCTCCACACAATCATCTCGTGCTCCAACCACCAGAAGCGTGTCATCGACGACGTGCTTACTTTATCAAAGATGGACTCAAATCTGCTGGCCATCACGCCCGTGCGAGTGAACTCTGCGACTATCGTCGCAGAGGCTGTCCACATGTTTCAAATAGAGTGCCAAAAGGATGGCATTGAACTAGAGTTTATCGAGGATCCATCACTAGAAGAAACCGGCTCTCGATTTGTCATGATGGATCCAAGCCGCGTGCTCCAAGTCTTGATCAATCTGCTCACCAACGCAATCAAGTTCACGCGTGACCGGCCACGCCGCAAAATCGAAGTCATCCTGGGCGGGCACACGTCGAAGCCTTTGGACGGTTTCAGAGATATACCGTTTGCGAGCGTGACGACAGAGGCCCCCGGCCTGCTGGACAATGAAGACTGGGGCGCCGGCCGCGAGGTCTACGTATGGATCCAGTGTCGTGATACTGGCTGTGGCATGAGCACAGCGGAACAGGTCAACTTGTTTACAAGATTCTCCCAGGCCACCCCAAGGACACATATACGCTACGGGGGAAGCGGCCTCGGCTTGTTCATATCCAAGAAGCTCACCGAGCTGCAGGGCGGTGCCATCGGAGTTCAGTCGGAGCCGGATGTCGGCTCGACCTTTGCCTTCTTTGTGGCCACACGGACGGCCGCGCCCCCGACCCCAGCAGCAAGGTTCGATATGCTCGATCACTATCCGCTCACCCGAGTCCTGAGCAAAGACGGCCATCCCAAGGAAGGCGAGGCAGTCTTGCAGGAGAGCTTGGAAAAGGTTCCCAAGTACTCAGTCCTGGTCGTTGAGGACAATCTTGTCAACGTAAGTGACTGTCCCGTTGCTTGCCAAATCAATGTCTCGGTAGCCGGTGAACTAACACAACACAAAACAGCAAAAAGTCTTGTCTCAACAGCTGCGAAAGGCGGGCTGCGAGGTACATGTAGCAAACCACGGCCAAGAAGTACTAGAATTTCTGCGCAAGACGGAGTACTGGAAGCTGGACAGCAAACCGATCCCTGCCCCCTCGAGCCCTTCCTCCTCTACTGCCGCCCCTGCGGTAATACCCAATGGGACCGCCCCGACAGCCACGGCGCTTTCCACACCGCCGCCATCCTCTTCCTCGGCGGAGGACCCAACAGCAGAGCTGCAGCCACGGCTGAAGCGGATCAAGCTCTCGGTCATCCTGATGGACATTGAGATGCCCGTCATGGACGGGCTGACGTGCACGCAGCGAATCCGCAGCCTCCAGGAGAACGGGCAGATCGTCAGCCACGTGCCCATCATGGCCGTGAGCGCCAACGCCCGCAGCGAGCAGATGGCCCACGCCCGCGACGTCGGCATGGACGACGCCATCTCCAAGCCCTTCCGGATCCCCGAGCTCATGCCCAAGATCGAGGCCCTCGTCAGAGGGGACGGGCCGCTCGTGGTCGTGCCCGCCGCGGCGCCTCTCCCATAATAGCCGGATCACAGCAGGCAAAGGCAAGGATTACGCTCGAGGAGTGAGAGGGGCTTGGGCACCCAAGGGAAAGTAGATAAATGAATTGATAATGACCCTAATGTCAGCAACGCAGCGGTTTCGCCATTGGTATTGGACCGACATTAATATCATTGCATGGCGGGCCAAGAAAAAAGAGACTACGATCAAAGAAGGACAGGCAGGCAGGCGTATCGGCGGACAGCGTTGGCATATTCGCAAGCATATACATGGAGTTTTCTTGTTTACCATCTTCTTTTTTTTTTAATCTCCTTGTTTAAGCCGCCAATTTTGCGGCACAAGTATATATACCTGCAATAGACGATACCATCGAAACGCGATACCATTAAAATGCAAAACCACTAAATATTTGCGATTAAGCAAAATGTTTCTTTTTCGTTGTATGTATTATTCCAAAGCGAGTGACAATAGTTCCTTCGTGTTTATATATGTTTTACAAGGCGTGGGCAAGTATCTCTATACAAATGATCCTGCCTCGTGCGACAAGAAAAAAAAAGAAAAGAAAAAAGGAAATCGAAAATCAAATCCCTGTACATCTTTGCTCCTCCAGTTTATGTTGTTTGGTATATAGGGCTCAACGCCCTCCCGTCAAGTGTATGTGTATCACTTTATTATATGTATGGTATGTAATGGTATTTTCATCTTGTTAGCTAGTAATTGTTTCTGTTTGTTTGGGATTGTGTGTGTTTGTGGCTTGAACCATTTGGTTCTCTCTCCTCTCATGTCATCGTCGCCGAAGACTCAAAAGACTCGACCACCCCCTACATGGCATGACCCGGCAGATCCTTCCTGACGCTGCTGGCCGAGCTGCCGGCGCGCGAGTGCCCGGACGAGAGGGACGCGAGCTCGGCGGGGCGGGTGGCGTCGTGGAAGACCTCGAGGCCCTTGTTCCAGCGGCTGTTGTCCTTCTCGACCCAGTCGACGGGGCGGCCCTTCTCGTACAGGTCGTCGAGCTTCTGCAGCGCGTCGTCGTTGGCCTCGCGCCGGTTGCGCCAGTACCGCCGGCACGAGAAGATGCCGGCCAGGACCAGGCCCAGCGCGGCCACGCCGCCGCCGACCCCGACCCCGATGGTCGCCCCCTTGGACATGCCGCCCGCGCCGCCGTCCGACGTCGACGCCTGCGTCAGCGCGTTGGTCCCCGCGGCCCCCGTGGCCAGGGCGTCCGTGGCCGTCGCGGCGAGGGACGAGGACGTCAGCTGGGCCTCGGCGATGGCCGAGGTGGTCGTGGACAGGAGGCTGCTGGGCAGGGCGCTGCTCAGGTCCACGGCCGAGTTGGTGTCTGCGCTCTGTGGACTTGTCGCGATGCTCGTGACCAGGGTGGTGGGCACGCCGTCAGGGGACGTGGTAGTAACCACAATGCTGGTGGCCGAGCTGGTGGACGCGGCAGAAGCGGCAGTGGTCTCGGGAGGTGGTGCGGCGACGCCCTTGGTGCTGGTCGTCTTGGCGTCCTGGGTGGCCGTCGTCTTTGTAGAGCTGTCCGAGGTGGTGGTCGCTGCTGCGGCCGTCGTGGAGGTAGACGAGTCCGACGAGGTTGTCTTGTCGCCGCTATCCTTTGCGCCTCCATTTCCACCATTCTTCCCACCGTTCTTGGCCGTCGCCGTCGTCGTCGGGTCGTCATCTGGATCCTCCGGACTCAACACTGATCCCGAGCCACCCGTCACCTGGGGCAGGTCCCCGTTATTCACCGCCGTCGTCTTCTTGGCCGCAGATGTGGTAGTCGTCGGCTCATCGTCATCATCACCCGCGGACGGAGACGCCTTTGCGGGAGGCGGAGGCGGAGGCGAGGCCGCCGAACCCTGAGAAGTGGCCGTGGCGGTGGCGCCAGCACCATCGTCTCCCTTTCCGCCCAAGCCCAAGCCCAGGCTCACGTCGGGCAAAACTCCACCTAAAAGGCCGGCCATTATGTAGAATTGAGTAGGTAAGCGATGAAATCGACAGATACAACAAGATTACAAATGGCTTTTCCAGGGCAACGAACACCAGGTTCCACGAAGAGAAGAGGATAAAAGACGGAAAGGAAAAGAAAATCGACGATGATTAGGTATCTCTCATGCAAGAGTTTTGGTGTTTTGTATTTTTGGTGTTGAGTTTTGGATATGACCAAACAAAGGCGATTTGATAATTCGTCGCCCGCTCGAAATCTATTTGAAGAAGTAGAAAATGATTATTGAAAGAAGAAGAAGGATCAAGAAAGAGGAATAGCAGGATCCAGAAGAGAAGAAAGCTTGGTATGCTTGCTGCTGGTGATCGACGACTCCATCCCGTGTCCCGACTTACACGAATATTCCCATACTGGAAAGCCAACCCAAGCCAACCAGGACAGGACAGGACATGCCAGCCAGTCAAGTCCCGTACCCACTCCCTCATCCCAACACTCGTCGCAACTGGATCGTCCGACGTGAGACAAGTGCACATACATACCCCATGCTCCAGCTCTCTGCGATGCCCTCACAGGGGGCCCCAAAAGGGTTCGAATGCCCTCTTTTCTCTGGGGACGAGAAGGGACAGCAAAACAAGGGGTGTGGTTGTTCGGCAGCGCCCAAAATAGGCTTAAGTGAGAGGCCTCAACGTTGAAGTCCGGGACGTTGCGCGTTTCGGAACCCCCTGTCACCGGACCACCCCCCTCGGCAGCTGGTAGAGCTGGTAGAGCTGAAAGGCGACCCTTAGACACCGAGGATTGGGTGCGCGCGCTGCCGAAAAAGCTGGTGGGATCGGCGACGGGATCTTCGGAATCCAAAACTCCTGGAGAAGCCTCCTTGATTGAGCCTCATGCCCTCTCGTTGCTCGCTGCCGGATTCCATTCCCTCATGTCGCTCTCTTCTTTGGGACTGGTCCCTGGTCCCACCCATACCAGAACCAGAACAGGAGCGTTGAAGTGTCAACGTCAGAGAATCTATACCTTGGTCCAAATCGTGTGGCAAAAAGAAAAGGCCATCCCGTCGATATACCGTCGATGGCCACCTCCGCTGCCCTTCCCGGGTTCGCTCAGCCCAAGGTGCCGTTTCAAAACATTACCTCATTGAGGCTCTGATGTGTCCATCTGCCCGTCCGTTCGCTCGGCGCAGGGCAGATTTGGCACCCTCGGCGCGGTCCCCCAAGGCTGAGTCGTGCACAGCCCAAGTATCAACAGATATGTGGCAATCAATGACTTACCCACGATCAGGTAGAGATTTGCCCATTGAGTGTCACCCAAAACGTGCGCTCAGAGCCGTTCGTTTGTGTGGATGGGGAGTCGTTGCAAGCCACAAACATCCCAACTTGTCCCCAAGTGCCGCCCGAACTTCACTGTAACAGCGCGGGGAGTCGTAGCGTGCTCAGGGCTGTCAGTTGGCCTTTTAGGGTACCTATAGGCACTAGCGGCAGCCCCCTTTCTAGCGCTTCCGTACCCCAAGTGTCAACTAAATACTGGAAACAAGTATGATCTCATACCAGAGCCCATCACTACTCAAAATCAACAACAAGGCCGTTGATTTTCAAAAGTCCAAGCCCTAATCATGGTTCAAAGTCCGGCATCCCGTTCCAAACTCTATCATCCTCTGTTCTTATTGTTATCACTATCGGTTTCTTGCTTGGACTTCCATCACAAGAGTAGCGCCGTTTTAGTCCAGCGTCTCTGTCTCAGGTTTCCCAATGAGTGATGGGACGTCAACCCAACAAACTTCCGGACAGACTTCTCTTGCTCATGGCATTTCTACATCCCGTAAAATGCCAAGCTGCCGTAAGAAAAGACAACAGACGAGATGGGAATGCGACGGCGATCCCCAACGGAAAGATCGGAACTCGCTGCTCCAGGATTGCAAGACGAAAAGAAAGAAAGCTTGCCTCCCACTTCCCACTTGAGACCCAGCTGGACAAGGGCACGTCTCACTCTCGGCTGGCTATCCGTATGTGCGTACGTGCGAGCGAGTACGGAGTAAGTAAAAGCGGTGGCCTCCTACCCGACTGACTGACCACCTGAGCAGCATCTGAGCTCGACATACAATGCCATTTCCGGGAATACAATCAAGTGATTCTCATCTCTTCCCCGTCCGTCGACCAACCTGTGCCCAAAGCTGGACAGAGCTTTGTTTCCCACCGGGCATACCAAAACATCTTGGAACCACGAACCGTTCAAACCCGGTAGAAGCAGAGCCAGAGCAGTCGTATGTTTGTTTTATGCGTAGCTACAAGGCATGAATTTCGCAGTGCAATAAATAGACTCTCCTCTGCCCCAACATCTGCCCACGCAAGCAAGAGAAAAATAGATTCCTCAGCAGGACGCATCCCCACATACACCCCCAAGAGCACACGTACAAGAGAGACAAGCTTCATGGCCAAGGCATGACATGGAAAGAGTATGGCCAAGCACGGCTCCGCCATCCTCAAACCCACATCGGACGGAAACCTCTGTCGTCGTGGATCACAACCCCCCCGGGCGTCATGCTTGGCGGAGCCCCCCGGCACACCTCTTCGACTTTGTACAGAGTAAGCTTGTTGGGCTTACCGGCCTGGCGGTGACGCATAGACCCTGCCCACCTCTTTCTTCATAATACAGAGTAAAATATAAGAGACCCATATGGTGCTGTCATGATGGACGTCAGGTTTGAGCTTCGTCAGCTGCCTAAGCGAAAACAATGCATACTCGCAGGGGACTGCAGCAAGAATAAAGACATGGCTATAGCACCTAATCATCTTTGGATAATTCCATTTACAGCTCTATCGTGAACAAAATATACTGCTAATACGACCGACCGACCTGGACACGAATCAGACGTGTTCATCGGTCTCAATCCCATAAATCTGCCGTGCTTATCAACTACTTCGAATTCAAAATTTCTTATGGTTCAAGCCCATGGATGGCTTCTCAGGCGGCTTGTCACAATACCCCTGTGCCGTGTCATACAACCATGAATCCATAAAAGTCTACTGCCAAACCAATGTTTTGGTACAAGTATATCCACATATCTACTGTGATTCTAGATCGCTGGGCTCCAACTCCGCTTAACGCCTGTGAAAATGCTTTCCTTGCCTTAATACTCCAGCCCCGCATATGAGCTCAAGTGGCTCAGAAGTGCCGCCCACTTCGGAGCCTTCAAGGTCTGGAATGCATTGAACAAGCTGTCCCTTGATGGCAACGCGTTGGGCGGTATGCTGGTAGGGTCGTTGGGATCCCGGGCCCTTTCGCATAGCCTCCGCAGAAGAGATACGCCCCAATTAATGATGTGCAATACATCCGAGTCCTCTTTCGGCTGTGATCTCGTGTTCCCACGCCCCGTCGGCGGTGTCGGCTCTGCTTGCTGGCAGAGCGCCCTGATCAACCTGTACAAGTTCTGTGCAAAGCCGTCGCTGGACGAAAGCCAGGCACGGGTCACGCCACTCTCATATCCTGGCGCAAGCGAGGCAATGATATCTGCAGCAAGGAGTCCTTGCATCAGCAGAGGTTTGCGAGCCTCAATCACTGATGGAAGATTGGCAGGCCGGCTCTCCTTGTTTTGGTCGGGGATCGAGCAAATAGCGATGCCAAAGGTGCGCGTCAGAAGCTCGCACGGGTGTGAAGAAGCCGCATCCATTGCGAAAATGGCCTTGTAATGTGTCCTGTTTGGTTCATCCCGTGCCAACAGCTTCGCTAATGCATCCACTGCGTGAGGTAGGTAAACATGAACCGCGGGCTCGTATGGCGAGAACAAGATCTTGTTGTCAACCGTCGTCGGTGCCGGTGAAGGGGCAAAAGAGAGCAAAAATTGTAACAAGCAGAATGCTTGCTCCCGGCCTGGCAACTCTATTGATCCAGAAATATTGGACAGAAGGACGACAACGTCCTTCATGAAATCCAACGTGTTCTTTGGCGATTGTAAAAGGCTCTCAAGAGTGCCTAGGGACCGGATCGTGCTGCAGAGAAACCTGATGACAACCTCGTCGGCCAAAAGGTCAAAGTTACCATCGTGGAACGACAGGTTTCGGAGGATCGTGGTGATCGCAATGAGGCGTGCCGCAGCGTGGTCAAGCTCGTAATCAGCATCGCCGAATGCGTAGGCCTTTTTCAGAGTGCGCTGTTCGTGGCGACATTGTCTTACAACATCCTCGTAGGATGTGAGGTCGATCTCGTCGGATATTGGTTTAGTGCCTTCCGCGAGAATGTCCACTTGCTCTTCTGCGCAATCAATGAGGGATTCTACCAAATCATCACAACCTCTTAGATCGATGACCAAATTGTGATTACGACCAGATTCGTGCGTCACAGTACCGAGGGTGTCCAAAGCCAGACGAACTTCTCCGTGAATACCACTCTGGAGACTCCTTGTAAGGGCGTGCAGATCGATTAGTCCAAGTTCCATGGGCGGTGGAATATCTGGACGCCACTGCTCGAGTTCGGTACCGAGTTGGCGAATCGATTTCAAGTCATATCCACCATAGTTGTTTTCATTCATCTCACGTGAGCAGACAATGTACTCTTCCGGGTTGGTCACGACGGGCCCGGGGAAGCCTGGAGTCCCATTGGGCTGCATTACGTCTGGCTGTCCTTGTGGGATTGGCATGGACATACTGCCAGGTTTGATAGGTGATGGGGATGGTATGGGAAATTCGCCAGTCACAGGAGTTGTATCAACACTTCTGGAGAGGCTGTTCCTCATGTGTCCTTGCACCATATTTGGCGGTTGTTGGGAGACTTGAGCTTGTTGCGGCGTCGAGAATCCATTAACCTGTTGCATGGCGGAAGGCATCTGCTTGACTGGTGTCTGCGCATGAGGCTGCTGCATTGGAGGTTGTTGGCCAGGCTGTATGGGCTGTTGACCCTGGGGCATTTGTCCTTGCGGAGTCATCCGTTGCGGTGTTCCTTGACCAGGCTGAGGAACCATGCCAGGAGGTGCGCTGCCCATTGGTTGCCCTTGAGGCTGCCCTTGGCTCTTCTGCTTCTTCCAAGCGTCCTCGAATTTGAGCAAATTGCGCTCATAGATATTCTTGATCTGCCCTGGCGCATTCGGAAATTGCGCCGAATTGAAACCAAAGGCCCCAGATACCTGTGGCCACATGTTGCGTTGCGTAACATTGCGAAAGAATCCAAATTTGCTGACCATCATGAAGAGTTGCATGAGGTGGATTGGCCGCCCTTCGATGATTGGATTCGTATCCAAAGGTAAATTGTTGACGCTCATGAAGGTCGTGAGATTCTTCATGAAGCTTTCCGGATTGGTACCACCACGCGACAACTGTTGCTGTTGCTGAGGGGTCATGCCGCCAGGTGGCATTTGGCCGTTCGCCATGGGCACACCGGGCTTTGCGGCCATCATGCCACGGCCAGCAGCCATTGTCTGAGCCTGAGCAGCTTGAGCGGCTTGAGCAGCCTGCAACTGCGCAGCCATAGCCATATTACCTCCCATGTTCCCAGCCATGTTACCCTGTTGGAACTGGCGTTGGAGTTGCATCTGATACATCATCTTCTGCTGCTGGGCGGGATCCATTCCGCGGCCAGCCATTTGCTGTTGCATTTGTTGCATCTGCATCTGTTGCATCTGACTGGGATGCATTTGTTGCATTTGCTGAGGCATCTGTCCAGGCATTTGCCCTGGCATCTGTCCCATTTGTTGCGGCATCATCTGAGGAGCCATCGGGTTTTGTGTAGATGGCGGGCGAGCGGGCGACGGCGAGGGCGTGTAATTGGGGTTGTAAGCTTGAGGGAAGTTTTGGTTCTGGTTCTGCATGTAGGGGTTCGGCTGAGGCGTGCCGCCATGCTCTGACGGTACTGGCGATGCCTGAGGTCCGAAATGTTGCGAAGCTGGAGAGAACGGATGTGGGGACGCCGTGTTGACGCGTTGCGGAACGCTTCCGGGTCGCAATTGATTTCCGGCCATGACCGGGGAAGGCGACGCGTTCGCAGATCCGTTCGGCTGGAGATGGGGATACTGCTGGGGTTGGCCCGGGTGTTGTTGTTGGCCCATCGCATTCTGCTGGAAGCCGGGAGGAAACTGTGACTGTTGTGGCGTGTCGGCGCGCGACGTCGGAAGCATGCCCGGGTTCTGTCTAGGCGACGCGCCCATGCTGTCCTCTCGCGGGCGAGGTCTTTTTGATGGTACGACGGGATTTGTTTGATATACGGGGTTCTGGAAGCCGGGCGACGACGCATTGCGCATCGCGCCATTTTGCATCGCGGCTGCCATCTGCTGCTGCTGGTTGGCGAACTGGGCAGCGGCGGCCGGGTTGGCGGCAGCAGGGTTGAAGTGGCCCTGGTTGGACATAAAGGCGGAGGGATCCATCATGGTTTGTTGGCCAGCGAGACTATTCGGATCGTTCATGTGTGGAAATGGGTTATTGCCATTATGGTTCTGGACAGTGGCTGCCTCGTTCATCCAAGAACTCATGACTCTGACGCAAGATTGGGTAAACGGGAACAGCACCCATCAGCCTACAGAATTATGCGACGTCAGCAATGGGAGTGGATAGCGACAGGTCCATTAAGATTAGGAACGATGGATTATTTGATGGGCAGTGACACGTCGCGATGCAAGCGTCGCGTCTGTCGCGGGTCGATGGGGGTGACTGACCGATGCGAAAGAAGGAGTAGCAGTGTCGGTTCGGGCGTTGGGGCTGGGTCGGTCCAAACGCAACAAGCAACAAGTGCACAAGCGCCTGGGGGGCAGAGTGGGCGGGCGGGAAAAAAGGCTCTGGAACTCTGAGAAGTGGACTGGGGGGAAAAGCCTGGCTTGCCTGGGCTTGGGGGGTCAGGTAGGTGCGCAGGTGCGGTACGTGGGAGCGAGCGAGCGTAGAAAGGTGCGGCGGGCGGGCGGGCGAACGAGCGACTGGAGAGCCCCGAAAAAGTGTGCCTGTGCTTCTGCTTGCTTGCTTACTGATTCGTGAGTGCTAGGTAATGTACGAAGTACTCCGTGGTAGTAAGTAGTTGGGCAAGCAGGAAGGCTTTTTCTCTCTTATTCTTCTCACTTGCGCACCTCTCGGGCCAGAGGACACTCTGAGTCGCTTGTTGGTCCTTTTCTCAGCTTGGGGCGGAGAATTTGCTGCTGCTGCTACTAGCAGGGCCCACGTTTTGGCTCAGAGAGTGAACTCTCACTCCGCAGCTGATGCTCAGGCCGATGGATCTGATCTGGACAGACACAACCAAGCAGTTGCAACACAGCGCCACGGTTTGGACGACCAGCAACCAATACCGGTAGCACAAGCCAAGCTTCTATTCGATAACTCCGAGTATATCGGGCGGGCCAGGGGACCGGGTGGGCAGGAAAATGGAGCGCAACTGATGAGAATAGCAGGTCTTACCTAAACGTACGGGAGCGCGCTGAGAGTTTTGCTTGGGTGATCTCGGATCCCTTTGGAGCAAATGTGATTTCAATTGCTCTTGGAGAAGATGACGCTAGTCCCAGGATAGCCTAGCTGTACCCGCGACGCGACCGAGAAAACAGAGCCGATAAGCAGGAGCCGCGTGACTGTTAGGCGCAAAAGTTCCCGAGCTGGATCATTTGGCTGCGCAGAGGCCTGAGAAATGGCGAGGAGGAACGCGTCGCACTATGGCCGAGCATAACAATGCTAGGAAAACAGAGACTGCGCACGGGCCAAGACTCATGTCCAACCCATCTTCCACTTGCAAGTCGGGGTTGAATAAGTCTTCGATCTCAATTCTAGAGAAAATCCATCTCGGATTGACATATTGTAGGAGAGAAAATAGTAGAACATGACAAGAAAAAGGCCGAAGAATGTCTTACCGTCCAACTTACAAGCAAAAGATTCGGATTTTCACCATGAGTTGTCAGTGAGCTGTCACCCGCAAGGATGCAGGCTATGAAGACCCGCTTCTCCCGCATACCCGCCGGCCTTGACCGGGGATCGACTTCTGTGGTGAAGCGTTTTGGTCTCAAATTGTCTCTTGTAAACTTGGTGTCTGCAGTAGACCCAAGTCGCGATAAAAACAGAGATCAACTTCTCCGTCAGATCCGGACGCGGCGGGACAGCTTCGACATACGGTTGATGATGAGAGACGCCTTCGTAATAGCTGATGTTCATATAGTAGATTGGCTCCAGCACATGGTGCACGAGTACCGCTCGACCCAATCCAGCATCCATAATTGCATGGACGATTGAGGCGGCTGTAGGCGAGCCAAGTGCGACAGCATGAGTAACGAACCTTTGGCACAGGACATGTAGCAGTGTCCGGGGAGCAGCTGTCTGTCCATAGGAAAATCGAGAGAACTCGAAACGAATCTCCGTTGACTTGATCGACAAGCCCACTGCCCAGCCAGTATGAGACTGGTGATAACGCGCGACCGACCAACTTGGGGAACTCGGTGTTGGTCGACTGGCATGGCCGCCAAGCCAACATGACCATAATCTGTGCTGCTGACAGCATCGCAAGCAATCTGGAATGATTCGACTCCATGACTTCCGATGATGGCCAATAGGAGTTTCTGCTCCCAGAGTGTGGTGTGAATTGGTGCTAGTAATGCGCGAAAGCTCCCACACACACGCTGCCTGGACAGGCAGGCTAGCAGGATGGTCGCCTGTCGGTATTACCCGTCGCGCCGTAGACTATGCCAGCGGCCCAGCTGGGACACCCCAGGCACCCCGGCCCTTTCTCTCTCTCTCGCGGCCATTCGCCCTGCCACGAGGCACGGGGCCTCGCTCATTGTTCCATTATCGGACTGAATGGAATAGAGAGATGGCGAAAGCCCAGGTCCAGTATGGTTTTGAATTCGAGTGCCTTACAGTTTTGCACCGACTCCTAGCAAGAACTTAATCTGCATCGAGGTATCGATTCTGTGTAGCGGGGCGAGTGCATCCCCCAATCCACCGTCCAAGGTAGTCCGCTTTTGGCGGGCGTAAGTGCCGTTTTGCGCAACGTTGGTGCCCAGGCGGTTGTGTCTCAACTCGACCCTGCAGGTGATGGGAGGAGAGAGAGAAGGATGCGAGAAAAAAGAAGTGCTCACGAGCAGGTCTTCGGCTCAAATTTTTGTCAAATCCAAGCCTGATCAACGTCGCTCCCACGTCGAGCCGTCATCTCGCGTCTCGTCCTGCTCAGAATCCGTTGCCCGTAATGGCCCATTTGCACGTTTGCGCTAATGCCGTGGGGGTGCTGGCCGTTGGTTATATAAGTCAGTCTGTCAGTCGAGCGGCCGGAGAACAGAACGGCGCAACAAACGACAACGGCATTAGCATCCAACGAGAAATGCAAGGAAAGGGGGAAGAGAAGAGAAGAAGAGTGAAGGGAAAAGGAAGAGAGTCACAAGGAACGAACGGGGAAGGGGTGGAAGCTTTAACATTGAACAGAGGGTACAGAGTACCTGGATCGAAGTATCGGGCCCGGCCCAGCTCGAGCCCAGTCAGAGACGGCTGGCCTGGCTGGCCTGGCTGGCTGGCTCTGATGAATTTGAATGAATGAATTGAGTGAATAGAAGAGCGAACACACACACTAGCCTAGCAGCAAGAATTCTCCGCAGGGCAGGGAATGACCCTCTCCGCCTCGACCACATAATCTATGGGATTACGATGTGCTGCTTGTGTGTTTTTCCTTTTCAAATGGTGTGTGGGATTGCACATATTTTTTTTTATTCTCAACATCTCTCCGCTCTCGTTGCCCTGGATCCCAATGTCCATTCTGGAAAACCTTTTCTCTCGATGCACGCCTTGGAGAAAGCCGAAAAAGATGGGATGTGGCGTCCCGGTCGTAGCAGATCGGCCGTCACGAGCCAAGCTGCACACTCTTAAGTTGAGCCACCTTTTTTGCCATTCGGCCACCTTCCTGGAGTGAATGTGTGTCAACGTTGGCAAACAGTCCTTTTTCACATCCCTGTCGCCTTGTATGTAGGCCATTTCGGATTACGATGGCGGAAGAGAAGGGCCTCGGGGCCATCTCACGATCGCCTGCCTGTCTGTCTATTCTTTCCATCCCGCACGTATGAACACGCGAGAGGCTTGGGATCGAGTTTCTTGGGCGACCGCTGTCTTGGTCAACCAACGCGAGGATTCATGGGAACCTCGCCCTGATTTGAGTCATTATCAGTCGTTTGCCTAGCTCATCCGATTCGATCGTGCCCGTCGTCAACATTTCTCTCGCTGACAAGGTCCCTGGCCGAGGAGACCGCATATCCGTCGACACTCGATCCCTGTTGATGTTCTTTCGCGCGTTCCCATCCATCGTCTGTGCCCATATTGATCTGAAGCCGACTGCTCAGTCTGGCCTGTGAACACTGTCGATTCCCCGATTGCCCACGCCCATATTTCCATGGACTCCCAGTCACTCTGCTCCATCCTTTGCCGTCATTTCCAATTGCTCTATTTTATGCTTCCATTCTACATGTGGGGTCTCTCAGTCATCCTAAAAACAGCGCTACCTGCTGGCTCAATGGGCCTGGCGAGCCTGGCACCTACCTACCACTCACTCCGTACTTCGTACTTCTTTCCAGGGAGCACAAAAACACTCACGGACATGCGATCATGCAGCAGCGCGGCACTCACGTCGGCATTGGCTGTCTGGCTATTTACAGCCCATCCTTCACTCTCTTTCCTTGGAATGGATGGCGCCAGAGTTGATACCAGGCACATGGGCGGTCGTCTACCCGTACCACTTATTAGGCGAGGGCCCAAATAAGCGACCCCATGCTCGATAGTGCCGCAGGTCTGCGACGAGCTCATTCTTTTTTCTTCTCGTACGGATTTATTTTCAGCAAATTTCCTTGGGACAAAGTTCGTTATGCTCGTAATGACGGGACACGGCGAGTTTTGACACACGGCGGTTGCTGCATGTATATTCCGGTCATCAGCACCATTTCATTTCAATCATCCGTGCTTGATGCCTTTTGACGTCGTCCCGCGAACTACTACTACCCTTGGCTATCCACTCTCTCACAGCTAGCCAGCCATACTCATCATATTGTCGCCATACGCCGCGAGTATTCTGGTCCACTGAATCCTCAGTGGCGCAAGCGACTTTTATCTAGTTGAGCTGAAGCAATGCGGACCCCAGATTCTATCGACTCGACCATCGCACAGCCCTTGGAGAGCGCATGGTCGAATCTGTTGCACACATGGCAACCCGCATGCCTGATTTGACTGGACTGACCTGGCAAATCGAGAAAGCAATGTCAGACTCCACTATGGCATGCAGCCACAACATTGCCGAGTCGTCCAGTGCAATAATACACCGTACGTACACGTCACAGCCGCCGGCATTTCATTCTTCGAGACACAAGATGTCTGACTCCGAGGATGGCCCGGAATGCATCCCCCAAAAGGATACGAAAAGATTGGGCCATCAACCGTCTGTTCCCAATCCTTGGAAATTCTCGCGAGGTCACACCGTCTTTGTTCTCTCAAAACTGATCCCCATGGCCAGGCGTGGGGTCAGATGCAGCACAGGGTCCAGATAATCTTTGCCCCGCCGTTCGACATGGTCCCCCTAGCCGTCATCCAGACCCTATCAAGTCTATCAGTTGCTTGTTAATTACCTTGATCTCGGATCCTTTGAGGCCCGGGGAGATCAACGACGGGCGATGAATTGGCAAGAGCGAAGTCATCTTCGATTCTGCCCGAGGAGTCCTCATGTTTCCCGGAAGAACTTCTATAAATGTGTGGTATGAATGATCACTTTGTCTTGGCCTCCGTCCAGTCAGCCTTTACCTTTTCATACCTCGGTCTGCTTTGAGCTGTGGCGCTAGTCCTCTTATTGATCGCGACTATATCATAATCCAGCAGGAACAAGAACACTGAGCCTAGAGCTGAGAGCTGGGGCGAGGCGCGCCTGAATATAACAGGTTGGACCTCCTCATCCTCGCGCAAATTACTTCAGTCGCTCAAGTCAAGTTACAAGGACTCAGGCCGCCACGAGACCGGCTTGGTTGCAATGCTTTCTTTCCGCAGGACTAGCGCTTGCGACATGCTGGACGATAGCGTCCCTGCCTCAAATCCATTTTCATGTATCCGCGTCAATCTGTGCACATTCCTGGCATGTTTCTTTCCTCTGCTATGAGGTACCGCTGGCAGATAAGATACTGACAGTCAAGCTCCCAATTTCCCAAAGCGAGAGTCCGCCAAAGACTAATAGCTTTTCTATAGTTGACTCCCGATACCACAAGTTGGCGAGTGGCGCGACTATTGATAGCCAACCATTGCGGTATGCCTCCATCGGTCCATCTCATGTACAACAACGACTAGGTATATATATATATTGCCTGAACGCTCCAGCGAAATCGTCTGCCCCCTTTAGAAACCTCGACGTATTGCACATCCATATGCGAAGGTATATTACAGGCCTTGAACCTGCGTGAGTTGATATCCGTCTTCCGCGCGCGGCGCTCCTCATCTCTGCTCGCAAATTTCCGACCTAGAGCTGGCAGTGGCTTCTCTGAAATGTCATACGACTCTTTCTTCACCATGTCCATGTCATCCTGGATTGGACGACCGAATAGCTCGGCGGTCGTGTAGAGTGCCGAGTCGATGGCGCCAGCAATCTGCAACTCGTCAGTACATACTTGGTGCAGCGAATATTGAGGGGATTGTCGGACGTATCCAAGTGTGGTGCCTCGACAGATGCTTGCCCGCCAAGAGGATATTCCACTCGCGCTGACGGGCGACGTCGTAAAAGCGCATGACTTCGTGGGGCCATCCGACGGCGAGTCGCATATATTCGGGAAGGAAAATTCATCGTACTCCATCAGCTTCTCGAATCCCATGTCAAAGTCCTCTCGCAGCAAGGTAAACCACGGGATGACCACGCCTCCGAGTAACTCCTATGCGGCCTTGTCCCGGTACTCACCCTGAAGACCCGTCTTGGCAGCCCAGCGACGGTCTTCCAGCACGCCCTTCTCGTTTCGGATGAACGTGTGGTTGTTCTCGTGCTCTAGGATATAAGTCATAAGCTCGATATTGTCCTCGGAGGAACTTTGAATGTGGAGATATCGAACCAGATCGAAGACACGGGAATACGCATGGCCCCGGCTTCGAAGTAGATATCCTCGGCCTGAGCTTGAGATCAGAAGCGGTAAGTGTAGACGCGGCCGCCGCCTTGGCTGGGCGCCTCGAATATTGTCACGTCGTGGCCTTCGCGCCGAAGCAATAGGGCGATGTATGAGCCAGAGATACCGGCTCCGGCAATTGCAATATGTATGACTGTATTCGAGAGGTGAGAGAGAATGAAAAAAAAAAAATTCAGAGCAGGAGAACTGAGTAGTTTGTTCGTTGAACTAAAGAGAATGAGATCTGAAAGTTTGTTACCACATGCTCTCTGACATAAATACCGACTACATGCGCATATCGGGCGATGTCAGACGTTGACGTCCAATTGAGTGTAATTGGACAACCTGTGACCATCCTGGAATGACTAGATTCCTCAAGAGCTTTTGAGGTGAAGGTGATGAGACCAGTGCTGCTTCGTGCTTAATTTCGAAGCAATACCTATACATCTTATTATCGCAAGTATGATAGGCTATAGCTCGGCCAGAAGCGGGAAGCCGGAAGCAAAATCCAGGGTCCATATGCAATCGAGTGGAACATGCGTATGTGTCTGGCGGAGGGCGCATCCGCGGCAGGGATCAATGACAGGCGGCAGAGGCTTGATGAAGCTTGGCCTGAGCGGGAAGCAGACAAGAAGGTGCTGCCCGCGGGAATGCTTATTTCCAGGCTCGTCATGTAGGCAAGGGACCAAGCCAGTATCGAAAGTAGTTGGTAACTTGAGGAGTACACAGACAGCCACGGATCTACGCTTGACCATAACGCCATACTTGGCCCGGATGACTGTAAATCGGCCACTCTTTTTTGTTCCCATTCTGTTGTCTATGAACCAACAACCCTGCGCAGAGCAACAATGTCGATTCCGACCTTTGCCATGGCCGATGACAAAGCTCAGGGCGTTCAGACGCGCTCGTTTGACTCTCTGGCTCTGGACGACAACGAGAACCCTCTCGCATTTTCGCCTGCACGAAGATGGACTTGCACGATTCTAGGTAATTGGACCTTTGACACCCGGACATCTCCTGCATCAACTGACGTGGAGGAAAGTGGCCGTGATGACTGCCTCTATCGCCTTCTGCTCCTCCATCCACACCGCCGCCATCAGTAGCGTGCAGCAATCATTCGACTGCTCGCGTACCGTCTCGACCCTGGGGGTGACCACGTTTCTACTCGGCTTTGGTTCAGGACCCTTGATCTTTGCACCTCTCTCCGAGGTGTTCGGTCGGAACCCGGTCTACCGTGGCACTCTATTCCTATTTGTGCTATTCAATCTTGGTTGTGCCCTGTCGCCCAATATTGCGGCTCTGCTCATCTTCCGCTTTTTGTGTGGATTCTTCGGCTCTCCAACTGGTTCGAGTTCCCCTTGACAATGATTCGATGTAGCGACAGTCGCAAGATTCCATCATCTGAGCTGACGCCATCGATAATAGTGGCCAATTCTGGAGGTTCCCTTACAGATATCTGGCCGTCGAGCCATCGTTCAGTCCCGCTCGCCCTGTTCACTGCAGCAAGTTTCCTCGGCCCCGTCTTTGCCCCCATCGCTGGTGCCTTCATCTGCCAATACATATCCTGGAGATGGTAAGTGGTCACTTTTTCCAAACGTTACTTTTCCAAATACGCGTCATCTGACTTGCCAAATTCAAGGTGCTACTGGGTGGTTCTCATACTCAGCGCCACTGTCTATGTCTGCATGTTGGCCTTCCTTCCCGAAACCTATCCGCCTCGTCTGCTGCAGCTAAAAGCGCAGCGGCTGGGTATAGAATATCCTCGATTGAGTCTCAAGGTGATGATCAAGACTAACCTTACACGGCCATGCATCATGTTCTTTACTGAGCCGATATTATTCCTGCTGTCCTTGTACATGGCATTTCTCTACGGTATCCTTTACCTTGACTTCACAGCATACCCCTACGTCTTCCAGGAGGTTAGACATTGGTCGGTGGGAATTTCCGGGTTGGCGTTTCTCGGTAAGCATGAGACGACATCTCTAAGTCATGACTCGTTCTTACTTGATCCAGGAATTGGTGTTGGTATGGCTATTGTGTCCGCCATTTCGCCATATGTCAACCGTATATACGGCCGCTACGTCGAGAAATTGGGAGGCCCCGTCCCTGAAGCTCGGCTCCCCCATCTGATCATCATAGCATGGCTGGTCCCCATTGGATTGTTCTGGTTTGCCTGGACTTCCTCCGCGTCGATCCACTGGGCGAGCTGCATCCTTGCCGGTGTGCCCTATGGTTTCGGTTTCGTGAGTCTGTTCCTGGGCATCACCTCGTACCTCATCGACTGCTACGGCCGCTATGCCGCAAGCGCACTAGCTGCCAATGCAATCCTACGGTCCCTGTTCGGAGCAGTCTTTCCGCTGTTCTCGCGGCAGATGTACGAGGATCTCGGCACAGGCTGGGGGACTTCTCTCCTGGGGTTTGTGGCGCTAGCGATGACGCCGATGCCTTATGTGTTCTATCACTACGGGCCAAAGATCAGAGCTCGATCGGCTTTCCACCAAATGACCATGGACCAGGAGAAGAAGGAGGCCGAACGGGAGGAGCTACGGAAATAGTGAGTCGACGGATATCATGCTCGTGGCTTTCAGATCATGACAGCTCGCTGTATAGACGATAGTTCACAATAAGAAGGTTGTCATGGTAGAAAACACTCAGAGGATCCACTCCATGCCCTTGAGCCATCCTCCACATGGTCTTGAAATATCCATTTAGTAGTCTTGAGTTCAATTATCCAAGGAGAAAATGTATGTTCATTTCAAATAAGAATATATCGAGAGAATAAAAAAAAAGCAAGTGATTACTGAATCCGTCCTGAAATTCAAGAGGTTGATTCCTCATAGTCGGTTTCTTCTGTGCTCTTTTCATCCGATTCCTCCTCTCGTCGTTTCTTCGACCTCGATCCCTTGTCTTTCGTCTTCTTTGATGATGTTTTCTTCGAGCTCTTCTTTTTCTTCTTCTTCCTGGTCTCCACTTCTGATTCAGTTTCCTCGTCCGACTCAGAACGGCCATCCAGCCTGGACGTGATGTTGTCCTCCCTGATCGCACCATCACGAGCACGCTGGTGGTCGCTCGTTCTGGTCCGCTCGAGATACGTGTCAAAGTGCTCGCTGGCCTCAGCGACTTTTTCGAAGTGTTCTCGTCGGAGTAATGTGCCGTCTGGATGTCCCTCGCCCTTCGTGTAGAGCAGGGCGTCCCAGTCTGCCAGGGCCACAGCAGTCTGGAAGGCGTTTTTGATCTGTCGCCCGTTCCATCTGGTCTCGCGCTTGCCTTGTTTCCAATGCCGACGCGCATAGTCCTCAATCTCTTTTGAATCAAATTGGACTCGGTGCCTAGGCTCAACCGTGGAATTCCGCTCATCAAGGGAATTCAGCTGCATCTGCCATATTCTGATTGTCTGCTCCTTGTCTAACGGCGGGTAGTACAGTGCGCAGTGTACGCGAGACTTTATAGCCTCATCAAAGGAGCCAACTCGGTTGGTTGTGAGAATGAGAATACCGGAGTAGTACTCCAAGGCTCGTAGAAATACTAGAAGGAGTCAGAAATCAATATAATAACGACCAATCATGGAGCAACGATGAATAGAAATGGACATGTCACATACCTGACACCAGACTATTTTGTGCAATATTGCCTTCCACACGTGTACCGAGGAACACGTCTGCTTCATCGAGGAGAAGTACACAGTTCCACTTGCGAGCCAAGTCGAAGTACTTCTCGAGGTTGTTCTCGACTTGTGCTGCGGAGTCTGCTCCAACATCACCTATAGTAATGGGAAAGAGTGGCCTTCTCGTATTCGCTGCAACGCATTCGGCCGTTGAAGTCTTTCCTACCCCTTTGGATTGTCACTTTTGTAACACGACCGAATATGCAGGTCTGCCTGGCTTGTAAGCATACCTGGTGCGCCATGGAGTAGAATGACGAGCCCCTTCCCTTTGCCCTTGACGATATCAAACTCACGTTGAAAGAAAGAACCCTGCCTTTGTGCATGCGTCTGAACGAGGGCTCGAACGATGTCTCTGTGTCCGGATGGGAGAACAAGTTTGTCAAAGCCATCGTTGAAGCTTGCACAGGTTTCGTGGACAGGCAAAATGTTGTCGATGTCCAATGGATCTACTTCTATGTCAGTGCCTGATGCAAGGTTTGGCCAGTCTGGATAAAAAAAAAAGAACAGATAATAATATCTTACACCACTTGCGACGAAGGAACACATATCCCCAGACCCTGGGTGGAAGTAGATTATAGCATTCGTAAGTCAGTGCATCGCGCGAAAACTTTTCGAGAAGCGGCGTATTCTGGGACCATTGTGACCATCGTTTTGAGATGACTGCAGCATTATCAAACTTCACCTTAATTTGCTCCCGCTCGTCGTACAGCTCTTTGACATTCTCGGTAGTAGGCTCATCAATTACGCCACCACGAAATTGCGGCAACTTGATCCTCCGTTGCGGCTCGCTGCTTCGATACGCAAGTTTGAAATCCACCATTACGTCCCCATCAATCTGCAAGCAAGTCAACTTAGATTGATAGACGGGGTGAATTGGTTGCTGCTGGGTCTCACCTCTTCAACATTGTCGAAAGGCTCATTCCATCTTAGGCTGAGTCCTTTATACTTCCTGTGCGTCGGCTCAAGCAGCTGTACGAATTGCTTTCCACGCAAAGTCAAGTCATGTGGTAAGGTCGATTCCGGACTGAAAGTCAACGGGTAAGCAGGGAGCTGTCGGATTGCTTTCATGCCTTCGTACGGTTTGATGATGATGGTGTGAGGTACCGGACCAAGCTCTTGTCCGTCGAAATCTAAATGGAAGCAGTCAATTACTAGATTCGGCGCAATGCGCTTTTTATGTTTGTCGCTCTGCTTCTTCAGCATCTCCCTTCTGCCACCTGTGACCTGCAAAACGCGGTAGACTTGAATTTTGTCATTTGAGGTTCCTCTGTCCGCGGTGATTATCTCCTGGCCAGGCTGGAAAAGATGCCAAAGGTGAGGGAACGGTAACATTGTTGCAGTGCCCCCCTGTATTTGTCGACAGTCTTGGACCAAAGCGTGAAGTTCATGGTCCATCAGGTAGATAAGAGCACGATATCCATCACGAAGGAGCCTTGATCGGATGATTTTGTCATCCTCACTCCGATGAGCCTCTACATGGGTAACCGGATAGGGTACGGCATATGAGTATTAGTCCGAAGACGGTACCCAATCAGGTTCCTGACGTAACACTGCGAAGTGGTCCGGGTTGGCAGCAGCGATCTCAGAGAACTTTTTCTCAGCATCAAGAAGGCGTTGACGAAATACTTTCTCGAATGGAACAATGCTTCGAAAAGGCGCCACATGATTGTTGTTCATCAATGCGGTCTTGAGTCCACATGCAGCTGCCATATCCTCGTGTAAAACTTGGTTGACAATCTTGAATCGAGATGGCAATCCACCGAGCTTTGGGATTGGAGGGCCTCGGTCCGGGAGGAATCCGGGCAACTTGGCTTCTGGCGAAGGCAACTTGCCTACAACCTCTAGCGAAACATAGAGATGGCAAGGCCCAGAAGCTCTGTACAGTCTCATCCAAAACTCTTCGGGAACGTAGATGATTCCGGCATGACTGTGAAAGTGTTCGTTCGCAAGTTCTAGATTGCGAGCCTTTTCCAATTCTCCTCGTGCCTGTTCCCTGGCTTTCTGAGCTACTGCCTTCTTTTCAGCCTCTTCTTCAAGTACTTTCTTGAGGCTCCGGGTAGCGATGGGTTTGCTTTTAGCATTCGAATCTTCAGAAGGACTCAGGGTTTCGCTGCCATGATTATGGCGTGCCTGCTCCACTGAGGTGGTATTGCTCTCCAGCCCCGGCATAGTTAGATGTTGGGCCAAGTTCGTTGGTGGAAGGTGATGAAGAGCCTTGGGTAAAATGCCTCAGATTCCTTGGGGATTTAAGTCTTGGTGAACGAGTGTGCCCCTCTTCGAGGTTTTCTTTAACCGCAGACAGCGACGCATAGGCACCGTGGCAATGATCGGCAAGCCGAAGCATTCTTGGGGAGTCTTCCAGTCTACACATAATTGATACATGCAAGTTGATTTCACACAGGCTGTACGGTGGATCTCAGTCTCCGCTCTTCGCTGCCGAGTCAATGGTTAATGGTGTTGAGCACAGTTTCTCTCCAATGAAGTCCGGTAAAGCGAAATGATGGGGTTGCACCACACGGCCAAGAGTGGAAACCTGCATACACTGCACAATGCACATCAAGGATACGAGCCTCGATCAATCAAATGCGGCCCGAAGATTCGGCCCCCCTCCAAATCGGCTCTTGTCGCGATGAATTCCGAAGCCCGTCAACGCTTCTGTCGCACCAGGCTCCGAGTCTCAAAAGACTAGCATTTTCTCCTCATTTCCATAGCTCTCACAACCAAATGAGAGACAGAAACATGGAAGATTCACTACAACAAAACCACGAAGTAGACCTTCAAGTTGACAAGATAGTCAAGAGATTCGCCTCCGACCCGGCAGGGCCTTTCAACGGATCTATCCATCCTGCTTTCCAACGTCCCTGCCAACCAAACATCCATCACGGCGCCGGGGATGTCAACCAACTTGTCGTATCACGGAGTACTACTATACATGATCAGCGATCACCGACCTTGTAAGCGACTTGTGACATATCGATCATTCAACGACGGAAAGTGTAGCACCACCTACTGATTGCGAATGATAGGCAAAATGAAGTTCGGACACAGGCAACCCGCTTCAGAGATGCGATCAGAGATTATGAGCAGAATGCAAAGGAAAAATATAAGACCGGCGTAGATTTGAACGACACCCATAGCGTTGAGCATCTCTGGAAGATAATTGACGATGTCGTTGAAGAGTATGCACGAAAAGGTCAAGAGGGAGCCTGGGGAAAGATCAGAACTGGCTTTAGAAAGCTGGGAGATGGCAGTGAAGCCATACAGGGTTGGTTGGGTCTTCTACCAACTGAGTCGGAGTATCTGTCTGTCGTTTGTGGGGGTTTCAAGCTCATTCTCAAAGTAAGTATTTGCTCATCTTCTCGGTCTAGAGCGCTATTGCGTATTTGCGAGATACGTCAGGCTGACAATGAACGTGGAGGCCGCCTCCCGTCTGCGTAGCATTGCTGATAAGGTGTTGAGTGAGCTTGCCCGAATACCTGCAATCCTGAGCAGCGTGCAAAGAGTTCTCAATATCTATCCGGGCTCTACCAAGCTTGTCGAGCTGAGCGATGCAATTTATCACTCCGTGTTGGTAGCTCTGGGACGAATGTTGGAGTATCTCAAACGCAAGGCATGCCACAAGTTCACAGAAGCCTTCATCAAGCAAGATTCATTTCAATCTGATCTAGAAAGAGCGATAAGAGATATCGAAGTCTCACGGGATGATTTCAACACTGAGGCAGACATGTGCCAAAAAGAGGCGATACAAACCCTACAAGGCATCACGACAAGTGGCGGGCAGCAAATCAATGATGCGATATTGCATCTTAGCAGATGTATAACAATCGCAAGGACAGAACAAGAGCGTTCCAACCAGAAGTATCAAGAGTATTTCGACCTGATGAGCCACAGCTACGCTCAACTAATGAGATACCTCTTTGACACTTTGAAAAGCAACCCAAAAGTGGATGAACTGGCCTACAATGAAAGTAAGCGACTGGTTCCAACTTGTATGGTCTAGAACGCTGAATTTAGACTTCTCTTTCAGGAAAGCGCCTACCAACCAACGCTGAGCTTGCATTCCAGGCTGAACGTCGACCTTCATTGTTCGATCGCATGCACAAAACTCAAGGTATGAACAGTTCAGTTTATTTGACTTCTACTGTAACTTACCACTCAGAACGACTTACCATGTGCGATTCAGTACGGCCAAGCCAGGCACGAAAGACCCTATTGAGTCGACTCGATTATGACACCGAAGTCGCTGGTAAGGATGTCATGTCAAACTTTCAAAACGGGCCAACCTTGACCAAGGACGAACAAGAGCGATGTCGCTGTGCCATCACATCACCCAAATTGACTCACTGGATAGAGTCAAAGAGATCATCGCTGCTGGTCATCAACGGAAACGGCACTGGACCGAGAAAGTCAGGGCTGAGCTTTCTGTGCGCCCGACTCGTGTACAGCCTCGATCGGACGAGGGAAGACGAAACTGATCCAAAGACCATTGTGCGGCCCGAAATAGTACCCATTCACTTTTTCTGCGGGCAACACCTTCACAACGATAGATCGAAAACCTGGGAATCCCCGAGAGGAATTGTCAACAGTCTTCTGGCCCAGCTCATAGCTCAGTGCAAGAATATTGACGTGTCAAAGCTAAAGGAGGCTCGGTATACCAAACTCGACAAGTCTAAGTCCAAAGTGAAAGAAGTCCTACAGATCTTCCGGTTGTTGATTAAGCAGCTTCCACCGCACTTCGCCGTCTTTTGCGTCATTGATGGCCTCTCATTCTACGCAAACAATGACGATATCTCCAAAGCCACACGACTTCTGGTAAATGGCCTGCTCGAGCTCTTCGAAACAAGCCAGGAAGAATCAAAAAGCCACCCAGTGTTTAAGTTATTGTTGACTGCGCCGACGACCCTCCGCTTGGATGTTGTCGATGATTTGGATGGAAAGCAGGTCCTCAACATCCCAAAGAGACAGCCTGATAAGGGAGGATTGAATGCCATACAGTGGGAAAGGGAACTGGAAAAACACCTAAAGGAGGTTTAGATCAGCTGAACTTCCAATACAAACGTTTGTGTTTGCCATAATCACACTTTGCGACAGCCACTTTGATATTCATGCATAGAAGTCGAATGACCGGTAGATGAAACAAGACCAGATTCAACACAACTCGGGTGCTTATTAATTACAGTGGCGACAATACGACATGGAACCTTTTTAGTTCCACAAATTCCACCTATATATGGGCCCGTTGAGTAAATCCGGCTCCTTGCTGCCGAGCCGGAGTTTGTTCCTCGCGCCACTAACCCGGGCCTGTACCTACACCGTTCAAAGACTATTTACATGCATCGGATATTTTTATTATCTTTGCAACACGAGCCCAAACTTTCAACATGGATTCTGGTAGATGGCTTCTGAAGAGCCCGTACGGCTTTGAAAACCTCACATATGAAGAGACAGCCGGGAGCGAACCTCTAGGCCCGGAAGATGTCTTGGTCCGGCTCCATGCGGCGTCGCTCAACTTTCGGGAGATATACATGTTGAAGGTTGGTGGTCTTGAAATGTTGTCACCATGAGGAGACGCCTTACTAACGATATTGTGTAGGGAGCGGGAAATGTATTTCTTCCCAGATAAGAATCTACCACCCCAATGTCGGAATGGGCCAAAGCTAACGACCGTGATTGACAGCCCAAGGCTTCAACGCCCATCAAAGAGCCCTTAGTTCCCGGGTCCGACGGCGCCGGTGTTGTGGTAGAGACAGGCAGCTCCGTCACATCCTTCAAGCCGGGCGACAAGGTCATCACGCACCTTGCTGTCACAATACCCGATGATGTCTTCCCTTCTATGGCAGATATCGGACAGGGTCTGGGACAGCTTTCGGACGGCACTCTGCGACGGCTTGGAGCGTTCCACCAGACGGCCCTGGTTCACATGCCTGATAATCTGTCCTTTGCCGAAGCCGCGACCCTGACGTGCTCTGGTCTTACGGCATGGAACGCCTTGATGGGAACTCCGGGACGCCCTTTGAAGGCTGGTGATTATGTAGTCGTGCAAGGCACAGGCGGAGTGGCTGTCGCAGCATTGCAGGTGAGTTCTTCCAACCTCTCGCAACTTTCCACCGAGCAGTGCTCACTGTTGATGCGGAACAGATTGCCGTCGCCACTGGAGCTATTGTTATCGCTACCACAAGCAGCGACGCGAAAGCCGAACGTCTCCGGGCCTTGGGCGCAACGCACGTCATCAACTATCGAACCACTCCCAACTGGGGCCCAATCGCGCGATCCTTCACACCCGAAGGTCGCGGCGCCGACTTCGTCGTCGAGACCGGCGGCCCCGCCACTCAGCGGGAGTCAATGGCTGCCACGAGAGCCAACGGAGTCGTCGCCCTCGCTGGCGCGTCCGGTGGATTCGAAGGAGAGACACCGAGTATGATGGAAGTCCTGATAGCAGCGGTCATCATCCGCGGTGTTTTGCTGGGAACACGACAGATGATGCGGGAGTTTGTCGAATTCGTACACTCCAAAGGTATCAAGCCTGCCCTAGATGACGTCGCCTTTGATCTGGAGAACGCAAAGGACGCTTTCAACAGGTTGGATCGCAAGGAACACTTTTCCAAGGTGGTCATTAAGATGCAGCCAGACGCGTAGATAGAAGTCGTAAACATGAACAGAGGAGTCACGAATGCCTCCTCAGCTCTCTGTCTCATCATCATCTTCGTCCACCTCGTCCAGCGGCTGCATCCAGCCACCGACCTGTCGAGACGCAATTGCCCTAGCTTCTTCGGTAGCACAGATGAACAAGTCGATCTTGGCTCCACTGAACGCCAATAAACTGCCATCGCCGTAAAAGCCGTACTCACGCGTGGAGCTCGTCCCCTCGTCCGCGTCCATGAGATCAACGCTCGCCAAGCCATGTAGAAACATCGTGGTGGGCTCTTTATCTTGAACGAGGACCCTCGCTTGTATCGTGGCGTCGGTAGACAGCTTCCCGTCGAGGACAATGCCGAGGTGTTTCGCCCTCGCCTCCAGGTCTGCCGCGTAATGCGGCTTGGGACTCTGCTTGGCTTCGCGGTAGAGCACGGGGTGCGGCTCTGGTTGAAGCTCGTCCCAGAGTGAGCGATAGTCGCAGACTATACAGGCATGCGCCACGGCCTGCTTCATGGTCGGCTGCAGTCTGGCGACTTCGCTCAGGGTCTGCCAGCGCGGGCGGTGCGGATACCATATCATATAAGGCAAGGAGGTTTTTCTTGCGGTGGCGATGCGAACAATATCGTTGGACATGATGTAGCGCGCGTTGATGGCGCACTCAATGTTCCCTGTCTCGTAGAGATCCGGATAATATCCTTTAGAACAGCGCTTCGCCAGCCCCGACACGAGCTCGCCGCTCCAGAACCGAGCAAACGCCGCGCTGTGGTGGATCCCACGGACGACGCAGAATGCTTCGCCATCAATCAAGTGTGGGCGGCGCAGGCGAACGTAGCGGTCGATATTGCCTTCGTAGGCTGTCATCAAGATGAGCACGTCTTTGTTGATGGGTGGAAGATCCGGTGGTAACGGTGAGTAGAGCAGGTGGGCATATTCAGGTTGCAGGGGCGGATACTCAATGAGAAAACGTCTATCTTGATCTGTCAGACAGCCATCTTCGGTGATATCCCAATGAACGGCAGACCACTGTCTTGTCTTGAGATTAGACAACATTCCTAGTGATGGCCTTTTGGGTGTTTCCCTCAGGTCCAGCCCGGGGCGAACGGCGGTGTCGTCGTTCAAAAAAGCGACCGGCGGAGATTCGAGCTCAATAGTTTTTTCGTAGTCATTCATGACGGCATATTTCGTCGAACTTGCCATGATGAGTTTGAATATATCCCCTCCACTTGTCGTGTTGGCTTGTGCCTCCTCCGCGATGCATACGTCAGGCAGGAGCTCCAGAGATTTGTACAGCTCAGTGTAGCCAGCGACGGCACAAGCGCGTCCGACTTGATATCGCATATCAGGGTACTCTTTTGCCAGCTCCGCATACGTTTGCTCCGCCGCTATATCGGGGTACCAGATACAATACGGGTAGTGCTCCGGTTTGTGTTTGTCCATCTGCGGGATCTTGCCACTCATAATGAGACGAGCGTTTCTTGCTCGCGCAAACTGGGGGAATTTTTCGGCCCTGGAGATGCAAAGCTCTTCCACGGCGTTGAACTCGGCAAATTCGAGATGTCTGCGTATTCCAGCCACGACACAGCGTTGCATACCGTCCTTGGTCAGCATGCGTTCCGAGGGTACGCGCTCGCCGCGCAAGGCGGCATCAGTCTGTTCGGACTCGGTGTATGGCTCTTCATCATCAGAGCCACTCAAACTGTCGCTGTCATCGTCGGACGAGTCAGTCGGGAAGAACCGTTTGCTCGAATTCTCGGGCATGATGCTCGACGGGACAGCACTGAAATGCAGTCGATATTCCTGGAATTGCGTCTAGAAATGACGGTAAGAAACCAGACGCTCTGGCTCTGGCGAACGAATGTTTTTGAATGCTTACCTAGGTAGTTTAGCAGGTGTGAGTAAAGAAACCATGGAGTTGGGTGTTATTGCATGATGCATGAAGCATCTAAGTATAATATATCTACCTAGCTTTGCAAAACCAGGGACGGGTATGCAGTGCTTTATACTCCAGAATCCAAATGACTGACCCCACATTCATTTGAGTCACTAGACCCAACGCCAACCTGATTTCGGCTGAGGTGCTTATGAGTGATAAGATACACCTTGTCCTATAGATAAGTATAACTTTATCAAATCGGCAGTCGTCGGTGTGAGATTAGCTTTGACTGTTGCCAAGTCAATCTCAACACAAACAGCTAACCATCTTTGACCTCAACAGCATCCAAAGGTCGTGAATCTATCACCAAAGAAAAAGATATTTGAATTCCGATGAAATTTTGGAAATTCTTTCGAAATCTTTTGTGCTATTTCTGCAAAATGATTTTTATTTTTTGTACTGTCAAAAGAAAAAGCACATCCTGCCGACGTAACCCAGGGGCGATGTTGAAAACAAAGGCCCTTCACACTTGTGGCTACCACATTAAGCGGATGTATGGTGGCAAGTGCCCTGCCCCCGTCCTGCAAAACCGAAAGAGATGTTGCTACCACAAAGTTTCCCCATCGTGATGACCAGCACTTCCTCAATCCTGTGATTCAATCACTGATGGGTGTAGCATCTTTCTCCCGTCACACGTTGGCTTGGACTGGAACATGATTCGACGGTGGGAGTGAAGGTTCCGTTTTCCCTTGCAGAAGGTAGATTCAACGATTGGGCTGTGGAGACGCACTTACGTCGAACTCCCCGTGGCGTAATTTGTGTATCACCACGTGTAGATTTGGTCTTCCCAGTTTGTTCGCAGTTCGCCAGACATGCCCGTAGACTTGATCGAGCCCGGGGTGGTAATAGAACCTCTGATGATCAGGAACCTTTCCTGTTAAAAGAGATATCCATTTGGGTTGGCTTCGATCTGTACCGCTGCCCAAGTCTCTGTAGCAGGTATTTCGTACATGAAGTCGGCGGCCCACCACCTCTAATATTTGCTCGTGATCAGAGTGACATTTAGTGCAGCTGCGTATTCTGTCAAAGCGACCTTCCTTGCTTTTCCATTCCGTGTATACATAATCTGTTCCTCTGGGCCTGGGAAACTCGATTCTGCTTCGCGCTACCAGCCAACCATCCTCGTCATCAAAAGTAGGCTGTCCGACCTTGAAATAGGCGTGGGGGCACTGCCTAAGCCTGAAGTCTGCGGCGTTGGAGTCTCTCTCTATGACGCAGCAGAGCTCCTGCTTTTGTAGAAAGGTACCATCATGAAAATATATCTCGCTCGACCACGCAAATCTTGGGCCGTTTTTGTGAAGGGAGTCGAAGCCGTTGCATGACAGCTCGGGGATAAAAGCAATAGAGACACCAGGATCGAGTTGCCGACGAATACAGTCGAGGTGGTAAAATGCGAGGTGGTATGGTATGCTTGGGTGCATGGGCGTGAGGGTGTCGACCGAGCTGAGATCGAATGGAAGCGACGAGAAGAATAGAGATTGAGGCTTCGCATCGGATTTTGTAGACCCCGGGACATCTTCGGGGATTTTCGGGCCCTGGAACCTACTCCTGATCGAATCGAAGATGCCGAGACTTGGTTTGTGGTCCTGCTTTTTCGGAGGGAGAAGTGCGTTGCGGTACGTAGGCAACCGCGACGAGTTGTGTTCATAGCAGCCTAGGCTAGAATTGTAGCAGACACATGGCGGGTGACCGCACCACTCGTTGTTCTCTCCGACTTTCGTGATAGAAGAGTGGATGCTTGACGAGTAAAGTCTCGTCTTGGCAGAGTCGACGTCCATGATTCTCGCTTGCTTCACGCGGTGAGCTTGGGCTTGGATTGTGACACCAGACTGACTCGTAGTTCATGTCAGTGATATGGATTACTTACTTCCAAAATTGCCAGTCAAATATAACACGAATAGAGACCCCGCAAGACGTTTGGCCATCCAGAAACTGTCGGATGCGATCGATTTATATACCTAGCTATGCGCCAAGTCCGGATTTCCCAATGTTGCTAACGACCGAGCCGCAGGCTGGCAATAAAACCCAATTCTCTCCAAAATTCAGCACTAAAATGCTGAGTAGAGTTGTACGGACCGATATAAGAATCGGTCTCGCCTCGATGTAAATGGCCGAGGCGTACATGCAACCTTACACCTTATCTCGCCACATTAAATTAAGCACTTGATCTTGCCTCGCGCCATTGACGACAAAGCAAAAGAGTCGCTTTCAATCCTAGCATCTACACGGACAAGGGAAATACAAAAGTATTGCTAAAAGACACTTGGTCAGATAAAATGATTTAAAAGCGGCCAATATAAGTGAGCCTGATTAATTGCCTGGGGACGTTTGCATGGGTTTTCCGCACGATGCTCCTCATCAGCGAATGCTTCGCTCGTATTTCGCTTCCTTGTGACATTGGCAGACATCGTGGCAGACGATCTCAAGCTTAAAAACTAAGCCCTGTTCATTTGAGTCGGCAAGTTTAATTGAGACAGAAAGAAGTGAGAAGGAGCGCTGGCACGCAAATTATGTTTTGGCAATTGGCAACCTTTTGAACAGCCTCGAAATCGTGCCGTTTTTTCACCACCATCCGGCGTCATGTATGCGGACCAGCCACGAATGCCTTGATTGGCAAGCCAATATGTGTGTCTGATCTTCGCCTTCCCCGCCACAGCCGCCTTTTATGCGGCCATTGGAGCGGAGTGAATATATCGATTCTGTTATCTTGTGGGGTTACCATAAAATGTTCCCCTAATAGCTAACCTACCCAAGCAGGCGACGAAGACAGTGAGATTGCGCCTACACTAAAATACGTTGGCAACACTGTACCTTTTCGCATAATAGTCTTGATCACGCAAAGAAAAAAAGAAATTAACAATTTTGCTCTCGAATCTATTTTGTACATGTTCTACAAATTCCATCTGAATATCATTCGTGACGATCGAATGATTTGCTGCGATGTAAGCAAGTACACCTCGTACTTATTCTCACTTAATTTTGCACCCGCTTGCTACCATAAGAAAGCCCATTGATTAAGTATAACATCCATGATCCATCGTGGCGCTTCGGTAGTCGGGCGCCATATTCCTCGCTGCCCCCTCCCTGTAGCCACGCCCCCCTTGCGCCTCCAACGTGCATAATTCTTACGTATCGGGCGTCAGTGGGATCACCGATCGTCACAATGACCCCATACTCTTCGGTGTGATATAATAGTACTTGTGTTCACACCTTTGGCTCAGAGTTATAAATGATGGGTGGCTGCATATCAATGGTTCGATCAGTCATACGCACTCTTCCAAGCTGATCACGAAGCCGCCGCCAAGTTTTCCTCCAATCGGGCGCTGCTCATAACGCACGACCTTGAACATGTTTTGTTTGAATAGAATTATAAAATTTGCGTTTCCGACGTAGGATAGGCCTTCGAGGCCACTTCTGAAAAACTACGGTCCGCGATGATGGATGAGTATACAAAGATTGTGCGGGAACGCCGCCGTCAGAATCCTTCTTTACAGTCTTTGCACACTTTCCTCACAGAAACCAGAAAAATAAGACACCAGGTGCGCATGGCCACGCTGGACTATTTCGCAGACACCCGAGACCCTGCGCGGGCAGATTGGGTCCAGCCCACTCCTGCCCAGACATTAGGTATTCTCGCCGGGCATGAGGAAGACAAGGAGCATAAAAGAATCGGTCGGATTTTGGTGATTGAGGACATCGACCGCGAGACTATGGCCATCCTCGGAGTACAGTTGGAGATCGACCCCCTGTTCTTCGCTTCTCATATACACTCCCCGTGGAGAGAAATAACATCGGCGTCGCCAAATGTCTCTCAATTACCTTCTGTCCGGAAACGTCGAAATTTCAAAACATTCCCGTATCAACAATCCCTTCTCTTCCCTGAGATCGAGGCAGCAGATTATAAACTATTGCAACATTCTAATATCCCTCGAAAAGTCGTGGTATTTCCCCTCAATAAAGGCAAACGTCTTGGTGCCGCGCAACGATGTTGCTCAGTACTATTCACAGACATGGAAGAACATGGTTGGCTCGGTACCTAGGTTTTCCAGCCCATTAGTGTGACAAACAAAATCTAACATAATTTTAAGGCATCATTCTCACCGACCCGCCTCCTGGCAGCACCTACCTGTCTCTTCGCAAAGATGGCAAGAAACTGATCACGGCGCCGTCGCATTCACTCTTTGGAGGAGTCGAAGAGGTTTTGCAGGCCTCTTTGGGACAACCATTTGAGCAGCAAGACCATTTGGATTCGACATACGACAAGCTCATATACTACTGGTCGAAACAATTCAGGGACGTGATTGATACCCAGGATATTTCTATACGCAGTCTGGCATATTATCCTCTCCGGATAATAGCCGGCGAATGGTCGAATTATATCGAACTTCTCGGTTTTGGTCTCAAGCAAGATGAGATAACACGCCTGAGCGCAGAAGCCGCTCGGGATCGCTTCGATCAAATCAATGCGACTTTGTCGTACCTTACTTCGTGTTCGCGCCGAGTGTTATCTTCCAAAGCACATTTGCGCGACGCGCTCGACTTCATCCACCCAGAAGCGGATACAGGACCCCCTACCGAGGACTGGGAGGGGCTACTTGAAGATTACAGACACCTGGGTCTCAAGCTATCCGACTATGGAAAACTGCTTGAAACGAACACGGCCCTGCTCATGTCCAATGTGCAATTGGCGGAGAGCCGGCAAGCATTTTCGGAAGCGAGGAACATGGGCCGCCTCACAGTATTGACGCTGCTGTTCGTTCCGCTGAATTTCGTGTCAAGTTTGTTCAGCATGAACGATATTGTCTCTCCGGGGGCGAGGCTTTTCTGGCTTTACTTTGCGGTCGCTGTGCCATTCTTGTTAGTTGTGGTGTTCGTGATGGGGTCGATTACGCGCTTTTCGTGGCTTGTCAGAGGGGCCTTCCGACGAGCGCCGAGAAACAGCTTGCCAGTATGATCAATCGATTCATTTCACGTTGCCAACATGGAAACGAAATCAATCCACTTTTTCCCCCTCATATACAGGTGTACCTAAGAACAAATGGACTACGTCAATACAATGCTGTAAGATGATGCTATAGACCATTCGACACACATTAATGAAAATACAGAGCTTAGCTTGATACAGAGCACAAACAGAGGGATCTCGCAGAATCCCAAAGGATGAGCAAACAGCACGAATGTGCCCACTTGGCACCTCACTGGTTCACGACTCGGGGACGTGCGGAGATACTTATCAAACAGAAGGAGCTTGCTTGAAGGATTCGGATTTTCAACATACATACGACTTGGACACGCGGAGGAAAACCCCGAGTAATGATGTCATAACAAGGAGGGGAACCCATGAATATCCCATCCTAATCATTTGTGCTTCGTATCGTCAATGGTGAGGCTGTCAGCTGCATCTGCATTTTGGGAGTGGGGGTGTTGGGGTCTGTTGTAATTAATATATGTAAATACTCCAGATACCTCGCTGTGATGGAGGCTTTGTTGGACTCAGCCCGGCTCGGCTGCGTGGCCTCAAAACACGTTGGAGGCAGCAGCGATCCAGCATTATGCAAGAAGCTCGAATAGGAAATCTCACACAACCCTTTCGAAAATGGATCTTGATCGATGTTGCAGCTCTTGAAAGCTGCTGGCTGAATCGACAAAATGATTATAAACCCCGAGGTCTCATCAATGCTCGTAATTTCAATCACTCAGTCGAACCCGGAATCGAAAACATTTGCGACCTGATGATTTTGCATGCGCGGCTCGCATTCAGGTAGAGTATCTCAAGAACCCTCGTTGCGATGCATTCTGATGGTCCCGCTTCTAACCACGCAGCTTCCCCAAAAGACGCACCCAAGTTGGGTGCACCTACCTCAGACACACATGATGACGTCGTTTCCAGATTAAATAGTGACTCGGATTTCCAGCGAGATTTCCACAAGTATTATGTCGCCAGACAAACTCTTCTTCGCCAACATCTTCGCCGCCTGATGAAGCTCCTTGGCGACAAGAAGGACGGACTCGACGGCTCTCGAATGATCAAGCACCAGCCATTTGCGTCGAGGCTCAAAGATGAGAAATCAGCGATCAAAACACTAGGCCGTCGCCAGAACGAGCGTTTAGCACTGGAGAGACTCAAGGTCCGTCTCGAAGCATGTGGCCAGAAGTGGGAAGACTATTGGGACCGTCAGACCGATCCTCCCTACTGGATTAATGATTGCGGCCACTACCAGGGCATTGACGATATGCTTGCAGCCTTGCCTGACATTGGCGGTATGAGAGTATGTGTCTACAAACCAGAAGACGTCGAAAAGGTTGTCGAATACCTTGAGGATCTCTACGAACCGGAAACCTCTGGCAAATTCTTTGATCATCGAAAGCATCTTCTTGCAAAGCCTCCGCAGGTCATCCGACGAGGCCAAGGTCCGGACTACTTGCACGACCTGAAACACCACATCAGATCTTTGGAAGCCAAGCGCGACATTCACACCGAACCGGCGGAGAAGGTTCTGGAATACCAGGATGTGTTCCCGGGATACCGAGCGACTCACGTCCGCGTTCAGCTCAAGCCAGACATGGTTGAGGACGAGGTTCACCTGGACGGTGAGCATACCGTGGAAATCCAGATTCTCACAGTGATCATGGACGCCTGGGCGCATATTGTTCATGACATCATCTATAAACCGGACATGCCTCCCACGGACAGCCAGCGGTTCGTCCTCAGTAGTCTGAATGGCGTCGTCCTCACTGGCGAAAGTGTCTTGACCCAGTTGTCACATGTGCAGGCCGACGTGGATGCATCAAATGCTCATACTTCTGGTACCATTCCAAGTGACCGCTACGAACTCGGTGCATGGCTTCGCAAAGCATGTTTGAGATTGGATCCAAGTGCAGTCCCTCTATCCAGCTCGGACCCTTCGACCGCGCATTGGGCGTATCTCGGCAAGCTTCTCAAGGTCCTGGACGTGACTCATGCACATACATACAAAGACCTTCAGCATTTGTTAGAAAAAGCACATGCGAACAACGAAAGAAAAATCATCACACAGAGACTTCCTGTCTACATTCTTAGGGCCTTGCTCGAGGAAAAGAGCGAGAAAGATGCAAGAACCCCCACGGCGACTGATAAGAACGATGATGAGATTGACGCTCTTTTTGGTCGGATTCGACAAAACGCTGAGAAAGTTGTCCATATCATCAATATGGCCATGTTCTTGGATGTTGGGCCGGACTTTGTTGAATATACCATCCTCGCCTTGGAAAAGATACGCGAATCAAGGACAGACAGCACACAGGGTGAAACGCCATCAATGATCGAGATGCTTGATCTTCTTCATCATACAAGGCCTCAGTTACGCGAAGGATCCATGAGAAAGGTGCAAAACTTCTGCCGAGACTTCTGCGACAAGTCTCGTCTCGCGGATGTGGTCGAAGACGAAGAGCTGTTGGCAGTGCTGGAGCTCCCAAGGATGCTCGTGGATGCAGGTTATGTGGCCCGGCCAATATTCGAGGAACCTTCAGATGATCTTCCATCGGAACCGACTACTATTGTCCCCAGAGAGCTGTGTGCTTTTCTCGATGACAACGATGACACGCATTTCATTCCCGAGATCCTCAACTTTGCCCAAAAGATTGCTGACAAGGAAGATGCGAGCTTTCCTGTTCCCCAACAAGAGACCACTGCTGCAGCAAACGGGATACTTGCGAAAGCAGCCTCGGTCACGAGGTGGTTCGGATCCAGGAGAATGCGCTTCGAGCCCGAGAGCGATGATGAAAAGTTCCTCCACGTGACGGTAGATCGGAAGGATGTGCCAATGCGATGGACATTCGACGAGAATGAGGGAACCATGGCCCTAGAGATTGACAAGAACCCACTCGAAACATGGCCGCATCCTGGATTCTTCAGCACGACAGTATGTCCAAAGCACGGCCACGGCAAGTTTCCGAGGTGGAAGTATGATGAGAGCAAAGCCGATGACTGGAATCTCAAGCTGCTCCAGGACGAGGATACACCATCTCGTCATGTCCGGAACAAGACTTCAGGCGAGACTGATTTCCTGAGGCTGTTCAGGAGACTCCACCCCGACTGCAAAGAAGTCGAGCATGTCACCGACGACACGGAGGTCAAACAGTACCACTTTTGGATCAAAAACAAGCGCTTTTGTTTGTCATCTACAACCGACAAATATATTCTGAGGAAGGAAGAAACCAAGGATTAATAGTGATGCGAGTATACGGCGTATGATGCCGAATGGAAGTGACAGATATCCAAATGGACCGGCTCGAATCGAAAGGATGGAAGTTCGCTCAATCTATAGACAGAGTGATTGGATTAATAACGATTGGACTGCAGAGATCTGCCCACACTGGCTACAATATTAGCACTATATATAGCATGACCCTTGAGCTTTGACACTACCGAGCCACATATTGAGTGAAGTCATCGACGATGGCGAACTTTACGGGCCATGTGTCTTCGAAAATTCCGCGTCAAGGTTGTATTGACGAGAGGTCATGGCATATACATTTCAGCCCAGCAATTGATAAGCCTTAGGTTCGATGTAATGAAGATCAAAATTGATGTGCTGTTGGCGAAGACAACAGGTGAAATCTACCTTGTTGAGACTAGGCTGTTTATAGGGATACCCGCCGCCGCCCGGGGTCTCTAGAACCTAAAACCCCCAAGCCAGCAGTTTTGCAAAGCATGCAGGTTGGACTAAGCATCCCATAAAACCGCCAATTAATTTCTTCAAATCACTTCCAAGGTATTACAGGTCCGACCAGACGCAGACATGCCCAAGAGAAAGGCCGCAGTCGAGGTCCCGGAGCAGGACCTCCGCCGCTCGACGCGTCGCAAGTCTGGCGCCGCGACGACGGCCGCGGCTCCGGCCCCACAGCAGCAGACGCAGGACAAGAGCGCGACGGGAAAGGCCAAGGGAGGAAGAGCCAAGCGCGCCGCCGAGGACGACGAGGCGAAGCCGGCCAAGTCGCGCAAGACGGTTGCTGCTGCTGACAAGAATGCCGCTGATGACGGTGATGATGATGTCAAGGTCAGTCTGTCTTTGTTTCCCTACAGGCATGTATCACGCGGCCTACACGAATATATCTACTAGATCCCATCTCCGGCGTCATCGTCATCTTCACAATCGGCACCGAGTATTGTCAGCCGGACGCGACGACTGACGATTGAGAAGGAGGCGCCCGCGGCGACCAAGCCAAAGGCCAAGGCCAAGCCTGCTGCCAAAAAGGCGGACGCGGCCAAGCCGGACCAGAACCAGGCAGTCAATGGCGCTGCCGCTGCCGGCTCCGGAAAGTCATATTGGCTGCTCAAGGCAGAGCCGGAATCGCGCATTGAGAACGGGGTCGACGTCAAGTTTTCCATTGACGACCTGGCGGCCAAGACGGAGCCGGAGCCGTGGGACGGTGAGTGAACCAAAACGTCTGTTTATTTTTGGAGGGGTATCTTTCTAATCAACCACCACCAGGAATACGAAACTATGTAGCTCGGAACAATCTGCGCGCCATGCAGAAGGGGGATCTCGCCTTCTTCTATCAGTCTAATTGCAAGGAGCCGGGCATTGTTGGCACCATGGAGATAGTGCAGGAGCATAGTCCTGATTGTGAGTTGCCCGTCTCTCGTGGGCACAGCCTGGCTGTTATTATTCCGGCAGATGCCACACAGCTCTGGCAGATCTAATCATGCTGACGCTTCCACACACACACACAGTATCGGCGCATGACCCCAAAGCCCCTTACTACGACGCATCTTCCAAGCCAGACAATCCCAAGTGGAGCGTGGTGCACGTCGAATTCCGCAGTAAGTTCAAGCAACTCATCGGCCTGAAGGAGTTGCGCGAGATGGGAAAGATGGGATCTCCCTTGGAGAATATGCAATTGTTGAAGCAGAGCCGGCTGAGCGTAAGTCGGGTGAGCCAGGACGAGTGGACTTATTTGACCGGCGTGGCCGAAGAAAGGGGCGGCGCCAGTAAGACGGCTTGAAGTATACGACGAGCTTTTTTTTTTTTTTCGTATCCTGATGTAGAAATTTGAGCTGTACTTCGACCAGGCTGCCATCATCAAGGCTTTGGCAGGGTCTTGACCGTATGCTCCAGGACCATGCGGATGCCAGCATCGAGATCTTCCGATGCCAGTACGGGCTCGATCCACGCAATGGTCTTCTGGACCAATTGCGCCTTGTTTGTGGTTGTTTCCAGCGCCGTCTTCAGCCTGCCTAGCGCCTCGCGCAGGGCCTTCGGGTAAGCTGCAGAGTTGACATCAATGCCAACGAGCGGCTGTCGGACGTGGCAGCTGCAGGTAGACGGCGTGTTGGGATATGCTTCTGTCATAGTGTCCAGGACATGCTGGATGATCTTGGGCTGACTCGACACATTTGAAAATCCGGCAAACATGTCGAAGAATTGTTCTGCCACAGCAGCACCGAAGAAGGGCTGCTTTCTCGCGATATCGTAGATTGCAATTGGTATGGCACCATCGAGTGCTGGGTTGTTGGCCAGATTCTGGACCGCCCCGTCGTCGAACACCTTCTTGATGCCCTTGGCATCTGGATCTGGAAGCACCAGCTGGCCATCCTCGTTGGCCTCCTCGTCGCTGTCTTCGTCGCCGAACATGATGGCGTCGTCGCCGTAATCAGCCTGTTCCGCGACCGCCTTCTGTACGCCACCCTTCTTGCCCTTGCGCGCTTCGAGGCGCCCGAGCCACTCGAGTTCGCAGCGTGCGTATTCCACCCAGATCGTGGCGTCCTTGACGCAAAAGCGCGCGCCGCGCATGAAGAAGCCTCGAGCTCCTTGCATGTCGCCGTTGGCCGCCGCCCGGCGTCCCGCCATGACCCAGAGCTGGGGCTTGTTGGGGTGCATCCTGAGCGCCCGGCTCATGACCTTCCTCCACCGCTTGGAGGCCTTGACCTCCTCGGCGAACTTGAGGTACTCCTTCCACATGGCCACGTCGCCGGGGTGCCGCTGGACGGCGCGCTCGTACAGGCCGAAGATGCGGCCCTCGCCGGCGTGCGAGCTCGACTTGCGGATCTGCAGGCGCTTGCAGCGCTTGGCGCGGAGGGCCTCGAGGGAGCGCTCCCACTTGATGTAGCCGGCGTAGTCGGAGGGCAGGGAACCGGGCGAGAGGACGACGTGCTCGTAGTCGGAGCGCTTCTTGACCATGGAGGTGATCTCGGGCTTGCTGAAGATGGAGAGCGACTCGAACTCGCGGAGCTGCGGCACCGATTGCTCGAGGAAAAAGTTGGCCTTGTCCGAAATGGCTGCCATGTTGGATGAAGGTGAGGCTTATGTCGCCCCAGTGATTATGGCTATGTGTTCTTTGGACGATTGAGGTTGTCAAAAGGCGGGCTGAATGCTAGTCCTGCTCATCAAGGGACGACGATGTGCTGAAAAGTTTCGTACACCCCAGTGAAGCGTTGGAAATTTTAGTGGAGCTCGACAATCTTGGTGGGGTTCAAATGTTTATCGGCGCCGTTATCAGGCCTGTAGGTCCGGAGTAGTTTGGGCGCTCTGCCGCTGCTCTATCCATAAAATACGCTCTAAAATACAGCTCGGCTTTAAGGTAGGTACAGTGGTGATTAAGGTAGCGCCAACATGCCGCCAGCCATGAGCCATGAAATCACCAGCCTCGTATTATTTATTTCGTCCTCTCCGACTGCCAAGCAGGGTGAGGCTCGGCAGTGAACAAGCAGCTCCAAACAGCAGCACTGCACTCCCAATGCAGCCCTGTCACAATTCGGGGCCAAGGTGCCGGGGCTGGGCCTATGAATCACGATTTACAGTGGTATGGTCAGGATTTAGAGCATGAGGGCCCAAGCTCCCCCGCCCAGGATCCATGTAATAAACAATTCCATGGCATGACATGACGGGTTTGCGCGCGACACCGAGGGAGCCGAAGCTAAATAACTGCTCTCTCGTAACCAAGGACTGGACGGACGGGCCAATGTCGCGGGAACGCAGGAAGCAAAAGAAAAACCTGTCCCTTCTTTATTAATAATTCCTGCCATCGTGTCCGTCACTCTCATTTTTTTTCTTGTTTGTTCTCTCGGCCAGTCTACGTATTCCTTCCTCCTTCCCTTTTGGCGCCCGTCTCTTTTCCATTGACCGTCGATGTATCGCCCTTCCTGAGCAGACATCTACCACTGGCGGCGACTTGAGAAGCTGGTCGGGACCATCTGAAAATCATGGCGCCATCGACATACAAAGACAAGCCCAGCGGGGCTCTGCTCTCTTTCAACGCGCAATGGATTTCCTGGACGCACACAATTGTGGCATACAGTCAGTGCCTACCGCTACCCGCCCCGTGCACCCCCATATATGAGCGGAAGCCAGTATTGCTCGGATGAAAGATGGTGGGAGAGGGAGAGCAGATGCTGAACCTCTTGCGCGCAACTTGCCAACGGGAATGCGACAACCTCGACTGACATGATGTTTCTCCTACAGCTGCCTTTCTCAGCGCGCTCGTAATCGGCTGCTCGCTGCACTTCCACAAGATTGTCAAGAACCAGTATTATGGGTACCCCGACGAGTGGTTCCCCTCTGTCTCTGCGACAATTGGCGATCGATACCCCGAGCGTGCATTCTTTCAGTTTTTCATTGCGATAACTTCCGGTATGTGGAGCTCTGCATAGCTTAAATCCTGGTCGCGTGCCTGCATAGGTAGCGACCAACGGTGCTTGGAAAACAAAAACCAATATGCCGCGCCAAGATGCTGGTGGTCGCATTGCTCATTGCTGATCTGCAAATCCTCCAGGTCCTCGCTTCGCCTTGGTCGGACTATGGTATCTTCTCACAGCCAAACCCGGCAGCGCATTGCCAAAATTCGTCGGTGCCATGGGACTGCTGCGCACACTGTCCTGTGGCGGCTGGACCTACATCACCTCGACCGATGACCATGACTGGCACGACATTCTCATGATCTCGTATCTGGTCATTACGATTCCATGGACGTTTGGCTGCATTGCCCTCAGCCCTCCGAATGCAAAGGCGCTCAAGTACAGGAAATACCTGGCCACTGCCTTTTTTGGCACTCTCGTCCCGATGGTATATTTCTTTGTCCAGCACAAGGTGCATCATGTTGCTGGTGGTGAGTGGCTCATCCCTGGCTAATAAATTGCGGAACATGATCTTGACGTGCTACAGCCTACACCACTTACGCCTTTTTTGAATGGTCTCTCATTCTCTTCGATGTCGCTTTTGATGCGGTGACGGCCATGGATTTCTCTACGTTCGAAATTGTCGTAAGAGATGTTGGAGGACTTAGCCAGGGGTATGTGCAAGAACTTCCTCTTTGGATTCGATGAGTCGACAACATGCGCGCACTTGCTCGGACTGGTCTTGGAGTGTCTTGCTTGGATGTAGCGCATCTCTCAGCCTCAAAACGGTGGAATATCGACTTGGGCTGAAGACGGACGGACACGCATCGTATGCAGCACGGTTATGATGGAATAGCGGAAGCTCGACTTTTATACCGAAAATCATTGTCCTACGGCGTGTTCCAAAATCTCCGTTCTCTCCGGCGGTCAAAAATCCATCCATCCGGCCCTCCTACTTGTCAGTACAAGGTGCTGAGGTGAGATGAGACCGAAGCGGGGAGACTTCCCCGGATATTGATCAACTGGCGGGGTGCTGCTGCACTGCACAGACCTGGCCATCGCATTACGGAGACATGGGGGATCGCCGCTTGAACCGAGACCAAGACACGATCTAAAGCAGACTTTTTGTAGACAGCCCGAGCGAGTGCGCCTTTCAACAATGACTCAAACTGGTTTCGATACTTTTCTGTTCAAGCTGTGTACTGACTCTTCTTCAGAGAAAAAGCACGTGTCCCAACAACCAATAAGGCACTGGCCAGGCAAAAATCGAGAGCGACAAATGGAATTTTTGACGCCCAGCTTTCGTTGAGAGAATTGTTCGACACTGGCGCCGAAGTATACCATGGCTTCGTCTTTTGGTCTACGCTTACCAGCCTTGGAGTCGTCATTTGGTACTTCCCACTTTGGCATATGGGCATTTCAGGATACGAGGCATTGATCATGTCCACGACATCTCCTTTCCTGCTGGCCAACAAATCTATACGATCGCTGGTGCTCAACAATTTGCGGGTATGCCACTTTCTGTCACTGTCTGGACTTGTCGCATGGCAGGTAAAAGACCCCGTCTTGAGGCTCTTTACCGTCGGTTTTGGCGTTTGGATGTCCTGTCTGTCGTGGGCCGCCACGCTCTTCTCAGAGAATGTCCATGCCACCAGGCTCGAGTCCAGAATCCTTGCGTGGATGGTCGGCCTGATCTTATCGTCGACGGCCAAATATGCATGGTGGACCAACAACCCCGTCTGGCCCATCATGAACGCTACCAATGGAGGCAGGAATGAGCTAGGCCTGCTTCTCGCTGTAGTTGCCGCGTGGCGGTTTACGCGCAGGGCACCATTGAATACAGGCATTGCCAAGACTGATGCTGCTGGTGGCTCTGCGTTTCTCTCCGCGCTTGGCATCGGCGGTCTCTTCTTTGGTCTGCACTCTCTGCTCTCAGACTCGAGTACCATGATTCTATGGGTCTGGGAGGGTTACCCCGTCAGAGGTCCTCAATCTGCGACACATGGTTGGTTGACAGTGGCTGCGATGTCTCTTGGTCTCATCACTGGCATCACTCGCCCCAGGCTCGTCAGCACCTGGTCTGCGTTTGGTCTCGGCAGTGTCGGAGCAGCCATTCTCACCACCAAGCACAATTGGCTTGGATACGTGGGCGCTTTGACGACCGCATTCTATCTGATGGCCATCGCAGGTCCCATTCTGACCCAGGCTTCCAAGAAGAGCCCCGCGACAACCTTTGGCTGGGGCTTCTTCGTCTACAACTTTGTTGTTCTCTTCCACGTCTGGGTCGTCGCCTATGCATTTGTGCCGGGTGGGCCCCTTGTGCGCGAACACACAGATTGGGTCATGGCGACCATGATGGTGCTGATCGGTGCCGGTGTATGGAATTTGACTTCTGCAAATGCCAGTATCCAACCAGTTCAGAAGCCGGCGGCCTCGCAGTCTCAGCATCGCAAGTACCACAACTGGGCTCTCGGGCTGACGAACATACTCTTCCTAATTTCTACATATTACCGACTACCGAGTAGCGCCCCCAAGCCTTACCATGAGGAGGCTCGCGTCATGACTGCTGGCATTTGGACCATTCACTTTTCCATCGACAATGACATGTACTCGTCAGAATACCGCATGCGGGACCTGATCAAGGAGATGGAAATTGATGTCATTGGTCTGCTGGAGTCCGACCTGCAGCGCATCATCATGGGAAACCGAGATACCACGCAGTTCCTGGCCGAGGATCTAGGCATGTATGTGGACTACGGCCCTGGTCCCAACAAGCACACGTGGGGTGCGGCACTTCTTTCAAAGTTCCCGATTGTAAATTCGACGCATCACCTATTGCCATCGCCTGTAGGTGAGCTGGCGCCAGCAATCCACGCCACGCTTGACTGCTATGGAGAGCTGGTTGATGTCTTTGTCTTCCACTCTGGACAAGAAGAGGATCCCGAGGACAGAAGACTGCAGAGCGAGTATCTCGCAAAGCTCATGGGCTCCTCGCCACGGCCCAGTGTCTTGCTTAGCTATCTCGTCACGGAACCGTGGCAAGGCAACTACAACACCTACGTGTCGGAGACCTCGGGCATGCACGACGTGGACCCATCCGATTGGGACCGCTGGTGCGAATACATCCTCTACAAGCACATGCACCGTATCGGATATGCACGCGTGAGCAGAGATTCCATCACAGATACGGAGCTGCAGGTTGCCAAGTTCATGATACCGACAACCGATGCGGACAAGGCTCTCGTGTCCAACATGAATAGAGATTTCAGCATGCGTAACAGGAGAGTCGAGGAGGGATCGATACCCGAGGGCTGGAAGTTTCCGGCCCTCTTCAGAGGCAATGGAGTGAGAGGACACAAATACCATGTCTTTGACGAGCCGCGATACTATACCCCATAAGTACCCAATTGCGGCTTCCGTCAGGGTCATGAAAGTAATGTACTTGTATGATGATGGGTTTCAGCTCATAGGATAATGATTCATGCTAATGAATAGGAGAATGGATAAGAGGAGGTACAGTCTCGAGACGAGACCAAAGAGAGAGTAATATGGTAACCCTAGGACAATAAAAATAATCTCTACATGATTCCACGCACTGGTCAGCTTACGAAGCATATTGAGTACCTGAACCAAGCTGGATCTATTGAGAAACAATGCAGCTCTCAAATTTGTCCGGATAAGATGGAAGTTGGCAATGCGCTTAGCCCCGACTAACAAAGACTCGATCAGTATAAAATCCCGCCCGGCCGGCTCCTTCCTTGGCATAGGTGGGGGATCCACAATATGAAGAGATAACGGGTATGAATAGCGGAGACGATAGAGATTTAGCTTTCCGATGTTGGTCAGGGGTCAAGATCGATGAGCCTTTTGACTTTGGGCCAGTTGCTCGGGCTCGACCGACTTTACATAAACACATTACGATTATCGACATATTCAAGTATCGCATAGCAGCGGACAAAGGATCTCGTGGCAGTCGTCGTCTGCGTACGTCGGAGCCAGGCCTTGTGGTCACAGGCTTGATGCTTGGTTAGATACTAGCTCTGAGCGACCGACATCATACAGGTTCGGATGTTGAAGCGAAACCCCGGCCTACCTAGAAGAAGAGAAGAAGCCGATCAATGAATGGCGATCTCTTGATCAACCCTCGATGAGCACTCGTCAACGTTATCCAGGAAACGATAGGTTCCGACATGGAAACATGCTGACGTTACGGCACAAACATGTCAACCGCGTCACAGGGCAAGGGCTGTCTAGGTAATTGTGACATGCAGGACACCGCATCCTTGGCACTACAGTACCATTTTCTTTTGAGAGCTGTGTGAGTGTCGGGCGCTGCTTCCGCCTGCTATCTCAACCCCAGCCGAGCTAGAGATCCTGTGGAGTCTTGAACTCTTGGATCCCGGTGCTATTTAGTACGCTACGCTATCGATCAAGACCAAGACCGACGTAGACATCCTGGCATTGAGTACGAATCGATGGGATACCCAGATCCTCGGTACTATATTATATTCATCGTCAGCTCGTTCTATCAATTTCGGGCTTGACAGTCCTCCGATCAAGTAACTCATCTGCTTCAACACAGCAAAGATGCGTAGCTCGTCGGTATTGGCAGCGGCCTGCCTCGCGGGCGTTGGATCATCCAATGCCACCACAGATGGAGTCGGTTATTTACAACCAAGTCTGACGGCGTCGCTCTTCCCGTCCGAGGCCAATGCGGACACCACCAACTTCTTCACCATGGAGAAGTGTGGTGCGTTCGAGCTCGAAGAGGCGACCATTGACGCGATGCAAGCTGCCATGGCCGCGGGCACATTGACTTCTGTCCAGCTCGTCATGTGCTACATGATTCGCAACTTCCAGACTGACGACTACACCAAGTACGTTATACCCCGTGTATTTAACCAAAGCTTGGAATGAGAACTCATCATCATCATTACAGTTCCTTGCTGCAGATGAACCCAGATGCCCTGGCCATTGCAGCGCAAATGGACGCTGAGCGCGCCGCAGGACATGTGCGCGGGCCACTGCACGGCATCCCGTTCTCCGTCAAGGACAACATCGCGACCAAGGACAACATGGAGACGACGGCGGGCAGCTGGGCGCTGCTCGGCAGCATCGTGCCGCGCGACGCCTTTGTCGTATCTCAGCTGCGCGCCGCCGGCGCCGTCCTCTTCGGCAAGGCCACGCTGAGCGAGTGGGCCGACATGCGCAGCAACAGCTACTCCGAGGGCTACTCGGGCCGCGGCGGCCAGTGCCGGAGCGCCTACAATCTGACGATGAACCCTGGCGGGAGCAGCTCCGGCAGCGGTGTTGCCGTCTCCATTAATGCTGTGGCCTTTTCGCTCGGTACCGAGACGGATGGCAGTGGTGAGTCCGATTGATATTCAATCGAGGTATAAAGCTCTAATGCATCCGATAGTGATCAGTCCAGCTGAGCGGAATGCTGTTGTTGGTTTCAAGCCTACTGTTGGACTCACCTCCAGGGCTGGGTAAGTTTTGTTCCCACCTGACGCTGGGAGTCATACCATGCTAATAATTCTATGCAGTGTGATTCCCGAAAGTGAGCACCAAGATACCGTCGGAACTTTTGGAAAGACTGTTCGAGACGCGGTCTACGCTCTGGACGGAATTTATGGTATTGACGCACGCGACAACTACACGTCGGGCCAGGATGGAAAGACACCGAGCGGCGGGTATGCGCAGTACTTGACAACAAAGTGCTCCCTCAAGGGCGCCGTGTTCGGTCTGCCGTGGAACAGCTTCTGGGTGTATGCCTCTGAGGACGAGCAGACCCAACTTTTGGAAATCATCTCCATGATCGAGGCGGCGGGCGCCACCATCGTCAACAACACGGAGATCCTCGATTACGAGACCATCGTCAGCACGAACGGATGGGACTGGGACTGGGGCACCACGCGCGGCTATGCCAACGAGTCCGAGTACACGGTGGTCAAGGTTGACTTTTACAACAACATCAAGACGTATCTATCGGAGCTTAACAACACCGAGATCCGCTCGCTCGAGGACATCATCGCGTACAACTACGCCAACGACGGCACCGAGGGCGGCTACGCCTACGGCGACAAGGTCGGCTCGGCCGCCTTCAAGTCGGGCCAAGACGGCTTCCTCGCCTCGGTCGCGACCAAGGGCGTGCAGAACGAGACGTACTGGCAGGCCCTCGAGTACGTCCAGACCTCGACGCGCAACGGCATCGACTACGCCCTCCAGTACAACGGCACCCGGCTCGCGGGGCTCCTGGTCCCGCCCGAGGTCGGCCAGACGTACCAGATCGCCGCGCAGGCAGGGTACCCCATGATCACGGTGCCCGCGGGCGTATTTTCCGACACCGGCATGCCGTTCGGCCTCGCCATCATGCAGACGGCATGGGCGGAGACGGAGCTCGTGCGCTGGGGCAGCGCCATTGAGGATCTTCTACTCAAGTCCGGGACGCAGTACGGGCGGACGCTGCCCAAGTGGCACGAGTACCTTACGAGAAATATTCCCGTCTATTGAACAGTGTCACTGATACGTATTTGACTAATACATAATACATAATATTGGACTACTTTTTCGATGCTAAAGGGCCTATTCTGCCATATCATGTGATTTCCCTGTAGCTTGCCTTTCAGCTCCGAATCATGGCCCGCACAAGCTCATCCCGCTCGAAATGCTCGACCTCGTCCACTCCTATCATACAATACGTATCATACCGATCCAGCCATTCTTTCCCGCACTTGTCGTCACGGTGTCTCGGCAGCGTCGCGCAGATGCCCGCCGGCATCCCCGCGGCCACGATACGCGCGCACACGGGCCGGCTGACGCCGGGCCCGAAATCCGGCAGCAGGTCGAGCGAGCCCCAGTTGCTGTGCGTGAACCGCAGCGCCCCGTCGGCGTTGGGCCGCGCGCGCACGGCGCTCCAGTCGAGATCGCCGTTCAGCAATCGTGCCCACTGCGCCGCCGCCGTGGCCGCGGTCGTCGTCCCGGCCAGACCGGCCGTCAGCGCGTCGATTACGCCGGGTATGGTCCTGTGGCAGGGGACGGAGGAAGAAGACCCGCCCAGCTCGAGCGGGAAGAACTCGTCGCGGGCCGCGTCGGACAGGGAGAGACGTGGCTGTGGAGTGACCTGGCTGGCCAGATTGCCGAGATAGCTGCCCCTCTCGAGAAGGGACGCCTTCTCCAGGAAGCCGCGCGTGTTGGCCACCAGGACCAGCGCAGAATATTCCTGGCCGAAGTCGAAACTCGCGTCCCTGTTCTGTCGGTTTCGCGTGTACGCTCTGATCCAGGTCACCCACAGCACGGCCGTGACCATGGTGTTGAGGGAGAAGGCGGCCTGGGTGTGCGCGCGGAGCGCTGTCCGCAGGGTCTCGAGGCGCGCGGCGGAGAAAGCGAAGAGCTTCGGGACGGTTTGCGTGGGTGGCGTGGTGTGGATTTGTCCTGGTTCCTGCCCCGGTGCTTGCGGGCTCGTAGCTGCGTCGTTCCGGCTGGCTTCCTTGATAATTCGGGCGAGCCGGTCCGCACGGTCGAGCGGCTCCTTGGGATCGATTGTGCTCGTCGAGGGCTCCGAGTCCCCCGTGTTCGCCGCCCACGCGCGGAAGATCTGTTGTCTTCCGCCGCCATCCACGAGGCTGTGGTGCGGTGCCAGGAGAGCGATCACGCCGCCCCGGATTTTGGTGTACGCAGCGATCAGAGCCGGTTTGACATTGTCCGCGACCGTCTCGGTGTACCGCAGCGGAAACACGCTCCCCGGGACCTTGTGCAGATCAAAGTCGAGCTTCTCCAACTCTTCGTACGACAGGCCGTCTCCTCCAAACACGACTTCCTCAAAGGCGATCTTGGGGTCGTCGTCCGACCACCGGATCTTGGCCGTGCCCCGGTCGTCGGCGTCGGCAAAGATCTCGCCGGCGAGGAACGGCATCTGCGTCATGGTTTTGTCCAGGCCCCGCCCGAGCGCCGCGACGACGGCGTCGGGCTCGTCGGTCTCGAAGACGAGCCACATGGTCGTGTTGCCCATGGGCATGAGCTGGTCCACTACGGACAGGGTGGCTTCGTAGGAAGGCATATTTTCGTACGGATGTATACGGGTATTACCTCGAAGGATTTGTCAAGACGCGAATGAGAAACGATTTTTCTCGATATAAATTCTAGTCAAATAGAACTTGAGCGAGGAAGAACCGGCAAAAAGAGAGAGTGTAAGGGATAAACTTGAAGAGGAGACACTTGAAGCTGTGTAAGGCCAAGAACTGTTGGACCCAACCAACACGTTCCTCCCCCCTCCCTTTGCGATGGCACCAGAATCGCCAAGGGTGGCAATGCGTTATGCTGGATCGACTTACCTACCTTACAGTCTAGACGTTATTCGGGGTGTTGAGGTAGTACAAGTAGCTTGGCTGGTTGACAGAATGCGATGAGTTCGTATAATTCGCGAGCTCACCTGAATAAGGGGGAAGTCTTCCACTGTTGTGATTTTGCCGCTGTTCTCTAAATTTTGTCTTTGACTTCTTTTCATGTATTTGTCTTTTTCCTCTGATTTGTTGACTTTCTGGTTCCCTTACCCTGGTCGCTTTTGTGTTGTTCATATTGTAGAAATTTGTTGTCTTTGTATTAGCATGGCATGTGTATGCATGTGTCGAGCACAGCCATAATTATGCTGATTCAATTGTCATACTGTGTGCAGTTTACGGCATCTCTTACCGTACATTTGGCCATCAGAACCACCTCGAAACGTTATGGGCTGATCTAATACTTGTTGATCGATTTCTGGTTCTGAGCCTATCTACTTGGATACAAACAATTCTAATCTAGCAGTGACACCAAACGGCTGTGTCGAAAAAGTGTCTCGCACATCTACTGCGTCCCTGCCTTGGCCTCCCTCTCGGTCGCCAGGATCTTCCAGTCGGGGTACGGATTCGCAAACTCGGTCTTCTTATCCTTCTCATCCAGAGTCTCGGGGAAGGGACCGATATGCGGTGCCACCAGATCGAAGAACACGCGGTACGCCTCCCCGCTGAGATGCAGGCCATCCGGGACCAGCTCGCCCAGGTGACCGCGGAACCCCTTGCCGCCATTGCCGTCCAAGTAGCCGAGCAGCGGGATCTCGCCGTTGTGGTGGTGCGGGTTCTTGGCATCGTATCCCTCCGTATGAGCGGCGGCGTGCTTGACCAAAGCGTCCTGTAGGTCAATAAGAACGGTGCCGGGGACCTCGGCGGCCGCGTCCCGTGCCAGCTGCGAGTACCGGGCGCTGTTGGCGGCGGTGCGGGTCAGCCGGTCGAGGCCGTTCTCCTGTATATCGTACTGGTGGATGCGCGTCTCGTCGAGCGGCGGCGGCGCCACCAGGAGCACCTTGGCGCCGTGCGCCGTGATGTTGGGGTGCGTGATGATGGCCTTGAGGTTCGCCTTGTACTCCTCCGGCGGGCAGAACTGCGTCGGCCGCGACCAGGGGTGGCAGGCGTCATTGGCACCGAGGAGAACGAGCTGAGATGGTGGTATGAGTACTGCAAATAAGAGGTCGTCAGGGCTTCATTGAGAAGCTTACAAGATATCGGAGTCTAGGACCAGTGTGGTCCGACCCTTTCGCCGGGAAGATCTCTGGCAAGTATCTGAGGGCATCTTGCGTATTCCAGCCGGAGAATCCCCTGTTCACGACATCAAGGCGGCGAATACAATCTGTCGAGGATGTAAGCTTGGATCGAATGATATTATGCAAGCCTGGGAGGAAGTGAAAATCATCCTTACGTTTCTGTAGAGCAGCCTGAAAAGAGAAACCATCCATAGTATCCGCAGCGCCCTGGAACAGAGAATCGCCAAAAAGGACGACTTGATCGTAGGAAGCCTTGATCAGAAGTCAGCGCACAGAGTATACAAAACCCAAAAAAGCAAGTAGGCATATGCTTACCGCCATGGTTATGTGGGTATCCGGAAGAGATGAGTGTGCCTCGATGCTCGTTGCAGTCTGCAGATGACAACCCCGCAAATCACGCGATGCTGCCCTTTGAGCTATATTCTGGCGACAGATAAGTCGATGCTCTAGAATAATGACCAGATTCGCGAGGACGGGATACTTCTTTGAGACTTTCTTCTTGTGGTATCTCGTTTAGGTAGGCAAATTGTCTTCATATAGTCCGCCAGCCTGAAGAGTCGCGCCGAGAGCTTGAGCAGAGGTGTAGTATTTTTAGTGGTTGGAAATCCCCCGCGGGTCATCCCGTCTCGCTGGAGAACATCCCGAGCCCGCAAAAATGGCTCCGAAACACGCCTAGCTGGAGAGCATGTTTGCCTTCCCGCATCGATTGTTTCTATTCGTGATGGCAATTGTTTGTTGTATGTCAAATCGATCTCTGTATGGCTGTCTCAGGCCAGCCGGGAATAAGAGTTTGTCAAAACAGGCAGATGGCAACACTTTACAGGCTTCAGTTATGCGTTGCACTCTGTAGCACACAGACATGGGCGTGATGTCACGGATTACTGGACCCTGCCAAGGATTCTAGGCGGGCTTGCGCGGTTCAGTGCCCCTGGACCCGGGGCTCATCATGCAGGCGGTTAGGTGCACCAACGACAAGCTTCGCTCTCACCCCAGCTGGGACCACGTGCTGTATCTCTTGGTTTTACCAGGTCTCTTATCTTTTATTCCGCGACGTTGCTTCTCCATACATTGATTAGCTGATCTGCTGTAAAGCAAGTTTAGCTCTACCGTCAGAGTCGTGGTCAGGGCACTCGTGTCTCCATGGGCCTTGCCCAAGGAGAGACAAATGATGTCACGGATTCGTTGGAGTAGTCAGGAGCAGCTCGGCAGTTGATTTGGACTACTATATATAATTCGCCAAGCCTAGAGTAGTTTTGAGGTTTATCAGATTTATTTCTATACTCTATTATCACGTTCCTGAAATTGGCATCAGATACCCCATCTACAGAACTAAACAACTTCGATACAATCCATACACAATGACCATCTCAGCCTACGGAGTCTGGAGAGGAACCCCCACCAAATGGGAGCCCACTCAGCAAGACAATGACCACGGGCACATTACCTTTACGGACGGCGACTCGGACAACCTCGACTGCGCCGTCGACGTCAAGTCCAAGGACTCGGATTCTCGCATCGTCTTCTGGAACATCGTCCCCTTTGACGAGGACCACCCGCTGGCCACGAAACTCGCCGCCATTCCCAAGGGCTACCAGGCAATCACCGATCACACGTCCAGTGGTCTCGGGCTGGACTACTTCAAGAGCGACCTCGTCAATCCCAAGCAGGGACGCATTCTCGACTACCAGGAGAACGGTCCTAACAATGACATCCTCGACTTTCTCAACCCCATCCTGAATGCGGCTGTCAGTGAGGGGGCCGACATGTACCTGTTCGGCAGCAAGTATAGTGAGGGCGACGGCATTCAGTGAGTTCTCTGATGAAAAACTTGACATACATTAGTACTCATCTATTGATTCCAGCGACATTCACATGAACCAGGGAGATTCGGGCCGCTTTGCCAAGGAGAACGGAGTCTACCAGGACGGAGGCATGATTTTCAACTTTGGATCTGGAAACGGCGATCTGACGGGATGGAATGCTGTCTTTTTAGCATTCGCTACCCAAGCCACGCAGACTGATTCGAAAGGTAATGCCATGGGTCCTACCTTTGCTCAGACTCTAGGCGGCTGAAGTGGCATCACAATGAGGGGGACATAAAATTCCAGATCTTTCAAATGCTACCGTCAAACGTGTGACGTGACGATAAAATTGGGTTCACTTTGGCTCGTTCTTACTCATCTGTGGGCATCGTATGAAAGATGGACTTGCTCACGTACCGGTGGTAGGTACCTACCTACATAAATGTATGAGGTATCCAAAACTGGTATATCTCTCCCCATCGTGCTTGCCACTTTATAATGCACACAATAGGAGGAAAGAGCATGCTGACCAACTTCTGCAAGGTTGAGGCTGCGATCAGAGCCAAGCAGTCATTTTCTTCCTCATCATTCCAACATTGAACAAATTTCTTGGTCACCGGCGACTTTTTTGTACTTCTTTCGGTAAACACTTTATTGATAGTGCATCGATCACACATCGCTTTCCTTTCCTCGTACAACTTATCAAGCAAGCCATTCAAAATACACACCGACTCGTCAGTCACTACTTCTCCTGATTCGATCATGTCGGTTCCAGATTCTGCAAGATCGATCGATTATGACGGCATGGATTGGGAAGGGCACGAAGAAGAAGAGCCTATTGATCCTAACACTGAGGCTGCTTCAACTCCTGAACCCCACTTTGAAGCTGCTATACCTCTCGAACGATTGGCATCTCGAGATTCCGGTGTGGCCGACCTAGAAGATGACGGCATGCGCAAGGCAATCCCTCGACCTGTTCCATCTATCAAGCTAGTACTTCCTTCTATCCATGTTCCCCATCGGGGTCCTCAGTCTCGGCAGCCGTCACTAGAAGAATTCGCCTCGAGCCTCAAGCTGACTCACAAACTTACTGTCTTCGACCAGGCAGCTCCTCGCAGATACCTTCGTCGCATGTTTGTCTTTGATTTCCCCATCTTGAACCCCCAAACGCTTGGGGAGGCCGCGAACGCCATCTGGAGAGGCCTGAGGAGCGCTTTTAAGGCTTATCCCTTTCTAAGTGGTATGCTCAAAGTAGGAATACGTGATACGGAATGGACTGGCGAAAGTCACACCGAGAGAGCTGCTTCGACCGAGATGGGACCACCGTTGATGCCCGCATCTGCCTCCAAGAATCTTCCACCCTACGGCTTGGACGGAACCTTTGTGAGATTGCAATATGGAGATACAGAAGAGCTACGGCGAATCCAAAAATGGCACCTCAAGATCGTGACTCACCCATCGAGGGCGAATACTGATTACGAAGACTGGGCAGATGCGGGCATGCCAACCTCGCATCTCAAGAAAGAAGATTATTCTGCCGCCCAATGCGACGGGGACTTGTCAAGCTGGATGCCAGTCGTGGCGTTACAGGCCAGCTTTCTCCACGATGGCGCTCTCATCTGTGGGTACCCTGTTGTTGTTTTGAAGGGAGCAATCACTGAAACAAAATTACAGTATGTCTCGAGATCCACCACTCCGTCGCAGATGCCTCTTCAATTGGCTTTTTTCTTGACGTCTTTTCTGCTGGAATTCGCGACAAGGAGATGATCAATCGTAAGTCCACCCTGAACTCGCTCGCATGCTTTCTTCTTCTCTCTTTTCATGCCACCAGAATGGCCCAATTCATGTCTCAAGTTCCCAGCTTTAATCCACCACCGCCCAAGTTACTAAATTCTTTCATGTTTCGCTGAGAGTGATGCTTTCTAGCGCCCATGACATATGAACCGAAAGATATCGAGGAGATATTCAAAGACAACATCAACAACACAAGGGGTGACAAGACTTTTCTGAATGATATCGACGAAGTCAGTGGCTGGACTCCATCTCATTTCTACGACTATTGACAAAGATTATAGTGTAACTTTTGCGAGAATTCGACGCCAACCGAAAGTCAGAGCAACAGCTAGATTCTGACCATCTCTGACAAGGTGATTCGCACGTTGATGAAAGAAGCATTGGATTATTCAGAGTCGAATCTGGCCCAGGCCCAAGCTGTGTCCGATATCACTCCGACCGACTGCATTTGCTCTCTTCTATGGATATACATCACACGCGCAAGACATCTAGCTTCACATATGCCAAACGAAGAGAAGAGTGTGTTTACAACAACAGTCGACATGAGGAATTTCTTCGACCGTGGAGTGGGCCTCGCTTCCCACTTTGGCAACCTTTTCATGACGGTCTCGCGAGAAGAACATTTGGACAACATTTTGAGCGTAGTGGAGGAGAGGGGTAAACAGTACTTGGACTCGGAATTCCTTGAAAATATCATCTCCCGAGCCTATGGCCAACGAGGCCGACTTGGGTCGTGGGTCAACGAGGAGAGGTTTCTGGAGCGAATGAGTGCGCTGTCGAACGTCAAACCACCAAGTGAAGTACCAACCGCGGCCAGGCGAGCTTGTCGACCATGGGCGTATGGGATCAACTTCAGTTCTCTCGTCGACCACGGAGCCGATACAAACTTTGGCATACCAGGCACAGGCGGCGATGGAACCCCAAGATTTTGTCGCGTGCCGTGGGTGAGAGAAACAGGGACTGTCTACACCTTGCCGCGAAAAGGAAAGAGGTCTGAAGATGGCGATTGGGAGATCCTAGTATGTCTTCCGGACCACGTCATGAAACGCCTGCTCGCCGAAAAAGAACTTGGTCAGTTCATCGATCGCTATGTTCACGACGCGAATATACAAGATCGCTGGCGACGACGGACCAACAGAGCGCGCACACTTTCTTTTCCTGACGAAACCATCAATGTACATACAAGTATGGGCGGCCTCACTCTGTGAAAACACGACAAAAACCAGCCTGTTGTCAGCCTGTTGTCGGACCATGACTGGGCAATACGAGTGTGCTGTCAGATTGTCAGCGGCTCGGAAGCCACAGCTGAGTCAGGATACGCAGAGGTTTATGCTTCAGACAAGGCAGCGGGTCGCGGACATCCGTAATCACTCAGGACCTGAAGAGCACATGTTGGGATGGTATATTCATTGAGGAAAGGATGGGCAAGCGTGCAGATAGATTATGCTGCATATGAAGTACTAGCAATATATCACACAGACAACAAGCAATGCCTCGGCTCTCTGCACAGACAAGTAGGCTCTTCTCAGTATACAAAGTAGACCCAATCCCCCAATGTAGGGTTGCAGTGTCGTAGAATATGCACATTTCGGGGAGGGGAAAAGACACAGAGTCGAGATCGAATCCCGAGATCCGCAATGAATGCCTAGGCAACTTTCAGCAATGCGAGTGTGTGTGTAGTCTTGTGGGCGTTGGCGTCTCCGGAAGAGGAGCAAAGGCCGGCGGGAAAAGGCACGCCGCAAGCAAGATGCGACCAGGGTCAATTTGGGATCTCGGTCGGATCCTCGCTTCTCCTAGTGGATGCGGAGGTGGAAGAGACGGTGAACCAATCAGAAGAATTCCAATTACCCCAAAAGTTGCTAGGGAGGTTAGGTACATACATAGCCTACACATGTAAGCAACATGAAGAAAGGGAGGGCCTAGAGACGCCTAGGGAGGCATAATTTCGGAAGGGCAGTGCATTAGACGGGCAAGACAGCATGCTTAGGCACGGAAAGTGAATAGACATGCAGTCAGTAGGATACTTGGATGGAGTTTCCATATTCAAGGTGACAGAATAGGAAGCGAACACGCCGGCATGTACGGAATAGTGGTCCAGGGCTAGGTAGCACTGCCAGTCCAAACATCTCTCGGCGCTCGGTTCGTTTTCGCGAGAACGAGATACATGAGTGGGGTTCAGCTCAATGGGCTTTGCTTGTCTCAGAAACTGCTGGGTGCATTCGCCGTAGCAGGGACACTATCTTTCTGGCCGGCAGTTCGTTGGTTGGGGCAGGGAAAAAGAGAGCAGCAAAATTCCCGAAACATTTTTTGCCAATATAATCTACAGTCGCCTGCGGGACCCCGAGATTCCGAGGCCTAGGGTCAGCCCGGCGCCATTCCATTCCATCGTACTATGCGATGGGGGGAAAATTAGCCATCATGACACGATGAAATCAATCTCGTGCGTTTTCCGTCCTGACCGCCTACCTTGATCTGGGCAAGAGTTGCCAATGCAATTTACCTAAACCTCTGCGTATTAGCATCAGTCAGCAGTATAGAACTTTCTGGGCCCTGATTGGTGCCAGAGAAGGGAAGGGGGTTTGTTGGTGAGATTCCGATGACAGGAGGACGGACCGGAGACCAGATGACACAGAGATCAGATCCCGTCTTTCTCTAGGACCTCTGGACTGATCCACCAGACAGGCGATTGATCCCAAGTTGACGGTTCATTAGACGGGCTATATGCCTAAGAGAACTCTAAACAAGATTGGCATGCTCTCAAATGCACATGTGTATAGTTAAGACATATGTCCATTATCCCCTGAATCAACTGCATACCTGGTGGTACTACACTGAGTGGAAGTACTATAGCCGTGCCGCAGCACTGATCCCCCCCCCTCCAAAGGCCGTTTTGGATCGACTCTGGGGCTTTATGGCGGTCGGTTGATTCGTCCACTGCTACGCTCCATTATTCTAGGTGCCCCACAGCTGGCTCGCCTCTTCGAAACCGCATCCCCGAAAAAAAGAGTAGTGCTACCTGCACTTTTTTCGACGACTGTCTCTCTCACATCTCCTTCTCCCTTTTCTTCTTTTTCATATTACCAATTCGCACACATTATTCGACACCCACTGGTCCGAGAAAAGAAATCCAACCCAAAATGGACGCTGTCTTGCGTCAATCCAAGGCCATGTGCCCATTCCTCAAGCAGGCCTCGCCCGCTACTCTGCGCGCCCTGTCGACCACCGCCCGTCCTGCGCTCCCGGCTTCTCCATGCGGCGGCACCATCTCCAAGCTGCAACTGCTTGGCTCGCGCTGCCCCATCATGGGCAAGGCTCTCGCCGTGCAGTCCGCACGCGCTGGCCTCAGCGGTACTGCCGCCGCCATCGCTGGTATTCGTGCCTTTACCAACAAGGCCAAGATCCACACCAGCCGCCCCCACGAGGCCAGGGCAATGGATGGTGTCTTCTCTCCTCGCGAGGGTAAGCAGAAGCGCTCCAAGGAATGCTGGTGAAGATTTGGAGAAACTGACTGTCAAGCAGCTCATGGTCCGCCCGGCAGCCCGCTGAAGCAGCACCAGAATGCCGCGGCCCAGGCTCACGCCAAGTCTGCGAACTCGACGGCGCCCAAGTTCGACTATGACGGCTTCTACCAGGAAGAGCTCGATAAGAAGCACAAGGACAAGTCCTACCGCTACTTCAACAACATCAACCGTCTCGCCAAGGAGTTTCCCGAGGCCCACATGGCCGAGAAGACCGAGCGAGTGACCGTGTGGTGCGCCAACGACTACCTCGGCATGGGCACGAACAAGAAGGTCATCAACACGATGCAAAAGACCCTGGACGAGTACGGATGCGGTGCTGGTGGTACCAGAAATATCTCGGGCCACAACAAGCACGCAGTAGAGCTTGAGGGGACACTGGCAAAACTGCACGCCAAAGAGGCCGCCCTGGTCTTCACCTCGTGCTACGTCGCAAACGATGCCACATTAGCAACTCTCGGAAGCAAGATGCCAGACTGCGTCATCTTATCCGACAGCTTGAACCACGCCTCCATGATCCAGGGTATTCGCCACTCTGGCACCAGGAAGATGGTTTTCAAGCACAATGACCTGGCCGATCTTGAGGCAAAACTCGCGTCTCTGCCACTGGAAACCCCCAAAATCATTGCTTTCGAGTCCGTGTACAGCATGTGCGGATCCATTGGACCCATTGAAGGCATTTGCGACCTGGCGGAGAAGTACGGAGCTATTACCTTTTTGGATGAAGTCCATGCCGTCGGCATGTACGGACCGAGCGGCGCCGGTGTAGCTGAGCACCTCGACTACGAAGCGCACAAGGCCGGCCGACCCGAGGGCACCATCCAGGACCGGGTCGACATCATTACTGGAACTCTGGGCAAGGCGTACGGCTGTGTTGGTGGATACATTGCCGGAAAGTCCAAGCTTGTGGATATGATCCGATCTCTGGCTCCCGGTTTTATCTTCACTACATCCCTGCCCCCGGCCGTCATGGCCGGCGCAAAGACCGCCATTGAGTATCAGATGGAGCACAAGGGTGACCGCTTCCTGCAGCAGATGCACACCCGCGCCGTCAAGGAGGAGCTGGAAGCCCGTGACATTCCCGTCATGCCCAACCCCTCGCACATTATCCCCATCCTGGTGGGAAGCGCCGAGCTTGCCAAGAAGGCATCGGATTTGCTCCTCCAAGACCACCAGATCTATGTTCAGTCCATCAACTACCCGACTGTGCCCCGCGGCGAGGAGCGACTGAGAATCACGCCCACGCCCGGACACAAGAAGCAATACCGCGACCACCTGGTCAACGCCCTCGAGGATGTCTGGACCAAGCTCGGTATCAAGCGCACCTCGGACTGGGCCGCCCAGGGTGGATTCGTCAATGTCGGAGTTGAGGGCGGTCACGTTGAAACTCCTCTATGGACTGACGAACAGTTGGGCATCGACACCAAGGTCGTTCAGGAGATCAAGGCTTCCAAGCCCGCTGATCAGAACTTCACTGAGCTGCTCCTCGAGCGCGAGAACTTGGGCCGAGTGGCGAGCGCAACCGCCTAAGCACCTTTCTACATATTGCTTTCGAAAGACGTACGCTTATGGAAAAGGGACACGCTCAGCCGACTCGGATCCACCTTCATTGGAGCGACGAGGAGGATTGGAAACGGATTCTTTATACTTCCTGCTCCAAACGCCATGATTCTATGTTTCCTGATTTTTGACGACCGATGCTCCAACCAAGTTCAATTCTATACATTGGCCACATGGGAATTATTTCACGTTGGCTAAGACTCAAATTTAAAATAACATCAAAATGCCACGGGAACAGCCGCAGCTGGCCCGTACGCAAGATTTATTAGCTACAGATCAAATACAAGTAACTTGCCATAGTCGTCGCAATTGCGCGACTTGGCCACTTTTGTCTTGTCTCTGTCAAAACACTTTCTCCATCATTTCGCTGCAATTTGTGAGACTCGAGAAATTATTCGTTTCGATCTTGTCACCTCCTGGTATGCTCTCTGATTTGTCACGTGATTCTGATTTTCCCTGACGAATAAACCTGACAGCGCGGTCAAGGCAAAATGGGGTTAGGTTTAGGCCATGACCTCCGAGTCTTGACGGCGACTGTATCGCGTGCCAGCAGCATAACATACTCCATGCTTTAAAGGATTTGTTCTTGTTCTCTCACCAATATCGACAAGTATAGTTTGTCAAGTTCGTCCCTAGAACTCCGTCTTCTGCGCATGTGCAAGCAAACATAATAATTTTTCGTGGATGAGGGAAGGGAGAAGAAAAAAGTATAAAATCTATCTTGCATCATAGAAGCATACCGACAAAAAATGAACGAAATAGACACAAAAAGAAACAACTAAAGATCTCCGACACGGGGAATCGAACCCCGGGCATGACGGATCATAAGGAATGAGAGCGTCATATGTTAGCCACTACACCATATCGGAATTTTGTGTTCTTGCTGTTGTTGAAGTGGTCGTCGCCTATGCTGCTACTTGAGCGTGGGACAGACTGGCTAAGCTGAAAAACTTTTTCTTTGCTTTGCTTCTGTTTTGGTGACTGACGAGAACTGGGTCCGGATTAATGGCTAGGCAGGTCATCCATGCGAGCCATGTTGCGAGTAATGTAGTGTCTATCAAGATTTCGAGACCCGAGGCAAGCAGGTAGTCAATCATGTGGGTGGGTGACATTTGTACGTGAAACAGAAACAGTGCTGAATATCGTGAACACCAAAATTTGTTTATAGGTAGATTGAAATTTCGAAATTGTATGTAAATTAATCAACGGGCCCGTCCCTATAACACCCATATGCAACACAAGAAACGCCTCTACTTTTTCTTTTCCGCCTCTGACGTCTTTTCTCCCTCCATATCCTCCATTCTCACATCTTAATGCAACATGGCGTCGAGGTTCTCGCCCAGGATGCCCTCGATGCCGACGATCCAGCGCTGCGTCTCGCGCTCGACGTCCTCGTCGTCGTCCTCCTGCAGCTCGCTGATGTAGGGCAGCATCTCGGGGAGCATGGCGAGCCAGTCCTCGCCGAGGCGCTCCGTGAGCTTCTGCTCGGCGCGGACGGCGGCGAGGCGGACGCCGGCGGACTCGGAGCGCAGGTGCCGCAGCAGCGCCGCGTTGAGCTCCTTGTGGTGGTCCTGCGAGTCGGCGGCCGCGGCCAGCTCGACGAGCGCGGGGGCCAGGTCGTGCGCGACCACGTCGGCGCCGCTAGCCGACGACGCGTGCAGCACCTGGCCCGTCAGCACGGGCGCCACGACGGAGAAGTGCGCCGGCGCCTGCCAGAAGTCGTCCTGGTCGTGCTCGAAACACTTGGCCAGGGTGCTCAGGATCTTGCGCCACAGGTCCTTCTGCTCGCCGCCCTGCTTGGGGTCGAGTCGCTGGAGCGTGGCCACGGCCGGGTCCACCATGTAGCTGGCGTAGCTCGTGACGATGGACTTGAGGCTGTCGAAGAAGGACAGCAGGAACGAGAAGACACCCAGGAGGCGGAGATTGCGGCCGACAGCGTCGGATTGCGCCAGGTCCGGACCAACGGACCAATCCATGAGCGAGGAGAAGATGGGCCGGAAAGCAGCATCGTTGAGCTTGTAGATCATGCGCAGGGCCACGGCGTTGACGGTGTCCTCGATGCGAGCAATGTTACGAGCGCTGTTCTTGCTGACCTCGCCCCTGCCGTGGTCGACGCGGCGCAGGTCGAGGGCCGACAGGAAGATGTTTTGGAGGGAGCTGACATTCTTGGAAATGTCCGATTTGCTGTGCTTGTCAATGGCCAGGCCGAGGATATCAAGGTATTCCATGGTAGCCTGTTGATATGTTAGCGCTGTACAAATGTTGGCGTCAGGCAATAATGCACTTACGTTGAAACCGTGATCCGCCGCCACGACCCAGTTGGCCTCGAGAGCAGCAAAGATTGCCTTGGCGTCCACGGTCTTGGCGAGGAACTGAAGACATTGGACACGAGAGTCGCTTGCATCAGCATCGAGCTCAGCTGCTGCAGACTCGCTCGACACGGCAAGCAGCTGCTGCAGTATCGAACCAGACAGCATGTACGGCAAGTGCTGGGCCAAGGCGTGCATAAAGGTGTAGCATGCGTTGTGCAGCGCCGCATTCTTGGCCGCGTCTACGATAGACTCCTTCAGATACGCCAGGCACTTTGGTGTAGCAGCTGGCAGGACTGGGACCATGCCATCTTGCAGCACGTCGACCAGAGATGCCAAGCACAGCAATCCCAGACTCCGCAGACGGACGTCGCTTTGGCCCAGGCACTGATCGCCTGCAATGGTCATGGCCGCGGCCGAAACAGCCTCCGGATCCTTCTTTCCGTACTTCTGTGCAATCACGTCCACACACTCCACGGCGACATACTTGTAAGTCATGTCGTCCGAGGTTCTGATAATGGCAGTGAGTTGTGGCAAGAAAGCCAGCAATGCAGTCCTGGACAGGGCATCTGCTTGGCCTTCGCGCTCGATGCGCACTTGCAGTGCTCGTAGGACCTTGCGACGAATGACAATGTCGGGACGATCCAAGAGGTTTTCAACCGCCTTGACGAATTCACCAATAGGTAGGAGATTGAGCAACTTGGGCAAACTGTCACCACACCTGTCGTGCAGTGCCTTGTACGGCTTCAGGCTCTCGGCAAGGGAAAGGAGATCCTCCAGAAGTGTCGAGTATAATTCACGAATCTTAGCCGCGTCCATGTCATCCTTCTCGGTCAATTTTCCAATCTGCGAGATCAACTTCTTGCTAGACAGCAGGCGGGGAGGCAAGTCCAGCTGAGCAAGGGCAATCTTCTGGGGGTCGCGATCACGGTCCTCGCTGGTGCTCAGTAGCGCAGCGGAGAGAACAGGCCGAGGCTGGAACAAGTCACCAGTCAGGCTGATCAGCTTGATCACAGTCTGCAACTCAACTTCTACACCAAACTGGTGGAAGACTTGGCTTGCAAAGGACATAACGTCGGCAGTCGAGCCATACTTGTCTACCAACATAGCCAGCAATGCGAATAGGAAGTCTTCTGCGCCAAGCACCTCGAGCAGTGACACGAAAAGACCGAGTCTCCGGTGAGATGGGATGTGCTCGAAAGCGGTAACAAAGCTCAGCAGGAGTTCCGCAGCTCCAGCAACCGGGCTCTTCTTGCCCTTGCGAAGGGATTGGATGAGCGGCGGTACAACTTCTTTTACGGTCTGGTTGATGACGTGGGCGGAGTAATCGTCGCTCTGGCGAAGAACAGAGTTGCCCATGAAAGTGAAGATGGGCATGACGCTGTGCAATACCAGCTCTGGCGCCACGCTGGCCAGGCTTGCGACAAGTAGTAAAGCGGTGTTCTGAACAGCGGGACTCGATGACTTTTGGATGCAGCTAACGAGTAGATCGCCATGGCCGCCAGATCCATCGATCTTGAGCGCCTTGTCATCTCTGTAGGCAGGGACGATAGCCAGCAAGCTTCGAAGGACGAGGTTTTGCAGGTATCCGAGCTCCGAGCCAAGCAGAGTCCGGAAGTGTTGCAGTTCCGACAAGGTGTTGAACAGAGCATTGAGAATATGAGGGTGTTTGGCGGGATCAGATCCTTCAACTAGTTGAAGGACAAATGTCACCTGTCTCAATGCTTGTGTCAACCCATGATCAGGTTGAGATATAGCGCCGCGGGCCTCTGATGAACTTGTCCGCCGTCTCTTGCTCGGAGGCGTCTCATTTGCCATCTTGGCAGCATTTTGCAAAGAGTCCAGGAATGAAAGAAGGTTCTCAGTGGTGAGCTCTACGTTCCGCAGGACTTCTGCTGCTTCGTTGGCGACAGGCGACCTCTCTCCCGATGCATTTTCCTGGGCCATCACCAGCAGCTGATCAGCTACTACGTGTCTTGTCTCTGTCTTCATCGATGGCCACATCTTTTCAATGCGAACAAAAACGGCGTGGAGGAGGTTCTGCCTAGTGGACAACACAGGCGTCTGAACAGACTGGAGTAGGAATTCGAGGCCCTCGTTGTCATTCGGCACGACCGAATCAACGGTGGCAGTATCCATTGCTGCTTCGCTGATGCTGTGCTCTTGGCATGAGCTGCTCGCTGCCTCAGCCGAGAGGGACGCCCACCACTTCAGCAGCGGTAGGAGCAATTGTGTGCGGGTTGTACCCGAAACGCCCTTGACTTGGTTGAGTGGCTGCAAGAGTCTTAGCTTGACAGGGAGCAGTGGGGTTTCCACAACATGGCCAGCAAGGAAGCTCAGTACAGCTAGCCTGATTCCATGGGACATGTGGCTCTTCTTGTCCTTTTCGCTTCCATCAATGGAAGAACGAGAACTGCTTCCGAGCGAGGACTGGACAACGGCATGTATGTGATCGACATTGAGAACACACTCTTCAAGAGAGGGCATCAGAACGCTCTGCAGCAGTTTGCGGACCGCATTTCTTTCCAAGACTGTGGCCGGTTCTGGCTTGCCATAGAGACCGCGAGTTGCCCAATGAGCGGAAGGCTCAGGATTGCTTGCAGCGAGTCCGTCCAACACTGTGATGAGATCGGCGGCCGAGCGACGGACCTTCTTGGCTGGGTCACTGAGGCCTGCGACGCAGTATGGCAGCAGCGACTGGAAGTCGACTGACTCGCAGTCGCCCGACTTGATGCGATCTTTGGCCATATCTAGCGCATTCGATCGAGCCAGAGTCGGGTAAGGACCACACCAGATTCGAATCAGGAAGGTGAAGAAAAAGGGGTTGTTGGGCGCTTCACCCCGTTGGACAGCAGCAGCTCTTTGGAAGGTTGCCAGGTTTCCGCGATCAGGAACGGCAGACAGATACAGAGAGCAGAGATCTGTGAAGACATCTGGGGGCGTGGGCAAAAGACAAGACGTCGCCGTGGCAGTCGCGTGCTGATTGACGCGATCAAAGATGGTATCGAAGTCTTCGGGAACCATTGGCACATCTCCATTTGTGTCTGTCACAGGGGCGTCTTCAGCCTGGGCAATAGCCTTTGGCCTTAGCTTGGTGTCGAGTCTCAGCTCGAGAGCCTCAACATCAATCTCGGTATCCGTGATCGCCTTCGCAAATACTTCGGCCGCGGCTCCTGTGGTTTGTGATAGTCGAACAATTGTAGCGGCGAGTTCCTGTCGAACCATGCCATTCTCGTCAACCGAATCGTCTACCCTGTGAGCTGCCAGCATAAGAGACTTGAATACCACAGACATCTGGGGAGCGCTGAGTATCTGCTTCGGTACAATTGCCTCGATGAATTGCAGACCAGTCGTGTCTCCTCTCTTGGTGATGCGCTCAATCAATGCGAGACAGAAACCGTTGGACAATTTCTCGATTTTGTGGTCTTTCCTGATGTCGTCCAATATTTCAGGCAGCCCTGTAACGTTGAGGAGAGCCTTGGTGACCTTCCTCGACATCTGTTTCGGCGATCGATACTGGGCCAAAATGGCCAGACACACAAGACCGGGGCGAAGGGTTTCGGTCGTCCATCCCGTGACCAGCTGTTCCATCAGGGCGGTGATGGTAGCGTCGTCGAGGTTTCCCTTGCATACGAACGCGACGATAACCATGTAGGAGGCGACCTGGAGACTGGGCACCTTCTTGAGGACCATTGCCTCACTAAGGATGGGACCAATCAAGTGCATTATAGCCTGGTCGTTGCTCTTCTGGATAGTCTTGCGACCGGATCGCATCTTGTCCAGCATCCCGTTTACAGCCTCGACCAAGATTCCACCCCAAAACGATATCAACGCTGGGTAGTGCTGTTGGTGTCGACATGTCTCCAGAGTGTACTCGGAAATTGTGGTGAGGAAGTCGGCATGGTGCGTGGCTTGGTACACCAAAACCGATCGGGGCGGCGCGGTCAGAGAGCGGATGTAAGGGCTCAGGAAACGGTATTCGGCGGGTATCTTGGCTGGCAGAATTGACATGAGTGTCACAAAGACCTGAATACTGTGGTAAGGTAGGAAGGTGGACAGCATGGCAGCCGTGTTGTACTCGTGAATGCTTTAGAGAAAGTTAGCCACTGTTGCTTGGGTTCCGTCGCAGAAGGACCAAGCGTACCGGAATCTCCTGACAAGCCATTCAACGGCTCTGATTGCCGGCATAAGCCTGAGACGGCCGCCTACCAGGCGAAGAAATGATTCTACCCTCTTGTCGAGCTCTGCATTCTCGGCAGCCGTCATCTGGTTGCGATCTTCATCCTGACTTTGTTCGCTAAAGATGGTGCTGGCAAAAGCGCCAAACCGGGCGTCCAATTGGCATAGCTCGTCGAAGCCTTCGCGGCAGATCTTGTAGAGAGTCTGGTAGTTTTGCGAAGCGGCGATCCGAGGCTCAAAGATCAATGATTTCGAGTGGGCAGCTTTTTGCGCTCGAACGTCGAGGGTGGTCTTGGAGTTGGCCGCGATCGTCGCGAGTTGCGCGGCCAGAGACGACATGGTGGATGATGTCGCGTGTCGCTATATTCAGCGCATCGGATTCAATAGAAGACTAGTGATTGTGCGGATGAGTCTTCGATCTCCAGTTGGAAGCTGCCTGCTGAGGCGCCTTTGTAATAGTGGTGGTAGACTTCTCTTCTTGCCCTGGATCGTCTGTTTTCCAAAAAATTCATCGGGCCCGGGACAGGACGAGCAGAGAAATTCTCGATAAGAGGACAGACCACTGAGAGCTCGCGGATAAGAGGCCCCGGCGCTATCGCTCCCCACAATGCCCCTCCAACCATGCCAAGACTCCGCTAGCTCCATCTATAATAAGAGCGACAGAAACAAACATGAACACCATCAATGACACAATAAATAAATACGTACCGACTAACACAGTTCCGTGCGACACCTCCATCTTGTATGAGCTGAGGAGATATGCCACTCTGACTGCCAAAATAAGGGCTGTTGAATTGTTGACTTTAACAGGACAACAGACTGGTCTTACATTTGCAGCGGCCAAGCCAAGTACAGTCCCTCTAACTCGTATTCTTTACAGCATGAAACACCGGAAGATGGTTTTCCTGATTTCGAATTTCCGCTCACGCACAGCGGCAAAGGCGGGCATCCGTCAGTAATGGTGTATTCCAATGGGATTGATATCCACAGTCACATGGGAAGATGTGAGCTGCCATCAGGTGCATGGCACAACTCATGGCTGGCCGTCACCAACGAATCTACTTCCAGTTCCCAGAAATTTGCACTAGGCAGAGCCACACCAAGATTCTCAACGTGCAGGATCCATATGCAAGGACGCACTGCATGAGCTTCATCCTTTGGATGAGAATAACAGCAAGATGGGAACCCTCAAAGTTCGGATCGCCGTATTGTCCCAGATGATTGATCAATACCCCAGAGAAACACCTGCTTGACGCGATTCATTTTTGGAGACCAATTTACAGCTCCATGAATGGGCAACGGATTGTCACTACTCTGTACTGACTATCAGTATACAACTACCAAAGTGTTTGATTCTCCAAACCATCAAACCTACCTAGGTGATGCTGAAAGTTCAATTTTAGGGACATGATACGACTGAACCTCTTTCGCCCGGCTGATTAGGTACTTTTGAACATCTGCATACATACAAGACCGACTCCGAACATGTACCTACCTAGGTACTGACTGCGCAAAGCCTGCCTGGATTCATCCTCGTGAAATTGAGTTAGCAAACTGCATGCAACTCCGATGAGAGTGCCTGGTTTGCCCGACTAGGTAGCCATCGACCTGGTGAACTGCGCCCTTGTCTATTCACGCATCGAGGTAGGTACTTCCTTTGCACACAGCTTGTAGATCTCACCTTCCGGCAATAAGTTTTCCGCCCTTTGTGCGGCCCAGATGCGCAGTACCACTGGGATCAATTCATCCGAAACCTCCCAACTGTCAGAGGGCAGTACCCTGCCTCGCCTGCCACCACAGCGCATGTGTACCGCTGAGATCGAACGTTTGTAGCGGTTTAATCGTTGCAGGGCCGTACCTGTGGACCCGCCCTCCTGCCTGCTATCCATGCTGTAAGCCCACCGAAACAGACTAACCCCTTTCGCGGTTCGGCGTGCTGTGCTACCTGCCCGCGTTCTTACCTTACCTTCCAGAAGGCAACTTCAACTCTAATTGAAGTCATCCGCCCTTCGTCGCCTCTTTACCACCACAAACATCAACATCACTTCCATTGATCCCGGCAACGAACCATACCCGACCCGTCACGCTCGAAATCTTCGAGTTCTGCAGCACCTTGATTCTTCTCTGATTCTCTAGTTTCCATCACGCCAAATTACCAAATCCTGTTCTTGCTTGGAAGAACAGAACACCATCGTACACGGCTCAAGCCTCGATCCACTACAACAACCACCCCAGCGACTACGTTCTTGCCCCAGCCTGTGAACCGCGTTCTTCAGAACGAGCGACGCCTCATTCCAGCAAATTCCTCGATAACTTCTTGTGCACACTTGTCAGCCGTTGTTTCAAAGCTATACAATACCTCCAAAGAGGGAGGCCCAAAGCCCCGGTCACCGAACTGATCTCCAACGCTTCTCCGTCCACCATCGAGACCAAGCTTGTCTACTCGTCCACTTTCGCGACCGCTGCTTGCTTCCAACGTTGGATCCAAGAGATTGAAACAAGTAAAATCCAAACTCTGACACCGTATATTTGTCCTCTGGAGCATTGGGCGACTCGATTGTGAAGCAGCTCTCGCAAGGCCTGTCGCTTTCCTGCGATGAGGCGGGGAGGGTGGACCTTTGCACCTAGATCAAGTGATTAGGGTAGACGATACATCTGGACGCGTGAAAGAGCAACGATCAATCCGACTGGGTTGTAGAGATCATACGCCTGATTATAGACATTCCAAATTTCCAGCTCACCGGTCGCAAAATTCGATTCGCAGATTTACTCGCACCGGTCAACGACTGCTCATCCTTGTTCGAGGTCTCCCCGCGGAATAGCGTAACTCGAATCAAGTATACGGCTGTCTGTGCAAACGGCGCTTCCGAGGGCAGGCTGGCATGGATTCTCGATTCCCAGTATTTCGAGAAGAACTATACAATGTTCAAATGGACGTGAAGCAACTTGCCCATGTGCAGAGCAGCCACGCTGAAAGGTTGGCTCGCATCGAGAAGCAACAGGCAAATGAGTCGGCGATCAAGTCTGCTTGGAATTCTCCCTTTCCCAGCGCCATCGGTGGCACTCCCCAGCATGGTATGTCGTCGTTATGCTATAATAATCATCGCATCGACTAATTTCCGATTACAGGCCCGCTTCAGATGCCCCCAGGTGATCTTTTCGACGATTTCGACGAGGAGCAAGGTCAAAACCTGCTAGGCAGCCTCCATCTCGATGCGGAAGAGGAGCCTGTCCGACGCGGTGCCGCCTCGAGGGCCAACAGTGTCCGCTTCGACGAAAGTGCTCTCCAGGGCTCTAGCTGGGCTCAGAATGGGCGACAGTCTGGCGAGTTTGTGCCCATCCGACCCAGTAGTGGCATGGGAATGGGAAACATGATGGAACGCACGTATTCCCACAAGTCCGATGGCCGACATAGTTCTGCCGGCTATTCTGTGCACTCGGTGCATTCTCATCATTCTGTAGCTTCTGGTCGCGGCAGTAGTCTTGGTTTAGATACCAATTACGCAACGACTGGTTCTGAAGAGGACTCACCGATTGATGCGCCTGCACCGCCGCCTGGATTCTTCGTCTTGGGCTCCGTCCCGTCCATAGTCCGCTGCTGGCTAACAACGAACTTTGCCCACGAGACACTCCTGTATGCCGACATCTGCTCTGGCTCGCAACAGTCGGTACTGGACTACTCGCTGATCAAGGAACTGGAACTTTCAGATGAAGTACACAAGGACCTGGATGGAGTGTATCGCATTCGACTTCCAGTCTATCTGACCGAGGCTACAGTCACCCACCCGAGCTCTCGAAACTCCAGTCCAACGCCTCAAATGCCCAACCTGATCGTTGGTTTCGAAGTCATTGGACTAGAACAGGCAGATTTCCCCGACTCCAAGAAGAGCATTCGCATCTTCATTGGAAGTGAGACATTGCGCGAGCACGCGGCTGATATTCTCTTTTCCCAAAACCGCATGACTCTGTATGGCAGTGAAAGAGAAAAGCTTTCTGTACCCTTCGTGCGCCCGGAGGATCACAGCGTCTTCAAGCACATTCGTACAGCGGCTATGCCTCCTGAGAAGCCACGGCTGAACGCCACAGCACGTCCTTTCGTGTTGGGTTCGCCCAAGGGAGTAGGCACTTCAGATGAATCTGTCAACAATGTCAAAGAGAAAGACGAACCTGGCCCGATTGACAAAGAGATGCCGTCTCGATCACCTGAGGAACCACAGCGTTCGGTGCCGGACCGTGCCATCAATCATCTATCGGAAGTCGCGAACGGCCAGGATCGGGACAAGGAAGAGACTGACGCATTTGAAGCCTCGAACCAAGAGCTGTCCATCTCTGGTGACAATCGCAGTGAGACCACGAGTGATAGTCAGCGTCGTGAACCAACTGCTAGTGGCATATGGTCATCATGGCGACAAGGCACATCGGCGAACAGCGGCGACCCGAAGGAGAACGCGCCGCTCAGTGGATATCAACCCCCCGGGCGAGCCCGAAACATGAAAGTCTTGAAGCCAAGCAAAGCCAGTACGTCTTCATCTTCCCGAGCCCCGGCTACCTTTGAGGCGTCTTCGAGGGCTAGCGGCGAGACTCGTCGCAAGAGCCAGCCCGCGGAAGCCACTCCCACAGGCGTCCTTCGATGGGGCAAGTCTGATCGGGCATCCGCTATTGGGTCGGAGAGAACACCAAGCGCGACAGCAGAGGCCAAGCCAGCCACGACAACTTCGATGCACCGCGAGACCCGAAGCGTGTCCGGCACACCACGGACTTCGGCAAACCCCGTGGGTGGTGCTTCAGCGTTCTCGTGGATGACACCTATAAACAAGCCAAAGCCGTCTACAACCACTGCAGAGTGATGCACTTGATTTCTTGAAATGCGGTTTTGCGGGCACCTTCGAGAAGGCTGTCTAGGAGAATTTCTAATGCTAGCGACCGATGGGTTTCTGTCCCAAAGAGATGCTAATAAACCAGAAGAAGAAAAGACGAAGAAAAAAAAATACATAAAAAAAGCCAACAAAAGCATGTTGATTAGAGGAATATATTATATTCTCTACAAATAGCATTCGCTTCGCAGCGCTCGATGTGAACATAAAATGACGTAAAAGCATGGCTAACAGCGCACCATTTCGACCTCCATCCACTTAGCGCGATTATGCACATCTCAAAACCTCTCATTCCTTTAATTGTGCATGTTGGTGACTGGCTCACAAAAACTTTGTCAACTCAACCGCGTGGAGTTTGCTCACTAATACAAATCAATCAACATATAGGGGCATTGAAATCAGTTGTTCTCTAGACGCCATGGACAAATCCAAGGTAGACTATACGTTGTACCTCGTGACGGACTCGACACCCGCCATCCTCGGTGACAAAGATATTGTGGCCGTGGTCGAGGCTGCACTCAAGGGTGGCGTCACCATCGTGCAATATCGCGAGAAACACGCCGACACGGGCGAGCTGATCGCCACGGCCAAGAGACTACATGCTGTCACCAAGAAATATAACGTCCCGCTATTGATAAACGACCGCATTGATGTTGCACTCGCTGTAGGCTGCGAGGGTGTTCACATTGGACAGGATGATATTGGTGAGTTATTTGGTGCTTGACTATGATTTACACAACGGCCGCAATTTCCGGCGCACCGAATGATTTGACACTCATGTACTGATCTCGGGAGACAGATCTCGCAACGGCAAGGAGATTACTGGGCAATGACAAGATCATAGGTGTCACTGCGAGTAACCTTCAGGAAGTCGAAGCAGCTTCTACAGGGGGTGCCGACTATCTAGGCATCGGTACCGTCTTTGCAACGCCCACGTAAATATCCAGAGCAAATCAGGTTCCCATGATTGATACTGACTACCGAAAACAGGAAAGAGAATACCAAGTCCATCATCGGCATCTCCGGCCTCCAGTATCTGCTGGGCTATCTGCGGACGTCCCACTCCAAGGTCAAGACGGTATGCATCGGCGGCATCAATGCTTCCAATGCATCGCGCGTCATGTGGCAGTCATGCTCGCTCGACCGATCCCTCGACGGCATTGCCGTGGTGTCGGCCATCGTCGCGGCCGCGTCCCCGGAGACGGCCTCGCGGGAGCTGCTGAAGCTCGTCGGCGCGCCGCCGGCGTTTGCGCTGCGGGCGCCCACGACGGCGCAGTCGTCCCGGTCCGCCGAGGAGGTGCTCGCCTTGGTGCCCGAGGTCCTGCGCCGCGTCGACGCCGCCCGGCCCCTCAGCCACAACATGACCAACCTGGTCGTGCAGAACTTTGCCGCCAACGTCGCCCTCGCCGTCGGCGCGAGCCCCATCATGGCCAACTACGGCGAGGAGGCTGCTGACCTGGCCGCGCTCGGCGGAGCCCTCGTCGTCAACATGGGCACCGTCACGCCCGAGGGCCTTCAGAACTACCAGAAGGCGCTGAAGGCGTACAATGGCGTCGGCGGCCCGGTCGTGTTTGATCCCGTTGGGTACGTATACTGTGAGAGGTGATGTTTTCATTTCATGCTAACATTTCTTTCCCCCTGTAGTGCTGGTGCAACCGCAGTCCGCAGAGCCGCGACAAAGACGATCCTCAACGCGGGCTACGTCGACGTGCTCAAGGGCAACCAGTCCGAGATCCTGACGTGCACGCCGTCGGGCGCGTCGCTGCAGCAGCGCGGCGTGGACTCGTCGGCGGACGCGTCGCTGACGCAGGACAAGCTGGCGGCCACAGTCCGGGAGCTGGCGCAGCTGCGGCGCGCCACCGTCGTCATGACGGGCGAGACGGACCTGGTCAGCGGCGGCGGCGCCGTCTACGCCGTCGGCAACGGCCACGAGTACCTCGGCGTCGTCACCGGCACCGGCTGCTGCCTCGGCACCACGGTCAGCGCCATGGTCGCCGCGTACCCCGAGGACAAGGTCGCGGCCACCGTGGCCGGCCTGCTGCTGTACGAGATCGCCGCCGAGGTCGCGGCCGAGCGCGACGACGTCCGGGGCCCCGGTACCTTTGTCCCGGCCTTCTTGGACGAGCTGTTCAATTTGAGGAAACAGATTGTTCGTGGCGAGGAGGGTTGGCTGAAGAGAGCCAAGCTGAGTGTTTTGGCATAGATATCTTTCACGGATTTTAATACAAGATACTGAGTCTATCGATGGGGAAGTAAGTCCTTTACCAACTCACAACTGTGAAATATCTTTGTCTATAAGATAGAAGAAATGTATTCCAAAATCATCGAAGGATACTCGCCAAGTGAACTTGCTGGCAGGGCCCCGTCGCAGCCAAATTTTCAACCGGACGCCCTACCAACGGCTTCCGTTCAACTCAGGTCCTCGACTATGATCTTGTTTCAATTAACGTCCATTCAACAAGGCCCGAGAGCTTTGAGCGCATTTTTGATAACGCCCAGGATTCTGCCTGTCTGGCTTGCTAGCGAGGGAACGACTGCCTTCTCGACGTTCACAAACAACTTGAATAGATTTCTCGCCAGGTACCATTTTATGACCATAGTAAGGGGATACCAGCCAAAGCAAGCGACGAAAAAAGTGAGATTGCGTATACTAGAATATGTTGTCGACACCAAACCTTTTCGCACAATAGTCTTGATTGCGCAACAAAAAAGATAATACTTTTACTCTCGGTGGCTTTTGTACTTATTCTAAAAATTTTATCTTAATACCATTCGTGACGATCGGATGATATGCTGTGATGATAAGCACACCTTGTACTTATTCTCACTTAATCTTGCACCCGCTTGCCAGTGTTGGAGTTTGATAGCCAACGGTGTGCTCTGGAACAGATCAGCAGTTCGCTGAAGGTGTCGATAGTTCCATGATGAGCAGACTTGCATCCCCACAATGTTCCTAGGTAAGATATGAAATTGCGACTGGCCGTGGGGTGGCGATTATGGCATGATTCGTTGATTCTGAGTGAATGAGTTAAGTTGTCGCGACTATAGTGCCAGATGTCCTACAAGAAAACACTCGGGCATTTTAGACAAGCAGCCCATCTGATCAAGACTCTTTCGAAAAATACAGCATACCGTCCTCATATGTGACCCGTGCCTTCATCTCTTTCGCTCGTGCTTTCATGTCCTCCGGGCCCCCCAAGACCGTCTCCGTACCCTCCCAGCCGTCTACCTGATGGAAAAGTAGTGCAAGGCTGGAGCTTCTCCACGGCGGCATGCCGCGTGCCTTATTCAGAACGATCACATAGATGAGGAGGAGGAATGTCAGGACCGTCACCGAGATGGGCAGCACGAGCCACGCCCACTTGATGGCGATGAACACCTCGCTCTGCATAGCGACACCGTTCGTGGTCGTGCTATTGGCCGAGACTCGGATCTGTTCCGTCATGCTATCCGCGATCTGTTGCAGCAGTGCAGGTATGTCGTCGACCTGGCTGAGTGCTAAGCCCGTGTTGGGCGTCGCGCGGACTCAAAGTCCATATTATTCGTTGAAGCATCCGTGGTCGACTCCATGATCCCTTGACTGTCCATTTCCGCGCTGAACAAGTCCTGCAGATACAAGGTAAGATCCTGGTAGTCGCAGTAGTTGATTTGGAAGCTCGTGTTCGTCGATACCGCGGTTTTGTTCTCGGGGCCAAGGCCGAGCAGGATTTTGGCCTTGTTCCCGGTCGTGGTACCTTCCGCGGCCGTCACAAGACCGACACTCTTTCCAGCAAGAGGACTCGCGGTGAAGTTGGAATAGTAAGGAGTTTCGAAGGTCCTGGCACAGAAGTGAATCGTGCACTGCATGGCCTTTTTGAGGGGCTCTGGAGACGTCAAGTTTAAGGGCGAGTGCTTTACGTCCACAGGATCAAGTTGCACAAACGTAAAGTTGACAATTTGAGCTGGTTGTGAACTGACGAATCCTGATTCTATTTTGCTGTATGCGTCTCTCATCAAATCGATTGGTGCGTCCTCCATGGCAGAATTCCAAATGGTAGAGTAAGGTTCTGACACCGACGCCCCTCCACTGACCCCAAAGACAACGTTAAACGTGTTGATGCTTCTCGGAAGGGTGTAATTGCAGTCGATGTATTTTTGAATGACATGAGGGTTCTCGGTACATGTGGGTACAACCGTATCTGTAAGGTCAATGCATTCGCTGCACACTCCCAATGTGGTTATTGTCGGCCACTCGCATCTTTCAAACTTGCAAGGAAGAGATGGATTTCTCGTCGCATTCCAGATCGGCGCAAGAATCGCTGCTTGCATTGGAGCACTGACCATAGCAGCGCCATAACATTGATCGTATCTGTAGTCCAGCGAGGATGGATCGTATATGTGACTCGACAGTATTGTTGGGTAGACCCCTTCTACCGGTGTCAGGATACTAGGAAACTGAAAGACCGATTGAATGAACGGATCAATGAGTAGTGATGCCAGGATGACGACTGAAGCGCACTTCGCCAGAAATGCGCTTCCATGCTTGCGAAAAACCAGTTGAAGGGCGCCCCAGGGTCCACGACTTGCAGCGTCGAACAATTGAAGGTCGTTGAGCTCTTGTGATCTCTTGTGGAAGTGCAGCCACTTCAGCTGCGAGACACTCTCGGCAACAACTACAAGGCAAGCGGATTTGCCCAGCGTGCCAAGAAAGGAGACGACCACGTTCGGGGAAAGATATGTCTGACCTAAACCCCATTTGTTCAAGGGTTTGTCCTGCTCGTAGAATAGAACTCCGACCACAGATGCCATGCACGCGATACTGAGTATCGAAGCTGATATCTCCCAGGCCCAAAATCTAGGAGACGAGAGCTCTTGAGTGTGCGTCTGAGCATTGGCTGGTGTGCAGACCGGAGCGGCAGAACGACTTGTCCTAGATTTCGTGCTGGCCTGCGATGATTGCGCCGATACTGAAAAATGAGATTGCGGAAGTAAATTTTCTCTCGTTACGTTTTCCTGCCCATTGATATAGCGACGCTCTGGGTGGGTATATTCGTAGGTTTGTGTGGGCGTGAAACTTGACGGGCTTTGCGAGGTAGAAGTATTTGCCATGCGCTGAAGTGGCAATTCGCGCTCGTGGCGATCGTAACAGCCAGGAAAGTCTTGAGGGTCTAATGGCTGCAATTCATGCTCATGACTGTTGATTTCCCCGGAGATCGCCAGCGAGGGGCTTGTGTCTTGAAAGCGATTGTTCGACATGATTGATGGAGTATCTGGAGTATCGTAAAATACGGGGGCGTAACGACAGTCTGTCATAATGGTGATATAGTGACCCGCTTGGGCATTCAAATCAATTATTCGACTTCTTGTTCAATAGGAGAGGCCCAAGGATTGGGATTCGCCGCCTCGTGATAAACCATGTGTAGGCATTGTTCTACTTATGTGACCGTAGAAACAGCTCAGCTAAGAATCTAGTGACAATTTTACAATATCGTGATGTGCAAACAAAAGACCAACGCTGCTGCTGTGCATTTTTCCATGTCAGTCAGCGCATTCTTGATTCTAGCACCTGATACGGTGTACTCAGCCTCATCTTCCTGTTATATTTAGACAGCCTTGCTTTGGCTATACATCCAAGTGTGCAACCTCGAAAAATGTTGCGAAGCACAGTTTTCGTGTAACACACCAAAGCAGCAAATGCGTCTTGGGACAGCCGTGAGTTGTTGTATATTAACCGTCAACTGCTGCACCTATTACTGACGTACCGGAGCAGAGAGGACAATAATTTCTGTTTCTTTCTTTTCTTTTCTTTTTTTTTGTGGAAAGAGAAGAAAAGAATCCGACAGCGTCTGTTGGAGGCGTGGTATATTGCAGACCGAACTTGATGGACAGGCCGGTAAAGAGCACTACAGAGTACGTTGTCCATCGGCGCGTTTGTCATACCATGCTTCTGGAAGAGGGCGCAAGTTTACGTTCCATCGACACACCCTCGTTTGTAGGGACTCTTGGTCTCGCATGTATGTAAAAGGCACTCAGTCACTCGTACTCCGTATGAATCAATTGCAGAACAGCCTTGCCACGATTTCCCGTGCAATCAATAGGGGCGCCAAGATGGATATGCGCTGCCAATACGAGAATTGGCAATTGCCGATATTCTGTTGTTGAAACTTGGAGTACCGTCCTGGAGCGAGCGCGAGAGGCAATCGACTGTAGCAGCCTATGAGTGTTGCCAATAGAGATTGGAGGATGATAACTGAAAACTAAATTTAGTATAGAGGCTGTGAAACGAACAAATATGTGATATCATGTATACCTAGGGATCTATAGTACGCGTATACCTGGATACCATAAACGATGACATCGACAGATGTTCGCTTGGTAGGTATATTTGAAAATGAGGTCTGCAATACCTTCTAGTTGCTTTGCATAGCGGGGACACATAGCGTGATCCCTTGTACAGAGTAGGTAGGAAGGTCCAGGACTCTGGAGCCTGGTGCCTCTAAAATTCGCCGGCAGGACTCTGAATTGATGGGACATGACCCGGCTAAATCGCAACACAAAGCCCCAGGACCACATGACAATCCATGAGGTGAAGTCATTCCCTGCTGAAGTGATCCCGTAGAGAAATGCATGGCTTGGGCTTACAGTACAGGACCATAGTTGCGAGGATAGCAATGTGCGACCTACGGCATCGTTGAGTCGCCGACCCAAGAGTTTGATTAAGTCCTCAACAGCGATGGATACGTGGTTATACTTCTAGGTATTCCACACATGAAGTTTGGGGCATGAGTTATATCCACCACTTCCTCCAGGTCTCGGACCAAGAGTAGCTCTGCCGATTATGATCCCCACATGCCTCCGATGACCACAACTATGCCTAGTACAAGATCCTCTCATGATTTGTACGTGGTTCATGTCCAGCCAAGAGTCAAGTTGAGAACTATCTTATAGATTGTTAGTTCAAACAGTCCCTCTTGCCATATTCATGATGGCCGACGACCGGCGTCTTGATAAGTACAATCATGGTCGCATTGTCCTCCGGCGAAGTCGGAATGGCCCTGTAAGATGCCGATCGGTGGGGATGCGTCCTGGTGCTCTCATTGGAGGGGCCGACTATTTGAACGCCGGCGACCCTGCGCCAGGCGTCCGCCATCGCGAATCATATATGGGCCCTCCTTATCACGCCGCGATAGTGACCCCATCTTCTGTCACCCGTCGGGATGAACTCTACCGTGCTGTCGGAAAGTTGTCCTGGTCCAGGCCTGGGGGCTTGATTGAATCCCTGGCGTCTTCAACATTTGTGTCTCCTCATGCGGGCGAGGTCGCAGATACAAATACCTGGATTCCCCACGTTGACGTGCGGCCGAGTCGTGTGTTGTTGAGCGCCTGAGGATTACCTAGTCGGAGCCAGTGCTTCATACTCACTTACACGATGCCCGACGAGAAGTCGCAGCAGGTGATGGCCGCACCGCCCAGCGTGTCCTCGGACTGCGAGGGCGGCAGCCAGCGCAATATCACGCCGGGGACGAAACACAACATCTCATCGCGGCAGGCTCAGATGATTGCCATCGGCGGAGTCATTGGCACCGGTTTATTCGTCGGCTCGGGACAGGCGCTCGCCATCGCCGGCCCCGTCTTCTTGTTCGTCGCATACTGTGTCATCTGCGTCCTGGCCTTCTGCGTCGCCTCCGCCACGACCGAATTCAACGCCTACTTGCCGGTTCCCGGAGCCTCGATTCCCTACTACGCCACCCGTTTCGTCTCGCCCAGTCTCGGATTCGCCGTCGGCTGGCTACACTGGTGGACGTGGGGCGTGACGGTCGCCTACGAGGTCACGGCGGCGTCCATCGTCATCAACTACTGGCCCAATGACGTCCCCGAGGCCGTCTGGATCACCATCATGCTCGTGGTCATCATTGCCATGAATTTTATGCCTGTTCACTGGTACGCCGAGGGCGAGTTCTGGTTTGCCTCCATCAAGGTCTTCACTATCATTGGGCTGCTGATCCTGTCGGTCGTGCTCGTCCTCGGCGGTGGGCCAAGCCACACTCGTTTAGGATTTTGGTACTGGCAGCAAGACCCCGTGAACGAATACTTGGCGACCGGCTCCGCGGGGCAAGTGTGTGCGTTCATCATGTCCTTGACACTGGGCGCTTTCAGCTTTCTCTTTGGTCCAGAGTACATTGTCTCGGCGAGCGGAGAAATGAAGAACCCTCGCAAGGATGTTCCAAAGGCCATGTTCCACTTTACCTGGAGGCTGATCTTCTTCTACGCCCTTTCGGCTTTGGCAATTGGTCTCATCTGCCCGAGCAGCGAGCCCGGACTCACGGCCGGCGGCAGCGGCGCTGCGGCCTCGCCATGGGTAATAGCCATCAAGAAGGCCGGCATCCACGGCCTCGATAGCGTTATCAATGCGGCCATCATGACATCGGCATGGTCCGCGGCCAACGGCGAGTTGTTCATGGCATCCCGCGCACTCTACTCGCTAGCTCTGGTCGGAAACGCACCCAAGGTCTTTGCCCGATGCAACCGATGGGGCGTGCCCTACGTCTCGGTGCTGCTAACCAGCTGTCTATCACTCTTCGCCTACATGAACGTCAAGAACAGCAGCAGCCAGGTCTTCACGTGGCTGATCAGTCTGGTCAACGAGTGCGGCTTCATTAGCTGGATCATCTGCTGTGTGTGCTTCTTCCGGTTCCGCAAGGCCTGCAAGGCGCAGGGCGTGACCCAGCTGCCCTACCAGAGCCGCTTCCAGCCGTACGGGGCGTGGTTCGCCGTTGTCTTCACGACGCTGCTGGGCCTGCTCAACGGGTTGCCCGTATTCTTCCCCGGCAACTTCACAGCGACCTCGTTCCTGACCGACTACCTCGGCATCCTCATATTCGCCGTGTTGTACCTCGGGCACCGGGTCTACGCCCGCCGCGAGCCGTGGGCCAAGCCCGCCGGGGCCGTCGACCTGACCAGCGGCTTAGCCGAGGTGGAGGCGCTGGAGGTGACGTTTGCGGAGGAGTCCATCCCCGGGGAGAAGTCCAAGATGAAGACCGGGCTGGACAAGTTCTCTGCGATATGGGGTTGGAAGTAAGAAGAAATCACCACGAACGGAATCGAGCTAGTCTTCTTCCAATAACAATGTTCAACGATTGTGTATGTTATCTCAAAAGCGTGATGTGACAAAAAGAGCTACCCGCAACTGCAAGCGCTGTGATAAAATAGACAGGACGAATCGAAATCGCTGCGAGGTATTTCTTTTCCCTTGAGACTCCACATATCAACTTTTCCGCCCCCCAAACCCCATATCATGGGCTTTGCTTCGAGCTGTGCTCACAGAAATCAAGAGTTGTCTTCTCAGATTTCCGCACCCTAGTTTCGGGGAGGAAGGAAACCGCCGGTGGGCTTCACGGTGGGGATGGGGAAAGAGCCTGTAATCAGTCGACGTCAGTAATGCTCACGGCAGATATGGTCATGTGCCGGGATATGGAGTATTGGACACTTACCAGTAGGCTTTCCAGTACCCTTGCCCTTGCCTGTCGGGAAGGGGAAACCACTGCCAGTAGGCTGTTTCGATTCTGTCAGCAGCTGCTTCATACTGCACCCAAATGTGTCCCGATCATGCAACACTCACCTTGCCAGTGGGGAAGGGGAAGCCTCCAGTAGGCAGGCCAGGGAGGCTCGTGGGAAGGATCTGGCGCTCCTGGACAGCGGCGCCGCCGGTGGGCTAAGAAGGAGATGTTAGCCAGACTGTGAGAGTATGCTTGAAAGTGCTATTCCTTCCTGGGGCCCCATGACACCACATCAGGTATACATCCGAGCCGGGATTATGTCTTACCTTGGGTCCCTTTCCGGTCGGCTTTCCGGTGCCCTTGCCCTTGCCCGATGGCTTGCCAGTGGGCTTTCCTGTCGGCTTGGCGCCAGTGGGCTTGCCAGTGTGCTTGCCAGTGGCTATTGATGGCAATGATGTCAGCCTCTCGAGTCTTGCTTGTCGGAGATAGACTGATTGTATGTTTCTATGCACTTACGAGCACCGCTTCCCTTGCCGATCGGAATGGACGGGATGCCTATTGAAGTTCAGAAATTCGTTCACACCTCAGAAAGGATCGATGGTCGGCCTACTAATCGAGGGGATAGGAGGAGTGGGCAGGTCGAGGTTGTTGGCGGGCGCCGGGGCGGCGACACCCTCGCGGAGCAGAGCCGCGGCCAACAGAGCAAAGATGAGGCGAGTCATAATGAGCGATTTGCGAATTGCTAGTCGGAACGTTCAAGAGAGAGTGGTTGGCAGTTGGTGTTCTTGGCACTGATGCTATAGTCAACGAAAGAATGCGGATCCGCTCACGACTTTATATACACATTGAGAGGAGGCAAATCGACGTGATGAGAATATTTATTTGAAAAAGTGCGTCACACATGATAAATGAAAACGAATACAAACGTTTGCTGTACAATACCCCCTACAGCCGTGGTAATATTGCAATTGCGACATCGAACGCATCAATACCGAAAGCTCGTCTATCTCTCGCTTGGTCTGGAGAAATTGGCACATGTACTCCGAATCGCCTATAGCTACGCCGACGAGTCGAGACCATCGACTCGCCTGTATTAAGCGAGTCGCCTCCATTTGGCACAGACACAGACACACACATTACACCCTGGGCCATCTCCCTCTGGGCAGCATTCTAGCTGCGACGGATGGATTAGGCAAATGGGTCTCCACTGCGACATCTCGGAGCCAAGAAATCCGCAAACAAGGCTGCGCCCGCAGGGCCGATGCACGACCGATGCGACATTGGCATGTACGCAGGCGGCGAACGAATAAGACGCCCTGACGCCCGGGAGAGCTGAAGACAGAGTCCAAATAAAGTTTCTCTTGGCCCCTTACCGAGGGATCTGCAATGGTTCTCCCGGTTGAGGACTTGGCAATCTTGGCTTCTCTCTTCTATAGTCCGGGGTTGGTATGCTACCAGCATTGTGGTTTTATGCCGAATGACGATCAGGGGTATGTCGACCCGAAACGGGGGAGGGGGCGCACTCCATAAAGCGCAAAAGAAAACCCCAATCTGATCGTTTTTAATCTATTTGTCCACTCAATCGAGTGGTGCGGATAAACGGGCGAGTCGCCGCATCTTTGCCTTATTCAGGCTTCCGTCAACGAGAAGGGCCTTGATCGCTGCCACGACTGTCAATCTACAGTCTACATTGGGCAATCTCTAAGTCCGTCTCATGCAAGGGGTTCCGGTCTCACGGTCTCAGATGTCCAAGTGGAGAATATGACTATGAATGACTCTATTCCAGACCTCGGCATCGAGGCGTGTAAGGCTGTGATGACAGCCTTGGTCGACTGCCGAATGGGACTCGTGCGAAATGCCAGACAAATGAGTCAATGCAATATATGTCTATATTCTTCCCATCCAGTAAGCTTGTTCTACCCGTGGCCCTCAAGTTATACAAATCTACCTGAGCATGTTGTCCAAAAACGGCTTTCAACTACTTATTTCAGCCCCTTGCTGTCCATCAATATGACATAATTGCATTTCCAATCGCATCATTCTCGAGTAACGTTGTCACAAGTGGCATTCTTTGCCGGTCTCGTCACTCGTCACATTCCCAAGCCCCGGGTTGTGATTTTACCCGGAGCTTGGAAATATAGATGGGCCGCGCGTACCTAATCATCTATCCTACCGGGCCATCAAAGAAGCTTTTAATTATGGACGGCTACATTAAATCGGAATGTGGGCGAACTGTCAAAATCTGGAGCACATGCCAAGAGATGGACACATTGATTGATGATGTCCCAGCTCTCAGGGATCAGCGTGACATCAAGCTACCTTAATTGCCGGCACTGGGAGTCTAATTAACTATAATACTCGGCTCCGGAGACCAATCGCAATAACCTTAGACTTTAACCAATGGTGAAATATGATACCATTCTTGGAGCATCATCACCAGACCACGGATCTAGATCGTGGTGAAGCCGCTTTCCTCCTTGAGCCACTGCTCCATGGTGAGCATCTGCGGGTGCTCCGCCCGCCTCTCCCGGATGTCCGCGCGGTAGCCCTCGTCGGCGAACCAGCCAATCATCAGCTTGAGCTCCGTGACCATGTACGTCAGGACGCTACCCAGGAACGAGTAGGTCATGGGCAGCGGGCTACCGGTGGCCTTCTCAAAGACGCCATTCATCTGCTGCAGCGTCAACTCGTCACCAGCGAGTCCCTGTTGCGTATGTTAGCCTTTTCATGATCAACGGTTATGGACAGAGGTTTATTACTTACGATTGCGCGGTTGTGCCACTTCTCAGGGTTCTGGAAGGCCTTGGCGGCAAAGATGCCAATGTCCTTGGTGGCGATCCACTGGGTCGACTTGCCCTGCAGCCAGTTGTCCATGGCGGCCATGAAGACCTTGGTGGGCATGCCGGGGGCCAGGTTGTCCATGAAGGCGACGGGGCGCAGGACGGTCCACGACATGGCGCCGGCGTGGCCGCCCTTGGTGGTGGCGTCGCGCAGGTAGTTCTCGATCTGGTGCTTGGTCTGGAAGTGCGGGATGGGCGTCGGGTTGTCCCACGAGCGCTCGTCGCCGCCGCGCTCGACGCCGCTGTACACAAAGTACTCGGCGCCGCGCCGCATGGCCTCGTCGATCAGGGCCTTGCCCTGCGCCACCTCGCCCTCCGTCGTCACGCCCTTGCCCATGGAGATCTGCACCGAGTAGACGCCCCAGACGGGCCACGGCTCGACGCGCTTGGCCTCGTCGAACAGCGCCGCGCAGTCGTCCAGGTCGCCCTGGACGATCTTGATGGCGGGCGACTTCTGGGCCAGCTTCTTGGCGCTGTCGCTGGATGCGTTCCGCGTGACGGCCAAGATGGTGAATGGCGTAGTGGTCTTGAGCTGGAGCAGCGCATCGACGACAGCGCCGCCCTGCTTGCCCGTGGCACCGGTGATGAGAAGGACCTTGGACATGGTGTTTGTCTCTGGGGTTCTTGATGGATAAGCGAAGTGCATGTATACAAGCGATGAATGAGAAATATGTTATTTAGCAAGATGTATCGAGGATCCAAGTCGATTTGGAGTACTGTTTGTACACATTCGCAATTAAGAAGTGGTGACTTTGATGCGAGGAATCCCAATAACATGGCTGCTGGTAAGTCAGTCCGGGGTTGCACCGCGGAAACATGTCATTGGTGAACCTTATACGCAGGATGTAATCAGTTGGGTAAGCGCTTCTTTCGGAGTCCCGAGAGACGTGCCACGAGAAGCAATTGCGCCCCGCGTTCGTGTCACTTACTACTGGTTGCAGTGGTGGTAACCCGGGCAGGATCAGAACAATGTCCGGTTGTTGTCGTATATCAGGGTATGGCTGCGATGGCAATATTTTTGGACATCGGATGGATTGTGGATGAATAATAGATCGAACTTGCTCATCTTCTTTTACGGCCATTCTCGCATATTTTTAGCAACTATATTTTCATCGTCGAGCTTTCACGTGTCCTTGTATACTCTATACTGTCAACGCAAATCAAGTATTAGCAACAACCGCCATGTCACCGACACAAACTTCGGGTCTCCGGACAGTCGACAAGCTCATTGCAGGCTATGGCAGCCTCTCGGTACCGACGCTACTAGAGCCACTGTCCGACGACTTCCAGCACCACGTCTTACCAGAGAGCCTGGAGATGCCTCCAAAGAACAAGCAGTCGTTTGCCCAGCACGCAGCCGGCGTCTTTGGCATCTTTGAAAAGTTCCGGATGGTCCCGGTGTCGACCTACGAGGACCGGGACGCGAACGCCGTGGTCGTGCACGCGCACATGCAGGGCACGATGAAAAAGGGCGCCATGGAGTGGCGCAACGAGTGCATCATGCTGATCCGGCTGTCGGAAGACGGTTCCCAGGTCAAGGAGATCATCGAGTTCGTCGACAGCGCCAAGGCCAAGCAGATGCAGCAGAAACACGCGCCCGAGGTCTTCAGCAGCAGCGGAAACAGCGCCACCGGACGGTTCGCTGCCAACCTTATTCCTAGCTTCCAGCAGATCGCCGCCGTATGCATAGTATATCAGCTGGGACTGTCCGCGACGCTGTGGCTGCTCCGCAGGCGGTAGGACAGGGACGAGATGAGAGGTGTGGGGGATTTGGAACAAACAGGGAATGTTGGTGGGACAATATGTGTTGTTTCTTTCACGTGCGAATCAAATGTTTCTGTCACATTTTTTCCCATGCGGTGTTATTGCAGGCGATCGGCGATATTGACAGTGCCAAGGTTTTATACACGGAAATTGTGAAGGTAAAATCTATCACAGTGCTTTGAAGCAGGGGTCATGTATCGAGAATATCCGCAACGCTTGCACGAGATTACATCACGAGAATTTCATGACTTGGTCGTTGTGCTGTATGATATTCTGCTGTGGTCGTCAGCCAGCTTGCGCTGATCCAGAATGAGTCTGTTGTGTGGCAAAATTCCTATCAAACTTCAAAGGGAAAAATCGTCGAGGTCGCTGCAATTCATAGGCCAAAGTCAATAAAAGTACAGATGAGAGGAATTGCCAGTTACTACCATCCAAAACACCAGGACCATCTTCAATTCATAAAAGTTCCATAACTCCTTGCTGGCCTCTGGACCATCCAAGACGCTTTCGTACAACAATGAGTCTTCGTGAGACCATTCCATAAACCGTTCCTTAAACCATTTGTAGATCACTCCTTGGAGTGTATCGTAGACCGTAACATAGATTGCTCAACAATGAGCACCGTGATTCGTATCGTAGGTTGCCCATCAATGAGCACCGTGAACCGTATCGTAGATTGCTCAGCAATGAGCAGTCTATCGTGAACCCTATTAAAGGTCATATGACCATAACCGTATTAGAGGCTCAATTTGAGCATATCGTATTTGACGCTATCATAGCGTACACCGTAGACCGTAGCGTAGACCAAACCGTCGCATTCATTTACCTAGCTTCATCGCCGAGCGCTCACAGGGAAGTAAGAGTATTCCAGAGCGCGGCGGAGCCGGCGACCATGGGCATGATGAGGCGGACGGTGTTGTAGCTTATCCACTGGCGGGCGTAGGACTCGGCCTTGGCGACCTCGACGCCGGGCTTCATGCTGGCCTTGGGCTCCTTGAGGGCGTCGATCTTCTCGTTGATGGGCTGCATGTTGACGGCCGAGTGCAGCACCGTGGCGAGGTGGCAGCCGGCGGCGAGGGCGTAGACGCGCCAGTCGCCGAGGCCGCGAGCCAGAGATGACCGGTACGCCGCGCAGTACGCCGCGTACCCGTACCCCACGATGCCGAACGTGCTGATCGGCCGGAAGAAGACGTTGCCCACCTGCCAGAAGACGGGCCACTGCCGGCCCAGCAGCCGGGCGCGCGCCGCGTGCTCGGGCGACGACGGCGGCGGGAAGTCCACCAGCAGCGCCGGCACGCCCATGAACGACTGCGTGATGGCGTTGCCCAGCAGGATGTAGGACAGGGCAATGGTGGTGCCGACGACGGCTTCGGGGGCGATGGAGACCATTGTGTTTTGGTAGATGAGATGTGATTTGTCTGATTGAGTTGTTGATGAAGTGGACTTTCAGGGATTCCCAATGCTATAATGCTTCAATGGTACAAATTGCAAGCTTCCTTTACCTTGAGTTATGGTAAGAGATTATGCTGATGAGATTCTACAATTCCTGCCAAAAAGACAGATCCCCCGCCTCAATCTGGTGTTGCGCGATCAATTATAGGAGGCATCACCCCCAGCGAATCAGACGATCCAACCGACCCAGTCGTTCGATTCTTCCGTCAGCTCACTCTCGGGCAACCAACATGTCCTTCGGAGTCCCTGGGCTGCTGGGCCTAGGACCTGCCTTAGCGGTCCAGGCTATCTTTCCATGTTGTGGTACGCTGCCCGTCTGAACCTTAACCGCGGAGTGTGGCTTGTGTCTCTCGAAATAGATTGCCCAGCCCTCCCACCCGGCCGGACAACCGTTGGGGTAAAACGCTTAGGTGTGTTTTTCGGGGGAAAACAGACAGCCTGATCGTAAGACAATTGTGGATTTCAGCAGCGGCAGTTCTCTCGGTGACGAGGACCCGACTGAGTGGATTGCCGTTCCTCGCGTCATTGATCCCGAAAGGTTGTAGGATCCGGGACCGGGAGGTGGCAAATGATATGCACGGGAGAAGTTGGGGAAGTGCATGGTCATGTGTGTCCAGAATACCATCGTGAGAGGGCTCTTACGCGGGGCAGGTATTGTGTCAACAGTGAAGATATTCCGAGGACAACGTTTTGCACATTTCACATTCTTGAAGCTGTCAGGTATTATATGTATTTTGATTGAAGTATTTGATATGATCTGGACTTTGTATGTGGTAATAAATGCGCGAGTATAGCTAGATTGGCATAACACCCCATTATGGAATACAACGTCTTAAAACTCCAACTGAACTGGACATGAGACTCTGACCCAATTCATATGCGTGAGGGAAAACGTGCCAAAACGAGAAACAAGTGGGAGAAAACCAGATTAGTCCATCAGAGAAGCGTGGCTCTTTTCTACAGTCTTGACCCAATGTGCCATCTTCTCCTGCTTTTCCAAAATGATACTCTTCTCTGAGATAGTGACCGTGGGTTTTCTCACCAGCTTCTCATCGGCAAAAGTCATGACCGCCGCGGCCTCGATCTCCGAGACCTCTTCGGGCGCGCCGACGGCGGCGGCCTGGCTCAGGAAGTCGGCCCTCTCCTGAAGGTCGCGCGCCTCGGACTCGGCCCAGAGCCGCATGGCCTCGTGCTTGCGCTCCTCGCTCCGGGGCTCAAAGGCCATCTGGAACGGATCAGGCTTGATGATGAGAAGCGAGTTGGACTTGTGGAGCGGGACGGGCAGATTCTGACCCGTGCTGGCGTCGACCTTCTGCTTCAGGTTAAAGCACCACATGAGGGCGCCGCAGGCCACCACCAGCTCGTCCTGCGTCAATGTCATGCCCAGGCACTGGCGCTGGCCCCAGCCAAACGAAGACATGCCTTTGATGGTGGGAAATTGCGTCAGCGGCTCCTGGAACGTCGGCCAGCCGGGCTCCAGCCAGCGTTCTGGGCGGAACGACTCCGGGTCTGGGTACTTGGCCGGGTTGCGAAGGAATGCCCTGTGGAATTATTAGAGGCTGATCTCGAGCCAAATGGCTGATACTGAAAATGAAACTTACCAATCCAGGGGCAAAATACGTGTTCCCTTGGGCAAGAAATAACCTTGATAAACATCGTCTTGCTCCATTTCATGTGCAACCCCTGTGATGCTTGTTAGTCTGCTTTGCTCGTGTTTTGCAATTACTGAACTCTTTGAATTTTCTCACCTGTTGGCACGTTGGGCTTCCATCTCATAGTCTCCTTGAGGCAGGCGCGCAGGATCGGCAGCTTAGGCATGTCCGAGATGGTAGGCAGCTTGCCCTCGCACTGCTCGTCAATCTCCTGCTGTACGCGGGTCTGCCACTCGGGATGGTGGACCATGGAGACGAGGAAGTAGGACAGGGGGCCGGCGACGGTGAAGATGCCGACCAGGGCCAGCATGCCGAGGGACGAGGAGCTCTCGTAGTCGCCCGACAGCACGTTCTTGCTCTCCATCTTCTCGAGGTACTGGCGCGTCCAGCAGGGGCGCTGCTGGCCGGCCTCCATCTTCTTGCGCGTCGTCAGCAGCCGCTCCATCCACCAGGCCTGCTGCTCGTCGTGGCGCTGGCGCTCGGCCCGCAGCCACGGGTTGAAGTGCCAGGGCAGGTGCCAGAGCGGCGTCAGCACGTTGGTGATGGGCCCCGCCGGCGACATCTGCGTGAGCAGGCCCCAGGCGCTCTTGGTGCAGTACTCGCTCAGGCTCGGGTCGTCCCAGGTCAGCGTCACCATGACCTTGGAGGCCATGTCCTCGAGGGAGTGCTGGAAATTGTCGGGGTTCTCAATGAGTCGCGCCAGCCATCTCTTGGCCTCGTGGTTCATTACGCCATAGTACTGCGCGTTGCTCGCTTCCGTGAGATATGAGTGTTGAAGCTTGCGTTGGCGTGCCCAGTATTCTGAGTATTCTCATATTAGCAAGAGATCTCAAACACACCATATATCTATATCATGGACTGCATGTATTCTGATAGACTTACGATTTCTTCCCATGAGCGGCAAATACTCCATGGATCCATGCGAACTCTTGGAGTCGAAGAGCGATCGTATCACAGGCCGATCCGAGTTGTGCTTGGCCTTCTTGACCAGGAGATCCTCAATGACTCTCTCCTCGGAGACGACGAGGAACTTGGCGCCCAGCATGTCCGTCATGTAGAAACCCTTGCTGCCGGAATACTTGTCGGCCCACTCCTTGAACTTGATCCACATGAACTCGATGGGCAGGTCGTGGATGCGCCCGACAAAGGGCATCTGCCGCGGGCCTATCGGGTACTGAGGGTCATTTTTCTCCTTGTAGGACTGGTAGGCCTTGAAGACGGCGAAGCCAATCAAGGCCAAGCCGAGGACGACTTGGGTGATCAGTTGCATCGTGTTGCCGTCTCGATGGTGGTAGATACCATAAACACGGCAAGCCGATTGTTGATCTTCAAGATGGAATGTTGACAGGTAGGTAAAACAAGGGGAAAAAGAAGAGATCAACAGTCGGGAAGAGAGACAGAGGGAGTAAAGTAAGTTGCCTAGCACGTTTGGTCTTGGTTTCATGGGGAAAGGATATATGACTTCGATATATGGGCACGCCCAGCCAGCTAGGCTTAAACCCGGCAGCAAGAACTGACTTCTGATCAACCCTTGGATTTTCACAAATAGAATAGAAACGACAGCCCGGCCACGGAAGGTTTAGGAAAACATTCCCATTTTGGAAATACCCATCGCAGTCAGCGAGGCCCCTTCTAAGCTGAAAACCGGATCAGCACAGCAAGGGGGTAGTTGTCGATAGACTCGAGCCTGTCTGGAGGGACTAAAGTTGCTAGCAGTCCCAGAGGCAGTCTATGACTTGACACTTGATACCACCGCTGCCATTGGTGGCCAAGTAACTCTAAGGAGGCGTTGCGAAAACAAATAGGCGGGTTGCAGGTAGGTACATGCTCTGCTCACATGGAGGAAACGTTCAGATCCTTGAAGCACTTCGTCTCGACACACCCCCTATGCCGAGAGATGCATGAGGACGTGAGTGCGGAAGGGGGGTTCATGCCCGTATCGGCTTATCGACCCAATGGACAGGTCTCGTTCTCTGGTCATGGACATGGGCAGAGGGCTTGAGAGACACACGGGATGAAAGAAAACGTGCGGGTCCAATGTCTCTCCCTACACACAGCGCTCTCTAAGATTCTCGGCAGCGTCGGGCGTGCATTTCGTGTGAGGCTGAGGTTGCGTCTGTGAGAGTATAGTCAAAAGTATAAGTCCATTGCCACCTGTGAGATGTGATATCCTCTGCGGCGTCAGCTCCTGACCTATCAGGGATCAGCGTCATGACCGGTGGCTCTCGGCAGCGTTCCCATGGATCTGGGCCCTCGCGGTGGCTTTTCGATAACCATATGGCCAGCGGATGCTTATGTTGACTACTCGATATATCTCATCGCTGCTTCTGCGCTAGTGCCATAACCGACTATAAACCTGTGCCAAAGAGCCCCATCTGCCAATAATAGCAGCATATAATATTCGGCCCACTGAGCTAATCGGAGATCCGACCCATGTGCACCTCTTGCGAAGTGGGCATCATGATGACTTTTTGCGGCTCCTTTCTTGTGACTGGTCCTATTCGCGAGAGGCAGGCAGAAACAATCCACCGGCGTCATGCTTCTTCGTTATGCTATCCTCCATGTTCCAGAACACCCTCACGGGGGATTCCCGATTACACGGCGGCGGGTATCCCAGTTGCGGAGGGGTGGTAAGAAATGGCTTGCATACCCGGCCGAAAGAGGTTGATCACGACTGAAAACTCGTGGGTGACATGTCTGTCACACATGAACAGATGCTGGTAATGTCTTGGCCACATAACACATCTACTGTAGCCGAGGCCCGTGGGCAGCAGGTAAACAGAATGGCTGCTCGCAGGGAAATTACTGAGTCATGACGTGTTCAACTCTGATATTTCTCCCGAGTCACACAGAGCGAGATCGATGTTTGCCCACGGCGACACCCTGTGCGGGCGGCAAGTTTGCAGGTTCTGGCAGGAAACAATGGTCCGGATATGCGAGAGAAGGGTCAAAATCATGTGTATGGGGTGATCTCCAGCAAGATCGTTCGTGATGCCAAGAAATGCGGAAGAGAAATGGAAAAAGAAACTTTGGAAACATCGATCATTAGTTCAAGCCACCGGAAAGCTTCTTTAGCATTGAAGCTTCCGCTGGCTGCTGTGAGCTTCCGCCCCAGACAAAAAGCTGCTGCTGCACAGTCGGACCCGACAAAACCAACATACCCACCCCACCCTAAAAAAGAACTAAGCTCAGCATCGGTTATTATAAGAAAGAAGAGGCTTTGGATCGAATCAGCTGAGAAGAAAACCTTATATCCAAGAGAGATTGCCGCAGATCAAGAACGCGCACGCTCGGGTTCTTGATCGCTTCTCGCTTCGGCAGGCTTTGCAGCCGGACAAGAGCAGATTCCAATTGGGGGACTATCATGTACTACAAGCTGTATGATACTGTGGGAGTGCTGTAAGGGCTGATGGCATCCTGTGTGTAAGATGTCCGTATAACACCTGTAAGCTGTCAGGGGCAGTGTCCGCCTGGATGCAAAGCCAACGTTCTTTCTGTCATGGTAACCCAGAAAAAAAGAAAGAGAAAAAGACCGAGAGTGGATCTCGTTACTATGCGACCGGCTACCGCTTCCAATTCCTACTGGGCGAAAATGTCGCTGCTGGATAATGAATCACTGTCGCACGCAGGATTCTCGCTAGGGCCGGTTGAGGATCTGCGGCTTGTCTTCGAGCTTCGGCACCGAGTGGGCCCCTCCGATGGGGGAATCCCGTCCGTCGCTCCGTGGTTCGATTTTCCCTGGATTTAGAACCGAACGATCCAGGACCCAGCCTCAGCCCAGTCTCCGGGAAGAGACGCTGCCTCGGTCTTTTGTTAGTCAGAGCGAAAGCGCGATGCCGAGTTCATCCTGATGTTATATGCTATATGAAAGCGACGTGAATCAATCATCTGTAACCTGATTTCGACGTTGTGAAGCACAAGCATCAAATACCCAGTAACGTTGACTACAACATAACGCAGAGATCTACAGCCACCAAAATCGTCCCAAGTTTTGTAGCATAATCCAGTCAAAACTCACCTGCCAGTATGGGTTCTCTCGGCGAATCAATGGATTCGAAGCCGGTGGGCTCCTATCCCTCGACCGGCATCGAGGTGCTCATTGTGGGAACCGGCCTGGCTGGCCTGACTGCCGCGATAGAGTGTGTGCGCAAGGGACACACCGTGCGCCTCATGGAGCGCAATGCGTCCATCAACACCGCTGGTAAGTGAAGTGTACCTACCATATCATGATCATATCCTGGCTGACATAACATTTCCAGGCGACATGTACTTCATGGGCCTGTCCGCCACTCGCTTCTTTAAGCACTGGCCCGAGCTCGCCAAGGAGTACGACTCGATCTCTCTGCATAACGCGTGGATCGAAACGTTCAAGCATGACGGCGAGCGCATGATTCCGCCGTCCTACGTGTCGGAGCGGCTGCGCGCCCAGGGCCTTGATCCCAAGACGCCGCCCGGCACTTTCCAGATGCGACCCCTGGTGTACAAGATGTTTGTGAGCCAGGTCGAAAAGCTGGGCGTCAAGGTCCAGTTTGGCAAGAGGATCATCGATTACCGCGAGGATGAGGCCAAGGGCAAGGCTTACGCCATCAGCGACCAGGGAGAGGAGTATGAGGCGGATGTGATCATTGCTGCCGATGGTAAGTGGCCCCTAGTGAATGAAATGACCAAAACCTTGTGGGTATTATTTCAAGGTCTCCCGGCTAACATGGAATCACAGGCGTCGGATCAAAGAGCCAAAAGCTGGTCGGTGGTCAAGTTCGTGCCATGAGCTCGGGAAGAGCCATGTGGCGAGCCGCCTTCCCCCGCGAGGTACTAGACAAGAACCCAGAAGTCAAGGAATTCTTCAAACTAGTCGGGCCCAACAACAGCGAGCCCATCATTCGCACGTGGCTCGGGTAAGGCTCCCTGAGATAAGATCCAACGTTTCGATTCACTAATATTTCAAATTTTAAAGACCGGGCACTTACGCCATGACCTTGTCCCGTCCTGATACCATGATTTGGATCATGAACCATGATGTAAGTGCCAGTAGCGTAACAACGGCGTGATAGAGTTAACCTTGATCTAATATTCCATCTTCTTCACGTGCAGGTCACCGGCTCCGAAGAGGAAAACTGGAACAACACCATCGAGGCGGACGAGGTGCTGCAGAACATGGACAAGGGCGTGGGCCCGAAGCCGTGGGCGCCCATGTTCAAGGAGCTGATCAAGCTGACGCCTCCCAAGACCATCATCAACTTTGAGCTCTTCTGGCGGAACCCGCAACCCAAGTGGTGCTCGCCCGGCGGGCGCGTCATCCAGATCGGCGACGCGGCGCACTCGTTCCTGCCGGCGTCGAGCAACGGCGCGACGCAGGCCATCGAGGACTCGGTCTCCATCGCGTCGTGCCTGCAGCTGTGCGGCGGCAAGCACAAGGTCCCCGAGGCGGTGCGCGCGCACATCCGGTTCCGGTTCACGCGCGTCTCGTGCGCCCAGAAGCTCGGCTTCTCCAACGCCGAGCTGCTCCAGGACACGGACTGGTCCAAGGTCAAGCTGGACCCGCGCCGCGCCCAGCCCCGCCTGCCCAGCTGGGTCTTCAGCCACGACCCCGAGCGCTACGCCTACGACAACTACGACAAGGTCCTCGAGAGCATGCGCCGCGGCGTCGACTTCGCCGAGGACGACAGCATTCCGCCCAACTACCCGCCCGGGTACAAGTACGAGCCCTGGAGCATCGATGAGATCATGGACGACGTGAGAAACGGCAGGCCCGTCAACGTCGGACCAGGAAACTGGGACTAGATAAGGTAGAGTCCGTGGGGGTCGCCGCCGGGTTCTCCCAGCATCAAAGAGCGGCGGGCAGCCGGCTCGATGCGTGGGGGGAGGAAGCGGCAAGTTTCCTCCAGAGATCTTATGCATGCATAAAAGGGTGATAGGGTTAAGACTGACGGTATGCTTGGATATCAGTCTGGATTCACGATCTTCTGGAATGAATGAGAGAATGTTGGCGTTCAGGGTAGTCTCGGTCGCTAAAGCTAATAATAGAATTTCTTGTGGCATCTGCAGTAGTCTTGCTTTGGCGCGAACGGGTACAGCCTTGAAATTTAAGAATCTCACACGTCCATCTCGTGTTTATCTCCCACCGATTTCACGTGTCTTGGCATGTGATGGCGGGGGAGATCAGCATCATACATATGCCCCAGCCACCCGACTGCTCTCCTTGGATTCTTTCTTGGCCAGCGGATCATGAATGCCGTCATTGATCACCTCGGCGCCGTTGACGATAAGGATGTCCTGGTGCACGGCGTGCGGGATGAGTGTTGTGGGGGACGGGAAACACCAGCTCAGGACGGCATATACCGCAAACGTGGACGTGAAACCGTACAGATAGAACATGTCATAAATGTAGGATGCCCCGCCAATATCCAGCGAAGTGTTGACAGCGGCCGCCATCCCGGGCAGATTCGGAACGAGACCAATGGTGAAAGCGACGGCGGCGCGCCAGTTCGTGCCGCATGCATTCTGATAACTATACCGCGCGCTTCGACGGTAAAGCGCCGGGACGTCGATGGCCTTCTTCTTGATAACCCAGTAGTCGCAGCCCAGGATGGCAGCGATAGGGGCGAGAAACACGCCCATGGCGCTCATGAAGTTCAGTAATGACGCCGCGTTGCTGATGATCAGCCACGGCACCATGATCCAGCCCGCAGTGACAGTGGTAATAATGACGCCACGACGAATGTTGATATACTTTGGCCATAGATTCGTCATGTCGTTGGCGCAGGATACAACATTTGCGCTCAGATTTGTGCCGATCTGGGCTATGCAGAAGGAGACCCCCACGAAGAATGCACCTGCACGACCGCCTGCGGATGTCCAGTTGGACGCCAGAGTCAATGGATCCCAGATCTGCGAGGTAGAGGTCAGCTTCTATGCACCATATGTATGGCTGCAGGAAAGCGTCAATCAATGGAGACACTCACATAGTCTCCATAGACGACTTTGGCGCAGGAGGTGCCAATGATACCAAAAACGCCCAAGATGGTCAGGATCATAGGGACAAATAGTGCTTGCCAGTAGACGCCCTTGGGCTTCTCCATGTACCTCGTAAAGTCGGCCACGTTGGTCGCCATGGTCGCCCAGCCACCCGTCATGGACGACATGGAGGAGACGATCAGCCACGCCCGGGCCGACCCCGAGACGGTCGGCTGCTGGTCCCATATGTCGCCCGTGCCGTTGGCCATGCGGGACATGCCGATGACGATGCCCGCCGCCGCCAGGATGACGATCACGGCCTTGGCGACGAAGAACCATCGTAGCTTGTGCGGCGAGATGAGCAGCACTGGGAACTGGACGCTCCAGAAAATAAAGTGCGAGACCATCTCCTGGGTCGTGATGCCGGCCGATGCGGGGAGGTGATTCGGTATGTCCAGGTAAGACGGCCATATCGAGCGGATGACCTGGGTCATGGCCGTTGACCCAGAATACGTCTGGATCGAGTGCCAGAACAGTGCCGTCACCATGCGGACGATGATGGGGAACCTCGCAAATAGAAAACCAAAGCTCGAGCGCGCGACCACGGGAAAAGGAACGTGGAGCTCGGCGCCGGCGGCACCGTTGAGGCATAGAGGAATGGTGATGGTAAGAGTGCCGAGGATCAAACAATAGACCGCTTCTCGCCTATGGTATATATTAGCAAAGCCTGCACTAGATTCAAGCAGACAGTAGGTAGTATTTTGCCATACCATGTCAGTCCAACTATCATCAATATCAGGTCAGTAATCAAATACCTTCACATTGTGGCTGGCTATCAAGAATTCTTACCAGCTATGATTGCTGATGCCGCCGACCAACTCTGAACAGAGAGCGCGTCACTGAGCCAAAAGCCTAGAATCGTCCAGCTGTTCCACGTACGATGTTCCCTTGGCGTCACATCAGAGTCGCGATTACTCCAGGTATTCTCGTCGGCAAAAGTCATCGGCTGCTTTTCGAGGACCCAGCCTTCGACATTTGTCTTTGAGGAGGCATTGTCTTTGAGAGACTGGAAGCGACTCCTGAGTCCCTCCATTGTGAGTGATTTGTGATCCAGGGACTCGAAATTTCAGGTATCAAATTATCCGGTATGATCTGAAAAAGTTTCCCTGGTGTTGCAGACTCATTCGTGGTTTGTTCAGCATTGTGATGGCGAGACATGGCCACATGCACGATGCAAACTCGGCCACCTTATTAGTACATCGATCGTCCGTTGGCTGTCCAAGTTGGTCAAGATGCACTGCCAACAGTGGTATCTGGTATCGAATGTCTATCGCTGTCGCCTATCAACACTGCACCCTTGCTGCTTGCTCTCTGCCAAGATGGCCGGCGGCGGTTGTGGGGTCTCCGTCGGCACTTGGACTGTTGAGCCCATGTCGCGCCTTTATACTCCATCGGGGCGATCCGATGAACGATACAGAGCCATTGCCGGCGAGCATGAGGTAACTGAAAAGAGACAGTGATCCGCATTCCATGCAGTTACACTTATCAGCCAAAATCAATACAAGTGAAAGCATCTTGATCAGCAGATAGCCACTTCAAATTGATTGTTCAAACGACCAGAGCCATTTTCTTCGTTATGAGTTTCACATCGTACAGTGGCAACTCAAGATCCGTCGTCTCAGACAAGGTGAGAAGGGCAGATTTCAACGAGATCCCACTCATCTCGCTGAAATCGCCCAAAGAAGAGCTCCTTGCCCAGTTGACGGATGCATGCACTCGTGTCGGGTTCTTCTATATCAAAGACCACGATGTGCCTCAGGACAAAATTGATCGGCTTTTTGCGACGGCAGCCGACTTCTTCTCGCAGGACCTTTCCAAGAAAAATGAGATCAACTACAAGAAGTCCCGTATTCTGAGGGGCTATGAGCCTCCAGCCGAGGTCAGAACCGACGAAACGCGGAAACCAGATCTGAACGAGGCTTTCAACTGGGGCTACGAGAAAAGTCTTGATCCCATGTTGACTGGGAGTGAGGACACGCCAGGTATGTATATGTTCCTCAAGGAAGGTAACTTGATCATGCACTTACAATAGCTCAGACTGGAAGGACAACCCCATGTCCGGACCCAATGCATGGCCTGACATGCCCGGCTTTCAAGACTCCGTGAGAGCCTACTACGCCGAAGTCTTGCAGCTCGCACGTAGCATGATTAGACTATTCGCCGAGGTACTCAACCTACCACCCAACTTCTTCGACGACTTCGTCGCAACGCCGGGCGCCATGGGCCGGCTGATCCACTACCCGCCGCAGCCGGCGTCAGACCCGGATGCGCTAGGAATAGGTGCGCACACGGACATTGAATGTTTCACGATCCTGTGCCAGGGCCCGGAGCTGCCGGCACTTCAGATCCTCAACGCCGACGGAGAGTGGATCCAGGCGCCGCCGATCCCCGGGACTTTCGTGGTCAATATCGGAGATCTTTTGGCACGCTGGACGAACGACCGGTTTATATCTACGGTGCACCGCGTATGGAATGTTACAGGGAAGGAGCGCTACTCTATCCCCTTCTTCTTTGGCGTCAACTACGACGCCACGGTCCGCACATTGGACTCGTGTCTCGCTGAAGGTGAAAAGAGCAAGTATGAGCCCATCCAGGCGGGCGAATATGTATGGAAGCGCTTGTCGGTGAGCCGTGTGGATCAGAAGGAGCTGAGGGCTCAAGCTGCCCAAGCGGCTGTAGCCTGATTGGCGTTTGATGATATGTAGGTAGGTAGCGCACCTAGCGATATATGTTCAAATTGTATAGGCAGAAGAAATGATCCAGGTCGAAAACATACTGATGTCCTCAGCTTCTTCGCCCTTTTCAGTCCTTGTTGCTTGAGGTTAAGATGAAGTGGAAATATCGAAAAGCCATCAAACACTGCATCCCTCCGCTGTCTACCCCCGCATCATACTTGCCGTCTCTCGAGCTGACGACCAGTGTGGCTGTGGACTGCTCAGCCTGCTTTGGCGCGCATCCATGCATATGTCCCTACATTGTATGTACGGTGCACCAGTGATAGGCTGTAGCCCCACTGGTGCGGTATCAATACCTTTTAAAGGCTTCGATGTCCAACAGTTGTCCCAACAGGAAACTCCATCTTATGTGCTAAATTTACGCCATGGCGAGCACTCACGTCGACGCGCATGTACCTTCAACTTCATTCGAATATCCGCCTCTCGACAAGACGAAGTCGCAGATTCGTCTCCTCGAGATATTTCCCCAACCCGACTCTAGCTTGCACTACAGCCTAACCACATTTGACATCTCGACATGCCCGCCCTACATCGCACTCTCGTACGTGTGGGGAGAAGACGAGCCGAGCAACACGATCTTCGTTAATGGGCAAGACTTCTTTATACGTGACAATCTGAGCTATGTGCTCCCGCGCCTGGCAAACCTCCGAGAGGACGGAGGGACGTCCAAGTTTCAACGACCCGAAAGCCACTTTTGGATTGATGATATTTGTATCAATCAGAACGACACAAAAGAACGCAACCACCAGGTGGAATTGATGAAGGACATATTCACGAGCGCCTCCCTGACCGCTGCCTGGTTAGGCCCGGATGAAGAGAACTTGCACCCCCTCACACTTCCTCTTTACAAATACGACAGAGACGTGAATTTGGGGAGACTTGCTCGTAATCCCTACTTCAGAAGAATGTGGATAGTTCAAGAAGTTATACTGTCCCGAGACATATGGGTCATGTGCGGCAGTGGGATATGCACATGGGGAGACCTCAAAGCATATTGCAGCATTGATGGCGACATTGATCTGATCCACAAAGTAGCCGGGTCCGATATCATCGGTAATTATTGGTTTCACGGCTGGGCCGGATATGAAAAGCTCAATTTTCGAAACGCCGAAGGTGCCGCTATGGATTCCTTGGCCAACTTGAACTCAGTCTTATGGTCACGAGCTTCGCACAAGTTACGGCCACCAACATTAGCGGACCTATTATATCTTTATCTCGACCGAGAATGTCGTGATCCTCGAGATCGAGTATATGCTTTACTGGGCCTGCTTCTCCCCGAGACTTTGGAGGCCAATGCCTTGCCTGTTGACTACGACATTAGTCTAGAAGATCTCTTCGAGATGGTATGCAAGTATTCTTTAAGGAACAAGGAAACAACTGGCTATGATCAGCTCAAACTAAATGTTCGAATTGCCTTGAATTTGGATACTACCATCTTGAGGAAAACGGTTTCTAAGGCTCAGCGCGAAGCGGCTTTGAGGAGAATGTTCGGGAGTACAAAATAAACATAAGCTTAGCCATTATTATGCTTATTTTATAGAAATTGTAAAAAGAAATTGGTTGCAAGCGAATGAATACAACTGCGAATCTAGCCGCACGCGTAATGTAAGAATATCTCATTAGGTATGCGGTCGAAGGATTTAGCCTCTAATTACCAAACGACAACTTGACCTATGATTATTATCTTATCTATTCGTATGGTATCGTTCAATCGAGAGTGCCTGGTAGATAGGTAGCCACGAGCTGATTGCAATTTATACAATATTGATCATTATTCAGACCTAAGACTGTAATAATTGCTTTGACCGCTCCCAAAGATGATGCTCCGCTCACAGCGGCCGTCGGCCACCTCAGCGATCGGCCGGCGGCCCACCGCCGATTCCATCGCGGGGCTTCTCCGAGGATGCTCACAATTGGCCCGATTCGAATATCAAGTCGGAGATCGCATGCGGAATGGAAGAGAATGCGGCAAAGATGATCCGGCCTTCAATGACATTAGTCGTTTTTGGTCATTTTTTTTTTTCGGTTTGTATTTTTAGCATTCCTGAGTTTGTTGCAGGACAGTGTAATACCATCATCTCCCGTGTCTTATACCAAACGCATTGCATTCTGAACATCGGAGCGAAGCATTTTTTTTTTTTATTGTTTCATTCATATTCATTGCAATATACCGCCTTGTGTCAACTGCAATGGAAACATATTCAACCATGGCTCCAAAATTAAAACCAAGCACCCCAGCCACCAAGACCTCCGAAGACGATGGCGATGACACCCTCGTCTTCACAACCGCAAAACCATACGCCTACTCCTTCCCCAAGAAACACACAGCCCTAGTCCTAATCGACATCCAGCGCGACTTTGTCGACCCAGACGGCTTCGGCGCGATCCAGTGCGGCGACGCCGCCGTCTTTGCCGGCGTGCGCTCCGTAGTCGACACCTCGAAGCGAGCCCTCGACGCCGCGCGGTCCCTGGGCCTGGCCGTCGTGCACACGCGCGAGGGCCACCTCCCGGACCTGTCGGACCTGAGCGCGGCCAAGGCATCTCGGCAGATCGACGCGCCCGGCGGCCACCACACCCTGGGCATCGGCGCCCAGGGCCCAATGGGCCGGCTGCTGGTGCGGGGCGAGCGCGGCCACGACATCGTGGACGAGCTGCGGCCGCGGCCGGGCGAGGTCGTCGTCGACAAGAGCGGCAAGGGCTCGTTCTGGGCGACGGGTCTGCACCGCGCGCTCATGGCCCGCGGGGTCACGCACCTCGTGCTCTGCGGCGTCACGACCGAGTGCTGCGTGACCACGACGGCGCGGGAGGCCAACGACCGGGGGTTCCAGTGCTGCATCCTCACGGATTGCACCGGGGGGTTCGATGCCGGCTACGTCCAGACTTCGCTGGATATGATATCCGCCTTTGACGGCTTATTTGGCTTCACGGCCACGAGCGAGGATCTGCTCGACCAGGCGCGGAGGAACTCGAATCCCCCGACTCCGCCCATGACGCCGCCGATCTGGGATGGCGAAAGCCTCGGTCTCGCGACGCTGTCGTCCATGTACAAGTCCCAGGCATTGACCCCCACACAAGTGATAGAGTCTGTCTACCAGCGGATAGCCGAGTACAGCAAGAAAGATCCGTCCATATGGATTCATCTGCGACCCAAGGAGGCCCTTCTCCAAGACGCCGAAACCCTCGAGGCGACACATGCCGGAGTCGACCGACAGAGGCTGCCAGTCCTCTACGGAATCCCCTTTGCAGTCAAGGACAACTTTGATGTAGCCGGCATCGAGACCACGGCCGCATGTCCAGCCTACGCGTATACCCCAAAAGAGACCGCATTCTCCGTCCAGTTGCTGCAGCAAGCCGGCGCGCTCCTGATTGGCAAGACCAACATGGACCAGCTGGCCACGGGCCTGAGCGGGTGTCGTTCCCCGTATGGCACACCGGCGAGTGTATACGGCAACGGGAGGTACATATCCGGCGGATCATCTGCCGGGTCCGGCGTCGCCGTCGCCGCCGGGCTGGTCACCTTTGCCTTGGGCACCGACACGGCCGGCAGTGGCCGTGTGCCCGCTGCTCTGAACGGGGTTGTCGGATACAAGCCGACCAAAGGAACCATTTCCGCGTCGGGTATCGTGCCTGCCTGCAAAAGCCTCGATACCGCTTCCATTTTCGCACGGTCGGTGGAGGATGCCCGGAGGGTCTGGTACGTCATGGACCAGCACGATCCCCGGGACGTCTACGCCAAGGTTCCGTCGTCTCTGCCTCTCGCCTTGGTCGATTATCGCAATCTGCGCAGCAAGGGATTCACATTTGCGGTACCACCGGCATCGGCTCTGTCGGTGTGCTCTGCGCCGTACCGCTCCGCCTTTGAGGCGGCCGTTTCTAGGCTGCAGTCTATTGGTGGCCGGAAAACAACGCTCTCGGAAGAGTTGTATCAGCCCTTTCGCGAAGCGACGGAATTGCTGTACAGCGGGAGCCTCGTGGCCGAGCGCGTCGCGTGTATCGGAGCCGAGTTCGTCACGGATAAGCTCGACCAGCTCCACCCGACGACGAGATCATTATTTCAAGCTGTGCTGGAAAGGACGTCGAGACCTTGGGACGTGTTCGCCGACCAGATTGCGCAAGCCGAAGCGACGAGACAGGCCGCGGAGCTCTTCTCGAAACAGGGAGGACAGATTGATGTTTTGGTTACACCAACGGTCCCCTTTCATCCACTTCTGGAAGAGATGGAGGCAGAACCTATCAAGCTCAACGCCATGATGGGCGAGTATACACACTTTGGCAATGTTCTTGATCTCTGTGCTGTGAGTGTAGCAGCAGGTCTTGTAGAAAATCAAATGCCTTTCGGGATCAGTCTAGTATGTGCTAGCGGCATGGATGGAAAGATGTTTGATCTCGCAGATGCATTTGAGCGGATACAATCAAGGATGATAGAGCCATAGAAACCATAGAAAGATTTTATTGGTAATACTATCAAAGAGAATTCCATTGCTGCCCATAGTCAAACCTCAAGGGACCGTCTCCCCATCCCGAAAGCTGGGCGCTGTGTTCGAGCATGAATTTGAGCTCAGGATCGGTCATGTAGGTCTGAGTATTAATTTCAGCAATTCCATTTGCAGATGCATCGCCGTCGTTATGTACGTCTTCCGAAATGGGTGAGTCGGGGCGAGTGGCTTGATTTGCTATCTCTGGTATCTCGGTCGATCTTTGATTGCTTGGTACGGCCATCCGCGTTTGGATCATTTCTAGATCCATGAGTGCTTCATCTAACTCTCGGGTTGCATTGGACACAAAGCGGGAGCTTTTCGCCCTCACTTTGAGGCTCCACCGGAAATCGTCCAGCTTTTGTCGATACAACACTGCTTCCTCCTCGCTTGTAGACGTCGCCCACAGCAGAGCGCCATAGACCCCGATCAAGGCGAGGCACTTCGCTGATGCGAACCACCAGAAACCTTCAAGGTGCTCGGGTCGCAACGATTCGACAAAGTCCATTGCACGATCTAGACGAGTGCTGGCCGCTTCTCGACAGAGTCGCTCCATCTCGGGGCTCGGATTTGAGAAAAGCACTCGCACTATTTGACGATGCATCATGATTTCCGTGGCGAAATAGGACAGGTGGAGATAGCCGTTGGAGCATAGCTTTCTGGGCTTCAAATCAGTCATTGCCAGACCGAAGGGCATGTCTTTGACCCAGTCCTTGAGGTCGATGGCGATTGGCTTTGCAATTTCCAGGACTTTTCGAACATCCCGAGTTGGCGATTGAGCCTGGACTTGTGTATTTGAGCCATAGAGCGACTCTAGGGCGTTTGCCATGAGCACTGTCAATTTTGCAAGATGGATAAAAAGGTGACGACCTTTGTCGACTTCCGTGCTGCCCTCTTTGCTGTCCTCGTCCGCTGCCGACTCTGGGAAATCGCGAAGATTCAGCGGTTTCAAATCCCATGAGTTTGACTTGATGTGGGATGGGCGACCGTGTATCAGCGCACCCCATTTGTCTTGCATGAATACAGCCCAGGATAACCGCCGGCGAAGGCCCTTTTCCCATTCGGGCACGCTCCACGACATGCAGCTGATGTGTAGACCGAGCTCCTCGGCCAAGCCAACTAATTGGCTGGTCAGAACCCAAGAATCGCCGCCCGATCTCTGAAGCAGCAACAGACTTGCTTGTACGGTCGAGAGTTTTGGGCGATGAATCACCGAGGCCATTGCCTTCGTGGCAGTCCTAAAGAGCATCTCGCCGTCTGGCATCTTTTTGGGGGACAGCTCCTTGTCGTACTCCCACCAGTCCATGGCCAGCAGGTATACGGCGGCCAAGAGGGGCGGCGAGAATTCCTTGTAGCTTCTAGCATACTTTTCGAGAAAGACGCCCTTGTGCAGTATCGGATAGCTTGGGTGTACGATGCGGAAATAAAGCTCCACCAATGCCGGGCCATAGGGTCGGACAATAGTCTCGATAGACTCGAGCTCCTCGAGGTCTCCAGAGTACAGCGGTGTTTGATCATCGAGGCGACTCAAGAACATGGTCGACGGCTCGACCCGTCGACAGCTTGGCAAGGCTTGTATATGCTCCCGTAAGGATCCGGCATTGTCGAAACCAACAAGCAGTCCATCATATATGGAACTGGAACCAATATACCTCGAGTGTATAGTCCTGTGCAGGCCGAGTGTCTGGTTCAGCAAAGAGGGCCCGGAGGCCGGTTGAGGCACAGCATGACCGGCAGGCGCCGGCTGTGACGCTTGTTCGATCTGATCGGAGGGACGTTCCAGTCTGACTCTCTTGCGCTTCTGAGGCTCATCCATGAAAGTGCAGTCCCGATTGTGGAACTTGCACAGGACACAGCACTGTTCGCCAGCCTCCTTGACGCATTTCAGCTTTCTCTTTCGACAGATGTCGCACGGGCGAATCCGCACTTGGCCGGGAGCAGCCTGTCGAGGTTGTAGAGAGGGACCAGAGGATTCCGGGCTGGAATGACTTGGCTCCGTTCCGTTGTCCATGATGGATCTATGCGGGTCGTGGTCCGCGTCAGTCGCAGGATGCGCAGCTTTTCGGCTGGTTTGTCATGTTCCCAGGACATCACTCTGATCGCTGGGGTCCTGAGGGGAATCCGGGGAACGATCGACTCCATAGAGCACATCCCTGCCTATTCCGTTTTGGCTCTTTCCAATTGGCCTGCATTCACTTATCTTATCAACGCTATCATGGACTTCAAGTTATTATTACCTCTGAGATGAGTGTATTGTGTAGTGTCGGTTGACTCCCAAATTGCAGTCATTTTGACGTCCTTTATTGTATCACGCAAACGATATAGCCTTCGCTGATGCGTCGTACGCCTTCACTGCCACGACACTGTGCAAAGTATGATGGGCAACCGTATGTGCAGTATCATATATATATATATATAGATAGCAGTGAGCTTTCAAAAAGTTCTCATTAACATTATCAGGCTTTAAAATTTTTCTATCAAGATTGCAAGAAGCTCATCCATCATCAAACTACGACTGTCGTGCTAGGGTTGATGGAGATCTGAGGGATCGTGTTCGGATCCGACGGCGCCTTGGACGACGGTGCTGTCGTCGTTGCGACAGCTGCGGCAGTCGACGTCGTGGGAGCATCGGTGACCCTCACCGTTGTGCTGGGATTGATCGAGACCTGAGGTATCGTGTTGGGGTCCGAAGGGACTTTTGACGAAGGCGTAGGCGATGCCGCTTCTGCAGCGGAAGATGTTGCGATCATGAGCGGGATGGTCACTACGGTATCTTGGTCAGCGATCTAGTTTCCCTGCGAATCTGCCAATGAATGAGTAGCTTACCAAAGATGGTCGTGGTCGACGAAAACGACTCGGCCAGATCGGTGCTCGAAATCGGGTCGACGGTAATGAAAAGAGTCGTCGTGCTCGTCGTGTCCGTCGATGCCTCGGATGGCGTAGATCCTTCCTTGACGGTCACCGTCACCGATTCCGTCGCCGTGACCGTGACTGGCGCCGCGGTCACCGTCACCGGCTCGCAGGTTACCGTAATCAGCTGCTCGCCCGGTGCAGTCGCTACAGCGTCGGATGTGGCCGTCGTTGCTGTGGCGGGCACGTCGACCTTCTCATCCCCAGTGTTGGAGGTCGTACCGTCGTCGAAAGTGAACGTCTGCGACTCGTTTCCATCCTCGCAGTCTGCGATCTCTACACTGTTTCCCTTGACGGTAAAACATGAGGCTGGCTGGCTCTCAGGGGCCAGTGTAAGAGGGCCAGCGCTGCCATCGCCAGGAAATAGCTGCGCAGTAGTCACGTTGCCACCTTTGAAGATCGTTAGTTGATGATACACGCATGAGTAACGAGATTACTTACTGCCATCTGAAACGCCACCACACGAGTATAGCATGACTTGTTTGCTCGTAGCCAATGAAGGGTCAAAGGTGAAGCATGCTTGCGTCTAGAATTACTTGGTTAGCTGGCGTGATATGTACCCTTCCGATTATATCATGACTTACCAAAGTGCTGACGATCAGGATGGAGCCTGCGGCATCATTGTGCTTGCCCTGGGTGATGACATCAAAGCCCTGGCCATCAGTAGCGCCGCAAGCTGCCACCTGGATGGGCGTCAGGTTGGCAGCAGAGTCGCCAGAGAGCGCATCAACAAAGAGACACTTTCCCTTGGAGGTCTATCAAGAGGGGATTAGTCATGATGAATGACCGGGGTCATCGAGGGGTCTGATGAGCCGCACCTTGATGTTGACATTGGACAGCGCTCTCGTCGCGGTGTCGTCCCGCTGCTGTGCCTGCTGGTATACATCCTGGTCGAGCGCGTCTACCAGCCGATAGACTGGCCCAGCGAACGCCGGCGCCGAGAAAACGGCGATCAGAGCCGCGGTATACTTGGCGACCATGACGTCGTTCTTGACGTGTCTGAGATTTTAAGAAACGAGTGAAAAGAAAGTGGGTAGGTCGACTCTAAAGAGAATGGCTTCAAGCCAACGTTCCAGCAATTCTAGTAGATGGAGAAATCTCTCTATCTCTAATGGTCAAAGAACGAATGATCCCGCTCAACGGGGTTGGCAAATCAAGAGAAGGCAGAGAAAAGAACGAATGTAAGGAATAAGCGGCAATACGAACAGGAAATTCTTTCCGCCGGTAGTAAGAAGACAGGAAAGAAAGACCTACGACACCGTTGAGAATGTGGAGGGAGAAAGAGAAAAGCGTATCACGAGCTTCACTGTCCCCTCATTGAGGGCAGGTCGGCAGCCAACAGTAAATATGAGAGATCAAAGGCCCGCCAGCAAACAGTTCAGGGCACCCCTACCGGTATAATCTTGCCAGGGGCGCTTGGCTCTGGACGAGCAGCAAGGCCATTTTGAGAGACAGCAAAAAAGAAGCAGATTGTCACGTCTGGCGCTGGGGCGTCACGCAAAATGAAGGCCGCTCTTGGCATTCGCGCTGGCCGACGGCGACCCGCACGAGATGGTGTCAAGGAGTAGGTAGTAGTATAACTGAATTGTATGGGGACCATGATGGCCCAGCGGCCGTGCGACCTTGTAACTTGTCACCCAGCGGGAGCGCAGTAAAAGAGAGATAGAGAACTCTGCATGGTTGTTTCGTTTTGAGTGCCAAGAGGGTTCATCTCTTGGTTGTGGAAGCGCCCAGGGGTTGTGAGACGAAGCGCGTCGCAGGCGCCCGGGGGGTTCAGTTGGTGTGGAGAGAGAGAAGAAGAAAGCGGTTGAGCGGCTCTGCGCAGTACAGAGTAAGAAAAAGACGTTAGTGGAGTCGCCAATTGGCTCACAGCGCTCGGCAAGCTAGCCGGATGAGCACTGAAGCGCCCGCCCCAGTGGCCCACTTTGGCGGGCCCTCTCTCACTGCCAACTTGGATCACTACAGGGTATATTCCTCTCCCCTTGTGTGGATTTCAAAAGATACAATCTCGAGGCAATCAACATGATTTTAACCTTACTCAAAATCTATGGAGACTAGGTATCCTTTCAGCTGGGTTCCGCATAATACGAGTAGTATTCTCACCCTTGGATGCCTCGCTTAAAGGTGAAAAGAATTCGACGTCGGAAGAAGATTGCCACTCCACGTCTTTAATCGCATTAAACTCTTGGGGAGGCAGGTTCAATAACACGAACACGTCACATTTTCCTGTCGCACTCTACTGCCATGCTCGGCTCTTGCCGATCTCACGAACGATATCTGTGATGATGTTGCGCCATGCGAGATCTCGTAGGCACCCACACACCTCCTGGGCCACGATACCTGACTGTAAGATCTTTGCAAGGGCCTCAAATCCGACCCTCTCGTCAAGACCCATATCTTCACATTCGTTACGGTGATGATACGACGACCCGCGGCGATTTCTCGCATACGAAGTGGAACCAAATAAAGACTTGTCGCAATGTTCCGGATCAGCAGTAGCCGTATATGCGGACTAGAACGCAAGAGCAGGCATAAAAAATCGGTCAGGTCTTCATATCGAGATCGAAGTCGATACAGCATACCACGAATTCACATCTTACACGGGGGATATCTGACAAATTGGATTCCTGCATGGCAGATTTCGATAATGTATTTACAAACTGCATGCTGTCCTGGTCTTTATACACTTGTTCCTCCCGGGTTCGAGCCAACTTGAGCCTACAGGAGAGAGTTGAGAACAGTCTTGACACCATCCCAGATCTCAATACCACTAGGAGTGATCTGAGCGGGAGGCAGGACGAAGGAGGTTCCGCGCAGCTCAATGGCCCATGCGTAGGTGACGCCGGTCACATCTGTCATGTAGTCGGTGGAACCACCAGTGGCCTATAAAGTCCTATCAGCATGATGCCCACTCATATTTGAACACATGGAAAGCAGTTTCAAGAGAGACTTACCTGGTAGAGGGTGGTGCAGATAGGGCCGGCAACGAACGAGGTTCCGTAGGCCGATGCGATCGACGTCTTCATCGAGTTGGCGAGGCTCTGCTGCGCTGCGAGGTTGGAGACCTTGGCCGAGCAGCTGTAGCCGTACGGCAGGAGAATGGCCATGGCGTAGCTGTGGAAGTCAATGTACCACGTGGTGCCGTGGGCAGCGGCAACGGTGGCGGCGTGGGCGGTCAGGACCTTGCACTCGGGCGTGTCGCAGGCCGCCTCGCCCCTGTAGTCGTCGGCGGACGGGGTGGTCGAAGCACCGCCCGAGACGGCCCAGTGCGAGGGCCAGTTGCGGTTGATATCGGTACCCACGGCGGAGATGCCGGTACGGGTCTGACGGTTCTTTCGCCAGAGACGGGTCGTGGTCTGCGAGTACACAAATCCGTCGGCGTTGACCACGGGGACGATGTAGAAGTCAAAGTTGTTCAGGTAGTTGCTGGTAGTACCACCACTGTATCCCTGGACGAGCTGGTACAGAAGGTACTCGGCGACCATGGTGGCGATCCATTCTCTGGCATGCACAGTGGCGTGGTAGTAGATGGCGGGCTTGGAGCTCTTTCCGCCGCTTCCCCAGAGGTGAATACCAGTGATGGTTCTACCCTCGAATGTCTTTCCGACAGTGAAGATCTCCGAGTTGTTGGGGAACGCCGCCTGGACGCTTGACAGGAACGTCAGGTGGTCGGCGTATGAGTGGTATGCATCAAACCACGAGTCATCCGGGAGAGCACCAGCAACGGGAGCTATGCGTTGGTTAGTTATGATCTGCGATGAAAGGCCAGAATGGGAAGACTGCTTACCTGCAAAGGGCACGAGGGGACCCTCAGCTGCGATAGCAGCACCAAGATCGTCCTCAATCAGAGTGCTGGTCAAGTTGAGAGCATAAAAGGCATCGAGCTCATGTGCCGGAACAGCAAAGTCCAAGTGGTCCTCGTGACTGCAGCCTTGGAGCGGGATGGTGTCCGTGAGCGACGAACCCAAGCTGTACAGGCTGGCCATTCCCTCGTTGGCATCGGCAGGGACATCTACCTTGAACAGCTTGTAGCCATCGTAGTTGGTCTTGGCCTCAGCCTCTGGCAGAACGGCGGCCGAGGCCAGCGAGGCAGTGGAGAGTGCCGCAGCGAAGAACTTCATGTTGGCGGTCCAGCAAGGTATGAAGCTATTCGGAATACTAGGGACTGGATGCTGCCAAGAGAAAGGAAAAGAGGACCCGGAGAGCCAGATATATAGGGAGATATATAGGTAGTCAAATACTGAGGGGGAAAGAGCGGGCTGGGATGCGCATCCAAGCCGAGAGCATCAGAACAGCCAAGGCCGCACACGACTCATTGACCGCAAGAGTGTGTTCGCTGGTATGGCACCAGAGGCTAATGCCAGCTAGTCGTGCTTGATTGCAACTTTGGGGAAACACAGCGATGCCAGAACGGGCAGGCACAAGACTGGCCTCGCCGACTTGATTGCTCTTTTGCAATAGAAAGAGCATCAAGGGTACCATATGCGCTACCACCACCTTACCAGATCGTGAGTGGCGAAATAGTAGGCAGAGCGGTACTATAGGCCAGAGCCAGCCAGGCGCACCCTCTTGGCGAAACCCCAGCTGTCACCTCAGAGGTCATTGAAGGCAAAAACTATTGGAGAGAACACCAGTTCCATCAGGGAAGCCTCTTAATCAGCACAATATCCAAGGTGACAGTAAAGCGGGACAAATCCTAGTCGAGGGAGGTGGCATCTCTTGGCCGTCAGTCTTGAGCCATTCGACTTTCCTAATCGGGATAAAATCTTGGCTCTCATGGCCTGGGGCATGACCGTCTGATCTGCCCAACCCGGGCGGGGATCTATGCAGCTTCCTTCCCCAGCAAATAGAACCGAATCCAGCAATAAGCTTAATTCCCCAGGCTCCGTCTTTTTTTCTGTCGGCAAATCTGGGCTGGTGAATGCAACTTTCATTGTGGTCTAGAGCCGGACTTGGGCGAACTAGACTTTTAAGTTGTATGGAGAATCCAACGTCTTGGGGTCCTTGGTGCCTGATGTAAGCAGCCCGTCGACCCAGTCAACAGACAAAGCTTCTGGAACGCTTCTGCAGCAAGAATCTGCAGAAATACTACATCATCAAATCACACTCCCAACATCTACTATCTATCACTTATTTTTAGATGGTCAGGTACGGTTAACGATGCTGTCAATTGCGCAATCTACCCTGCAAATAGTACATATTCCATTATCGCTCCAAGACAAATGCACGCTCTTTCCAGTGAAGCTTTTATAAAATCTATTGCGTAAACGTGCACATCCTTGGTACGGAGTCAAAAGTTGAAAGCAGGGGGAGAGAACGAGCATCCATACATGCGACGTTCTTCTCCGATTAGAGAATCTAAGTATTTCACTAGAATCATGAAATCAAAAGAAAATCAAGACCAGTAACATCAATGTTTTGTCAAGGCAACTTGTCTATTATGCCCTCTTCTCTAACTACCGCGCATGCGCTATCTATTGCTGAGGGTCTCAAATTATTGCCTTTATCTCGTCTACCAAGTCTTGGCAATCTAATTCCGTTCCCATGGTCACTTCAGATGAGTCCCATTTGAACAGCGGCAATGTAACTCAAGGCTTCTAACCATTAAGCTCAATGCCGTTGGAGCCGTTGGTGGCTGCCTTCTCCTTGGTCAGATAGTCGACGGAGTCATCGTCGTCAACCAGCAGGTCAACGTCCTTTCCTGCCAACCACTCCTCCACTATTGAGAATCTGATATTAGTACAATGTTCATGTTGCATGTTGCTACCGCAGTCGTGATATCAAGACTTACTCTTCGAATACATGGAGAACCAGGACTTGTGGTCCTGAGCGGTGGGAAGGTGCTTGGTAACAGGGTAGCCAAGCATGCTCTGGGCGGCGCCGAGATAGCTGTAGCCCTCGGGGAACGAATCGAGAACCTCCTTGGAGAAGGTGGGGGCATGCAGGCCGTCGACGGGGACGACCTTGTCCTTCTCGTAGAACAGCTTGACGTATCTAGCCTTCCAGCCAGCACTGGTCTTGACGCAGAAGAAGATGAAGCGGCAGTCGCAGTCGACGTCGAACTCGGTACCGACAGGGCAGTCGGCGGTGGCGAGAGACTCGGGCGTCTTGAAGCGCTGAGTGATGGTGGCCTTCATCTTGCCGATGGCGCGGCCGTGCTCGGATGCGTACTCGACCAGGGTTCCGCACTCACGGTGCATGATGAAGTCGCCCTTGTCCTTGCCCTCCTTGGAGATGGCAATGAAGTCGTCGACGGAACGGCCCTTGCTCCAGGCTGAGAAGAAAAGAAATTGTCAGTCACCGAGGTACCAAGTGGAAGGCACGATTTTTTCGAGTACTTACTGGTCCAGACGGTGGCATCCTCATCAAAGAGGTCGCGGTAGTTCTTCCACTCGGACGAGTCTCTGTAGACCGGCCAGCCCTTGCACAGCTCAGAGACGGCGAATCTCTCGAGCAGGTCGCTGGTCGAGCCATTGAGGTGGGAGTAGCGACCCTTCTGTGCGTCCAATGAGGTAGTCATGGTGAATAGTGTTGTGCTTTGAGGTACTAGAGTAGTGTTTGTGAGGTGAGATGGTTGTTTTCTTGTGGATTTGGGTTTGGGTTGTGGTGAATGATTTGTGGTTTGGGTTTGTGCTTGACAAATTGAGTTCTGAAATGCTGGAACTCTAATGGCCTTTATACCTTTGTGCTCAGACCAATCATCCGATGTTGCAACGTCTAGACTCAATTGCTATTGTTCTTTCTGTGCGTGATTGATGTAAAGTAATGGACAATCAAGGGTCTGTATAGTCTAGATGCCGTGATTCACAATAGGGTACGAGTCGCACCTGCCTTTGGAGGGGCCAACAAACAGGCATCTAGACAGACTGGTTCAACGACTACGAGTTAACTGTTGGAGGATAATGATATCCAGCCATAGGTGCATAGACTTTAGTCGTACTCTCTCGCCACGTTGCTCTGCGCTCTGCCGTCCCTCGATCTTTTTATGCAAGGGGCCGCGTTTGACGATGTGTGTATCCTATAGCATGTCACAAGCCGAGTTGAAAGGTCGAGATGGGCCTTCTCGGTGCTCTTGTCATGCCAAAAGCCCTACCAAATTGATCTACGTGTAGCGCAAACAGCGGGAAGCCGCATTTGTCAATGGCACTTGCCATCATGATAGACAGGGAAGGCACTATACTGGAGTTCCAGCCTTTGCTCTTTGCAAAGGCCATCAGCACGGACTACGACTATTGGCAAGAGCCCATCTATCTGCATTTTCATGGAACTCCGTAGATGTTAAAACAAGTTGAGTCTTTCTCTCGGTAAAAGTCCCTCATGGCCGTGATTCGAGCCCATCGAGTCCAGACCGGAATTTTAGCCGCCAGCGCCCGCGATATCAAACGAACAAGACCATCGCAAGGGTCGTGAAGCATCAGCCAGAAATACTTTGCATTATCACAAAGGTAGATTCAGAAATACTATGCAGCAAGGCTAGATACGGATAGTAGCGCCCGGTTGATCATTACTACTCTCATCGTCTCGTCCGCGACCACCAAAAGCGAGTGACAACTCATACAGAGACGCTGTTGCCTCGCCCGAGCATGTGAGGATCTGCCGAGTCAAGGCACATTTCTCAAGTACGAGACGACAGCGAGTACTCCACAACCTTGCTACAGCTATTTACTGGAATATGATACCAGCTCAACCTCCTCGAGATGTCCCGATCAACTGCTCCCCTTCCATCCAGGTGGTGTTGCTGCCCCCTTTCGTGTGCATATCCCAACAGCTCGGGCAAACCTGTGCCTCTGATGGACTGCCAATATTGAAGTTGCGCGATGCGATGAAACACCATGGATAACACATGATCTACATGGCCCAGGATGCAGACCAAGGCTGACAGAAGATCCGCCACGCCGGATGGCAGGCCGCGATACGATTCTCGCAGCCGGTCCTCTTAACCCAGAAATGGTTCGATCTTCAAACTTTTGGGGGCTACGGTCCGGTCACTGGATTTGGCGATATGAGCTTCTAGATGTGCGAGCACGAGCAGGAGCGACGAGGTCGTAAGCTGGCTGTCCGCAATAGGCGGCGGGCGGCAGACTGTATTTTGGGGCTCCTTTTTGTGCGACATGCCGCCCAAGCCGCCGACCGCCATCTTCCATTGTGTAACCAAAGACGAGACGAGATGCTGTCAGCAGGGTATAATTAGGTATAAACCTCAGCTTACGCACCCGAAATAGGCAAGTCGCCCACCACCAAGTTCGCGATCAGCAAAAAAAAAAAAAAAAAAAAAAAAAAAAAAAAAGCAGGCTGGCAAGATTATTCCCACGAATATGCCTCAAGACTCGACCAAGTCGCCGAGAAAAAACGTTGCGCTTTAGTCTTGCTGCAGCTGCGGGAGCCTCCTGTTCCCGGCTTGATGCCCAGCGAACAACTCATCCACCGGGACCCTCTCCCACGTGTGCCTGATGCAAACATCACGACATCTCCAACTGCATGCGTCGGGTCCCTGTTGGGCCACTCAATTGCACCTATGAGATGCGTCCCGGCTCTGCTACCCGCCCGGCCTCCCTCCCGCCTCACATCAGCTCTCGGGAAGCCGATCAATGCGGGAAGACCCTCATGGCCAAGGCCCATCGAGCTGGGGAAATACCTCAGTCAATGCATGCGCCCCATGGCCTGATTTTCCAAAGTCAGCTTGGCATCGCACAAATACCGTACGTGACAGCTGCACCGCCCAGGCCTACGTGCACGTCGTCTCGAAAAGAGAACGAGAAGCGGCATGAGCCTCATCAGTATGACACATTCGGCGGTGAGGTCGAATGAGAAGCCGGATTGTACGTTGTTACATTTTAGGTGATACCGAGACGACGACTTGCATTCTCACCAATACGACGCCGAGCCGCAGACCGACCGACCGGGTAGGCGAGAGTGGACGGGGAACGATGCAGTGAGCGGCCTCGAGTGTAGCCGAGGCAGCAAGTCGATTAGGCTGCTACGTGACTTCTTCTCACAATGTTCAGCCCACAAAAAAGTTCCTGACATACATTCACCCCGTCGAGTGCAAAATGACGGCGCAGAGAACCATATTGGAGGGCCAATGAAAGCGCGCACGCCGTATGGATTGTGTTCTTCATGTAAGTCATCCTTCCAGGCAGGTACCTGGAGTCCTAGATGATGGGTCCCGCTTTTTCATCAATAATAGTATTCGCGAGTCAAGCGCAACCATCATCAGCCGCAACCACATTGAGAAACCAGAAGCGAAAGCAGATACAGCAGCAGCAGAAGCATCATGGCGCAAGGACAGAATCAGTTCATATTTGCGCATATTGATTGATATACAGGCTACGCCGATGCAATGCATCTCGTTTCAGTCACACGCGCATCAAGGGACGGCTGCTGCAACGTCTTTTTCATTTTATTTTATTCTACTGGAATCCTTCCATCTGCGACTAAATCATCTGACTTGGCCATTTATAGAAAGATCAGATGACATAATGGGATTTTGGCTCAGAGGAGGTAAGTAAAAAAAATCGGCCTGACTGATGAGTCCTGGACAAGGCAGAAAAGTGTAAAATGGCCTAACCCAATCGTAGATCTTTAGCGGGTTCGGGCCCGCTGAAGAAAAAGATAATATAGTCTATCTCATAGAGGGGTGCGAGAGTGAGAGAGCGCTCCAATCACAGTCGGCAGAAGGATGACCAGGGGGGCTGTGTCCCTTGCTTATCCCCTCTAAACTTCTTCAGGTCCCCTGGAATTATCGAGCTGATGGATCCAAGCCACTGAAGCTGAACCGAAACTGGCGGCCAATGGCAAGATGACCGCAGGAAGTGAGTCAGCATTCGACTTCACCGAAGGGTTTAGTATTCGTTGAAATGAACGGCCCCCATCCAATAGGCAGCGGCGATACCCTGTTTTCCCATCCCACCCTCCACAGAATCCTTCTCGAAGGCTGCCGGTGGGATGGAAGAGGGAAAAACACGAATGTGACTGGCCTTGCACGTGGCTTTCGGTGTAAATGGTTCTCCTACGACCACGGCTCGGACTCTGAACTTGGACTATTCGCAGGGATCAAGACAATCAAAATGTAGGACATACCGGTTCCCACACAGCCCTATACAGCCCTACGCCATCCAGGGGCCGCGGATGAAGGGTGTCTCTAGAATAGGACTCCCTGCTTTTCAGCATGCGGCGCGAGGCGACGCCCGCACCTCTTCTTTCTCGTAAGTGCCTTGATGGAGCCGCATTAGGCCAATTGCTGCCTTCAACACCGTTGTGCTAAACTTTTTCCTCTCTCCCTCTTTTTCTTTTGTCTTCACACCCCTGGGGCCGTTGAGAATCCTTCGGTATTGAATTTCGAAGAAAGGCACCGAATTAGTACCCATTGGATCGTAAAGATGGAACCCACCCTCCCTCTCTGTGACTGTCTCGGTCCCTCGATATGGCTTGTGTCGGGTAATCCCAAAAGAGGCAGTATATTGTACTATGCCAGGCAGCTCGCTGTCCTAGTCGTAGTGCTTCATTGGATGCCTTGGGAGAGCGCTGAGATCTGGGCTGTGCTCTGCGTCACAGGTTCATGTTCTTCAACCACTTGAACCACGCATCTATTACCTGATGCATACATATTATTTTCGGAAGAGGTCGTCTTCGCCTGGTGAGTCAGGCAGATATGTACAAACTGCAGGTAAGAACAAGAGTACTACCATGTGCTCGCCGGTCAGTTCACGATGATGTCCTTATATCTTTTCTCTTCTATAAGAATCCCTCGAGATTCCTCTCGTCAGCTCATCTTCCCTTTGCTCATCTCAGCTCATCTCATCATCATCAATCCAAACAACTATAACAATCTCACTCTCCCAAAGCCTCCACAGCTTACCCTTCCCACTATCACATCATCATCATCTTCTTGGACTATACTTGCCAGAACAACCAATCACCATACAAAATGTCTTCCAGCTCGACTTGCTCCCTCAAGGCCATCCTCATGGCCGGCCTCCTGGGCTTCACCATGGCTGCTCCCCTGGGCAGGCCCTACACAGTAAGACGATCTGATATCAAACATAGTTCTGACCATCTTCTGACACATGGCCTCCAGACCCGCACCATCGATGTCGCTTGCTCCGAGTGCGAGGGCGAGACCAACGCCCGCGCCGTGGAAGTGGTCCGCACGGTCGACCCGGACTGCTCCGAGTGCGAGGGCGAAGTCGAGGCTCGGGCCGAGGTGGAATGCTCAGAATGTGAGGGCGAGGTCGAGGTCCGCACTGTCGACCCTGACTGCTCCGAATGTGAGGGAAGCGTGACTGCCCGCACCGTCGACGAGGACTGCTCCGAGTGCGAGGGCGAGACGGTGGCGCGCAGTGCCATTGTCGAGGAGGACTGCTGCTCCGAGTGCGAATGTGCCGAGACGGTTGCCGCGCGTAACGCTCAGGAGGACTGCTCTGAGTGCGAGGGAGAGGTTACTGCCCGCGCCGAAGTGGAATGTTCAGAATGCGAGGGCGAGGTCGAGGCACGCACTGTCGACCCTGACTGCTCCGAGTGCGAGGGAACCGTCACTACCCGCACGGTCGACCCAGACTGCTCCGAATGCGAGGGAGAGGTCGAGGCTCGCGCTGACGTGGACTGCTCCGAGTGCGAGGGCGAAGTCGAGGCCCGCACTGTCGACGAGGACTGCTCAGAGTGCGAGGGAACCGTCACTACCCGTGACGAGGACTGCTCCGAGTGCGAAGGAGAGACCGAGACCCGCGCTGTTGTCGACTGCTCCGAGTGCGAGGGATAAACGACAAACAACAACAAAAAGAACGACACATTATACCCTAGACGACACTTCATTGCTTGAGCGACGCTTTTTCTTACGACTTATACGATATTCCGGGATGATCACGACTTTTCACTTCTTCCTTAACCCAAACCCGCGCTCTCCCCTTGGGGAGCGCGACTGCTGAGGCGCTTGAACGCCTTGAGCAGTTGTCTCTACTACTATTCTGGTTCTATTTTCTTTTTGGATAATTCTGGGCGAGTCAGCTTCACTTTTTGCTTTCTTTGCTTTCCTCCTTTCGATGATCCAAGAGACAGCGGGTTCATTTTGTACGATTTTCGACTAAAAGACTAGTCACTGTTTGCAGTACCTTGTCAGATATAGAATTAGAAAGCTAGATAGACAGAACCAGGGGCGACCCTGACACACAGAACAATATGACTACTATATTGCCTGACTTGGACGAAACACATGCCTTTTTGTGATCGCTTTGAATCAACCAGGCTGCTTGGTTATACCGACCGATACATCTATTCTTCCTTTTCGTCCCAACAACCTAAATTCGGTTGCTTCCAACTACTCAAACATCCACAGCTGGAACAGTTTCTACGTCTCCCGCTGCCTCGGCGTTCAGCCGCCCCCACATCTTCTTCCGCCTCTCGTGCCCGGCCATGAACCGGTCATACCAGCTCGGGTCGTACGGCGGCAACTCCCTGCCCGCGCCGTCATCCCCCGGCGGCCCCGCGATCCGGCGCACGTCCTCAAAGTAGGCCTCAAAGTCCGGGTTGACCATGGTGAACTTGGGCCCGTCGCCCTTGGCCGCGATCCTCTCTTGCTCCCAGCGCTCCTGCTCTGCGACGGGAGGGAGTTGGGCCCGCCCGCTGAGCACCCGCGCCGCCAGCACGGCCTGCCACTCGAAGATCTTGAACGTCAGGCCCGCGCCCACGGCGCCCACGAACAGCAGGCTCGGGTCGCGCCGCCACACGACGTGCTGGTACAGGTCGGGCACGCGGTTGTGCCGCGTCGGCACGGTGCCCTGCAGGAACGGCAGCGTCCACGTGAAGCCCGTGCCGAAGACGATGCGGTCGACGCCGGCGACCGAGGTGCCGTCTTGGAAGTGCACCGTGGCCGTGGCGGCGTCGATGTGCGTGATGGTCGGCCGCCGGTCGATGCCCGGGTGGTGGAACGCCGCGTCGCCAAAGTACCCGTTGAAGTTGCGGCCGACGACGACGGCGTGGACGGGCAGTTTGGCGGTCGATGTTAGGTCGAAGGCGATGTCGGCGCCGGATACGGATGCGCCGACGATGACGACGCGCTGGGGTCACAGTTAGTGGATCATCCTTACGCAATGGGATGTAGAAAAGCCCGGCTTGCCTTGTCCTTGAAATCGTCCCGGCCACGGAAGTGCTTGCTATGGATGACGCTGCCGGGCCTCTGTCTGGCAAACTCCTCCAGGCCTTCTATCCGCGGGACGTACGGCACCGAGTAGTGGCCGCTAGCGACGACGACGGCGTCGAAGCGCTCCTCCCACCACTCGTCATCACTGCCATCGACCTCCCTCCGCAGCGTGAGCCTCCACTCCTCGCCGACCTTTTCGGCTCGCTCGACCGTCGTGTGCAGCGACACGAGGTCCTCGTAGCCCCGGCGCGCCGCCAGGCTTTCGAGGTAGTCCCGGATGACGGTCCAGTGGCGGAACGGCGTGTCCGGGCCGTGCATGCCCGTGGACCAGTCGCTGCGGACTTCGGGGATGGGCTCCTGGGAAAAGGACACTGCGCAGGGAGTGGATCAGCAAGTCCTTTAGGCATTTGAGAGAGGACTTCTTACTGGCAACGTCGTCCACGTTCGTCTCCAGGTACGGGTAGACGGACGACTCGCTGAAGCGGGGCTGCGCCGACCGGGCCGTGCGCGCCGGCAGGGTCTCGGGGACGGGCAGCGGGGGGTCGGCCGACCGGACGGCGAGGGCGTCAAAGTCCGTCAGGGCCGGGGTCGGCTTGTCGCCCTCTGCGATCCTATATAGACCGGGTCAGCCCGGTCGTTTCCTTTCTCTGATAACAATACCCCGTAGGCAGTAACGACTTGTCTCGATTTCCCGGCGAAGCGGAAGAATTCTCCATTTATTCGCTGCCTCTGGGAAATCTGAAAGAATCCATGACTAGACCAGTGATTTCTTACCAACACCCGCCCACGGCCTCGCGTCGCTCAAACACCCGGATGACATCAAACGCCTTCTCCCGGACCAGCGCGTCAATGGTGATGAGACCAGATGGCCCGGCGCCTATCACCGCGACGCGCTTCTTGACGGCGCCCATGATCGGGGTTTTGCAAGCTTTGCTAGCGCTGGGACTTGCTGCGCCTGTCTATGGCAGACACGAGTATAGAGCGGACGAAAAAGCTTGCAATGCTCGTTTCCAGTCCGAACGACACCAAGTAAAGATATGTTCCGGTTGCCCTCTCGTACAACGGACTTGTCGTCGGATGGGAGAGAGAGGCCTTGGCGGACGGTCTGGGGCTAGCCCGTAAGTGGAAGCCCGAACGATGCGTTGCGAAAGCTGGATTGGACGTCTTTTTACCTAATGGTAATGGGAACTTCAAACGCAACGCGGAAATGACTTAGCTTGCATTGCACGCCTACAGAACAGGTTTCGAGATTTAAGGTAAGGAACAAGACCAATTCATGGCGAACAAGAAGCCACCCCGGGTCCTGCGCCGGATTGTGTCCTGCTCATCGGCGATGGTGTGATATAGCATCATCGGCTGCGATAGCCGCAATCGGTGGGGGGTGGGGTCAGTTTCCCGCTTGTCCGGGGGTATACACATGCAGATCTTCCGGAGACGACTTGGACTAATACAAAGCAAGACATTTGGTTTTGATCGTGTATCAAACAAGTGTATTTGATTCCAAAAGCTATGTCCGCAAAACTGCGCGGTTTTATTTCGATAAATATGTACAAGAAAAACTGTGAGTCCAAGCAGCGAGAGCCGCGACTTTATCACCCAACCGCAGACGACGAGGTTCCTTCTTGGCCAACATATCAGAGACACTGGGAGTAGTAGTCGTTGAAGTAGGTGCCTAAAAGATAATACGTCAGCAAATTTTGTTCCCTTTTCGCGCGATCATCTTGATTCTAAGGGCCGACTTACAAGTATACCCACTGGCACATGTGGTCGCGCCAGTCCAACCTGTAGACAGGTGTCAGCAATTCATGATCTCTTTTTCTCATGTAGAACGCCGGGACCGCTTGCCTGTTCCGCCGCACTGGGCGTAGTGCGCGGCGCCGGTGCTGCTGCCCGCCGTCGTCGTCGCGGCCGCGGTGCTGCTCGTCGTGGCGGTGCTAGTCCTCACCGTCGTGGTCAGGGTAGACGCGGTGGACGTGGTGCCCGCAGCAGTCGTAGTAGTGGCAGTAGTAGTAGCAGTCGTAGTAGTGGCAGTAGTAGTAGCAGCAGTGGTCGTGGTGGCGCCGCTGCCTCCCGTCGCGGCCGCCGCCAGGATGGACGACACCGTCGTGTAGGCCGGCTTCTTGCTCAGGTTCTCGTCGTACAGGCAGGCCGCGCCCTGGCCGGAGAAGGTGCTCGGGATCCACGAGTACTTGTCCGTAAAGTCCCAGATGGTGATGCCGACGCACTCGTCGACGGCGAGGCAGGCGTTGACCACGGACGCGTAGTCGGTGGCCTGCTGCTGCAGGCCCGAGTCCGAGGCCGGCAGCGACGTGAAGCGGATGTCCAGCTCCGTGTACGCCACCTCGCTCACGCCCGCGTCCACGTACGACTGCAGCACGTTGGTCAGGTCGCTCTGGCTCGCCAGGCTGCCGACGATGAAGTGGCCCTGCAGGCCGACGCCGTCGATGCGCGCGCCGGCGTCCTGGATGATGCCGACGATCTCGAGGGCCCGGTCGTGCTTGCTGCCCGAGTACTCAATGTTGTAGTCGTTGTAGTAGAGCTTGGCGTCGGGATCGGCCGCCGCCGCCGCCTCGAACGCGATCGGGATGTAGTCGGTGCCCAGCGTGTTGTAGAAGACCGAGGTCCGGTACGTGCCGTCGTCGGCGATGGCCTCGTTGACCACGTCCCACGAGTAGCACTGGCCCTTGTAGTGCCCGACCTCGTTGGCGATGTGCGTCTGGATCACCGACGTCAGGGTGTCGGCCGTCCAGGTGCCCGAGGAGACTGCGTGAAGTTAGTGGAGGGTCCTCATACTTTTATAATAAGGACGGAACAAACCCCATGATGGAAGCTGCGAGTACCACACAAGGGTGTGGCATCTGACGATTTGGCCATTGGCCTCGGCCAGGTCCACAATCTGGTCGCCGCTCGTGTAGGAGAAAGTTCCCTGCGAAGGCTCCGTGTACTGCCACTTCTGTCCGTTGCCGGGCGTGATCTGGCCAAACTCGGTCGTGTCGTTCAGGATGGCCGTGTAAGCCGTGTCCGTGAGCTCGCCGTTGTCCGTCGCCGTTCCAAAGTACTTCTTTCCCGCCGCGACGGCGAGCTGGTTCAGGTTGGCCGACACCCCCGGGATGGCCACGGCAACTGCCGCCGCTGTCGATTTAGAGAAACGCATTGTTTTTATATGTTTGTAAGTGAGGTTATGTAAGGAATGTATGAAACAAGGTGACGAATCCACGAAGAGAATATCGAGTCTCAAGACTTCCCGAGCCCAAGATCAGCGAAACAAAGACTTGGCAAACGAGAAGAGCTGCATGGAATACATTGCGAAGAAGGGCCACTCTCGTCTTCTTATCATCGTGTGTGCGACCAGGTACGACGTCCTCTTGCCCTTGTCACAGCTGTCAGAACAGGACCAACACAGGGATCTCTGTTTCCCACCCATGACCAAAAGTCATCGTCTCATCGTGCGGCTCATCCCCGCCGCCCATCCGATGAATCCTAGATCCAATCAAGATCAGACGACATGGGACCCCCGAGCCCGTCCCTAGGAAAAAGAACGTCGCCCGCTCGGCTCATTCCATCCAACTCCCAAGCGAGCACAGCAGACGCATAGAAATACATGTGTCTGCAGGAAGCCGAGCCCAGGGGCCGCCGTCGGAAGTGGTGGAGAATACCTCACTCCCTGCTCATCTTACTGCGGGGAGGGTAAGGTACGGAGCCTAGATGAAACGCCCATTTCGATATTTCGCCTATGGTCCGGAGCGAGATCCAAGGAGACTTTGTCTCTTCTCCGAGCAGATTAGGGAGGCCGTGGAATCGCCTAATCTGACCTACCTGATGACAAAAAAGGGAGATGCTACCCAGTACGCCGGGTTCTCCAGGGGTCCCATGGCGCTTCTAGCCAAGAAGGATTCTCCACCAACCGGCGTTGAGGCTCTGCGGATGCATTTGGTCGTGCGGTGATTGACCTTCCGAGGCCCAAGCATCCCGCATCAAGGGAAGCATCTTTGCAGCTTGCGTAATCTTTGCGTTCCTCATGTGACATTCGTGAAGGTTTGGATATGTATGCAGTTTTTCGTTTTTTCCTTGCTTCTTATCCATCTCATCACAATACGTCGAATGCGAAAAAAGCATAAACTTACTTTCTATACATGAATTAAATTCCGTCTCCCGCCCAATCATCTTTCCATCTGGTACTAGGTATCTCATCGTCAATCGTGTCACTATGGCATTGATGCGAACGAACAAGTCCCAACTTCGGTTATGCTTCTAATAATTTCATATTGACAAAGGGTATTTTTAGCTATTCACCCAGCTAGGGGTTTTCCTCATGGTGACTATGCAGATCCAAAACCACTGCACAGTCCCCCGAGTACGGTAAAATGTTCAACACTCTCTATGATGCAATGCAATCCGCCCAAGTCGTGGCCCAAAAATGCGATTCCGCCGGCTTCTGCAGTTTTGACGCCGTCTGCCCGCCCAACCAGGAAAAACATGCATGCTAAGAATGCTGATTGAGGTATCATCCCGAGAATAATGAGAACCAAACTCCGATAAGAACTGGTGTATGAAATATGCTGTTCGTCTTTAGCTCCAGCAGCTTGTGCGCACCTCACGTCGATGGATGGCCACTGTGGCTTTAGGATTCTATCCTCGCCTCGCATTCAGGGCCCCAGCCATGTGTAGGTTCATCATCGAAGGCCGAGCTAAATCCAGGCTCCGGCTTGGAACACTTCGACCACCCGGTGTCCGGGGGTTGGCGACATTGACGCGGCCCCGCTCCATAATACGGGTCGGGGTGCCGATCTCTTCGTCGCTGTTGTCACTGTCGCCATCATCAAATTCTGCCAACCTCGCAAAGTAGTCTGCGAGGCCGTCCACGCTGGGAGTTCCCACCACGTGATCGTATTGCGGTGGGGGCGTGGGCAGCGGCGGCGGCGCCTCGTCCTCGTCAAAGGCAGGCGGGTTGAAGGAGGGGTAACGCATCAGGTGTATCGGTCGTTGCACAGCCTGAGCTCCTCCCGCCTGCGCCTGCGAGCCGATGTGGGCAGCAGGCGGAGGTGGGAGTGGTGAAGCCTCGGCACTCAGAGGAACGGGGTCCACAGATGGAATCGTTCCGGTGCTTGAGGCAGGCGACGGGTTGGTAGCCAGGATGTTGGCATCCGGACATCCGCAAGTCGCTTGTTGTCTATACATGGGCTGGTCCAAGCCAGAGTACTCGGGCAAACTAGTGTTGGCCTGAGTGGCACGGCAGTTGAGCACCGTAAAGGGTGAATCAATGCTGATCTCAAAGTGCCTTCTCCGCTTGCCGGCTGGATCCTCGGGGTCGAGACGAGAGATTCTCATGACGATCTAGTACAGTTAGTATCAGCGAACTACAAAAAGGCGAAGAAAAGATAGCTTACCTTGATCCAGTGATAGACATTGACATTTCTCCAACTGCAGTCAGGGTTCAGGCGAAGGCTCTTGTCCTTGGCCATCTGTTCGCAGGTTGGCATTTGGACATTCATTTCGATCTCGGTCGATCCCCAGTACGACTCGAGTCCAAGATCCAAATCACCCAGCAGGTTATCGGCCGGGTCGGGCAATGGCTGCGGTGCAGTATGCCTTTGCGATGCCTCCACGCTGCGGCGTCTGGCGGCTGCCATCCGTGCCTCGTGTCTCTCATTCGGTGACAATTCTCCTCCACTCAAGACTCTGATGTCAGAGTTCTCGAACTGCTTGTCCAATGGTTTTCCAGCGGACTTCTCGAGGAGCAGGATTTTCCTGCCAGGGTCCTTCCGTGTCACGCGTCGGTCGTTTGTCCAGTATTCAATCGACTCGGTGACAAAGACCTTGAGCTTGTGCACTTGAACCTTGGCGAGGGGTGTAAGTTTGAATGCAATGGGAATCTTGGTGCCAAGAGGGAATGATTTTCCAGAAATCATGATGTCGTAGTGGAGCTGGTCCTCCCATTGCCTGCTGATGGAGATGGGTTCTGTCATCTCCAGCGACAGCTGATCCGGCACCCGAACAATGCAAACCTCCTTGGTACCGTGCAAGTTCGGCTTGAATGCACCGGCGCGCTCAACAATCGTTTCGAGCTCCCATTTGACGGAGCCAAACTGCAGCTTTGTTGTTTCTAGCTGGTGGTGATCTATGGGCAGCTCAAAAGTGTACTCGTAAGTGCCCGGGTAGAACACCTTGTATCCTTTCAGCGCCACCGCGCTGCCACCCGGAGAATCGCCCTTGCCAAAACTCCTCGCTTGCGAGTTAGCCAAGGAAAGACGCTTGTACTCTTTGGCCGTGAGATTGTCGCTCCTCCTCACCCCCAGCGTTGTCTGGCTTTGGGGCAGAATGGACAGATTGGTGTTGGATGACACCTCGGCGCTGCGCTTGATCGAATACGTGCACTGGTTACCATATTCGGTTTCCCAGGTCTCGTGCATGGCGTGGAAGAAAGTGAGGACCTGCGTCCTCAAAGACTCCTCCTCAAACTGATCCACCTTGAGAGGCGGGATACCCTCTGGCCATTCGGTCCTTGCTTTTCCAGAGAGTTTCAGAGTGACGGACTTAAGCTTGACGTTTTTCGTGACGTCGAGTTGGAGCTTGCCACGAAGAAGTGCTGTCGAGTTCGCCGTCTCGTGTCGTGGGCGACCGTCGTGCTCGAAGCCAGTAAGGAAGATGTTGGGCTCCGCAAGGACGATGGAGCACGACACACCGGAGCCAGAGGCCACCGGCTTGGGGACCTCGGTCACGGCTGAGCTCATGATGCTCTTGGATGAGCGCATAGACATGATGCTATTCCTATGCGTATTTTGGAGAGCAGTGCCAAGCATGGGAGACCGCCGCGTGTCGACCATGGTAGATGCCGGCATGGCCCCGTTGGACGGGATGGCAATCATGGATTGTGACGAGTGAGTATCACGCCAATGAGATGTGCTAGGACGAGATGATCCAGGAACGTTGAGTTTGGTAACGTCTTTCGAGACGCTGGCGATTTGAGATTTGATTGGCGAGAGTACCTTTCGGAAAACGCTTCTCGAAGGTGCAGTCGATGCTCCGTCGGTCTGGTCTCGTAACCGTTGGTTTTCCCTCTTTTTCGAGAATTTGGCCGACTTCTTGGTTCTCAGGTGAATATCAGGCCTTAGATCGCGAGGAACATATCCCGATGGGTACGAGAGAATGTGTATAGACTGAGGGCGTCGTGTACGAGCTCGTATACGTGGAGTAGGCAACGTCGGTGGCCTACGATTGTAATCCCTCTCTCTTGGTCTATAGTAAACCGTACCAGCTGTTGGGCATGAATAGTTTTCTATGCGATATGTGGTGTCGGAGTCTGTCATGGTGACGCGGTGTTAGTGAGACAAGCAGGTCCTCTCTAGCATGACGTTGTTCCCAGGAAGGCGAGGTGAGAAAACCACAACAAACACCAAGAAGGGCGAGTGTGGCTTTTTTGAAGTGGATAACTGTCCGAGGAATGCTTGCAACCAGTTGCTGACACAGGGAATTGGGTAAAATAAAAAGAAGAATGTTGGAAGGGAATAAGCAAAGACCATATAGCATTGCAGGTTATTCTGGTGCGGCAACGTTCATGCGCCTGCGCATAGGACGAGTTGGACCCAATGCGTTGTCAGACGGTGGAGACGCGGAGTATAGTGTTGGTAGGGCTACTTTAGCCAGACATGTGCATGTATGTAGGCAAATTGGATTTGGGGGTCAGAAAGTGCCAGCGGCCGGGCGGCAGAGCAGAGCAAAGGCAAGACCGAAGCGTAATGTATATACCAGGCACGACGCTGAGTAAGAGTGTGTGAGGTATGTAAGACGGGTAGGTCGATACCTTAATGTAGGGGTATGGAATGAATGCCAGTGACAAAGAAAAACGGAAGCAGACAGCGGGCAGAACGGAAAGACAGGCAGGCAGGCACAGGCACAGGCAAGCAACCCAAAGCAAACAACACCGCTTGACAGTCCGGATCTGCAGGCAAGAAACAACTGGCGGAAGGGAAGACATGCGGGAGAGGTGTGGACCTACAATAGCTACTGAATCGTGTTGGTCTGTTCTCTGGGGGTTGGTATTTTGCTTTGGTTGGGTCGGGTATGAATTGATGTGTGAATTGCTGTTAGAAACTCATAGCACGGCTCATTAATCCAAGTGTGATGAGGTGGAAATAGCAAAAAAAGGACACCAGGAGCAACGGCGACTGTTTGTGATTGAGCGCCGTAGCGAAATCCGGCAAGGTGCGAATTCGGTCAAGAAAAGCAAGGCAACGCTCTCTCTGTCTGTCTGGACTCTGATTGAGTGACCCCCGGCCTGAGCTGGAAGGGAAGCACCTGGTTGCAAGGTGTCTCAAATTTGCTGGCTGCCCCGCGTTGGTACCTGTTTGCGACGAGCGCAGAGACTCCGTGCTGATCGATGCGGTGTATAGTCTGGAAAAGCAGAGGGGACAAGAAACGGCTTGAGGCTCCTCGAAATTATTGGAGGGTAATGAAGCGCGAGAGAAAAGCGCGCCGTTGGTGTCGGCTGTGGAGCGGCACAGATCGTTTTGCCCAGGGACGCACGCTCACGCTCTCGCTGATGTCCGAATTCGCGGGGTCCAGGATGGCAGGTTAGAGAGGTATCGGTGAGGGCGAAATAAAGCGTCGTGTCGTGTGATTTGGGAAGAGATTTGGGCGCATAAGACACAACAGGCCAGGTCAATGACGGCTGCACATGCTCTAACCCCAGTTCGGAATGACACTGCAACTCAGCAATTATGGACAGCTCGGCAGTAGAAGAAGAGGAGCAGGACGAAGAGGCAGAAGCATTGAGCACGGCGGCAAGGCCTCTCCGTTTCGTTTATCGCAGCTTCGTTGGTTCAGCACAGCCCAGTCTGGGCAGCGAAGGTTCCAAGGATGCTTGCGAGGGGTGCCTTTTTCTTCTTGGTATGTAGGTAAATAATAAGATGGGATGTATTGGCTGCAAAGTGCTACTATGGGACTGGGGATTGGACTGGGATGTATGGGAAGAGAAGAAAGAGAAAAATTAAGTCTACCGCAGATGATCTACCTATGATGTCAAGCCGACTGGTCACCAAGTTCCCAGCTCCCAGCTCCATTCTCCAGCTCTCTCTAGTTCTCTCTCTCCTCGTCACCCCCGAACCGCCGACGATACACCTTAGTGAGCACTGAGGGAACTGGGGAGGGGGCCAAACAAAACGGGCCTGCGGGCGCCGGGGGGGCACCAACGACAGCGGATGGGGCCTTTTCAGCGCCAAGGCGAGAGCCACTAGAGGTCTCTAGCAGAGAGCAGCGATATGACACTAGAACTTTTCCTTTCCCTTTAGTGACTCTAGCTGGTCGCAGGTTCTGATTCTGGCGTCTCTTGAGGATGGCGGGCCCCTTCGGCTTCACCATTTGGAATTGGAATATTCCAATTATATCACCTCAACTTTTGTCTGACAATTTCAAGATGGAAGCGCGCTAGAAGGAATGGGAGCACTGGGCACCGGAGCGCCGGTGTGCGGATGGCTTGTGTCCCGTACGATAGAAAGACAAGGAAGATCTGCTCATGGCGAGAAGGATGACGCTCACTGCCCCTCGGATCTGAGCTGGGTCGAGCCTTACTGAGAAACGCCCCGCCCTGAAGATCACTGGGGTTTATATCCGCCGCCGCGCTTGCGGGACAGTCGGGCAGCATCTCTGTTTTCTCTGTTTTGGTATGGCACTGATCAATGGCTGAGACTGCCCAAGATGATCGGCAGCTCGGGGCATGCCCATCGCATCGCGGAGAGAGGCGAGACTGGACGGTAAAGAGCAGTGATGAGAGTTGCAGAACCGAAAATCAGAAGAGTCGGTCCTGTCTTCGGAGCCGCGAACGCATTCGTGCAAATTGATCGTGACAAGCTGCCCCAAGAGGCTCGTCCACCATTGCCGGGGCCTATCCAAAACAGGGCAGGATGGAATCACCGGATGCACGATTGCGGCATCTACAGCCAGGCAGCCCAATCAACAAGACCTGTTCTCTCCACAGATGCCCCCCAAGTTGGAGATATTGCTGCAGACCTTGCATAAAGTGTGGCTCGCGGGAGCCAAGATATCAAAAAGACGCGCCCGGTTTTGGTCGCCGATTTCCTTTCTATTCCATGCTTTGAGGACCTTTGGTTCTCTCTTTCTCTCATAATGTCGGTCTGTCATGAGATCAGTTGTGTGGTCCACTCCGGATAGGCAGGGCCAGGCATGGTAATACATACATGGTCTTTTCATTTCTGCCAGAATGATGAATTGATGCGCCCATCCCATTCCCTTCCCATCTGAGTTGCAGGTCACTCGACTCGCTCAACTCCAACGCTCGATGCATCCATCCCCGGATCCCTCTTCCCGTTATACCCGCCCTATCCTCTGTCTAGACTATCTTATCCTACACACCACACTCGTCGCCCCTCGTAATCATGTCATCCATCAGCGAGCGGAAGAGCGACAGACAGGACATGGCTCGGATCTTAGTTGGAAATAAGCATTTTCGAAAAACCCTTGCGCATGACTAACAGGCACATTAGAGCGAGGCTTTCCTGCACGGCAGGGCCTATCAAACACACCGTTGGGGCACCCACCGCATCTGGAGAGAGGTGCTAGATCTTTTGCGGCGGGCAAGACAAGTGTGCTGCTCGGGACCTTGGGTGCCTGGTTTTCCCTCCAGGGATGCATCCGTCACATTAGGCTTTGGCACCATGCACATCTGCTCTGCTTTCCTTACCTAGAAAGGGTTTAACTATACCCCAGGGGACGCGTCAGATTCGATTGGGCTGTGTTTAATAGTTTCCCATGGTGAATAGCAAAAACCATAAACACACAATCTTATCAATTGGTTAGACATTGTCTGGTGACGGGGGCGGTGAGCTGTCTTGGAACTCTGGGCATAAACCGACTCAAGACTGGACTGGTATCTTTGTCAGCGCCGTACCCCGTATATTTTCCGCAGCGTATGGCGGAATACGCAGTACAAAGAGTGCGTGAACAGCAGCAGCGCAAGAGTCATGACTCCCCCTAGATTTTTTGCAACTAGCCTCGCGCAGATCTCCGCTCGCTACCTCTGCCTGTTGCGGCAATACTGTTTTTGACTGTATCCGGCTGTCGCGCACACTTCTCTCCACGTCAGACAGATATTGTCATCAGGGCTCGGTTCTGACTTCTCTCGGTACTGCCTAGAAGATCTATTCTGCTTTGTGCATCGGCATCCAGTCATGTTCTCGACACGTCAGAGCTGACCACTGACTACAGAGCACTGCTCGTGTAGGTAGGACATGACATGACAATATCAGTCACAGCACGGGCGTTTTCCATCCTCAAAACGGTTCGGGAAACTCTGAGCGCTAACTCGCCGAACACGTCCCCCTAAAAGTCAAATTTATTAGTGATTGGATCTTTTACTTGCTTTGCGAAAGCCGGCATCTATCCGATCCGGAGGCTCGGGAATCTGGTGCCCAGCGCCCCAGGATGATGCAAGCGCTCAAGACAGAAGACAAGCAGACACACGTCGATCATGGACACGTTCTCTCGGCTCGGTATAAGGTATGGCAGCAGCAGTCTTGCACATGCTGTAAACATGGCAAAGGCATGCCGGGGCACACGAACACGCTCTTTCGCATCCCGAGACATGATGGCTGCTCTCGGAATGGTGATATACCGTAGGATCGATTGGCTGTCGCTCCCATGTATCTCTAATGGGCGCATCTAGACCTACCCGTCCAGCGCAAAAAAGGTTTCGCTGGACGATCTTGTCTCGCCAGCAGGGTCCAGATGGTGAAGAGGTTAAACCTGAGAGAGTGAAGCCACTATCGTCATTGGGGCCAGTGCTTCTTCTTGGTTGGGCCCCCGGATCTGCTCTCTGTTTTTCGCGGGGTCCCACTTCTTGATTTTATTTGGTCTTGCTGACGTGCAGCTTCAGGACTGGACAGACGAGAACAGCCCAAATGAATACCAAATACCATCTGGGGAATGGATCAAGGTCCAGCATCTCAGTAAGAAACCTGAATTATTAGACCAGGTACACAGCATTGGCATTTTGACAGAAAGAAAGGAGAAAAACATGTTTCTCCCACATGGGGGTTCCAAGGAACTGGTCGAGATCTAAGACAAGCAGCCACACCCAAAACAACAGCAGAGAGACAGACAGATGCGTTTGACCTTGACCCCGGCCCTGGAAAAGTGGTCGCATTTACACCGTAACAGCCCCCCTGGTTGAGTCAAATTGCCAAAAACAGCCTGTGCCAAGCTTTGCGCGCGTTCGTTCTTGGGAAAGATGTCAACTGAGAGAATCCTTCCCGATGCCAAATTCGATGCACACTCGATTCCCGGCATATCCTTTCTGATGGGATCGGCGAAACGAAACCGACGCGACACCTCCATGCACGCCCAATTGGACACAAATGTTGTGTTTCCTTGTTCTTTGTTGACTATAATGGAAATTTTGTTGACAATATCAAGGATAGTATCATCTGCCGTAACTGGCGGGACGCTGCCTGCTAATGGTTGCTTGCTGCACCGCCTGGGCTAAGGTGATGATGGTGCGTCATCGTGTTTTGACACAATCCTGAGCTCATGCTCACCCTAGAGCGACGCGCAGTGCACACCTGTAGTGGTACCGGATCTGGCCATAGTAGATCAGTCAATCAATCAATCTGCAGTGCCGGAAGCGAAAGACGCAAGAAACACGGCTCCCCGGATCTGACGGCTACCCAGGATTCTGTATTGGAGGTGCATACAATTTGTAAGGCAGACACCTCAATCCAATGCGACCCGTGGAGATGCAGGACTCGCAAAGTAATGAGCGAGCTCGTCTATCTGCGCCTCGATGCTCCAATGTCACCTGCCATTACGGCGTATTGATCTTGCGCACTGCCACCACTTCCGGAAGGTTCGGAGTAAGCCCGTGCAACAACCAAATGTCGCCCCGCCGATACCCCGAGATACCGGTCTCAGATCTCCAACCCTACGCGCGTGCGGCCGGGCGCTTGATATAGACCGATTGAAGATCCTCATTTGCCAGACCATACTTGTGATATAGCGAGTTGACTAGAAAGGATTGTATAGCTTAATAATCACAGTCTTGCTTAGCTTGTATGATGCGCCGACGCGACTAGCAATGCTATCTATGGTGTTTCGACTTATGAATCAAATCAATCATCCATTTTATAGAGATAAATCAGAATATCAAGCAGCCATCGTCTATCGCCTTGACGCCCCATCATTCGCATTCGCGTGACATATGTATAAAACACCCATTCTTACGTAAACCAACCGCAATAATATCACCAGAAATGATGAAACCCGTCACGGGGCCTCGTAGTAACAAAAGGTATTTACGACCCGCTCTCGTGATCCAGCGACGATTTCTGCTTATACCATAGATGGTGGTCGAATGGCCACTCCGAGAGTCCAAAAAAATCTTCAATGTATCATCCTTATTTTGGAGCATAACGGCAAAGCTTCCACGATTTGTCAAAAGACGTGCGCCAGTGGGGTCGTAACGCATTGTGGTGACCCTTCTGATATCCAGAACACAAAGCTGTGCTGCCGTCTCGCTCGACCATATTATCAACTGATCATCCGCCGCTGAGGCCACATGCTTGCCGTCTGGCGAAAAGGCAACCGCATTGATTATGTCCGCATGGCCGTTCAGCGTTTTGAGGCGTTCCCCTGTCTTGGCCGAAATGATCATTATCGTGCAGTCTGTCGCTAACGCCATTCGCTTGTTGTCCGATGAAAACGCCATCGAAGTCAGCTCTTCGATAGAATCTATGGCCATCGTTAGGTGCTCCCCCGTTGCCGCTGACCATAATGCCAATGCTTCGCGTGTTGCCACTGCCAAACGCTTGCTATCCGGGGAGAAGACGGGTCTGGTCAAACGATTCGCGGATACTTCAAGTTCTCCTATCCGCTCGCCTGTATCGATTGACCACACAAATACTTCCCTCTTCGACGTTGAAACTGCTATTTTCCTGTCCGCTGAAAATATGACCCAAAAGATAGTACTCGTGTGTCCTCGTATCGGAAAGACGCGATCTATTGAGGTCGTCATGCGATGCTGATTCGAATGACGACTGAAGCTTTGACGTGAGACAGGCATTAATGCGGATGAATAAATCTGAAGTGGGTAGAACGATTCATAACTCGCAAATCGAATGAATTTCAATGAGTCTTCCAAGAACTCGATGAGCTCTATCGGGCTTTCAGGCTAAGACACGTTAGTGACGAGCTGTGATCGACTGAAAAAATGGGTTTCCTTACTGTGATGAAGGATTGCAAGGTCTCGATCATTCCCTCACTTTCAGGGAATCTTCTCATCCAGCAAAGCGCCTCTAACCATTGCAGGAGATGTAATGAGAGAAAATCATAGAATGCCGCCATTCCGAAAGCATCGAAAGACGATTCGCTCAGATGATGTACCCAGAACCGACATGCATATCGCACCTCGGGCGGTAGATGTACGCTCACTTCAGCCTTGGACATAGAATCTGCTGCTGTATCTGAAGAAACATTGCATATATTGTGTCTTAGAGAAGATCTGAGCACATGCAGACAGTGGTTGGCCAGCTGTCTGTGGGTTTGCTTTTCATCAACCCAGAATGCATCTTCTCGTCTTTCTGGGTCTACCAAGAAGTCGCGAAACGACAAGTGGAGCAGTTGTACAGGTTTCTGAGCTGAATGCGGGATAGACAAGACAGAATGTAGCGTCTCGAGCGCTCCACTGACGGTTGACAATGGAAGTTGAAGCAACCCAGCAAGTGCAGATGTGGAAAGGGGGTCAGCAAGAGTGACCGTGGATCCCACCACTAAATGAAATCGCTCGATCACGCGCTCACGACTCCTCCGATTGAGGCCAGCCACCATTTGATGGAGAATTGGGAGATAGGTCGCATCCAACTGTGATTCTTGGCTCTTGGTCTGATATCTTAAAATATCTTCCAATTGTTCAGCCGGCGTTGCTACTCGCCCATCCGCGATGAACCGCCTGATCGTTGCAGCAAAAATGAACAATGGAACGGGCATTTGTACGAGAATCTCGAAGTCTGAGCTGCGCGGCCAAATAGCTGACAGAAGTTGGTCTTCGCGGGCGTTTCGGTTGAACTGTTCTCTTATGATGCCGAGTTCGTGCCTGAGATATGCGGCTATGTCCTGTTTGATGACAGACTCCCCGACCTCGTGTAAAATGAAGTTCTGGAATGTGCCGTGGACTGCCTGAAAGCCTAGGCGGATGGGCAACTCCGGTCGGCTTGTTAAAAAGAACTTGAGCTGCAAATGCTGAGGCTTTTTGCTACTGGACAGCAAATTGATCAATACTTTGATGTCTTCTTCCCGTTCACATTCATCGAGCGCGTCGATGATGACGAGTCGCGTGTGGGGAGCAGAGGCTTGAGACTTGATCTCGGATATTGGTTCAAGTATGAGCTTCTCAAACTGAACTCTCATAGCCGAATGGACGATATTAGGATTTTTCTCCAAAATAGCTCGCACATTCGAAGCCATCTCTGGTAGCTGTTGAAGGAGACTACCGGCGACCGTCGTAAAAAGCTTGCCCGTTCCTGCACGATCTCCTTCGCCCCTCTTGAAGAAGAATGTGGCTCCAAGGTTTTTCGCATTCGAGAACGAATGAGCCAAGGTGCGCGATATGGTGGACTTCCCGGTACCCGCCATGCCGTTCAACCAATAGACTGGTTCCGATTGGGGATCTCGCGCCCATTGCGAGATTTTTCGAATCACTTCGACTCTGGTGTCTGGATGACAGAGTGGATCGTGTTCGTTGACGTGAGAGTCGTACGCAGCTCCATGAGCTACGGGTAGTCCTTCAAGGACTATCTTCAGCAACCCTGAGCGCCTTTCGAGTTCGGAGTAAAGTCGATCAAATGCCGCTTCCTCGCCTTCGCCATATATGACCGGCATGGACATTGATAGTAGGCCCAGTACAGAGTAGGCCCTGTCTTCTTTCTTCGATGTCGTTCTTGCTTTTGCCCATGAGATGCGTTCATCCACACTGCACGTGGACAAGGGGTCCCCTTCTAAAATACTGATAGGAATGCCCGTGATTTCGTAGATTGTCTGCTTGAGAGACTGCTTATCACCAAGTAGTTGTTTATCAGACGAGAAGAACTCAACAACGGATGGTGCAATCAGTTCTTGCAGTGTCCATCCTCTTGTGAACCATTTGCTAGCTCGGAACTCTTTCTTCCAAGACGCTCTGGATGGTCCATGTTGATTTGAGCGACCCGAAAACACGTCCGAGAGTAATGCATAGCACTTCTTGGCTTCCTGGTACCAGCGAAACATGGAGTTTATGGACTCGGTGAGTTCAGCGGCATTCGTCTTGTCGATACAGCAAGTATCGACCCAGAAATGATTTAAGCCATCGCGCTCCGCTTGCTCTTTGCAGAAAAGAATTTTCTGGTAGCCGGGCTTTGCTTCCCCCCTTTGCTTCTTGATATCCTTGTAGGTCACCTCGTCATCGAGATCGTTTGCCCATGTGTGCGATAGTATGGCGTAGGGAGGGATGTCGTCTTTGTCGTGGATGAGATCTTTGGTGAACGCCAGCTCCCCCCTTGGTCCAATCTGAAGTAGGCGCATCGCTGTGTTGATCCAAAGGCGATCGGCGGTTGATGCCTACAACCTTCGAACGCACGAAGTGCCATGGAGAGGAGAATATGATGGAGGAGACCCGAAAATCACGGTGAGGCTGAGTCTGCAGGCTGTACCAAGCATGCTGCAAGTGGGAGTGTGGGTAATGCGCAGGCGCGGGGCATTTCAGAGGTGCCTCATCCGTGCAGTGAATATTATTTGTCTATTCCAGTCGCTGCTTATTGTGTAAGAGCAGAATGCTACCTAGGTAAGTTCCCGAAGAGGCAGGTATGTCAAGGCGCATTCCCATACTTGGCTACTGCGCATTTCATCGCATCGCGCCTGCTGCTTAAGTAATGTGAAGAGCGAAAAGTCAGTTGTATGGACTTCTCTACTTGATCCTACGTTCGGAGGCCAGAGTAGAAATCATTTGTATTTTGCATTTATCAGTGACAGGAAATGGATCTTGAATGTCAAACCCCCCTTGGCGACGAGAACAAAAGGCAATAACAATCTACAAAAGTAAATCCTGGCAATACAAGGTGTAAAATTCCACACAATGGAAATTCATTTTGCACAGCTGATCGATAACTCGTTTAGAAGAGAGAGTCGTCCAAAATTCGCGGCAATCGTCGAAGACATCGGTGTTTTCGTTGTGATAGCCCTACTTATATTCTTATCATCAGTTGATGGATATTACTATAGACTATCACTGGAGTGCAGAGATCCATTTGCCATGTTTTGTAGACATATTACCACTTCCTACCACGATTTTGGCGTTGGCCTTTGATGTTCCTTCTCAACAGTCACGATCCATTTCAATGTGTCTATGATGTCTCTTGTGGTATCAGATGATGCTTTCGTACGATCAATACCACGCTGGATCTTCACAAGACCAAATTACTGAATTCGGATTTCAAGTGCAAGTCAAGTCTCCTGTCTACCCAAAGCGCCCTCTCTATGTAATTATTCAAATGACCCTATATAATTACAACATGCCTCCCGTACGAGAATATCAGCATTTTACTGCCCTCTCTGATACGGACTCCAGCGACTATTTCTCCAAGCCCTACCTTCGTTCTTCGAACCTCCTGGCTGTCCCGAACTCGAACTTCGACCTCCTTGGCCAAGGTCGTCCTCGTCGTCGTCCATCGTGTCCCGATTTCCATCGGGCACGCCTTCATCGTCCTCCGAGTCCGAGTCGTCCGGAAGCTTGACGTCGAGCTCGCCTTCCGCGTACCCGGTCTTGACGAGGAGGTCCTGCATCAAGTAGATGCAGCCCCGGTTGGACTCATTGTGGCGGCCCTCGTAGAACGCCCGGTCTCGCTTGTTCACTATATCCTGGACATTAAGGGCAAGATCTAGCAGCCCGGGCCTCTGTCTCGGGTCCCGGGCGCGGCAGAGGCAGATCAGACCGATGAGGTTCTGGTCCACTTTTTGTGCTACCAGTCCCGGCCCCGCCTGATTGAGCACACCGGCGATGCAGCGGATGGGCGTGCCGTTCCAGTTCAAGTCAAAGTCGTCCCCGAACTCCAGGGTCGTGCCGGGCGTGAGCATGAGCAGCGACACCATGACGTAGGCGCACTCGAAGACGGCGATCTGGTCGGGGTCCTCGTCGATGCCGATGTTTTTCAGTCTCGCCGCCTTGGCGTCGGGCGTCAGGTCGCGCGCGTTGCCAAAGTCGATGAGCTTGAGCCGCGGCGCGCAGGCGTGGTCCATGGACGCGCTGTCCATGACGTCGACGCACACGTTGCCGCAGTGCATGTCGCCGTGGATCAGCGTCCCCACCGGCTGACCTTTGAGCGTGGCGAGGTCGACCGTCGCCCAGTCGGTGCCGGGGTTGGTCTCGTGGTAGAGCATCTCAATGCTGGCTCGGAGTACTAGGATCGCAGTCGTGTTAGTAAATGTTCAAGAAATAAAACAAAACAGGGCCTCGAGCTTTACTTACAGCAGTTAAAGAATCTCCACAAGATTCGGTTCGGGAGCGGTTGTCCTCCCATCATCTTTAGCATCTCCATCATATCGTCCAGCGTTCCGTTTTCGAAAAACTCCAAGTTGAGCCACTCGGTCAACTCGTGAGCGCGCTTTGGAGTCTTGGGGTTCAGAGGATCAGCAGGAAACTCGCCCGACTGTATGATATGAGGGCACCCACGCAGTCTTGCGAGAACTCTCTTCTCCCGCTGCAGGTCGTCCATGTCGGTGGTGTCCTCGGGATCGGACTCTTCCTTATCGGGGTCCTTCTCACCTTCGGTTGGCGAGCTGGGCTGCTTCTCTGCTTCCTTCTCATGGCCCTCTGGGTAAAAGGCTGGATCGTTGGGACATACCTTGAGCACATACTGTTGTACTGATTCTGGATCTGTTGGGTTCGGAGGCATCGTAATTAGGTGCGCGCTTCCGGTGGCGCCTACACCGATGGTCTTCTCAATGACAAACCCACTGCCCTCGAAGAGCGATCCGAGAGTTGCCGATACATCGTCGACTGATGCACTCGATGCGTTCGACATTGTTGTTGATGGTAGTCTTGATCTGGGGAGCTTGTGAGTTTCTGTTGATGGTAGGTAGTCTCGATCTGGCGAGCCTGTATGTTTCTGTTGATTGACCCGGAACTTGGACCCGCGATGGCCTCCTTTTAAAGTGATCCGATGACATATCATGACAAGAAAAACAGAGCTTAGGATCAATGACATTGTTCCGTTGATCAATTTGAGTGTACTCGGTCCTGATTCGAGTCTGAAAGAGGTTGTGTAGTAGTTCCATTGTGCACATTGTGAAGACGTCCTCTTGTCGCTGGCTCAATGCCTTGTTCGTGACAAGGTCAACAAAGCATGAAAGCCATTCTCAGTCTCGCTAATGCCACTCCTGGCCACCAACCTATCCTCCTTACGAGGTGAGGGACATATTGTAATCCTCCCAAATGTCTGCCTCTTGAATGACGGCGGCATATGGTCATCATCGACCATGATCTTTTCCTTCTAATGCGTTCCACTATATATATTTCACTATATATGGTTGAGTAATAACTTCCTCAACATCTTGTTGGCATAATCCCAGAAGGGAACTAGAGACAATAGTAATATCACATAGGCATCCATCTAATATCCTCGACATTTCAAGTATCTATATTTCCAATTTCGATCCTGTCTACGTAGGCAATTTATACTCCTCTACGATGACTGCCTCTAATTTATGACGATACATGACTCATCTAAACATGTATACTCTTCTTGTGCATCCAAACATTTACTTGAACATGACATGACATTACGGCATTCCTTGACTCCGGACTCATAGGACATTCGATATTCCAATTGACAAACAACTACATGGGCATCCGCCTCATCTCCTCGACTGTCCAGTACTTCCTCATATTCTCCGCCCCGAGCGTCTTGACCTCCTGATCGAGGTGCGTCCAGAGGACCTCGCCCCAGCTCTCCATGCGCTCGCGCAGGCGGTTGAGATCAAACTCCTCGCGGCCGGCCTGGACGTCCTTGAGGTACGCCTCGAGGCCGTCCATGCCCTTGTGGATCTGGCGGTGCTGCCTCAAGAGCTCGGCGGCACCGTTGCCCTTGCCGGCCTTGAACTCGGGCATGCGGCGGGCGAGGACGGGGAAGATGTGCGCCTCCTCGATGCCGTGGTGCATCTCGAGGTGGTGCACGAACTGCAGGCCCTGGTTGATAAACGCCCTGAGCGACATGCCCGCCGGCCGCTTTCCCGCCTCGCACGCGCCCCAGAGCAGGTTCCACGTCGACCGGAAGTGGTTGTGGAACATGTCCATGTGGTCCGCCATGGTGTTGTACTGGCGGAACTCGGCGGGCGACAGGGGCGGCAGCGGCGGGGTCTCTTGTTCTCCGTCCTCCTTGGAGTCGCTCTGCTGTGCACTGGCGCCGTCGGCGGGGGATGTCGTTGTCGACATCTTCTTTTCTTGTTTGGGACAAGTCGACGCGGATGCTGTAGAAGTCGACATGGCCGATCTATGTGCGAAAGAGTACGCTCTTAGTTGAGGTAGCCTAGGCGAAACGGCAGATGTTCCGATAGCGGAGGGAAGTCGAGGCTGTGCTGCAAGTTGAGGCCTGGCGATAGTAGCGACGGCAATCCGTGATAACGACGACCGAAGTGGGTGCATTTATTGGGAGTGAACGATGGGAAGAAACAGAAAGAAGGCTATCTCAAGGACCACCCGGTCGGATGATAATATGCTGCAGCACCATTGTGCTTTTCGAGAAGGACGCGCACCGCCCTCGGCTAGGTGAACAACCGATTAGTCTTGGAAGGGTTTGCAAATATGTCAGCTATTGCAAAGCAGAGAGTAGTCCGTTGATAGCGAGTCGCGAATCCATTCATCGCCAACCCTTTTTAGTGGGGTATCTGCCGCCGGGGCACTGGGTGTCCGTATCCGCGCTGCCATACACCGCGCGGGTATTAGTCAGGCAGTCAGTCACTCACTGTAAGTGACAAAGAAACATCACAAGTTTTCTGAACAAGGCATGTCTCACTTTGTCGTACAATCATGGATTCGTAATCTTGCTGCACACTCATTCAACCCATTTCTTCACAACAGACACAGTTCAGTCGACTTTCTTTGAATCAGTGGCATAGACGGCTAACTTGAAAGAATGCTCAATTTTTCTCTCTATTCGTGACCATCCGTCCCATGTGCGCTGGCATCAGAAAATTTGCCGGTACACCATAGTGTTTTTGCAGAAAATGAAACCGACTCCATATGCATTAAATACAAGACCGAGAGACCAGACAACATGCTTTAGCCCCGAACCGCAGCACCCAGAGCACCACCGGTGAACTGCGTGCCGCCGGCTTGCCGTTGACCTGTGCCACCTCCTCTTGCGCCGCCTCCGCCTCCTCGCTGACCGCCACCCCTTTGGCCTCCGCGCTGGTTCTGTCCTCGGCGGTCGAAGGCGTTGGCAGTTCCCTGGGTCCGGTGCTCCAGCGTCCGCTCGTTGGTCTCGATGAGCGCTGCGGCCTTGTCCGACAGCGTCAGGGCCAAGCTCTGCAGGCGCGACAGCTCGACTCCCTTGCGGAAGATGACCGTCGATGTGACCTGGTCGAGAGCAGCGGCGAGCTCCTCGTGGCTGATCATCTTGCTAACAATGGCAGCAACCTTGCGGTCCTCGAGCTCGAACATGGTCGACAGGGTAGTGACGGCCAATGTGTCGTAGTAGGGGGCGTAGGTGAAGAGGTATGTGCGGAGACCCTCCTCCTGGATCTGCTTGGAGAGCATGGTCTTGATACCATCGCTGTCGGGCATGAGCTCCCAGATCTTGATGTTGTGGATGAAGGTGGTGGCCTTCTTCCACTCGCCAGCGGCCAGAGCCCTCGAGGCCTGCATCACGTGGTCTCTGGTGTTCTCCGGGGGTCCGGTGAAGATCTGGCGCTCGTGGTACTCGAGCATGCGGCGGTACGTCTTGCTGATGACGCGCTTCTTGACATCGGGCGAAGAGCCGGTCTGGGCCAGGAGAGGGATCTCGAGAAGCATGCTGCAGGTCAGGTATACACACTCGAGCAGCTCAAGGTTGATGTGCATGTGGAAGGGCAGTTGTCTCTGCTTCTCCAGTCTCTCCTGCTCAGGGGAGACCTGGGCGTAACGCTGAATCATGACACCCTGGGCCAAGAGCTCCTTTTGCCTGCCAGAGCCGCAGATCTCCTGGAGAGTGTTCTGGGCATCATAGACAAGTCCCTTGCGGAAAGCGCAGAGACCAACCTGGACAAGTGTCCTGTTGTACAGGATCTGGGTGAGCACGTCGAAGCTGTTGATCGTCTCCTGCAAGTGCGACATGAGCATCATGTCACGGGCCTTGTAGTACTCGTCGTGCAGGGCCAAGAAGTAAATCTGGCAAAGCATGGCGCGGGCGCGGATGATACCGTCGCTGTTGGAGAAGAGGTAGTTGCAAAGAACGTTGACAAGCTTGCCAGCCTCGATGACGTCGGTCTGAGGCGTGATGCTCGAGGCAACGCCCTCGGAGGCGGCCTTCCAGGCGTTCTCCTCGAGGATCTTGACAACCTGAGCGGGCTTGAAGTAGACGTGCTCGAGACGGCGCATGACAATGCGGTTGATGCTGTCCTGGGGAACCTCCAACGAGCTGTCCTTGCGGAGGTGCTCGTAGTACAGCTGGCCGCGGAAGATGACATTGTACAAGGAACCCTCGTCCGACAGCCTCTCAATGTACTCGGATGTGTGGGGGTCGATGATTTGCAAAGAGCGGGTGAGCTCATCGTCCAATCGCTCGACGAAGGAGACAACGCTGCCGGGAACCTTGAGGTACTTCTCGCCCTCGGGGATGGTGGGCTGCTTCTCGTCATCCTCCCACTCATCAGCGCCCTCGACAACGATGTGGTCCTGGTTCTTGTCGAGAGTCTCGAAAAGCGACGAGATATCCTTCTCGGCAGCCTTCCACTGGTCCACGGGCATCGAGCTGGAGGGGCCTGTGCTGAGATCGAATCGTGCCGAGACGAGAGTCAGGAGAACTCGGATCTGCTGGTAAGGGGTGACGGCAACCTCGTGGAGCTTCTCCATGATCTTGATCTGCTCCAGGCGGTCGGTGTTCTTCTTTCCTCGAGACTCGACGATGGCTCTGAGGTGCTTGAAGATGCTCTCGGGGGTGAATTGAAGGGTCTTGCCGCCCTTGCCAACGGTAGCGAACTCGCCATCGTCCTCAGCGGCGGGGGTCTCGACGTAGATGTCGGCAGCCTTGGCCTTCTTGGGCTTGGGCTTGGGGGCCTCGTCCTCCGACTTCATGAAGTCATCCTCATCGGCCTTGAATGCATCGACCTGGGTCTGGTAGTCCTTGGTGAGCTTCCTGATCTTTTGCTTGACGGCGTTGAGACCACGGGCGTTGGTCGCGTTCATCTTCTTCGGCGTGACCTTTTGCTTGGAGATGGTCTCGTTCATGAATTCCTCGAGCTCCACCAAGGCCTTGATGTAGACCTTGGGGGGATGGCTGGCATCGGTGCCAACCTTGGTCGCATGTCGGTTCAGCTTGTCAAACTCTAGACGCGCCTGTTAGTATTGTCTGATTGCAGACCGCGAGTCGGTGTAAAATAGTGGGTGTTGCATACCGGCAGAGATGGAACCCCAGTCGTTGATCTTCTGGCCGTTCTCAATCGCCTTGATGATGGCCTCAAGCTCCTGGTAGCGCTTGTCCTTGGCGGACTTGACCGTCTTGACTCTCTCGTCGTCGCTTTCCTCGCTATCCGAGGAGTCGGCATCCTTCAAGAAACGGTTGGCGCCCTGCTTGCCACCGGCATCCGAGTCGCTGGAATCGTCGTCGGAGTCATCTTCATCGTCCTCATCAGAGTCCTCCTCGTCGGAGTCCTCTCCCTGCTCCTGGTCTTCCTCCTCCTCTCCAGAGTAGAGTTCTTCCTCGTCGGAGCTGCTCTCGCTGGAGCTGTCGCCACCAGTGAAGAATCGAGACATGTTCGCGGTTGTCGGTCAGGAAAAATCGGGAACAGGCTGTTGATGGATACTGCAGAGAGTCGACGATTTCGTACGTGCGAGGCTCTCTTGGTCGTGAGTCACCGAAGGATCAACTCGTGGCCGCTGTTGGTTGTCGAAAAGGCCCAAACGCGGTTTCTCGCTTCAACTGGGGGGAGGGGTTCGAAGGCAGATTTCGAAATTTTGGTGAATTTTGGTGGGGCAGTGGGCGCTGTGATTTCTTGGGGCTAGTGGGTGGCAGAGACCATCGACCCAAGCAATGCAGGCGCTGTTCAACTTTTGCGTCACTTGCCAGTAGTAATTCTGATTCGGCAATAGCTTAAAACGTCGGCCAAAGCTTGGAATATTCTTATCAATCAGTTTCAAATCGCAAAGGGGCATGGCATTTTGGATGCAGGCGCATTCGACTTCTCTACGTGGGCCGCAGCATCGATGCGTGGACAGTTGGTTTTGCTCACCGCCAGCTGGCTTTGAGATGATGCAGCTGGCCCCCTTGTATAGAAACGACGGGAGACACCCAGAACAAGGTCACTGGCTGTATTGATGGGATGCAAGTTAAGATAACAACTTTGGCTTTAGCAGCCAATATCTGATACTGCAACTGATCTTTCGATCAGTCGGTATGAGTCGATGGACAGCCAGAAAGTTCACTCCCCAGTTCTCCTGCGCAAGAATGTGATCAATGACAGCATCGCAACTATGTTGATCCAATGTCCTGAATTGTCCAGGTCGCGCATCAATTTCCAACCAAATCATCTATTCTAACGCCTCTTGAACGCCTGGGTATATGTCCTAAAACCATGTCGACACAACACATCTAGGAGCTCTTGTCCTGCACCTCTAGCCAATCGGGATGATCTCGCGCTCGCCATGCCTTGATCTCCTTTGGTTGCGCCTGCCGGCTCTTCTGGGCATGTTCCAAGACCTTTTTGGTATCTTCGCTGTGATAGAGAGTGCGGAAGTCTCGCAATTCGGCGCTGGCGCTTGCGACCGACTTCTGTAGAGTGTTCAGGGCGTCGTGGGCTGTCATGTTGTGTTAACGAGAGGGTCCTCTCTGGCTAGCGAACAGGAGATACAGACAAATGGTGTACTTCAAGGCGAGAGGCTCGAGCATGCGCGGGATCGTTGTTCGAAGTTCGCGGCACTACAAAAGAGGCATCACTATTAGCTCTCCGGCATCGCATAGATCGCGCGACCTCGACTGTTGCGATCGCAAAGACACCAGCAAAGAGATGGGCTGACCTTGATGTGTAGGACCTTCAGCTTCTCCAGAGCCTCTTCCAGTTGCTCCTCTGTCCATTCCTCGGGCTTTCCGTTGGGAATGCCATTGGCTGCCGCCATCTTGCTGTACTCCTGTGATGGCCTGACTTTACCAGCTAAGCCGTAACATTTCTTGGGATATGCACATGGACCCCAGGTTCAGTAACAATATCAAAACGACCCTCCAGCCTAGCAATTGAGGAACATGGAAAGGTGGGGTGGGCTTGTAGTGTAGCACCTTGAAGTTCTGCGATAAGAGATAAGACAATGATGGCCCATTACCCCTGCCTGTCCAGCCCTTCGAGGACAAAGCCAGGCGCTAACCACCTTGAAACGGAATGCCCATCAGCATTCGGATAGGCAGAACGGCAACCAAGCAGCAAGTCCGTCCCAGGACCCAGGCTCGCCAGGCATCCAGATTTCAAGGTTCCAAGCAACTCCCGCTGCCCCAAGCTCCCGCCGTCCTCCATCCACCTCCAGCTTGGAGCTCCCACACAGTAATCAATCGGTAGCGGAACATCCAAGCAACCGAATGAGACCCTGACGGAAACTGTGCAGTCAGGCCGTGCGATTTCCAGAGTTCGACGTTCTTTTTCTCTCCCCCAGTCAAGTTTGATACACCGTCGCCCAAAGCGCGTCCACAGTGAGAATCCCGTTGTGTCAACGGCGCCCACGACAGGAACCACCTTCAAACCTGTCCTCCCATTGATCTGGTGAAAGGACCCTGATTTTTTCGCGTCTTGCCGATAAGAGCCCCGCGGTCCACGCCCAGACCCAAAGGACGGACCAGACTCTGGACTTTGGCCCAGCCCATTCAACCACCATCACAGGCGACAGCTGTACGGTGCCATCGCGTTTCAATCCAAACGTTGTTGGCATTGTGCTGGCCTGCTGGGGTGACTTGTTGACGGGCTGCTACTATCGACGATTGTGCCGATAGTGTGTGCAACCACCAACAGAACCATTTTCCCACTCTTTCCCCCGTCCAATACCGCCACCATTTCGCTCCAAACTCCCCTCCAGCCCTCCGCGGCCGTCGGTGGCCATGCGGGATTGACAAACGGCACCCCTGGTGTCTCTGTCAATGGGCACAATGGAATCCAGCATACGCCCGTCCCCGTCCCGACGCCGACGCCCTCCCGCATCGTGCCTCCCGGTACCCCAGGCGAGCCTGGTACCCTTGCACCGCCGCCCGAGGGCATCTACCGTACCTTCGAGGACCTCCTCACTGCTGTCCAGCGCGTCGCCAAGGACCAGGGCTACGGCGTGGTCAAGTTGCGTGCGAGTAACTACCGCGATGGCAAGCCCACTCGATACGATCTCGTTTGCGATCGCGGAGGAGTCAAGTACAACAGTACGGCCAAGAAGCGCAACCCGAGCACACGCAAGGTCGATTGTCCTTGGCGGGCAAAGGCTGTCTGCGAGGTTTCACTAGCAAACCAATGGCGTTTTGCTGTCCAGGATGCTAGGCATAATCATGAAGCACGGGTCCCTGCTGCTCCTCCGGGACAGGAGAACACGCCTCTGGCTCAGAGCATTCGGAGTCTTACCAACAAGCTGGATCGCATCAGCCACGACATGTCGCAAGGCCTCGGACGCATCTCTTCGCAAATGGAGAACATTGAGAAGAGACTGGTCGACGTGGAGCAGAGAGTGATCAGCATGGATACCAGAATGTCGGGCATGGAGCAAAGAGACGGCGAGATGGGTGTTCTCTCGGACAACATGACAATGGAGGGCTCAATGCTAGGCCAGGCCGTCATGTAGGACGAAAACGGTCGGCCTAGACATCAGACACATTTTCATGCTGAGCACCCCAGAGAGGCTGAAGATACGAACGGCTGGGAATCCGATCCTAATCGCCCCTAGTCATTCCACGGCCTCGGTGTCAACGGTCTCGCTGACGAAAACGAAGATGGCTCTGCGAGTGGCGGGTCATGACAACTCCACAGGTTATCACGGAAAAACAAACAATATGCAATGGCGTTAGGGTTTATAGTGCGCATTCATGATATGGACAACGGCTCAGGGGAGTATGGGTTGCAGTTCAGGACAGGGCAAAGGGGCCTTGTATTCGATTTACTGCGGAGTTTGTTTCGTTTGTAAATTCAGCCATTAGTTGCGGGGCAGACGTCTTTTTTTTCTCGGAGGGCTGGAAGGAGACGTCGACACGGATGGAAAATATTTCACATATCTACATAGCATTAATCTGTCTTGCGGCATTTGCGCTGTCCATGAACAGCTGAATCGGCTGTTTGTAGGTTCAGAGAGACACCAAATACCAGTTGTACATGTCCACTCTCACGCTATTTGTTACTCACCTGGCTTTTTGTCCCCTCAGTGTTACTAGTCATAAATGAAGATCATGTCATGGCAAGGTTGCCATCTCTGCATTCCGCGGTACTCGTTTGGGCTCTTGACAGGGAGGCCTCTCTCATTGATTGAATTTATATACAAATCCGCTCAAATTCTTCTGTATCAGGTATCGATCAGTTCAACGCCCTCCTCAAAAACACCCCCTGTGCAACAATCTTAGTCACCAGGGCTGCTGGGGCCGCTGTGCACGATACCCAACACCCCTCAAGTCCCTGAAGTAGGCAAGTTCCGATTGCAGATCTCGATTCATGTCCCATTTCAGTTGCCGATCAACCTCCAGTTGTCGTTGCCGTCCATTATCCTCCAACTGCTGTTGTTGTTGTTGATTGAATTCCAAGGGTATCTTTGTCCGAAAGTCCAGTTGGCTTTTCTCCTTATATTTTCGCAGCGCTTCGTCTAACCAAGGGCTCCCCGACCATCCCGTCGGTGCGAAGGCCTTGCCCGGACCTTCTGGTTTGTAATTGGGAGACTGCGACTCGGCCACCCGGGCCGCGGACTCCTCGAGCATCCTCTCCCTCGTCTGCGGGCACATCTGGTGGTTGTAGTGGTGCCACAGGACCGACATGAACTTGACGTCGAAGAGGCAGTACTCCTTGATGGCTTCCGGCAGCGGCCGCTGCTTGAAAACGGCATAGCTCCCGTTGAGCTCTGGTGCAAAGAGTTTCCGCCCCTTCTCCTTGACCTTCAGGAATTGTACCATGGTCGCGTCGCCGAGCGGCAGATCGCGCTCGATACACCCGGCCAAACCCATTAGAAGCAGCCTCGAATCGCCGAACGGCCTCGCCGCGAACTCCATCAGCTGCAAATCCTCGATTCCCTGCAAATCGATGCCGTACTCGGCGTAAAGCGCATCCGAGTCGTTGCGCACATCGAAAAAGACCTTTGGGGTCCAGGGATCCTCCAAGATATTTTTGAACGTGAGGCCGGAGGATGTACCGCGTGTGACAAAGACCGCGTGTCGAAGGGCATATACATCTATCAACCATGTTTGACGTGTCGTGGCGTCGAAGACTTGCATGATGCATATAGTGCCATATCTGCAAAGCCTCTCTCCTTCTAAATCGATGTAGAGAGACGGTGGGTTCCTGCGCAAGCCAGCGATGGCGATGCTGTCGACGAATTCACGGACCTTGTGAGGTTGATCGACCAGACCTGAATCGGGTATATGGAAATATTTCGTCGTCATGGCAGCTAAGTGAGTATGAGCAAGAAGATCAAAAGGTTGAGCACGAGGCCCAGGTACGTGGCCGTATCCCTACCTGGATATATTTATTCTCTTTGACGCAGCTGACCCTCGAATATTATCCATTTGACTTTGCTTATGTATTATAATTGATAAAGCGTGTGTAATTGCAGCAAACAAGAGGACGTGTTGTTGGTTTTGGCTTTCCCCGCCATTGGTAGGGGGCTGGACTGGTCTTACAAGGTACGCGCTCGGTATTGGCGACCGGCCCCGAAGCGCTGGGACCTTCTCAGCGTTGCTTTTCCTTGTAGTTTGACGATACCTTCGGCAAGAGCATCCATCTACTGTGAGCGACTTCCTAAATAACCACGTTCGAGACAACTCGACCCTAACCCTCAATCAGCTGCCTCACAATCTCCAGTCGCTCTTTACTTCTTTGCACGGTGACCTGTACGCGATCACGAAACTCGGGGTCCTGCTCGCCGTCGGCAGCAGCATTGTCAGTGCGAATGATGTCCAATGTCTCTTTGAGATCATGGAATTGATCAGCCAGCGCCTGGCGGACGTTCGATTCGCACTCTCGGGTGAGCTGTTGAAAACGATTTCTGGTCTGCTGCAGAATGTCTTCGAGAAACGAATTTCGCGAGATGTGCCGTCTCATTATGCTTTTCCTCCGACTGTCACTGCCGGTACCTGCAAGGATATCTGTGAGTTAAAATAATACAAAAGAAATCTTGACGGCTCATAAGCACTGGGGATTTCCGTACCAGATTCACTCATGCACCCTCTGTAGGCCGGCTCCATTGCTTGACCCAAAAATGAGGTCCGAATACCAGAAAAAGTGTCGGTCCTCAAGATTCTGCTTTGTATGAGATTTTGAGCTGTTTCATGTCTGGAGTATACCACTTACGAAAGCTCCGAGCTCAAAGTATCTGCCGCCGCTCGAAGTTCATCGTTGATCAAATTGTGACGAGATGTCAGGGCATCAATAAGAATATCAGCCACATCGGGTAATCCTTGAACCTCCGACTCTGTAGCATGTGTTAGCTATGCCCAAACATTATAATAATGGCAGTAGATTTCGCTCACCTAGATAATCTGCCACTCCGTCTGTCACTTGGTTCACTGAGTTGGTCATATTCCGCTGCCTGCCCTTGATTGTGTTCACGAGTCTCGACCATGGCTGATCCAGATCGCTGACCATGGCTTCCAGTAGCTCTTCGTTCCAATTTCTGCGCCCAACTGCCGAGGTACAGTGATCGCCGTATTTTCGACAAAAGGCAGCATAGCTTTCTACATTATTCATAAGTAAGGCTTTCGAAGTTCAATTCATTGCTCCACATACGATGATGCCACTATCCAACTGAGTTAGCATTGTGCTTCATATTGGTTTTTGACAGCTTGAACTCCTAAGAAATTTACTCACACCTGCCCAATCATTCGCAGCCTCCCGTGCGGCTTGGTTCCAATCACCAAAAGGCGCTGACATATTGATTAATACTTGAAGCAAAACACTGGGTCAATCATGTCGTACTTACTGTCATCCCCAAAAATCAGCTCTTCAAATACTGACATGAAGCTCGTGGCGAAATGTCGGAGCTGAGATGTTCGCCCTATGAGTTCCTACTTATAAATCAGTTCCCCAAGAATTTGTGATTAGACTGAGAAAATGACCAACCCTTTTCAGACGCCTCTCAGCTTCGTCCACTGCATCGCGTAAGTCCTTCTTCTTCTCCGCATCCAAGCTGGGAGCACCTAGCTGTATCCACAGCTCAATGTCGCTCATCAGGGCGGGAACGTCGTGCCTCATGTACTTGACGGCGCTCTGGTATTGACTCTCCGAAACAATCGAAATGCAGTACTTGCGCAGCGCCATGATGCCACTGAGTTTTAAAAGCGGCCGGGCCTCATCCGAGGGCGAATCTCGTTTGGACCAGTAGTCATCTTTGCTCGTGCAGAATACCTTGAGCTCGTTGCCGGGTTGAAGTTCGTTCTGGTAGCGATCCAGGAGGCTCTTTTTTACGTTGGCATTTCGGGTTGTTACCATGTAATGTTTCAGTCTAGGTTGTGTCATTAGCAAAATGCTATCGAAATTGGGTTGTTCCCCGGTGTACTAACTCAAAACTCTTTGCCTCTAATTCCTTTCTGTGATTGAAAGGCATTAGTATTTGTGCGACCGTGGTCTTTAGTGATTATGGAAGGGGGGTTCAGTTTCACTCACGAGAGCAGCGTCTGACTTTTGAGGAGCCGACAGTACAGTGTCGCTTCCTCGGCACTGAAATCTTCATAATACTCGACCATATCTTCAAGATCTTCTTTGGCCTCTCTCAGCTTGTCCTCTATGACCTCGGCTTCATCCCACAATCTCTGAATATGCTTAGCTTTGTGACCTTTCCAATCCGCGATCGCTTCTTCCGGATTGATGTCCTGCTCATTTTTTAGCCAACATAGCTCCAATGATTATACTCAAACACTTACGTCCGACTTTGTGCATATTATAGTGATGTTTGACAGTTTTGCCCGTTTTGCCAAGTCAACGACGTCCTTGACGCCCTCGTTGGTGACAGCGCGGAAAATTTCTGTAACAGCAAAAACTTCATCACACTGAAGAATGTAACGCTCAGTGATATTTCGTCTTGCACTGTTTAGATCCCGTAGTCCTACATGTACTCACATTAATTTTGTACTTCCGCGGTGAATTGCTCCAGAAATGGAGAATCACATACCAGGTAGGTCAGCGAAGATGAGACCTTTGCTCAACACATGTGCATCGGTAAACACTCTGAAGGCTATCAGCTTGCATTTCTCTTGATGTCACTATTGGAATGTTGAACTTACCTCAACTTTCTAATATATGGCCAAATCGCTTGTTCGTGAGGAGAGGTCGGGTCAGATGTCAGTCTGGCTAAATGTCTGGAGCATTCATCCAACGTGTCGAGGACGATCTTGTCGCGATAGGCCTCTGCGCCGCTTTCTCTAGCCCACTGACGCAGCGTCCGCAACACAGCATCTTCCGTACCAGCGGTGAGAAAGCGGCTCGAATTTTCAAGCCTTTCTCCGAACATGGACAGGAATGTGCTCTCGGCAACGTTGGCTCGGTCACAGCAGTCCTTCTTCTCATCCCCAACCATCTCGTCCCCATATAGTTCATAGTGCCGGAATGAACGCAGCATCTCCTGAAGCATGTCGTCAAGCATATCATGACTGAACAGTTCGACCTCGATCACGAAGTAGTTGTGGTCGTGGTAATGATATTCAGTGGCGACGGAAGTACATGCGGATCCGCTATTGCTCTACGTGGGGTGTTAGACAAGTCCGAGATATATGATAGCAATCATCAGAGCGATTGACTCACAGCCCTTGCAAGTGATCGAAAGTCTAACAATGAGTTGAGAAGACTGCTCTTGCCTGGTGTTGTGAATGTCAATTTCTGCCAAGAAATCAAGCGGGACATGGAAAGGTCTTACCTACGCCAGAGTCCCCAACGAACCCTACCACACGTTTCGTGGGACACTCAAACTCTGCCAGGGAACCAGCATTTTGGTATATCCGGTGTATTGTCGAGTCAGGCGCCAGATGTAATGAGCCGCTTCCCAAGACGTCCTCCAATTTGGCCACATGATCTTTAGTATCAGTAAAGGCCTGTTGGAAGACAGGATCGTGAAAACGATCTTTGGGAGATTCTTCATCGCTAACGACGTGCGGAGGCTGTCTTGATCGTTGGTTAGATCGGCGTCGCTCGCCAGAGATCTGTGGCGGCGGCGTCGACAAACGATCCGCGCTTGAAGAAGGCGTTGCAAGTCGGCTCGATCCGCTTCTGCTGGCGATTCTTGTTGATATGTCTGATATGCCGTCGATTGCAGACTCTAGCTCAGACATGCCGAGGCTGTCACCTGCGCTGGAGATGTGGACGCGATCGAGACCGGCAGCGAGGTCCAGACCGACGCTTCCTCGTACATCGTGCGTCATGTTAGAATCTGCCGTTCCCATGGGGAGGTGGCCAGCAAGAGTCCTTGGTGTACTTGCTCTAGAGCTCTCCACATCGCCATTTCCAAAACTGAAAGTGGTTTCCGTGGATGGTGTGAGCAATGGCGTGCCGTCCGAGGCATCAGAAAGCGTTTCCGTTGTGTCTGTATGAGCGACTGTTCTGCGAACACCTCGCCCTCGGCAGGGTGCAATGACTCGTGTATTTCGAGTCATGCTTACTTGAGGAGAATATAGACGAGGGGAAGATGATTGTGTTTGCAAAGACAATCACTCAGCAAATATGAAATCAGTCGAAAGACCAAAACGGCTGGTTATTCAAGCCAAGTCCAATGGAGTAGGTCGAGGCTTTAAGCCAACAAGAGTACACCCTTATCGTCTCCCAAAAGGATGGCCTTGCCAACTTCAACGGAAGTCCGTTGTTGGTCCCCTCTGAGGCTGTTCCATGTTGCGAGGCACAGCTGGCGGTTATGCGCTGGGCAGGTCTGCAATGCGGTCTCGACGAACCAATAGCATCGGGTCGGCCCGGATTACGGCTGCGACGCACCACACTGAGAGGCGCATTCCGCTGAAGGATCAGGGGCCTTCTTGTTGCGAAAGCGTATAGGACTTGGGCTCTCGAATGCATGCTGACTGTTGGTTTCATAATCCAACAGCGCCCCCGCCTAGGTTTTCAAAGGATAGTATAGATGCATGACTCGCTTGACAGCAAGGCACTCAGCCTTCAAAGACACGGCGCAACGGCCTGAAGCGTTTCATTTGGTCTCCTGGATTCAGATCTGCCCTTGATGTGCCTCATACTCAGTGGTAATCAGTCGTGCATTAAAAAAGAGCATACAATAAGACTGGTGTCAACCTGCGTGGATAGCAACCTGGCAATGGAACGTCGAGGCAAACAAGAGAGAAGATGATAATAGAATGGGGAGCAAAAGAGAGCCGTCAAATTTTCAATGGTCAGCCCTCCCATTGCATTGCTCTTTCCAACACAACCAACTCGAGTCATCATACGCGAGGCAGTCACGACCTAGCCCCAACTGCACACTCACTCGGTATCTTATCAAAAATACACTCCAAGTACGTAAACGTGAACTTCAACGTCAACGCTGGGTCAATATGCGCGTTTAATGTTTGTTATCTGTATGGAATACATTCATATATCTTGTGCTGATATGTAGTGACTCAATTCGGCCCTCGCATTATCTTGTCGACAGTACACATGAATTATAGTCGCCCCACGATCTGCTCGACCTAGGTAGGTAGGCTAAAGACTATAACGAACACCTTGCCCACAGACCAAACTAGGACGATCGCCATAACGCTAATAGGCGCTGGACTATGATTACCAAAAAGCTTGAATCCAATCATTGAGTATCCAATTTCCAATGATTTGCCTGTCATAAAGCTACCTAAACTTAACCTTGTATGCTTTATTCCGCAGGATGTCGATCAACGAGGTCATATTTCATCTACCTAGTGCATGCATACACTAATATTCTATAAGCCGCTAAGAATTCAGCAGGAAAATCTAACATGACAATTCAATATTACGTGCATATACGGAGCACGATCTGCTACTTTACGCGAGAGGCCTTGCTAGTGAGCGGCGCCATACTCGCTTGTAATAACCTCCGGCGAGAAATCCGACTATCTCATCGAAGCTATAATTGCTTTTTCAGCAGACTAAAATGTTAGTTGTCTGCACTCTAATCAATTTACGCGTCGCTAATATAGCAGGACAGTGCTGCGTATTTGAGCTGCATGATGTGGGTGGAAACAAACAATTTTTGTTTCTTTCGATTTTGCTATTCTCAATGCACCTTATCTGATTTGTCCTGAAACGAACGAAATTTTCAAAAAGACAATAGGCCTCCCGTTACCTGCCTGGACGCCTGCTCAGCCACCGGGCTACGGCCAGAGGCCAGTTTGTATGCCTAGCCAACACTTGTTATCTGTCAGTCCATTGCTCTTGTGGTAGAAAGAGGCCAGTGGTGGTAGCTTGACTACCCGAATTAGTGCCTTGAGGCAACCGCTTGCCATTAGTTATCCCAACATAATCCAGTTCTTTATCCAATTCAATATACACATCATTCCCTTGATCGATCAAAAGTAAGAAAGTGCTCTCGTATCATGCGGATCATGCCCCCGAGGTGACGGGCTCAAGCATGGTGTTGATTTCGCCCATGATCGTCTCATCGGCAGCCATACTGCTGATGATCTCTTCCTGGGTGAAGCCGACCCAGAATGAAGCATTGTTCTGCTGGGCGGCCTTCTTGGAGCGGTAGATCTCCTGCGCAACGCCCTTGACTTGACCCGACGCCCGGGATGCCGCCGACCATACAGAGCTCAGTTTGTTAAGAGCGCCAATATTGAGACGAATCTGTTGCCGTAAATCGTCGTCATTTTGCACAAACCATAGAGCCCATTTGCTCAGGTGAACGATCGAGGATAGAGTGAGAACACAGGTGAAAAAGTGTGTGTGGCACGTAATAGGCACCGCATAGGTCACCATCTTGCTGATCTCGGTCGCAGCCGTGACAATGTGCCGTGTGTGGGTGTTGAACGTCTCGCCACTCCGCACCATTTGGTACGGCGCGCAGGATGTGACATCACGTGCAGGCGACGAGTCGAGCTGCGAGAGTGGCTGATGTAGCATGATAGAGCATCTAGTTTTTGGCTTTGTTAGCAGAGACACATCGACACGTGGGTCAGAAACTTACGCGTGGTTGATCATCCAAGCCTGAAACATCATCTCATCTAGCTTCATGTCCTTGTTCAGACAGTCACGCTTGGAAGCCGGCAAATGCATCCGCCAGTTGGAGAGTAACGACTCTACCCGGTCCACGTTGTTGTCACCAGGAAAGATGCTCTCGGGGAGACGCATCATTCGGCCGAGATTTCTGATGGAGGCGACACGGTAAGCGAAAGAGGAGAATTCATACTCCTCGCCGCTGAATATTTGGTCTTCGAAGTCCTCAAGGTATAGTGGCCGCGGGATTGTCTACATAGCATTAGTCAAGTCCATCATGAAAGCTGAATGGGCACATACCCCGGCAAGATATTGATGCTCTTCACACGGCAGTCCTGCGTCGGAGACAATATCGAAAAGCAGGAAGTTTGTCTGCCGGTGAACGCCTGCAACCATGCCATCGACGACGAAGAGATCCCACCAGGTCCGCCGCCAGCTCTCTTCCATCATCGGCATGCCTTGCCCGTGGTTAGTTGCGAATGCTCTCGTGTAAAGGCCAATCTCCATGGCAATGCGCTCCGCATCCGACAAGATATCTCTGGCCCTCTCTTGCTGGCAGCTTCCGTCCAGAGCAACGAGGACGATGAGCATGGCCTGCACGAGAAATCCATCTTTCGGGGTATCCTTGGCATAGATGAGTCGCATGGCTTCTTCGAAAAAGGTCGCTCGCGCGGGACCAACTTCAAAGTACAGTGAACCAGCCCACCTCATTGCGGCCAGTAGATGCTCAATGTTCCTCTGCTCAGCAACGCGCAACAGGTATTCTTTTGGTAATACGGAAGGATGTCCTGGGAAGAAATGGAAATAGAATGAATCGATGCAGCGCTCCGGGATTGTCAGCGGTGCCTTGTGCGGGTTCACGGCAATAAGGGCCCCATTTGCGTCCAGGTATGGCTGTCTGTATACCTGGAGACCAGAAAAGCTGGGTGTGGCACCGATGCTACCAAGGCCCGACATGGGCGACTCCGGGATGCCGATGCCGAGGGCCTGAGTAAAGGCGGACAGACTGGGCGCGGCCGGAGTCGAAACACCGGCACCCAGCAGCATGGGGCAGGACTCGGCGCTGCCATTGGAAGTTGGTGAACTGGAATCCGCTGCGTGCCTCTTGTTCGGGTTCTGAGCTCCATTTCTCCTGGGACCCTTGTACCCGCGCCGCGAGGCTACGTATTGACAGAGTGAGTCGCTGGACTGGCAGCGCGTGCATGGATTTCCGCCGTCACATTTGAGATGCTTGGACCGCTTTGCATCGTGATATATACGTCAGTGGGTGTGGCTCTCTTGAGACGGGATGTCGCGCGTCAATGACACTTATGAGAGGGATCATGGATCTGTCAGCGGAAACTTACACAAGCTAGACAGGCGGCTGGCGTGGTTGGGCCGGCTTTATTTGTCTCTCCGCCTGTTGCAGGTGCCGCGGTTGTCGTCGTTGCCGGCGCTGCTGCCGTGGGCGGAGGCGGAGGCGGAGGCAGCGGGCCGCGTTGAAACTGTTGTGCATTGATGGGAAGCTCTCCACCGACGCCGTTGCTGCTATTATAGATCGAGGGTGTGCCGTGATGAGATAGGTTTGGCGGCCCCGGCTGGGCATGGTAGTCGGGAGACGTATTCATTATGACGCGCGGACTCCAATGGGCACAGGTTTTGGTGCTAAAGATCACGATGGATCGACTGGAACAAGATGTCTGGCGCGCAAGAGATGGACGAGACGGTGAGATTGATGAGATTGAAAACCCGCCGGCCAGGAAGACCTACCTAAATCGAATCTCTTAGATTGTAAAATGACGCCGGGCAGGAACCATTTTGGTCCTGGGAGGCCGCGGGGCCACTGGACTAAACCTTCTTCCTGACTTTTTTTTTTTCTTCTTGTCCCCGGGCCCTTGACCTCCCTAGGATGGCTTGGATGGAGGGGCGCGGCAGTACTACACGTACATTAGTGCACCGATCAGGGTGCACCCCTGGTTGGTTTCCCAGATTCTTGGTGACATGGAGGGAAACCAAGACGACAGGACAAACATCCATGATCCTCCACGTCGGAGCATACAATGCAGTGGTCCATTGACGAGAAAAGAGTAGGTACCTATCCTATGCTGCCCAGGCAAGAGACCGCATGCTTCTGTCAGCTCAATACGTACAGTAATGTAATGTACGTTGTAGGTACGGATCTGCCGCGGGCAATCAATAACACGACGTCCCTCTCGTCCAAGGCACTTCAATGGCCTAAGGCAAGGTACAATCTTAGTATACATTATGGATCTCGTTTGTTTTCTTCTTTCAGCTCTGACGACGACGATGAGAGGGTCGACGGCATATTGCATGAAGTTCAGACTGTCCAGCAGAAGGATTTGACATGGGATTCTTCAGCTCTCACTATATTTGGATGCCGCTGGCGAATGGATGAGTATAGCGACTGATGGATCACTCACTGCGTCGTGCATCCCACACTCTACTCCTAGGACGTACCACACCTGTTATACACACTGATGACTGGCATATACATTAGACTCACAATCTCTGCACAAAGATACAGAACTATGATATGATGTACTGCAACCCCATAGTCCTGGCACTCTCGAGGCATCTGCAAATTCGGGCAGTCGTCGAGGGCGATCGCAACTTTCCACGAAATTTGATTGCTGCCAGGTTGGTGTCACGATGCTTGATAAAGTACCTAAAGGTACGGAATAGTAGGGACTGTAAGGGTCGATTCAGCCCACTGTGCGCTGGGTACGACAAGGTATCGCCAGGGGGGTTGATCTCGCTGAGCCTCCGACCAGCCAAACCAGCCAATTGTTGCACCAGGGGTCGAGCGGGAGACGCACTACTAGTAACTAGAAACTTTGATCAAATCGATCCCGAGATCTGTCTGATCGAATAGGGCATCCGAAAGGGCAGAGGCGCAGGGTCGTCCAATCCACATTGCATGCGACTCACGAATCATCTCAACTCGAAATCCACCTGTGCGTCCTCGAGGGCGAGAAGGAGTCTTCGGGAGCATAGGGAGCCATGTTCGTACATACGCCACTGCCACGAGTCCTGAACTTTCGTGTCTCCCGGGGATGAATACGCGAGGGCTTTGGGACCACTGATCGTCTGCAGCGTGCATCCATCCTATATCTGCTTGAACTCTGCTACATACATTTGCCTCTTCACACAGGTCGGCTTATGAACTTGGAGTCTTGAAAAATCAATGCTGGATAACAGAGATGGAAGCGCACAACCCTTGTTGCAAGATCCTTAGCTTCTTGGTTTCCTGACTGATATAGTGGTCATAGAAATCCAACAAGCTCAGAAGTCCAATCAGTCCCCTGCATCGCAAATTGCCCCGGGTTGACAAATCAAAGAGGGTATTCCGTACTTTGGTAAAATGTGGCGACGAGATCCTCTACCAAAATGCTTGGTGAGATAGTACAGAAACCTGTATGGAGTAGAGAAGACGTTACCGGCAGGGGCCGGGACCGATCACCGCCGCCCGCTGTAGGCTCCCTGGAATAAGTCTCCGCTCGCCCCAAGAACCCCTAACGATCAAGCTAGCGACAAAAAGCAATCGTTGTGTAGCCTCGGTGTGACCTACCGGATATCCGTTGACGAAATAATTCATCTAGTCGTCAATGTGCTCCTCGTGATGAACACGAGCGGCATGCTGTCTGCGTCATCCCTCTGATACATTGATGCAATGTGCATTTGTAGGTATGCTTGGGCTAATTGTGACATGTAACATGTCAGTCTTGATACAGCATTGAGATTCCATGATGGAGGCGGCAAGCACGGGATATAACAGAAGGAAACCGCCACCAAGTCGTGTCCTCCTTCCTCCATGTAAACGGCGGCTGGCTGCCACTTGGCTGCTTCTCCCTTCCCCTGCTCCAATGCACCAATTCCTGTCTCGGACACAGAAGACGAAACCTTCTAAAAATTGCTCACGGTCGAGATACCATGTACACTGGGATCCTCATTCAGCTTCCATCGAGCCAAAGCCAAAAAAAAAAACGTCTTGCAGATTCCGTGCAGCGCCAACGTTGCACCGTGTCCAATAAATACTGCGATAGTGTTACACAGCTTTGTCGGTCAGCCCGATCCTCCTCCTTCGCTCGCTTGCTGTTGGCGACCCATAGAGTGAATCAGTCAGTCAGCCTCCTTGCTTTGTTCGCTCTCGAGCCTCGACTGAGATGCTTCTTTCCGGATCGACATGGATCCCGTCTCTGCCGCTGGTCTCGCCTTGGGCGTCGCTGGCGTCGCTTTCCAAGTCTATACCGGCTGCGTACAAGGTGACTGACTCCACTGTCGTCCGAAGTCTCGCTCGTATATGCGCCTATTGACACCGCTCGTAGCTATACAATTGCTTGTCACGGCAAAGAACTTTCCGGATGAGTTCAAGTATCTCAATCTCCGCCTCCGCATGGAACAGCAGCGGCTGTTTGCTTGGAGCGAGACCTCTGGACTGTCCGACGTAGATAGCAAAAACCAGCAAAAGATATTGAAAACCAACACCTTCTTTCTCCACCGTACCACTGTGTTGGATCTGCTTGTTCAGATACAGTGCCTCTTCAAGGAGTTCCAGGACGAGCAAAAGCGGTACCAAAAAATCCTAGTAATTCCCGACTCCGCCGAATCTTTCGAAGCACCAGAGAAAGATGCGTCCGATGCCAACTTCCCTCTGCCGCTACCGCGGCGAGACTTTATCAGGAAGGCCATGTCCAAACTCAAGGACATATCGACCGAAGGCACCCTACGTCTCAGATGGGCATCATTCGACAAGGATGGCTTTGAGAAGCTGCTTGCCAAATTTGCCTTGCTCAACGACAATATGACCGATATACTAGACGCTCGACTCCAAGTTGAGATTCACCATACCGTTCAGGATACTAACCGTGGTATGCTGCAGCTACACCATAAGATAGCTGATCTCTCGCGCCTGGTCATGGCTCTGAACTTGAAGCTGGAACCATCAGTGCAACAGACACAGACACCTGCGTCAGACTCACAGAGGGAAGCGCGAGAAAAGGAGGCATCGGGCCTAAAACTCTTATCACAACTAGCCAAGTTCAAGGCATTTAATGAGTCAATAGAGTCTGGCGGGAGTAACACCCTAGACGAACAGACAACGTCGCACCTTGAGCTTGGTAGACTGCAAGAACGAGAAAAGTTGAAGCTGGACCCATCAATGATCGAACTAAAGCAGCAAGGAGTGAACGGCTCTCAGCGATGTGAGGCGATCCTCAACGCACCCGATGGAACAAGCAAGAATGTATGGATCGAATGGAAAGAGTTTGATGGTCAAGTTTCAAACGACGCCGCGCTGGACAAGCAAGTCATCCTTGAACGCGTCAAAAAGCTGGCCGCGCTTCTGAACCATAGCCCTAAGCCCGAGGCTTTTCGAACTCCTCATTGTCTTGGCTATTTTGATCACGAAGACCACGAAGAAGACAGTGACGATGAGGATTGGGGCTCACGCTTGGGCCTCGTTTTCGAGCGGCCCAGAGATGGATTGTTGAGCAAGGAGTCGCCAGCTGTCAGCCTCAGAGAGCTTTTGGAGAGTGACATAAAGCGCCTTGCAAAACCAAGCTTGACAGAGAGGACATCTCTAGCTCTTGCTGTGAGCAATTGTCTACTGGTGAGTTCTCCAGACAAATGCCATCTTCCTGATAGCTTGGCTCATCAAGTATAGAGCCTACACTTGGCCGACTGGCTTCACAAATCTCTTCGATCAGACAATGTCATATTCTTCCGCGACATTCAAGGTCGCATTGACTATACCAAGCCTTATATCTCTGGCTTCGACTTTTCGCGTCCAGCGAGGAGGGACGAGCCGACGGAAATCGCGAGCCAAGATGATATCATGCATAACTTATACCGTCACCCACTGATACAAAGCAATCACTCGGCTCAACGGCCACGTTTCAAAAAGAGCTTCGACATATACAGTCTAGGCGTGGTATTACAGGAGATTGGCCACTGGTCTACCATTGAAGACATTGTGAAAATCAATCCCGAAAAGGCATTTCGCCAGCCTTCCATTATTGAGAATGTTCGATCCGTCCTGCTTACAGACAAGATGCGAGGGGAGCTGAGCGGCAATATGGGAGTGGTCTACGAGACGGCAACACGAAGATGCGTCGCTGGAGGGAAATGGCTTAACCTGCTCGACGGCGATGACGAGACAAACGACAGGGCGGCGAGCACATTATCAATGGCTTTTTATGAGACTGTCGTCAAAGAGCTCGAGAGGATAGTTGTATAGCTGCTGATGAGTTGTTAAACCACTCTCATATCTGTCAGCAAGCAATTATATTCGATCTTCCAGGGTCAATTTTAATGGATCACAAAAGATTGGACTCGGGCCATAAATGCTGAAGATGCTGATACGTTTTCAACCATGCACCTGACTTTGATACAGGGGGGAAACTGTCAACTTTATACGCCTGCATAAACAATAGGGTAATTCGTACAGCATGAATCGAGCTTTCGTTGGCGATCCAGGTTCAACAGCAGGTTAGTACATTGTGGCATGTATTAACCTCAGAAGAATATGGTGGTATAAATTCATTCAATGACGTCCATGTCGGATTTATGGACCTCACTTCGCGATCGATCCAAAGACAAATGTTCAATAGAATAGGCTCGTCAAATATGTCTCGCTCTATTGGTCATATAAGCAAGTGGCCGATGAGGCAACATGCAACTGCTATGACATGATCCATTGCTAAATACGGTATGTGATTGTGCTGACCAATAATGGGGTGCGGTAGCGGGGTCGCCTCTTAGTCGTTATCTCCGAATCTATCTTCTGTTTGCTAGTCCGTCTTCTTGCTTGCCATTGACAAGCACATCAAGAAAAGTCCTACTAGGAAAGCTTAAGCTCATATATTGTCTTGTCGCTGGAAAGTACCGCCGTCGTCCCGGATAGTCAGTCACCAGCGTGTTCCACGCAGAGAAAGCAGCTCGATACCATGCCCCTCGCAGGCGTCCTAGGAGGCTGGTGGTCCTCGGCCGCCAACCCGACCCTCAAGGGCCACCAGCTCCTGATCGTGTCGCCGCTGGCGCCGGCGGCCGCGTGGGTGAGCAAGGTGAAGAAGGCGCACGCGGACCTCGAGGTCAAGCACGTGCAGATCGACCCGTGGAGCCTGGACGCCAAGGCGGCGGCCCGGGACCAGGACATCGACTGGTCGCGGGCCACGGTCCTGCTCACCGGCCCGCTGGTCCCGGCCGTCGAGCAGGCGCCCCGGCTCGAGCTCGTCCAGCTGCAGAGCGCCGGCGCGAATTATCTGCTGGACAATCCGCTCTTCAAGGACTCGGATGTGGCGTTTTCGACGGCCAATGGAGTTCACGGGTGAGTTTTTGTTCTCTCAGTCTTGTTTGTCATCGTCATCGACTTTTCCTTTCAGCAATCGTATATATACAAGTCGTCTTCTTACTGATATACTCAATTTAGTCCCCAAATTGCGGAATGGGTCATCACCACGTATCTGATGCACCAACATGAATGTGAGTATCTAGCAGTCTAGTCAGTCTGCATAAATATTAAAACGACTGGCTTACATTTTGCGCTAGTGGCGGTTTACATCGACCAACAAAAGGCCGGTCATTGGGACCGAGTCACGAAAGGAGTCCAGGACGGCGTGGGTGCACGAGTGTAAGTGGTGATCGTCCTCTTCTTTCTCAAGGAACAGTACAACGCTCACACGAGATATACAGGGGAATCCTGGGATACGGCAGCATCGGCAGGCAAGTGGCCCGGGTCTCCAAGGCCCTGGGCATGGACGTGATAGCCTACACCAACGGCCGGCGCGCGACGCCCGAGTCCCGCAAGGACACGGGGTACATCGTCCCCGGCACGGGCGACCCGGACGGCGCGTTCCCGTCGCGGTGGCTGTCGGGCGCCGACGGCCAGTTCGAGGAGTTCCTCGGCGCCGACCTGGACGTGCTCGTGGTCGCGGTGCCGCTGACGGCCAGCACCAAGGGCCTCATCTCGGCGCCTGAGTTCGAGCTGCTGGCCAAGCGCAAAACGTTCCTCTCTAATATTGCCCGGGGCCCCATTGTCGATACAAAGGCGCTGATTACCGCGCTCGAGAACGGCCAGATCCGCGGCGCGGCGCTCGATGTTACGGACCCTGAGCCGCTGCCCGACGGGCATCCGCTGTGGAGCGCGCCCAACGTGTTTGTGACGCCGCATGTTAGTGGTATCTCCAACGACTACAACGTCCGCGTGTATGATATTCTGGCGCTCAACTTGCAGCGGCTGGCCGAGGGGAAGAAGGAGTTTGTCAACAAGGTGAACAAGAAGGAGGGGTACTAAAGAACAAGAGAGAAGAGGCGTATAACGATTGAGTCTCTGGTTTGCAGTATTCAGGCAATTTTAGAATTTGATAGTCAATATGTTGTATTGTGGTGGTGGTTCTGTCATGAAAATGTTGTTTCACCCGGCATAGTCGATATTTACCTTCTCATAAGTGTATAAGCATAAGACGATCTCATGGAGCAGCCATTCCGCTGTCTAGGCTGTGTTGGCGAATGGATTATATGGGTCTGTGTAGTGCATATACATAGGTAATGTACTGAAAAGAAGGATTACCTGCCGAGCCCTGCAATATAATGCATGCAGATGTCTGTTATCACTTATAGCTGGTACGGCTGGGCATACAGTATCCCAACATGCAGTAACCATAAGGAGCAATTCTCCAGGCCATGTGTCTTTCTACAACAGTCGCCGAAAGCACGCTCCAATAATCAATACTTTTCGTTGATCGCTCATACTTGATGGTATTTACCAGCCAATCTGCTGCTGCCGCGTCACCGAGCACAGCCGTAGAAAGCATGCAAGATGCAGTCGCATCCCACACCGAAACAAGGCTCGGTACTCAATACCCCGCCCAACCTGTAAGATACAGTACGCGGGTAGGTACCTCGAAGAGAAAAGATCATTTGAAGAATGGTGGGCGCACAAGTTGCTTCTGGACGCTAGCAGCACCTACAGAGAAGGTTTGCATAGCCACACGTCAGGCCAAATTGACTGATCTGCCAGGCTGACTTGCTCGCCTGAAGTCAACCCGTCAAGAGATGCTTCAAACTCCATCATCCAGAATCTTCCCCTACTGACGTCGATCAAGTTCGTCAGTAACATCACATTTGAATCAATGGAAGTAGCAGCTCTTGTCATTGGCATCGTGCCCTTGGTTGGTCTCTTTACAGATTGTGTCGATCTCTTCTCCTACGTCTCGGTAGCAAGATCTTTCGGGGAAGACTATGAGCTACTCAACATTGAGCTGGATGTCGAGAAACTTTTGTTGCTACAATGGGCTGCACGGGTGAATCTGACGGGCGCGGACCATGACAAACGTCTTCATGAGCCCGCAATCCAACATGGCGTCAAAGCATGCCTCGTGGCCATCAACCATATTCTGAATCGAGGGGAAAGCATCGTCACCAGGTTCGATGGTAAACCTCTCGGAAAGGATACGGCAGAGAACAACGAGCCCAAGAAAGATGAGGCTCGAACCGTGGTGGCGATTGACACCTTCGCAAAGAACAGACGCGACATATCAGGCTCTGATGTTCAGGGCCCTGGTAATGATCACGGGCGGGCCTGGGACAGTGGCATCCTCGCCAGCGACCACGCAGCGGCTCGTGGTGGCAGCCGATCCAAGGCCGGACCACCCACGGTACCAGCAGCTAGCAGCATCAGTACTGAACTCTTCGGCAACAAGGTAGAGATGTTCAGAACAATTTATATGGAAAAAGACGTGGAAAGGTATCCGGGAAGACACAAGAGACGAGGTAAAAATACCAGTCTCTTCAAAAGAGTGCGTTGGACTATCTCAGACAAGGCCAAGTTCGAAGAGATCGTCGAAAAACTGTCGCGTTTTATCAAACGTCTCGACGATCTTATGCCACCTCTGTCAACGCCAGCTATTGAACCACATATCTCTCGAGGCCCAGTCATCGAGGAGCCAGCACCATCCACAGGAGAATTGGTGCAACAAGATCTAACAAAACTTTGGAGCAGGAAAGGAGGCCCCACCACAATCAAAATGCTATGGAAAGTTGCGTCAAGACCAGACACCCATCTCGAAGAAGACGTACGTGAGGCCATTCAAAAGACTTTTGAGTCAACGTGCGAGCAGTGTATCTTGGACATCACCTGGTTCAGGACAATGGATGATCGTCGTGCCGCGGTGAGATCTGCCCTGGCAGATACATTTGATTGGGCGTTGCATGATTCTTCCACAAGCAGAAGCACGTGGGATAACTTTGCAACATGGCTCAAATCTGGCTCAGGCGTCTATTGGATGAACGGAAAGGCAGGAAGTGGGAAGTCGACTCTGATGAAGTACCTGTGGGACCACGAGCGAACCCGTGAGTACCTCAAAACTTGGGCTGAGCCTGAAGAAGAGGTCGTCATTGAGAGCTTCTTCTTTTGGAATCTGGGAACGGCCGAACAAAAGTCTTACGACGGTTTGAGAAGAGCCTTATTGCATAAGATCCTTCTCGCAACTCCTTCCCTGGTGTCGTCTCTCTTGCCGCAGATGTGGCGAGATGTCTATACGAATGAGAACTTCGAGGCTCCTGCTCCCTCTACTGGAGAGGTTGACTTCGCATTCAGGAAATTTCTTGAAATAAAGAGCCAGCGGCGGTATTGTTTTTTCATCGATAGTCTTGATGAGTACTCTGGGGACTTTGCAGCTGCCATCAATTTTGTACGGAACTTAGCCGAGTCCTCTCGTACAAAGTTCGTCATTTCGAGCAGACCCATCTCCGAGTGCCTCGCAGCATTTGAAAACAGCCCGAAGCTGGTTCTACAAGAACTAAACAGGCCAGATATGGAGCAGTACGTGAGGAAGACGATCACGTTGGACAAGTATGAACAGGCAGTTGAGGATATGGTCAGTGCAAGGGCGCTTCTCCAAAACCTTGCGGACAAATCTTCCGGCATATTCCTCTGGACGGTCTTGGCTTGTCAATCTATCCTTCAAGGATTCAACAATGGCGACACCCTCGAAGAGCTCGAGGATCAGGTGAACAAGATTCCCCGTGAACTAAGCGACCTTTTCCGACACATGCTGCAGCTGGTCCATCCCAACTACAAGGAACAGGGGGCTCAACTGTTATGGCTATGCCACCAGCAACAACTCGCTGCAGATTATCACAGCCTCCCTATCGAGGCCTTGGGTCTAGCACTTTTGACTGGCCGTCGTTTGGAGATCCGCCCCGTGCCACACTCTATTGAAAACATGCCCCAAGAGACCTTCAGGAACAAAGTCACCGTGTTGGAGAAAAGGCTCAGCAGCCGGTGTTTCGGACTCCTTGAGTTCAATGCCAACTCGCCTATACAAGGAAGCGTTTATTTCTGTGACGAAAAAGGGCAGATGCCCGAGCATGACAAAAAAGTTGACGCAGATGTTGTCTTTATACACCGGAGCGTAGTCGAATTCTTGCAGTCTCCTGAGGTCATGGGATTGGATGATCTCAAGGTTCATGGCGACTTTGATCCTCCCACTTTGCTTGCGTACATCTCAGCTCTTCTATGTCGAGTGTGGATCCACGTAGGCATCAAATATCACGCGAGACACCTCAGAGACATACTACTATATGCCCAGAATTCGCGCCTCAAGCGCATGCCTGCAGTACAGCAGAGAGTGTGGCAGGCAATCACTGATTGCCATCGACGTCTTTGTGAGTGGTTTAATGAGTGGGAATATGATTTACTGGACAACTCATTTGACATCTCGAGCATGCCTGAAGAAGTCTTCTACAGCATCGAGGACTCGAAGCTTGAAGCGAATTGGGACACTATCATTCAAATTGTAAGTGTGTTATGGTGAGCCGTCTATATCCACGATGGTAGCCTAGCTACCAGAGTGGAGTTTCACTTTTGGTACTAGGTGCGCAGTGGTATACGTGACAGTTACCTTTTGAAGAGGAGTTGGCTATTTTCGAGTTTCCTATGTTTCTCAAAGTGAGATACCATGGTCAATTGAATAAAGGCTACAGCATGCTTCGTTGTAATCTATTGAAGGACAGTAAAGTGTAGACACGTTGGAGTTCCACCAATTGTAATTCCAAATCGGTCTCATGGACTTGGAGTCAACAGGCCGTCCATTACCCCGATCCAGTATCCCGTCGTCCCTCTTCCCGCCACCTACCCGGCCGTAAGCCCATTTCCCAGCTAGTCAAACCGGCCCTCATCACCCGGAACCGCTTCATACACAAAGTCCTCCCACCGCGGGTTCTCATACACCTTGAGTGCGTCAGCCAGATTCCTCGGCGCCCCAACGCCGGCCTGCCGGACAAACTCGTCCCTGGCCGCGGACGTGGGCACCATGGACCGCAGCCGCTCGCGCTGCAACTTCTGTACGCACTTTACCATGTACTCGCACCGGGCCTCGGCCAGGGCCGTCATCGACGGCGCGCCCGCGTCGGGCCCAGGGAACAGGAACATGTTGGGCATGAGGCAGGGCATGAGGGACAGGTACGCCTCGGGCCGGACTTGGTCGAGCGGAATACCGCCCCGGCCGTAGATGGGCGTTTCCGACGTGGCGGATGATCTTACATGATGAATCTGTTAGTGACGAGGACTACGACTGTTTGAAAAGTAGAGAATACAACTCACGTGTCGAACCCAGTAGCACAAATAATCGCATCAACAGGCCTAATCGTCCCGCCATTATCAACGACGCCCTCGGCGCGGATCCGGCGAATGCCCGCGGTCACGACGTGCACGTTGTCCTGCGCCAGGGCCTCGAGGTAGCCCGGCGAAACGCCCCATCGCCGGCGGTCCGACGGGTCCTCGGGCTTGAGGGCTTCGAAGAGGCCGGGCTTGGCGGCGAGTTTCTGCTCGACGAGGTGCAGCGACGCCGCGTCGCTCGCCTGGCGCTCGGGCGGGTTGGAGAGCGTTTGTAGGAAGTCCTTGTAGATGATGTCCTCGATTTCTTTACGATATGCTGTGAGTAATTGGGGATCCTCTGCGAATTTTTGTTTCTCGGCGTCGGTGAAGATGACTTTGCATTTCACAGTCAGCTTTGATGAGCATGATGAGAAAAGAAGTCAGCTGTCAGTTCATAACTCACAGTTCTCATCACCGCCATGTTCCTCAACTTGTCGTCTGAACGGGCTCTGGCTCGAAATCCAAGCTTTCGACCGAATATACGTGTCAATGTGCTTGGCCTGGGTTTGCAAAGCGGGTAGAATCTGTTTCACAAGCACGCGTCAGTAGGTCCCATGTTGAACTGGTCGATCGACCATTGAGTGAGATCTTTTCCGTGTCATGTACAGCCTCACACCCGGTGATACTTGCCGCCAACTCAACAATGAACACGGATAATTAATGACTTACCTGTCTTCCCGCGAACCCGTTGCCTATAACGGCCAGACTCTTTCCCGTAGCATCGAACTTGGCATCCCAGCGAGCCGTATGCAAGAGCCTGCCCTCAAAGTTCTCGAGGCCTGGTACATCCGGCCACTTCCACTTACTCAACGTCCCCGCGTCCACGATGAGCACGTCCGCCGTGTCATATATCATCTACGAGGAAACTCCAGTCAGCCATTTACCTAGTACAGGCCACAGAACGGACTAACCTGGTGGTCCGACAACCGCAGCACCCGGACCTCCCACCGCCCATCTGCCTCGGCCCACCGCGCGCCCCGGAACTCATGCCCGAAACGCATGTATTCGCGGGCGCCGTACTTGTCGGCTACGCGGTTGAGGTACGCGAGGATCTCGGGCCCGGAAGGGTAGAAGCGGCTCCAGTTGGGGTTATTTTCAAAAGTAAACTGGAACGCGGGGGCTGGGATATTTTTGGCGGGTCGTCAGTTTTGGCATTGCTATTACAAAAACAAAAAGTGCAGAAGTGCTATGATATACCGCATGCAACGCCGGGATATCTAACACGTGATCAGTATACAAATTCGTACGAATGTCTGGCCTGGAGAGATGGGTGGACATACTTGTTCTCGTACCAAGTCCCACCGAGATCTTGATTCTTTTCGTAAATGACGAGGTCCAGGTCATCCACGTGCTGCGGGAGGCGAATACCGGTCAGGATACCCGATACACCGGCGCCGATGCATACGACCTTGATCGGCCGGCCGTGTTCGACGGGACACTGGTCGGCGGGCGCCTCTAAAGACGGAGATGTGGAGGTCATGATTAGATTGCAACGATGATGTTGAACTTGTTTTCGTTACTCGAGTTAGAGGATTCGATATGAAATACTGCCGGACACGCTGACAGGCAGCAAGAGCCATACCCACCCAGAGGCAGTGTAACAGGTCTATCTGAAGGTCGAGAACACTATAGTATCCACTCATCGACGGGCTGTGAGCCTGTGCCGCGATATCACTTCCAAACTACCCATATTTCACAGACGCTAGTGTACAAAGTACATCGAATCTTGCGTTGATCGACTTTGTCGTGTTTCAGATTTTTTGTTCATGTGGATGTCTAGGCGCAGAGACAGCCGACGAAAATTGTTTTTATGTCGGAAGGTGTTCATAGAATGCCCTCTGTTGTGTTCCCGAGTATTATTAGCAGTTGCAACGTTCCATAGAGGACGCTAGTTTGACTCAGTATACTGACGATGCGATGGGTATAATCAACCCCACAATGGGTATACCTATGACATCCCAGCCCAAGGCGAAACTACCAACTTCACCAAGATTTGGTCAAGGCTGGGTGGGAACAGCTTGACTGACTCAAGTCACGATCGATCTATTCACGCAAGCTCAATGTTCATGGTCCTCGGCATCCTTGTATTTTGTGCATTGACGTCCACTGGATGAGTATGGACCTTTCAGGTACACCTGGGTTTTACCAAAACGCCAAAATTATATTGATATAAAACTTCCGGCCGCTGGGGCATTGAGTATCATAGACCAACAAAAGGATACAAAAAAAGGGTATCATGCGCGCTCCGTATATCACGGAGCCATTACCATTAACCGCTTCCACAAAAGAAACGATGCATAATCTTTGCGACGTCGCGCCTCTTCACGACATACTAGGAATCCGGGCTCCCGGCCTCCAGAGGTGCCTCATCCTGTCTCTTCGGTGGCAGTTTCTCTTCTTTCACGTCGTCCTCCACATCTCTCGCGGCCTTTTTCCTGGCTTTCTCCTTGACTTCTTTCGCCTCGTGTGTATCGTGCAATGAGAGCTTCTTGTCTTCGGCTTTGCGCGCGTCGACGCTCTTGCGCACGTCAAAGCTCTTCCGGCTCTTGCCAAGGACAATGTTGATATCGTCGCCCTTCTTAATGGCGGCAACAGCCCTCTCGGCAGTTTCGACGTTTTCAAAGACACGCCCAGTGCCCCATTTCCCGAGCTGCTTGCCCTTGTGTGGGTCACTGTGCCGCGTCTTACTAAAGTGTCTCGCGAAACTTCGTTTTTCGCTCTCGTCCATGATGGTTTGACCCAGCTGCCGCATTACATCCCATCCGTGATACGTATCTTCGCAGATGGCCTTTCTCTCCTCGGCTGGTAGGTCCTTCATCTCACGTTGAGCTTGGACGATTCGGGCCCGGCGGACGTACTTGAGTGGACCACCTCGTCTTTCCACCTGCTTAGCGACGCCTTTCAGCGTCAACCCAAATGGAGACACTATGGCGGATATATCCTTCAGCACAAAGCCGCCGAATCCCATGGCCACGCCGGCAGCAGCCCCACGCACACCATTCTCTTTGGCACCTTTGACCGGAAGCCTCACGAGGCCTGTGACGCCGTCATATACGCCATACACAAACTCGGATCCAGCCGCCTTGAGTCCCGACTTGAAACCTGTGATGCGCACTGGCTTACGAACGGTGTCATCGCCATACAGACGTGGGGCATTGTGGAATCCTTGGGCCACAGCCACAGCGAGATCGACCGGGGCCTTGGCCAAGGCGCGTCCAGACTGGCCAAGCCCCTCCCCGACCTCGTTGGCATACTCCTCGGCCGCGGGTGCAGTCGCCGGAGTCGCGGTCAGGTTTGACGTGTTGGTCAATTGGGTCTCGGGCTTTGGTCTCTGGGGATGAGCTTGAGCTTCTGGGTGTTGATCTGTGGCCTCGGTGTTGGCTTGAGGAAAGGGGAAACCCGCGACTCCCTCTTGTGCTAGTGGCTTAGGCTCGGCAGCCTTTTTCTTTTGTTCAAGCCTCTGGCGTCGCTTTTCCATCTTCTTCTTCTTGTGTTCCTCGCGTTTCTTGGTCGTCTTGGCCAGGCGATAAGGCACACTACCAACTCCGGTAAAGAAGTTGCCTATAGAACCAGCAAGAGTGCCAGCAATGCCCGTGATAGGCTCGCCGGGACCCTCAAAGTCATTCCATTCCTTGTGACGCAGCAGTCGCAGGCGACTCCATGAGAGGTATCCCTTCTCCACCAGGACATCAGCAGCCATGGCACTCAACTTGAGACTGGTGTTCTTGATGCGCCACACAGCGACTCGATCAGTCAATAGCGAGCAACGCATGGAGTCCTCTCCAGACAAAACCAGGTGGTTATGGAACGACCTGACCGCGTTCTTTGCGCCATCGCCCTCGAGTTCGATGGATTTGGCAATCTTTTGTACCGCTTCTAGAGCTTCGTCTGTGAGACAGTATTTGATACCCTCGGCAAGCTTGTCAACATCCAGCTTCTTGTAGGGCACTGCTTCAGGTCCAGCACCTGCACTGGATACCATTGAGCCCCAGAAATGCTGATCGCCAAAGAAGGGCACGATCATGGTAGGTTTGCCATATTTGAGAGCAGCTGCAGTGGTACCGGCGCCTCCATGGATGACGCAGGCTTTTACCCTGGGGAACAACCAATCGTGGGGCGTGTTCTCAAGCATGAAAATGTTGTCGGGGACGTTTTCGCCGCCGAGACCTCCCCATCCTTTCGAGACCAATGCGCGCACTCCAGCCTTTTTGACTCCCTCGAAGATCATTTCTGTGAACTTGTCGGCATCGTCAACGACGATTGATCCAAAGCCTATGTAGATAGGGGGTTCACCAGCATCCAAGAACTCTACCAAATCCTGTGGAGGTTGGAAGCTCGAGGCCAGATCGAGAAAGACGAACCCTGCCACATCAATCTCATCACCCCAGTCCTCAGGTTTGGGCACGATCCCCGGGCTCCACAGGTATGTGAAGGGCACATGTAGCCGGTACGTCGATCCAGGTGCCCACAAGGTCGAGACGGGATCCAAGTTGAGTGTCTTGACCCTAAAGTTGTTGACGAGATCGCCCAAGCCCTGCCACACCATCATCTCAACCAAGGGATAGGACATAAAGTTGGTGTAGCCAGGATCGACATTGGACTTTTTGATGGTAGCCAGAGGGTGCGGAAAAGCCTGCGTGGGGGTATAAGGAAAGGTGAACATCAGGTGCAAAGGAATACCCAGTGCCTCGGCGCAGTGTATGTGAGCAAAACTGGGCGGGTTTGCAATGATGGCATCTGCCACAAAGGGCGCCCTCTCGCCCATCATTCTCAAATTTGCTGTGTCCTTCTCGTTGTCGGTGGCATTGATACATGCTCGCCAGAAACCATCAAACATCTCAGCCATGGCGGCTCGGCGGCGGCCGATGTCACCGGCTTTGACGGTCTCCAATTTGGGTATCATGCCAGGGTTCTTTACCATGAAGGCCATGAGTTCGGAAGGGTCACCGCCCACAGAGAAGAACTCGAGACCCGAGTCCTTTTCGACAAACTCACGGAAGGCTGGGTGTGTTGCAATTCGCACGCGGTGCCCGTAGTTTTCCTTGAGCACCTTGCCAATCTTGAGAAATGGCTGCGCATCGCCACGGGAACCAATGACCATGATGACAATGTTCAGCTTTGGGCGTTTTGCCTTCTCCGACGTGGCAGTACTTGCAGAGGAGAGTCTTGACGCCAGAGGTCGCTCGGGTTGCGACTCGTCTTCGATGTCCGTCGAGGGAGGTACAACTCTCTTGACCGCCGCGCCCAACGCCTTAGCCAAGTAGCCAGTGTTGCTCGTGTCATTGACGGTAATATTAAGACGTCCATCTCTCTTCGATACCCTGCCTCTTGTGCTATAGTGATCGTTGGCTAGATCGAAGCGACGATATCTGTCCGAGGTCCCGGCACGTTTGGGCTTCTGTAAGCTACCAGTTGTAGCCACCCTAGTCGCTGGGCCCCCATCTTCGTCGTTTTCTGATTCCGATGAGGATGAGGAGTTGTCACCATCACTCTCATAGTTGCGGCTCCATATCGCACGGTTTAGCTCGGAGACGTTGGTACCCGTGCGCTTCACGAGGGGCACTGCAGACGTTCGCCTAGGGGGGCGGCGTGGCACGTCAGTCACGAACTTTTTGGAAGCCTCAATGGAAGGTCGGTCGACAGATCTCTTCCGGTCCTTGGTGGCGACAGGGGCCTGGTTCAAGTCTAGTCTGTCGGACAGAGACTCTGACTTGACCCTCTTGGTATCTGCAGGAGAAGGCTCGGCGATTTCGGGCGAGACAACTTCCGAGGGGACCTGGCCTGGGAACACGACATTTCCATGGCGATCATGCAGCAGAGCAGTTGTCCGCTCGTCAGCGTTTGTCTCGCGGAGCTGGATATCATCATCGGACGAGTCGATGTTGAAAGGGGCCGAGGATGGCTTGTCGAGCTCGACTAGGCCCGCCATTCGCGCGGCAGTGTCTCAAAGTGTTGAGAATCAGTGCTGTTTGTTATCTTCTTGTTGTTACCGTCCCGCGCATGTGACCATAGCGTGTCTGCCTCTGCTTTCCGGAGAGATCGTAGGAACACGTTCAAGTGCCGTTCAACGCCCTAGGTCGAGCTATGATATAGATCCGCCCAGTGTCATTCTCAGACACAACCACGTCGCGCAAAGATGTGTGTTTGCCGACTGCCGGGTAGCGCAGAAGGTCGTTCGTGAGTCGTGAACAATCACTCGGTTGCAAGAGCTGTGGTTGTACGAAGTGAGAGGAAGAGCTCTGGCAAGAGAGATTGTAGGGAAAGTCTGAAAGGGAACCAAGTGACCACGGCCTAAAGAACGGGTCCCCGAAAAATATCCAAAAAGGAACGACAAGTCACAATTCTAGTCGGTCCATTCTGGAAAGACGTGGGAAAATAGAATGGGACAAATGGGACTTTCTGTTGTTTTCGGCATTGGACATGGCCAGAAGCAGTCAAGCTCTCAAGTGCCAGGCATTAGCGGCGGCCACTACCTTGCCCCTGTCGAGTGCATGACATCACGGGCACTGTTTTGTAGCCCACAAGGCCTGAAATTCCAAAGGTTCCAGCGGTTTGACTGCGCTACAGGAGCTACCGACACGGTTCAGCGAGCCGAGAGGTTCAGGTTGGTGAGTCCCACCGAACCAAACCGCCCGGGACGAGAAATGAGAAGACCCCCCGTAGGTAGCCCGGGGGAATGAGAAGACTTCATTTCGTATCTGCAGCGTAAGAGTCGACCCTGCAGGAATTCCCTTTATTGGGTGCCACGGCATCGAGATCCGGGGGGCGCATATCTTCCCAGTTCTCGCTGAACCATAATCACAAACAAAGTATGAAAAACAGGTAATTGAACGTCTCACTCGTTGGTGTTGAACAAGCGAACTCAATTCCGATAGGCCGTTTGGTTTGGTAAGGAGGTATGTTGCTAGGTACCTACCTAGGTAATCATGCAGTCACTGTTCATAAATTAGATTCAGGCACTGGCGAGTCGCCTCGGGAGCCCCCAGTTCGCCTACTTGCTGCACACCCTCTCTTCATCATGCAATAGCACGCCGGCACTTAACTATATCTTTCGGTCTTGCAGATCTATATCATAAAGATCTAAGCCGACTTTCCTCGGTAACTCTTTTTTTGCTTTGACCCTCGCCTCGCCTCGATTGCCTACCTGTGTACTGTCAGCTGTAAAAGATCGTCAACATGAACGAAGCGGACACGTATGACCGATTCGCAGCAAAGTCTAGATCAACCTTTTAATGTGTTACCTTGAAGCACATCTCCAATATCCTGTTTTCCCCCCATGTCCCACGTTCGCGTTTGACAAGCGAACGTGTTCGGATGGGCCAAGCCGTTTCACAAGTTTGCAGGGGACATGTTCAGCCCATTCTGCACCCCGCGTGATGATCTACAAGTGGCGTTTGTAGCGCGAGCAGCCTGGCTCGCCTGGCAAGAAGCATTTCTCACTGATCCACCTCCGCCAACTGCCATCAAGCCTAACGCTCCCAAATAATGTAAAGCATCTTTGTAATACATGCATATATTTTCAATGGGGTTTGGGCTATCAATGTCCCCGACACCAAGGCTATTGATCAGAATTTCATAGCTAAAAGGGATGACACTGCTTGCGATATGCTATGCCTTCTCTTGACAACAACCCCGCAGATCTCCTTTTATATAAGTCGTGGTCGGTCGTCTGGCATAGTTCGTTTGAACTCCCTGCTGCATAATAAGAGAACCATCGCCTTGTTTAGCACGACTCCTCGAATGACTTCACTGTTCTATCCGCTGCTGGCTTTTCTGGTGGTGCTTATTTCGCCGGCTTTCGGTTGGCTTTGGCCTGGTTGACCTGCTTCATGTCGAAACGCACCATCAGCTGTTCGCGCTGGTTTGCGGTTGCAAGAGCCGATTGCGTCTTACGCTCTTCCTTCGTGGCTTGCTTCTCCTCGCGGGCCTTCACTTTCTGCGTCTGGACGCCGCTTGCAGCCCCCCTAGTGCTGTAGGCCGGAGCGTCAACCGGCTGGGCCTTCCTAGGTCTTCCCTTTTTCGGAGTCTTGAGCTTTTTCGAGTCCATCTTGGATGCCTTCTTGGGCGCTTCCGCGATGCTGCTGTCACTGGCGCTCTATGCCGGTGCAGCCTGACTGTTGGCCGTCTTGAGGGCTGCAAGCTCCGTCTCCTTCTGCTTCGTCTGCTTGTTGAGCTCGATGATCATGGCCGAGACCCTCTCTTCCGCCTCCTTCAACCTCTTGAGTTCCAGCTGTTCCGTCTCCCGCGAGAACGGCTGTCCGGGTCGGTTCGAGAGTGGTATCATTGCGCTGCGCTCCTTGACATCGCCGTCTTCTTGCTTGCTCGGGGGCGGCGCCTTGCCTTTTCCTTTGCCCTTGCCGCCCGCCGGTGCCTGGCCCTTGTTGTGTGCTCCCGACGTCAGGGTCTTGTAGAAATCCTCAAACGGCTCATTGAAAATCTGCTCCTCGTAGATCCAGGCAAGGATCTCACCCGTGCCGTTGTTGCGCATCGCCTCCCTCTCCTCCTCCGTTCTGCCGTAAGGGTGGAGGCGCAGATGATGGTACAGGGTCTGAGGCTTCTCGCCGCTCTTGCTGTCGTAGTATAGCTTGATGGTGATCTCGAACTCTCCCCATCCCGTCTCGTTCACGACGAAGCCCTTTTGCTTCTTGGTCGGCGGCTTGCCCTCGTTGTCCCGGACGATCTGCTCGGCGTCGCAGGTGCGCAGGTGGTTCGGAATCGATTCATGTAGCTTAAACTGAACGCGACGTAGCCAGTAAAAGATATCGGTATCCTCGACTCCCTTGACGAAGACGGTCCAGCTGTGGGTGTGATCGACGGGCACGTGAGGAGGCCGAATGTTGTCCGTGTCGTTGAAGGGACGCGCCGTTGTGCCATAGATGAAAGGGCGGTAGATCTGGACGCCCTTGACGCGCTTTCCAGCATTTGCGGGTGCCATCTTGGCCTGCTAGTTATATCTTTGCAGGCGTATCTGATGGCGTTGTAGCAGAGCACGATTGTTGATGTCGACAAAGATTGATTGGCAAGACAAACAAGTCGCGAAGAGTCGAGGTTCAGCCTCGAGAACCCCAGGGCCTTGGGCACACTTTTTCGGCGGGGCAATTAGTGATTAGTGGGGTCTCTAGCTGCCAATCCACTGGAAGAGCCCGTGCGCTTGTGCTTAATGGACAAAGTGGAACTCCATTTGCTGTATCCAATTTTTTGGAGCTTCTCAGCCTCGCACATGCGCCGATGATGACATGACTTTGCATGGAGCTATGAGAGCTCTGTGTAAGTGAGATCCAACTTCAAGCAGAATCAGTTATCTAGACGAGAATCACGGTCCACGCCTATTTTCGAGATATCGCACACTCAAATCAAGCCAATTGCTTTAGCAAAGCTATTTGCAATTTTTGTTCATTTTATTATAGAACTATTCTCTCCATTTGAAGTCACAAAACTCTATTTTGTACCTGAAGGAGAGCTTCTGGAGCTCCAGTTTACACTCTTTTCCTGACAGGCCGATCGGAGGACTATTCCACCATCTTACTTTTCTTAAGTAAGACACTCAGGCTGAGAAGCCAACAAAACTTTTAAAGCCTGTGCTCTTCCAACTTCTATTTTTGACATTCAAGAATCCCAAAATGGCGACAAAAGCATCGGCAGCAACAAAACGAGTCATCGTGTGCGGAGGAAACGGCTTCCTGGGCTCGAGAATCTGCAAGTATGCCGTGGCCCGGGGCTGGGACGTCACATCAATAAGGTAAAAATCTTAAAACTCCTCCTGCTCCATTTCTCATGGCTAACTTTCCGTCGATCAGCCGCTCCGGCGAGCCCAAGTGGGAGACGGTGACGTCGTCGCCCACGCCGCCGGGCTGGGCGCACCGCGTGTCCTGGGAGCGCGCCGACATCCTGGTGCCGGCGACGTACGCGGCCCTGCTGCGCGGCGCCGACTCGGTCGTGCACTCCATGGGCATCCTGCTCGAGGCCGACTACAAGGGCGTGCTGCGGGGGCAGGAGTCGCCGGTATCCGGTCTGCGCCGGGCGTTTTCCGGAGCGCCCCGGCCGGGCAACCCCCTGGAGCGCAACGTCGGCGACAAGGAGGGCGAGGACATACGCCCGCCCGAGACCCGCCAGCAGCTCACGTACGAGAACATGAACCGCGACAGCGCCATCATGCTGGCCAAGGAGGCAGCGGCGCAGAAGGCGGCGAGCTTCGTCTACGTGTCGGCGGCGGGCGGCGCGCCCGTGCTGCCGGCGCGGTACATCAGCACCAAGCGCGAGGCCGAGGACGCCATCGCCAGCGCGTTCCCGGCCATGCGCGGCATCTTCTTCCGCCCGCCGTTCCTGTACGACGCCAGCCGGCCCTTCACCATGCCGCTGGCCGCCATGACGGGCGCGGGCGCCATCTTCAACAGGGTCACCGGCGGCGTGCTCGGCGGCTTCATGGGCGCCGCCGGCGCCAAGCCCCTCAAGGTCGACGTCGTCGCCGAGGCCATTGTCGAGGCCATGGACGACGAAAAGGTCCGGGGCCCCGTCGAGGTGCCCGAGATTGAGGAGCTGGCCAACCGCGCTTGGAGGAAGGGCATGTTGTAATCCATCGACGGGCAACCACACCAGCTAATTAAGACTGTCCCAACTCCCTAATTGTATCAACTGAACCGGTAGAGGCTTTGAAATGGGTATTCCATAAACAATGTATTATATATAGAATGGCATCTCCAGGAATCAAAATGGGAACAATTACAGGTTGATCAAGTCACTACTTTTTCTTTGCTGAATTAGTTGCCGTAGTACATCAGGGTCAACAAAATACATTGCTCATGAATTAGAACACAGTCACATGCATAAAAGCCAGCATTCGATATATAATCTTCGATTTATGTGTTTAGATAGGAGTGATTCTCTCTAGGGTCCTGTAGCCCTGAGTAAATGTCATCCATCGCGCGGTCGAAAACCAGAATCGTCCGGGATGACATTGGAAACTGCGTGCAAAGCCGAGTCCTTGCCCAACCCCTTGGCAAATCTTCTATCGCCATTCTAGATTCCTTCGTCTGTCTTACGGAGCTACCCTGGCTCTGCTCTCCCGGTAGCTCATTCTGATCATAAGACAAAGAAGATGTGAAGACGTCCTAAAGAGTGATGGAAGTCCTCGTGCTGTGCCAAAATGCCAAAAGTGTATCATTTGGCCTCGTCGGAAACGTCTAGTCCCGTGCTCAGAAAGTCATCAAATTCCAAAACTGAGCCCTTTTCTGTTTTTCCCATTCCTGAACGCCTTACAAGTGCATTCAAAAATACACATTAAACATTGGGATATCGCTAATTTCGATACCCGCTTACGCCCGGAAAGAAAAATTCCAACGCCAAACTTTCTTCGTACAAGGTGACAAAAGAAATCGAGCTCTTTCAAAGAGCAGTGAGTGGTGGTGTTTGTTGTTGTTGGTTTTGTACATCTATTGGGTCGCTTCGTAGGCTGGAGGTGGAACATCGTCTCTCTCAGCCCAGAAGGTCGGGTTGCGCTGCTTCTCATCGTACACTCGACGGGCAATCTCTCCCGCCATTTTGGTGATCCAAGCTTGCTCCAAGATCACCGAGGAAGTCTCGGAGCCCTCGTTGCGCTTGCGATCCAGGTTGAATGCGTTGCCGGCAGCTTCGGTGGCCTTCTCGCTGGACTTGGCAGTCTTTTCTGTTGTGTGGTTTCCAGACTTGGCTGGTTCATTGTAGATCTCCATGTTGAGAGGACTGCGCGACGGCAGAGCCTTGTCGTCGATTTGTCTGAATCGTACTGATCTGGGAGATGGCTCGGCCTGTGGCGCCTCGTCTTCAGGGTCTTCCTGAATGTAGGAAGGCATAGGCTCAGAGCTGGGGCCGGCTACAGAGTCTGTTTCCGTGCTGGTCTCTTCAGCCTCGCTCACCGTCTCGCTAACGGTGTCATTCTTGGATCGGCGCAGGTTGACCACACGGGTCTTCTTTCTTCTGGACATCCGCTTCTTGCCGCCAGATAGGGTCAATCCCGTGGTAGCTGAGTTTAGGCTCAGCAGAGATGGCCGAGATGATATCGAGCCACTATCTGTGCTGGCCGCATCCGTAAACGTGTATGTCGTAGAGCTTCCTTGTACTGAGTGCGTCCGCACCAGGCTTGGAGTGGCGAGCGGCGTCGAGCGACCAGTATCAGCCCTGTCCATGGGCCCGAGCCAAGCTCTAAACATGGCGTTCTGGATTCCGGGAGTGAAGAGCGACAGAGTTCGGTGGGACTCGTTCAGAGCAGCGAGCTTGAGCAAATTCTTCTGCGAGAAGAGAGAGTGCAACTGCGCCCCGCCATCTAATGAGATGGAAGCAAGCTCATTTGCATCCAGCACGTGACCTCTCGAGTCAACGGCATCGGGAGGAGGTGCAGCAAAGGGATCGATTGCAACTTCGTCGTCGGCGTTTTCCGAGGTCTCTGCATCTTCCCGCGGCAGCTGATCCGGGCACCAAAGTCGTAGGGAGAGCTTGTGGATGATAGAAGGCAGCTCATCCATGAACAGATTCCGGAGCTGACCCTCGATGGTCTTCTGCAGGTAGTCTCGAACGAACTGAATGGAATCAAAGGTCGACGAGACCTTGATGGACTCGAGTGGGTCATTTCGAAAGACTATCGTAAGTCCTTTTTGTTTCGAAAAGACTAATATCACAAAGGCTGACAACTTGATCTCTGACAAGGTTATTGACAGAGGTATCGTCAGACCCGCCGCCGCAGCCAAGGGCTGCGGAGATGTGAATGACGGCTTGGCAGACAGGTATGTTGCCATGGGGTTTGCCTAGGTGATTACCGCATTAGTGTTTGTTGTGGCACGAGCGTTGAGAGGGTATGATCGAATTGGAGAGAGCGCGAATCCCTGTGGCTCCAATTTCGTATGTTTCATGCGCTGGTCCACCGATGCGACAGAGGGTCAAGGGGAGCCATATGGGGCATCAAGAGGGGTTTGCGCGACGATGACTCATGGTGGACATCATCTCTGGACATGATCCATCGTGATGAAATGGCAGGAGCAGATGCTGCTTGGGGATAGAGGGTGCGGTCGGTAGAAGAGCACTTGCTCGTCATGTGTTACTAGAGAAAAAGGACCCTGAAATATCCCGAATCCACTTGTTCCGGGAGTGATCTGGGGAAAATGGGCGCGACGAGATAATAAATTGCATGACCTTGTCATTGGCGAAAATGCCGGCGCAACGCGTCAACGGATCCGGGGAATGCGGGTGCTGTCCAAAGGGGTCGCTCGAAGGCAAAATGGAGAAGAAAATAAAGTAGCTCATACCTGAACTCTCGTCTTGAGCGTCAAGTACGCATCGCCGGTATAGCACATCTTGAAGATGCCTCTGAAGCGGTCCTCGGCCAGGTCACCTATCTCGAGGATCTCGAGCTCCGGGGGCACGGTACCCAGGTTGAGCTCATTGACGAGGATGTCGTCGACGATGATGGGCGGCTTGGGAGACTTATTCAGAGCCGTGGTGAGGAGGTCGCGAGCTCGCTGGTAGAAGTCTTCGTCGGCCGCCAATGGCGACCAGTTGAAATTGAAGGCCATTTCTGTCGTGGGGAGGAGGGCGAATGGCTTTGTTGTGTTAGAGTCGCATCGTATGCATCAGTTGACGGGCGCGCGAGATGTTGGCTGATGGGCGATCCCCTGATTCAGAGGATATTATTGTCTCTCTCTCTCTCGGTGGTTGTGGTTGATGACAATAACACACGCTGGTCCGGATGTGCGAAAAAAAAATAGAGCTCGGGGTTGCTGCGCAGTGACACTGAAGCTCCGGGCTGAGTAATAAAGCTCGAGGCGGCAGGAGTTGGTCGGTCGACGGTATAGTAACAATAGGCGCAGCTCGGGGGTGATGGTACAGTTGGAATTTACAGATCTGAAAGTCAAAAAAGGTTGATGGACGATGGAGTGGTGGTGAGTGCGGAGGAAATATGACGCTATGCGCAGCTCGTGTGCTTGCTTGCTTTGAACCTCTGGAGCACCTCGGGTTCGGGGCATTTGGCGATTTTCACTGGTCCCAGCGTCCAAATTTTTTTTTCTCGTTCGCTCATTCGGAGGACTGGCAGAAAAAAGCAGCAGGGACTTTCGAGTGGAGAGCAGAAGGGTGGAGCAGCGAACGCGAGCTCTGGCCAGACAAGAAAGCCCAGAGCAACTGCTATGGATGCACTGGGGCCACTGGCGCGAGCGCTGAAGAGCCGGAAACAAACGCGTTGTCTTGAAACGGTCTAGCTCGGCACATCAACAGAGTGGATGGCCCAATGACCTGACACCAAGGCCAGAGGACCCCCAGGGCACCGAGACAAGAAGGGCGACGGGATCATGGCCGCTGGGCCGCCTGCATAACCCGTCCCCAGATGATGCTGTCAGCCAGGACTTTGACTGTAGAAGTGGTTCACCCGGTCGACTCCGTCCAATGATTCCGACGTCGTCACGCGATCATCCTCACTCCCTCACACCTTCTCAGGGCTGCCTACCATATCAAAGGCAGCTAACAGGCGAGGTGCATAAGATAGTACTCTATAGATACCATTGCACAGTGTATGTAGGCACTCCGGACTTTAGCTGCTTGGGACCGCCCCGGCCTTTCCAGCTTCACTTCTTCTTCTTCTTCTTCTTCTTCTTTCTTCTTTTACCCCGGCTTTGTCCGACCATGTTCAATCTATCGATCAATACGGGGTTGCTAGGGACCCGGAGCCGAACTACCACAAGCGTGGATTATGCCCATTCCTATCATGCATGCTAACATTGGAAGCACTCCCATCGCACCCGGTATCGTTGCATAAATCCTTCATCTCCAGCGGCACTGCGCACGGCTTTTTGGTACAGTTGTTAGGGTGATCGTCATTCCATCATCCATGAGCGCGCCGTTGTGGGGTGATGGTCTCGCTATGCGTCTGCGGCGCGGTCGAATGACGAACTTCATGTTCCCCCAGGCGAGCCAGGCTGGCCCGTCTTGGGCTTAGCTGGAGTTCTGAGCGAGCTCGTCATATGGTCTTTCATCATGCGCGTCTGTGCAGGTCTGGTGGTTCTATACTGTCTCCTATAGGTCAACTCAAACAGTAGTAGATGCACACCAAAAGATTATAGAAAAGTAGTGTTCTTAATAAGTTTGGGTATACTAGATCGATACTCACCGGCATGTGACAATCTTAAGGCGCTGCAATTTTCCTCTACTAAAAGGACAGGCGGGATTGCGGCAGTGTTGTCGTCGAATCAACAGGTAAACCAACGTCATTTAGAGGCCAAATCAAATCATCATCTACACAACAGCCTCACGGATATGATCAATTTTATATGCAGCATTAAGTGAATCAAACATTACGTACTAATGGTCCTTCTCGTATCCCGTTACTCGTCTCTTTTCTTTCTCATGCAATGCATTCTGTCAATATAGCTTACAAGACTAGAGGTACAACGTGCCGCAAACAACTTTCTATTCGCACCTCTCGATTAGACATGCCGTCTCCATGCGTGGAGATTCTGTTCCGTGGTAGAAGCCGTTTTCCACCAGATTTGTGTGGCTGTGCTGCCAATACTCGGCCTTGCTCTCCCAGTTCTTCCTGTCCACATCCGCCAGCTTGATCTCGATCTCACCGTCTGCCGACTTGGGCATGCGGACAAAACAAGTACAGTCCCGCAGCGTCATGGCAAGTCCAAAGTCCTCGTCCTGCGGGTTGGTGAACATGGTATCACCCGGATCGCCTTGGACCTGCAGATCCCTGAGCTTGTGAAATATGCCCGAGCTGGAGAAGGCCTGCTGGAGTCGATCTTGCTCCTCGGGGGACCAGTCGGGGGCGAGCAGCCGGATCGTCTCGAGCACCACAGCCGGGTCCGAGTCTACAAGGCCCAGCGGGCAGACGGGCGGCTTCGTCTTCTTTCCCTCGGCCAGCTTTTCGCCGTTTCGGTAGGCCTCTCGTGCGCAGGTACGGCACCGCTTGGCGTCCGAGGGAGCGATGGGAGACTGTGCCAGCCACTTTGGCTTGAACTCGAGACCGAGGTCGCCCTGCTCCGTCAGGGGGTTCATGTCCTGGATGAGCATGGCGTAGCCCTCTGCTATCGAGCTGTCGGGCTCCCGGCGGCGCGAGTGCAAATCCCGCTCCGAGTTGAGTATCCCGTTGGCCGAGGCCGGAACGCTGACAAGGAGCTGTGGCACCAGATGCCGGGCCCCAACCCGCGGTCCCACGAGCTGCTCCCTGTAGCGCTGCAGTTCTTCGTAGCTGTGCGGCGACGTCCCTTCGACCTCCTTGGGCGCACGCAGCAGCCAACCGTCCAGCTGGTGACCACCGTGGCTCGGGACGATCTGGAAGACGGCATTTGCGCGGCCCTCGTTGACGTAGACGAATTTGGCGTCCTTGATGAGGTCCTCCACTACTTGGCGCAGGGCATCCGGCCGCTCGAGATCGGCCCCGGTGGCCAGCGATCGCAGTCCGGATTGCAGGACCTGATTGATTCCCACGCCATCCGTCGCCCCTGCTACCTCTGAGATTGAAGGCATGATCTCCACTTGTTTAGAGATCCTCGCACACTCGACGTTTGCTGAACAACCAGCTGGGGATGAATGGCTCCTCACGGTTTCCCCCTTCACGAATCCACAAATTCCACTCCACCGAATGAGATACCAGGACCTTGGGACAAGCAGCCAAGATGTTGCCTTGGTACAAGTGATTTTGGTTCTCGCTGTTGGCTAAACGAATGACTGAAGAGATATCCGTTCTGATATACGGACTTTTGGTGAGGAACCCGACTACAAAGCAAGGTGTCCAGTGGAATCAAGACTTCCTCCAGTGCTCCCAGGAAATCAATAGTGGTTTCTCCGCTTTTCGAAACCGTGATGTAGTTGCCTCAACGAGTGTCGTGTGACGACGGACTAAGCCACGTTAGAGATCAAAATTGGTCAAGTGAATGACGCAGCTGATTCGGATGCGCCTTGCAGCACTTCAGCGAACGGGGTATTGATTGATGGGGAGGTGAATAAGAGGAAGTGACAACGATAGTAAAAACAAAGCGATCGTGACGGACGGGGTATATATATAATCGAGGATGAAACGATTGCAGGATATATCAGTGATTAACAGTCCGTGGTGATATGGGAGAACGAACGAAATGCAATTGCCAGAGGTCAATGACAGAGATGATGGTACTTGACTTTTCCCCCCTTATTAGTGCGCTCAGCCGCCGTTCGGGCTTCTGCTTTTTTTTCTGGGGCGCGTGTCGCAAGCCCGGCGAATACAGCAAGTAGCACAACCACAGCAGCCAAATAACTGCACTACAACCAAAGAGCTGAACATCGGCCGCGACACTTAGGAGGCTCGGTAGTGGCTCAGCCCGAGTCAGGGTGCCATCACATTTTGCATCTGGCATGATTCCGACCGATGCAACGGGCCTTTGCCATCACAGAGGTTCGATGCTGTGTTCCGACTCGTTCCCAGCTCACCGGATCCCAAGGGACCTGTAAACTACCTGGCATTGGCTGTTGAATACCGCCCCCGCAATTGACCGTTGAACCCATTGTACAAAGACCGTGCGGTGCAGCAAACTTCGTTCAATACTGTAATATTGCCAATAGTAATCGATCTATTCTCTGGCCCCGGGGAGATAGCGCATAGTGCACCGCCCACCGGATCAAGTCTGGATCTCCTCCGTTCCACAGCACTGTAATTATAGCCGAAACAAAGAGAATTATTTTTGGCTCTGGAGTGGGACACTACGGGAGCTCGACGCTGTATACCTGGTCACTGGCCGGCATTTCAAGGTCACCACCCGTTGTTGTCGGACTCGAGCATCCGGTAGGTAATCGACTGCAACATAAAACTCATGTCAAGCGGCGACGGAGGCTCTCTCCATAAGATTCAGTGTTCGGGTCCGGCGATTGATCCAAGAGAAACCTACCGGCCGATTGGTAGCTGTGGCACTGGTTGTGCGAGATACGATCGACTTGTGCCTGTAAGATCGTGGATCCCCAGGTCGTGGATGCAACCCATACCAGAACCCTTAGTCATAACTCGAGTCTCACAAATAAAGTTCGGGTTTGTCTGGAAATTTCCGAGCACAGGTAGTTTGGTTTGACTGTACTGATTCTACTGCTTGTCATGAACAAACCAAGCTTACCTTGTTTCCATTTGTTTATGTACGAAAGTAATATCAAGGCCATCGTATTGCTAGTTCCAACACGCAGCAGCTTGATGACAGAGCCTTATTGCTAAATACACGACTCTGCGTTTTTGAAAACAAAAACAACATTTCAACAAACAAAACTATAAAAATATATCATATAATTTAATCACATGGGTCTTAAATGCATCTTGCATACAATTCTGGCCCGCGGTATAAAAACAATCGTCTAAAATTAATAATAGACATGGTATATATATTCACTGTAGTTTTAGTCTGCTCGAGAGTATCAAAGAGAGACGCGGTGCAAAAGCACAAATGGTCATCTCGGGAACAGCTAAAATATTGCACCACAATTTTGACACTTACAGACGCAGGGGGGGTCGTAGCCAAAGTCGATATCTGAATAATTGCACTGCAATTTTAATACTCTCAAAGGCGATACAGAAACAGCCTTGACGAATATGGGGCAAGACAAAACAGCTGTGCATGATGGCCGGCAGGCGTATTGTGTGACATCGATAAACCACTTGTTGGGCGGGCTGCCGCCTAAAGGCAATTCTCCGGGCCTAGCCCCACTATGATCGACTATTCCTAATACAACCATCTTTTGTCCCATCAACGATCGTTGACCAATATGCACTGGGGCCGGACGAGGCGGCGAGGCGACGACGCACATGTGCACTGCAATTTTAGCCCTCTCAGCGGGAATAAAATCACGACACCGATGCAAATTCGTATGAAAACTCGAGCTTGATTGAGACTGTTGCTTTTATGGCATTATCTACACATGTCAAGTATTTGGGTATAAACTAGCTCGAGGTATGAGCACAGAACTATACAGGACATTTGCAGAACTCAACAGATAAGTCGATACTCAATCCTCGATAGCCAAAATCTCACTTAAGACATGTTATAAAATGGCCTTCAGGTGTGATTAAGTTGCGTCCTCGTGGCTAAAGGTTGCAAGTACTTCGAATAAACTACTTATACAGCCAGTTCTATTGCTCTTGTCATCAAGGTCATAAATCTGTGCTTTTGTGCTTTCTTTACCTAACTGAAATCTGAGCTGGGACACAAAGTCTTACACAATCCAGATTAGCAGTACATACTTCAAGGCGAGACTATCTGCAATTATGCATCACATCCTGTCAATGGTTCATCATGGGCGGTACCCAAAGATCAGGCACATTCATTTTGTTTCTAGAGAGGAAAATGGCACTACATACATCTGATAAAGCCCATGCACATAGAAACTGACCAATGCAGGTGTAAGAGCTCTATGAATGTACAAGTGCGGCGCTGTTCACTTACTTTTTATAGTACTTGTAATACTTTGTGGCTATATCTGAAGAATCAAGATATGTTATTTTTCGCATATATGGTTTCTCGAGGCGGGTGAGATAAGGAACCCGCCTTCAAGTTACATGGTACTTTGCGTGTTCACTGCATTTTGAACGCTTGTAAAGGCGATGGAAAGAGTCGAATAGACAATGCCCACTACACCGACGCCCAATCATCTTTCAACGTATGCCGGGGCCGCCTTCCATATTTGGTCGTATTCCATCCATATTCGGTCGTCAGACAGACTGACATGACATCACTTCACTGCATTTCTAACCTTCACAAGGGAAATGATGTTTATCATATCCGGACAAATTACTCTCGCCCCAAGGCCAACGCACTTGCGCTACTCTACCCTTTTCACCTTTTTCTCTTCTTGCTCGGCCGAGAGCGCTCCTGAATCCGTTCATCTATCCCGAGAATCACACCATGCATATATGACACAGACCATATACCAAGCTCCGAGGGCTTCATAACGCCCTTGGATCTCTATACAGACACTTGAGACATATTTGCTCCTCATCATTGTAGGGAAACCGTAAAGCATCATTCTTCTGTTACCGGCTCTCCTATTATAGCTTGCCACTTGGACACCCATATCCCCCTTGACCGTTTACCAAGTTTCCCGATTTCCCTGCAATTTAAACCCTCAAAAGGGGGATGACGTCCAACATACCTGCACTCCATGCTGCGGGACACAATCTATAAACTCGCAGGTCCCACTGCAATTGTAGCCTTCGCGAGAGGAATACATGATTTTTTGGACCGTTTCGACCGACTGCATCGCAGCCAAATTTTCTATTTAGAGCGTTGAGCAACCGGTAGGCTTGAAGTGGAATAGACATAATCGAAAGGAAAATGCCCATTACCGGTATTAAAAAAATCAAGCAAGTCGAAATTCATTCTATCAATGCTGAGAAATCACGATTTGAATATATGATCAAATCTCTAGCATCCCCAAACACCCAAAACGCCGCTCCCAAAATGCACACTTGGACCCCATGCAATCCTGCAATATGCTATCAACCAGAACAATGCAAATGCCGTAACATGACCCTAAATACCCGCCGCCGTGAAGCTCAACAAACTTCCAAACGTCAGCCCAGCCACGAGGCAGAGCCCCATGAACCCGCCCGAGGCCTCCCTCTCGCCCTCGTCGACCCACTCCCCGGCGGCCATCATGCAGTTGGACGCCAGCCAGCCGTTGGTCAGGCCGTAGGGGAACTGGACCAGCAGCAGGTAGAAGACGTCCGAGTTGATAACGGCGCCGCGGCCGTGGATGTTGCAGAGCGCGTACAGGGGCAGGAACAGCACCCTCAGGATGCTCACGCCGAACAAGACGACGGGTCTATCCCGGCAGGGAAAAATCAGGGCGCTCGACCTTCCGCCCAGATCTCCGAGGTTCCAGAAAAAGAAGCCGAGGGGGATAAAGGCCGAGGGCTTGAGCAGCAGACCCGCCGACTCTGGCGGCGTGACCGAGAGGACCTTGGGCGTGAGGACTGGGAAGAACATGGCAATGGCAAAACACATGAAGACGGCAGCGGCCAGCCAGTGCAGCTTGCGAAAGAGCGTAGTGATGCTCACCACCTTGCGGGCAGCCCGCTCGGCCTCCTCAATCGAGTTGAAGGAGGCGGCCATATTCTCCACCATGCGGGACTCGACAATGCGGTTATGGCGGCGCACGAGCGGGATGAAGCCAAGGATCGCGACGAGCGAGACCAGAACGGCTGTCAGAAAGTAGATGAAGGCGGCATTGCTGGCTCCGTGGTCAGCACCGCCCTCGGTGGCATCCGTCGTCGACTCTTTAGGAGGCGCGACCAGGACCGAGATGATCTGGGTCAGGGGTGGCAGCACGCCCGCAACACCCTGCCCGGCCATGATGGCCTGCATATACTCGGGTCTGCCAAAGCTGGCAGCAAAAGCAAACGCTCCGTTTTGGATGAGACCGGCAGCCCAAGCTGTACCAGCAACCATGAGCAGCACAAAGACTAGATACTGTCCCGGAGTAGCGTCCAGAAATGCACTCGTCGAAATGGTGAGAAGTGCAAACACGGCAATATTAATATACAGCGCCAGGTTGATCCGGAAGGGATACGACGCAGTATACTGAATATTGGTGAGAATAGCCATGGCGCTCAAGTTTGTGACCGTGGACACGGATATAATGGCCGACTGGAAGTTTTGCAGCACCCAGTCGTCCGTCTGGAAACGTCCCTGAAAGTACGGTGCGGCGGCGAGGAACATATTCCTGTAGGCGCAGGATTGTTAGCAGGTTGGAAGCTGGGCTCCAAGAGAAGGCTTGTTCGTAGACATACCAAGCCCAGAGCATGGCAACTCCCAGCAGCGCAAAGATGCCGTACTCCATCCACGAGAATGGGACGCCATGATCCTGTTCATTCGATCTTGTATTCTCCAAGAACTGCGAATCCTCGGTCAATGGCGCATACTCCTGTTCAGGCTCCCTCTTCTGGAAGAAGGACCGTATCCTATCCATATTGCTCGGTTCCCAAAGACAACGTGCACCCGGTGTTTGATATAATTTGGCGATTCTTGACTGTAATGAGCAGAAGCTACATCCGTGATATGCCCGCTTTCTGTCCTCTGTCGTGAGTTTGCAAAGAATGTACACCAGTATTCACAAAAACTAGGCTATGCCGTAGATGTTGAGGTCGGTTGTCGACAACGCGCGGGACCGAAACCGGGCCACTCTCTTTGAATGACCAGCTCCAGACAGGCTTATCGAAGCATAGCTTTGTTGAGGTAACGACAAGTTGGTCCTATCGGTATCGCTCGAGGCGGCGCCTTCGTGGTGGTTGCGCGATGTTGTCGGGTTTCCTCGTGGCAAGTGGTTGGCCGTGGTGTCTGGAAGAGGTCATTCGTGCATGTCATCAGCGAGATAAGGGACGTCGTGACTCGCTGGGAGCTTGCGGGTGCCCACAGGCCGTTTAGTGCTACCCTTCACCTTACCCGTAGCAGCGTCATCTCCACTGTATATGGCCGGCGGTAAAACCGCCCGGGTGATCCGCCCCAAATGATCTCTCGGCAATTGTCATGTGTGCTTTTACAATTATCGCCGACTTTTAAGCTTGTTTCTTCCTGCATGAAAGCACCGTTTCCCACTTGACATTCCCGCCTCGTTGGTATATAATGGAGGCTCTTTTGACAGCTGCACATAAGCCCTATAGAACGCCCTGACCCGAATTCCATTCATGCCATTGCGTTATAAATAGCCGCAGACGGTCAACTTCACATATGGTATAGAGTATTTACGGGGATGCGACCCCATGATCAGTATTAATGATTTCCATTTGCAGTTCTATAATAAAGTACCTTCAGTACCCGGTGCAGTATGGTATCAACCGGCCAAAACAACTGAAAACCAACGCGCATGTAGTGATTCAGATCATGCATCCCATCCATCCTTGCCAGAAAGTCGTCACCTATAACGCGCTCGCAAGGCAGGCAGCTGCTGTATTCTGCCCGGTATGCCCTCGAGCTTTCGACTCCGCGCATCGCTCCTCTCGTGTGATTCCAAAGCCCCCATCCTTGGGATGGGCAAGTCAACAGCACGTCTCTTCTCGCTCTATATGCTCCAATCTGCTTGCCACCTGGTGTTTGCAGATTTCATGTCAAATCGGTCTGATGCCATGCTATTTCCGACATTTTCTTTTCTCGTGTAGACATTCCAGGATTCCTTCGGTAATCCTAGCAGTAAAATCTAACCCGCCAGGACCAGTGACATGCTATTCCGCCTGTAAACTCAAAAGACGACGTCGTGGTCAGGATGTTCCGAAATCTATTTGGCGCTTCTGCGGAATGCCAGCAGCTCCGACAGGCTGGGGATGGGGCAGCCGTGCTTGAGGAAGTCATGCTGCAGAAGCTCATCCGACGACGCACGGCTCTTGACGTCTACACACAGACAGACTGAGAGGAAAGCCTTGAGCTCCTTGCTCAGCTTCTCCGGCTTCTTAAGTCTCGGTGTTCCGTTAGTGGCAATGAGGTACAAGGCCTTGAGGGGCTCTTCGTTCAAGTACGGGGGCTCCGACTCGATCATTTCGATGGCCATGATACCCAGGGACCAGATATCGACCTTGGGGCCGTACTCCTTCTGCTTGACGACCTCGGGAGCCATCCAGTAGGGTGTACCGACCATGGTCGCACGCTTGGACTTGGTCTCGGTGAGCTTGGCGCAGAAACCGAAATCAGCTAGTTGTGTGTTAGCATGGTCAACCTCGATGCATTTCGTCTTGTCGTAAACTTACTAATCTTGACGCTGCCACGAGCGTCCAGCAAGACGTTATCACTCTTGATATCACGGTGGATAATCTGTTGAGAGTGAAGATGTTGAAGACCGCGGCAAGTCTTGCATGTGTTAGCAGAGCTCTCTTTTCTTCGGATCTCGCTTTGCTCACCTCGAGACAGATGGTGGAAATCTGCTCCTCCGTAATGACGGGGTTGTTGTCAATAACATCAGTCAAGGCACCACCCTCCATGTACTCCATGACGACCCAAAGCTCGGCATTGTTGTTTCGCAGGAATGCATCCAAGAAGTTGACAATGTTGCGGTGCTTGCTGTCCTTCATGACCATGATCTCGTTCACAATCAGCTCCTTGCGGGGTTGGTGGGCCAGGTCCATCTGTTTGATGGCAACCTGCGCCCGAGGTCCTTGGTTGCGCAGCACTTCACGTGCGACTGCCGACACAGCGGTCTCCTTGACCTTTGCGACGTAGACGGAACCGGAAGCACCCTGGCCAATCTTCTTCTGCTTGGAGTAAGACAGGTTCGGATCGTCCTTGGAAACGGCCTCGATAAGCTTGGCCATGACCTCCTTTTCGGACATGGTAGACATGCGGACATCCTGCTTGCGCTCTGCCGCCGTAGGCTTGGCGGTCAATGCTGCCTCGGCCGCCTTGACACCATCGTTCTGCTGAGGCTGAGGCTTGCCGGGCACATTGAGAGGCTTGACGGGTGCGGGCAGCTTGGAAGCTTGGCTCTGAGCCTGCGTCTGGCCGTTCGTGCGCGGTTGCGAAGAGCCGTTGGCACCGTTGGGGTACTGCTGAGCATTGGGGTTCTGGGGTCTCGGAGGAGCCTGACGCTGCTGAACAGAAGAGGAACTCTGCTGCGACGCCAGAGGTGGTCGCTGGGCGCCTCCGGGAGCGGGAGGAGCCGGTCTTTGGGCTTGCAGCCGGGCGGCTTGCTGAGATGCAGAGCTCGGGGCCGGGGGCGCGGCGCGGGTCGGGTTGTAACGGTCTTGCGAGCCGCCGTAGCCTCCACCGCCAATCTCCTGCTGCGCCATGGGGACCTTGGTCTTGGGAAGAGAAGCATTGTACTCCTCCAACTCCCTGCGCTGGTCCTCCATCTCCCGCTGCCGTTGCTGCTCGAGCTGCTTCTGTCTCTGCTGCTCGCGCTGGGCGTCGGGCGACACATAGTTGGAGGCCATCTGCTGCATCTGCTGCCTCTGCTGGGAGGTCTCGCCGGTGCCAGGGCGGCTTGCATTGGACATGGCCTGGTTGGGCTGGCCGGGGCTGTAGCTGTTGTTGCGCTGTGCGGGAGTCGGAGGGGCCGGCCGAGGCGGCGCCACCGATGTTCCTACACCATAGCCGAGTTGCTTGTTGCCCTGGGCGGCGGCCGGGGGAGTCGGCGTCAGACTGGGGTATTGCTGGGGGTTCTCTGCTCTCTTAGTAAGATCGGAGTAGAAGTCCAGGACCTCAAAGACGGCTTGGGGGTTGCGCTCGTAGTCCTCCTTGGTGATAGCAGAGGAGTTCAGCAACTTGGACCACTCAGGGGGCAGGCCGACGAACTGTCCAGTAGACGGATCGAAACCGACGTGCACCGCGTGTGAGAAGTTGGTCGGGTTGCTCACGCCGCCCATGGTAGGGCAACGACCATATAACATATCGATCCAGTCGTACAGATCATCATCGCTCTTAGTTCTGATCTGCAGGGTCCGTATGCCACTATCGTCGTCGCCGGGGCTATTCGACTGGCCGCCCTGCTGTCTCTTGATCTCGAATATGGTGCCGGCGGCCTCGACTCTGCCGACGCCGACGACATCCTTCAAGTACAGTGTATACGAAACCTTGCCGCCTTCGGTCTTGTGGAAGTCGAGCGCTTCCTTGCGCAGGATGAGGAACTTCTGCTTCCAGGGCTGGATAAAGTTGCGGCTCTCCTTTACTTGGGCCCACCCCTCCTTGATGACAGCGACACCGCCCATACCGTCATTGTTCGAGCGCTCGCGCGCCAAAGGTAACGAGATGGTTGAGCCCGTGTATGTCGAGGTAGCTGTGCGAGGAACTGGCGATATGGTCATGTTCGCCATGCTGCCGGGCAAGTTGGTGTTGGGGGTGATATTCAGGCGCGGGCGGTCGGTGGGCGGACGAGGTGCCGGGCCAGGGTTCATAAACTGACCAGCGTTGTAAGCACTGCCATTGTTCGCCATGGTTAGTTATGATGGAGATCTGGCAGCGCAGAGGCAGCAAATGGTCAATTCTCAGAGTTCGGTCATGAAACATCAAAGAGTCGTCGCGCTCTCGTCCAGTGTCCAGGGCTCGAAGCGGGCACTGATTGCAAAAGGGTCGACACTCTCGAGTGGGCGCCTGCAATAGGAAGGCAGGAGGTGGGTAATAGGATGGACAGGCTCAGGGAAACTCTACGGTATTGCCCCGCCGCCACTTTCGAGGCCTAAGGGGGGGCGCCTTTTGGTCTGGCTGGTTTGAGCTCCTGAGTCCTGGGCTGGGTTCTGTGTTCGGCTGTGACTCTGGGCCTCTACCTAATGCGTGAGGGCAGGTAGCCGCCGGCTCTTGGGCGCGCAGAGTGGTCGACCAGAGGGGAGGGATTGACCGCCAAGGGCTACGCTTTGGTGCAGTAGTCCGTTTGCTCGGTGGGAATAATAATTTGGTTCATTGATGGGTTCGTTCGTTCCTTGTTGCGACCCCAGAACAGAACCATTGATGGAATGGGGGTGGTAGAAGACGGGACGCCCGTCGATCGGTAGGTAGGTCGTGCTTTGGACAAAAGAAAAAAGGGAATAAAATAAAATATCAAAACATTGGACAGAATAAAAGAATCAAAAACGTACCTCTTCTGCTGCTCTGCCATTTGTAACCGGGGACTCGACTCCTTTCACTTACTCTCTCTCTCGCTCTCTCACACAAGTGTCTACACACTTACTGCACGTGTATATGCGTTGCGTGTGACAAGTTCAGGGCTCGGGTATCTTCTTTCAGCTGAAGCGCATAGGACCAGACAGACTCGAGTCGACGTCCAGAGACAGTTCAGGACTTGTTTCACTTTCGACAGGTCGAAGGCGCTCGGGCAAAGACAGAACGCTGTCCCAGGAGAGTTCAGCGCTAGAACAGGTAATATTGGACGTCACTAAAAATGCGCCGACTGGAATTAGTGTCCCAAGCTGCTTCTTCTCTTCTCTTTCGAAATGCCAATCGTCAAACTTGTTCGGAGACTTACAGCGGCGCCTGCTTCTGCCAAGCGCGAAAAGGAGCACAGAGGTGCAGAAGCGACGAGTGGTGGTTTGCAGTGTGCAGGGGAGACGTGCAGTGTAGCAGCAGGAGACGGCGGAGGTCAGGTAGGTCAGGTTGGTACAATGTATGTAGGTCAACAACAGGCATGGAAGGCAAGGCAAGGCAAGGCGGCGGCCCGGAACAGGTACCGTCGGAGGGGGGCACTGAGGGGTTCAATTCAATTTCATGCGCTCAACGCTCGATCGCTCACCGGAAAGGGACCAAAACCCTATGAGTAAAACAGACAGGATGAGGGAATCCCGTGCACAAAGAACGAGCATGTACGTATAATGACGGATTCAAGACACCAGCCAAACCTAGCAGCAACCGCCTGTTCACCACACAGACTTTGCTGCAACGGACCCCAGGTGTTTGTTCGTTCTCCTGAGAGTATCTACAAAGCAGGTTCCGTTGGTATGCAAGTCTGCAGCAAATGTTGTTGGACGGTAGATGTCCAAGTGGGGTCCTTTTTAGAGCAGCCGCGAACAGTGCTGGCGCGCCGCCTCGAACCCCGCCAAGCGATTATGAAAGGGGGGCCCTAGGCAGATCGACGGCGGGAGAACCGTTTCTTGCGAATGGAATTGGGTTTCTGAGGCAGAATCCTCTTCCAAACGCCGACACGCTGAAAATACTATTGTGTCTCTGGGTATGTATCAGATATTTCGGCAGGGCATGTAAATAATATGACAAACTTCAAATTTGTCAACAAACACAGTATCCATCTTGCTGGCCCAGTAATTAGAAGTACGGAGTATATTGCCTTTGGATCCCCGATTTGTGGTCCGGACTCTCCATCTATCGACCGAATATTTCATCGACAATGGCAACTTTCTATTCGTCGCCCAATGCGTCTGCACAGAGGGCGATCCGAATAGCTTGGTGCAACCAGCGGTTCAACCGTCTGACTGCTCACTGCAAGCCCGTTTTCGGTTGTCCCTGAATTGACATTCTGCCTCCATTTCTGGCTAGACCGTTATATACCTGACGGAGGATGTCGTTTGCTGCTACCAGTCACAGCTGAAAGCGCCAGCATTTGCCAGGGGGCCGCGAAAGATCTCCAGGACCCCATTGTTCCATAAGAGTCGCATGGGTCAGAAAGTCAGGCCATTTGGGCGGCTCCCTTTAACGGATGCTGGACAACATCTCGCGCCTACATGGCTTTTCTTACCCTTTTCTCTCAAAAGGGGGACTCTTTTATCACTTTTGTTTCTACTGGATCTGCAACAGCCAATTTGCCACTGCAGACACAAACTGCGTGGTCTTGTCTGTCCAACGTACAGGGAATCGGCAAAAAGAGAAAAGGATAAACTACTAGATTGAGTATATAGGAGGCCTTGTTGATCTCCATAGCGCTATGGGAAACGGTATTGCCAGCGGTGCCCAAAAAGTTTGTAAACCACCGTCAACCAGTCTTCAGCAGCAGATTACCTTTAGTAGACTGGGCTTCCACCCCTGCGTAGCCCACGCCAAAACTCTCTTGCAGTGGAGGCTCGTTATTTTACTTTTCGAGCGCCCGCGGGAGATCGCCATTCAGGTACCACGAACCGTCTGGAAAGCGACAGTGACGTATGTACAACATGCATGACAGAAAGGCAGGCCGCCAACTCGATCAAGTCGCGTGTCCTGTGCGTTCAAGAAAGAAAAAAAAAGTCATGAACTTTCTGTTTCGACAATGCTCATCCGCCAGCGACGGAGCGGCCCAGGCGGCCGGTTCGTTCCCCTCAAATTGGCCTCGGCGTTGTAGGCGTCGACAGGGGTCCTGTGACATGATCCGCACATCGGAAACGACATTGAAGTGTCTGTTCTCGCGTTTTGCAAGAGGCCTCTCTCGCTTGCGCTGCTGTCCAACGCCTGGCACGTCTGGTGCTACATAAGTAACTCGAGTCTTTTCAAACGGGTACCTGCTTTGGCATGCGAGGCATGGTCAAACAAACTCGACGATGGCTGCAGCAAGGGTCGCAAGTGGCAATGGCATTACGTACCAAGTGGTGGACCAAAACTTGGCATATAGTATAGGTGATACGAAGGAATCATATCGCTAGAGAAATCGGCACAGGGGTTTTGTCATCAATTGCGAAACCTGAATTCATTGTAACGGAGAACCTGACATGGCCGGCCCTGCCAAGCAATGGCCGGGGTTTGTATCTACTGTAATATTCGGAGGACAATTTGTTACGTCCTTCTAGAAGCCACGAAGCACTCGACAAAACTGCCCTCATCTGTCAACTGGACGTTCGCCTTGCGAGACTCTAACTATACCTAGCAACAAAACAAGTCTTCTATTTCGACTGTCTTTGCAGAAGGTCAAGCCATGAAAAGGCAATTCTGTATTTGCTCCGAATACAGTGGTTGGTCACTACTCTCTACTATAGAAAGCGTTTATCGGACGGCTACTTCAACTTCCTGGCCCTCGAATAGAGGTAGCTCTTTCTGGATATCCTCCCAGGTCTTGGAACCGTCCACCATGCTTTGAATAGCCTCGACAATCTTGTCCTCATCGGCACGGACCTGCTTGGTCGAGTCACGATCTCTGAGCGTGATGGACTTGTCCTTGACAGTCTGGAAGTCAATGGTGATGCCAAGTGGCGTACCAAGCTCGTCGTTACGACTGTAGCGCTTGCCGATTGTCGCTGAAGAGTCATCAATGCGGCTGGAAATACCCAGCTTGCGAAGTCGCTGAGACAGTTTGGCGCAGAAAGGTCTGAACTGATCGTTGCTCGAGAGAGGCACGATCAGGACCTTGGTGGGCGCCACTGTAGGGGGGAAAGATAGGACCTAGGGTAGACGTTAGAAATGAATACAACATCTTCATATATTTGGTACTTACACCTCGGGCCTCATCACCGCCCTCGCTGCCACGTGTCCAGTAGCAGTGCTCCATGAGACTGTACAGGATACGGCCGATACCGAAGGATGGCTCAATGACGTTGGGGGTGAACTCTCTTGTGTTTTCAACCCTCTTTCGCTTTGCGATGGTGACCAACTCCTTGGGCACAACAGCCTTGCCATCAGCAACGCCGGGAACCTCAATGGTAATGGAGTCGGACGTCTCCAGAGTCTTGGAGAGCTCTTCTCTCTTCTCCTGCGAAGTAGCCATCAAGGCAGCCTCCACAATTCTGCCGTCCTTCTTGAAGTGAGGGCCGAACTTCTTCTTTTCCACCTCAACCTGGTACTCCTCAATGGTGATGGGCTCAGGCAGACGCTCACGCACGAGAAGGGGAGCGCCAGTCTTCTTTGCGTGCACGCTCAGATCGTAGGCGGAACGGTCAGCACAACCGACACACTCGATCCAGCCATAGGAAGTCAGCAGCTCAGCGTCCCAGCAGTCAGCAGCGTAGTGGGCCATCTCGTTGGCCATGTGCTGGCGGAATCGGATCTTGGTCTGGTCGACACCAATCTTCTTCAGGAAGAGGTGAATGCGGGCAAGGAAGTAACCAAGAGTCTCGTTGTCGACAGTGCCGTTGGCGACAGCCTCGCCAATGGCAACCTTCTTCACATCAGTCTTGCCGGACAGCTGAGTCTCCCGGTTGAGCAGGACCAGCTCCACGTCCTTGACGTCGTTGAATCGAACGTGCTTCTTGCCACCCTGGGGATCGACAAAGTGCTCAATCTCGGCCATCAGGAACTCTCGCACACGCAAAAGACCAGCTCTGGGGGAGATCTCGTTTCTGTAGGATCGACCAATAGAGGCAGAGGCGAAAGGCATCTGCTGCTGGTTGTACTCCAAGAGCTTGGCAAAGTTCAGGAACTGTCCCTGAGCAGTCTCGGGTCGCAGGTAACCTGGCGTGTTGCTGCTCGGACCAATGGCGGTCTGGAACATGAGGTTGAAGGCGACGGGCGGCGAGGGCTGAACACCAGTAGCAGCATTTCGGAGATCGTACTTCTTGATCAGCTCACCGAGCTCCTCGCCATTGTAGTTGTCAATCTTGGCCAGGATCTCCTCGTACTCCTGCACGACAGCGTCATCGAGCTTGAGGGCCTCGACGGCGCCCTTGTTCTTTCTCTTCTTCTTCTTGGGGTCTTCCTCCTTCTCCTCGATCTTCTGGCCACGGGCCTCCTTGTCGCCCTTCAGGCGCGTCTCCAGCACCTCCTCGACGAAGTGGTCAGCTCGCAGGATCTCGCCGTTCTTGGGATCCTTGCACATCCAGTCGGCGAACTTGTCAACGTGGCCACTGGTCTTGAGAACCTCGCCAGGAGTCAAGACACTGCAGTCGACCTCGAGCATGTCCTCCTCGAGGATGAAGTGCTTGCGCCATTGGTCGATAATGTTGGCCTGCAGACCGCAGCCAGGCGGGCCGTAGTCGTAGAGACCAGCGACACCACCGTAGATCTCGAAAGCGGGCGTGTAAAACATGCGGCGTCGGAGCATCGAGTCCAGCGCGGGACGGTCGAGGGGCTGACCCTTGAGGGTCGTTGCTGTCGAAGCCATTTTGCCTGTCACTGCTCCTGCTATCGGTAGAGGCTTTCTCTTCTGTAGGGGAATGTAACGGTGGGTGGGTGCAGAGGATTGGAAGCTTCTGCTCAGCGGCAGTGACGTTGAGGTGGGTGTCACTGGGAGTATACGCCGGTAGCAATAATTGTTGATTATACCATTTGTGAATGGTTTCGCAAAAAAGTGAGGGCCCCTCATTCAACCAAGCTTCAAGTATGCGATTAGACAATGTGAGTGAGTCACTAGCAAATCATATGTACTCCACAATCCAGTATGTAAACCCCGAGAATTGGGATGGGTGCAGCTGGTGTGTGGTTCCGAGATCTGGCTCGAAAAGGTACCGGTGACTCTTTTTTTTCTTCCTGGTTCGACCCGGGCCGCCTGCAAATTGAGTCGATTTGGCCTGGTCGCGCACCTGGAGCGGAAGCTCGTTGCGCCGAAGATTCCCCTCTAACCAACAAACTTGACCCCTCCAAAGACCTCGTGCTGGGCGTCTTTTTGGCAATAACCCCGCCATTCAGTGACATGCTCTTGGTTCCTGTGCTAATCGATAAGGAGCAGGGGACCCCTGCAGCTAAATGCTAGCGAGCTTGCAATAACTTTTTTTTTTCCTTGTCGGAGCAGGAAAGGCTCAAATCGCCCATTTCTCTGCAACACCCGATTCTGGAGTCTCCGAATCGCAAACTTCGAGGCCACCTTACACAAGGCAGTAGTCGCATGCTGTCAGAGTCACCAGAGGCATAGTCTTTCAAGACGTGGCTATTTCCACGGGTTCTCGAATCTGTATTGTGTCGCAAATCATAATCATCCCAGCGATCCATTGCGACAATGGCGCCGAGCAAGTCCAACGTCAGTCTCTCCAAGAAGACTGGAAACAAGCTTCATCGCAAGTCTCTCTACGTCAAGCAGAAGCAGGAAAATGAAAAGGAAAAGAGAGCAGACCGCTTCAGGAGGAAGAAGGAAGAGGCCCAGGACCCGGAGCTGAGGAGAGAGCGTCTCGAAAAGAACAAGCCCTTGACGATTGACCGGAAACGAGTGTGGGACGACGTCGATGACGATGGACTATACGCGAGCGTGAATATGGAGCAGCTGCTCAAGAAGAGAAAGCAGCAACAGGAGGAGGCCGAAGAAATGGCAGCCATCGAAGCCAACAAGAGTGACGAAGAGTCGCACGACGATGATGTCGACAGTATGCTGGGCTCTGATGACGAAGATGAAGACGAGGAGGACAGCGAGGCTGCCGCACAAGCCCGGGCAAGGAAAGCCATAAGGGAAAGCAGTCCGGCTATCTCGACGACTTCTACCAACCTCGAACTCACGCCGCAGACGCTCATTGACCGGTTTCCCACTCTCTTCGAATCGCCTGCTGAGCCCAAGGTGCTTGTAACCACCTCGCTCAACGCAACTATACACGAGGAAGCCCAGAAGCTTTGCGGCCTCTTCCCCAACTCATCCTACGTGCCACGCTCGTCTCACAAATACGGACACAAGTACAGTGTGCGAGAGATCAGCAAGTTCGCCGCCAACCGAGGATATACCACCGTCGTCATTGCCCGGGAGGATCTCAAGAGGATACACGGAATGGACATTGTGCACCTGCCATCAGGGCCGACGTTTCATTTCAGCATCAGCAACTGGATTGATGTGTAAGTACAAGACTCTCATCCCGCGAGTTGACTTGGCGGTGGAAAAAGTGTCCATCACCAAGATCCACACGTCAGCAGAGCAAGAATGGGTAGTGTCAACTCTACTTGAGAGATCCGAGACGCTGACAAGAGTTCATGCACAGCAAAAAGCTTCCTGGCCACGGTAACGCGACAAACCATTATCCGGAGCTTCTGTTGAACAACTTCAACACGCCTTTGGGTTTCCTAACGGCCACTCTTTTCAAGACTCTGTTCCCGCCCAGCCCTGAGATCCAGGGCCGACAAGTTGTGACCTTCCACAACCAACGCGATTACATCTTCGTCCGTAGACACAGATATATCTTCAGAGAAAAGAAGGCGACGGAGAAGAGTGTTGTTGGTGCTGATGGTAAGGAAATGAAGGGAGTCAAGGATATTAGAGCCCCGATACAAGAGCTCGGTCCTCGATTTGTAAGTGTTTACAAAGTCCTTGTTGTTATATGATCGCTAACATGGACATCCAGACTCTCAAATTGCGGCGCATCGACAAGGGCATTGGTCGCGCAGGCAGCGAGGGAGATGATGCGCTGCAGTGGCAGTGGAAGGCCAAGATGGAGAAGCAAAGGACAAGATTTAATCTTTAAAAAACCAACATGGCTCGTTTCGTTATTTGTGGAGGACTATACCCCAAGACGAGATATCAATCTACTTCTACTTTGCGTTTGGCATCGTGTGAGTTTCGGAGTTACATATATACCATTGCAAACGTCTTCTTCATGTCAGTGTGGGTGCAAATAAGGTATTCTTCCTCCCGAGCCACATTTCCCAGCCACGGAAGATATCTGAAACAAGCAGAATATTCTTTAGCTGTTCCTTGCTATTCTGGACTGATCCACACATGATCCGTGCATCGCTATACCCCAGACGATGGTCTCGTTGCGAAAGAGGAAATGATCGTTTGGCGCATGCATCTACATGAGGCTGTACGTACCTCAGGCCATCAGTTCTTTTCTGTACATTAGTTTCGTCAAGCCCAGGCCAGCAATATCTTGTGCTAGAGCTGTTGAGTCTGCGATGACAATGAAAAAGCACGTGCAAGAAGAATAAAGCTGTTGTTTGTACGCATAAATACGATGTACATGGTAGCCATAAGGTATCAACGAGACAGGCTGGTACAAGTGGGGTAGAGGCGCAGCTGTCAACTCCTCTGCCTGCTTAAGGTAGTATGCCCCTCAGTAACGTCACTTAACATTGTGACTTTCCGACCCAACCCACAGTTGAGGCTGGTACAAGTGACGGGCATTTGAATCGATCACCTGCTTTTCTTCTTCCCCAGATATATCTGACACTAGACGGCAGACCTGTCGCTCGTTACCATTTGTTTCCCTGCAGACTGCCTCGACGACTGCAGCTATGCCGGAGCTATCTGAATCGATAAACGCCATCAAGGAGGGTGCCAAGGAGGAGCCCTTCACCTATCTCACCATCCTGCAGTATCATGTCACTTCACCCGACGTTCTGCCCACCCTCAACGAGGTTCTCGGGTCCAACGTGAAGCTCGCACAGGATATTGGCTGGGACCTTGTTCAGCTGCTGCTTGATATCGATGGATCCGAGGCCTGTTTGGAAACGGTGGCCCGCCTGGGCAACCCCCGGGAGGTCATTATCAAGGTCATGGAAGCTCTTGAAGGCTTGAGCGAGTCGTCTGTCGATGAAGCCGCGCTGCTCGCCGACGCCGACGTTCCGCCGCCTCCGACAAACGTGACCGGCAAGTTTGTCACGTTGCTCGGAATGCTGGCTATCCTGCACCGGCGCATTAAGACGAAATATCCGTCGAGATTTCTTGGGTCTTCCTTGGTCAAAGTCTACGAGGCCTACCAGCCCAATCCTGAGATGACGGCTTCCGTCATAAATCTGGTCCGGTCTCTTTCGGGCCGCAAGAGACCTCCTCTGCCCACCAGAAAGTCCAGTGTCAACGTGGCCAACCCGGACCAGGACGGTGACGCTTCCAAGAACGCACCAGATCCCGAGGCCGAGCAGGAGGATCCTACTGAAGAGAGAATGCAAAACAAGCTGCTGCAATCGTTCGTTACCTGTATTCTGCAGAGATACGTCAACGAGCACGGGATGCAGTGGTCAGCTAGACTGCTGGAGCATTATCACCCAGAGAAGAAGATTCCTGGACGCAAAACAACCGTACAGTCCTACAGTGAAGAAGGAGAACTTCACGAGAGGGACGCAGTAGTTGGACAGCTCGTTGTAAGTACTGACGTGCCTCTGCCCGCTGACGATATCGCTGACAAATATAGGCATTATCTCGCGATCTGGGCCTTCGCGACGCCTCAGCATCATTTGTAAAGAGCTTGTATGAAACTGCTACGGGATTCGACCCCATGGCAGTCTACAGCGACTTTAGCACCCTCCAAGACATTCGCCTATCACCTGGTGGTGCCGTATGTCTCATGGCCTACTGGCTATTTTCTGCCGAAGTCTTTGAGGCAGACAGCCCTCAGCCCGAAATGCACATCTTTCCCGATCAGCACACGTTGCTCGAACGGTTCCTCGGCGCCGCACCACAGAGTGAGATTGACAGCAATCCAGGAATAGCGGACGCGCTGTTGGCCATCAGCTTGGCGCTGTATCAAAAAGACCTGATAGCGAAAGGAGCCGAGCCAAATATCATGGCATACCATCACCACTTGACCCTCATTGCCGTATTCCACCCAGATATCCAAGTCCGGAATGCGGCGACGAATTTTGCGGGCACGATACTGCACTCGGATCCAGATGACCAAGGTCGGCTGGAAATTCTGGAGGACTTGCTCGAGAATTGCGGCTTCGCATCGCTCAAAGCCTGTGCCGTTACTTGGCTAAAGGAAGAGCTTATAGAAGCGAAAAAGTCGTCGTCGTCCAACGTGTTCTCGTCACCCGACATCATTGATCGGCTACAATACGACATCTTCCCCGACAGCATAGCGCTCAAGTCCGAGTCTGAAGAGCAGCTCCAAGACTACTGGGCACAGAACGGGCTTTTCCTTCTGCAGGTGGCAAATTTTGCCTACTTCTTGTTTGAGGGCAACAAGGATTTGGTACCGGCCGCTGTAGGTGCCGCAGTAGAACAGAGATTCGTGGACCCCTTGATCGAGGCGGCCGAGAGACTGCTCAAGGTCGAAGGCATTGCCAGCCAGGATGCCATGGACTTGACCATACTAGTGGACCGTCTGAAGAGCCTACCATCTTGAGAGATGAGATATCGGCGGGCTGTAGACATGTCATTTTTAATAACACGAATCAAGAATCCGGCAATACACGAGGATCTCAGACGTGTTCAACATTCCATGAGTCGCAGAGCTAGGATTACATTTTCTGTGTTGTTAGTAGACTTTATTTGTGGCAATACAATCTGAAAGCGTTTTCCAAAGATCATGAGGAATCCAGCATACCAAGACCTTGAGAGTTGTGGGTTAAGACTTTGGACTCAAGAATCCTCGCCCTCCCATTTCCATCCATGACACTTGATACAGTCGAAAATAACTTCAATATGGGGTATTATTATTTTATTCTACTGCAATTCATCGCACATGCAATGGCTGGCGCTCATTCCGTCTATGACCTAAAAGCGGTTTTCGCATCCATCGACAAGAATACAACCATCCGGCGGGGCCTTATATCATCGTGCCTCGCTCGAAGCTGTCCCTGATCTCGGACGTGTACTTGTTGTAGAACCGATCCAGCTTCTGGTTGAACTGCTTGTTCTTCTCGTTGATGTACGTGACGTCGCCGTCGTCGCCGTTCTTCTCCATGCGCTCCCGCCTCTTCTTGAACCGGTTCTCCTCGGCCTTGCGCATCTCGGCCACGAGGCGGTCGACGGCGGCCTTGTCGGGCTTGTTGTCGACGAAGCCGGTCGAGTTGGCGGTGCTGTAGAAGCTGCCGTCCTTGTCGACGGCGATGAGCTCGCCGTCCTCGGTCTCGACAATGTCGAGGCCGCCGCCGGCCGCGGCCTTTTCGATGGCGGCCATCTTGTCCCGCTCGTAGCGCTCCATGTCGGGGGCGCTCATGGCCTTGAGGCCGCGCTTGTACGCCTTGTTGCCCTCCTCGGCGTAGTCGCGGAAGGCGGCGTTGTCGCGGGCGGCGGCGCGCTTCTTGACGCGCTTGTCCCAGCGCTCCGACTCCTCGACGGTCCAGTCCCAGGCGCGCTTGCGCTCGAAATCCTCGCCCGCCTCCTCCGTCTCGGCCTTGAGCAGCTTCTGCGCCGCCGTGTCGCGCTTGCGCTGCAGCGCCGTCAGCGCCGCCGGGTCCGACGCCAGCCGCTGCGACTCCTTGGTCGCCTCGGCCAGGTTCTGCGATGACGACTTCTTGGCCCGCGCCTGCAGCGCCCGGAACTTGGCCATGCGGTCCGCCGCTGATGTTGTGCTGGTGCTGCTGCTGGCGGTGGGTGCTGCTGCTGCTGCTGCTGCTGCTGGTTGTGGTTTGGGCGGTGTGCTTTGCTCTTCTTCTTGCATTTCAACTTCTATCGTTGCGGCCTTTTTCGCTGGTTTTGACTCTGGCTCCGGCTCTGGTTGTGCCTCTGCCTCTACCATTGTTTCTGGTGCCTGGGTTGGAACATCTTCGGGCTCAGTCTCGCCGATCGGCTGGGCCGAGGATCGTGTCTTTCTCTTCTTCGCGGGAGGCATATTGTGTATGTGTGTCGAGATTCTGGCGCTTGAACTGATAGTAGAAGGCTGCACTTGATGAAGGCGTTTTGCTGTAAGTGATGAAGTGGCAGGGCTGTTTGGGATGGACTAAATGGAGTGGTGGTGACGTATTTGCTTGATGCTGTATCGGGAAAATCGAATGTCAATAAGGCAGAGATAACTCTTTAGCGACAGATTGTAGCGGTTCCAGTTGAGCCCAGGCCTTTGAATGCAGGCTGGCAGGGCACCCGGCAACGCTGATACAGAGGTTCAAACAGATGAGCCGGGGCCTTTTTCTCGGATTATGGAATGGCCGAGCCACCGAGTAGCGCTCCAGGTTGAAGCCCCAGATTGCTCGGCTGCCCTAAAATTTTAGAGCTTCAGCGGCTGCCCGGGTGCGCTATCCCCTAGTGCGCCGTTCCCTACGAAAGATCCACTACCCGTTGGTGAATCTGGGGGATCTACTCTACTATGGCTCTCCGCTCCACTTTGTTCCCATATCGCACGATTCTCGTATTTCGACAGTGGTCTGGTGGTCAATTACGTGGTCGCTGACCTTTGATCCGTCCGGACGAGGCCTTGAGATCATGTTAGGTCCCTACCGAATATATTACTGCATATACCCCCGGAAATGCAGCGCCTATGGCAGCCCCGACGCTGGGCCACACGGCACCCCATCCACCAAATCGTGAGGCTCGCTGGCAGAAAAACATGGCGTGGAAAGGACCCTAAGCTTGGGAATCCCGAAGTGTCGGCCTACAGCATCAACCGATTGGTCCTCGATCTTGACGCCGAGCATGTCGAGCACGTCAGGCAATACGACCCAGATATCGATGGACTGCCCGAAGACCGCCTGGCCAAACGAGAGCGCAGAGATGCCGCAGCGGATGCTCGAATCGACGAATTTTACACGACCGCTCAAGAAGAAGCCGATGCTTTCAAGAGGATGCGCCTTGATCGAGCTTTTCAATGGCATATAAACGACCTGGACATCATTTCTACTGTACTGCGTGGTCTGCCAGCAGACGGTTCGGCTACACGAGACTTATCCAGTCCTACGGCCAACAATATATCACAAGAAGGACTGTCTACTCAGACTGTCACCGATACATTACATGGTATCAATGCGGAGGGGATTAGGAGGAATGGAATCCCCAAACCCGTCCAAAAATCGTCATCCAGACTCATCTCATGCATGTTGCACCGTCAAAAGCAGACGCAGGAATACTACGACAGGAGAATGCAAGCTTTCGCAAATGGCATGTCTGAGGAGTTCATGACAGATGTGGTCTGGAAGAGCAACAGTATTGAAGAGCTGAAACGATCTTTGTTCTTTTTGGTCAACACGGCATATGGTAATGAACTTGTGTTCAAACAGAATCAAAAGCTAGGCGACACGTGCTTCAAGATAATCGAGAATGGCGAAGCGGCCATAGAGTTGGACGAAGATTCAGCCTTGGGAATGCTCCAACTATGCAACGACTTGGTCCTAGATCTTTTGCAGAAAGGTTTACCAATTAAGCACCAGCTATGGTGTCTGGGGTTGGATCTTGCAGTACGCTGTTCGGCTTTCCCAGCCGCGCAAATACATCTGGAAGCTGGCTTGAAATTTGGCGAGGACCTACATGGTCAGAACTTTCTGTCCGAGCCCTTGAAAACCATACTCGATTCAATTAAGCCTCCCCGACATGGCCACGAGCCTCTTGCCCCGTCTTCGTCTCCTTCTGGACATCATGCTGCAATATTCGGCCTGTTGACGGGACAAGATTTGAGCGGGCATCACTCACCAATATCTATCCAAAGTATGATCGAGTATATCCAGCCATCAGACCCAGCGATTTACCAATCTTTCATACACATTCTGGGTGAACTGGGGGCTCTTAGAACTTTGTGGCATTTCTTTCAACAGGCGCCACGGATTTTACAGAATAGCAATGACGGCTCAGGGAGAGTCGGAAATGGCCTAGAAGAAATTCATGACCACTTCGCCAAAGCATTTCTGGAGACCGCACGCCGTGTGCAGAATGGCCAAATTTCCATCGAAAGTATGAAGCTGGCAGAAGCCACGAACAACGTCGAGGGTGATTGCAGGTTGGACCTCGAGACCATCTTCATCTCTTTCAAGTCAGACTCGGTCTCGTCGGCGAATCTCTCGCCGTTGCCTGTAGACGCGATTCCCTCGGAGATGAAGGAGATAAAGGAAGCATTCGGCATGTCTGATATCGCGGTCTCGATGCAAGCACTTGAAGCATTGCTCTTACGGCTTGGACGGGAGCGGACACGCGGATGATCTAGATTACCGAAACCATACAATAGAATAGCCACGAGGTTTGACTTGTGGCCAAGTTCACAAAACTCTGTCCAAGTTAATAAGGTTCTCAAAGTCAGTATAGCATTATGGAGCCCTCGACCCGGTCCAACTCAAAATATCTCGAGCTGAACGCTCGGTCATGTCTAGAAGCGAGGAGAGTGCGCGCGCACTTACTGATGCTGAATAAAACGACCTCCCTGCTATCTCTTTCAAGGGGCAAGAAGAATAGTTCGCAAGTGTACTATCAGATGCTCGTCCGTGTATCCGTCCGTTGAATCGTCTCTCGGTAGACGGGCACAGAGGGCACCAAGGACCCGAGGTGCATTTCAGCACTACTCGAAAACCATAAGCAACGTTGGAGCTGGGGCCTTGGATCCGGAGCAATCTCAACATGGTGATTGGCCGCATACCGAGTTGGCTGCATTCAAGCAGGACCAAGCAGTTTGGCCATGGTTTTTGGTTCGTCCGGGACTTACTGATCGCCGGACGCTGCATCGAGCCACACACATTAGCTTGTACACCCATCCGGCATAAGCTTCAACCTCACAGCCCTGCCGCCAGTTTCGTGCGCACCTACTACTGGGTAAGCGGGCAGGCAGCACCCAGCACTGGCACGCCGCCTCGAATGCCATGATGCTGATGTTGGTTCTGGCCCGTATACAGTGTGCTGATGGCTTATCAATTGACACGATGCTTGCTGACCCAGTGCCGGAGCCGTCTCGCGCCAATCAGTTGCCGCCCCCGGCCTCAGCCTCTAGTTGCGGCCGTCCTCTCACCAGTCTGACACGAGCCGCCATCATGATTGCTTGACAGCCGATGCTAGTCCTTGGTCCTACATGATGGAAGCCACCCACCGGGTCAGGAACCCACACGAGCAGCTCGATCAAGCTCACTGGCTTGCGGGGGGGGGGCTACCTTTCCTTTCCTATCCTATCCCGTCCAAGGGCTCCTCTCGTCATGGGAGGTCGGTAGTCCAGAACTCTGCGAGGTGGCTTACCACTCCGCTGGGTCCCGAAGTCGAGCAAGAAACTCCCCGGACCTTGCTTGCTCGGAAGTTTTCCCTTTTACTCCTTCATTAGTCTGACGTCTTGCCGTTATGCAGCCAAATCCTACTCGTCTCCTTCTTCTGTGAGACACAGTCTCGGTTCCCAAGAAGAATCAACAGCTACCTGGTCAGCCTGTGTTGGTGTTAGTCGTCCTTGTTGTTGTTATTGTTGCATCCCAACTATACGTCGGGCAGTTATGACCAGCCGCCATCCCTCATAGCCATGAAGCCGCAAATGCAGCACCGGCCCAGCTGGGCCCGGGTTATAGGCCCGGCATTCTCGTCACGGCAGAGCAGCCGCATGGATACAGTCCACAGCGGGACGAAACACCGCGGGTTGCTGTCTCGGCAGCTCCCACTGGCCATGTTAATGGTGGTCTTGCTATTTACCAGCTTCTCATATGCCCAGAAAGATCCGGTAAACAACTTTTGCAGGAGATTCGGTCACCAAACAGCTGTTATTGATCGGAAGCTGTATATTGATGGTGGCTTCATCAACTATAGTCCGTTGGCGGACGACCCGACCAACTATACAAGTGAGTGTGCTTCTGTCTCAAATAAGCGGATAGTGACATTGTCTTGGAGAATGGAAGGAAAAGTTCTAACGAACGCACTTCAGATACCTTCCTGTCATATAATGACCTCGACGATATCGCCGCGGGTGGCATGCCCCAGCTGTTCAGCAATCTGTCAAAGAATGCGACCATTCCCAGCGTCGACGGCGGCGTCTTGTGGGCAGATACCGTTAACAAGTACCTATTTCTATACGGAGGCGAGTCAAATGTGACCCCTCCCACGCAGATATCACTGTACTCCTACGACACCCTCAATAACTACTGGACTGCCATCGACGTCCCGCAAACGCTTGCCAGTACTGCGTATGGAGCAGGCGTTTCCGTGTCCGATATAGGCCAGGCGTACTACTATGGCGGCTGGCAGAGCAATGCCAGCAGCCCAGGGTGGACAGGTGTAACTACAGCGAGCACCGGTCTGATCAACTACGACATGGACGGGCAGCGCATGGACAACATGACCGGCCCGGACGACATGGGCAGAGCAGAAGGCTCCATGGTGTATCTCCCCGTGAGTGACGGAGGCATGTTGATCTATTTTGGCGGCAGTCTGGATGCCAGGAATGGAAGCATTGTCGGGCAGCCCATGGACGAGATATTCGTCTTCGATATTGCCAGTTCTCGATGGTATACGCAGACGGCCAGCGGTGACATCCCTGGCATGAGGGCCAGGTTCTGCTCGGGAGTGACCTGGGCCGACGACCAAAGCAGCTACAACGTGTACGAATTTAACCCCAGCCAACGTCTTACAAGCTGTGTTTATGAGCTAATACTGGTACAGGTACCTTTACGGTGGTCTTGGAATGCCAAACTACACTTCAGGCTACGATGATGTGTACATCCTCTCCATGCCATCCTTTACCTGGATCAAAATGTACCCAAACAACACGGCGGAACAGTATCCTCACCACTCCTTGACGTGCAATGTCATCGATGGCTCCCAGATGATCATTACCGGCGGTGAATTCCCTTTGGACCAGACCTCGTGCGATGCTCCAACTCAGTTTGGCGCGCATGGGCTCGACATGGGCGAGCAGAATGCTGACAGAAGTCCGGTAAGTTTTTACAAACCCCCATGTGCTCTCTTGATCTCCTCGATCCTTGTGTCTGGTGTTGTCAATACTTCCCATGTCTAAATAAAAACTACCGTCCTTGGGTTTGAGATCCACACACTAACATTTACACAGTGGTTTCTATATCGACCAAATATCACGAGTTATGTCGTCCCTGATGTCATTACCAATGTGATTGGCGGTAATGCCCAGGGCGCAGCGACCAAGACGGCACCCGTGGATGGTTTTGACGAGATTGATCTCAAAGTTCTCATGGCTAGGAGATACACAGCTCCGCCCCGATCACCGACGCGAGTTGTTTCCACGGTCACTGCTACCGCGACTCCCGCCCCCTCGCATTCGCTGTCTAGGGGTGCCATCGCCGGTATCGCCGTCGGTTCTGCCGTGGGAGCCCTCGCCATCCTCGCCGGCATATGGCTCTGCTGCAGACGCCGCAGTAAGGCGATCCGGATCCGTGAGTCTACCGGCGGTATGTCGACCTTGCCGGCCCTGAATACCCACATGGGCTCCGGGGCCGGAAGCGTATGGAGCCCCGTGTCGAGCCACCACAACGGGCCCCCCTCGCCGTACGGCACAGCCAGCAGCCCGCTGTTCGCGCAGCCGCAGCAGCAGTTCCCGCCCACGGCCTACATCCCCAACCACCCGATCGAGATGCCGGGGAACCTGCACGACTCGGGCGCGAGCGAGATGTACGACAGCAGCGGCAGGCGGCACTCCCGGGCGACGGTCTCGGCCGGCGACCGGAGCCCCGTCAGCGCCGGCGGCATCGGCGTCGCCAGCCCGTACCCGCCCAGCGCCGACACGACGCTCAAGAACAGCGGCGTCGAGAGCTGGCCGAGCCCCCTGGAGGTGCACCCGGCGCACCGCGGCGGCCGCGACGCGAGCGTCTACGCCGGCGGCGGCTACGGCCCGCAGGAGCTCAGCTCGGACAATACCCCCGTGTCGCCGCGGGTCGAGAAGGGGCAGGCTCACGAGACGTTTTACCACGCTTCTTGATTCACGCTTCTTGATGAAGACGGTCAATACGGGTAGCAGTAGTATATAAGTGATGATAGTGTCCGAGTACCAAGGTACGGATTCAACATGTCGATAGGGGAGAGAAAAGTATAATACGGGGGTTGGCATTTGGGGTTTTCTTTATACCATTTGAGTTGTTCCGAATTTCTTTTCTCGTGTATTTATTTTCTTCAGCAGTGTCATAAGACCACTGCCGAATGTATATAAAAAGGAGATCACTGTCGCTATGACTGGTTGAGTATCAAGTCCAGGATTACTATTGTTGTTGAAAAATATCTTTTTGTACACTTGCAAAAGCCATTTTCATTCATTCAAGTCATTGGAGTAAGTATGAACTTCTGCCACATGGTAGTATGTATGATTATATGATGCTCTCCATCTACACTAAATCGAAGCACGCCCAATTCAAAATATCACCAATGTTAGCCACAACTGTTGATACTTTCCTCCTGATGGCGATGGCAGCTCTGCTTTCATTCCCCTTTGTTACTCAACGGATCCATCACCATCCCAAGGCAACCATCATGCTCAACCCAAGGCATTATCTTGCTCACCCAAAGCCTGCGGCAACTACTTATCCAAAGACTTCAACTCATTTATAGTCTACCGAGATCCCCATCCGCTCTGACATTTTCAAATCCAAGTATCCCACCAAGCTCCCGCGCTCCCTTCTGCTGCTCGCCATCAAGCCCAAAAAAGAAAAAGAAAAAAATACTTACATACACCAGCCACAATGGTCTCCCTTCCCGAGCTACAACAGCAGATCGACTCGCTCGAGAGCACGGCCCACACCATGGACGAGCAGCTCAAGGTTCTATTCAGAGACAAGTTCATGCAGAACGACCGGCTCCGGCACATGGAGGAACAGCTCACGCTGGCCCAGGCACAGCTGCGCGAGCAGCAGGAGTCCGTCGAGAAGCTTACCCGGCAGCTCCAACAGCAGCGTCAACAGCAGGAGCAGCAGCCGACCTCTTTAAAGGACGACGACTACGGCTGGTTCGACTGATCCGGCCTGAGAGATGACTGATCTTCGCCAGAGATGTTTTGGGATTCTGCAGCTGCTCATGGCACGGCTGGCTGGCTGGCAAAGGCGACTTGCGATTTCAGCTTCTCCGTCTCCGCCTACAACAGACAGATCCTTTCCTTCAGGCAGCGATGAAATCACCGAATCTGATACTTAAGGTCCCCAGCACACCGTATAGGGAGGGAAAGATTAAGAACGGCGAACGCAGGTTGTGCAGATCGCGTTGCGGTTGTTCGGAAAGGGGGGACGTCGTTTGACAATGGGGTTTCACCGTCTACGCAATGGAATAGAGGAATGGCCATATTTCAGGTCGGCTGCTATCTTCTGCTTGGGAAATGGACACTTCTTATGAGAATGGATGATTCGGAGAACGGATAGGGTGACTGGATAGATTGACAGTCGTATGTGCTGTGCTGGATTCCTTGGACAGAGAGTCTTGACTTGGCATTACAACTCTCAACTAAGGGCCTGTCTTTCACCTTGTTCGTGAATTCGCAAATCTAGTAGGAATACACTTTCACTCTCAGCACATGAGAAGTCATCGACAGGACTGACCAGGTTTTATATTACGGATCAATGATCATAAAGCCAAGTGACGGACTTAATGACTTCAACATCATCTCAAAATCGCATAAACTGATTCAGTAATCTGATTACACGGAGACTTGCAACTCTCCTATGCTTCTCCCAAGGACTCGATACGCCAACTAACGCCCAAAATACCATGACTGAGCCCTCCCCAAACGCCTACCACACACAAATCAGACCGTAGGTGCAACCCTCGCCGACGTCATACCGGAGATAGCATTACTACCCTTCGTATGATCAACCCTCGCCCCCTCAACCTCCTCATCCGAATCCCGCGCCAATCCACCCCAGAACACCTCAATCGCCCTGCCGCCCGGGTGATTCGCCGTCTTGACCCTGACATCCTGGCCGGGCCTCAACACGACGCCGTCCTCGCTCTGCTGCGCACTATACGGCCTCTTGGGGCCGACTACGGCGTACGTGGTGCCGACGAGCTCGAACACGGCCGCCGCCGCCGTCGATCGGTCAGGCCGGGACCGCCGGAAGCATATGTCGTTGGTCTTGGGCTGCACGCTGCCCCGGGCCGACAGCGAGAGCTGCCGCCGGCCCGGGTCGTAGAAGGCCGTCACCTCGTCGACGGGCATGAGTCCGGTGGACATGGTTCTTTTCTGCCCTGTTCTTCTTTTCTCTTCCTGGGTAGGTAGGTTATACAGTTTCTTGTCTCCTGACTGGTTGTCCTGACTGGGGTGCAAGTTTTTCGAGACTAATGTGTGTAACACTTTGTCGAATGACTGTTCGAGGAATCCGCGTTCCCGGGAATAATATTTCTGTTTTCTTTTCGCCCCCCTCGTTGGGAAATTGTGGGAATTCTCGTCACACACACACACACACACACACACACACACACACACAAGCAACGACCGAGTCGATGCTATATGTAACTGATTTGTACAGCCAAGAAGGAGGGGGAGTTGGTTTTTTTTACTGGGGAAACACATTACGTGTATATACTCCATATTTCCCCTGAGACACGGACAGAGTCATGCCACCACAAGACACACGATGTAACGGCATTTACACTTTTGGTGGTCTGACGTGTGGGTTTTGGCATGGCATGTGCAAGATCCAGGTCCGGGTGCCACTCTGAACAGTACAGACTTTCGATCGCGAGTCGCACACCAATGCACGAAGCGCTCCGATGCTTTTTCGAAAGTGACGAAACTACTTCAGTATGTCACTTGGAAGAAAATACAATAGCGATGGATTTGGATAGAACAGCAACCCGTTTTCCCACCAGTCATGTCAGCCTTCATAGCTAGAAAAAGCTAGACGGGTAGATCCAAAGTCTATATCATTCACGACCACACTCTCGGGTCACCGCGATCGAAGGGGCCTTGGTAACACGTGCTACGCGTCGGAATTTCTGGTCGTAGGGCTTTTATTTATCTTCTTGTTCTTGACACGATAGGGCTGAAGCTATGTATCTAAACCTTGAGAGCGCAGGTGCCTGTGTGTATGCTGGCATTGGGACCGGCGCTGCTGTCGAGAGCCGCAATGCTCGCGAGTATACTCGACGATTCACATTGCGGTGCTCCAGTCCCTACGATACATTCATTACTTCGTGCTATACATCTCCTTCATATGCCTTCCACTTCTTCTTCTTCCCGCCGCTGTCCTCGCTGTTATCCCGGAAACAACACACAAACACATGTGAACATCATCAAATTTCCTCCTTGTTGTACAACCTGATCAGATTTTTAGACTTCACATCCGGCTTCTTCACCCCTCTAGGAAAGCTTCCGGCGGACCGGATCACAAACGTCCGGATGCCGTCAGCCTTGATGCAAAAGCCCGCCGAGCCCGGCGAAACTTTATCAAGACGGATTTCGCGGCACGCAACGCATGCGCGGCTACTTGTGCTTGAGTTCTAGTTAGACAAAGAAAATTTAATAAACAGAAATGAAATTAAAAAAAAAAAAAAAAGTAATTAGGGTGTAAGCAAACATGTTTGTCCTAGCGAACTCGTGGTGTCTCGACACAGAGTTGCAAATGTGATCTCACAGCTCTCTCTGAAATTCAGTAAATTCCATCAGAACTTATGATAGCAATGCCTTCAAATGCCAAATATGATACTGTTGAGTCTTAAAGAGTTCGGGTATAGCTCAGTCCATACGAGAGTCGGCCGGGTATATCTGTACAAAAACCTGTACAAGTCGGGAGAAATTTCAGAAGCACAAGATATGACACGAAACAGGACTTAAAGACAGATTGGTACAGATATTTTACTGTATTGTGCTACTCTCTTTTCGAGAGAAAGCTATGCTATGCTATGTGGAGAGTTGATCCTTCTTTCCTTTTTCTTTATGCTGCAGACTGGGTTCTGGCAGTATCATGATGATATGGTATCAATGAAATGCCCCAATCCTTATGCAAGCTCCCAAAAAAATCCCGCCAAATGCGCTAACTAGAGTGGTATAAATGCTTGAAAAAATGATGTTCATCGTCTTGTCGATGATGATGATGAAAAGATGGCCCGGCACAGATGCCCGGGATGGAAAAAAATTTGTGTTGATGGTGAAAAAGTCAAAATCCAAAATAAATGCTTTCGATGTGAGAACGCCGATGCTGCCCGCCATTTGGAGTATGCATGATGCCCGTATATCCGTATAATGAACCCTAGCCCGCTGTATCCCATGATGCTTTTGTGATAACCGAAATAAAATTTCCCCGCTGATTCGTGCTGCAAATTGAAACCCCCATGAACGTGGTACATGGACGCACCTTGCATGAAACAAGGAAATTGCTAATGACATGTTGGAGAACAAGTGTCTCTGCCAGGCCCAAGGCCAGGGGATAAAGACGTCAATCTCTCGAGTAACGCCCTAGGCTCACCGCAGATGCGGCAGAGCGTCTACCGATTGCCGTTTGCGGAAATAAAGTGAGACCCTCCTGCAAGCCACCGTCCGAGTGTACCCAGCAATCAATTCCATGGGAACTGAGGTTGCATGGACTCGGGACCCAGACTTTTGGTGAGCGTGGGGGAAGTAGAAAGAATACTGGGTTGCCATGTATGGGGTCCGGGGGTTGTTGAACCACCCCCGCGCCTCGCCCGTTGTTTGCAATATCGACGATGCAGCCGGTAAGCTTGTCGGCAATCTAGAAGGGCGACCCCCACACATGTGAACCGTTTCCGAGCAAAAGCTGGTTTACCCGTGCCGTCGCGTGACAAAGTACCCTGCGCGCGCTCATCGGCCGACCATGGGCGTCACCAGCTCAATGCTTTTGGGCCGGCTGTAGCCACCAGGCTTCCTCGATGGCAGCGGACGGTCCGGAGTCATGCTGGCCGTGGCATATCCATAGGCGTAGCCGGATGCGCCGTAGCCAGTGTCGTATGTCGACGAGTAAAAGTTGCTCGGCTTGGTGTAGGACGTGCTCGGGCTGGTGGTGGACGTCTTGAAGGGCCAGAGTGTCGATGTGCTCGTAGTCGGCGAAGGCGGGCTCGGTGGTCGGATAGACAGCGACCTCAGGGCCGACACGGCGCTCGTGTACTGAGAGCTAGTAGGCGTCGACGGCGGTGAGAAGTATGTCGAGCTAGGTCGCGACGGTGAAGCTCGCGGGATGATGTCGCGAGGCTCCGAGTGGCCGGCCGAGTAGAATGGCAGGTTTCCATAGCTGTCGTGGCTCTTTGACGAGGGGTATTGCGAAGAGGTGGCTAGGCTGGGTGTCTGGTCATGCTTGCGGCATCTAGTTGCATGTTAGTTGGTTGCTTCTTTGACTGATGAAATGGAAACTCACGCCTCAGAGCAGTATAGATGTCTCTCGCCAGAGGGGATGAACTGCTTCTCGCAGGTCATGCTGTAGATACAGTGGTTAGCAAATGATAGTACAATATGGAAAGACGGTGTGTGACGCAGGAACGAGCATGAAAGGCGTTCTGATTGGCACCATGTAGAGTGACACCAAGCCTGCCCTCTCGTCGGCGCGCATCCGACCAAATTCGTCAGGTGACGATGTAGGCGACTGATTCAAGCACCACCAGTGAGGCGGGCGGGCGCGGGGATTTTCGGTGTAAATTGATTGGGGGGTACTCACCAGAACTGAGGGAAGCTCTCGCGCTCGTCTTCCCATCCTCTCTCCTCGTCCCACTCGCGCTCCCTGTCCCTGGGGTTCTTTCCGAGCTTCTGGACGACAGAGGGCGTCGTCCTCCGGGACAGAGTCTGAGGCCTCTTTGGCCTGGATAGATCGGAGGCGGTGACAGCCTTGCGGACGTCGGTCATGGACGGGTTGGTCGAGCCATGCCCGGACTTGCGGCGTTGGTGGTGCATTGGGGGCGACGGTGATTGGGTGCGTTGATCCTAGATCCGATCGCTGGTTGTGGTTGGCCGAATTGGCAGAGCAGCGACAAAAACTTAAGGGTCCCTCCAACTTCAAGCTGCTGCACTTTGTTTTTTGGGGGGTGGGAAGGAGCGGGGGTGGTTCCTTATGTATTATACCCAGCGCCCAGGTAAAGTAATAAGTGCGGTGCGGTCAATTTGGCTGGTAGGTAAATGGGATTTTTGGCGCCTGGACAGTAGGGGTATGGTCCGGGTATGGTCCGGGTTGGTTGGTTCGGTGGTATCCAGCGGTATGTATCTCAAATGGTTGCAGCGGGTGCAAAGTAAGTCAAATCCACTAACTAGTACAAGTCGCTTGACTGTAATAGAGATAGATATGAAATCGATAACCAGTTTTGTGGGTGGCGGACTTTTCTTGGCGCAAGAAAAATAAAAGATAAGGCAGGCCAGACTTGCAGCGATTATCCCTCGGCCTATGTTTGTAACGAGCTGAGATGGGTGGCAGGTAAGGTAGTCGAGGCTTTGTTGATGTGATTTTGCTAGGACTGTATGTAGTATGTAGCCAAGTGGTGGGGGGAGAGTTGAGAGTTGAAAGAGAGAGGATCCGGCTTGGTGACTTATAATAATACAACAATGCTGCTCTCTCTGCTGTGTCGTGCGAAAACGTATTGCAATTGTTGATTGATTGCCTTTTTAGCGGTGCGAATCTCTGACAAAGAAGTATTGCGTGCTCGAGCCTGGGAAAATGGTACAAGCCGGTGCCTGGTATGACGGAATCGACGCTGGAAATGGACGGGTTCCTCAATTTGGCCCGATTGCGGTGGGTGCGAGAGTGGCTCTTTAAAAGCTTCTGGACAGCTCTGAAAAAACCCGGACGCGCAGCCAAAGGCCGATTAGGTACCTGGGTGGGCGGTGGAGTAGGTGTGCTGGGTAAGGTAGGCAGTAGTAGGCACCTAGCGGTTGCTGGTAGGCAGTGATGGAGTATGATGACTTTTCGACTGCAACCCGGAGGGACAATGTCCAAGTCGTCGACGCAAGTACCGTAAGTTTTTGTTTTTGGGATCGTCAAACGAACGCAGTGGAATGGAAGAAGAAAGAATCCCTAAAAGTTGCCGAGATTCTTTTTGGCCCTTGGACGGGAGACAAGACAGAAGCAGGGCAACAGAAAAGTACGGTAGTGAGGACTATTACTTGGCGCTGTGCGCGCTTGTAAGTTCCGGCTCGGGATTTTTGGGTTTCGATCTGATCGCAGCCAGGACTTGTCAGGGCTGAGGATAACGGGCCTAATAGGTCTGGTTGCCGCAACTCTAAATAAGACACTGAGCGAGGTGGTGAGTGATCAGGTTGGATGTGAATGTATATTGTATGGTGTTCGAAAGACGGTTGGTGGGCTTGTGAGATTCAATGGTAGTGGGCGGGTGAATGTTGTTGTAGATGGTAGAGTGATGAGCGAGAGTAATGCAAGAAGCTCGAAAGCAAATCCGAAAAGAGAAAAGAGGAGGATGGGTAAAAAGGCAAGTCGAGATGCGATGCCGATAGTGTGGGGGAGACGATCAGGTAAAAGTAGCAAGCAGTCAAGAACGGGAAGAGGAGAAATCTTTCCAAGTCTATGTCCGCGTGAGTAACAAGTGAGCAGGCAAGGCAAGGCAAGGTACCTCGATGGAGTTGCGTGTGAAGAGTGCGTGTGCATGGGCGCTGGTGGGCGTGTGTGGGTGAAAATGGGAATTATTGAATCAAAGAAGGAGAGTGGATTGGTATAATCCCAAGATCGTCGTACGTACCTTTTCGGGCCTGGGTATCTTTGGCTGTTGTATCTTGGGATCCCACTCTGGGCAGAACAACTTCTACTAGTTGTGTGATGTGCGAGGTACCGGAAACTCAAAAAGTGAAAAAGAAGGGTTCCACCTTCTCTGTTTCTACTCCTCCTCTCAGCTCAGCAACTGACAATTACAACAGACTAATGAGAAGACTGTTTCTTGCACGGTATCTTTTGCTGCTAGTACTGCACAATACAGCTGCTACTGCTGGGCCTGCCGCTCTGTGGGTTTGGAGGGGAGAAAAAAAAGTGATGGTAGGATTATGCGATCCACTGTTTTGTGACTCTTTTTTTTTTTTTTTTCCTTACTCTGTCAGTGGCCCCTCCAGTGAGAAAATTGCTTAAAAAAAGAATCCGAAAGCGGAGATAGCACGATGACGGGGCTTCGATCCATTTGTGTGTCTCGGCTTCAATGTCTCAGAATCTCACAGGTGCCTTGTAATGCACATGCGCGCGGGATGTGTTTCCTGTGAGAGAGAAAAAAAAAAGAGAGGGTCTTGGATCTGCTGCTGTCTTTCAAAGCCTGTCCGCCTGGATAGCCACTGAGACTGTACTGTGTGCCGTGACAGTGTATGTAGACCATGCACCAAATGTACCTACTCAGTAGGCAGGGTAGGTACTGTATGTACCTGCTAAAGTTGGTCTCCTTCAACTCCAGCGGGGGGCATGACAGGGAATAATGGGAAGGGGTTTCTCAGTCTCCTTGGCTGATGATCGTCGCCCGGTGTTGGGGTTGGTTGGTCGATTGTCCTCGTGTTCCTGGTGCCAGTGCTGATTGACTGGGCCCGTCTCAGAAGGGCGGTTATGCGTAGGTAATGAGGTGGTAATGTGCTGTAGTATACACTTTTAGAATTTCGATCCGGCTGGCGGTGATCGTAGTAGTGGTTCTCCTCCTCTTTCTAGTGTCGTGCTACTGCTGTATTTGTGTAAATGTAGCGGCCCGTTCGGACTGGTTTGGGCTTTAGAAGCATGGAAAAGAAATGTCGGATGAGCTAATCGAGCAAGTCCTGAAACGGTCGAACCAAGAAAAGTTCCAGACTGTGAGTCGGTTTCTTTGCAACTCAAAGGGTACGTATACAACTTGTTGGTTCGTGTAAAACAGCGCCGTCGATGAGGCAATGCAGGGAACTAAATTCGAACGAGAGACAAAAGAATATGGTGATCAAAACACCAGGCGGTCAATTGCCAAATAGGTATTCTCGAAAAGATCTTGTGCAATATTTGTATCACCTTGCGACACGAAGTGACTGGAGTCGAAGGAGGGGCTGTCGAGTCTGCAATTCTTATTTTTATTATTCTAATATCATTCCATTAGTGGCCAGGAGGCACACAACCCGCTGCAGAACCCATTCAGACCACGCGGATGAACAGGAACAAGGGGCAGATAATCTGTAGATGTGCGCCCAACGAGCACGGACTCGCCGCAACACCTTGGCAGCTCGAACCATAGAAATATAGTAGCAAATACATGGCCTGGTAGTTTTGGATAGGTCGTATTCAGTGCGTATGTCTACGCCGATCCGCGAGCCCAAGGGACAAGCACGGAGGGCAATGTTTTGGCAGCAATAGTAACAGCAATACCATGGCTCCGGTGTGTCCGTCTATCAATTATTACACATTTTGGTCTCCAATGCATTCGACGGGCGAAGGAAGCTGCTGCGCATACAAAGCCTTGCCGCTTGTGACTTGTCAAGTCCATTACGAGAGAGAGGCATTTACCTGACAAGGCCGCATAATATAAGTCAGCGCTGAAGCGCTCGCGAGGCGCTCTGCTAGCCAGCAACCGTCTGGAGCCCGGCAAACAGGTACCCCGTCCCGCCCGTGGCCTGCATCGTGGCCTGCGTGGGCGATCATATGGAATGATTCGCCTGCCAAGAGGAGATCCATTTTGCAGCGTCCACATCTACACGTTTTGGACCCGGCCGGATAGAGGGGCCGCCTTGGTAAACCCGGCCGGGGGGCCTTTCGCAGCTCGAGGGGTGGAAAATGGATCTTGCGCTGAAGATGGAGCCCGTTTAATGTACGGAGTACCCCTCGGGCTCACAGGTCCAGGCTCGCCAGCGCCAGCCTGTGCTCTGTTCCCGTTCACCAAGGTGGTCCTCCAGGTACGGAGTAAATTTGCAATGGTCCGTGGGAGTCACGAAAAGGGATTCTTGGGGCCCCCTAGTATCCGTACGCGGTCCTTGGGCGTGTTAGGGCGCCAGGAAACGCGCGCTGTTGGCAAATGAGCTTGGTGGATTCTCCCACGAACTGAGAATAAAGAAGAAAAACTTTTTTTCTTCTCCCTTGTCTCCCCTATCCGGCGATGAGTCCCTAGCAAATCGAGATCACGGAAGGCTTCTGGAAGAAGAAGAAAGAATTGGCAGAGTTTTTTCTCGTCAGCCACCTTGTCGACTCACGGGCCTCAATTGGACCCCCGTGCCTGACCGATATTTCGCAAAAATTTTCAAAAAGGGACCAAAAAGACAGGCGCCTAGAACTCGTGCTGGAGCCTTTCGGGTTTGGTTCCTTGCTTCCCCCAAACCCACTGCCACCAGCGCAAGCACGTTGTCTGTCGAAGCAGTTCTGTGGAGGATTGCCGTTTTAGTGTCCTTGGTAGCTGTCTGATATTCACCGCCGGTCGTGTATTATCATGGATAATGCATTCGATCCAGCAGACTCGTTGTAAAAGTTGTTACAGACGAGACAGAGCATCCAACAAGCACTGCGCGAGTTGTGGCTGCATGGATATACCTACATTATTATTAGCAGTATGTAGGGCTTATGCAGCATTAGCCTCTCCTGGGTGCCTTGATGTGCTCCGGCTTAAAGCCCTGAACCTGGGCGGCCCGTAGATCTGGGAAGCAGACCCCAGATGTTATGTACACTACATTACACAAACAGGACGCTTCTGGAAGTGACAGCGCCTTGTGCCGACGTATTTCTGCTGCGCAAAGTTCAGCCTCGATTGTGCGGGAACGATGCCAGGGTTTCTTTTCCAATTCTTCGCACAGTTCTTTTCTCTGATGTTCCCCAGGCTCGGGCTTGGAAAGGGTCAGAGCTCGAGGTACCTACGGAGCAGAAAGACAGACAGAGCCAGAACATGTTGCTAAAAGCACCAGTGTGCTGCCAAGAGCGGACAGCGGGAAGCGGTAACCGGCAACCCGATGCAAAAGGTACCAAAATCCACCGGGTGCGACGAGTCACCAAGGCCAATGTCGCAATTGTGGGGGACTCACTTTTGCAGAAAGTGACCTGGACGTCCAAGGTTTGAGCACGTTTCCAAGGGAATGGGGCTATTTTACTAATTGCTCAACTTTGTAACCTACTAGCAACTACACGCATACGATGCAGCTTTTTTTCTATGGATACGTCTTGTCTATTTCGTAGTCCGAGTTACCTAAATCCCATGGCTTTCCATCTGGACCAAAGGAAGGAAACACGTTTGTCGACAACATCACCGCCGCGTTGCTGTTATTAGTGGCCCCCCCGGGCCAAAATAGTCAAGCGCAGACTTGTAGCTCACCGACACCAAACCCCCCTTTGTCGTACATGTTTGGTGCCATAATGCCAATGCGCATACACTTCGATATTCTCACGCCATACAAGTCTACATAGTTGGATGGTCGGTAGTTGAATTCCACGTCTGCTGTATGTGGTACGTACGTGGTGAGCTGACGAGTGATGAGCTGGACTTGTTGCTGATCCCTCCGAGCTCCAGCCTTGCATGTCTGTATTCGACCGGTCGAGACTGAAGTTACATGCTTATTCATCAGGTACACACACTACAGACTGGCAAGAAACAACTGTACAGCAGAACAGTATGGCCATACCTGCCTATGGAACATGCTACAGACCCCGATTGAGCGACTGTCACGCCTTGCCATCACCTGTCGGAAGCCCGGCGGTCATTGGTCTCGCTCAGCCGCTGCCGCATGACGACAGGTACAGTACTTTCCAAAACAAGCATCAACGAGTGGCTATTCATCGCCTTCTTTGAACTCTGAGTTTTCACCATGAGCGGTATCTAGCTTTTCGAATCTCTGCTTCCGTCCCTCGACTGACTCTCGTATCTTTGCATCTCTTGGGCATCTATCCGTGCCTACCTTTACTTACACACAATGTTCCAGCCGGCATAACGCCGGCCAGACGGAGGATGACATGTCTCTGCTAAGACATCTCCACCTCCAAGGTATACACAGTAGGGCTGATTAGATGCTGATGCTGCTGATAAACTCGGGGTGGTTTGCGGTCTCGACACTTCGACGCACCACTTCTTTTTGGATTCTCATCGTCATCTGCCAAAACACAGCCGCAACGATGACGATACAGGCTTGTGGCTCGTCTTGTTTATGCCTTCTTCGTGCGACGTACCGTGTGTGCACTGGTTGGCTACGGCTACTCTGTGCGTACACGTACTACTGTACCTCGAAACTCAACTCTGGGGTTATGTACGAGGTACTACACATTCATCCATTGCCGGTTTAGACTGGATCTCGACAACCTGGCCCGCCTATTCTCCTCCTCAGCGAGGTCGTGGGGGCGAAGCCTTTGTTTCATGCCGTCCAATCTTCCCGGACCGTTTCGGCAAACATTAGCTAAGTAATGCCGACCACATACAAGGTCCAGGTCTCTTCTCAACCTCTCGATCTCTGCGTGGGCAGCCCGTCGTGGCATCAATGCAGAGGCCTATGACGACTGCGCTTGTGATGTAGCAGATCTCATCCGAACATCGAGCCGCCCGGCTGTTCTGGCCGCACGTTGCCATTTTTTCTTGGCTGATGTATTCCTTGTTGCAAAGACTTGAGACCGAGTATTTCCCCTTGCACCACTTTACCGGACCAATCTTGACAAAGGCAGCCTTCTCGATGCTGCAGATTGTGGCCAGGATGTTATTCCGGCATACCTCTTTGATACAACACTGCAACGCAGTCATCCCACGCCGGACAAGGATGCTTCCGCCACTCTTAGCCCGGGGTTCGGCTACTTTGATTCTCACGGCTGGCGGGAATGCAGTTCAGTGACATCCAGGAACCAGTATGCAATCAGCACCTCATCTCTTGACAATGCCAGCTTATCTCGCACCTGGTGCCTGCCGCTGGATTACAACACAGCAAGCAGCATTCAGATCCAGGTCCCTTCATGAGACAAGCAGCCTTGCTATTGGGCAGTCAGACTTGGTCCTTTGATTTCCCCGAACTGTGATATCACCAGCGGTCCAGACCCAGACCTTGGGGATAAACTTCTGTCAAATTTGCCAAATTTCCGAGTCTCCGCACAAAGGCCATCTTAAAATGGAAACAGTTTCAACTTTTCGAGCCCTATTACATACAATCACACAGCCACATGGATAGAGGATAGAAGACCTTGATCGAATCAAGAAAGTAAAAGAATCCCCGTGGCCCCCGGCAGTCACCCAAAGCCAAAGCATTCTAACCCGGCATTCCTCCGGCAAAAGCACGATGGACAATTATTAGCCATGGACAGGACGGAAACCATCGGACTTCCTCGGTCCCTTGCGCATCAGCAAATTGTGGGGGTTCTTCCAAGCAACGGCGTCCGACTACCCCCGAAACTACACTCAGGTAGGTAGTCGGGCGTGGACCCTGAATAGTTTCCCGTCCTGCTACTCGCCAGCGCTCTGTTTACCCAGCTTCCATCTTGTTTCCTTATCTTGCATCTTGGGCCGCCGGGCAAGAACTTTTCGACCCGTGGGATTCCCAGGCGCGCATTAGCGGAGGGGCATTCGATCTGGATATCCATACATCTACTATCGCGGGCTTGGGGGATCGGACACATGCCCGCCCGCCACGTTTTGTCATCCGCCTGCTGCATATTGGGCATTCATGAATCAAAATCTACGAGCCGGACTTGGCCTTCATGCTGGGCTGCTTTTTCCTTATCCAGAGCTTATGAGAGGCGGCGCCCCCCAAACGTGCCCTCGTGGTGCGACTCATGGCAGACATGGGAATTTGAGACGCCGACGATTCCCCCATGCCCTTATCTATCGAGGGTTTAACGGATAGTGCGCGCATAGGGAAAAACATGGTCGAGGCTGGGCCAATCACGACAAGTGCACCGGCGCCGAGCCGATCACAGGAGCTACCGAGTAGTGAGATTTCTTTCCCACCTCTTGAACCGTTCTGCCGGCGAACTTCGAAGGGTTTGTGTTGTGTTTTGTTGCCGTCGTGGAATACTGGGCTAGTCGCCTGGCTCTTTCTCGGCGAGTCCAGTTCTTCTTCGTCTGTGATTTTCTCTCCCGGACATGTGCATGTGCGATCATTCATCTGGTGTGGTATGATCACGTCCCATGTGTTCTATTCTGGCCGATTTGCGGGTTTCCGAGGACTGGCGCCGTTACAGCCAACAAGGTATACCGCACACACTGTTTCGCGTGTCATGCCAGATTGCGATGTGTTCGATAGCCCGTACCATCATCACGACTGATGCGCATCTCGACTTGGCCGGCGCCAGTTCCAACTCGTACTACATAGGGTCGATCTCGGTAGCTGAGCGTTCGGTCGTTGTTTACCCCATGAATTTGGTGTGTGCCGCCCAGCCCGTAGTATCCGTATTGTGCCATCAGGTCGGGGCCGCTAGAATTCTAGCACCCAAGTCTAGAGGCTAGAGGGCGGTGATCTGGGGATGATGTGGGAAGCCGAAGAGGAAAGCCTCGCTCTGAGGCTGATCTGCAATCAATCACATGGCCGCTGCCGACCGAGGGTCAATCTTCACTCAAAACACACATACGTAGGTGGAGATGTCTTCCTGGAATAGCTGCCATCCCCAAAGCAAGCCAAGCATTCCCCCATCAAGTCGCATGATGGTCTCTTTCGATCTCTCTCTCGCCCTTCCCTTCTCCGCATCCAGCACCACGGTCTTTCTGGTCTTTGTCCACCGCCCCGAGACGCGGCGTCTTTTTTTGCCTTCCTCTCCTTGCAAGTGGCTGGCCGACTATATCCCTTTGAGCAATTCTGCAACAACAAACCTGCTCGAGCCCCATGGAATGTCTCACTCCTCAAGCATTACCTATCTATCAGCACTATCCGGCAGTGGTTTGACGATCTTTGCGAATTCGTCCAAACTAGAAACTGCTTAGTCTGCGAGTCTAACCAGCGGGCATATGACCAGAGATTTGCAACGTCTCTTTCTTATCGTGGTCCCGTCACAGCATTACTTTAGTTACATGTCCATCGTTCAGGTCGTCCGTTCGACCGCACCGGTAATAATAAACACAAAGATGGATGAGCTTGACTCTCGATCTCCTCTCCTCTTCTGCCCGGGCGCCCCCAGAAACTAGTGTAGTAACCTGGTCGCATTGCTGCATTGCAGATCTATGATCCCGCTCTTCGCGCCGGGGCGGGCTTAGAACAGCTGCCAGTGATCGGCATGCGGGAACAAGAGACAGAAGACACACAACAACACGGTGTGGTAGCGTCTTCACCTTTGCACATGTCGGAATGCTACACTCGCTCCTCCCCGAGGAGGGGCGTTTTGTTTTGCTCCTCTCTGTCCACTGGTGGAGGAGAGAAAAAGAGTCTGGAGTCTGGCCTTGCTGCGCTGGGTCTGGATACGGTGCGGGCCATGATCCATTTTCCCCTTGCTGGCGTCTCCCCTTCCGCGATGCCCACACCTCGAGCGGTAAGCCGGGGGATGGATCCCAGAATACTCACGGACTACGGAGTGCGTATGTACCTACCTACTATGCCATTGCACACCTTGTCAAAATACCCAGGCCTGTTTCCCTCGTGCGACGCAAGGGGAGGGGAAAAGAACGAGCCAAGAGCTCTGTCGAGCCCCTCCGAGAAGGGGGGTCCAGCGCGAAAGGGGCAAGGAAGAATTACAACCCCGCGCCGTGAATGATTAGAGACCGCCGCACCGAGAAACGAAGGGAGCTCTCCCCCCCTTCCGAAATCCCGAGGTGGTTATGCGTGCAGTAAGGAAAATATACCCTGTTCCGTACTACCCGGCCGAGCCGAGCTTCCCATTCGTTCTACATAGTACAACTTCCCGCGGGGCCTTGGCTTTATCAGAAGCAAGCAAGGGAAACAAAAGAAGACTGGTGGGCGGACTAGATGCTCCCTGGTCCAACCAAAATGCGCATCTCACGATGATTTCTGTAGTATGACGGTGGGGAGGGGTCCTTGGGATTGTATTCCCTGCATACGTACTCTTTTCTTTTTCTTTCTATTTCCCCGGACAGATAGATAGATAGGGAAAAATGACGACATCTCCCTATGCCGTGCCCGGTGTACCGTACCCCATGTTTGGGCCAAATGACCTCATCAGCCGCCGGGCTGACGGCATACGTTGGTTATTGGCCCAGACGGATACTCTGGCAGGGCAATATTTTCCGCGCTTGATGCTATTCACAATATGATCATAGAGTTGGCCGACAAGGCGTGACGTGCAAGGCGGTGAGCGCCATGGTGAAGGCGTGATTTGCGCCCGGGTATTCTCCCGATTCTCGGCGCCCAGGCCGTCCAGGTAAAAAGAAAGAAGGGGTCCCTCAGGGTCTTTTGCTCTCTCAATGCATCATGTAATGTAGATTATTTGCATGCCTACATACAAACATACCTACCTGTCTAGCTATTTGCCCAGCAAGCTGAGCAGAAATACCCCGAGGGACGTCCCTAACCGAGAGAAACTATTGAGTAATGGATACGACCTCCACACGAAGCTTGTCCAGATTAATATGAGGAGCCCCATCGGAGCGAACTTCTAGAAGATTAATAGCTGAGCAGGTATGCCGTCATATGGACCCGCGATTTGCTCAATTTCGAACAAACCCCAGTTTCTTTCGGGGGCGTAGGGTCTGGGGAAAAGGGTAAGATGCCGGCAGAGCACAAACGCCCGTGAGACCTCTGCTTGCCTGTCTTGCATCGTGCTGTCTTGGAGGGCTGCTTGGCTGTGCCTGGGAGTGATGGCATTTGGGGAAACCCATATTCTCTCATGTCGCTGTAGAAGCACGTGTGATTGCGTGATCTATTGTACAAGAGCACGTTTGACTACGTGATCTGTTGTATAATCGTGCAGAGTTCGACCAGTGGCGGGTTGTTCACCGAATGATCGACTCTATGGAGATATTCTGGGGTCATACCAAGTACGCGAAGTGGACGCAATGAAGCCTAGTGATGGAGGCTCAAATTTGAAGTGATACAGTGCCCGACTTGGGATTTGCCAGGCCAGTTCGTACGTACGAAACGGCATCGGGGAGGAGGTCATGATATCAGTTGTAAGCCTTCAACGTCATCATATTGTGCTTTGTGTAGAGGTAGGAGATCAGATCCACCTGGAACCTCCCCTCGGATGAAATGCGCAGACATGATGTAGTCTAGTCTAAGCAGTGTTACGATGTTCTCTCTTTTAAGATTTCTCGATGTATAATTCACAGCGCAAACGACTGACTCGAGATACTGGGCTTTGGCCAATCTAGAATGACAGCCAAGTGAGGTTGCTGCATCGAGTCTCACATTGGAAGGTTTTATCTTTTTTACTGGTGGAATATGCCATGTTGTGTAACGAATACCGCATCATGGGGGCCGTTCGAATCTGCAGGCAATCTGAACCATATCGTCTCGTTGCCGCCGAGAACGGAGGACATGTGGGAGACATCAAATTATTTCGGCCCGCTGAATGGTCAGTTTGGTTTTGCCGTGACTTGTGACACTCTGCACAGTATGACCTTCACAGTAAGATGTTCTCAGTTCATCCGCCGCCACGGCACTCGTTAGTAGATGATGATCGGATAGCCTTGCGACAAGATGACTGGTGCAAAGCAGATACAGCTGAGTACAAGGCTGTCACCAACAACTAGCCTTATGGATGATATGGCTAGAGATTTCAATTCCAGCAACACAAGCTCCAGAATCATTCCTTATAACTAGAAGATCATTCTGATTAGATGCAATCTTTCTGTTCTAACCCGAGCCATATTTTCCTTCTTTGGCTGAAGCTCGGACAGAATAATGCTACTCGCCAGCCAGTCTATTTGCTTCCTCGCGAGGCTCTATGGTTTCTCATAGCCAAGACAGCATGCACCAAGTAGCACGGGCTGTATATTGCGTGTCACGAATATCTTACTTTCTGACCATGCAATCATCCGTATTCACGGCTGAAAGTCTCAGAATATTGCTTCTGGCATCATGGTCTAGATTATAACAGTGTCAGCAATACAAGTTTCATCATGCCCATTTTCCTGCTATTCGCTTTCCTTTCTTCTGCTCCAATTTTCAAGCTGAAATTGAAACAATACTCACCAGTCAAACTTCGACCTACTCAGACCATGAACGAACTCCTAGGCCCTGGAGACGACATACTGGCTGCGGACTTGACCAGTCGTTCCTGCAGCCCGGAAACGCCACAATCTTCTTTACAGAATGCCACAAACTTCGAGGATAAAGTCTTGGCCCGAAAACATCACGGTATGGCACATGTTTGGGCGAGCTGGAAATGGGAGATCTTGACATACATCTTGGTACTGGCCACTCCTCTCATCATGGTGGCAACGCTCTACCCGCACGCGGGACAGCCCGTGCCAAGCTGGCCATTTCGGATCACGATAAACTCGCTACTATCAATATACAGCGTCGCCCTGAGAGCCTCCGTTGGTTTCTTGGTCGCCTCGTGTATCGGTCAGCTTCAATGGGCCTGGTTCACTACCAAGCGACCGATGTACGACATTGTCCTCTACAACAAGGCCAACCGAAGCGCATGGGGTTCTCTCACCTTGCTTTGGAACCATCATGTCAAGCAGCCACTAACTGCACTCGGCTGTATGATTCTGATACTTTCCGCCGTAATCGACCCGTTCATACAGCAGCTCACCAGACCTGGGGACTGCATAGTTGTGATTTCGGGTCAAGCCAGGCTACCTCGTACAAGCTACCCAAAATTGCCCGGCATCGGCCAGGTGGAATCGGACATGATGAATGCAGTGAATTTCGGGATAGCCGGCACGAATGTCATCGAAGTTGACTGTGCCACGGGTAACTGCACATTTTCGGAGACCTACGGCACCGTGGGATGGTGTAGTTATTGCGAGGATTCGTCAGCAGATCTGTCCTTTGAGTCGTTTTGCTCTCTAATTGATGGTGAAATCGTCTCTTGGAACCCGGCCACACCTGAGGATTGCCCGAAAAAAGGGAATGATAGATGGGTCGTGGTTTGGCGTCATATCAAAGCTTAGCTTGCCCTTATCTTCTTGCAATGGTGAGTCGCTCGACGGAAAGGAGCCTCTCCAGGTGACATGTAACGAGAATGCAAGGCAGGTCGCCGCAATCGACACAATCTGTAACGACGAGACAGGCCGGATAACAATCCGAATTATCGCGGGGAAAACATTTACCTCGGAAAAACATCTTGATATCACGACTCTTAATCCCATTCCCGAATGCAACGCCGCAAACGATACGGATAATTGGCGATGTGGGCAATATGGCGCCGCAACGTGTATACTGACCCATTGTGCTCGAGTATACAACGCTACAGTTCACAACGGGCTTCTGTCAGAGCATCTTATCTCTTATTCGGGGCTGCCAGAAACGGACTTGGAGGCACCTCAGGGGTCCCCCGCTCCTTTTGCATTTTTAGACAAGGACTGTCTTTCGTCTGAAGAAAAGGCTCTCGTGCAGAAGCATGGATTCAATGCCAACAGCACAGAACGATGGGTTCCAAGCCGCATTGTAAACGAAGTGATGGCCGAAGTAAGTTGGAACCATTCCTACTTCGAAGGATTACTCGATCGTCAATGTCTATACTTCATGGGAGGGAACGAAGCCACAATTGACACGACATCCTTGCGAGATAACTTTATCGGTGGCCTCAACGGCACTTACTTTCAAGAGATGGATGATGGGTGGTCGCCTTTCAAGTTCGAAGGCAACCCGGTCATAGGCGCTCTCTACAACTCCGGACATATCAACATGGCACATATAAACGACGTGATGGGCAATATATCGGAGTCCTTGACCCAGTATCTTCGGACACACGGACACCCAAACTACTCGGCAGATGCTCTGGGTCATGTCCACCACTATACGACATGTATCGAGGTACAATGGTATTGGATCACCCTTCCAGCAGTACTAGCAGCCCTAACGCTGATTCTGCTCTTGTTGGTCATTACCACGGCCAACACCCAGCACAAGCCTGTATGGAAGGAGTCTCCTCTGGTATGGATCATCCGCGGCGTCAATGGGTACAAACCAGGGGGCAAGCATTTGGACCTCATGGGCGAGCCCACTCTTGCTGATCTGGAAAAAACCTCGAAGCAGACGATCATATCAGTGACGTAGAGGAGCACAGACGGGCTTTGATGGTACATTGGAAGTTCATATTTCAGCACCGACCATCATGTGTATTGCTGCCAGCGGGCAATAAAAGAATTTTTCCAGAAGATCTGCAAGAAGCAATGGATCATATTCGGTTGTACGTACGGAGTACACCATGGAGGTCGGTGACTCATCAGGGGCCCCTCACTAAGTCACGACGATCACCCAAGATCGTGGGTTCATGTATCCATAGGCGCCGCTCTTTGGTGTACAATTTCAATAGTTTGGTATATCCTGGAGAGCCGCCGATACCGGCACCCAAGAAGAATCGACGGGTCGCAAACTTTTATGTCGATTGCGCTTGTAACTCACGATGATCACAATACTGAATAAAATGGCTTCAAGTCGACCATATTGTAAATCGAAAACGAGTCTGTAATGTATAAGTACCTAATGACAACAGGTATTGATAAATTCTTAGCCTGCTCGGCCTCGGATTTGAAAAGTGATTTTAGCTTATCAAGAAAAGACAAAAGTCATACTGGGCGGAGACGACATGAAAAACGAAATACACCTGTAACCATGTTACAGCTTACAGCTGGTCTGCTCAACTTTTCTTTGGTCGTACCTGGTGAGCGCCTGTATATAGGTAGTCAAACCTGTCTGCAATTACAAGCAAGAGCATGGCCGAGCTTTTACTCAGTTTCACCAGCATATTTTTAGTAACAAATGGTGTCTAAGTATTGCGAATAATCGCGCCTAAACACGGCAATACCAAATCCTTAGCTGAAAGCAATATATTGCATCGACCATGGCGTGAAAGGAATTGATCATTGGATAAGTTGACGGCCCCGCAGTGCAGCGAATAGATTGGTTCGATATATAGATTCTACTATGAATATTGTGTGACCAGAGATGGTGCCGATATACTGAATTTACTGTTAAGTCATCATTTGATAGCCAAGACACACTGGGCATGATGGAAACAAACAGACGGGTGATCACGCACTCTATTCAAAACAATCCAATCAAGGCTGTTACGCTCAAAGTAAAGTAAACAACAAGCAACTTGCTTTAAATAGATATCGAATCAACTTTGGTCCCACACAACAAATTTGTCTAGATTTTCATGACGAGGATAAGAAACGATCCTTCAAGCCTTCGCGGCAAAGGTGTTCTTCAATGCAGAGATGGAAGGAGAGAAGAAGTACTCTCCGCCCTTGGGGATGACCCATTCTCTGGGAAACGCGAGCGACTTGCTCAAGTCGGCCGGGTCAGCTCCCAACATCGAACGCGGCGACGCAGCCGACGCCGCACCGATCAAGGGATCAACGCCGGGCACGATTCCACTGTCGGGGAACGGGAATCCCGCAGAATTAACCCAGCCTGACGAATGTTGTTAGTTTTACAACCTTTGAATTATGTTAGAAACGAAGAATGCTGTGAGAACTTACTCTTTTGGATGAACTCAAAGCCGTTGGTGAGATTGCTTTGGTAGCAGGCAAAGAGGAGACCTCTCTCGAGCTTGGGGTCAGTCGAACTCGCCTTGTTCTTGGCCTCCTCGTCCGTGACTTCGGGTCCGAACTGGATACCGCGGCGGAGGATGCGGTGGATCTCCGTCGATCTGTCGCCGCGGGGGTTGGTCTTGCGGATGTGGGCGGCATAGGGGCACTTGTTCTGACTATCTGTCGAGTTCAGAGAGAACATGAACTCCTGGTTGTTGTCGGCCTCGGCCAGCTCGGGGATGTCCTTGTCCGGGGTGATGTCGACGGGCGCACCGCTCTTCCAGCGACCGACCAGTCGTGCGCCAAGCAAGTCCGCCGGGGTGGTGTTGGGATCCGTGGACGTCATGCCCAGATCGCTCGACATCTTGACCAGGTCGTCGTCGAACTCGGGCACGAGCTGCTGCAGGTAGCGGAAGGCCAGGAAGCTGCCGTCCTTGGCCCAACCCGGACGAGCAATGGGTGTTGCACTGGCATCATTGTCGCCGTCTTGGCCAAGTAGCATGGCTCCTGCCGGAATGTTTGGGCTTCCGTCCGTCTTGGGGTGGGGGGTCACGTCCTTGATAAAGGGCTGGGTGAGACCGTCGTTGAAACCGAAGCTATTGTTGCCTGTCAGTTTATCCTTGTGAAAATCCGAGGTCTTGTTTGCCAACTTACTGCTCGTGGCCTTCCTCCTTGCCAGGCCTGACGTGACCGGCCAGCTCCTTGACCACTTCGATGCCGGCAGTCTTCTGTCCAACATGGAAAATCTTTTGCTTGATCTCGCCCAAGGCGTTCTTGAGCAGGGTATCGCCACTAGCCGCCACGATGATGACACCGTCTAGGTTCTCCTTGAACTCGGGGTCCCAGGTCTCATCGACTCTATCACCAAGGCCAGCCGCGCTCTTTTGCTGACCATCTGTGAAAGGCTGGTCGTTGATATTATCGTTGATCCCGAGCTATGAGAAATTCATCCAATCAGTACTGGACACATGACCATGTGAGGTCTCAAGTTTCTTGTTACTTACAGCTTTCAAGCCAAATTGGGAGAATGCAATGTTGATGGCAACATTGTCTAGTAGACCGTGGGAATGCTTGATGTCATCGCGAAACTTGTGCGAGTCCTTGGCAGACGTGATACTGGGAAGAAGGTGTTTTAATTGGGTACGGAAAGAGGCAACTTGGTCCTTGTTGATGCGAAAGAAGACAAAGGTTTCGAACTTCTTGGCGAAGCCCACGCTGTTTGAACATTAACATAACTTTTTCTATCAGACGTGGACCAGCTGTTGACTTACACGATGTCTCCCTGGATATTCTTCAGGTCCACTGCAGGAGAATCACCATTATGCTGAATTGGCTTCTGAACGGCACTCATGGTTGTAATGATAGATCTTGTTTGTAATAGCTTTGAATAATTGAAATGTTCATAGGATCAAATCTAGCTCAACTCTTCCGACCCATATCTATATATACCTATATAAATCTTAAAATATCTTTATACATGTCCTTCGCAACTCGTCACCTGAGTTTTGTGGCAGGCAGCCAAGATCTCGTTACCTCCGTGACCATAAACGTCCAACGTCAGCACGCCACGGCTACCAACTGAGCCTTGGCTATTCTCACCTCAGCTCAACTTTAAAACAAAACGGGCATAAGATTCAGTCTGTCAGCCGTACACCGGAAACTTTCCCGCGATTTGGACCCCTGAAGCTGTGCCCCCTCGTAAGGCTGCATTCCCAACCACTCCAACAAAACACAACGAGGCGTTGCGAAAGCCTATTCCGTCCCCGGCGGAGTCGTTCACGGGGCGAATCAGCGTTATCCCGTTGACGAGCAAGTTTCACCGCCCGCGATTATCGCGAGCAATGTCCAATCAAACATACATTGCCCAGACCTCGCATTGTCGCGAGGCTTTTGCACAACGTTACAGAGGGTTACCTCAGCGGATGTCAGCTCAGATTCTCCCGGCTCTCAAGCCAATGGAAGAAATGATGACCCTTGACTGGAAAGTTCCCAATTGGATGCTTGGCTATAGCTGAATATATGCTGCGGTGCTCGTAATGGAATAAAGCTGATACGTCAGAGCGAGACGGAGGTGCAAACGCGACCACCTGCTGTTGACTCATTATGACTGCATGCATCTACAAGGGATAGGCTATGCGCCGCTCGTGATTATACAGCCATCAACAGTTTTCTTCCTTCAGCTGGGAGCGCCTCTCGTGATCCACCCAGGCATGGATCCGTGCCATCATTGCTTCTGATCCTTAAACCTCGATAACCAAGAGTACGACTTTGCGAAGTGATCAATAGGAAATTATGTTTCCTCGCTTGGGATAGTTGAATTCTGTTTCTATGCGTCTGCTTGATCGGGGGATCAGAAGGGTTCATGTCAGGAAAGCTTCATGATGGCTGTTGAAACCGGACTCTCCTACATATCGAGAAAAGTTCTCGGATCGGAACGCATGACTTGTGAGTAACCTATTTCTACGAAGCCACTTCAGCCAACGTTAGCACCAACTTGATAGATCTTTCCCGAGATTCTCGTATTTTCAGCTCGGCTTTTCTTTCTTGTGTTCTGAATGGAACTTTCCTGTGTGAGTGATTCCATAGGTTTTGTTGCCTAGTTTTTGGTGTATCAGCCTTGTCCAAGACCTTTTAGACTCTCGAATAAGTTCTGCTTTTACGTATGAGTATTCTCCCATCTCTCGGCTCTTCTACAGATTAAGTGATGGGAACAACTTGCATTCATTGTCCGTAATATTGACTGTTGTACCGTTGAAATGTTTCGGCCCCTTCATTTTGGCCTTCTCGCCGCTGATTTCAACGTCTATGGGGGCCGTTGGAAGTCCTGGATCATTCTCTTCTGGAGCGCCACAATTGAGGCACCCTCGTTCCTGAGACACGTAAGCCGTCAAGACCCCTACATTCCTGGTAGTTGCGCAATAATGATACAGAAGTCCACTGATCACGCCATACGAACCATAACGCTCCCAAAAAGAAGAAAATACGGTTGAATGAAGTACCTTGCATATAAGCAGTGGGCTTCAGTCGCCAAGACTCAAAAGACGGCACAAGGGCTTCGAGCTGGTATCTTTTTTGTGATTAAGCCTCTACTCCGCCCCCATTGGGTATGGTCTAATTCGCCGTCACGTTCCAAGTGAGAGTATCCAAATAGGTAGGTACATAGGTTAACCAAAAGTCCTTGAAAAGGCTGAGACATAATAACCTAATAAATGGTCTCTCATACACTTGTACATAAAGATGTAATATGATCGAGTTGTGCATGCATAAAATTTAGGCTCAGCTTGAGTCAGACCCCTGTCGGGCGTTTGGAGCTCATGGGTAGCAACTGCATCAATTAAAAAAAAGTTCCCTACGTAACGCGACTTCTGCATCTTCAGGCGCGCGCGACCCGCCCTTGACCAGCTCATCGACTTACGACAAACATAACTTAGGTGCTATCACGGCGATCCATCGAAATTTATTGTTTGACAACGAGCGAGGATCCAAAGCCTTCCATGACTGACTTCTAGATCGTTGCCAAGCATCGACAGGCGCGGCCATGGTCGACGAAGGCGACGAACAGCGCCTGGCGCTCGAGCAGGAACATGACAAAGTCGAGTCGCCAACCAGCAGCGACAGCTCCGATGCTTCCGACAATGAGGCCGCGGAGGAGGCACCACAAGTAGAGTGGCTCGCGACGAGCCGCTCCAAGCGCTCGACGGCAGGAAACCGCATGAAGTCCATGCTGGCTGCAGAGGAACCCGACGATGAACTCGAACTGCTCTTCGCCGAAGACGCCGATGATGCCGGCTTCGAGGACGTCGGCGATGGCGATTCGGACGTGCAGATGGACTCCTCGTCCGACGACGAAGACGCACAAGCTCAGGGCGATGAGGACGAGGGCGAAAAGGAATTAGAGAAGCAGGCCCGCGAACGAAAGCTGGCGGCGCGCAAGCGGAAGGCCCAGGATGCGATACCAGTCAAGTTCAGAAAAAAGGTCAGAGTCGACCCGACAGCCACACCAGACTCTTCTTCCGCCACGCCGGCCCCTAGACCTAAGAAGAAGAAGTCGGAGAGGGCGAGTTGGCTGCCCACGCCTGCGGATATGCCCACAAGAGCCTCGAAGCGAGAAACTACCATGTTGAGCAAGGAAGCGCTGCACCAGCAAATGGTTGAAAGAGAAGCCAAGCGCCTAAAGCTGATGGAGGCCATGGAGCGCAAGGCCAAGAGGATGGAGGCAATGAAGAAACCTCCCATGACGCAGGCCGAGCGACTGACTGAGGCTGCCATCGTGGAGAAGCGGAACGCCAAGAGCTTGAATCGCTGGGAAGAGGCTGAGAAGCAGCGTGAAGAAGAGCGCAGGGCAAAACTGGCAGCGCTCAACAACAGACAGCTCAACGGTCCCGTGGTTACCTTTTGGAGCGGCATAGGCGAATGGGTCGACGGCAAGCTCAAATATCTGGGGAAGACAGTCACCATTGAAGAGAAAGAAAAGCCCATCAAGAAGCAGCGTCCTTCCACTGCAGGTATTGGCACAAAGGTACCCGACGAGACGGGCGCCAAAGAGGGAGAGAGCAAAAAGGAGGACTCGAACAAGAGCGACCAAGCCAAGGATCCGAACACATCTACGGACCAAAAGGCCGCTGCGAACCCAGCACCTGCAGAGGAAGGGAAAACGACCGACCTGCCCAAAGATGTAGAAGCTTCAGCACCCAAGGACTCGCAAGCAGCAGAAGCCGCAAGCAAGCCGAGCGGGTCAACTCCAGCAACACAAGATAGCACCACAACACAACCGGCCATCTCTCAGGATTCTGAGATTCGGGCTGATGGTTCTAAAGGATCTGAGCAAGCAGTTATGGGGTCCACAAACTCGACACCAGCACAGATAGAAAAGCCAACAGCTCAACCAGCGGTTGAAGAGCCGAAAGTCCCCGAGACCGAAGTGGCCGAGAGCAGACCTCCACAGGCACCCCAAGCATCACAGCCACCACAGGTACCGCAAGCACCTCCGCAAGCAACTTCGCATGCACCTCCGCAAGCACCTCCGCAAGCACCTCCGCAAGCACCTCCGCAAGCGCCTCCCCAAGCGCCTCCGCAAGCACCTCCGCAAGCAACTTCGCAAGCACCTCCGCAAGCACCACAAATACCTCGAGCATTGGAAGCACCGCAAACACCGGTGGGAGCATCGAGACCTCCTGAATTGGCGCCGCCAAATCTCCAGGCCCCTAGCCCGGCACCGTACACAACGAGTGTCTTTGCACCGCCTGTGCAGTCACAAGGCCCAGTGACGAAGCCCCCTGAGATGAAGCCATTAACGACGAGCTTTCTGGCGCCCCCTCCCGGTGCTAGCAAGAGTGGGCTCACTATGCCTGTGCTTGGGTATTCACCTCCGATCGGCCAATCTTCAAATGTATTGGCAGCACCGAATGCGGCATCGAGGCCGTCGCCCCTGTCCATGCCACAGGCAAATGCCCGACCTCCTCCACCTCCGCCAGGAGCAACAAGGCCTCAACCGCCGCCACTTCAACCTCAGGCTCAACCCCAACCTCAACCACATCAGCGTCCGCAGTCAAAGGCAGCAGCGACATCTAGTGCGAAGAGCCAGTCCTCAACACAGTCATCAACAAAGCCACTGGGAAACCAAAAAGTATCTCATACGAATGCTTCTAAGAAGGCGAAGGAGCCAGCAGGCCTACCCGACCTGCCGCCATCACCGCGACCTCCTCCACCGCCAAATATGAAGGCAACCTGTAACTCCATTATCCTGCAAAACTTTAATGAGAATGCCATTGAACAGAAGGGCGTACAACAACGCATTCTGTTTGGTAAAGAGACTGGCAAACTCGCAAGTAAGTGACTGATCATCTACCTTTTGAAGAATCTTAGTTTCTGACTAATCGTATTATAGAGCCCGCACCGGCGCCAAAGTGTATAATCACCAACAAGCCGGCACGTTACAAGGATCCCAAGACAGGATTACCATATTATGACTCTAGAGCCTACAAGGAGATCCAGAAGTTGCAAAGCGGCGATTACAAATGGAGTCAACTGGTAGGTGCCTGGGTTGGTACTGGATCGTTTGCCGCTCAGGGAGTTCCAGCTCGATTCCTTGATCCTGATGCCCCGGCACCACCGAAGCCAGCGCCGCCGCCATCGGCAGTCAAACAAGAACCCGGTGTCATATCGCAAGACCAACCTGCCGTAACTACAGCTCCAGCCACCGTACCACCAATGGCACCATCGTCATCGCCCGCATCGACTCCCACAGGCGCACCATCAACCACAGCGGGCACACCTCAAATAGCACAGCCCATAACTAATCCGCCGCCAGCTGGCCCTACGCCTGCAGAGCCCCAGACTGCTGCTTCAACTCCACTTGTTGATGCGCCAGCAGCACAGAATACTGTTGGAACCCAAGCCATTGACACGCCAACGACAACGACGCTTGTAGCAAATCCTCCACCCTTGGCGAGACCGGCTGCCTTTGGCATAACTCCACCTACACCTCCACCAGAGGGCGCGATCTCGACGACGCCAGCAAATTCCGCACCTGTTACCCAACAGACTTGAGCGTAGACCTTCACACAGCTGCGCAGTGTACATATAATATGTAGTGATGATTATGAGGAACGTCTCATTGTATGAAAAATAGAACGCCCGAAATGAGGGCTAAACCGTCAAGCAGAACGACGCAGCAAATACAAATAAATGGTACCCGATCTCTTCTCTTGACGCCAGAAACTCCTTGGGCATGCCCTCTTAATAGTCGCGTATGTGTAGATCCGCCTCGGTTTTTTGCCGTCTACCTCTTCTTGGTCTTCTTGCGGTCGCTGTACTTGGGGAAAACAATCTTGGAAGGCTTCTTCCTCTTGGCGATGCGGTTCTTGGAGCTGCGAGTGTTGGCCGAAGGCTTGTCGACATCCATTGTGGCTGCGCCAGAATAAATTAACATTGCGCCCAAGGATATAGAAGCATTAGAGGGTTCCCTTACCATCGTCCTGCTCAGTCTTGGCCTCGTCCTCCTCGTCGACAATCTTCATCTCGTTTTCGGCCTCGGCCTTCTCGGGCTTGGGCGCAGAAGCAACCTCCAAAAGTTTGGCGGAGAGGCGCTCCATGCGGGCCTGCTCAACAGGTCCGAAGACCTTGGCCTTCAGGCGCTGGTTGTTGGCCTTGGTGGTACTGGCGCGCGAGCTCTTGGCCATTGTGATTATCTTTTTTCCTTTCTTGCGAAAAATAGGTTGAAGGGATAAGTGAGAAAGTGGATTGTGATCTAGGTTCACATGGGCTTGTTGTATGGCAGGACAAAAGACGTGCAACTTTTTGGTGGGGCGTTATTCTCGTTAGCGGCCGGCGGTGGTGCTCTTGGCTGGGCTTCATACAGGAGAGAAGAAAAAAATATTGGCGCCGCTCTCAATGGGAATCGTTATCGGATAAGCTATTCAATGGCTCTTGCCAATGCACATCATCCATCCCGCCCACTGCAATCAATGCCACAAGGCGGGAATTGGGGGACCAACCGGCGCTAACTTAAAAACGAGTTGAGGGACAAGGGCGCCGGATCCCTTAAAGTGATCGCTGCAGTCGGTAGGCGGTGAATTTTGTCGCCCGGACTGGTCGACAGCAGCCTGCCCGGTCTGCTAGGACATCAACGACGGCATGGTCATAGTTTCGATTTTCTACTGAGCATTGCAGGCAGTATTCATTCTTCCTCCGCCGGCTGGTTCTTGATTCTCTCTATTCATACCAGCTCTCACCGGCCGAAGTGACGCTGCTTATCTCCGATAGTGCCCAGGCGACTTCCTTGACCATACGGCCCTCTTGCGCAAGGTATCGTCGTCATTACTCCGGAACGCCAGGAGCGCAACGTTCAACAATCAGCATCGCAGACGACCGGTCGCTCGCATCAACCTCGAGGCGCCGTCATCATCCGCCCGGCTTCTGCTTGATTTGCGCCGACGCCCCCAACGACACTCGAATCTGCCGGGCGCACCCAGGTATCGCCGCCGATAACATTTGCGAGGTCCGGACCCTTCGAGCCTTCCCCATGCGGCTCTCAATATTGCGACCTGAGTGCCTTGCCAGTCGGTAGCAGCCGCTGGCCTTCAATTTCTAAAGAGTTGAAGAAAACAAACAGTTCCGCGCCGTCTCGGGACCAGCTCTGGCACTATGTCTTCCCACTCGGGGTCTCGCATCGAGATCGAGCAGTACAGGGGAAAAGTCACCGTCCTACTCGTCAAGCAGCTGCAGAATATATGCTCCATCGTTGGGCTTAGGACATCTGGTATCAAGGCCGAATTACAGAAGCGGATTATGCTAGGTAAGGACATTACATTCTGCGCGGTCGCAGTCTTTGGGCATGGGCATGCACATACATAAAAAGAGATGGGATTAAATCTGGGAGATGAAACTGGTGGAAACCGAGTGCGTGCATCACAAACCGTCGTTGGCGTGGTCGCGCTCCTTCCAACAATCTGCAGACGATGCTCGAAGATCGATTGGCTCAAACGCGTTTCCCAGAACCACTTTCCAACTCTAAGCCTCAGGCCTTTTTCCCTCTCTACCTCTTCCCAACTTTTTGAGTTCCTCCCCAAAATATACGCATTCGTGCAATCAAGTAACACGCATGCTAATTCTTTTGTTTCACGACACCAGCTCTCCAGGAAAATTCACTTTCGGATCAAGCACAGTACAGACACATCAAGGATACGATTGACATCATCATGGCGGGATCCAAGCGTGGTCCCAGCCAAAGCTATGCCTCTTCTTCGAGCGCGAGCGCTGGCTACGGAGCCGCATACAACGCCAATGGAAGCCACGGCAGCCACAATCCCTCTCCTGGTCCATCCTCCTATGGCCAAAATGGTACCCACGGGGCCTATGGTGGCTCTCAGGTCCGCCAGGGAGGATACGGAGCGAGTGCATCAGCTGCCGCCTTTGCGCAGAGGGCCAGTAGTATGATGCCCTTTCAGATAAATTATGGCGGCAATCGACAAGGGCTAATAAATCGACCAGCCCTCCAGTTTAAACCCAGTCCTTTCTACCGCGTGGATCAGTTGATCGGATCCGTGAAGTCGCTCGACAGTATGTGAACGATTCCCCGTATCATGGTTTGCTGTCTCGGAGCGTGATCCGGCGGCACTTTGGCCTGGGCAAAAGAGCCCGCAAGACCGAGCCCGCGATGCGAAACCAAATGCTAATATTCGCCTAGTAATGAGTCAGCATCGTAACTCGATCACTTTCTCACTCAAGACCAGCGAAACGCCAACATTGAACCGATGTTTGACGGACAAGACGATGCGTGTCCTAGTCTTCTGCGCTGCCGACGATCGCGGTCAACAAGACATCGCATTTCCCCACCAGTCGGAGCTCAAGGTCAATGGCGGCGAGATCAAGGCAAACCTGCGCGGCCTTAAGGGCAAGGCCGGGTCTACGAGACCCGTCGACATCACGGAAGCCTTGCGACTGGATAAGGCCTCATACGTCAACAATGTCGAGTTTACGTATGCTCTGACCAACAAGGTGAAGACGCACGGGAATCGAGAGTCAATAGTGAGCATAGATCTCTTCCTGGAACCTCCAAGCAGTGATTATGCTCATAAATACCGACCTCTTGATTTCGCCATTATTTGAGTGTCTAAATGCTAACGATGCTGCTAGAAATTCTACCTCGCGCTCTTCCTGTGCAAGCTAGCACCCGTCGAAGACCTCGCCGCCAAGATCAAGGTAAAAAGGATTGCCAAAGCCACGGTGCTCAAGGAACGAGCCAAGGCCGCAAACGACCCTGACGTGGTTGCAACATCGGAAGTTCTCTCCCTGAAGTGTCCTCTGACGTATGGACGACTCAAGGATCCCTGTCGTTCCACCACTTGCAGTCATATCCAGTGTTTCGACGTCACATCGTATCTTTATCTACAAGAGCAAGGACCTCAATGGCTGTGTCCCATCTGTAACAAGCCCGCGACCTTTGAGAATCTCGCTATCGATGAATACGTCAAGGACATTCTCGACACCACCGACGAAGATACCGAGCAGGTCACCATCGAGCCTGACGGACAGTTGCGAAAAGAGAATAGATCAGAGCCGGAGCCCAAGCGAGCACGCGTCTCTGCTGCACACTCAATGGGCAGCATCAAGGTTGATGACGATGACGATGTCGTGGCGCTCGATGATTTTAGTTCACCCATCGGCCGGGCCATCCTGACACCGAATCGCTCAATAGGTGGCACGCCCTCTAACAATGGCTATGCCAACGGATCTTCAACGCCCAGTGGATCTCGAAAGAGGACAGCCGAAGTGATCGACTTGACTCTGAGCGACGACGACGAGCCTGCGCAGCCACAGCCGAAGCGCCAGAACCAGGGTACGGTCGGCATGCCTCCAACAGTGCCAGAGTGGAGAAACCACAATAATCCGAGCTTTGGCAATTAGGAGGACGATCAGCAAACGGAAAACGTGTAAATTATCATAGGCATGGCGTTGGCGGCTGGTTTTGTTTTGAGGGCTTATGGTACGGACCAGAGATACCACGAGAGCTCTTCTGAGTGAAGACTGAAAACATGAGAAGGAAGCATCTTATGTATAATGGAGGCTTTGGGCATGCTACAGCAAACGTGTGCGAAATTAGTGAACAGCGGCTCTGCCGTTGTGTAAGCTGTTCGTCATTACGGTCATCATGGTTAAGCGAGCGAAGCGCAGGTCTGGCACGTTCGACTAGTCGCACCGCTCTTCTAGGCGCTTCTCTATTGCCAAGCAGTGTTTAACTATGGCTTGATATGAGGCAAGGAGACGTGTCTATGGATTCAAGATGTCGTGTCCGAAAGGCGGACACTCATGCACCCCATGTGTCTGTAATGATGGGCATGAGACTAGAAAGAAACAAGCACAAAAAGCATGGCTGCTATGGGCATCAGAGCAGAGACCGGGAGCCTGTCAAAGTCTCCAGACTCTAGGCAATGAATACAACTTTGGTAGTGAAACCATAATGCGTCTTGTCCCTGAAGTAAACTTGTACAGTGAGTGCTACTATGAGCATCCAACCCCACTAACTCGCAGCCACCCCACACTGGAAGCCGATTGGCCCCCTTCTCTTCGACCGATGGATGGATTGTCTCTGGCAGGGGTTGGAGCTCAAGGTACGTAGCCCTGTCCGACTGCTCTAACCTATCTGTCAACGTCGATCTACCTACCGCAACCCTTTGCCTAAAGATTCTACACGAGACTGGGGACTTTCGACTTTTACTCTTACTTTACCGGATTCCCACGCACTTTCACTTGCAAAAGACGAAAGCCCTGCGCTCACACCATTCGAAGAACGCAACGTGTACCCGAGCGGTTTTCGCATACTCTATTGGACTGTTCTGCGCAATCAGAACAGATTTGCCCAGCGGAAAGACAGAACGAAGGAGTGCGAAAGCTCGCGGGGCTCTATACGCAAAACGCCCAATTGCAGGCTAGGATCCGGGCAAGGCATACGGACGAGGAGGTTCTCTGCCCCCTTCGGGAAGCTCGCGCAGAACTCCGCAATTGCGCAAACCGCGGGCGCAAGAAATTCGAGACAGGGACTGCGGCGGCGATACCCTTTTCCTCAACCGCCGGCTGCCACTCATTACGAGACACAGCGGGATAGGCGGTGACCGAAGATATACACCGACGACGACGACGACCTCGCGCAGCGGGAAACGAAGACCGAACAGCGCTCCTTAGAGACTGCCCTCCCGGAATAGAGATCCTAGAATAAGAGGATCGTGTTAGACCGGAAGGAATAGGGGACAAATACGCCCTGAAGAGACGGACCATAATACAAGAGAGAGCAAGAAGAAAAGAAGAAAATGTCTAATTTCGACCAACCCCTCCCGCCGTTCAACGCATCGGACCCCACGGCCACGTTCCTCAGCTCGTCGTGCCTGGACCTGCTCATGATCGAGCTCGTGCCCATGGCGTACCGTTTGGTCAACGAGCTGGACGCGGCCGACGCGCTGGCCGCGTCGGATCGGGGCGCGGGGAAGGAGGGCGCCGGCAACGAAAAGCGCAGCAGCCAGGAGGGAGGAGCAGCAGGTAGTGTCGCGGGGACGGCCACGTCCATGACGTCGGCGTCGGCGTCGGCGACGACGAATAACAACAAGAAACTGGACGATGAGGAGGAGAGGGACGCCGTGTTTTATCGCCTCGAGACGCTGGGGTATCGAGTCGGACTGGGCCTGGTCGAGCGGTAAGTCCCTATACCAAGCCATACCACGGGACAATTCCCCCCTTTTCTGATTGCTTCCACGGCATGACACAATCCCACGAACACCTGGCTAACTATGGTCTCTGTGCAGCTTCTCCCGCGACCGCCCCCGCTTCAACGACACGCTCGACGTGATCAAGTTCCTGTGCAAGGACCTGTGGACCCTCGTCTTCAAGAAGCAGATCGACAACCTCAAGACCAACCACCGCGGCGTCTACGTCCTGACGGACAACATGTTCCGGCCCCTCGGGCGCATGAGCACCGACGCCGGCGGCCAGGCCGTCGTGCGGGCGCAGCCTGTGAGTCCCTCTTTTCTTTTCCTCTTTCACTTGTCTCTTCGGTCATGTACATATATCTCGGTTGCTTCCATGACTCGTCTCTGACTTGCCCTATTCCAGTTCCTATGGTTCCCGTGCGGAATAGTAAGAGGGGCCCTCGCGGCGCTGGGCGTCAACGCCACGGTCCAAGCCGAGTCCAGCGAGCTGCCGGGTGCCGTGTTCCAGATCAAGACCATCACCGCCAAGTCATGATGACGAGAGAAGCTCATATGGTGCTTTTCGCTACTGTCAACAAATAGTCAAGAAGACCATGTGGTGATGAGGAAGAGAGAGAAGAAAAACAAGAAGAAGAAAATATCTGCAAGCAATATCCTTGCTCTGAACCATTCATGAGGATCTCGTGGTAGATGCATATCATATACAGGAGCATGGCGTTCGTGGCGTTTTTTCCCCGCATCTATTAATATCATAACGGTCTTATATGTACTTTGCTTTCCTCAAATATTCACGTTGTCCTTCCATTGTTCCTGGCTCCGCCCCGCCTGGCCGAGAAGCCATTTCCATCTTTCGCCAGTTGCTGCCGTGTCGGGTCCTCGTTGAGAAAGCGCTCGTTGAGATCGTCTGAGGGAGAGTAGAGGGAGTCCGGGGGGTGTTTATTAATCGGGTGTCATTTAATTCCTAGAAAAAATCACGGTTACAGCCTGGGAAGAAAGCATCTCATCAGTCACATGGTCTCATTGATCGCTAGATCGCTTTTTAGTTTGTCTACACACGACGCCTCTTCAAAAAAGGGCAATTCCTTTCGTGTAACACCCATGCTTCCATCGAAGAAGTAAACAGGCTCAAAAAATTGACACATTCTTCGTGTGGTCCAAATCATCTAGAGGGGGAGTGGAGATTTACTTTTGAGGGGGGTTGTGAGCAAAGGTGATGCCCTTCTCAATGTTGCCCTTGAGTCCGTCAATGGCCTTCTTGAGGTACTCGTTCTCCTCGCTGGTGAGGTTGGTCAGAGGGTTGACGGCCTTCTCGGCACCGTTGGGCTGTTGATTCAGTTAGCTCATGTTCGCAGCGTGTGGTCTTGTATCGTTTAGACTTACGCCGAGCTCAATGGGGACGGAGAAGAAGTCGACGCCGGTCTTCTCGGCAATCTCCTTACCGCCGGGGACACCGGGCAGGTAGACGTAGCTGGGCTCAACGAGGCCCTTCTCGCCCTTGATGGCCTTGAGAACCTTCTCGGCGAATCTGTAAAATGGTTAGTCAGGCAAGCTGGGCTACGAACTATTCGATGTGCCTACCTGTAACCGGCGAAAGCCATGGACAGGGTGGCAGAGCCAGCGCCATCCTTGGCCTTGACGACCTCGTCACCACCAAACTGGACACGGTTGACCAGGTCCTTGTACTTGTCGCTAGGAATCGAGACGCTGGGCTGGACAGCACTGAAGATGGGGACAATGGTCTCGCCAGAGTGTCCACCAATGACGGGGACAGTAAGCTCAGAGCCGGTCTTCTTGCCGGTGATCTCAGCAACGAAGGTCTCGGCACGAACGATGTCGAGGGTGGTGACACCAAAGAGTCTCTGGGGGTTGAAGACGCCCTTGGCCTTCAGAACCTCGGCGGCGATGGGGACTGTCGAGTTGACAGGGTTGGAGATGACGAGGATGTAAGCCTTGGGAGCGACCTCGGCGGCAATCTCGATGAGGCCCTTGACGATGCCAGCGTTGATGTTGAACAAGTCATCACGGGTCATGCCGGGCTTGCCTGTGACACAGGGAGTGAGCTTGCGAAGACAGGCGAGAAGTTACAAAGGGCAGATCACTTACGGGGAATACCGGCAGGGATGACAATGATATCGGCATCCTTGAAGGCAGCCTTGCCGCCCTCCTCCTTGGGGAGGTAGCCAGTGACCTTCTGTTAAGCGCTGTCGTCAGTATGCAGCTACTAAGGCTTTGGATATAGATGTGAGAACGTACGGCAGTGGAGGAGATGTGGGACAGGTCAGTAGCGACACCGGGGGTGTTGACAACATCGTAGAGTGCGAGCTCGTCGACGAGGGGAGAGAGCTTCAGGAGAAGCGAGAGAGGCTATCATGTATTAGTTGTCACTCAACAGATTCACTTCTTGAGCTGTAACGAACCTGGCCAATGCCACCAGAGGCTCCAGCAACGACTGTGATAAGACGGCTTGTCAGTGACTGTCGAAGACAGGTACGGGAACCCAAGGATGGCGAGGTATCTGTAACTCACCTGCCTTGACCATTGTGAAGGTTATTTATGGGTTTGATCGGTTCGGGTTGATTTGGGTGTTTCGTGATGAACGAGGAAGAGCAGTGAATTGACAACAAGAGTCGGGACTTTTGCTGAAACCTAAACGCGGGGTTTTATAAGTCAGCGGTCGTGAAAGAGGTGGTGTAGTATGTATGGTGGTGTGTGACAAGGAAGTGTTGGGAAGGAAGTCCGAAGAGCTGCAGAGCTACATTACCCCGCCGAGCAGAACGAGATGGTATACCTTTTGGATGAGAAGAAGACACAAGGCCGGGAAGATGAATTACAGTGATAGGAAGAGATCAGAAGAGAAGAAGAGCGCGACACTTACCTTTTTATTGTGCTCACAATGTTGACTTAAGCTCTTGGCCTGCCTGGTGTTTGCATTGAGAGGTGGGTGGGAGGGACAGACGCGCGCGCAATAGAACCCTGCGGGATGGTTGATGGCGGGGCAGAACGTTTTCTGGTGGTGACCTGCGGCCATTGGGAAACGAACGGCGTGAAGCTCCAAGGCGGGATCCTCACAAGCTCAGGGACTGTTTCGGCTTAGTGGGCTGGGGGTTCTGGGCTAATTACCCCGCCATCCGGTGGTCTTCTTTCTGACTTTTGGGTACCTTACGGTGTACCTGAGGGGGGGCAGAAGCTATGTACGGTTGTAAGGAACGGCCACATGCAGAGCGTCTCAGAGTGACGGTCTTTTATTTCCGTTTCTGTCTATTGGCCCATTGTATAACGGATCAAATTGCTTTGGCAGCAATACATTACATTATCCGAATACATCCACTTGGGCAAGTCAGCTAAGTTACATGACATAATCCCCCAACCTCGACAATCACGGCTCTGTGCTTTTGCTCTGACGGGCCGCCAAGCGTCTCGGTGTCGTGGTTGGTGCGCCTGTCAAAACGTTCTAAGTTGTGCATGTCTATCATCTCTTTCTCATTGCTCGGCAACAGGTAACACATGCGTCTCAACTATGGATACTTCACTTTCTTTTTGCCTGCCAACACATGACGCAAATTACTCGCCTCGTCGGTCTGGTCGGCTGGGGCAGGCGAGTGCGACTTGAGGATTCCCTTCGGATTGCCGAATTAGCACGTCGACTATCTCGAGCTTCCGAGGCTCTTCAGCTTGCTATATTCCCCGGTCGGGCAAGACCGGACTTTGCACAGCTCCATTCTCGACCCGGCTTCCTCTATGCTACCAACAGTCGCACTCCATATGTCCTACACATTTTCGTCTTTTCTTATGCTTACATGTTCCGCAGATCTGTACTTGGCCGGGGGATTCCGTTGTATCACCCAGAGGCCTCGGAAGCCGAATGAGACAGCCAAGACAAGGTGCTCATTTCAGCCAAGTGGTCTCTGGTATTCAATGTCACGTCATCGGGTCTATGCTGATGATATCGATCCGAAGCCTGCCGGAGGGACAACCGTCTCGGAACCGGTACGGCACATTAATGGAATATCACCAGCCTAGCTGGCCTCATCGTCATCGCCCCAGCGTTCGCGCAGACATGGGTTGACCTTGATCGATGGACAATGGAACTGCCGTCATCATGGGAGAGATTCTGTCATGAGCGATCGGTGGTGAGCTGTGCCTAGTCGCTCGTGGCATTGTACCCCTCAAGCGTGTATACCAGAGCAGAAGCATTTTGAGGTTGAATCGATTGTATTCACAATGCCGTCCCAGGATCTTCTTTGGATCCTCTTCTAGCTAACTGCAGAGATACGCCATTGTTCGCCAACCTAGCCTCCCAAGACCATGCCATCCATCATTTTATATCACAAAAACGGTAAGAAGGCATTTACGACTCCTCGGCAGCGGCAGCGGCCTTCTTGGCCTTGTTGCCACGGGGCTTGCTCTCGGGGGTGGGCTTGGGCTCGCGCTGGGAGCGGCGGACGGCAGAGACACGCTGGACAGCGGCCTCACGGAGGTCGGCACGGTAACCGCTCTTGGCGGCCTGGTTGGCAACAGCCTTGTAGGAGCTTCAGGGACGAGACAGGGTCAGCAACTGGGAACATCTCTTGTGCGAGGGATGCTAGAAGAATAGTCTTGACATACCTGCGGGCAGACTTGCCACCGTGGTAGGTGGTGGAGTGGGTGCCGGAGGCGGGCTTCTGGGCAGAGCCGGCCTTCTTGGTGTGAACCTGAACACCACCCTTCTCGTTGTGGGCGACGCTGATGGCCTAGAGAGTATTTGTGTCAATTGCCTCCGTTCAAGTCCGTCATGTGTCGGTGTCGCATACCTTCTCGTTGACGAAACCAGCGTGCTATAGTCATGTTAGCCTAAATGTGTCCTTCGTATGTGATCATTTCTTCGGGACGGAGCTCACCTTGCGCGAGTGCTTGTTGGTCAGGTTGAAGGGGTCACGGGAGAACTGGACACCGCCGGCGGTCTTGCGCTTGACAAGGAAGGCGTTGTTGGAGCCTGTTCAGAAAAAGTGATTCCGTCAGTCCTCAGTTCTCACACCAAACAGTATATAGCCTCCCCTTCCTCCCATGCTCGCTCGCTCGCTCGCTCATTCCTATCCTTCCAATTCGTCGAGTCGAGTCGAGCCGAGCCGGGAAAAAGAATTTCAAAAATCGATCCTGGTGAAGACTTACGGACGATCTCCCAGATCAGGTCCGACGAAACGTTGCTGGCGGCCATTGTGAATATGTGGTTTGGAGGCTTCGAAAATGCTGAATCTCTTGATCTCGAAATTTCGTCTTCCAGGGCCGATTTCTCACACACAACTCGGGTCACTCTGATTGTGGGATTCGCTTAGGTTTCCTGATGCGAGTTAGCGCCACTTCTGCTGGGCTTTGGGCAATGGGTAGGGGGACAAAACTGTGGCTGTGCTTGTTACAAAGCCACATTCAGCCAAGCACTTTACGCGGGTTCTGATGCATTCACGCATAAATTATTCAGACACATATGGACCCACACTTGATTATGCCGCTACATAATCACTAGTGTACAGGCGTCGTCACCCTTTGGAATTGGTAGGAGAGAAGTGCTTGGCTGCGCATCGCGAAGATCACCATCTTTTTCCTCCCGGTGCAACTTCAACACTGCCAATTCCCAAACATCGAAATCATTTGGCCTTTCATGGCCTGACCGCGACCGACTGTTGCGACTGCAAATCTGCAAGATTCTTTTCTTTTTCTTTACACATCGTCGCTACGTTCCTTCTCTCGATCTACTTCTCCGGGCTTCCGCCATCAGCACCCGACACTCCCGTTAGTGGGAATTACACAGCCATCGCCGACCAACGACACCGGGTCTACTACTCATCACCCACTGCTTCTCTTCTCCTCGATACCATTTACGATACGCGAAACACCGCATTCTCGACACCGCGGTTAGAAATAAGACCTACACGCAATATTCAACCCGACAAGAAAAACGAGACCCGCTTACACAATGCCCTACCTGCTCCCGTCGCTGGTCCTGCTCGTCCTGGTCACGGGCACGGTGCTCTACCTGACGCGCAACTCGTGGCTGCACCTGGTGCCCGACAGCCTGGTGCACCCGGGCTCGTACCTGTACGCGCGGCTGCCGTCGACGTTCGCGGGCGACGTCGAGGCGGGCCTGAGCAGCGACACGTTCGACCTGTCGGGCAACGTGGCGAGCGGCGACGCCCGCGCCGGCCTCGACGACGCCGCCAAGCGCGAGATCCTCGCCATCATGAAGAAGCGCCGCCTCAAGTTCGACCAGGCCCGCCAGGTCTACATGGAGCAGCGGTTCAGCGCCAACGGCATCGGGCCCGACGGCAGGCCTAGGGATCCCAAGTTTGTCAGCTTCTCGTGAGAGACAGAGGAGTTATGACGCCGGGATATATATATCGTCGCCGGCAAAGAGATTGCGTTTTCATCCACGAATTTGATTATACGACATGTGGTCGCCAAAGGACATCTCTGTAGCATACCGATTCTGGGCTCGTCACGGACTGGTCTTCAAGTCTGGGAGGCATATCTCCTCCTTTCTTTTTTTCCGATCCACGCGGCAGTCGCTTTTCTTTCTCGATCCTTTCTATTTGAATTTCAGCGTTATGGCGTTGGGGATTCCTTATTTGCAATTTCAGCGACAAATTCAGATTTGATGCAGTGGCGCTCGACCTTCGGCTTTGGTGGTACTTCTCCTATGTATTAACTTCTATAATCAGAGACATGGTAGTCTGCAGAGTCCACCTTGGACACAATTCGATATATTATACCCCTTTTACACAGTCACAAACCGGTCTTATTTACTAAAACTGTAGACATGCCAGCTGTGAGAACGACTTTCTCTTATTACCAGTCGACAACCCAACTTTCCCAACTTGGCCGAAATAATAACACTAAGACCAAGTGTCGATTCTGGTTGCTACTTGTTATCGTCGTACTTGAGGAATAAGACAAGGGCTGATGATTATATGATCGAATAGGAACATAGCAGCCATCGCCTAGACAGTCCAAAACCAAGAGGCCACCTATATATACACAAAATCCGATCTAGCAAAAGTGTTCAACGATTCCTTTCAAAATAAGCCTTGATCATTGATCCGACATGAGTCTCGGCATTAAAATTAGTAAATTAAATTACCCGTCTATCCCTCTCACCGGAGGAAAGCGTCGAGTTCGGAAGCTTCCTATCCGATTTTTGAGGAAACGATTCAGAGAGGCTACTTCTAATAGTGAAGATACTGACTGGCCTTCTCATTGCCACAATACGACATGGGCCCCATGATCCATCATCCAAGAACGCCCAACCGTTCGCTTGCTCTCACTTCCTTCCCAAGTGGAGACAGCCCCATGATTTGGTATATACAGTATTGTCTGTCCCCTTGCTCAAGCCGAAGCGGGAATAATGGATCCGGCATCTGGTACATCAAGGGCGAAGGATCTGATGGTCTTCAGACACTCTCTTTTACTTGCTCTTCTTGCTCTCGGCGACGGGGTCGTACTGCCTGTCGTCGACGCCCTCGACCTCGCGGACCATCTTCTCCATCTCGCGGCTCTGCCTCGCCCACTCGCCCGTGCTGAACTTGGTCTCGCGGGCAAACAGCTCGTCGTTAGGGCGGCGGTAGCTGCCGCCGAGGCGGTCCCAGACCGTCGTGTACTGGCCGTAGTTGTAATTGAAATACAAGTGGTGCATGGTGTGGCACGCCGCGCCGTTGACAATGGGCGAGTTGGCCACGTACTCGCCGTCGTGGATGAGGATGGTCCAGAAGTTGACGAACACAAACAGCCCGACGTAGGCGAGCTTCTGCAACGGGAACAAGAGCGGGAAGATGTGGTACGGCAGCGCCTGCGCCCAGCCGTCGACCGGGTGGAAGGCGTGCGAGGCGTAGGGCGTCGGCATGATCCAGCGGTGATGGGGTTTATGCAGCGTCTTGTAGACGGCCGGGTGGTGCAGACCGCGGTGGATCCAGTAGATGCAGAGGTCGGTGAAGACGAGGAACAGGGGGAACTGCAGCCAGTTGTAGCCGGCGAACGGCTGCTCGCCGAGGCCGTCGTAGCACTTGGTGTGGCCGCGGACCTCGGCGAGGAAGAAGGGCAGCGTCAGGACCGACATGACGGGCATGGAGATCATGGTCTGCCGGATCTCGAAGCGGATCTGGTTCTTGAGGTACTTGGGGTGGTTGAAGGTGCCCTTGTCAAAGATGAAGAGGTAGGACAGGCTGGCGAACAAGAAGTAGACGAGCAGTCCAAAGATCCTGCGAGCTCATGTTAGTCTGAAACTCGCCAGATCTGGAGTCATTGGGCGCCGTGATTTACCAAGTGATTAAGAAAAGATTAAGCGACTGTCTGTAGATGTTGTCTCTTGGCCAGGAGCTCATATAGGCATACTGGCTCGGCTCGAGCGAAAAGTACTGGGTAGCAGGCTCGTACTGCCATGATGAGAAGACTTGCGTCTCGCCCGTAGCATTGGTCGACCGAGGAAAGTCGTAAGGAGCGGGCTTCATTGGCATGAGTTTGGCGTAGGCATAGTCGCCCAAGAGGGTATCAAAGATTTCGTTGACGATATCCATGACGGGCAATGGGAGAATGCGCCTTCTAACTATCGCAAACAGATCGTGTTGTAGCTCAGCTGATCTGTCTCCCGCAGTCGCAGTCGCGAAAGGAAGGAATGGAGACGCAACAACGACGGCAACCGGGGAAAAAGAGTGTGTAGAGAGCGAGGCTATCAAGGAATTTGAGAAACATAAAAGTAGCGAGGGGTTTCAATTGCGGGAAAATCCCCAGTCGATTGATTATCGATGCAATTTACGCGAACCGGCAGCCGGTGCGAGGGTCTATGCATGTGCGGCGCTAAAGATGGAAGTCGAATTGGGGTTGAATATTAACAGTAGCCGAGCAGAAGAAACGTCCCGAAGAATTGACACATGAAATAGAGAAAGATTAAAAGGAAGAGGTAAAGAGTTCGAGGCTATAGTAAAAATATTTATCGACTCGAGAGTGATATGACTTGGTCTCTATTTTGCGGGTCGACAAAAGCTGTCCCGGTGCAGTGGTGATCTGTGTGATGCAGATGGCAACTGCGAGCAATGAACCAGATGGACGACACAAAATGGACTTCATTCCGCAAGGCAGCAACTCATCTTCTTTTTGTTCTATTCGAAAAGGAAATTACCTTCGTGTCCCTAAGTACAAAATCATGGACGTATCGAATGTTTATGTCCCCATTCCCCAGTCTCAACGACTGACATCGGCTCAGCTCGCGCCCAGGCAATCGGGTCGATATTAGATAAATACCCATGTCCAACTAGCACGTATCCACAAGGCAGTGGTAATCAATCATCAATCTTCGAGCATACGAGGTGAGATGTAATGTAATGGTTGTTTTGCCAAAGACTACGTAAGCAGAAGCATTGTCGTAAGAACGCGGATGATCTCAAAACCGTTGCGCAAACTATAATATTCCAGGTAGTGTATATGATTAGGCAACCAGTATTTAGCACCGAGTATAAAAGACCAGTAGAGTTTGACTCAGACATGGTTGATGCTCATTGGACGCCACGCACGATAGTCGCATTGTCCAGGCACAATACTTGCTCACCGACGGGTTCCATTTTATATTTCACCTGTGGTGTCATGCAGGCTGCAGTACCAATTAGCCGTCTGATCAATCCCCAGATTATCAGCTCACTGGAACTTCGACTTCCCGGCAGAACCCAGAACAATTCCAGTGCATATTTGTGGGGTTATGGAATCCCGGGGTCCATCTCAACCGATCGGCAGTCCCCCAACACTGAGTATGATCATGGTTCATGGGACCACCGCTGCCAATCTGACTGGTAACCGGCGGAAGTTTACTAACATGGTTGAAAATGCTTTCATTATAGATCTTGATCGTCGGGTCTCTCTTTCTTTTTCTTTCTTTAAAAAAAAAACACACACACACACACAAGTGTATCCATCAGGTATCTTGAGTGTTCTTTGTCGCGCCATGAGAAGTCCTGGTGTCCATTTCTAAACACGAATCGAATGCGAACTTCGAAAGTCATCCTGGACTTGAAAATTGTTTAACGCCGGAGCTTGCCAGGTGCAATGAACGAAATCTTATTCACCGCAGACTTGCCAGTCTTCTGCTGATTTCCTCGCATTACGATGACAGGTTTTACTATCAAGACACGGGAATATCAACACATGTATGCCATTTCAATTATGCCCGGTACAATACTTTGTTATCTATTAAGTCTTTGCACTATATGGTAATTCTCTTTTTGTCGCCCATCTCTGTACGCCACCTATCCAAATACCTAATGCGACCAGGAACAGGCAAAGAATGCTCGGCTTTCTACATGAATGGACGCGGATGAGATGTATGAGACTTTAATTTTCAAGTCTTCTATGCAGTCCAGCTGTGATGGTCTGACACTGGAATCCAGTCCGATTGATCCACTGTGGCCGAGGCTGTCTTCATACACAATATGCTCTCCAAGTCCGACGACTCGGGTGGTCTTGCTTGAACTTGTGTACGAATGTTGCGTTCTCGCGTCCTTATCTGCGCGTATCTCGGCGTCGTACTTGTATGATCGGCTTCTTTGGGGCAATTGAATTTTCAAACAATGCGCGCTCAGTGATCAGGCTCTCCTGGGGTGTGCGGAACAGCGTGTTCGATGGCCCAGTTTCTAATGCTCTCGTAGTTCCGGCAGACGTGGGGCGTCGTGTAGTCCGGCCAGGGGTCGTTGTCGCCAAAGGGATACCTAAAGGCAAAGACGTTGACGTCGGCCTGGCACATGACGAACTGGCGCAGGGCGTCGATGCAGTGGTCCATGTGGCCGGCCAGGTCGTGGTGCTCGGCAGCCACGTCGCCGCCCTGGGCCGCGTAGTGCTCCTTGTAGTTGGCCTGCCGCATCAGGTTTAGGCAGTGCAGCTGGTGGAAGACTTCGACAGCGACGCGGTAGCCGTGCTTGCCCGTCCGCGGGTCTGTGATCTCGAGCGCCCCCTCGGGGTTGAGTCCGATCTTGATCATCTCCTCTCGGCTGATCATGGTGTCGGGAACTGCGGACATCATCAGTCACAAATTCATATCGGACCACTGTGAAGATAACCTACTGCCGTCCGTGATATAGTCCCACATGGCATCGACATCGTCTCCCTTTCCAACGAATGGTCCCTCCGGTACCGGTGGTAAGTCAAAGTGTTGAATCTCATATTTTATGGCCCCGAGTGCAGGCGCTAGATTTTGGGTATTAGCATCGTGAAAGATCGCCCAATTTGGTATCAGACATACAATATGTTTCTGGTAGCCGGCCGTCTGTCGGTATCGGGTGTTTTGCTGACTTGATGCAAAAGGATAGAGCAAAAAAGGTCATGGACAATGACAATAGTATGAGGTGGGCGAACCACTGCCAGTGCGGGCTTATACTATCCAGCCTTTCCACAATGGTGTTCTTCTTTTGCGGCCTCCAGGCCAATTTCTCGTCGGCGCCGCCGCCCGTGAGAGGCTCCTCCTCTTCTATGTCCTCCAAAGGCATGTGTCGATATGGTCTTGGCATGATGATGATGAAAATGACAACACAAAATAAAAAATACAATAACAATAAACAAGACACACCAGGTGTATGGAAGAATCAAAATGTTTATTAGACAGGACCTGCGCTGCTGGTAAGAATCAGAGAAGGAAAGGATACAGGAAAGAAGGAGAAAGTTGAGACGAAGATTTCCGCATCTCTGGAAATCCTCCCCCAGGGCCCAGGTTCGCTTCGGCACGACTTTCTGTAGACGCCTACCAAGACAAGATCTGACGGCACAGACGTGATTCTCTGATCGCTCATCGAATAGGCAGAGATGCCGCACGATGCTACCTCGAAATAATTGTGTGAAGTGCCTGGTTCTCGGGCAGAGAGCAGCTGGCTATACGGTAGGAGGCGACAGGAAACGGTCTAGCTTCAAACGCTGTCGAGACGTCTCAAACCCTCCTCCTGGGTGGATGCAGCGCTAAAGGAAAGAACAGCCTGGGCGAGCTGGGGTGCTGGAAGGCCTGGGGCCCTGCTAACGTAACGGTCAACGGTGGAGTCTTGGGGCTCTCGAGCCTAATTCAGGTCAGCCCCGGTCCCTGAGCCTCAACCTCCTCAATGACCGACGAGGACCACAGACTGCTCGAGAAAAGGCGCATCACCGAACATCATCGCCACTGGAAAATAAGATGAATTGGTCGAAACTCATCTGGATCGAGATGATTCTGTCAGCTGCCACAGTTATATCCGGCTAAATATCAATGCTTGGCATCGAAACAGGGCCAAAACTTGACATCAAACCCGAACGAATATACGGACGGCATAGCAGACACTTACTTCTCTGCTCGCTTCTCCACCTGATTTCAGCTAGCCCAGCATCGCAGACGAGAGTCGCGATTCAGTCCCAAAATACAACCTTAGTAATCTCGCGTCGCAATTGGATTCTCAGGTGCGGGATATTGCGATTCCCCAATCCCAGCTTCGCATCTCTTCTGGCCCGCGGCGGCACCGTGATCGTCCCCTCTGTTGTGTCTCTTCTTGGCGTCAGCGGTTTCAGACCGGGGGTTCGAGACATCAACCCGGGGACCAAACCGCCCAGCCACAAGAAACGTCCAGCTGTTGGTATAGACTGTCTCGAGATCCAATCAGCGACCGAGGATGTTCGCAAATCTTTCGGGAATCTGTCCGATGTCCAAGTCTTTGGTGACTAATCGATCTATAGCCAAGTGCCAACGGCCTATCATGCCTAGCGATCAGTCCCCGTCGTCCATGTTGCGGCTCTGCGATCGTCACGTTAGCCATTGCTTGGCTTTACTCAAAAGCACACCTCCTTGTCACCTTTCCACGATAGATCGGGTCGTCTCCGACCCCAGTTGATTCAGCCAACTACATTCGTAGTCCTGCCAACAGCTCGGGCCTCTCCTCTCTCTTCCGGGCTCCGGCTCTCCCACGCGACAGTTTCTTTACGTGAAGTAGTCGAAACTGACATGTGTGAGGGTCACCTCTACACAGTACCGGCAGGCTCTCCACGGGGGACCATCCCTGGCATCCTCCATGTTTCCAAGCTCACGGTGCCGGCAAATGGTCGTAATGATCTCCAGGATGCTTGCTGCTGATCAAGACTTAGCTCACCTACATATACTTATGCGTCTTGGCAGGCATTATACCCATCTGACTCGGTATTGGCGCAAAATGCCCGTATGCAGTAGCGCCTCGAGACCTTGAGACGTTCGAGAAGACGAGACATGCCCCAGCTTCGACCAAGTTTGAGCCTCTCTCTAGTCCGTGTCTGCCGTACGCGGCAATGTGCCCAACACCCATGGGCGAGGCAATGCGAAGCAGTACGTCAGGGGGACGACAAAAGACGCAAACAAGAGAAGGGGGTCCTTTCAGCTGCGTTTATGTAATTGTCCATCTCGTCGCCAAGTCTCCGATATAAACCTCTCAAACTGCCTCTCCCCATCCACCACGAAAAACTTTCTCATTCAGTATTCACCTGCATTAGTCTCACGGTTTGATACCATTCGCTTCTTCGTATAGTCGTTCATTCTAGCTGCCGGCCAGTATATCCTTACTATCATTGATTTTATTATTTGCTCAGCCAACAAGAACACCCCCACTCAGATTCAAGATGCACGCTCCTTCGCTTCTCAACCTGGCCGTCTCCGGTCTCCTCGCCGCCTCGGCCGCTAGCGGTTTCCAGCTCAACGGACCCCGTGACCTTGCCCGTCCTCTGGCCGGCGCCCTCGTTGCCTACGCCGTCCCTGCTCTGGCTGCCCCTGCTGCTCTCGATGCCCGTGAGCCTCACCACAAGGGCGCAGGCAAGAAGAAGGCCGGCGCCAGGGATGAGATTCCCGCTATCGAGGCCCGTGAGCCCCACCACAAGTAAGCATATATATCTTCTATACTCAAGAGGCCCTGGACTAACCCGTATACTAGGGGAGCAGGCAAAAAGAAGGCCGGTGCCAGGGATGAGATCCCCGCCGTCGAGGCCCGCGAGCCCCACCACAAGGGTGCAGGCAAGAAGAAGGCTGGCGCCAAGAGAGACGAGATCGTCGAAGTAGAGGCTCGCTCTCCTCACCACAAGGGTGCTGGCAAGAAGAAGGCTGGCGCCCGTGACGAGTCCTCCGCTGAGCTCGAGACCCGTGAGCCCCACCACAAGGGTGCAGGCAAGAAGAAGGCCGGCGCCAAGCGTGCTGATGACGAGACCGCCGACGATGTCGAGGAGGAGGACGATGCCCAGTTTGACGAGAACGATGAGGAGATCGTTGACGACCAGGAGGATGCCCCCGCCGTTGAGGCCCGTGAGCCTCACCACAAGGGCGCAGGCAAGAAGAAGGCTGGTGCTCGGGACGAGAGCTCTGCTGAGCTCGAGACTCGTGAGCCTCACCACAAGGGTGCTGGCAAGAAGAAGGCCGGTGCCCGGGACGAGTCTTCCGCTGAGCTCGAGACTCGTGAGCCCCACCACAAGGGTGCCGGAAAGAAGAAGGCTGGCGCCCGTGACGAGTCTTCCGCTGAGCTTGAGACCCGTGAGCCTCACCACAAGGGTGCAGGCAAGAAGAAGGCTGGCGCTCGTGATGAGTCTTCCGCCGAGCTCGAGACCCGTGAGCCCCACCACAAGGGAGCAGGAAAGAAGAAGGCCGGTGCCCGGGACGAGAGCTCTGCTGAGCTTGAGACCCGCGAGCCTCACCACAAGGGTGCAGGCAAGAAGAAGGCCGGCAACTAAGAGACCATCATCCTCCTCCCCCTTCTTCTTCTTCCTCCTCCCCCTCATCCCTCTCTCTCTTCTGAGACTTCTGCCGTGAGCGGATCAATATATGATGCTGCCATCGCGTCACTCATGGAAAGAGTTCTCATCCATCGTCCGGTACGCTTTCACTTGAGCAGGTTCGCACAAGAAATCTCATATCTGCGCGGCAGTCCGGACGATGGAACTTGCCCGTTCCGGGTCGCTTAATAATATGAGAGGCAAACAGTATCTTGATCAGAGCTGCCCTCTCACTTGGATTGCTAGAGATATAACAATAAATTGCGTGATTAATACATTTGGTTTACTGAGTACTTTATTCTTCAATGGAATAGAAATTTGTGACGTGTATTGAATTCACGAGCCTTAATAAACAAGATAAGAGTGGCTGTCTGAAAGTTGCCATGATCTACAGGAGCCCATACAAGATCTGTACTCATCCTTGTAAAAGCTCCGATCATATAATCAAATAACATCTGGCATTAGTAAATGTTATTTCCTGGCGTTGCATGAAATCCGAGTTTACTCCTGGAATACACAATAGCAGCTTACTGCCGACCTGAAATCAACGGTAGCATGGCTCTAAAAGAGATGGAAATCTAGCGTACTGATGTATGATGCATGTACGCCCACAAAAACCCCCGAGGTTCTGGAAACAAACAAGACATAGCTTCTCCAGATGCTATCTTGGAGATGCATACCATTGATTCATGCTCTAGATATTTCCTCACATGGACGCTGGGCGGACGCAGACGACACTTACATCGATGGGAAACCCCACGTCGAAACGGGGGAAAGGAAGCAGGACTCGGACTTTCCTCCGGATCTACCTGTACTCGGCCGTCCATTCAAGAGTAAGGCTCAAGGCAGCAGCTTCCTGCGCATGTATGTGGGGGGTGAGTGTGTTTTTTCTTATTGATGTGCATGATGCACGTACTTTAGAGGTATTACGTTGGCGGGCGTACTTTGGATGGAGGGACGTTGAGAATGCAAAAGGTCTGGAACTCGGCTGCAGATGGGGGGCGCGGATAACGTACACATGTGTGTAAGTACGGTACCGCGAGCCAGTGAGCGGTTGCAAGGTGTAGAGAGAGGGAGTGAAGAGCTGACGGGTTACACGGCGTCTTTCTCTCGTGTTATATTTATGGTGGCTGTGTGCGAGCCATGGCGGGCGCCAAAAAAGAAGTTTCCGAAGAGGCTGACGAGGGCGATTACAATAAAGACACCTGGATGTATGGTGCTCCACAAACTTCCCTGTTTCTTCGCGTTCAAGGTGACTGTCCGGTTGGTAGATGATACTAACCTAGGTGAATACGTGTGCATATTCGCCAAGCGGGCAAATAGATGATGGACAGATCGTCCGGGAATAGAAAAACCCTGATGCCACGGAGCTGCGCTTCGGGTACCGCAGGCTAGAGCAGATTAGAGTACGTACTGTATCAGATCGGGGCTGACAGGATCCCATCATATCATCGGTGTGTCTGGCGAGTCATGAGGAGGAGTCGAATCTGTTACACAGGATTCTGGATGGCGATCCCCACATGGAAGACTATCCGCAGAGTACGATGTATGAATGAGTCGGCTCGACACTGCCGGCCAGATGCTCCAAGTGCTGGTGATAGCGACACCCCACGTGAGCTCGTAGGAGTTAGTCGTAGCCCCGAAGGGCCGGTAAACTCCAATTGACTTTGAGGGTGCCAAGGTTGCCCAGAAACGCTCGTGCCCCCTATTGTTCGGTTCCTCGGGCAAGACGCAAAGTGGGAAGAGGGATGGAATCTTGGGGAAGGAAATGGCGTGCGTATCGGGTTTGCACACCTTATCTTCCGCAGTTTGTTTTATTAAAGGTGTTAGATGGACAAATAAGACGCCCACTTCAGCCTGCTTTGTCCTGAACGAGATGCAAAGCCTCCAAGGCGCAAACTTACAGCAGGTACACCGTATAAGATAGTCCCAATCCCGCGGAATGGACGCCTCGGACGCCTCAGAACAAAACCGTTTTCTGCAACCTCTGCGAATTGGGCGACTTTTTTTCACTTTGAGGATGCCTGTTCGGGGGGTACGAGGACCGTCTATCATCTATGTACACTCTCTACTTTTTTGCATAATCTCTGCGGCACGCCAAAGCGGGAAGAGGGCCACAAAAGCAACCAAGGACAATTCCATCTTGACCGAGCGGCCAACTTGAATGGCCATTTGTCAACGGCCGGGGCAATCTACGCATGTAGCCCAAGGTTACATCTCCAAACCCTACCAAACACAAACGCCGTACGGACATGTTCTTTGTATCCCTCGCGTAGGCATATCAATGACACTCTTCAGGCTTGGGGGATGCACGTGCGGCTAGGTGGTGAGAGGGGTTGCATTCGCGACCGTCGATGCGTGTGGTGATGGTGTCGACCTAGTTTATCGTATAATCCCATCACAGCTCGACGGGCTCGATTGGGATACATGACATCCATGCTACATGCAACTTGCATTCTCACCCAACAATACAGACCGAAACAGCAACGAAGTCGCTGCTCTCATGCACAACATAGTATACTCCTGCCCACCATCAGTACCTTTGATCGTGCAGATTCTCCGGGCTTATAGGAACCTGTATATGCAAGGCAATCAACAAAATGCATTGCATGTTACGCCGATACGTCCTCTTCCTGCTGCACCTGGACTCTTGCGGGTGACGTTTCATCTCTCTGGAATATCAAGAAGAGAAGAAGCACGTCATGACTTCTGATCGCAAGTCAGTAAGCGACTCATGATGGCTTGCCGCCATTGTAAGATTTGTAGATGGTGAAAGCTCCCTATTGCGCCCTGCTCGGCTGAGGATGTGTTTATACGTCTCCCCAGAAGAAGACATCGAGTAAGATGTGATATACTGCCTACTACTTAACCTAGCTCATTACGCGCCCCGATGAACAGAACAAGAATTATCGTCTGCACATCGAAGCCAGATCCTACAACGTGGATCCTAAGGTGTAGGTAGGTATGTGCTCTTTAGTGCCCGCCTCATTAGGTAGTATTCTCGGTGGTTTGTGAGTTGTGAGAGGAGTCGCCCGTTCCTATTCCTACGCAGAGACTGCAGATGTGAGCATGATTAGCTCAGAAGTGCTCTGGGAACCACAACAAGTCTCCGGGGTGGGTATATTCGCCATGACCAACGAAATCCACCCAGCAATAAATGAGAAAACGTACAGAGTACCGAACGGTCTGCTCGGTCTGCGGCTGCTGGGCGTGTACGGAATACCTCACACGTACCTGTCTTTTGGCAGACTGGCAGGTTGTCCAAGGTTCCGAGACCTGAACGACATTTTTGCCACCCTTACCCACGGCCGCTGGATGCTGGAGCGCCCCAAGAAGCCGGACGGGCTGGGGCCTGCCTAATTAATGGTAATCCTCCGTTGTGTGTACACATTGATCTGTACCGTGATTCGGGAGCCGCAGGTCGCTCGGCTAAGGTAGGCCTGGGCACCGTTACCCAAGAACGGTTTCGATTGTCTCTTTCCGAGTTTTATTTATTTATTTCATTTATTATTTGTCCTCTTTTTCTCATGTTTCTTCCTACAGGTGGGGTCGCTTGTTCTAGCGGGCTGCGAAACTACTGCACGATTGAACAGGGTCCGCTATGCTGCGAGCGTGGCATCTCATCCAGGCCTTCTTCCAGGTACATTTCGCCTGTTGCTGCCGGGCATGTAGCTACCTTTGTACCTAGCTAATGTAGTGTAGCTCTCCCTGTCTTTCGCTAACCGCAGGTGGCAGACAACAAACCCTCCCAATCTGGCCCCAGTGGCTAAGGTAAGCTACAGCCTAACCCACCATGCGGCGCGCACCATCATCGGCCAGCAACCAGACACCCCTGCCTGCTGTGCTGCACGTCCCCCTATTTCCGCAGATACGTACTGCTGAGGCACACTAGCGCATACTGTACTCTGGCCTCGAAGTTACCGTACCTAGTGGGGAATATATACCATGTACATGCTCCGTACGAGTGCGCCCCCAGCAGCATCCTCCGTAGCCGAAAAGTAACATACATGTACGGGCGCTGCGAGTGACAGGGGTCGCCGAAAAGCAGCCCACAGCCCGCAAGCTTACCGGTACTTACCACATCGAAGCGCCAAAATGCTAATGCTGGTCTGGTCTGTCCGTCTGGGTACCTGTACGCTACGCTAGGCAAGCAGGCGCAAAGGCTGGTGATCCATTTGGACGCAGCTCCCCCCCGGTCGGGCCATAGTGCAGCAACCGCAGCAGCAGCGGCAGGAGCAGACTGGTCAAAAGAGCGAGCGACTTACCTCTGGTGCATGGGTAAAACTTCTCCTCTTTACCAGTTTGTTTTCCCACGATTCCACCTTTTTCCCAATCCCAAATCAACCACTAACTCGCTGCCGGATCGTCGCGAGACGGCCCATTACTCTCTTCTTACTGACTCCTTTGAGCTTTCGCCTTGATTGCAAGAAAACTCTTACAACTTGGCAAGACCTGTGGCGCCGAGTATTTCATCTCGCGCAAAGCCTTTTTTTGCAACCGCCGCATACAAAAAAGTCCACCCCGGCATGCTTTCTCCCGTTTGAAGGGGCTTGACATCACCGAGACAGCCTTACCCGCGTCGTGTCCGTCCGAAGCTGAGCTGCCCACCACGCGATCGAATTTTCTCCTTTCGACAACGCAGAACTGTTTGACGTCGTCTGCTGCGTTCAAACGTGATCATCATTTGACGCGCCATCGGTGTTTGTTGAGAGCGTCTCGTCGCATCCCAATCACCTCACCCACTAGTCGCAAACATCAAGCATCCAATCCCACTGGGGAAAACATCGTCTTCGCGTCCCCGATACACAGTCGACGCGACCAACTCCCAACTACATTGTCTCATCTTGACTCTGTACAACTCGTTTCCGACATCTGCCCATCATGTCCATGTACCCTCAGCATCGGGGTCTCCCCCCGAACGCGAGCCGTCTCAACGAGCTCCTTGAACAGATCCGCAACGAGTTTGATAACCACATCCGACTCAATGAAGGCTACGAGCAGCAGAGTAAGTTCTTGACGCGCCCTCCCAGAAGGCCTCATTGGCAATGCTCTTGCCTGGCGCCAAGCGGTACCGCGCAGCACAGAAGTGACTGACATCTATCTAGTCCAGCAACAGGTGCAAGAGGCACAGATCGTCCGTGAGAAGGTGTACCAGCTGGAACAAACTCACATGACGCTCAAGGCTAAGTAAGCTCAATAAACTCAGCTGCGGCTTTGGAAAGTGTGGTCAACTAACACACGATATCAGGTACGAGGAAGAGGTGATTCTGCTCCGCCGCCAACTCGAGGCCGCCAGAGGAGGCGCTCCTCAGCAGGGCATGCCTGGTCCTCCTCAACATGGCGGCCCTTCCAACGTGCCGCCGCCCTCCATCGGCATGGGAAACAACTTGTTCCAGGGAATCATGACCGGACAGGGTGGTCAGGCCGGTCTGCCGCCGCAGCCTCCGCCTCAGGAGCAGGGCCCCGGTCCTCAGCAGCATCAGATGCCTCAGCCGCCGCCGGGCCTCCAAGGCCCTCCCCCGCCTCAGCCTCCGCCATCGCAACAGCCGCCTTTCCAGCCTCCTTACCAGCAGGGACCTGGCCCAAATGGCTTCCCCGGGCAGCCGCCTCAGAGTACGGCCAGCCCGGGCCCCAACGCTAAGCGCGGTATCGGTGGTAGACCCCCGACTGGTCCTGCGACCCCCCAGATCAACAACCCCATGCCATACCCCCCGGGTCCTGGCGCATCCCCTCAGGTTCACCACCAGCCTACTCCCGACCACAGAGGCCCAATGCCTCCTCACCCCGGTGCCCCTGGTCCTCTCGTCAACAATGCGTTGGGGGACTTGGATCCCGACCGCCTGCCGGCCCATACCAAGAAGACCAGAGACGATTGGTTCGTCATCTTCAACCAGGCGGTTCCCCGTATGCTAGACGTTGAGCTGGTGCACACTCTCTCCCACGAGAGCGTCGTTTGCTGTGTGCGTTTCAGCCACGACGGCAAGTACGTTGCCACTGGTTGCAACAGGTCCGCTCAAATCTACGACGTCCAGACTGGTGAAAAGGTTTGCGTGCTCACCGACGAGAATGTTGACATTTCTGGCGACCTGTACATCAGGAGCGTCTGTTTCAGTCCCGATGGCAAATACCTCGCCACCGGTGCCGAGGACAAGCTCATCCGCGTCTGGGACATCAACAGCCGAACTATCCGCAACACTTTCTCTGGTCACGAGCAGGATATCTACAGTTTGGACTTTGCTCGCGACGGCCGCACAATTGCTTCTGGCAGTGGTGACAGAACCGTCAGGCTGTGGGATATCGAGACTGGCAATGCCATGTTGACGCTCACCATAGAAGATGGCGTCACCACTGTTGCCATCTCTCCCGATACCAAGTATGTCGCCGCTGGTTCGCTTGACAAGAGCGTTCGTGTCTGGGATATTTCCCAGGGCTACCTGGTCGAGAGATTGGAGGGCCCAGACGGACACAAGGACAGTGTCTACAGTGTGGCATTCTCGCCCAACGGCCGTGACCTGGTCAGTGGCAGTCTGGACAAGACGATCAAGATGTGGGAACTCTCGTCGCCTCGCGGCATCAACAACCCGCCACCCAAGGGCGGCAGGTGTGTCAAGACGTTTGAAGGTCACAGGGTAAGTTAATTCCTCCAGATTGTGTTCATGGTTTCACCGTATTAATATTTTTCTTTAGGACTTTGTTCTGTCCGTTGCACTTACCCCCGACGCGAACTGGGTCATGTCTGGTTCCAAGGACAGGGGAGTTCAATTCTGGGACCCAAGAACGGGCAACACGCAACTCATGCTCCAAGGCCACAAGAACTCGGTCATCTCCGTGGCCCCGAGCCCGGCGGGCAGCTTCTTCGCTACTGGATCTGGTGACATGCGGGCCCGTATCTGGTCTTACCGTTCAGTACAATAGGATGCCTTCGAACGGGCGAGCTAACGCGAATTCCCATGGCAACCATATGCCTCCATCATCAAACAGGAATAAAATGCTCGATACGACTGCACTAGCTGCATTCTGAAGGCTGTATACCGTGGAAGAGCACACAGTTGTCGAACGCCTAGGTGTGACGGCAAACGGTCTGGAAAAAAGAAGTTGTAGGAGATTCAAGTTCAAGCTATGGCACACGGACGAGTATGGAAATTTAGTTGGCGTATCCAAGAGCGGGCTGCTTCTATACAGTAGAAATCCAGAACTGCGCTGGTAATCAAGTACGCCGGCAGTACTGAAGCGCTTCGGGGTCTCGATAACGACTGGGCCAGGGCATGGACCTTCAGGGTAGAGAACTAGGCCGGTGGTTATTGTTTTATTTCTGTTTGTTTCTGCAGACCTGTGAGCTTGATTTGGGTTGGGCATGTAGATGTGCAATGCGTCCATGACGACTCCCTTGGGTAGAAATTCATGAGTACATGCACAAGGTAGATGGTAATTTATTACAGTAATGGCGTTGAACGAGACAAGAGATATCTGCCACAGAAGAGTTTGTTTATCAAAGCACGAATTTATTTTTCCTAATCCATGGTGTTCCTTGGGAAATGCGACCAATCGCCCACTTTTCTACATTTGAGTTGTATTGTCTTTATGGCTCTTGCAGGAGTTCGAGTTATTCATTAATCGATAACTCAACGCGATAGAGTGTATTCATCAGCTTGACACATCATTTCCAAATTGAATTCGCTCATCGTTTTATACACAATGCTGTACTAAATACACAAATTTTCCTAGTATAGAGGCTGAGAAACTTGCAGTATTGATCTCACTTCATCATTTTACTATCCAGAGCAGGGCAAGACTACTGAAAGAGGCCCTCAGACCAGCGAACTAAACAGGGCGTCAAACTCATCGCCCTTGCTCTTCTTCTTCTTTTTCGTCTTTTTCTTGGCCTTGTCGTCGTCGTCGTCGTCCATATCTGCAAGGCCGACGTCCGGCTTCTTCTTCCTCTTCTTTTCTCCGCCGTCGGTCTTGGGCGCCGGCGTCAGAGAGGGGGATTCTTTGGACAAAGACGGGTTGGGGTCCTTCTTTTTTCGCTTGACGGGCGGCGGGAAGACTGCCGTTTCCTCGTCCGTGCCTACAGGGGGCGCGTCGGTCTTGTTCCTCTGCGTGTCCGCCTTGGTCTTGATAGATGACGCCGAGGCCGACGACGCCAGCGCCGCGGCCACTTCCTCGCGCGACACGACCTGTCCCAGATCCGCAGATCCTGCCCCTACCGCCGCGGGCGTGGGCGTCTTTCCTGCCACCGCCGCCGCCGCTCCGTCCACGTTCCGCGTCTCAGGCGCCGCTACCAACACTGGAGGATGCACCTCGCCCTCCCCGACCAACCGCACGCACACATCCCGCACCGTCGCCAACACGCCCAACAGCGCGAGCCCGAGCACGGCGAACTGGTTATCCGCCGCGAGCTGGGAAAACGCCCGATACGCGCGCGGCGCGGCGTGGTCTCGGATCCAGACGGCGCGTATCTCGACGGGGTCTTTTTTCTTCTTCCCATCTCCCCCATCCCCCCCTTCCCCGTCCTGTCGTTTCCGCTTCTTCCTGTGCGCCTTCTTTGACAATGCGTATGCCGGCTCCAACTCGGTGACCAACCTCGCCGTCCCCCGTCTTACCACGCCAAAGGCCGCCCACCACCGCGCGTGTCGGTGCTGGCTCCTGTTGCGGTGGTTGAAGCCGGCTAGGACGGGCGTGAGGGGTGTTAGTTTGGATAGGCATGTCTGGTAGATGTTTTCATCATTCGCCGTTGTTGCTGCTGTGTCTGGTGCAGAGGTGCCCGTGAGGCCAGCTGTAGGTGGCATGGTTTTGGCAGGAGTAGTGGCGGCGCTCTTCTTGTCAGCGGCGCTCTTGGTACTGTGGCTGCTCTTGGGCGGCCTAGAGGTTGCCATTACATTTTGGTGTTGTGAGGATTTGTGAAGAGTTTTGAGGACGAGAAATGAATGAGTGTAAGGTCGTGACTCGTGGTTAAAGATTGGGAGTCGAGGTAGACAGACATTTGGAGTTCCGCAGAAATTTGGGCTTCCCGCTTTTCGGACACTAATGCGCGTTTGCGCCACATTCATGGAAAATCGCACTAGTGCTGCGGCACTGTCCGGAATTTCTCCAGGTCCATACTCATCTCATCACACATGAGATCTTGACTCTTGTTAGATGGTCGTAAATAAGATATAATTTATCATCATTTCAAACTTTCGCATTCCTCCAAATAATATTCTATAAACTTCTTGATATATGGTTCCGTGTATTGTTGGCGGCTTCACATATCTTACAAAAATACCCATATTTGTCTGGTATATCATATCATATCTCATTTCCCATATCTACATAAATCTAAATGCCAAGGTGTCATAAAAGAGCGTGTGTCCATCTCTGATATACACTCCACGTCCACTCTATCTTCTAAAACGAATGACAAGAAGTTCTCAGAGGGACGGTCTCAAGTGAGGGTTCTCCACCATGCACCAAGCTCCAACTCCCTGCTGTCGAAAGAGTGTCTCGCAAAGTCAACGCCAAACTCGTCATACCTATATACAAATTTTCTTCGTACTTGAGTCGTCGTCAACCTTCATTTCATATGCACGTAAATTAAATCATCGTCCCCCGGAACTCCATGCAAACCCTCATGTAAATGCAAGTCGTAACTGCCTCCCACTGTGTCATCGAGTGTCTCTTGCGCTCGTATCTTGACTGGTTGATCACCAAGTAGTCCTTCGATCAGCCCAATCAGTCCGATTGGGCCAGAGTCGACTCCTTGATGACCTGGCCGAGTTGCCCCAGTCTTCCACCCATTCGTCAATGCCATCTGGGTTTCTCGAGTCGCGGAGACCGTCTTTTGACTTCCACGACCACCCGCTGTGGCTGCTCTGGTAGTCATATGTCGCCCTTTGTGGACTGGGTTCTTTTCTGGAACTGCTTCCTTTCATGGATCCTTCTCTGCTGTGTGTCGGCTTCGGCCTCTCCATATCAATCACTTCACCACTCAACACCACCTTTTTCTTCGTTGGCTGTCTTGACAGGATAGCCTTCTCCACATCAAATTGTTGTTGTCCACTCAGACCACGGCAGTGGAATGCAGTGTCACGAACCGAGTTCCGTCGTACTGTGGCAGAGTAGCGTGGAATGTCATTGCTTGGTGCTGTCGATGTTCCACGGGTGAGGCTTATCGCTTTGCGGAATAGTGGCCTCAGGGTAGCGATTGAAGACGCAATAATTCCTACGCCATTTTCCACCGTGGACCAGATGGTGAAGTCGGTGAAGATGTACAAGAAATCCACGCTGTGGGTCAATTGCCAAATGTAAGGAATACGGACAAGGGTTGCGGTTGAGGCACTACATCCCATTAGTATTTTTCTTCATCATGAAGAGGACATGGTCTTGAAAAGCAAATAGAAAGACTTACAGAACACCCAGAGCCAGAATGCCAGCAACAGAGATCTTTGTTCGCCTGTCAAGCTCCACCTTCCACACCAAAGCGATGGGCAATAGGCCCAATGTCCAATCGGCAAAGGCGTTGACCGCCGTGGCAGCATAGGTAGACCCTGATGCGAGCTCCTTGGAGACGCAAGTACCCTTGGCATTGAAGTCGGATACGCGGTTCCAAAAGTAGTCAATGGGTTGACATTGAGCGACAGCGATGAACATGTAGACAATGTTGAATATGAGAACGATGGCCAGCACGCCCCAAATCACCGTGCTCTGCCACTGACGGGAGCAGATGCGCAGCAGAAAGATTCCAACGGTGAACTTGAGGAACACCGAGGTCAGGATGTAGGCAATTTCGCCCAGGTATCGAGCAAGAAGCGCGTCTGGCAGATCCGAGAGCTGTATGGCCAGCAGATGTTTGCCTGCGCCGTGCTCTATAGTGAGGAAGACGCAGCCGCAGTAGAAGCCAAATGACAGCTAGAGATCATGTCAGCTGTTTTATCACCACGGAAAATGGTCATGACGATCTCGGAGACGTACCATTGTTGCCAGTGCCATCCAGTCTTCTATCCGGAAGGACTTTAATATCCGGATCCTGACATAACACCTCATAGCCACTGTAATGGTTGACACGATCAACAGTGTCAGTGTCACGTCGAACATCTCCGGACCACGATCATCGCTGAGGCTCGCCATGATTGTTGTTTCTCGGTAACCGGCACTATTGTTGATTGTAGGGCAGATTAATCACCGACACTTAGTAGCGGCCGTCTAGGTCAAGTACCGATGAACCGCTCCGGCTGGAGGGCATACCAGAGAAAAGCGAGATTGGAAGTGACGCCAGTATACACACGTGGGAGTTCGCGGACCAAGGTCAAGTATATAGGCCATGCGTCGAGTGCAGATCTAGCGAGGCGGGTGGGGAGACAAGCGAGATGTGTGTCTCGGAAGATGCCACCGATATCATGTTCGCCCACGTTCCAGTCTTGTCAATGATAGTCTAAGAAATTGAAAATGGGGGTCTCAGGAGGTCCGTCTCGCATTCTCGACAAGGCCAGAATCCAGATGGGGGAGGTCGAAGGCCCACTGAGGCACACCACTCCACGCAAGTCAACATGCCACTCCGAGGCGGCAAATGGATGGGTATAGTTACTGATAGTGTCCGGCCGGCAGCCCTTCGGACGAAAGAAATGTTTCCCCTCTTCTTTCTTCATTTCAATTCTAGGATTCTCCAAAGCATATGAAGATGCGCCTTTGACGACCCTTGCCCTGAGGCAAGAAAGCGCTTACTTGGTTACCAGCGGAGAAGAAAGATAAGTGCTGGGGGAAACAAGGGTCCAACATATCAGCCAAGGAAAAACAGAGACGTGAGCTCGACGTGACCGCTGTATGGCCGAGCGCCTTGCGGGAGCGGAGTGCCTTTGCAGCCAGCGCCGTCGTCCCAGATGCCAGATGAGGGAGCCGCATCCAGCGAGTGGGTGTGGCCCTCTGCCGGACCAGGGTTACAAATGGGGAAACCCAGTGCCGGGCGACCAAGAAGAGCAGAAGAGGGCCCCCTCCATGATCCCCGTCGGCGATCGTCATGCTGCGGGCGCTGAGTGGTGCTATCGTTGGCCTCGATCGATAATCTCCAGATTTTCGCAGACTGGCGAGGGAGGGAGTCGCCGCTGATTGCATGAGACGGTCAGATAAAAGTTGCGCACGGCGGCCGCAGTCCCCATAAGTTTTCTCGGAGCTCTCGAGGCTGTGTCCGTTCTCGGTCCTGATTTCCGCTCTTCTGCACGCAGCAGAAACGAGAATTGTCTTTAATGCCTCGGGACTGTTTTACTGAGGCGCCGAGGGAGGGAGTTATCGGGGCTAGGGATTTCGGTACGCAATTGAGAAAGTCAACCCGCCAGAATTGCGTACGCCTTCACCATACGGGTCATGTGAAATTGCCTGAGCGTATGATCGCAATGGCTGTTTCCCTTCAGAGGCAAAGAAAAGAACAGCGACGAAGCCATGTCGGTCGTGGTTTTTCGCGCGTCTGCGATGCACGTTGTTGGATTTTACTGCAGAGGTCCGGCGAGATAAGAAGGGCACCTGGGTATGCTGTGAGTAAGAAACCGACAATGACGAAGGGGGCCACGACGACTGGTAACATCGGTCGTGACTCTGCGCTCAGAATAGCTCTGCGTTTCTGGAGAAGCTCTGTGGAGCAGCCTGGTCGACCTTCCATTCGCAGAGAGGTTCTGCCTCCTCTTCTGCAGGCTGGCGAGGTTCGGATGACAGTTTGGGCATGTGAGTTGGAGAGAAACAACTGGGAAAGTCCATTTCGCAGGGATCTCGGTGGGACTTGCCGCTGCACAGGTGGGGTATTCGATTATACAATTGGAATAACAGGCAAAAGTCTCCAAAGATCAACTAAACAGTCTCCAATTATTTCCAACGTATCACGACAAGAAGCGAGTTATCTGAATAGATCTGTGATCATGTGTCGGTAAGCTTAAAAAGCTCGTGTCTTTGAAGACTATCGACGGAGCGGGATCGACCGAACTATCCAGCAAGTAAGTCAAGTATAACTTGTAGGATCGATCAAGGTTTCCTTCCAAAGCCCCCACTATACCTACAAACACCACTTTGACTCATGGAAAGTTCTCAGAAGCTTAAAGTCTTGGCATGCTCGTGTTGATAGGATGGAAGCATCCTGGTCTGATGTTCTGAATGTTCCCGTAGCATAAGCTGTGGGGTAATATGATGAGGCTGAGCCAGAGTTTTATCTGTCATATAGTTTTCAGTCTTGTGCTTTTATCGTATTTTGCTGTTATTTTTATGATTATGATTTTGGTGATAATCCTGTGATGGTTCGCCGTGTTTTTGGATAAAATTCTACCACAGTGATGCTAAGACGACTAAGCAGTATAGGAAACTTTAATCCCAACACAAAAGCAAGCACTTTCGGATCAAAATCAGAATGAATATTTATTTCATCACAAGTCATATCACAGAAACATATGGGATGGGTTTTAAACTCTGCAATGCGCTGTCGAAAAACTAAAGCCGTCTTGGCCATCTATCGCATGTACATCGAGTGTACGTGGTATCATCAGAGGAACTCCGTGGAAACCGAAAAAAGCAAAAGCCACCGCATGTCTGCCATCTTAAAAAACGTTCGCAAAACAAAATCCTCCTTCATTGTATCGTGCTCTCTTTTCTTCCGATCGATGTTCGGATCGATGGGTGGGTTTGGACGGAAAAGATTCTAGTCGTTGGAAATACCTAGAGTTGTGTGTGTTAGCCAGACATTCGGTCCGAATTCACTCGAAAAGTTTCGATGGAAGCTTACTTGAAGGTTGTATTGGAATTCTATTGTAAACGCCAATCTTTGATGGCACACTTGTTGGCTCTATCAGAAAGGCTCGGAAATGCCGAGTGTGAAAAGCATGAAAACGAAGACCAGACGCAATGCAGAGTTGTAGTGTTCCTGTTGTAATCTGGAGTTAGTAACTCTTTCTAGATATGATCCCAAGAACTGGATAGAACTTACACGTTTGCAAAGTCTCTTCATGCTGAGATGATGCGTGATCAACGTGAACACGAGCCTAGTAGTTGTGTGAGCTTGGGAACTTGGTCAATGAGGCACAGAATACTCACCATAGGATGGTTAGTCCTCCAGGCGGACGGCGTAGAAGCCGCCCCAAGGAGTGACGTACCAGCGAACGGCCAGACGGTTGAGGGTAAAGCGGTTGCGCTTGGTCCAGTTGCCGTCAAGCTCGCGGAGGAGATACATGCGAGAGGGGTCATCGTCCTTGGGGACCATCTCCTGCGGCTCGAGCAGGCCCTCGGTGTGCATGGCATTGAGAATGTCTGCATTGTGCTCGGCTCCGGTGCGACCAATGCCCATGATGTCGGGAGCGCCGGGGAAACCACCGGGAGCGCCGGCGCCAGCGTTGGCCCAAAGGTTCTGGTTCATTCCTCCGCCGATGACGAAGTTGCCAGTGGGCTGGGGCATGCCGGGAGTGTTCATGACAGCGGGGTAGCCCTGCTGGCCGGGCATGCCGGGGGCGAAGTACTGGACGCCGGGCTGGGGCTGCTGACCGGGCTGGAGCATCATGGGAGGCTGGCCGGGCTGGAGGATGATGTTGCCCTGGGTGTTGGCACCCATGTAGGTGGGACCTCCGGCATTGGCGCCCTGGGCGGCCTATAGGAATAAATGTCAGCTGTAGTCCAGGAGATTGATGCAAAGCAGACAGTCAAAAGATTGAGTCAAAGATGTGGTTCGTTAGTCGAGTTGTCACGGGGTCACGATGCAGCGCAGTTTCCTTCCCGGGGTCCTTGGGGGCCTAGATCAGACAAGAGACTTGCATGGTAAGGGCAGGTACACTGGACCTGCTGAAGAGGCACGGAAAAATTGACCGGATACTGCTGAGCGGTCTGCGGATTCTGAAGAACACACACCTGGGCGCCGACACCAAACGGAGTCTGTCCAGGTGCCATGGGGTGGGAGTATGCCATGGGCTGACCGCAAACAACGGGTGCGCCAGGCATGGCAGCGCCCATGGGGAAACCGGTTTGGACGGGCTGAGGGTTGCCTCCACGTCGGGGAGGCTTGAAGACGTGCTGGATTGGACCGAAGGTGGTGTCCGGCACGGGGGGCTGGAAGTTCTGGCCCGTGTTGGGGTTCATGCCATTACCGTAGTCGGCCATCTTGGAGTTGCTTTGGTGTTGTGGTAGATAGGGGGATGCGGAATGACGATGCTTGATTTTGGCAGGTTGGAAATGGTGGGGAGGGTTGTGGTGATTAAAAAGAGAGGGAAAGGGCTTTTGACAAACGGAGGCTGCGCGCAAGCTTGGTCAAAAAGCGTGTGTTGAACTAACCATGATGGAGTTGAAGAACTGAGGTCCCTGGTTGCGCAGCGAGGCAGCAGGACCAACTCCAGGGTGGGGCACAAATCCAGTAGCAGGGTGCCAGATGTGACCAGGTCGAAACGAGGCGCCGTTGGTGTAATGAATGAAGGGCTGCTGGCCAGCAGTGGCAGGGTTGGGACCGTTGACGACAGGACCGCTCTGGCCGACACCGTCGAAGCCAGAACCGATGGTGTAGTACTGGACGCCAGGACCCTTGACGTTGGGATCGCTGGCGGTGCCGGCACTGGCGTTGGGTCCATACTCATCGTCAGAGTCCTCGTAGCCGGTCGCGGCGGCGGCACTGGTGAGCGGGACCTCGTCCTCGACGGTGACCTTGCGACCCTTCTTCTTAGGCATCTTGCTCGGGATCGGGGTCGATGCGGTGTTTGGGTATGGGTCGGAGATGTGTTTGAGGTTGGAAGATGGGGAGAAAAGAATCCCAAGGGAAAGTCAAAACCAGAAGAACTCTAGAAAGATTCATGAAACAGTGCTGATGGCGTAGCCGGAATCCAAGTTGCAATGGATTCGTTGGGTGGTGGAGACAGGAATGAGGTTGGGGGAAGTTTGAAGATTTCGAGAGCACACAAAAATATTTCTCCAGCAGACGGGGAAGGACCAGCAGGGTCCCAGGAAAAGGCCAAACATTTGCTGGGCTGGCGGGAGCAACCCTAGAGGCGACGGCATGGTCGGCGATGGCAGTTATAAGTCGGCGAGATGTAAGTCGGCGAGATATAAGTCGCGATGTGAGGCTTTGGAGTCGCGATCATACAAACTCACAAGTATAGGGTGTATGGGCATAGAGCTTCCGTCCCAAGAAAAGGTTGGGCACGAAAGGATGGATGGGGCGGCCATATATCAAAGAATTCCAGATGGAAGCAAAGAAAAGAAAGAAAAAACACAATTCTTACCGAGTTGCCGTTGGGAGGCACCCATCTCTGTCCATTCCATACATATTGGAATACCGGCTGCTGAGGTCTGGCGGGAGGATCATCCTCCTCGAGGATAATGTCCTTGATTGGCCAGCAAGAACACATGTCGACCTCTGCGTTCAGAGTCGTGCCGGTTTTGTAGAGAGTTGGACCGGAATGGATGGTTGTTTGTGACTCGAGGCCAGACAAGGCGCAGTGTGGTGTTATGTCGTGGCAGTGAGGCAAAGTTGAAATGGCTTTTGTCCTCAAAAAGGTTGTTGAAGGTCAAAGGAGTTATAGGCGAGTGAAGAGTGCGAGGAGTAAATGATTGGTGGCATGTGGAAGCAGCAGCTGGCTAGAAATCTTTGTTGGCGCCCAAGTGCTAATGGCATCTGTATGGTGAAAATTCAAGCAGTGAGCATCGGAACAATCACTTACGGCAAAACCAAGCTCAATAACACGTTTTTACTAGTTGATCTACCGAGTACAACTACTTTCCTATCCTTGCATGTGCTCTAATCGGATAGTCTCATCACAACTAGGCTCGTGATCAAGACATATTCACAAGTACACTTGGTTTGTCGCTACTCCAAACCTTTGCCCAGGCTATCCAGAACGACCTGTTTTGTTCAAAAGAGGCAAATCGCCTTCATCTCTGATGGATGTCCTGAGTGCCGTCAAGAGACTGAATCAATGATGACAAAGCTACTCGAATCAGTTTTGAGGCGGAAAGTCGTTCGGCTCAGGCACCAAACTCATCGGCCATACGTCCAGCAACTCCATTAACTCCTTTTCAGAGAGACTCAGTTCACTCTCGATTGACGGTTCTCCATCACTCGAGGAACTGGTCTTGGCAGACTCATTCTATCTAAAGTCTTGGTCGGGACCACGCATTTTGCCGAGAACGTGAGACTAAAGTCACTGTCAGTGAATCATTCCGCAAATGATAGATAAGCACCAAGAACCTACTCTGGCGAGTATCAGAGAGATCCCCCGAGTCGTGGAATACTCGTTAAGCAGGCGCTGGAAGTCCTCCTAGGTCTCCAGACTCTGCCACTTGCCAATCAACCGAAGGGGCTTAAACGTTGCTCCCCTGTATAGCCACTTGTCGCGCTTTGCGGCCATTTCTCGGAGGTTAGCGGCACGAGTCTTATTCTCTGCATCGCTCTTGAAATTGAAAGGCCTGTAGACCTCATCGATCATGTAGTCGGGGACTTGGCTAGACCTGGCAGAACCGTCCTGTCCGTCAATGTGGTTGAGCCAGTTGAAGAATTGTGCTTCGGAGCCACGTGTAATTGCGGTTGTATACTTGTGGGCCAGAAAGGTTGGCTTGTTCTTGGAGTCGATTGCCAACAGACGAAACTGAAGATTGATAGCGCGGGGGTGTCTGGGTGGAGTGGCTCGTCTTCAGATAGAAGATGATGCCTGGCCAGCAGTTTGAGCTGGGAAGTGGTGAGCAGCAGTCGCTGAGCTAGACTAGAGAGATTGATCATGTCTTGGTAGTCACTTACCTCATCCGCCATGCTCATAGTTACGACTGGCATGGTATCGTACAGTTCGACGAGATAGTCACGCTCTATTTCCTGATCCACTAGAGCCTTCGTCTTCGCCACGAGGGCCGGGTTGTTCTTCATGAAAGCCTGAAGATCTGCATAACGAGCCCGGAGCCCAGAATCCTTCGGCGCAGAATCATCGCAGCGCACGCGAAGAAGCATTTTCGAGTTCCGGAGGGAAAGAAAGGATATGTGAGCTTCGTCCTGCGGTGTTGCGGTCTGGTCCCCTTGCTCTCGCGGCTCTTGGGTATCGGAGGAAGAGTCGCCACTGTACATCTCTGACACGGTCACGGGGACGCCATTTGATCGCCAGGTCTCGGTGTAATAAGAAACGAGGTGGTTTCTCAGCTGCTCCGGCGTGACGGCCATGATGATGGTGTGTGCGAGTGATGGGAGAGAGCCGGGGAAAACAATGGAGAAGGTCGTTGTGTAGTTCCCGGATTCAACGGGCGTCGAAACTGCCAAAACCAGAGAGCGTAGCCACGGCAACCTGGATGGGTCAACCGGAGACCAAGAAAATATCAAAAAAATTTCTTGGCTGAGCCAAACATGAAGTAGCTTCTCGTGTCGCGTCGGCCTTCGACGGGAAAACGTCCAAGGTGAGTGGTGGAATTGAATGTGACGACTGGTGCAGGTGGTCGAATGTCGGCAAGCCCCAAACGACGACGTGCAAGGCAGGAACAATCCCGAGTCGTGACAAGTAGAGGGACCAGACAGATGCGCTGTCGTTTGGGCGCTCAGCTTAGCACAGCTCAGCACAGCTCAGGCCGGCCAACTTGGGATGGATACAATGTATGCACTTGCCACAAAAGAGCTTGCCTGACCCAGCCGAGCGTCACGAGTGCAAGTCCAATTCTCTCAAGGTCATCAAAAAAGAGTCAATTGCCACCCCCAAGTGCTGACTAGAACGCCTACCCATCCCGCATCCACAGCCCGAGAATGCATTCTAATGCGCTTCGCCATCTATTTTACACACGTCCAGCCTGAGGAGAGATGATCTGATCCATTCGCTATGCGACCAACCCCAATTGGGGGGCACCTTTCTTTTTTAGACCAAAAAAAAATATTGAAGTAATTACATCGTCTAGTGGAAACATCAGAACGAGGGTTCCAATCCGTATGGTACATTGGTTATGCCTGGTGATGATGATGAAGACCACCGGCATCAAGTGGTCGGGCAGTTGCGGTGCCCATTTCGCTGGAATTCCGCATTAGGGGAATGTTCGTTATTATTTTTCTTCGTTGGTTTTTTACAGCTTCTGCTCGTGCTGCTCGTCGGCAAATACCGCACGCTTGGTGACCTAGATGCATGGTTAACGAGTTGACCTTGATCAAGCGAACTGACGGCATCAACTTACTGCCCATACTCCAGCGATCGACGCGACAACACCTCCGGAGACCAGCATCGGCCGCAGGCCTCGTGTGCTCTTGAAAACCATACCGCTCAATCCACCAGCCAGGATGGTGTTGGCTGCGTCATGCTTGCCTCTGACGTATCCGACACCCGAGTTTAACAAGTTGTATGTGATGGCAACGACACCAGCCGAGTTGCCCAGGAATGGACCGCGTCGGGTCACGGCGTTTAGTACCGAGTTGAGGCGCAGCTTGGGCGGCTGGCCTGCTGATCTCCTTAATCCCTCCTGCAGACCCCAGGCGCCTCCTATCGTGAGGGCCGTCAGATATGTGATACCGGTTCCGTAGCAGAGATCGTCGCTGAATCCGCGCGAGGGGATGACGGACTGCGAGCCGGGCAGGTCTGACAGGGCGGCATCTTCGAGGGTGAGGTACTCGAGGCTGTCCTTATTCAGGCCGGCCAGGGGATGTAATTGCGAAGGGTCGGAGAAGGCGGAGCCGCGGAGGAACTGGTCAACACCTTGCGCTTCCGAGGGGTCAAAGGGCGTAGGCGAGTACGATGTGGTGGGTGTCTGTGTGGGCGCAGACTGGTCGCTGGGCGACGACGACTGCTGTGACGAAGAGGAGGATGACGACTTGCGTCCGGTCAGAGTGTCCCAGATAGACATGGCGACTGAGAGGCGAGAAGATCTACGTTGGATATATTACGAGTGAAGTCGGATCCAGATGTACGTCGCGCAAAAGGTTGGACGCGAGGGGGTTGTCGAGGACTGTAATGGGTCGTGATGGTGTTTTTGGATATGATGTCGCCGTTGCGGCTTGCCGACCTGCAGAGAATCAAATGGATTCGAAGCTCCCCCGTCGCTTGACACGATAAAAAAAAATCTGGTCCACGATTAGCTCAGATGGCCCGTGCATAAGCAGGGATGCGACTCGTCGCTTTCGCCATTCAATTTTTAGCGGCTGCACTTGCACTGCAGTGGATTTTTCGCGACTCTGCGCGGGCGCCAGCCAAAAAGTCAGTCCCCAAACAAAACGCCAAGAGCACAATTGCCAGTCGACCAAATTGGGTATCCGAATTTTTTGTTTGGTTGGATTTTGATTCACGATCATTTCCAGTGTTCATTTTCTTTCTTTTGATGACTGACTACCATTCTCCTGGTTCTCATTTTTCATTTTACAAATATTTCAGGAATATTCCCCCTGCGCTTTTCTTCGATTTAGGCCGGGGCCCGATTTGCAGCACCTCGTTCAGCATCCTGGGCAATGTCGACCATATGAACTGAGAAGGATTCCATGGTGGCGCTTCATGTCATATTCACATATCACATCTTCGCCAAGGTCTCCGTCTGGGCCCACCCCTAAAGAACAGTGATACTCGAAAACAAATCAGCTCAGCCGTGCCGAGTAATTTCTCTTGGATCCTCTGGAATTGGAACAAGTGACAAAATGGACAAAGTCGCAGCTGCCGTCCGTGACGTCTACCCTGGCCTCCAGGAAGCCACCTTCAACCCAAGAAATGCCGTAATCTGGATCGAGCAGAAACCAGTCGCCACTCAAGTCTCGTAGGTTTCTTTTGTCACAGACTTGATGGAACGGCCGCTTATGATTCAAGGTATGCCAACGATATATTCGAGGAACTCCTTCAAAGTGCTGCTAGGCCGAGGCAGTCATCGGGCCAGGCCTGCGTCAAGCTCTGTGGATTCATCGAGCAGTGTTCCAAGTCGGCTTCTCCTCCCGTCCAGGACTATGCCTTTTCGGAGAATACTGCCAACAATCTCTTCAACTATTATGTCGAATGGAACGAACAAGATCAGCACCGCTCCATGCGACTGGTCCTAGATTTCCTCAGGTCTTCCATCTCCAGAAATCGGCAGCCTGAAAATGGTGAGGCCATCAAAACTAGGCTCTTGAATGACATCGTATCTTTCATTACACTCAAGTCTGTCAAGCCCTCCGTCAAGTCGGCTTTCATGGCCTTGGACTATTTTCTGCAAAAACGGATATTCTATCTTCCCGATGTAATTGACACATATCAACATATCCACGGCATCTCGGAAGATCAACTCGCAAGTTGGAATACCTTTGTAGCCAAGATTTTCGACTGGATGATCATGAAACATCTATCTCCCGTTGCTGGAAAGCTCTTGGCTACCATCTTCTCTACTGTCTGGTCCGAGCAGCATGACACTAGATTCTTGCCCGATGCCTGGCACAAGTTTTTGTCTGCAGGGCTCTCCACGGACATGGAGCTGCTTGAGCCCATCCAGATATACATCTTGATGCCTCTTTATATGTCAGACAAAGCTCAGGTGTTGAAATACCTGGAGCTGTTGTCCTCCTTGCAGACCTTGACCAAGGATCAGTCTGACCTAGACGTCACTTCCATGATCTGGCTGGCAGCACTGGAAGCAGGAAAGAAGGTCGGAATTGTGGGCGAGCCTCTCAGTGGTATGTAACCTGATGTTTCTCAAGGAGTTTTGACGCTGACTTTGTAGACCCGGAAGAAATCGCCAAGACCCAAGGTATCGCACATCTACAGAAGGATATTCTGGAAGACATCCTGTCGCACAGTTCTCAAGAGGCGCGGTCATCTGCTGTGTCTATTTTGATTGCTTCGCCATCAAGTACGAAACCTTACTCGATTGCATCCTTGGAATTGCTTCAAAAACACCTGCCAGCGTTCTATGCAGATGGCGATGCCAAATTCCGATACGACGTCCTAGGATACTCAAGGAATATGATATCCAGGATACAAGGCGCGATTAGTGGCCTAGGCAAGGACTTGGATCGTCTTGAGAAGAAGGCAAAGAAGAACAATGCCGGTGTCTCCAATGCCGAAGACCCCAACAAGTTGAAGCATCTCCTGGAACTTCATGACAAGTTTCTTGGCTGGTATTTTGATTTTCTCAAGAACGAACTGGTCCCAACGGCATCATACCAAAGACACATCACGTCTCTGAGGGCAATGGAGTTTGTCCTCAAATCAGAATCTCGTGGCAGCCAGAATGGAGCAAGTGAAGCTTGGCTGGGATCAAGGCTAGTCGACTTTGCATGGTTGAGGTCGGTATTGGATCTGATCATGGATCCCTTCGATGATGTGAGGGAGACTGCAACGAATCTCTTGGTTTTGCTTTCCACGAGATATACCGATGGCACAGCCCCGACAATCACAAGGTCGATTTTGCAGGAGCTGGAAGAATTCTGCACCCGAGCCAGCGCACTCGCTAGCAAGACTTCCCGCGCTGATCATTCCGATGGAGTCGCCAGGTCATACGAGGTTCTTTGCCAGTGGACAAAGTCCAAAGATGGGAAAGTGTCGATTGCCTCCCGGATTCTCGCAGACATTGAGCTTAGGCTAGGTGCGGCCGAGTCAGATTTGGCTTCTGCTGTCCTAGATGCGCCCATCCATGGTGGTTTCGCTGCTCTCAGGTACGAACCGACGACTGCAACTTCTGAGCTGAACCTCATCATTAACCAATATTATTAGATACGTATGGCAGTCATTATCGAGTACAGACTACTCAACAGACGAGATTTCTCTGCTCGAGACTCTCCAAGCACGTGCTATTAGCTGCTGCCAAAGGATATGGCAAGCAGTGAGGCTTGTACTGTGTGATGATTCCCCAGAGGGCCATCTACCAGAAGAATTGGAAGAAGTTGAGCAACTCGACACGAAAGATTTGCTAAGCTACAGCTTTCGGGCAATTCACGAGTCAAGGTAAGGAGTTTCATCTACCTGCAACGGACACATTATTGATCATTTAATTATAGCCACTCGCTACGGGTCATTGCCAGCAATGTCCGCACACGGAAGTCTGGCTATATTCGGCCTTCAAGTGAAGAATTCGAAATCATTGGAAACTTGACTTTTGAGCAATTGTCCAACCTGAGACACCGAGGTGCCTTCACCACCGTCACACATACCTTTACAAGCTGCTGTCAGCTCGTCAAGTACTCTACCTCGTCATCAAGCCCGGATATTTCGCCATTGAAGACGTGGTACCAGGTAGGCTATGTTGGCTACCATTTAAAAATTGATACTGATGATCATAGGGTGCTCTTAACTGCATTCACACTCAAGCATCGACTACAAGGCGTTCAGCCGGTATTCCCGCCCTCATTGTCGGTATTTTGGCGTCAAATGCTGAAGAGCCTTCCTTTGAAACTGTCATGAACGAGTTGCGAGATATTGCTCAGAAGCCTGCGCATGTGTCCGAGACGGATGGCTCTAACCTACCCCAGGTTCACGCAACCAATTGTATCAAGGACATATTCAAAAGCTCAATGTTGAGCAGACGCGCCGAGCCATACTTGACGGATTGTCTTCAACTGGCCGCCAACAGCCTCAAGTCTGAAGTGTAAGTTGCTAGAAATGCTTGCGCAATCTGAAGCAGAAACTAATATGCATCTTAGATGGGCTATCCGCAACTGCGGTTTGATCCTGTTGAGGAGTCTGATCGATTGCTTGTTCGGCACCAGCGAGAGCAAAGTACTGATGGAGGCAGGCTGGGATGGTCGTTCCACGAGAGTAGCCTGGCACAAGTACAAATCTCTGCCTGTTCTCCTGGTTAACCTCTTGAAGTCAGGCCAGGCCACGACAAGCGTATCGAAGGAGATCGCCGGAGCAGAATCTGTGTTCCCCGCTTTGGATATCATCCGAAGAGCAGGGCCGCCACAGGAGTTCAAGGACGAGTTGTACGGTATTGTCGCGTGGTACCTAGGAAGCCACATCTGGCATGTCAGAGAGATTGCTGCCCGTACGCTTTGTTCCTTCTTGCTTCACGCAGAATGGTTCGGTCAAGTCAAGACTTTGCTTACGGAGTCTTCGGAGTCTGCCAACAAACTCCATGGAGCACTGCTGACTTTCAAATTCCTGCTCGAGCGTCTTCTAGATACCATGCCAGACCAGCTTTTGAGTAAGTCCGACTTGAAAAGATACCCTGGCCCTGCAAACTAACTTGATTCTTAGAGCATTATCCGGAAGAGCTGTCCGGCCTGGTTCAAAGTATACCAGAGACCCCTGGCAGCTTTGCGACGTGCGCTGAAGTACGTGCCGTGTACTTTGAGATCATCAGTTTCGTGAATGGACTGGCGAGCAACTCGCACATAAGCACACAGCCCGGCGGCACTGTCTTGCTCGAGTTCAGCAATGCCTCTTCAGAGTCTCCCGTTGAATCAAAAGTCATTAGACCGGCCTTGGAGGAAGCCAAGGAGGCGCAGGCCGCAGCTGCTCTCGAGATGGAGCAAATCATACGCTTGTCCGGTGGGCTTCCGGACTTCGAGACACATGCACTGCATGAACTTCTCAAGACTGATGTCAATGCCGCCTGCGACGCTCTGGAGACTGTACTGTCCTACGTTGATGCCGGGGCGGAGTCCCTGTTTGACGCCTCCGCAGCAGCCCGAATCTTCAAGATCTGCATCGGAACATGCTCCTACACCGACGCAGCAAAGCCGAGAGCCCTGGCCTTGGACATACTCACTTCCGAGCTTGACGGCTTGGCGCAGAGACAAATAGATGCAGCCCTACCAGCACCGACTGAGCTCACTTCCCTGTGGTATAGGTTGCAGGAGGGATCTCTCAACCCAGGTCTGGCGGATGCTATTATTCGCGCCAGCGGGCCTATTGCCAGAACTCTGCTCGTGCAAGGTGAACTGCCCAACGAGCAGTTCTTCAGACACTGGGGCGCCATGATGCGCAGTGCCGGCTCCGTCGATAATGTAGGTCTTGCTTCATCGCCCTCTTCCTACTTTGATAGACCTGCAAGCTAACCATAAACCACTTCAGGGCTTCGACACGCGCATGTCGGGCGTCCAGGCCCTCCGCTCCTTTACAGCCAGCAAGATCACGACCCAGCCGTCACTCCTAACGTCACCCACCTACTTGCCCTGGCTGCTGGCGCTGTACGACTACCTCAACGACGACGACGAGGAGATCCGCGACGTCGCAGCCGCGGCCTGCGCCCCGATCCTCGGCAAGCCCCTCGTCTCCATCGAGGCCGGCGAGCGACTTTTGGCCGTGCTCGCGGACCTGCACGGCCCCGACAACGATGAGTTCCGCGCCCACGCCGCGGGTCGTTTGGTCGGGCACCAGCTGGAGAGCGACAGTGACGAGTGGACACCCGCCCTGACGCAGCTCGCCCGCGCCCTGCGCTTCGACGACTCCCTGTTCGTCGTCGAGGAGCAGAACCTATACGTCGACGAAGTCCGCGAGGCCACACGATGGCGCGACGCCTTCTTCTCTTCCTCTTCCTCCACCTCCTCGTCACAGGAACACCAAGAAGCGCTAGCCGCCTGGACGGCCGCCGGCCTGCGCACGCTGTCCCGGATCGCCGATGACCAGGCCGACGACGGCGTGCTGGGCTGGACGTCCAAGCCCGAGGTATTTGCGATTTGCGCGCGCGTCGCGATCGCGGCGGCCGCGCTCGCCGGGGCGGGGCATGATGCCGTCCGCGAGGAGCTGCGGGCGTTTGTGGACAGGGGCGCGATGACGAGGGTTCACGGTCTGCTGCTGCAAATGTGTGGTGCCTAATTAAAGAAAGGGCACAATGGTCGTCTGTTATATATAGAGTCCGGTAGATCATAGAAGTGCAAGAAAAAAGTTTGTTTGGTTTTTCCCTTCAAAATCTACGGTACTACATATAAGCGTCTCGAGTCTGTAGCAGAGCTGAGCTGCCATGTCTTCACAAGGTCAATCAATACCAATAAGCCTAGTCCGACTGGATCAAATTCATAGTATAAATCTGTTTTATTTTTCATGATCAGAACATGCTAAGACAAAAGTTGCTACTGCTAAGCCAAGGTCAGGGCGGGTGGGTATAGGAAAAAGAGGCACAATGATTTCTTCCACTACTCAAGCGAGGCTTCCCCTTCTGCTGTGCATACGAGCGTCGTCATCTTCTAGCAACGCATCGATGCTTTGCCGCCAGCGGTCTCCTATGCTTCCTCGGCTTTCCCGCCTCCTGTCTGATCGGACAGCTATATGGGTGCGGGCTTCCAGGGCACCTGGCCATCTGCGGCCATTCCAGTCTTCCAAGTCCTCGGAACTTCCACTCCCCTGCGCAGTCAAGTCGACTTCTGACCTCTATTCTTCCGCCTTCTTGATACTCTTGAAGCTGTTCGTTCTCCTGATGTTATCCAGCAGCTCTGGAGAACTCCTCTTTCCCAGCTTTGCTACCAATAGCGTATTTTGACCCTGGAGCTCGCCGATTTGTTCCGTGAGGACCTCGACTTGCTTCAGCGCCACGTCCCTCTCGGCCTTGACCTTTTCGAGCTCCATGGCCAGGTTCTGTCGGGTCTCCTTTTCGAGCTGCTTCTTGCGCCTCTCTTCGGCCTTGCGCTGCTCGTTGGCTCGCTTCTCTTCCAGTCGCTTGAGTTCGCGCTTATACCTCTCTTCCTGCTTCTGAATCTCGCGGTCGTGTTTCTCCTTAAGTTTGGCGACGGCAGCCTCGTCACGCTGTGCATCCGTGTCCTTCTTGGACAGCGCCCGCTCTTTCGCTCGGGCCATCTTCTCATCAGCCTTGCGCTTCTTTTCCTCCAGCTTTCTAAGCTCCTTCTCCTGCTGCGTTGGCGCGGCGGACTTGCCAGTCATGGACTCGGAGGAATGAGTTGACTGGGCCTCGCCGTCTCGGCCAGTCGTCGATACATCTGGTGAAAGAACATCGAGCTTGCTATCTTCGTCTCCGTCGGACTCGACACTATGAAAGCTTTGTATCGAAGATGTATCGTCCTCGATTGTGTCCTCTTGAGAGAGGTCGCTCTCCGTGTCGCCGCCTTGAGCAGATCCCAAAGGATTCGGCAAGCGAGAGGCGACGGCCCCAAGTGCTTCGGCGATCATACCGTAAAAGCCACCGGGTCTGGGACCCTCTTCCTCATCCTCATGTTCGTCCGGCAGTACACGAGCCGGCTTCGTGATCGGGTCGTGGGAGGCTGTAGAAACAAGGTTGAGAGTGGCTCCGGTCTTTGCTTCTGGTTGTTGAGGTTCAGATGTCGATGCGTCATCTTCAGTGGCATCTTGTCCAAGAACGGCCTTCTTGGCGCCTTCAGACTTCCGTGACTGAACCCACTTCATGAACTTCTCGGCGTCTCCTGCTATGCCGGCAGGTGTGCCTTTCTCCACCATGAAGCGCGGCACACTGCCGCCAGGGTCGCTTCTGGTCACCATGAGCCACTCTACCAGTGTTTCTACATTGTCATCCTCCTCCTCGTCTGTCTCGGTTCCAGCAAATGCGATCGTCTTGCCCCTCTTGCGTCCTTCAACGTTATCAGTGTCGGAAACTGAACTAGCCATGGCGGCACTTCGAGCCGAGCGTGCCAGGGTTTCCTTGTTCGACTTCTCCGCAACCTCTCTTCTCGCTTCTGCTTGTTCTTCGCGACTCAAATCAACGGATGACCGCACCTTTCTGAGGGGCTTCTCGACCTTGATCTCGCGGATGAATTCAACTGATTCGTACTGGCCTCGTATATAGCCACTTCTTGGAGCACATTCTGGGTGTATGCATGGTTTCGATACTAGCATGTAGTAACGTGGCTTGGCCAGCCCCTGCTGCACCGGAGGATCAATGGCAGAGTCGGAGCTCAGGAGCAGAGTCACAAAGTCTCTCGGCGTCGTTGGTCCGGGGAACTGGGCTGAAAGTTGATAAACTAGAACGAATTGTAAGTAATCATGACGAATCCCGCAAGAAAATGAATAAATACCTTCCATCTTGCCGCATCCGTCCACCGTGAGATCGACAACCTTCTTATCGGCGCCAATGCCACGAATCTTGCCCTCGCCGGGGCCGCCCTGGACTTTCAAGCTCTCGGCGAACTCGGCTTGCATGCCGAGTTTCCACTGTTCGAAGGGCAGACCTTCATGGACGCTGCGCCGGGCGAACCAGGCGCCCTTCTTGTCCTTGGCGGACAGCTTGTAGACATCGACGCCGAGCGGGTTCTCGCGGGGGTTAACTTGAACCTCCTTCCACTCCTTGCGCAGCTGCTCCGCGCGCTCCGAGGTCTTGGGGGCTCGGGCGGGCAGCTGAGGGCCGGTTGGATCGGTGCTGGAGCGTGGGCGCCCTGCGGCGGATCCTTTGGAAGAAGACGGCAGGCTCGTCGATACGGGGATGGAGTCGATCAGGCATTGCGCCTCGACAAAGGTGTCGGTCAGGAAAGTCTGCAGGTCGTCCTGGTTGATGGTGTCCCACTCGATTGGCGCAAGGGCCTTGAAGAGATCGTGGTGGTTCGTCATGGTAGCCAAGGAGGTCGGGTCTATGGTGCCTTGCCTTCGGTTGGGGGTGTTTGCCTATGTGTCAGGGTCCTGTCGCGTGAGGTGTAGCTCAGTGGGACAGGGTCATAGGTATAGGTGATGATGGGTGCCAGATTGTGGTGCAGTTTCAGAAGTCATCAAGGTCACCAATGTAGCAGATATTCGTTGTAGGTGCAGAGGACAAAGAGAAGGTATCACAAGGTGAGATAATGAGTTCGGTAGGTAAGGTGTAGTAAGTCGTCGAGTTGGACTCTAGCGAAGCAGTAGCAGTAGTAGGTAAAGCTGGACATTCCAGGTCATGATGGAATCATCTGGACTGGACCGGGAACGCGGCACTGGGTAGCGAAGACCGAATTCCTGGGGTTCAGGTAGTACCGAGCGGATAGACAGGAAATAGATGTTGGCGACTTTTTTCTCTACCTAAGACCTGTTTCACGGGCCAGATGGTGTTCTTTTTCGTTGGCCTGCTCGCGAATCTCGGGTTCGAAGGGCTCAGTGCACTAAACACCCCGCTGATCCTCCTGAGCTACAGTGGACGGACGACTCGAATTCGGTGGGGCATCTCTAGGGTCCCTCTTCTGGTCCCCTGCCCGCACCCAATCGTCGGAAGCGACACTTTTTGACGTCATATTCGCATAATCCTAAGCGAATATCGATTACCTGGTTGATAACGACGTCAAGTTGATGAACCACCCTAAGTTTTGCGGAGAAGAGCTCCGGTTGCTGCCAAATTAACTTTCCATCATGTCTGCTTTATACGTGATATTGAGCAGTATAGTACCAGTATACCCAATTGGATCTTGTTGCCAGCTGCAAGGGAACTGGAACTTGACACGTGCCCGTTACCCCGGCTCGGGAGGTTCATATTGTTTCTTCTGAACCTTGAAAACATGTACAACGTTCAACCAAATCAAGGTTCGCTACCTGCCAGCTTTTGTCATTCCAAAGTCGCCTACATTCTATCAAGTTTTCAACTGCTATTCAATGCCGGGCCGAGGGCGCGTCCGTGCCAGGCACATGATCATTTTGAAGCTGACTACGACGGCACCGCCAGAGGCCGAGACCCTTCTCGGTGATCTCATACTTCCCGTCGACGCTTTTCCACGGCGCGTCATCACGAAGCCATGCCGTCTGCTGACCGAGATATCCGGAACGACCAAAGCACCAAGGAACGCTCTGTTCGATATAGTCGAGCAACGGCGTCTCCCTTAGTTCACTGTTGACAGGAAAGCTTTTCTCAGCTTGGAAGTTCTGGCGTTGCCGAATCTGAATACAAGTGTCCCTAATCGGCATAGTTTGACTTCTTCTGGGCAACCCGTCCCGTTCCGGCGAGTCTTGCTTTTTGTAAGACCATGTCTCTTATTAGTGCCATTGCGGTTCAAGGCCGGGGTGAGTTGTATTTGGCTTTTCCGGATCTATGGTGAGCCACCGGGAGAGCCACTTACTCAGAAAGCCAACTTTCTTTATCAAAAAACACCAAGTTAAGATATTTCTGAGTATATAAACCTCTGTGGAAATATTTCATCATGAGTATTGTTTAATTAAAGCCATGGATTACGACCCCTGCATATATCGTACTTCGTTCACTCTCATATGAATTCTAGAGATTGGTATGGATGTTGACTGAACACTGCTAGCGAAGCATTTTTCTTGAAGAAAATATATACAGACAAATCAAAGGAGATAAAATCTCTAAAGAATCCGGAACAGAAAACAAATCATACACCATCTTCCTCACGCAGGAAAGGCACCCCTCCTGCCAAACCGTCCACGCCGGACCATCCTGACAGTCTTGACCACGGTAGGCCGGCCATCGACGCCGACGGTCGTGGCATGCGGCCCCAGATCCCTCTTCTTGCCGCCGCCGCCGCCGTCCCTCCTGGCCTTGTCCTTGAGGCCGCCGTTGCGCTTAATGTACATTGAGAGAGCACTGGGCCCGCCGCACGTCTGTTTCGCGTTGCCGGAGCACTGCATGCCGCAGGCCTCGGCCTTGAGCACGGGGGCGTCCGTCTTGGGCGTCTTGGCGCACCAGCACTCCTGGCCGTACTCGACGCCGGCCCAGGCCATGCCGCGGTCGTCGCACGTCTTGACGCACGACTCGACCGTCATGGCCTTGTCGTCCGACGTCCGGAAGTCGGGCAGCACCCGCCCCCGGCTCTCGTCGTAGCACCCGACGTACTGGAACCCGTTGACCGTCGGCGGTATCACCGCCGGCTGTACGGTGCTGTTCTGATACACCGAGAGGAGCGACTGCCCGCCGCAGATTTGTGACATGTTTCCGAGGCACTGTGAAGGTTGACGGGTTAGCACTTTGCTCACCGTGGCAGAATGCTCATCCCATGGGCATGGCAGACTCAATGGAGACCTTATGTCTTGTTCACGAGGCGAATGTGACCCAGGATATTAAGGACTTGCTTACCTTTGTGGTACACCTCCCTGCCACACCGCTGTCGACCTTGGACGCCTCGGGGATCGAGTTGCCACACCAACACTCGCGGCCGTTCTCGAGGCCGGAGTATGGGTAATTTTTATCGCTACAGTACTTCAAGCACACGTCGACCGACATCTTGCTGTACTGGAAAGACGAGCCGGGCAGCGCGCGCCCTGTGGACAGTTCCGAGGCACAACCGACGTATTTGACGCCTTTGGGCTCATAGACGGACTGAGTTGATGATGACGTGGGAGTGGAAGCGGCAGTAGAGGTCTTGACGGTATCAGTTGTTTTGCTGCTGCTACTGCTGCCGGTAGAAGAAGCAGCAGATTGGATACTGGTCTGCAGCGTCGTCTGGCTCGAGGCAGAGTTCGTCTTGGAGGAGACCGCACCACCCTGTGCCGCGGACACCGCCGTGGGAGTAGGGGTAATGCTGACCACGGTGGACGCGGACGACGACGCCGTGCCGCCCGTGATGCAGTACCAGTAGTTGGCCCAGAACATCTGACTGCAGTTCTCGCCGTTCTTTCCAAGGAACGGGTTGAGGCTGTAAAAGTAGTCGGCGTGGTCCTGGGCGCGACTCGCGAAGCCGGCGCACGTGTCGCTCCTGTCCACGTCGTATGCCTTCATCCACCGCACGCAGTTAGGCGCGATGCCCTCCTGCGTTGGGGACGGCGGTGAGGTTGTCACCATTGCCATGTCCATCGCCATCTTGATCGACCTGTGGATGCTTTTCTCTCGGACAAACAGATTTTGGTGTTATACTGAGCAACGTGATGATGCGTCGTCCTGGAAAATCTTACCTGAATTCGCAAAGCAATATGCTTCAATGCTTGGGCTAAACGCTTGTTGTCCCCCTTTGAAAGAGCATCTTTGCTCTTCCTATATGCCGTCATGGCGACAAAGATGGTCTAGAAGCCAACGCGACCATGCGTGCAACTGACCAAATCTTACGATGCTCTTTCTCGTGCCCAATAAAGGGTGCTGCCACAAGACCCGATTGTGAACCTTCGAGACCAAGAATCTAGATCGCTGACAAGAGTCTAGATCTCTGACAGTGAATCTTGAAAGCAAACAGTCAAGGGGACGCTTGTCACTCTTGACAGCTGCGACAAAGACTCGGGTAGCGCCGCAAGAGTTGAGACGACAAATATAATTGACGGATTCGGGATGGCGAGAGTGTGTACTCCGAGACAAAGGTGGCCCAGGCCCGTAGAATTCTCCATCTTCGTGGCGTTCAACAGGCAAACTGCCGAGAGTACCTCGAATTGACGAAGAGGTTGACAGGCAAGCGAGTGACGAAGAGAGTGAGATTGTACGTATACTTAGATACGTTGCCAACACCGCACCTCGATGCAAGATTGTCTTGATTATGCTACAAAACTAAATGATATTACTGTTCTCGGCTGAATTCTGGAATCTGTAGCTTATTATATGAATTTCATCCCAAGATCAATCGTGGTGACCGGATGATATGCTACAGTGATCTTGCAAAAGTTTTTATACCTAGGCGATGTCGGCGAGTTTGTGCTTTTTCTCTCCTCTGACAACACGAGAATAAACTTATTTCAAAGACATTGCACAAAATATTTTCGAAATCATTTTTCCAATTCCCACAATTCATCCGATTTTGTTTTTCTCTAGCAGCACATTTGCGTCCTTAGGACAAAACACATTCTGTCGTCCGTACTCTGTACAGGGACTTTTGTAAGTATAGGTAGTATACGGAGTATGTATGAGCATGCTTAGTTATTCTCCCTCTCTTCGTCACCCACCCGACAGGATAGATACGTTGCAGCTTGGAAGTTGGAACCCGTCAATTGACGCTAATGACTTCGCTCCTTCCTTACCTATCGTTTCGATGCCATCATATCCACTCCAAAAGCCCAACCTGCGGCGAGCCTCGTTGCCGCACCATCTACCATCCCAGATATGCGTAGTTAAGCTCCTCGACTTTCAATCAATTAGGCATTGTGCCAGAGTGGTTAATGGGTAAGACTCGAACTTCAACGTTATCTTATGGCCTCGGCCGCACAGGTTCGAATCCTGTCAATGTCGTATTTTTGCACCATTTTGCGTCGTTTTTTGGTGTTTTCTTGCATCTTTTGCGTCTTCCTGCCAGCTACTGGTGAAGCAATCCTTTTTTTCCTTTTTTCTACAGTCTGTAAGATACCTTTTTTACCTTTCGAAGTGTGCGTATAGCCTTCCAAAATGGTCGCAATGTTTCGAGGTACGTTTTCGAACAACTGACTCAGTACAGTGGAAGTCCGCCCACAAGCATCACGGCAGGCCATCATAACACAAACTCCATGGCTCGAGGTGGAAAAGGCCTCGGGTGACTTCGGTCCAGGGCTCCGGAATATCATAATCAGGTCTATTTCCTGCTTCGACTGGCACAACGCCCATGATGGAACACGTATGCGTCTGGTTTGTCCTCTTCAACCTGACAAACCCAAGGTGTAGTCCCTGCATTCTGTTTTCTAGGTGAGAAAACCCATAAACAAGTCGATATCCTGTGAATCCCGGAATGCCCATGGCTTAATTTTGCAGAACATGAATTTTCGTCGATTCGATATATGTTGATTGTGTGAGGTGCCAGTCAGCATTGGTGCTTCGTGGACGTGAGGTTCAAAGGGTGGCATGTGGCCCCAATGAAGCTATTTAGCTCGAGCCAATCAAGCCACACCTCGGGCCACCGACGTGTCGAACCCCGTACCTACTTCATACTCTTTTCAATATCGTCCGTCGAAACCTTCTACGCGAGCATCTCCCCGCGGCCGCGATACCAAAACAAAGAAAAACGCGACGAGTCGCCGTCATAGACCGATCGCCAAACAGTAGCCATGGACAGACTCGCGCGGTTCGCCGAATCCCTGGACCCGCTCCTCGAGCCCGCCCTCCTATGTCAGGTCTGCTTCATCACGGCCGCGAGCGGCGTGCTGGCTGTCGCAGCGACGCCACGATCGGCGCGTGCCCTCCTCACCCAATACGGCGCTCGCAATTCCTCGCCCGGGGAGGAGGACAAGACGGTCGAGCCCACCAAACCTCGTGGCCTCTTCGTCGATCTCATCAGCTGGGTCACCTCTTTCGGCCAGGTCCCGCATTCATGGTTTATTCACTTCTACGTCCTGTCCGTCTTGAGCTCAGTATTCTGGGCTGCACAATATCTCTGTGGAGGTGCCATCCTGAGGGCTCTCTGCGAGTACCAGGTCGCCCGGAGATCTGCGCCAACTATGAATATTCAGCAGGTCCAGCTCGTCTGGCTGCTCATGGCTTTGCAAGGTACCCGTCGACTGTATGAATGCTTCTACGTGCTCCGAACGTCCTCTTCCTCCAAGATGTGGTTCGTCCACTGGCTGCTCGGATGTGCTTACTACCTTGGCATTGGTGTCGCAGTCTGGATCGAGGGCTCCTGTAAGTCCAAGCTCTTCCATTGTCTCTTGTCTGTATTCATGATTTTCCCTAGATGCTATCTTGCAGTCGAATTCGCGGTCAATCCACCTGGGTCAGCCATCCCTCCGCCAGTTTACAGGCGTAGTTCTCTTCGTCTCTGCATGGATCATGCAATATAGATGTCATAAGCATCTGGCGGGCTTGAAGAAGTACTCTCTTCCGCAAGAGGGACTCTTTCGGCATCTGATCTGCCCGCATTATACCTGTGAATGCCTCTTGTATCTTGCAATGGCTATTGTTGCGGCACCAAAAGGCGAGATATGTAACCGGACTCTTCTGTGCGGCGTGGTCTTTGTCGCAGTCAACCTTGGTATCACCGCCAGTGGCACTAGACGGTGGTATTCCGATAAGTTTGGCAAGGAGCAGATCAAGGATAAATGGAGCATGGTACCGCTCATTTTCTGAACGGCATATCCGCTCGGGCAAATTCTACTGTTTCTTTTGAAACATGGCGAACTTGTTTCCAAGTTTGGCGACCTTCAAGACGTCTCGATAGGTCAGACTAGTGCGCGTGGCTCGGGCATTACGACCGTCAACAATGTCATCGGTGGACCGCAACAGGGTCCAGTTCGCTACGGTTTCTTCTGAGAGGTCGACATCCTCTGTGATATCGGAAATGCCATGGAGGTAGTCGGTGTACAATTCTTCCGTGGTGATGAGCAGGCTCCGTGGTTCTTGCAGTATTCTCCAGGCGGGGACAGGATCCAATGCCCCGTCGGCCTTACTCTTGTGGATGTTGAGACACAGGCTCGCACCAAGGCTCACGGTACAGACAACGGGATGATATGCACTTCCGTCCTTGTGAGGCATGATGCCCACGCCAGGCGGGTATTCGTTGATGAGAACGTGGTTGGGCCGCTCGTGTGGGCTGTCTGAGAACAGGTCAGGTGAGTCGGGCTCTGACGATCGGGGAAGAGCCTTGAGGCGGGAGACGACGGGTTCGTTGAGCCAGGCTGGCAAGGGTGCCTCAACAAGCTTGTTGTTGACCAGATCTGATGGCCATGTCTGAAGGCGACGGTGTGTGAGCTGCGTCCATCGAGGCTTGGGGGCGGATGCAATCTATCGTCCACAGTTAGAGCAAGAGCAATGGCAGCCTACCGAAACCACCGTACTTTATCTAGAATGATTCGCTCTTCGTCCTCGGATATAAAGTCGGGAATGTAGTAGGCAGCAGACGGAAGAGATTCGACGTGTGCATCGCTCAATGAAGCCGGTAGGACGAAGGGCGGGATCGCAGAGGCTGAGCCTGCGCTGTCACCCATCTTTGATGCGGAATGCGAAAGGCTGAATGCAAGTGAGCGGCGCTAATGGAGTCTTGTTGTATGACAAGCCGGGTTGTTAACTTTTTTTTTCTCGCACTTTCTTTGCTGGCTACCTGGAGTGTGCAGGCAGATTCGGGTTCACAAGAGATGGGGGCATTGCTGGGCCGTCGCGTACGGGAGAAGATTTGGAGTAAGGGAGTGCAAGACTGGCCGAATAATGAGAAGGCAGATCAAGGTAGAGGCAGAAAAGCCACGGACAGTACTTTCCCCAATGATCTGGGTTCGATATGAATGTGTCGGTGAACAAAGAACTCGAGGGGGGGCGCAAGACGCAGGTTGTTACGTGGGGGAAAGGGATTGCTTCTCTCCGGAGACTCGGGAAAATGGTCCTGGGCTCTCTCTGTTCACTCGATTCCTCCTCCACGGCCTCGGGCTACGGCGATTAGCATCGAAGTTTTTAGACTCGGCAACAAGGTTTGGTCATGATGTAGTCGCAAGGTTTCCTCCCAACTCTTCTGCCTTCGAGAACTTGACTAGATCCAAGTGGAAGGGCGCGTTTGGGGGATGGTGCATGGGAAGCTATTGAAGACGAGAAGGCCATCTGGATGGTGCAGGTGGACCTGGGCGAGCCTTATCAAGCAAGGCAGGCCCCGGCAGTTGGACAGTGTGGTCATTGGGAAGAGGGGGTAAGGGAGGCGATACATGTGGAGGGGGGACAGCCGCACTGTATCCTTGGGGGGGAGCTTAGACCTGGATTAAAGGTACTTGAGCAGATAGAAATTGCACGCGATTGCGAAAAGAAGATCAATGCGCAGGGGTGGGCGGACTCGCCTGACTGGGAACAAGAACAACAACAAAAACAAGAAGGCTCACATCGTCACAAGAGAAAGAGAGGAGAGAAATGTTGTTGCGTTCACAGCTGGGCCGCCAATGGACGGTCATGAAACGAAATGAAGAGGGGATGCAAAAGACTGGACTTTAACTGGGTCTTGAATCGATTTGGGCCTCCACTAGGCCATAGGCTGTCCACTCAGCGGCGGCGAGTTCCTTTTCACCCCTGCCTGGCCCCAGCAGAACTGCAGAGTGCAGCTTTCTGCGGCTTGGGTCTGAAGCGCCCGCCGTAGCGATGCGAAGTGCCACTGCCAATCAAAGTGGGTTCGAGCCAACTGTACTAGCGGTCGCCCCCAGCACTTGCAGGTTTCATTCAATCGCGCTCGCTGCGCCAAACCAAAGTGAACGAACAAACGGGCTGAGCAGCGAGTGAGCAAAAGGACAGGCGCAGGAGCAGGACAGGCCAGGGCAGGGCCGACAGGCAGGCTACAAGCTGCAGGCAACAGAAGGACACCTCGCTCACTTCTTCCTTTTCTCACGAAAGCGCGACCTACTTTTTTTGCCTCCCGAGAGAGACCACACACACAACCCCTGCACCCGACGGTGCTTGCTTGGACTGGATGGATCTCAATTCTTCACAGGGCGGGCTACCGGGAAGGAGAAGAAGGATGATGGGCATGGGAGCGTGAGAGCGCTGGTCAATTCATCAATCAATCCATTTGATCCAAGCTGGGTCGGTCAGTCAGTTCAGGTCCTTGCCCGGCCGAGCCAAGGCTAGCATGGTCATTTCTGCGGCAAGCTTCTGTGCTCATTTTGATCCGATTCGACCTGTTCTGGTTTGGCGCGGGTCATTGCTTTGCCTGAGTCTGTCTGTCTGTCTGTTCTTGTTGTTGACCTTTTTTGCCTGCCTGCCTGCCTTGTCTTTTCGTTTGCAAAGAAAAGGCCTGGGCTGCGAAATGAAAAAAGTGAACTGCTGTTGACTGAAACTGCCTACTACGTACTACCTTACACTACGTACCATTTCTTGACTGGTCTGTCGGTTGGCATTACTTTACATTACCCATTACCTTAACTCTGTACTATACGCCTACCGCCCTGTACCAATCCACTGTTGGCCCCCTTCGAGCCCATAGATTCCACGCCCACGTCCTTCTCTGTACTATTTTCGTAAAACTCTTTTTTCCTTTTTTAATTTTTTCCCTATTATTTCGTGCTGGTCTATCCGTCCTTTGCGGCTGCAACTCGAAACTCCTTTGCCCGGCTCCTCGACAAGACGAGAACATACCCACCCCAGTTTTTGTCTCTGCCCGTCTTTCCCGCTGACACGCATTCACTCTCACTCCCCTGGTCCAGCTCTTGGTGCGTTTGACCTTTCGAGGACCCACGCAGAGTCCGTTTCTCAGACTCGTATTCGACCAAACTGAACGCTCTTCTCCTCATCACCGATCCGCCCAGGAGACCAACCAACCCACCACCATCCCTTGCTGTCGCTGGCGCCCGCCCTGTCTCGAGTCACTGTCAATAGTCACCCCGCGAGTGGCCATCATGGTGCACTACTGCCGATATTGAATGATATGGATGCGCAGAATGCTGTCGAGTCTACGAGCGCGAAGCAGCCTGCTTCTCCACGAAGGGCACCCGACAATGAGTCGACGCTCCCCAGGAACAGGTCTCCCGTAGCCAGCAAGACAGCCGCCTCCTCAACCACGACGACTTCAGTCCCAAAGGATCCCAAACCTCCACCAAATTCAACCTCCAATGCCGCCGACGATGATGCCGCTCAACTGGACTCGGACGCCGAGACCATCGTGCTCCCCGGCAAAGACGGCATCTCACCCTCCAAACCACGAAAGGTCATCAAGCATGAAGACAAGAGTGATGGCGAAATCGACGACCATGTCCTCCCAGCGCCCAAGAAGCCCTCCAGAGAGACCAAGGAGTCTCCCAGTCGTGGCGACCGACCTGCTGCTACTGACGACTCGGCGTCCTCGGTGCGTCAAAAGAAACGCCCCCTTGAAAAACAACGCCCGAGAGATGGTTCCGCTGGACTAAGCTCGGCGCCCACTTCGCCTCCTTCGCATCTGCCGCGGGAGCAGAGTTCATCGCACCGACGTCGCACCCATGGCAACCACGATTCTGGCTCAGACTCGGAGACCCCAAAACCAAGATCCCCCAAGCTGCCCAAGGAGAAGGCCACACCTAGTGACCGTCATCTGACCCACAAACGCAAAGCACCCAAGACGGAGTCGGACGACGACGTTGAGTCACGCAAAATTCGTCGCCCCCGGGTTTCGGAAGCGGGTCTCGAAAGCAGACACTCCAAAGATTCGAAATCTCTATCAAGCAAGCCACACCTGGACAGACAATCAAGCTCACGCCCACGATCCATTTCCCCGCATGTACGAGCACATCGCAGGAGCCTCTCGACCCAACTGCCAGACAAATCTTATGCATCGGGACTCGGCACCAAGAAGCGACGCATTCCTGCTCCTCTGCAGTCAATGGACTACCACTCTGATGATTCTTCCGCTAGTGGCAGCCCTCATCCTCGCAGCTCGCGACTTAAAAGTATTGTGACCCCCGGCACTGGCGACTCGACCATGTCGCCAGCCAAACTCGCACCCCACAAGAAACATCTGGATGCACATGGGCAAACACTCTTTGCCAAGGCTTGTGCAAAGGGCGAATACGATGTTGCCAAGACGCGCCTTGCTGAACGTCCCGAAGATCTGAACTTTGCGGATCACGCCGGAAACACTCCGCTTCAGGTTGCCTCACTAAACGGCCACGAGGATGTCGTGGAGCTACTGATAGGTGCCGGCTGCAATCTGGAGTGCAGGAATGATGTCAAGGATACGCCGCTCCTCGATGCTGTCGAAAACGGGCATTTTGGCGTCGTCAAACTATTGTTAGCCGCTGGAGTCAACCCTCGAAAAGCGAATGCCGAGGGTCAGGAGCCTCTGGAGAAAGTCCCAGATGACCTGGATAATGCCGAGGAAATACGACAGGCACTGCGAGAAGCTCGACAGAAGGTTGGAGAGCTTCGTCGGACTTCAGAGGATCACTTGCCGCAGGACAACCAGGACACCTCATCTCATGGAGCCAACAGCCCACGGCGTTCGCCAGAACCTTCACTTGGTGCTGTGTTGGCCGCCTCTTCCAGGCGCGGTGGAACTGTACGGTCCACAAAAACGAGCAACCACTTGTTGTATATGAGTCTGGACGAGAAAACTTTGCGGCAAGCTGCAGCTCGTGGTGACCACGAGACTGTGACTAGAGTCTTGCAGGTTAAGGAGAGTTGCGACGACGCCGAGGCTTTGGTGGCAGCAGCCCGTGGCGGGCACAACTTTGTCATGGAGTTGTTGCTGGCCTTGGGTGGTGCGAACCCTGATCCGTCTCCAGTATCGTCCTTGCCCGGCGAACACAGTACACCGATGCTGGCTGCCATTGGCCAGGAAAACATCAAAGTTGTTCAGCTCTTGCTCGAGCAATCCGGGTTTGATCCTACGCGCCGGTTCCGTGGCGAGACGTACTACGAGATTGCCAGACGCCGTGAAGGACCAATGTGGAAAGAAGAGGAACATATGCTCAAAAACGCCTACGACGAGTACAAAAAGACGCACAAAGGGCACTCTAAGAACAAGGTTTCTCCCTCGAGGCGTGAAAGAGAAGTCGCGCACGAATCCAAGCGCAGCGCTCGAGCCGAGCCCAATATCGAGAAAGCTCGTTCACAACACAAGCGGAGACCTTCGAGTCCTCCCCGGGATGGTGAAGTCAAGAAAAAGGTCAACTCAGGAAAGACTGCCACCAGCCCAAAGGAGAAAAAACGCTCCCAGTCCTTTGGTCAAAACGATGAACAGGCGTCTCCCAAGCGCGGCCGCCCGAAGAAAGAGGACAAAGTACCAACAATAGCCATTTCTGACCGCGAGGCATCGCCAGCATTGTCCGCCAAGGCACATCCAGTCAAGCCGAAGCGGAGTGAGTCGGATATGGCGGGCTCGTCTGAGGGCGAGACTGCCAAGCCCAGGAGGAAACTGATCTCTGGCAAGGATCTCAAGGGTCAGAGAGACAAGCAGCGTCGCTCCAGCATGGTTTCCAACAACTCGACCAAGGATGCGACTGAAAAGCCAGACTCGAAAACCGATGATTCCACTGAAAAGCCCAGAGCAGAGCGCATCACGGAGAAATACCACGACAGGACAAAGGCTCTGAAGCGAGATGACTCGAGAGATCGGCTCTCCCCCAACGAATCGTCTGCCAAGAGGCATCGCGCCAGTATGACACCTCCGCGGCATGGCGCCGAGGAGAAGGATGACAGTGAGGCACCGGTCAAGCGAAGAAAACTAGATGCGGAAGGCAAGGAGAACCGCGCCTTGAAGGCATCCTCCGCTGAAGACCGCCCTCGCAAGCGCGATTCCTCCGGAGAACCGATCAAACGCCAGAAGCTTCCTGACGGCGAACGCAAAGATGTCCTCGAAGCAAAGAAGCTCAACCGCGAACGGAAAGAGTCAGAAAAGGTTCACGCAGAGAAGCCAGAAAGCACAGCTGCTTCGGAAGACGTGGACATGCGAGATGCCCCAGAAATCTCCCCAAATGAGGATCGTGAGACGGCTTCGGACAAGGAACGGGTAGAATCCAGAAAACGCCAAGCAGAATTGGAAGCGGCTGAAGAAGAGGCACGCAAAAAATCCGAAGCCATCAAACAGCGAGAGCTGGAGGAGAAACAGAAGCGCGAGGCCGATGAGAAACGTCTTCAAGAGGAGGCTGACAAGAAACGAGCCGAAGAGGAGAAGCGACGTCTAGAAGAGGCAGAAAAGAAGCGACAAGAGGAGGCACAAGCCAAGCTCGAAGCAGAGCGGCAAAAGCGCGAGGAAGAGGAGAGGAAAGCCCGCGAAGAGGAGGAGCGCTTGCAGAAGGAGAAGGAAGATCAGAAGCGTCGTCAGGAGGAAGAGCGGATTCGTCTTGAGAAGGAGGCTGCCGAGGAAGCACGCCGTCTTCGTGAAGAGGAAGAGCGGCGTGAACGCGAGCGCAAGAGGGCAGCACGTGATGCTGAACTCCTCCGTCAACGGCAAGAACAGGAGCGAGAACAAGAGAGGATTCGTCTTTCGAAATTGCCGCCCCTGCTCCGATGGCTGGACGGATGCGCGGATCCAAAGCAGAGAGAATATGCTCAGCTCTTCACAATCATGCAGGGAGTGCGCTACGACACTATCAACCCGCAGGCGACTGGTGCTCAGGGCCGGGAGCAGTGGCTGCTCAACACGCAGGTGGCACTTCTCCTCGGCGAGAAAGACCTGAGTCTTCAACGATGTGAGTTGTGTCCAATCACTTGTAAAATGCCATGGCTAATATTATTGTTAGATACTGGTTGGGAACGAATCCCGGTCTCCAACATTGCGAAGCGCGTCATCTGGCGGCTGGAGCAGGATCGATATGCTCTCACCGAGAGCAAGCTCTATCACCTCGGTGAACAGTTGCCAGATTACTACGGCGGCGAACCTGGCAAAGTGGGCTACCAGCGTCTGGAAAAGCTTCGGCGCGATGCCTCGAAGCTTTTCTTTGACATGGACATGTTCTTCGTCAAGGTGAGTCGTCCTTTGTCAAATAAACACAAGCGACTTTCAGTTACTGACTTTGACAATAGGAGTCCGACCTGCTTTTTGTTCTGCCCAGCATCCCACATCTGCGCAATGTGAAACTCTCCATCTGCTACCGTGAACTCCCAGAGCACGAGACCGAACTCAACTCATGGACAGCCCCGGCCAAGTGGAAGTCGGACCCAGATGCCAACGCCCGAGAAGGATTTGCACCGCGCCAAAAGTACTACATCAATGGGCGACTGAACGGCGAAGATCGACCTGGGCACTACAAGCCAAGCGCCTCACCTTTTCCTGACCAGCGAGTGCCTCGCAGGGGCGGACTCGTTGCCGTCGGCCCCGAAGAGCCCGACTATCCCCAGCTGTGTTTGGAGCAAGGACTCGGCCACTTGCTCTCAGAGCATCAGAAACTCTCAGCGATCAATGCGGCCCACCTAACGCCGAGAAGCATGACATCCAATGACACCGCAGACGGTCCCAATGGCGACAATATGTCTCCATCAGCTGCATCTCCGACAAACCGGGTGAATGGCAACTACGAAAGAGGATCTCCGGAAACGCCTCTTGTAAACGGCATCAATGGCACAGCCCATTGATAAACTTGTCTCCTCAAATCTACTCAGCAAATCATCAGCACGCACTTTGCTCCCTTGTATCATACGCACTCCATTTTCGACGCGGATACCACATGAAAAGACAAACGCCTTTTCTCTTGATTCTTATGACAACGGGCCATGACATGACAGTACATAGTATTCACCACCGCATATACGTCTCTGAAGCGCGCACGGATATACCCTCTCGCGGGAGATGGGGGTTGAAGCCTATGGAGAACCTTCATTGAAGACGATGTATTTATTTGGAATCGAATAGACGCATATCCGGCGCCTCGGGCGCGCTGGATCCGGTGTTTGGTGTCACTTGTTGTAGCTACTCTTGCCTCGGCCCAGAAGGACTGGGACACTTTGAGTCAACGGGTGGAAGATACCACTGAATACCAAATTCGAATGTTGATCACTTTTCACTTCTGTATGCATCTCGACGTGAAATTAGGACATTACTATGAATCTTGCTTGTAGCATGGCTGACCAAACCTTCCATGACGCCAACGCTTTGAGTCTGTCGTAAGTTAATGCAGATGGATTTGCTTTGAGCTCTACTACCAACACCAGGAAATCCAGGCCCATGGGCCCGAGAGCGAGTCGAAGAGACCAAAGTGTGACTTCCCACAATCGTGCAATTCGTAAATCATTCGTAAAACGGCACGACGAACCCGAAAAGTCGGCAACCATGACGATACACCTGGGAATAGCACGTTCTCCCTTTTCTATCCGCATCGTCCGTTGCCAGTAAGTAGTCCAAAGCAAAACCAGAGAGTGTTCTTCACAGTAACCGGGTTACACTATTTGATCATGTCCCGGAATCGACGTGATGAACATTGCTCGAAAATAATATTTCGTGTACAACAGCAAACAGCGCATCGACGCTGTGTGTTTGTGAAGGTCCAAACCTGAGCAAGAGGACTGACTAGGGAGAGCTTCTTTCCAAATCAACATAGAGCGTTTCAAGGCACTGTTTCCCCATGATGGAGTTTTGAGCACTCGAGAATCGATACATGATAGTTTTTCTGGGTGGCAAGATCTATCGTGACATAATCGTGTACTTTTTGCCCTGGCTCGGCCTACGAGGCACTCTTGGGAGAGTTATGAATTGGAAGGATGGGCAATTGAGGGTCAGACTAACCTTTTCACAAGAACTATCTACCGTATTTGAAGTTATTAAGGCTTTAGGCTGGCCAGCGAAGAGTTCCAGCGATATGAAAAGTAAATCAATCATATCTTCGTAACCGGAGAGGCACGAGCCGCGATAATCGGATTATAGGTCAAGCGTGCAATGTTGGTGTTGCTCTCTCAATTCTTATTCATTCATTGATTATTATTCATCAATTCATGATTTGCATTACTGAGCGTAGTAAATAACGAATTATAACTAGACTTTGCCCGGGACGTTCACTTTCCGCCAGGAGGAATCATCACAAACCACACGGGAGGAAGACGACAAGGTCAAGCGACATCGACTTAGGGACTCACAATAGATTCCCCAAGCACGCCCTAATCGACAGAACCGAACCTGTCTCTCGCTGGGTCCGACCTCCCCCTCGTGTTCGTTCGAGTGTAGGACGGGACGACCTACTGTATTTTCCACGTGGGCATGTCGTGGACTCTATTTGATTGCGCGGTTTCAGAACATCTTTATTCTGGGATATTGTTTTGATGTAGTACTCCGTTTCCGTCATGAGCGACTGCGAGGATCAACATGGGAGCTTCTTTTTTTTTTTTTTTTTTTTTTTTTTTTTTTTTTTTTTTTTTTTTTTTTTCAAAGAACGTTTCTTCTCTTTCGACTCTGCCGACACCCACGTGAACGATGGGGGTGGGAAAGACGGCCGGGTCGAGGGGGCCTCGAACGGCGGCCGCGTTACTGCACTGAAGATCAGTCGAGAGACAGGGACAGGAACACCTCATGCCGTGTATTCGCGACCACGTGGTGATCTTCCTCCAGGCATGATGCTTCTGGAGACCTGGCGACCACAGGCCACGTCCACTCTGGCATCTTGACTTTTCCGGGCTGTTTGTTGCGAGTAAACCTACAGCGTCAGGTCAGTCTGGATTTTGTTCTTTCTGATTATCTGCCCCCTCATGTGTCTTGATGGATAGACCCAAAACCTGTGAGTCATCATACCTTGCTCGGCAGTGTAGCGTGTCAGCATGTTGCGAAGCCAACTCATCTATCTGATGCTATGGGCGCGTTCTAGATCAGAGGCGGCCCGCCTTGCTTGATTATATAGTATGTGTTATATATATGTCCTGACTAAGCCATGGCAAAGTTGGAGAAGGTTTCAAACCATAATTGGCAAGGCTGAGAGGTCTAATGCAGTAGCTCGGTATGCCACAACCATACTGTCGGGAAGGAGACCTCCCTTCGATGGTGACAGATCTTGTCGATGAGTATCCATACGGTTGTGTATAGTCTTGGCGCCCATCGTTCGTAAGAGGCGCGATCAAGATCTGTCTTTCTGGCAATCGTAATCGCCAGGCTTGCAACAATCAGCGCGACCAGAAAGCGACCCATCATCAGTACACCCTCCGGGTCCCGGTTCTCGGTGAGAAATGCCCAGAGTCGGTGAGTTCACCAGCCGCGTCTCAAAGGAAGACTCCGAGTGGTCAGCCGGAACACGGCCGTCGCCGCTGCGCGGTTTAGGATGATTTGGATGGATGCCCCGGCAAGCTCGCGAATCGCTCCGCGTTTCCGTCCGTCGCGAACTAAGGTTCACCACTCCTGTCTCAGATGAGCCACGAACGAGGCGCTCCTCTTTTTTCTTGACCGTCTCTTTCCATACGGAAGCCGCCTGCGCCATCTCATCTTCTGCCACGCGATCACGTCTCACAGCATCGGAGACGGGCTAGTCGGCGGCTCGGACGCAAGACCCCTACGGGCCGCGAGTATATGAGAGATACATTCTCGACATGGTATCTCTCTTCACCGGCGCATGAGTGCTTTTTCAAAACCCAACGGCGGCAGAGGTTCTCTGGGGATTCCCTTCATCCGGCAATGCTTGTTTTGCTCATGCACGGGATCCGAGAGATATCCCTGTTCTTGTCATGATTTGTTTTTGTCTTGTGTGTTCCGCCGAGCGGTAATGATTAGGTAGGAGAAAAGCAAAGACTCTTATGGGTGAAGTCTAGACGTAATAGAAGAGGGAGAAAACGTGGGGGGTGGCTCGATGGGGAGAGTTTACCCGGGCGATACTCAGCTGCGGTGAAAGGATCCAGCAAGAAAAGCATAAACTTGCTTTTTCTTCTCCTCGTCTTGTCCTGCCGCGACGCGGATTTTTGTCATGTCCAAAAAATGACAAGGTCTGGTACTTTTACGGACCTCGTACATGAGAGCCATGTTGGACTGAGAGTGGACAGCTCTCGTGGAGTACTTTTCTAGCTCAAAAGAGACATTGGTCCAAAACGTTTCGAGGTGTTGCTTTACTTGTTATAATCCCCGGTCTGGACACGGCAGTTGTTTTAGTGCTTCTCCCGGAAGAACAGCAGCATCCTCCGCGGATCGCCGTCTGCAGAGCCGGCGCGTTAGCGTCCGTCCAGGTCGAGGTCGCGGCATCCCTTCAGTCCTGATGGATGTCCAGGATGTGAGAAGTATCAATATGTAGGTACCACATCCGACAAGTCGACAAGTGGATACGCCATGTAGAGAACTGAAAGCAGCATGGCGAGCGGGTGCCAATATGCAGGAATTGACTAAATGTCATGACTGAAGAGATATCGCAAGGAAAAGCCATTGGCGGCAAGAGGCGTGCCTCTCGACTGTACTTGCAAGTTACGTGTGCCGTTCACCGATTGATGCGACTTGCTTTTTTTCGCGTGCGGTGTGCAGTGATCCTTCTCGCCTTCCTGCGACTTGTGTGCGATGGATCAAGTGGGAATTGTTATTGCTGTCAAGTCAGTCTTGGCAAGGTTTCTGGTTATTACCAACTACAATTAGTCGTCAGGAAAGCCTTCACACCTGGTGTATCAACAATTGGCGTCTGCACGGTCGATAGGAGCAGTAGGTCTCTTCTCGCAATCCCTCCCGTTGTGAAGGTGGAGGAGCTTGGTACACCTAGACTCGAGGAGTCCGTGTTCTGTAGACTTTATTTTTCAAAAAGGCGAGACCATGGGGAAAGAAACGTGGCAACAGCAAATGATGATGGTATTCGATAGCATTACAATACAAGAATAGACTCAAACTTCAGTGGTGATCAATGTCACTGCCAATTGAAGACATCTTCTTTGAAGTAAGTAAGAGCTTCACTTTGGTCAAGGAAAGTGCAACGATGATTGGGCTGTATGTGATATGGGCGGCCCGGCAAAACCTCGGGTGGCAGCTGCGACCGCGGGGCTTGACATCATTCTCAGGAATTTTCGACATTTTGCCCCGCCATCGATAGTCGCGAACGACCAACCGCCAATTCACCGGTATTCCACTTGCATCGATCGTGGCGTCGGGCGACTTCCTGAGAAAAGGATACAGCAGGTCGAAATCAGAGATATTCATTAGTAGAGGACTCCTGGTACTGCCGCCGAGAGCAGAAACACCGCCATCATGTCGACAACAGTGGACAAGGTAAGTTGCCACCCCTTGTGGCCTCTGCCATCAATGTTCGAGTTGGACCGTTCGCCGCTGACACATTTGCACAGATCAAGGATATTGAGGCCGAAGTGAGTTGACTGAACCCCGGGATCTCGGGCTGGAGACGGAAGATGTGCATAGGGAGGGTGTCGGGCGCGGCAAGTAGGATGCAGTACTAAACCTCAAACAGATGGCCAAAACCCAAAAGAACAAGGCCACGTCCTTTCATTTGGGTCAGCTCAAGGCCAAGCTCGCAAAACTCAAGCGGGAGCTGCTCACTCCCTCGAGTGGCGGCGGCGGCGGCGGTGGTGCCGGCTTCGATGTCGCCAGAACTGGTGTAGCCAGTATCGGTTTCATCGGTTTCCCGTCCGTGGGAAAGAGTACTCTGATGAGCAGATTGACCGGCCAACACTCCGAGGCCGCCGCCTACGAGTTCACAACCTTGACGTCGGTTCCGGGTCAGGTGACATACAATGGTGCTCCCTTGCAGATGATCGATCTTCCCGGTATTATTGAGGGTGCCAAGGACGGTCGTGGTCGTGGTCGACAGGTCATTGCTGTCGCCAAGACGTGCCATCTCATCTTCATCGTCCTCGACGTCAACAAGCCTCTTTCAGACAAGCGAGTCATCGAGACCGAGTTGGAAGGTTTCGGAATTCGAATCAACAAGGGGCCCCCGAACATCACCTTCAAGAAGAAGGACAAGGGTGGTCTCAACATCTCCAGCACCGTGCCCCTAACCCACATCGACAACGACGAAATTAGGGCCGTCATGAGCGAGTACCGCATCAACTCTGCCGATATCGCCATTCGGTGTGATGCCACAGTCGATGACCTGATTGATGTGCTCGAGGCCAGGAGTCGAAGCTACATTCCCGTCATCTATGTCCTCAACAAGATTGACGCAATCAGCATTGAGGAACTCGACCTGCTTTACAGGATTCCCAACGCCGTTCCCATCAGCTCCGAGCACGGCTGGAACGTTGACGAATTGATGGAAGCCATGTACGTGTCGAGTTCCACAGCCCAATTGCCACGAGCGATTGGGGCCCCCTAAAGTGAATGATGACAATGTGCTAATCAGCCTGTCACAGGTGGGAAAAGCTCAAACTGGTTCGTGTGTACACCAAGCCAAAGGGCAAGATGCCAGACTATACGGCACCTGTTGTGTTGCGTTCTACAAGGTGTACCGTCGAAGATTTTGTGAGTTGCTTGCCGCGCACTAAACAGGCAATCAGGCCCGGCTCCCTTACTGACCGCCATGTCCTTGTAGTGTAACGCAATCCACCGAACCATCACCGAACAGTTCAAGACGGCCATCGTCTATGGAAAGTCTGTGAAGCACCAGCCGCAGCGAGTCGGTCTCAACCACGAGCTGGCTGATGAAGATATCGGTGAGTACTTTGTCTTATTCCCAAATTGTATACTCGGACTATGTCTGCTGCTCGGCCACTGCTGTTTATTTAGTCATGTTTTACTAATCTTTGCTGTTCGATAGTCACAATTGTCAAGAAATGATCGGCCTGTAAATTGAAATATTGCAGGGAGGTAATTACTCGCACAACGGTCTCTGCGGAAGTCATGATCAAAAATTTCCATTCGGAGCGCACAAGCGAGCCATTTCCCCTCCCAGGTGGTACAAATACGTCGTTGTCGAGCTTCGCAGAGACCACATCCGAGAGTAGCAAGAGATACCAAGAAGAAAAAGAAAGCATGATTCTCGTGGGGAGGGTCAAGGCGGATGACGATCCACGTCTGGATAGTTTTTGTCTTCCTTCATATGGACAAGGCTGTCGGTCGGCTGCATTCTCCCAGGGGTGGTCGTACCGGGCGCTGTTGCTTTCCGTTTAGCGAACGGATCGAGTTCGACATGCCGCAGCCGATTCGGAGTCGAGGAGAGGAAAAGGCTAGCAGCGAGTTGCTTGATGCGCTGGACGTCGGCATTGGAAAAAGTGGCATCATATTAGTTTTTTTTGGGTTTGCTCTACCGGTAATTCCATCATCGGGAGCAAAAAAAAAAAGGGTCAAGGCGCCAAGGGGGGGCTTTCCAGTGGTCATTTCGATACCTAACCAAGCTCTGCATGTAGTTGAGGAAAAGTTCACGCATGAATGATTGAATACTACTCGAACGACTCGCCCACCGTGAACCCGTCTCGCCTGCAAAAACCATGTCCACCCTCCTCTTCGGGGTGTCTTCTTGTCTTTGCTTTTCCCCTACCGCCCCATTATCAATGCAGGTCCTCCTAACCATCCTTGACCAGACAAAGTCAAAAATGGTATTCCCAAACAAGACCCAGAGGAATTCCAAACCCTAAATCCTCACGGTCTATGCAGCGTATAGATGGGGGGGCAGTCTTGATAACCTTGTACTATAACGCAAATGTCATATATTACCTGACTTGTGTGAGGGAATTGTATGGGATTCTTTTCTTTGCTCCACATCCATGTAACAACAATACTCGTTGATGTTCGGGCTTTTGGTCCCTTCTTTTTTTGACAAGTCACGACAAGTACGGAATCCCGAATCGTCGCGGGGGCCCTTCAAATACCATGGCATATTCCCAACATGCCTGTAATACATACATACGATACATTACACACACATGCATACCCCATCTGGAGATTTCTCAATTTTTCTTCTTTCTTTTCCTTTTTCGTTTTCTTCTCTTGCCTAATTCGACGTTGGAAAGAGTTCTTCTTCCTGGAACAAGTTCTCAAAAGGTTCCCCACAAGCGCACCGAGACGATGGAAACATTTACATCTTTTGTTTTTTCGCTCCCACCGGGGCTCTGTTCCGTTCCGTACTTTGGATCCTCCGAGGGAGGAAAAATACTAAGGAATAAGAGATTCGAAAAAATACCAATCGCCGCATCTTGTATAAGACCGTGCGAATGGGCAAAAGCAAAGCAACGTTCTGACTGCCATATGGTGACGCATGGTTGCATGGAAAGAAAGATCGAGGATAGGAAGAAGATATAACTCGACATGTAAAACCCCAGAAACAGAACGACGTTGACTGTAGTAGAGCCGAAAGGAGAAGACCAGGAAATAAGAGATACCAGCATTTCCACACCACCCCCAGAGCGCATCACGCACACACTGCAATCAGTGCATGCATAGCCGAGGGTCTCTTGTCATGCGGCCGTCGAATCCGACACTCAGGCGTGGGATGAGGAGAACCCGGAGCTCGCATACCGGTAGGTACGTACATGTACACACGCGCACACACACATGGACCTAGGCTAGGTAGTCAGCAGCGCCATCGCAGTCTGACCCAGGTGGGAGGTCAAGATGTAAAAATCCGAGTGTAGTCGAGGGAGTTGGAACAAGGCCGGAAATGTGAGTTTTCACTTCAAAGAATGGAGGATCGCTGGGACGCGATGACCTGCATCAAACAGAGGAAATATAACCGGCAGAAGCATGTACGAAGTACTTGGCTGGATATTAGCACTGTTCTGGCCTGGCCCCGTCGTCGAGTATCTCTTGGTCGACGTGGTAGCAACAGTAAGGCACCAACCTACCCAGCACTGATTGTTAGAACTAGACGGTGTCATCAGTGTCAGGCATGTATGTAGGATATTGGCTCCATAGTGCAGTGAAGAATGTCCCTCTCTGATGTCGCGCTTATTGCGCATATCTCTTCTCAGACGTTGTCGATTCCGCACGGATTGATACACATCGTCGTTTTTGCTTCCTCGTCCTCATCCTCTTCGTTCTCGTTCACGGCAGTCAATACTCTCAGCTTAATCGAACTTTCGACTCGGCAGATCTGACCCTGCTGAGCTCATGAGAGAGACTTGGCCAAGAGTAGCTTGGGTTGGGTTGCTCCGTCTGTACTCCGTATTGTGTGTAGATTAAGCAATGTTACTCCATACTGGCGATGGAAGGGGAAAAAATCGGGGTGCGTGTCCCGACCTTTCATAGGTCGTTGCTTGCCGCCGACGCGCCGATGACGGCCCACAGCAGCAGCATGTGAGCTCTCCTCCTCTCGGCTCTCGAAAATATGGCTCGCGGTCTTGTGCGCCCAGAAAGGAACAGCGCGGCGATACACGGCTGACGTCTGCCAGTCGTTGCTTTTTCCCTCCTCTGGTCGTCCACTTCTTTTGGTCCGTGGTTTTTGGCTCTGGACCAGTACCGTGGTATGCATGTGCCTCGTGCGAAGATTGGCGCCCATGCCCTGATTTGCATCGACGTCTCCCTAATCGTAGTATCATAGTGAGCGCTCAGCTAGGATGAACCCTGTCTAGAGCGCGGGAAGATTGACGATAGTGCGATATGCCACGGGTAATTTAGTGTATCTACGGAGTAGCGCAGGCATGGCAGGGTGCCGGTCGTGCGCCCACGGACGTCCAACTCGAGGGTGCGCATACATACTGTGTATCACTGGACGAGTGACTATAACCCCAGACTAGACAGCGACTCGACAGAATCGCTTTCCGATGCAGCGCCATTCTAACCGTGCGTGCGTGTGTGCCGGTCCAGTCCAGCCTTGACATGCCATCGGTGCATGTCTGAAAACCAACCAAGACTTTGGTCGAATAGCCCCGAGATTCTTGTGCAGATGGAGCAAGATGTGGCATGCCAGATGAACATGACCTCTGGAATACTACCGTCTTTTACACAGTATAATGCTCTCTTCGACGCTGGCGACGATCCCGGTTCGGGTTTGCGCACCTCGCGAGTCGCTACTGCGTAGGTATCTAGTGTATTGTACCGGAGGTACAGAAAATCAGACCTTGGCTAGCCTGCTCGACCCTTGGCTACCTAGGTACTCCCCTGCTCCGGAGCAGGTCGCCGAAGGGATTTGCTCAGGAGGAGATGATGGGGAACGGGTACTCCCTCGAAGCTTTGGGCGTGCTATGGCCCGTCAAGATGAATTCTGGGCCCCGGAGAGAAAATCAAGAATGAGTGGTATCGAACTGCGGGCTCGAAACCAATTTTCTTTTCTTTTTCTCACAGTCCCCGCTTTGGCTGATCGAAATCATGAAATCAAATGCAGAGTTTTCTCCTTCTTTCGTTTCTCTTGTTCGCCCCTGGTATGGTCTTGCGAGGTCAAAATGTCGATGGCCGCTGAAAATGCAACTCTGAGCCTGGTGATGCCCAACAGGATTGGGACTCGGGCAAGAGGGCGGCTTACTAGCTGCGGAAGTTGGGATTGCATGATACATCCTGGCTCGAGTAGGTACCAAATATCGGAAACATGCATCTGCAGAGCGCACAAATCCGCATATTGTGGCAGAGTATAGCTTAACGCAAAAGCTCCGTGCCGTTCCTAGAAACGGGAAAGCTTTGCATGATGATATGCCATCCCAAGCTCAAAAGAAAAAGGCTCGCATAATGCGGGAGGACCTCCAATGTGCAAGCCTCGTCGCTCTCTGGATTGTGCTTGGTCGATATTGTTGGTGTTACTGCATGCTAAACTCAAACTGTCTCGGTGATCTGGGGGCATGGGTAAGCCTCGCTCATGCTGTCGAATGATATGACGTGAACCATCAGGGATCACGCAATACGGACCAACAGGATCGCAGCCCGGCGGTCCATATGGGCCTCTGCTACCTCGTGCTCCAAATGGTCGATGATCAGGTTCTTTGTACTGAGCCTGCAGACAGGCCATTGGATTTGTCCACTGATGCTTTCTCCGACATTGTGTTGTTGGTTGGATCTGATGTGCATTCGACGAATGACCTACGGGTTGTTGCCATGCGCAGAGATAGTCGGCACCATTGTGTGAGCGATACATTGTTGGTTCCGTGGCGTTGCTGAAGAAATGAGAGAAAAGAAACCATAACCGGGGTCTTGGACTGCTTTGCATTGGCCTTTCAACCAACAACTAAAGGGTCGGCCCTTCCCTTGTCCTGAAGCATAAAACATTGATGCGAATTCGTCGTGTTGGTGTGAGGCATGGAGGGGAGCAGGGATCTAGAAGTTGCAACCATTGTTGGTGATTGTATGGATTTGTTGTTCGAGACCTGCCTTGTGTTGAAGGAGTAAAGATGCAGTGCTTGAATATTGCCAAGAAAACCAGAAATGCAGAGATGCACGGCAAGACCGTTGAAATAGAAGAAGAAAAAGCACCATGCTCATGGTGCCCACCAGGAGATTTATCAGGTCTGTCCTCTGTATGCCGGTGAGAGACGACCATGTCCACAGATGAATAAGTCGTTATTCGCAGGGCTGTGTAGGATCATGGTGGCTATTCTGTTCAAAAGTCTGCAGGCAAGTGGGACATTATGCTACCAACCTGCAACTGGGATGTACCTCATGTATGTCATCGATTGGCAAGAACCTCAATGAAACCTTGGAGTGCTGTCAAAAAGACACTGATAACAGTGTTAGTAATCCGAGTCAGTCTCTTGAAGAAGAACCAGGTAGTCCGTACTCGTACTCATTTGCAGAGGCATTGCTCAACAATCGGCACGAGCGCTCGTACAGGACCCTGAAGGACCCTGTCGCATGGAGTTAACCAGCACGAGTGCCGCAAACCCGCCGCCAGGAACGAGTTCCGGCTGTGCGGACGACACTGCATCCTGCCACTCAACGAAGCATAGGCACTGACTTATGAGCATCGGCTTGCCCATAACGCCCAGCCTGAGCTGTGCTGTTGGACCCGGCCTGGTATGTTCCCCTGTCATTGGAGTTGGCGACCATTCTACTCTGTACTGTACTGTGTAAAATTCCGCGGAATGCAAACTCGAGGCAGGACGGACAGAGGCTAGCATTGATTGACTCGAGGATCAGCGTTCCTCTGCTTGTATCCTGGTAGGCCGGTGTGGACTCATTCATGTCAAGCGCCACTGTTGAAAATAGTAGCCTCTACGTAGCCGTTTCCATCGTCGAGGCACGTGGGATAAGACTGAGTAGGCGAGGATAAGGAGCAAGACTCCTAATGACTATCGCAAACTGACCTGCGCCAATAGCCATTTACTGAGGACAAAGTCTATAATCTCGAGTGGTCTCGGACGGGGATACGGGTGATGAGCCTGAGACCTTTGGTTGTAGATAGACAAACAGTAAATTGCTGGGCGCTAATAAAAGCCGTTCAGACTCGTACAGAGAGGTCAGACCGACTACCAGCGTGATAGGAGGAGTAGCGGTCGGTCGTGGCATGAAAAGATGCAGCGATGCCTTGGGATGCCAATGCTATCCGCTCGTGAAGAGGATCTGATGACCAACTGGGTCTACCGCCTGCCTGTCGCTGAGCCATTTCTGATGAGTTGGAGCTCTCGGGCTTTTGGCTTGTCAGAGATGACCGAATAGAAATGCAGGGCCCTGATATTGACGGTCGCGAAGGACGAGAATGGGGCCAGATAGTGTATCGATGGCGGCCCTATGAAAATCTCCACGGGACAAGTCGACAGGGACAAGGCCCAGGATTGCCCCTGTCACCTCTCGGCCAGTGGGGATGTCATGGAAGGCCAGGCCGGGCAGGTAGGAGCTTGGTTGCTTGGAGCTTTGGAGCTGAAGCTGGGAGCCCAAGACCAAGCTTATTCGGGATCTATAGAAATACCTCATCAGTGTTAGGACCGGCAGTATTAACAACGGGCATGGTGTTGCGCAAGGCGTATACGAAGTACTGATGCTACTCACTAGTAGTACTGGGCGACGGGGAGGGGGCATACAAGATCCAGTGTCCAACACCAATGAGCATTGTTGGTACTATAGCAGACGCTGGGGCGGCCGATTGAACGGCGGATCAGCCGCCGAATGTATCGAGCGGAGGCCTTGCTGATGATTCCAACAGGCTCTTCAGCAGTCGGTGGATGGCCATTCATCGTGAAGCATCAGCAGAGAGCGCTGCGTTTCGCTCGCTTGTGCCCCAGCGGGGTAACGGTAAACAGTGGGCGGGCCTGACCTAAGGTAATGTAGGTCAAGGTATTGGAGGTTCCTGTTCGATACGGTATCCCGTACTATTATTACTGACTACCACTATCGGACAATTAATGGTCGTCGTATTGATGGTGGAGGGACGGGCGAGACATTAGACAAAGCCAATGATGCGACATTACGGGTAAGCTGTCAGTAATTGCCTACTGCCTCTCAATATGCTTGCTCATCAATGGCTGGAAGGAAGTACATACGTATGGTATGTCGTCGTCGTCGTTCGTTCTTGCTTTTTGGCGTCAGTCAAGTCGGGGTCCCTTCCATTTGATTGATCGATTGATGGGGGTCTGTCTGTCTGTCTGGTTCTGCTCAGGCTGCCAACTGATCTGACCTAGGTGGTAACTGCCCATCCATGCTTGGTCGGCATCCTTCGACTCGTACCTACCTTTGCTTCCCTACCCTGCCTACCTGCATAATAAATCTGCATTTGACGTTCTAAGCGACTGCTTTCATGGCTGACAGACCTAACCTGGGTATGTGTGGTCCTTGCACAGTATCTACCACACTATCCGTCGAGGAGGAATCCTCAGATGTCCTCCACCACGCGTCTACAAGATCCTGCCTGCTACCCAGGTACGGGCATATTTTCCGTGGCCTCCTTGTCGAATGTATGTATGAAGACTGTGCCTTGCGTATGTTGTCCAAGTACAGACGGATATTATTGTCAGGTTGTGTTATGTATGCAGGCAGTTGGGATGACGTTAGTCGATCCTACCTATGGAGCTGCCTGCCGAGCCTGCCTACCTCACCTCAACGCTTCGTGGGTTCGTCCTATTCTGCACTACCAACTCCGTACAGGCTACTACTACATCCATCCATTCCTATGATCTACCAAGGTGTTATTGGGTTGACGGCTACCACTTCCAGAAGTTGCCTTCTTTGGCTTCCCGAGCCCAGCTCTACGCTCCACTGGGTTAGCTCATGGCTCGACCTGGATAGACATGCTGTAGGTAGACCTCGGGAGCTGCCTTCGTCCGCCTCTTGTTAGTCGCCCTCGTCACATTGCTGACGTCCAACAATGGGCATGATCGGCTCCGCTAGTCGTCTACCCATCAGCCATCGTGACGATCTTTCGACAACAGCCTCGAAATGGGAGCGCAAATCCAGTAATGGAAGCCTTTGCTGTACTAACATGGTCTCGAGTCATCAGTCTAGACACTGTGTCACGAGATGGGTAGCTTTCTGCAGCGCAACAAATTGGTCGTGACGGAAAACACCATGGATTACAACGGCTGGCTGGATTGGAGAACTACCTTGCTATCTTCCAACACATATGACAGATGAAATCTTCATATCAAGCCGAGCCACTCGACAAGCTCGCTTTTTGTTGCTCCCGTCACCAGCTTCAGAGATGCCCCCCGAGCCCCCGTGGTTGAGGTATCGCTTCTTTTGCTGGGCAGCCCCCGGTCGGTTCAAGTCTGGTCACTTTTAATTTGCACCAGAGGTAGTATTTTCACTACTTTCCGGGGTTTGGTTGCGTTACTTCGCTCTACACACTCTTCTCTCATACGTACTCCCAACGTTCCTCTCGCTCTTCCTCCTCTTGGAGCACGCACACATCGATTCTACCCTGTCTTTGCCGCAACCCACGCGCGCCCATCCTCTTGCTCGAAGGAGCTAGATCACGGTGGTAGTAGCAAGATCATATTATCCCTGGTGAGCCCCCCCGTCTGCCCAGCGGCGCCCCAAAGAACGCTCCGCCCGCTGCCCACACACACATGAGGTCCGTCTCTCTGTTGTACCTTATTTCATCCGTTCTCTTGTTCTATAGGCCCCGGCAAGGTTGTTTATGGTCCTGTCATACCATGCCCTACCACTCCATCTTCTTCTTCCTGGTCTCCATCCCATCGACCACACACACACACATTCACGCCCTTCCCCCCATCTCGCCCATCTTCTTTCTGGGCCTGGGCCCAGAATCCACTTGACCAAGAACCTGGTTGCTGCATAACAAACCGCATAGGAGCTCACATATGTATCAATCTACAGCCCTCTCTTCATGTCTGCATTTGGCCCTGCTTCTGTCGTGCAGTCGAGTACTACTGTCTGAACAAGACCCGACCGTCAGACTGCATTGCGGCGTCAACCTCCTGCAGCAGATCGACCCTCGTTGGCGAACACTGCTTTTTTCTTTGCTCTCTTCCCTGCAGCTTGTTTGCTACACCGTCTAGTCCTCCCCTCGGTCTGCCGTTACCTCTTGTGCCAGTGGCAGGACAGAAAGAGATAGTAACAGAGGAGGGAAAGAGACAGGAATCAAGCAGCCCACGGTATCTTGTTGCATATCTACTGTACCTATCCTTCAACCCGAGGACAGGTGCATGTCTACAGGCGCCATTATAGACCAGTCCCAATCCAGTCGCTCACACCATCCCAACGAAGCAGCCCAAGGCGTCTTATACATAGTTGGAGTCTTTCGACACAACGAATATAAGTGTCTGTTGGTACCGGGTTTCAACCTCGTTCTCGGCTGTTTTTCCCGCCCCCGAGTACATATATACTCGACTATCTACTGGAGGCGACCCTCTGCGCTTCTCCGCCATCCTCCTTTAGGAGTCCTCCCGAACCAATCCTCCAGCGCCGCTGCAGTTTCCAACCGTTATGCGAGGGATCTGACCTACACACACAGTCCACCGCATTGCCCTTCCGGAGTCCCAATTGGCTGGGTGGGTATGCATGTGGTTTCCCGTCCGTAGAGACCAAACCGCCAATTCAGATCCGGCAGATCTCCACCGACTGCGAGCCCCAATCTCTCTCCCATGGTGCGTTGGTGCGAGTACATACATTGAGCCTGCGGCAGATCTCAGACTACGTCGTGATCTCTACTCCATGCGGCCGGGACGCGGACTGACCACCGACTGAACGAACCTCTAGTATAAGAGGTTGCGCTGTGGAGGCAGACATGCACAACATGATCGGCTCGTCCGGTATGGAACAGGATAGTCACCTGGCCATGGACAGTTCATATTCGAACGACCACTGGGCCAGCATGAATCCATATGGTCAGATGTCGATGGCGGGTTCCGGGGGAGATTATTTTGTACCCTCGAGTCAATATGGACTGCCGTCCGAGTCTCTCAACTCTAGCCACATGGCACCACCACCTATTCCGCATCAATTACAGCCATCGCATCATCAACAACAGCAACAGCATCACCACCAGAGCGCACACTACGCAAATCAAATGTCACACGGACTACTGATTCACCCCCAGAGCACAACGTCGCAAGTGAGCTGGCCGAGTCTCCGCACAAACCCGAGCCAGAGCTACGGGAATGCGCCGATACGGATTCCACCCAGAGCGACGCCTCCCCTCAAACAGCAGCCCAAGCTGCCGTCCCTGACCACGTCGACACCACGCAAAACACTGACCAATGAAGACCGTCGACGGATGTGTCAGTATGCTGAGGATCACCCCAATGTCAAGCAAACCGAAATCGGACTCAAGTTCGGCGTGGAGAGAAGGTATGTAGCTTTCCTGTCCGCCTGATTGATTACTAACGTCTTTATAGTACAGTGTCAAAGGTCCTGCGGAAGAAGGATCAGTATCTCAACCAGGATGACCGGGCCGGCTCCCCAGTGAAGAAGCCAAACAAGGGAAAGAACGCCGGTGAGCTGGAACGAACGCTTCTAAACTGGGCTAGGAATCAACTGAGAAAAGGTGTTCTGGTGAGCGATGAGGAGCTCGAGAAACAGGCCAAGGCCTTCTTTGCGGTGACGGGCAGCTCTGAAGACCCGACGAAGATGATCAATAAGAACTGGCTTGAGAAATTCAAGCAGAAGAACGGACTTGGGCGTGGTAAGCAGATACGCCGGGCGTCGGAAACTGCCATACCGGATGACGCCAAACTATCGACAGAATCGCCGACCATTTCGGCCTCGCAGACACCAGGCGGTATCTCACCAGTGTCGCCGATTGAGTCCGAGACGCCACCAATTGTGTCCGCCACACCGAGCAGCGAAGCTATGGAGTCGGCCACCGGCTTCTCTGGATTTGAAGGTGCTCAGTACAAGCATTCACAAAGCACCACGCCGCTTGATGGAACCATTAACGATCCTGCCTCTTCTTCATTCTCTGCAGGAGCTTTCAGTCCAAACTCGCAGTTCACCTTCTCCCCAGATCCGAACAGTGGCCTCTTCGACCAGCAGCGACTGCCAATGGAGGGTGATGCGTTCCATCGACCGAGAAGCCAGACCTTTCCGACATTAGACATCGAATTTGTCCAGCAGCACTCGTCGGAGCCCCCGACCCCGAAATACAGCGCATCCACGACTGCTCCCTCGTCTGCCTTGGACTCACCGGCACACGAGATGTCTGCTCAACCCTTTGGGGTAGATCCAAGTATATCGCCTACGCTACACCACAGCCGAAGCAGCGGCAGCTTGGGCGGGAGATCAACACATACTCCGATCCTACCTAGTACAGCTATGTCGTCGCCAAGTTCGCCCACGCAAGAAGATGCACGACGAGCCGCAGACACTCTTCTCAACTTTATGCAGGGCCACGGCCTGACGAACAGCGACGAGTTTGTATCGATCGTGCGATTGACCGAGAAATTGAGAATACACCAACAACAATACCAAACTTTGAAGCCTTTGCTGCCGTCTGGGATGATGGGCGGTTTGACTAGGATACCAGAAGGTGACGCCGAAATGTCGAATATCGCAACGCACATTGTCAAAGATGAAGCAATGATGACTGGCTAGGACATGGCAGAAATATGGCCTTGGTCGATCTTTACTGATCGATTTCAACTCCTACTCGTCCCTCGAACCAAATGGCGGGCCTTGCACCAAGTCAACTGTTTATCCCCGTCGATGTCACCAAACCCTCCACATGTATTTCAGCACGTACAGACGAAAAGAGCGACAGGGATCGAATCACACCAGGACTGCACATACTGCACATATCATTAAGATTCGTACTCAAGAGCCACCTTTGCACACAAACCGGACCTATTACAGAACGGATATTCGTCTCACGACGACGATAAATCAACCGCTCACGCGGAATGGATCAGCTGGAAAACCCGACGGCCTGGAACAGCAAGAACCGTCGCTTTCTTATTATGTTTGTATGTCTTTGACTTTACAAGACTTGTCCACGCTCACGCGTTTCACATGGACATCTTCAAAAAAAATCTCATTTCTCTCGATTTCTAATATCAGTATATACATACTACATCGATCACTCGATTTGTATTCTGTTTTGTCTTTCTTTTTGCTCAATTCAGTCTGTTGGCATACAATGCATTTCGTTTTGCTCGGATGTCAAAGGGTTACTGGACGGGCAAACATAGTATTACAGGGAAACATACTCAATGTGGGGATTCAGAAGATGATGGTCGCTTCACGGCACTATGAACATGGATGTTTGTTTGTTTTTGTTTGATTTTTTTTCCCCAATCCCTATGAACTAGTCCTTTGTTAGTCAATTCGTCTGTCACGGAGGATCAGACTTCAGGAGGAGACGCTCAAGGTCTCATGCCCAGGGACACTTTCATGTGTCCTGCCGCAGCAGAGATGGTTACATGAATCCAAAAAAAGTTCTACGTCTCACAATGAGGCGGTCATCTACAGAGTGTCTACATCGTCTCATGTATGTGATCATTCATGCCCAAACCTGAACAGCTCCAGAGCAAATGCTATCGTAGAAAAGAAAGATGACGCAAAGATGGACATGCTTCATCCCAAGGTCGTGCCAAGGCTAGAAACGAACAGCAAACGAATCACACGTGTTCGCAGTGCCATCATCCACCCATCATCTATTGGGACGGGCCCCTTGTGAGGTTTGAGCCGCCCCTCGACTCTTGCATTATCCCTTGTGTGCCGTATCCGAGTTTCCGCGATTGGTCGGTACGATATCACGAAAAGAGATCAGGATCGCAAGGCACGAAAGATGCAAGGCAAATAGGATCACGTTCGGTATACACTTGCGAGAGCTGCCAGCCATGTCATGCAGCAGCAGCAGCAGGTAAGGAAATCCGCCCAAAAAGAATTTCTCAGCCCTGTTCCATGTATAACCCATACGTAAGATACGTACGTACTGATTTGACAACGACTGGGCCCCCCGTATGTAATCTGTATGGGGGCGGGCGGGGAAGGGGGGCCGGGACACACCACATGCATGAGAGGAGGGCAACCACGTAGCTGTGTATGTATGTTAACAAGGCAAGAAACAGGCATCTTTTTTTTTTTTCACGGTGTTTGTTTTCTTGGGTATCAATTCTTACTAAACAGGTACGGAGTATACAAGCTGGAAAAAAGAAAAGAAAAGCAAAAAAAGCCTATTATGAGGGGAAACTAGAGGTTCTAGACCGTCCACCTTCCTTGATATGCGCGTAAGCCCTCCTGCTCCCTCCAGCTTCTGACAGCTCTCGAGGAGGAGAAATACCTTGCTTGCGCTAAACCGAAATGCTACCAAAGGGTCTTGTGGCGTGCCATTTATTAGTCTAATCGCTCCTCCCATAGTTCGATGATGCCCTTTTCCGTCAGTTCGGGCATCAATCGAACGAGTATTAATTCCAGCATCCCGTATATGAGATGCTTGTTGCAGTATGCGTCCGAGAAGACATCCAGGATGCCAGATTCGATCTCTGCTAGTATCCTCTCTTCTTCAGGATCAGGGCGCTCGTCGCTGATATTGGTGTGGATATTCTCCGAACCCCGACTCGGTGTTGAACCATGGTTGCTGGACTTGTCGAGGCCCTCAGGAATGCGTCCATCTCGGCTCGCTTGCGCATCCTTGTGCTCATCCGCTGTGGGGCCGCCGTCAAGAACGCCATGGTTTCCGGAAGCGGATTTGCCGCCTTGACTTTGACGCGCTTCCAAGTCGACGGCTATAGTAGATGGGCCTTGGTTGCCAGGCCAGAGTGAGACCGAGCCAAAGTATACTCTCCCTATACTTTTGGGAACGACCGCCCATATTGCACTAGCGCATTTCCGCCGCAGAGCCATCAACTCCTCTTCCGACGAGGGAGGGATGAGAGTCGAGACGCCTGGGGCATTATTCGGGAAAAGAGCAGCGCGGATGGAGTGTAGTAGCGGAGGCAGACGGTCTGAATCGAGCAGACTAGTCTGGATGCGATGTGAAAGGAGCCTATAGAGGAAAGAAAGTGTTAGTCTGATTATCGCAATCATCATGCTCGAATCTTGGGGGGCCTCGGCCAATGCGTAATAGACACTGTGCTGGGGCTGTGTCTCTTTCCAAATATAAAATCACTGAACGTTTCAACATGGAATGAAGGTGTGTAAACGGGCAAGGGGAAGAAGCCACTGGGCACAAGAGACAATGTGATGGGCAGATGGCGAAGCATCTCCAAAGCTTAATGGCCCATTGTCTTGCCGATGGAATATAGCTGAACACTGCAGCATCGACCACTTAGCATTTCTGTACGAGGCATGTAGAAGGACGCGAGTAATGAGTAATGCGCTCTGTCAGACGATAACATGTACGCCAACAAGAAGAGTTTCTGCATACAGACTACTGCAGCCGATTCATGCCAAAACTCGAGCAATTCTCAGGATTTGTACACAGTGCACATTTTCTCATAGCGCGCTGGAAGAAAGATTTTCGACGATGTCTCAGCGAGCAGCAGCGACGCGACCTATTAGTGTACATGACAGGCATCTGCCAATACATGCAGACTGGGACCGCGATTGGGAGAAATCTGACGTTGATCTCAGAACCATCGGTTGGGAGTCTTGGTCGCGTGGAACATGAAATGTGCGTAATAGGAAAGGTCTGTAGGGTCACACCGGGATTCGGAATCAAATCAAACAATGTGTGTCAAGAATCTGGTACGATGGGGCGGAATCCTTGTTGGTACCAAGGTTGGGCGCGTATGTGAGGCTTCCGGATGGTCAGGCCGCCCTAGCCCCACGCCGGTCAAGGTGCAATCAGATAAAGAATCGCCGGCTGCCCTTGGCTATTGGTCGAGTCCACGGGCGTGCGAAGGCCAGCCTAGTGTTGTAGTATCTCCGGCAATAACGAAACACTCCAATGATGCCTCATGCAATGGAACTATCCACGGGCATGATATCTCTGAGATTTCTGGATCGGAGGGTTGCACAACTTCTGTGAACCAGGCTCCTGTAAATGGTGGTGGGCTCAACCGACATGGAAATGATGACACTGCTGACTGGTGTCGACGGGCGGCCCACGGCTAAAAGAAAACGCCCGCTCGTGTATAAGCGGCCTGGCGTTCAAGGGATCGGACATGCTTGTCCTCTGCGCTTGCGAGGAGAAGCTTCTTCAGCATCTGAGTGGACCATGGCTAGATCCAGTGACTTGAGCTGTATGCGGGGAGATGAAATAGGGAATTGTAGCCTACCTGTCGAGGACGCCATTATACGCCGCGGGCCTTCCTGGCCCTTTCGTGGCGCTCCATTGCATCATGGATAGAGCTCCTCGCAGCCACGGCATGCGAGCGTCCATTTCGAGAAGATTGGCTATACATGGCCATAATTTGAACTCGGCGATGGGAACTCTGGTTGGTTCCGGCTGTGGCTTGGAGCTCGAGCTGGGGTTGTACGACTTCTCGCTTTTTTGTTGGTCAATCCCGCCTGGTTTTTGGACGAATAGAGTCTCTGATCGTGGAGGGAGCGATCTTGAAAGGACCCAAGTATTGATAAGAAGGCGGATGATATTAACCGCCAGGAAGCCGAACTGGACCAAAGACCAGAACCACTCAGTCGGTAATGAGTGTGAAGGATTTTTCATCGGCGATGGCTGGTCTTCCTCGATCGAATCATCTTCAAGATCCGCAGGCTGATCCAAAGAATCCGGCTGAGAGCCTCCCTTGGCCAGCCGTGTCAGCATGGTGAATATTTCCAATAAAAGCCATGGCTCGGATATTTTCTTGGCCACAAGATTGCCAATGATGAGCTCGGAGAGTATCTGGCCAACTAGCGACGTTAAACACTCATTTTCGAGATCTTCCGTAGGCAGCAACAGAGCAAGTACCCCTTGTACAAGCAATTGTCGATATGCAGTCTCGTTATCAGTCTGTGCCTTGATACTGGAAGCATCACCCGGCTTGGGCAGGGGAGACAGTGCAGGTAGAGGCCAAAGCGAGTGATAGATTTCGCGGTGATTGGCCTCAAGCGGAGGCTTGGCCGCCGAATTAGATGCAGTACGGTATGCTACATGCAATCATTAGCTAACAGTTCACGGAAGTCGAAAAGCTGAAAAGAGGAGCTAGGGGATGCCAGGCTCATGAATATGGCTGAGCAGAGTCGACAAAGAAGTCACACCCACCTCGGACATGTGCGTCTAGCAACTCGGGCAGCTCATCAAACAGGAGACTCTCCAAGTCCACATTCCTAAGGCGCTGCTCCAGAGCCCTGGTGAAGTGGGCTATAATTTGCACGATCTCGGCAACAAAGGTCTCGTCATTTGTGATATTGGAGTACCATTTCTGTACGAACTCCTTGAGAATCACGGAAATGAGGGCGTAGAGCTGCAGATCCACATCATTGCGACTGGTTAGAGGAGGGAGCAGGTCCACGATCGGCGAGGGCGAGAACCTCCCCCTTTCTGCTAGGTGCTTTGCGCAAAGCGTGCGGCGAATAAAGGCAGCGGTGGCCTTATCCGAGAGGTAGTCTGTCGACCTGCCGCCGCGCCGGGCAATGGTCTGAGAAGTGTTCGAGCGAGACGGTGGTTTCGGGGGCTTGTTCGCCGCCACCACCGGGCTGACCGCCGCACTCCAAGTCGCGGATGCTTTCAGATTCGGGCCCGGGGGTTCCAGGGGCGGAGCCGCAGCGGCTGTCGCCATGGCCGGATCCTGTGTTTTGTGTTGCTACTGGAAGACCATTGCAAGGTGGCGGGGTCCTGCTGCCACGAAGCAGAGCGTCACCGCTTCGTGCACCTGATCAGGAACAGCGGCGCCTGGCGCTCGAGTGCAGCGCAACGTAGGAAATTCGAGGTTTTTGCGTGCTGTCAACAGATGTCGTTGAAACTTGTGGCCTCGCGAGCTGCGACCTGGTTGGGATTTGATGTCATGTCATGCAGGCGCAGCTAGCGCGAAGACTACCTTATGCGAGACTGCTGCCAGATAAGTGAGATCGCTGCCGTCCTGCAGATGGGCACGTGCACAATGCCGGCAAATTCGCGTCAACGATAGGTACCGAATACAATAATAAAGATAAACTTTAATGGCAACTCATGATTATTCTCATTTGACAGTAGTTGCTTTGTATTGAGTATGTTCTCTACCAGTATGGATGGAGAGGCTCTCCCCTATGATACACAATGTACAGGTGCTGTACTGAATCTTGGTGCCACACAACCTCTATACGTCTATATCATTACTCCGTATAATACAATTCTCAGTGCCCTGACTTGGCCGATAAAGGCCTAGATATAGACAAATGATCCCATGGATCAATGTTGATGTGAGCGAGACAACAAGTCCTTCCGAGAAACACTGCTCATATTCTTGGCCGAATAACTATTGTTTGCTCGACATGCTGTGACGGTGGCAGATTTTGACTGAACTGTCTACTCCTCAGACTCCTTGCGCGTGGTTTCATATCTGTTGTGCCAAATATCAGTCAGCTGTTCTCCATGGAGGGGGTTATTTGCATCACGTACCTCTTTCCTCGGAATGCCCAAGTACCCCAGTTGCCACAAGTGACATCTTGAGGGTCCATGTCGTTCAGGTCCCAGCGCAAACTGCGGAAAGTGTTCTCTCCAGGCTCCATGAGGATATCGAACTCGCCTTTGCAGGTCTTGTTCACCCACTCAATGTCCCGCTCCATGTCGAATTGGGTGTAACCAGTGGCGATAATGGGCGCCTTCGTCTCGAGGAGCATTGGGATCGTCTCTGACCACTCGTGAGAGCTGGCAGGGTGGCCCAAGCCCGGGTGGAAGAGCACGAAGCAGTCAAAGTAAGGATCGTACGGCTCGTAGTAGCCCGTCTTGTGGATAGTGTGGTAGTAGTCCACAATCGTGCTGATCTTCATCGAGGGCCACACGCGATCCTCTACAATGGCACCAAAGGGGTTCGAGGCTGTCCGTGGAGGCAATGGGAACTCGTCATCCCGGTTGGCCATGCTCTCAGGTCCAATAAAGATGAGGTGGAACTTTCCTCGGGGAAACAGATGGGCAAGCTGTACCCAGACGTTACGGGGAAGCGAGGATTCAGCACGGGCTCCCAGGATGAAGATTCTGACCGGAGGGGCTTCTGGCCGCAGTCCACGAATATCATCTCCGCCTCCTGTCTTGGGAGGGTGCAATGTGTACCGCAGCGCGCTCAAACTCTTGAGACCTTCGGTTGTAAGTCTGCCTCCCTGTCTGATATTGTATGGACTCAATTCGTGAAGAATACTTCCGACAGTCAGAGGGTATGTCAGCAGTCTAGTCACCTGCCTCATGTTGCGGTCATCGTTGATGGCCTCAAATTGTCTCGTATACAGGAACGTGTCCCAGTTGGTCATGTTCACCACGGCCTCCTCCATTTGTGGCCCAGCGTATTCGAATTCAGGGAAAAACCGGCCGGATCGCAAATCATGATCATCTTCGTTGATTTGTCGCAGAGTGTCGCAGACTTGCAAATGCGCCTCGTAGTCCTCGGCCCAATGTGTCTCGCTGCAGTATACGGGAACTCCACAATCGGGGCACTCAAAGTCTACGTGAGCTGGTGCCTGGTTACCCGAGCTTGCTGCCTTTTCCACATCATCCGCAGTAGCCGGAATACGCGTTGGTCGGTGGTCTGGGTGAGGGCAATGCGCATGCTGCCTCATGAACGCAGCTCGGCGTCGGATTTCCGGAATCGGAGACTTCGTGTACGAATGGAAGAGATCATCGGGACGGAGAACGGGCGGACTCTGTCCTTCTCTCGGAGCTGGGGGTGCAGCAGAGCCGAATAGACCTCCTTCTTGCTGTTCTTCCTTCTTTTCCTTGCCTCCAAAGAGCGAGAAGGCCCGAGTGTTCTTGCCGGAGCTCGCTTCTGGCGTCTTGTGCCCGGGACGTTGCAATGCGACACGAGAGAATGCTCTGGCTGATGGGGGTGCTCTGACTCGTGAGGCTTGAGAGCACCTCCGGCACACAAAAGCAGCTGCCGACCTCATGGTTGGCTCCATTGAAGCAATTGATGCCGATGAAGGTAACCTTTCAAAGGGAACGAGATACTCGTACGATCCGAAGCTTCCTCAATCTCAAGCCGCACGCAGGGTACGTAGCTCGGTGCAGCTGTCCATGTAATTGATCCATGGCCGGCCCCGAAATTTGCGGGGGATCAATGATTTTCCGCCTAGCAATTGACCGGCTTAGGCGTCCCATTGGGCGGTCGCTGACGAGAGCTCCAGGTACAAAGCGGGCTTTCTGGAGCCTGGGAGCTCTGCTAAAATTTCGGAGCTCTCTCCTCCAACCACAATATGACTTGAATCCAGCTCATTCACAAAATTGCAACCCACAGCCTGTGCAATTCAACGAGACGCCGCGCGACTTCGGCGCCAATCCTTTCAAGATGGCGGCGACCTCGAACATGTTTCTGTATTCCTTGACCATTCAGCCGCCCACCACCATCACGCAGGCCATCGTGGGACAGTTCAGTGGCACCAAGGAACAGCAGATCTTGACAGCTTCGGGGTCGCGTCTCACCCTGTCGCGCCCCGATCCCTCCCAGGGACGCGTCACCACGCTCCTGTCGCAAGAGGTCTTTGGTATCATCAGGTCAATCGCCGCTTTCCGCCTGGCTGGCAGCAGCAAGGGTAAGTTCACTCGCCCCTCTTACAACACTTTTGGGCTTCACTTAGTGATTGTTGAAGCTGGCTTGATAGAAGCGGATTGAGATCTGCCTTGGAGCACGTCGTAAAAAGACGCAATTCCAAGGTCCGAAATACGATGCAACTCCTTCCTGGACACTTGCTAACGTATCTCGATAGACTATGTTATTCTAGCGACAGATTCCGGAAGGATCGCGATCGTCGAATACATACCTCAGCAGAACAGATTCGTTCGTGACAAGCTCGAGACTTTCGGAAAGTCGGGTGTCCGAAGGGTGATACCTGGGCAGTACCTGGCTTGTGACCCCAAGGGAAGAGCCTGTTTGATTGCGGCCATTGAGAAGAACAAACTGGTCTATGTCCTCAACCGAAACTCCCAGGCCGAGCTGACGATCTCGTCGCCACTCGAAGCCCACAAGCCCGGAACAGTTGTCTTGTCCATGGTGGCATTGGACGTCGGCTATGCCAACCCCGTCTTCGCTGCCCTTGAGGTCGAGTACACTGAGGCCGATCAAGACCCCACCGGCGAGGCCGTCGGTGAGATTGAGACGCAATTGGTGTACTACGAGCTGGACCTGGGTCTCAATCATGTGGTTCGCAAATGGAGTGAGCCGGTCGACGCTACCGCGTCCATGCTTTTCCAGGTTCCTGGCGGAAACGATGGTCCTAGCGGAGTTCTCGTCTGTGGTGAGGAGAATATCACTTACCGCCACTCAAATCAAGAGGCATTCCGTGTGCCAATCCCGAGACGGAAAGGCGCAACCGAAGATCCTCAACGGAAAAGAACCATCGTTTCGGGCGTTATGCACAAGCTCAAGGGCAGCGCAGGTGCCTTCTTCTTCCTTCTTCAAAGTGAAGATGGAGACCTGTTCAAGGTCACCATCGACATGGCCGAAGACGAAGCTGGAAAGCCCACAGGAGAAGTCCGTCGGCTGAAGATCAAGTACTTCGATACCGTCCCCGTCTCCACCAGTCTCTGCATCTTGAAGAGTGGATTCTTGTTTGTGGCAAGTGAGTTTGGTAACCACCACTTTTACCAGTTCGAAAAGCTTGGCGATGACGACGACGAATTGGAATTCTTGAGCGACGAATACCCCACAGATCCAAAAGCGTCGTACACACCAGCGTACTTTTATCCAAGGCTGGCGGACAACCTCAGCCTGGTAGAGAGTATCAATTCGATGAATCCTCTCATCGACTGCAAGGTTGCCAACCTGACAGCGGATGATGCACCTCAGATATATTCAATCTGTGGCAATGGCGCTCGCAGTACTTTCAGGACTCTGAAACACGGGTTGGAGGTCAACGAGATCGTTGCATCTGAGCTGCCTGGTGTGCCATCAGCTGTGTGGACGACGAAGCTGAGCCAAGAAGACCAGTATGATGCTTACATTATCCTGTCTTTCAGTAATGGAACCTTGGTACTCAGTATCGGAGAGACTGTGGAAGAAGTCACTGACACTGGCTTCTTGTCCAATGTTCCCACACTGGCTGTGCAGCAGCTGGGAGATGACGGCCTGATCCAGGTCCATCCGAAAGGTATTCGCCACATCCGCAATGGACGAGTTAACGAATGGTCTGCCCCGCAACATCGTTCAATCGTTGCTGCATCCACAAACTCACGGCAGGTGGCTGTGGCTCTCAGCTCTGGAGAGATTGTCTATTTCGAGATGGACGCAGACGGCTCGCTGGCGGAGTACGATGAGAAGAAGGAGATGTTTGGCACAGTCACCTGTCTGAGCTTGGGCGACGTACCCGAGGGTCGTCTCCGGAGCTCCTTCTTGGCAGTGGGCTGCGACGATTGCACTGTCCGGGTACTAAGCCTGGACCCCGAGTCGACTTTGGAGAGCAAGTCTGTGCAAGCCCTCACTGCTGCACCTACTGCCTTGTCCATCATGTCGATGCAAGATTCAGCTTCTGGCGGAAGCACGCTCTATCTTCACATCGGTCTGCACTCTGGAGTGTACCTGAGAACAGTACTCGACGAAATTACCGGAGAGTTGACTGATACGCGTCAGAAATTCCTTGGCCCTAAACCTGTCAAGCTGTTCCAGGTCTCCGTCCAAGGGCAAACATGTGTATTCGCATTGAGTTCAAGAACGTGGCTGGGTTACTCGGACCCCATCACCAAGGGCTTCATGATGACGCCCCTCGATTATGAAGATCTGGAGTGGGGCTGGAACTTCAGCAGTGAACAATGCGAAGAAGGCATGGTCGGAATCCAGGGGCAAAACCTCAAGTAAGTTCATTTTTCTCCTTTCTGAAACCACCACCCGCTAGAATGATGAGAAATTGGGATCCTATGCCAAGAGCTATGAGGATCACATTCAATTATTTGTACCAATTGTTCCTACTGACTATCACTTTCAACTTATTCTCGATTCATGCACATTCTTGTGTTTCACCGATGCTAATTCATCATCAGGATCTTTTCCATTGACAAGCTTGATAACACTCTGCTCCAAGAGTCCATTCCTCTCACGTACACACCCAAACATCTTGTCAAGCATCCCGAACATCCTTACTTCTACACCATTGAGTCCGAAAATAACACACTTCCCCCCGAGCTGCGCGCACAGTTGTTGGCAGATCCTTCCAATGTCAATGGTGATGCGCAGGTGTTGCCGCCTCAAGAATTTGGTTATCCTCGAGGCCGCGGGCGATGGGCATCTTGCATCAGCGTTGTTGATCCTCTCACAGAGAAGGCGGTTTTGCAAACCCTGGATCTGGGAGAGAATGAGGCCGCTGTCAGTGTTGCTACGGTGTCATTTGCTAGTCAGGACAACAAGACTTTCCTCGTCGTCGGAACCGGAAAGGACATGGTGCTCAGTCCGCGGCAGTTCAGTGCCGGCTTCATTCATGTCTACTCTATCAGCGAGGATGGAAAGACGATCGAATTCATTCACAAGACAAAGGTCGAAGAGCCACCAATGGCACTCATTCAATTTCAGGGCCGGCTCCTGGCCGGCATTGGAAAGACCATCCGTGCCTATGATCTGGGTCTGAGGCAACTACTACGCAAGGCACAAGCAGAGGTCGCACCGCAACTCATCGTCTCACTCCAAACACAAGGCAGTCGCATCATTGTTGGGGATGTGCAGCAGAGTGTCACATATGTTGTTTACAAATATGAAAGCAACAAACTCATTCCATTTGCAGATGATTCCATCAACCGATGGACCAACTGTACAGCAATGGTTGACTACGAATCTGTGGCTGGTGGTGACAAATTCGGCAACATTTGGATCGTCCGATGTCCTGAGAAGGCCAGTATCGAAGCAGATGAGGATGGCGGCGGCGCACATCTGCAGCACGCGCGGGAGTATCTGCACGGAACCAACCATCGTGTCAGTCTCATGACGCACTTTTACACACAAGACGTTCCTACAAGCATAAGCAAGACCAATCTCGTAGTTGGTGGGCAGGACGTCCTATTGTGGAGCGGAATTCAGGGCACAGTTGGTGTTTTCATCCCGCTGGTCAGCAGGGAGGACGCAGACTTCTTCCAGAGTCTTGAATCGCATCTTCGCAGCGAAGACCCGCCCCTGGCCGGCCGCGACCATCTCATTTACAGAGGCTATTATGTGCCAGTCAAGGGCGTCATTGACGGCGACCTATGCGAGAGGTTCACTCTGCTACCCAATGACAAGAAGCAGATGATCGCAGGAGAATTAGACCGTTCTGTCAGGGAGATCGAAAGGAAGATCTCCGACATTCGCACGCGCTCGGCGTTCTAAGTGCGGTGTATTCTGGTCGTATGTGATGAATTTGTACAAGCGATTGATAAGCAAGCCGGCGTTCGGCAGTAAATACCAATGATAATATGATTTAATGACATGCCACTTGCCCTCTGCGGTTCACAAAAAATTCAACGTCCTCGACCTCTCTGGAAAAGCCTACTCCTGCCTAGGCTAGCGCGACCAAATGTTGCAGCCTTCTTCTTTCCCGGAACTCCTTCCACCGGATGACTGGCTTCCCATTCCTCGTCTGCAATGTAAGCTATCGTGGCAGCCTCGAGATCGTAGTCTGTCTGCTCGAGGTATAGTACCGCCACGTCATACTCTGACACTTTGCAAGAAACCATGAAGCGCCGGATCTTGTCTTTTCTCAGCTCTTCCTCCTCGCCCTCTATGGGAGTCGGCGACAGGCTGACGCCGCCCTTGTAGTACTCGCCGGGGATGATGACCGTCTTGCGGCCGTGGAGCAGGTGGTCGGACGTGATGTTGTTGGCGCGGCGCAGCACGTTGGGGGGCACGCCGTAGCGCAGCGAGAGGGAGTTGACGGTGTCGTGCTCGTGGTTGAGAAAGTGCAGGACGTCCTCGGCGGGCTCCTCGTCGTCCAAGGGGACGGACTTTTCGTCGAGCGGGTCGACGGCGGCGCGCTTGGCAGCAGTGTCGCCGGCAGTGGCCGAGTACGGCGGCGGCGGATAGCGGTTTGGGCTGTTCTTGGAGCTCTCGGCCGCCGAGCTGTAGGACGGCGGTTCCTTGAGGCCCTGGGGGAGCCGCGAGGGCGTGGTTGAGATTTGGCAGTAGGGGCAATATGTCTGGAAGCGGTGGTTGTTCTAATGTGTATGATTAGTATGTACTTACTTCATTGCATGTCGATGCAGTATAGAGAGATGGCGATTCATCTAGACGTAGAAGACATACATGTATACAATTCCCACATATCACACGCGGACAGCATTCGAGGGCTCTATCATCTGGCAATGGCTTCTCGTTCTCGGTGTAGCGGGGCACTTTTGTAAGCAACGTCGCGCAGGTTGCGCAAGCCTGCATCGTCTCGCGCTTCATCGTGAGGCCTCTTGTATGTGCAATGTGCAGATCTGGTTGATTTGATATGATATATGTCAACTTCGAGATAATAATCAATGTATATTAATGTGTACAACGCGATAGGTTAGATGGAATTGCTTTGAGATGAAGTTGTAAGTTGCACCGGGTGGCGTTGCTATTGCTATCAATGACGATTATCGATAAGAGCGCCGGGCCACCAGACCTGGATCCAACATGAACACATGTGCAGGCTGATACAGAGGAGTACGGAGCATAAAAAAGATCCATGGTACGGAGTTACCACGAGGGGTTAAGAGATGATGTATGTGGAGAAAATATAGGTCAAGTCCGATCTGGGGTTCGGGAGCGGTTCATGTTCAATTGAGACCTGCAGTGCTTATTAGGCGCCCGTTCACCCGCAGCAGGAGAGGCTGGAGTGTCATGTTGCACGTCGTCCTGACCCTTCCATCACATCCCACGGGTGAGCCTGTGTGGGATTACCCGAAGGAGTCGCTGTGCTAATAGTAGCATTTGACTAACGATCAATAGAATTGTTCTTCGCCTTCCATCCCTTTAAATTGGGCAGGAATCCAATCTGATTTTTCGTAAAGAGTCGCTGGGATGCACCCCGTTTCCCCTTAAGAAATATTTAGAGCTCAGAGCTCCATCTGGACGAGCGTTGGACTTGTAGGACCCCTGTCCCTACCATACCTAACTGAACGCGAGCGACCCGAGACACCAGACTGGACCTGGCAATAATAGGGTAACAGCGGCTACCTTACCGTACCTTTTAGTTTTGGGTAGCTTCCTTTGTCTTGGAACGTCATTCACCCAAACAGCAACCCCAGAATATTCCTATCCCGCCCCAAAAACAGTCCCGGCGAGTGTTGTCTTCTTCGTCAGCATTCCTTCTCCCATAAGGAAACATCATCCAGGAGACCCTCGACCTCGAATCAGGGGAGTGTAGTTCACTCAATACGGGACATGCGACTGGCACAGGCAGGCAATGATCGACTAGGTTAGAGCAACACGCCGCATGCGACTACTTTGACCACGAGCCCACCACGCCCACAGCACAGCATAGCAGCAGAGCTTCGCCATGTCGGATCAAGCTGCTGCAGAGAGGCCGCCGCCGACACCGTCAGGGTCTAATATTCCTCACCAGCTGGTGGCCTCGCGACACGGGAACCCCCTGATCTCGGTCCTCCTCAACGAGGCCGGCCTCGACTCGCCGACCTTTCGCAGCAATGCCCTCCACTTCGCCGAGCAGGTCGACGCCATCGAGCGCTGGCTCGAGGGCTACTCGAGGACCGCCGCCAGGTTATCGCACGACATGCTGGGCCTCGAGGCCGTCGTCAACGATTACCTCGCCAAGATCGTTCCCCCGCAAAACGTCGTCTCTCTTGACCACGACTATACCGCCCTGGCCCTCAAGAGGCTGTCCGAAGGCAGCCGGGAATGGTGGACGCACATCCTCGGCCTCGCTAGGAAGATGGACACGATGAGCGCCGAGCCGATACGGAACTTTTTACAAAACGATCTACGGGCCTTCAAGGAGGCGAGGCGAAACCTCGACCAGTCCCAGAAGACGTTTGATTCCACCCTGGCCCGGTACTTGGGCCTGAGCAAGGCAAAGGAGCCGAGCGCGATCAGGGAGGAAGCATTCAGTGTATACGAGACTAGAAAGGCCTACCTCAAGGCATCCATGGACTTTTGTCAAATGGCACCACAACTGAGGTTCACGCTCGACAAATTACTGGTCCGCGTCTCTACCGATATATGGCGGGAGATGAAGCGGTCAAAGGATACGGCAGGAAGCTTTGGAAAATGGGGTGGTCAGATGGACCGCGTCAGGGGCTGGTCAAAAGAAATGGAATTGACAGAGTCCTCGTTCAAGCGCGAGCTCCAGGCGGCTAGGCGCGAGGTTGGCGAAAGCTCTGTTGTGTCGTTTAAGCCATCAAGAGAGCTGGATGCATACAGCGCCAGCACAGTACCTTTCTTGGGATCCAAGGGCCCCATCAGTGTCAACACGGACGAGAAGGCCGGGGTATACTCGGAGAAGCAAGGCTGGCTCTACCTGCGAAGCATGACGGGCAAGCCAGTGCGTACCACGTGGATTCGCAGGTGGTTTTATTGCCGCGATGGCATCTTCGGATGGCTAGTGAGTGGGCCACAGGGTGTCTTGACCGGAGATGAGATTGGTGTCTTGCTGTGCAATGCAAAGCCGGCCATCAGCGAAGAGCGACGCTTCTGCTTCGAAATCAAGACGAAGAACCAAACCCTGATGCTCCAGGCAGAGACCCAATCGGAGCTCATGGGATGGCTAGAGGTCTTTGAGGTGGCAAAGAAGAAGGCTTTCGAGGCGAGCGTTGGCCGAGACACATCTTCCCTGCCGGGCGGTGTCGATCCTGCCTTTGCCATCACTCCGCCTTCCATGCCCGAGTTCTCCGCCAAAACCTTGGATGCGCAGCTTGGGCTCGACGAATCTGGGCAGAACTTTGAGAAGACCAACACACTGCCCATACCCGGTCAAGAGAGCAGCGGCATCCCCCGTGCTAGTTTCGACGTTATTTCGACCGCTCCAAGGCGGTCGGCGACGGCACTGGGCCGTGAAGAGGGAGAGAGCGGGCGAGATCATGCAGCCAGGATTATGCAAAAGCTCGACCTGCATCGCAAGGCCAACTTCTCCTCGACTATGGACATCAGCGCTGGAATGGCGTCACCAGGCCCGTCTGGTGGTATCGCTAGTCTGATTTCTGCCAGCCACGGTCTCTTGCCTGGATATCCGTCTCCTATTGTGGGCCAAATGGCATCCCGGCCACAGCCACAGCAGCAGCAACAGCCTGCTACGCTGTTAGGTCCGGAGCCTATGGCAGGCACTCTCGCGCCCGCCACTCTTGCAAGTCCGCCAGCACCCACGAGTCTTAGTAAGACTGCTGTTGTGTATAGCAGTGACCGCACTCTGGGTAACGATATGGGCGCCGGCCTCCCCACTGCCATTATGGCAAACTACTGGGGAAGCAACGCCTGGGCTCAAGAATACGCACCAAAAGCAGTCAAGACAGAGTTCAACCCCGATGATCCCTTCGGGCCCAACTCGCCATCGATTAAGATGACCATGGCCAACGAGATGGGCGAGCTCAAGACCCCTACCGCATCTCATAAAAAGGCCATTAGCATGGATGCCAAGATTCTGCATCCTGCCAATATCAAAGAAAAGTCGGCACAGGAACAATTCCCTCCCGCCTACCCACTGGAGCTGAAGACGAACACGGCACAATTCAGGCTAGTTTTCCCCAATGTCCCACTGGACGAGAAGCTTGTCCTGGTGTTCAGAGCGTCCTGGACTACGAGCACGTCTGAGCGAAGCAGAGACTCGCCGGGCATGGCCGGAAACGGACGCATCTACGTCACGCCTGACAATATGTACTTCTACGGACATCAGATGGGACTTGTGGTGGCCTACGCCATCTCACTGGATACAATCACCGAGGTGACTGCTGCACCAGGCAGAGATTGTGATTTCATTTTCCTACACCTCAACCAAGATGCGCCCGACGTTCAATACAGCAGGATATCTATCAAGACCTTCTTGGAGGACATGGATCTCCTTCACGCGCGCTTGAACCTGCTGGTTGATGACTTGCAAGCAGAAGAGCCCATGGATGCCATGGAACTTATCAGGGCCTTGATCAACTTTGAAAACGAAGAGTTCGAGAAGAGGAGCCCGAGCGCCGAAAGCTGGGAAGAGGTCTCGGCGAATACGCCCATTGATAATAACACCTTTGCCGGGCGGGCCATCAGTCCCAGGGCAGACTTGTACGCGAAATCCCGTGCTCGCGGTGCCATGAGGAAACCCGCGCCAAAGCTTCAGCTCCCGGCGCATCCTGTGCACTACGAGCCCGAGGACATGCAAAGAAAGGTGGCGGAGCGCACCTTTGAGATTAGCGCCAAGGCGTGTTTCCACGTCTTGTTTGGAGACAAGAGTTTCGTGTTCCCCAAGCTCTACTTTGAGCGAAGGGCGAAGCAAATCGCTCAAGGTCCCTGGACAGTGGGCGACGCCGGTCGTCTGCAGCGCTCGTTCTCCTTCAAAGTCAAGTACGGCACCATGTTCGGCCAGGCTCGTGAGGAAGACATCACGGATCAACAGACTGTGGAAGTGTTCAGCGACCATGTCACTTACGTTGTCACACATGTCAAGACACCATGGCATCTCCCCCACGCGGGAGCCTTCAAGCTGGTGACTAAGATTGTTATTACGCACATTGCAAAGTCAAAGTGTAAACTGGCAATCTTCACCAAAGTAGCTTGGTCAAAAGCGCCTGCTCTGTCCAAGAACATTGTAGAGCGCCAGGCACTCGACGACGCCGACATGGACGCCGAAGAGCTGGCAGAGGTCGCGACCGACCAGGTGCGCAAGATCGGGCCGCACAGTCGCACGAAGCGAGCTATCCAGATCTATGGAAACATTGGCCAGCAACAACAGGTCGTGCTGTTCTCGCCAGCAGAGACGGAGAAGACCAAGAAGACACACATTCGGCCACACAGTCTCACGTCCATGCTTTTCGATACTGTTCGATCGTTCGCAGAGTCTGCAGTCACGTCAGTCATCATGTTTGCGTTCGCTGGTGTCAAGAAGCTCTGGGATGTGGTGACTGCACAGCGCATCCTACTCGCCGTCCTGGCAATGAGCGTCGTGACCAATGTGGTGTTTTCATCGCAAGGCACTTCGACTTGGTGGAGCGAGCGCAAGGCGGCTGGGTTCATGCAGCGCCTTGGCGTAGGACCCAATGTCATGATGAGCAAGGCCATTTATCTGAGAGACCTTGATGAAGCGGCTCGCTTCTCCTCGATCGACAATTCCTGGCCAGGCGATGACAGCTCATGCTATGCTACCTTCCAGGCGATTGCGAATAGCACAGACATCGACGCTCCATATGACGGTGCTGGAGCGACACTATCGTCGGCTGAGAGTCGCGCGACGGCGAGGAGACTGAGGAGGTCGAGACAGCGTCTCGGAGCGTACAGGCACGATTTGCTTGTCGCCATGCGTATGGTCAACAGTGTAGAAAGGGAGATGATCCAGGGCGAGTGGGAGAACTGGCTCGTGGACGAGAACTACCGGTGCGAGCAGGTGGGAGGCGTCTTGCGACTGTGGAATACCACGGCGTCCGACGACAAGGCGAGCAAGGGCGCCGTGGCGGTGGAGGGAGAGATGGCACAGAAGGTCCTCCGCGAAAAGGACGAGCGGAAGAAGGAGACGCTGCGGAGTTGGTATAAAGACTACTGCGGCAGTTGCAAACAGGATAAGGACGATCTGATGAGGGATAGGGAGCGTCTCAGCCTGGCTTAGAGAGGAGACAGATATAAACGGATAGCTGTATAATGATAGTGTTTTTGAATCAATATGAATGGAGAAAGACGGAAAGTCCGCGCTTGAGAACTCGTAGTAATATCAATGCGTCCTAAAAGTTAGCAGCTCACTCAGCAGAGCTCGACGAGCTGACTTCTTCCACAAAATTAGAAGAGCAAGATGTTTTTGAGACTGGTGGTTGTGCCCGATTCGCAGAAAAATATTTGGATCGCTTACAAGGGCCGTCGTAGTATACAAAAGCCAAGATATACAGACTTCGGTGGGTGGCCGCGGCCATGCCCTTCGTGAGGGTTAAAATTGCAGTGAAATTCGGTAACCTAATACTAAGGCAACCATTCAAGCAAACCATTACCAACATTAAAATTGCAGTGAAATTCAGTGGACTTAAGTAGTAAAGCAACCACTTAGGCAAACCATTACAGCGTGTCGGGCGCAGAACATGCAGGTCGAATGCATAAGTTTCCGTGAGAAAACATCGAGAAAGGTTTAGGGTCGCCCTGCAGTGATATCGGTATACTCCTTGTGACCATTCAGATCGCAGTAAAGCCGGGAGGCTGTGTTGGCGGGCCATATTAGGCAAACAAACCATCCGACGAATCATCCGGCAGATCATCTGGCGAACCATCTGGCGAACCATCTGGCGAACCATTACAACACGTCGGGCGCGGAACATGAGAGCTGAATGCAGAACGCTTGCTTATGCAGAAGTTTCGGTGAGAAGAATTCGAGAAAGGCTGAGGGGCCGCCCGGCAGTGATACTGGTATATTCGTGCTCTCTTTGTGAGCATTAAAATTGCAGTGAAGAAAGAGCGACAACCGACGTCCTGTAGCAATAAAGCCAGGGGTATCTCGAGCCTCCCCGGCCGCATATTACGATGACATGAGTCGTGCATTCCCCCGGCAACTTCTTAGAGATTCTTATATACGAAGTACCTCGTACCCAATATGTTAGCTCGAGGCTTGTTACTTGAGAACAAGAAAATATCATGCATCATGAGTACAAGTGTTGAGAGAGTCGAGACAATCGCTTTTGTATCCAGTGTGAGGATCGTGATTTTCACTTCAGTTACTATGAGAAGAGAAAATTTAAAGCGGTAATATGTCAAGATGTATGAGTATAGAAAAAAAACCCCCCAAGTCCCTGCGTATCCCCGGTGTTTCTCCTCTTCATTGTCAGGCTTTATGGTCTTGAGACACCCACTTCCTTTACACGAACTGAAATTTTAGTAAAAATTGGCGCACCTCGATACATCCGAGATTGGCGGAACATGATAGGTTGGCAGCGGACGACAAAGTCAGCAGTGTCTAGGACGTGGCATGCATGCAGTTTGACCGGCTGGCTATTCTCATGAAAAGGTCCTGAAATTACTTATCCTTCACATGTCCTTTGTGTAGGTTAAGATTGCAGTGAACATCAACGGTTTGAAACTTGAGTAAAGCTCTACTGTCGGTACCTAGCAAGATGTTTGCGCTGCCGGAGTCATGTTGTTATTGGTTCCGCCGCAAATTGAGAAGAAACCATGAATATTCTCGGATAATTCCCCGGACATCGACTGAAGTTTCTTTTTAGGTGGCAGTTTCGAGATATTTATGAATCATGTTTATAACTTCTATATCTTCCCACGGCATGAGAGTTGGGTAGCAAGAAACTCGGTTGTTTCTTTTCTATAAGTCATAAGAGGTCAAGGAGTCGAGAAGTCTCGGAAATTCATCTTACGGCGTAGAATACAACTCGAAAACTTTGAATATCTACAGAGGGTTTCTCGTATCTATTGATGCATAGACTTTGTGCTTCTGGGACACTCACATCCTTTGAGTGGGCTAAAATTGCAGTGAAAAAATTTAGCATACCAAACTTCTAGGACCTTCAGGACATGTCTAGAAACATGATAGGTTGACGACAAGTCAGCACCGCCTCGGGCGCACGCGCAGTGTGGCTGCACTTGTGAGGGGTTAGCAATTACTCATTTGTTACGTCCTTTGCGTAGGGTAAAATTGCAGTGAAGGGTAAACCTCAAATCTCGAGCTCGAGTTGTGTCACCCCAAGAAAAGTACGCTCCATTCTCTTTGTTCATCCATAGAAGAGTGGTCATCTGCAACTAGTAAAGGTTGGTGATGGCTTCAACGTCGGCACCCAATTTCTCGTAGTCACTATAGGAAAACAAAGTTAAAGAAGATTTGAAAAATCAACAAACAAAACAGACTGCTTATTTTATGCTTCCCATCGTCCCAACATTCTTCACTTACTCCCACCACCCGCTTGCTCCAGAAGCCACCTCGCGCCCCTAACCGTATCCTCAACAAACACCCGACTCTGCTCTAGCAGCGGGAAGTTCGTCCAAAAGTAATGTCCAAAGCCCTTATACAAGTCCAACCTCGTCTTTATCCCACACTCCTCCCTCAGAATCCTCTCATAAATCAGCGCCTCGTCCCGCAGGGGATCCAGCCCACAGACCTGGAAATACGCCGGCGGCAATTCATCATGCGAGCCGCACTGAAACGGCGCCATGAGCTCCATCGTCGGCTGCGCGCCGAGGGTCTGGAACAGCGCGTCGGCGTCGATCTGCCGCAGCACGGGGTCCGCCGAGGCTGTCACGGACGGGTGCGAGAGGTACTCGGCGCGGTAGGCCGCGGGCAGCTGGTCCGGCGGCAGGAAGACCGTGATGGCCGGGACGCAGAGGTACTGCCCCGTCAGCGGTGGCGAGAGGTGCTCGTCGCGCGCGAGGTGGGCGAGGACCGCCGCGATGTTGCCGCCGGCCGAGCCGCCGCCGACGATGAAGCCTGCGGCTAAAGGGTCGGCGCCTAGGGATGTGGCGTTCTCGGCGGCCTATGTGTGCGAGGTTGGGCTTTGGTGAGTAATCGGGATGATGTTTTGTCCTGGCAGTTGGAGGGACTGGTCTGACTTACCCATTTCAATGCATCCCAGGAGTCATTAATCCAAGTGGGAAACTTGTGCTCTGGGGCAAGTCTGGAATTGTTCTCCCGTCAGTCATACAGAGAAAGACACAAGTAGTCTAGAAATCTGACGTTTCCAAACATTCTAGGAACAAGACACAACTGACCGGTACTCGACATTGACACAGACGGCGCCGAGGTCCCTGGCAAAGAGCCGGCAGTTGACCTCCTCGTCCGTGAGGTCGCCCATGCTCCAGCCGCCCTCGTGGTACATGACGAAGAGCGGCCTCTTCTGCTTCTCCTTCTCGGACGACGACGATACCGGGGTGTAGATCCGGACCCGGATCTCGGCACCGCCGCGCACCCGGATCTGCCGGTCCTCCTCGGCCACCTCGTCGGGGATCGGGCCGGGGATGTAGCGCACTGTAGACTGTGTCAGCCCAGTTCGTCCGCCCGCACATGTCAAAACAACAAAACCGTCCCGCCATAATACAGCGCCATTGCAAAACTTGCTAAAGGCAAGCCCAGCCTTAAACTGAGCCTGGTATGACAAAATTGGCAGCAGTCTTCCCTCAACTCACGGTGATGTTTCTCGCGCAACGTAGCAGCGCGGTGAGCGCGCCTGGCGGCGTGTGTATCCTTGCCGTAATACGGATCCGAAGGCTGCGGATCTCGCACGGGGTTCCGTTCGATCTCCTATTCTCCCGCCATCAGTAACTCCGGGGCCCGAGTTTCCCGCTGACATGTATTCATAGAGGACAGTGATATACAGCAGGAAAGAAAAGGGAGGATGAGGATCAGGCAGTGGCAGTCAGACAATAACAAACTTACGGCAAGCAACGCGGGATCTGGGATGCTGTAAGAGAGAAGTTCTTCTTTCGTGCGGGGAGCCATGGTTCTCCCTTTTGGAAATTACATGTAATGGCAAAGTATTTATCGGCAGTCGTTTGCTGAAGCTGCAGTATCATTCACGGGTCGTCCGGGGCGTGTCCAGGAACTGTCCAACAAGACATCAAATGTAAAATAATGCAGGTAGGTGGGTGAGGTTGTGCGTGGCTGCTTACACTCCAACCGACGTCATCGGTATACAACGTAGAGCTGCTCCTCCGCAGAGCAATAACAGAACTGACTGACCGGTGAAAAACACTGCAACTTTGCGAATTCGACATTGGACAGATATCACAATCTTGGCGAGAAAATATGCGGATTTTTCAAGAACGCCCCAGAAATATGTATTTGGTTTTTTTTCTATCATCCATGTCGCCGGAATGTCTCCTTCCACAGGCGAGCCTCGACTGCCAAATGCTGAAAATGCCCTTGGGTCCTTCTTCAAGACGACCACATCTGATTTGAGACTGATTCCTAAACGCCTATCCTGATGCTGGACCCGGGTCTCATATCCCCACCATGTCTCAGCCTCGCTCTTGGGGTTCTAAATGGTTCATGCTTGCTTGCTTTCCTTTCTCATGTACAAATAGAGCATTCCAACCTGCTCTGCCGCGCCAAACAGATCATGGGATATCTGGTGTAACTTCGCCTACACAAACTCCAACAACGAAAACAGGGGAGATATCTTGCCGCGCGGGGAAAAGAAAGAACACCAAACATCCATTTCATAATCATGAAACCCTCAAAGAAAGCATGATTCAAATTCCAAAAACGCCGCGACGCTATGCTCTTAACATGAAAAGAGACAAAAAAGGCAAAGATATTAATGAACAAAGACAATGCTGCGATGCCAATGTTGTGCTTCAAAAAGAGTAGCGAACAGAGATGTGTCGTCATCAATAGTGTGCTGTAATCAACCACCCGTGATGGGACGATGCAGTTGATTGATCGTGTTTGATTAGGAGAGTGCTCGACCACTTGCCACGGTCTGCACGCCCTGAGTTCGAGGGGTGGCGAGGCTTGGCCGGATGGTCGCTTGGTTGTAGTCGCCGCTATAGCCAGGAGCTCGACTAGACTCCCAGCTCTCTTCATTGAGGACGCTCAAGTATCCCTGGCCAACCTGTCCCCGCAGGGTCTCAATCTTTTGCCGGTACAGCTCCCCACTGGCGGTCCAGTCGGAATTGTCTTCCGAGTTGGAACGTTGTGATGGCTGGGCAGAGAATGATGAAGGAGCAGGTGCGCTGATGCCTGTGTCGACGCGAGGTACTTCGGAAAGAGTTGGCAGCGGAGGGAGACGAGAGTCTGTGAAGCTGGCCTTCGGGGTCTCTGGCGATTGTGAGATGCGGTAATGAGCATCTGCACTGCCTATCGGGGCGGCAGCTTCTGCCGCGAACTCTTTGATGTTCATAGACTGGCCGTTGGCCTTGGCAGACTCGTTGGTGGCCAAATCGACTATCCTGCGCTTTGGAGTCCGCCTTCGCCGCATGGAGCCGACGTCGTTCTCACTAGCGACAGCCTTGGGCTGTGGGCGGTCTTTTCTCAAGACGGCTGGCTCCTTTGGCGCATCATAAACAATGGCTGGCTTGCTCACGTCCACGGCCGGGATCTCCGGCACGGGCGGCTTCACAACAGGGACAGCTGCTGGAATAGCTACACGCTCGACGAGATATCTCTTCTCTGAATAAGAAGGGCCGGTTGCGTCAATGATGACGTCCTCGGTAAATCCGGGCGTCCTCCTGAACAGATTGAAGATTGTGATTCTGTAGTCGCGATGCGTTCGGGTGAATGGATTACCCTCCACCCAGATCTCACGAATGTCTGGAATGCCGGTAAGGCGAGCCAGCTCCATTGGGTCGGTCAGACGGTTGTCTCGCAGATCCAACCTCTCCAAGGGATACAGCTTTTCAACTCCAGCGATGGATTGCAGGCGGTTGGCACGGAGGTTCAAGGCTGTAATAGCAGGCAGAGGATTCCGTGTCAGCGAATGCAACGAGTCAATCATGCAGTTGGACAAGTTCAAAGCACGCAAAGCAGTAAGCGTGGCCAAGCTGTCGGGAATCTGGGTGAAGAGGTTGGTGGACAGATCCAGCGAGTACAGAGTGTTGGCCAGAGGTGCAAGACTAGCCGCGCTGACAGAGGTGAGGGAGTTGTCCGCCAGACTCAGATGCTTCAAGAAGCGCCACTTTGAGGCAGGAAGGACGCCCATGGCCAGAAGGTTCGAGGCACTGTTTCGAGGATTGTGCCACGAGTCGGACAAGCTGGAGTGAGAACTACCAGAGCCGGAGCGCCGGACCTTGTAGGAATGTCTAGATGTAGCAGGCGCCGTGTGAGTGCGAGAGCTAATAGGGCGCGGCGGCGAGTGGCTTCGGGGTCGGCCGGACTTGGATGGGGAGGACGGCTCCTCGGTCTCGATTCTAGCGACAGACGGGCGTCGGCTATTGTTCCGGGAGGAAGAGTCGGTGCCAACGGAGCCCACTTGAAAGTCGCCCAAGGAGCTTCGAGGGACGGGCGAGCCTGGAGTGGAACCTGATCTGTGCAGCTCGGCGTATTGCAAGGTCGGGCTTCTTCGAGGGCTTGAGTTCGTGACTGTCGGCGAATGTTGTGACTTTGATGTCCGCCGCCGCCTCTTGTCCATGTCGTCGAGAATAATGTCGATCAGAATGTCGGCTGGATCGTCGATGCTGGCCCTTTTCAGAGTCAGAGACCGAATTTGGTCTGCAAGACGGTCCCAGCCAAAGAACTGTCTGAAGTCGATGCCACTGATTTCGAGAGCCTGTAGGTTCTTGAAGACATAGAGAGGGACGGCCGAGTCGAAGGGAAACTCCTCGTATCCACGTATCAATCTGGCGCGCCAATCGGGTGCCAATCTAAGGCAAGGGATCTTGGTGAATGCCGAATACAGGTATCTCAAGTCGGAGGCCAGGGCAGCCTTTTGCTTTTCTTCCCTGGCAGCGGAGATGCCCGATCCGATGCCGAAACTCTGCCACAATGCAGACATGCCAGACATGACGCTTCTGACACTAGAGACGGACCGGATGGACACAACATCGGCACTACGTGTCCGCTGCGAAGGGTCGAGAAACGATACGTAGTTGGCCGAGCTCGAGGCGTCGTGGAGGTTCTCCAGGCGAACTTTCATGGGGCCAACGTTGATGCCCATCTCTTCGAAGCGAGAGAGCAGGTAGAAGAGATGATGGGGTGTCAGTGCCAACTTGGCCGGCTTCATGTTGTGTGAGGTGAAGCTAAAGGAGCCGAGCGACAGAGCGGCCGCCAGGCCACCGGTCGAGGTTGAGGCAGAGGTTGAAGGCCGCTCGACCAGCGGGGCGGCTGTTGTTGGAGTGGTCGGCAGGGCCGACACACTCTGAGAGGCGCCATGCCTCGGAGTATTGCTCTGTCTTCGGAATTGCAAAGCGTTGGCCAACGCCTTCTCGTGCGTGCGCACGAAGTTGGCCAACTGCTTGACGAAAAAGTCCCCGTCCTCTGAGTCCATCGTTTGAGTTTAGGAAGACATGAGGCAAGAGTCGTGTTCGGTGGTGATGATGTGGGAGGTGGTGTAGATCTCGACGGTCGACAAGGCGGGGGAGGACGGCTGTAGTCTATTCTTTCGAGTCGGTACAAGAAGCGATCGAGGCCCGGAGCCGAATCGAGTCTGGGGAAGCGATGATGTTAGTTGCGGGACATGAAACCTTGGTCTATGGGCCGAACGCATGCAACGTTGGCGGACAGTCCTGGGCAAGAGTCGAAGACCCGCCAACGCGCCGCCATACAGATTGCAGATCTCTGGAGTTGTGTGCTGTCAAAAATGGCAAGTATGAATCGAGGCAGAGCTGATCATGACTCGTGAGGCTTGGGGTAATCGGAAAATCAGCCCATCCAGACCATCGTCTTCTAGATTTGCGCTCGCAGGACGTTATCGACAGACGCGTGCGTGTCAGGCAGATGGGTCTCATCAACAAGTGACCAGTCTCGGACTCTATCACGCACAAGGTTTGGCTGACACATTCACCAGGCGACGGGTAGCGATTCAGAGGCAGGGGTAAAGGGGCTCGTGGTAGGTAGCGCAAGGCAACGCAGTCTCGGGATGCGATACAAAAAGGCACTGTCACACTGAGCGCAGAGGCAAAATGGAGAGAACCAGAGGAGGGAAAAACACCAGGCAGGCGAGTAAGCGAAGCCACGAGGCAACAGCAACGAGCAGCAGGAGCAGGAGGAGCAGCAACGATAACAACAATAACAAGAAGGGAGCAGCACAGCATACATCCAGAGATTGTGCAATGGTCGATGGTGGTTTGTACGTACCAAATGTAGGAAATATTATTATTGAGCCGCGGGCACAATACCGGGCAGCTTGTTCCAGATAAGAGAAATGGGCGTCTCTGGAATGCGTACGAGACACCGGGGAACGGTATCGTATTAAAGAAAATCGAGGGTGGGACGGTCGGCGGACGGTGAGGGCGAAGAGGGTGGTGACGGAAATTGTTCGGATCCGCGGTTCTCTGTATCCTTCTCTTTCTGAACTGTCGCAAAGCAGCGAAGCAGGCAAACCACCGGTGTAAAGGTCGTGAGAAGGAGGATTCTCACGAGAATGGCTTGTGGCGGTTGAGGGAGGGAAATATAAGACTGGACTCGAGCGAGTGGGCACCTTGTCTTCTCGGTCATGTCCCAGTATGGTGCAGGTGGAGTGCTGCACCTTTCTCGGGGTGGGTTCGCTAAGCGATGTGTAGTGGGGCCGTTGGTGGTACCGGTACTTTGGGATCCCGCCGTGTGGCAGGAGCTGCAGGACGCTGTCAGCGTCCACAGCGCTGTGTTCTAGCGGGCTTCCACCACGACGCATGCTGGAATGTGCTGGGCACATTGTACTTCAGATACTACACTGACATGCGTCTCTGTACACCTTGTTTTCAACTTGAAATCCGGGACAGGTATTGAAAAAGTATATAAGCCCGTTCTCGAGTATTTAATGTACCATTTTTGCAAAGTATATTTATTTGATATTTGATATCAAAATTGGAAGAAAAAAGAGAAATAAACACAAGAGGTAAAAGAAGAAGCCTATCTTCGCAACCCCCAGCAGACCGTGTACCTCGTACGGAGACTTTTACTAGGTCCATGTAGCAGGACTTTGCAAGTCGCGCATGGGCGGCGGCAAGCCATCTGACCAGGTACGTGACCAGCCAATAGGTCAGCCTGCTGGCCCAACAAGCCAATAATGAGCGTCTCGGTCGCTGTACTCTGTAGTAGCACTTGCAGCGCGCCTGCTGCAGCGGGTGCATGATATTCTCAGTTAAGTAAGGCGTCCTTGCTTTTGATACAGCTTCATCTGCATTTGGTGGTCATTGCCTTGCAGCAGGACATAGAGAGTTCCAGCACTATCACAAAAGGAATTTGAATGCATATTGCTCAACGGCCGAATGTTGTGTTGCGGACATTTCTGATCGACTCTGGCGCAGATCGCAGGACGACGAGAGCAAAAGTCCCGGTAGCATGATAACCAGAGACGCCGACAATGCTCCAGCATTGAACCAGGGCCCATGCTCCAAGGGGTCCCGACCTTTTCCACTGTGAGAGGGTGCCCAGGTGAATGAAGGTGGTTGCGGCACCCACACCCACGCCGATAACGAGTGTTTCCTACTCTGTGTAGAGGGGGGTCTCTCTTTTTTTTTTTTTTTTTCCCTCTCCTCATAGGAAGTCAGTCTGACTAGTAAGCCTGCCCGTCAGCCAGTCACAACCACCTCCCATGGGGCCTCAGCCGTTGTCACGATGAAGAGAGGGATGATGATGATGGGTGCCCACAAGTTCCTCGACTGCCTGTGACCAACTCTCCAGCGAAGAAACTTTTTTCTTCTTCCGCATTATACTCAAGTAACTCAACATGGTATGGATACATAGAGCCTCCCAGGCCCGTGCTTCAAGGAAATTGCGAAAGCAACGTTGGGCGCGCCTGTGCGATTCCAGACGCCATGAGTTTTATCTATATCCTATAGTATGTTTACATTGTTTTCTGGTGTTGTTTTGTTTCCCTGTTCCTTCTTTTTTCTAGCCCCCGTCTCGGAAATTTCGCGCATTGTCAATGTGGATGGTCGTTTGATTAGTTGCTGGAAATCGCACGCCCAAAATCCTAGCCCCCAGCGTAGCCTACCTAGAATGGTGCAAGAAGCACGGATCATGTCGGGTGTCCGCCCTCTGTCCGGCAATGCCATCGATACAACACAGTGTAGTATCGTCGACTGGCCATCAGCACTTCTTTCGCAAAGAGCGGTGTCTTTTTTCTTCGCTGACCGGGCTGCCCTGTATCGCCACCGAGGTGGTGAGAGTGACAGTTCATGCGGTGCGTTGACAGACCTCAGCGGCGACGCAGGTACAGGATTTGCTCGAATGGTTTTCGGAGGAGAATCATGATCCATCATTGGCAAGCAGATCCCGTATGGTACGAGCGTTGCAAATTGGCGACGTTTATTTTACTACCTATCAGACCAGGAGACTTGAGCTATTGTGGCCATCCCTGCAGCTCACCTGGGAATCTCAGGGACCCCTAACTTTTTTTGCCCATGGGTTCCTTTCCTTTTCTCACCTGGTTCGGCCGCCAATCGACGACTAGGTTACTAGGGTCGCCAGAACATGACCCCAAAAAACAGAGGAAGCCGGGAAGGAAAGAGAAAAGGAAGAACAGCACCAATCATACAGCAGCTGCAAGCCCGTGATGCACAGCACCTAATCTAGATACTCGAAGCTATATTAGCCGTGGTGTGCAGCAGTAGTGGCAGTTTCCACAGCAATTGCTTCACAAGCGTCCGGTGATCTGACTGGATTGATTGACTGATTTGCATCTTTCGCCTTCCATCTTCCAAGCCTTTTCCTCCTGCTACCAGCTAACCTACCTGCTTCCTCCCGGGCCGCACTTGTAAGTCGTCACCTCTTCGGGACGCGTGTCACTACACAAGGTTTGGTCTATTCTGTTTTCGCTGCCGATCTGATGAGCGGATCTGCAGTACACTCGGTACACTATGTACACTTTGCGACTGGGTTTGCTGGGCTCTGCTCAGGGTCCTTGTCCTTGGGATTATGGTCTGATCACTCTACTCTCCTGCTGGCGCTGGTCTCACCTTGCTTGGCTCTCGACGAGCCAAATAATTTTTTTCTGGCCAACTTCCAGCCGCTTCAGGGTCCTCGCCAACTCGGGCACCAACCACCGTTCCACTCTGGTGGAATTCTGTCTGAATGCCCATCTCTGCCGCCTGAATACCCATAATCACCCTGCCCGCAAATCTACAGTTACATGGAAGTAATTATGTCATACCTCCACTGCTGTGTGGCGTGCGCATTGTCTGATTGGCGGTTTGTGGTTGATATACCTTCACCTGCATCGGGCTCTTGCAAGTGGCCCAATAGCGAAGCGTCCACCATCTACCATAATCCTTCTTTGCCCGAATCCCCACCCACCTGGCTCCTGCCGCCAGTTCAAGTCTCTCGTCTCAGGACACATTCGCTCGTGAGAGGCTCTCACTGGCTGCCCAAACGGCAATTGGCGGGGCTTGGAGGGGTTGGCAGCAGCGAGAGGGGCAGCGAGACACCCTCATCCACCGCCTCGCCGAGAAAGGAAGACGATGCCACTCGACCATGAATCACAACTTCCCAGTTCCCTGGATTCTCTTGCGGTGATGCTGACTCGGAGAAAGAAAAAAATATGGAGAAGTCACTCAGTTGACACTTGACAGTTTTACTGTCCCACCCCGTGGATGGCCCATGTCTATTGGCCATGTCTCTGTTACCAGCCTGCTAAATGAAACAGATGGGGCTGTTGCCATGCGATCAGACGAACGAGCACGAACCGCGGTTACCACGCCACTGCATTCGTTCGCTCCATCGCCGTGACCAAAGAGAAGAGAACGAGTCTCTTCTTTCACTTTCTTCTTTCCGGTGTCGTGATGAAGAGGCATAGTTGATCTACGAACCCCCGCTGTCGATCCAAATGAGCGCGTCCGGACAGTCTCAGCTCGATGCGGCATCATCATTGTGATAGCTCGACTTCCGGCAATGGCCCTGCTTGCTTGGCTTGGCTTGAGCTGTTATCGAACGGCACTTTGGTCCGCCGGCTTCATTCATTGCCTGGTAGACGACTACTACTACTACTACCAGTATACTAGAGTCGCTTCACCTGCGAACACATGCTATCCAGCAATTGTGTGTTTCCGGCCAGATAGTCATTGGCATCAGTAGTCAGCACTTCGGTCTTTTCAACTCGCCGTGTCATACCGTCCACAGAAACTCTACATGAAATTATTACACAGGTACAGATCAATGTCATGATATTTCATCCCGTTACATGGCAAGATGGTAAGTAACCATGACTGCCTCGCCATGGATACCATTGACAATTGTACACTACACTACCGCACGCTACACCACGACGATCCTTTGGTGGAGCACTGAACAGCGGTGGGTTTTCGCGGAGCAAGAGACTAATTTCGAGGCTGTACCACTGAAGAAGCTCGTTGAAGGTGACAACTTATCAGTAGCGGGTGGTCAAAAGTGCGCCGCTTCTCCGTACGGTCCTGCCTTATTGGCTCGCTGCATTCCCAGTGGAGTAGTACTTCAACGGTTGTGTCTATCTTATCATGGACGCCCGTAGGATGCGATAGTGGCTGTTGCACAATGCTGATTTGCAAATTACAATCATCACCATTGCGTGCTACATGGCAACAGAGATGCCTCTCGGCCTCGTTTCGGACCTGGAGAGACGACAGACAACTTGTTTACTTCCGCAAACACGACGCAGTGTGGCTCATCTCAGCGTCCTTCTGCTGTGAAAGAGAGATACGCACAACTGAGGCGCGTTACTCGCAGCGGCAGCACTGCTGCTGCTACACACCCACTCGGGCAGTTCGGGCCATTATTGTATTTTCTCTCGAAAATGAAACATATCCGGAAGCAGTGTCCGCCGGGTGCAATGGCACATCCAGGAGGCGGCATTGCTGCTATCGGCCGCGGAGCACGACCCGGCTGCATCCAGAACTGCGCGCTGTGCAGATAGAGTATTATGTCGTTACCGGTGCCAACCAAGATGGGTATACTGTGCTAGCAAACGTCCTCGTACGGAGTATAACTTGCTTTTTGTTTGATTAACCTCACAAATTTACCGCTCAAGAGGTGGTCATCATGTTTAAACAATTGCTACAAGTTCATCCAAACCCGTTTATACTATTTCCATACAAGCGTTTTGTTCTTTTGAAGTCTGCTAGACCATAATAGTATATATCGCAGAGATAACCGTATGCATTGAGACATTTGTCTGATTATTGTAGCGCATTATTCGACATGAATTCTTCCCTGTTACCGTTCATTTGGGGGCTTGATGTATGAGAGTTCTCTCCATGCTGATTAGCATCCTCGTCGGATGCGTTGAAGTTCACCACTATAATCGTTGATACGATCTCTGAAGTAGAGGGCCCCGAAAAACGCTGGTCGTCTGAAAATAAACGCATTCCCCACAAAGAGGCAGTTGCAGTGCAAGGTCGAGCTTGGCTTGGCTCAGAGGTGTGCCAGGTGTGGTAGGCAACGCATACTGCTTGCTGTTGCTGGCCGAGAGCCTGGTATGCCTGGCACACACACACACCTTCACACACACATACGAATACCCACACACCACTCTCTCATTCTGTCTCGGCTTGCCTAAAGTTGCGCTCCCGCAGCGACAGACCTGCGGCAATGAGCCAATTCCCGCGCTCACCGCTCCATCAATGTAGTTTTGATCAGAACATGGTGGTCCTGCTGTATGCCGTGCGACACGACACCATCCGCCTACGCAGAGCAGAGGGGCGCCCAGAAGAAATGAATGCTGCGAAAGAGAGAGAATATACAACCGGCCAGTCTCTTTTCATATCTCTTCGGCTCGACCTGCTACCCGCGTTCGTTCATCCATATAGCCAGCGAGTCAGTCTAGAGCCACGACGAAGCACGTTTGCGACGGATCATATGCTACATGTACCGCCCACGGTACACAGAAAGACTGGAAGCAACCAGACAGACAGACAGGCGGCAGAGACGCCAACCCAAATCTGACGGGAACGAAGCAGCAGCCAGCAGCCACACGCCACCACTGAGATCCCTGCAGTTTCCAGTGGCTGCGTCCCTATGTGCATGAGAGCTAGCGACGGATCGAGTAAGTCGGGGGAAACAAAGAGGAAGGCCAGGGATGTTCCAGGGTCTTAAACCTCGATCCCATTGCGTGGGGTAACAGATTGGACAAAGTACGGAGTACGTACACTAATAAGGTCACCCAATCAAGGACAATATGAAGAAGAAAGATTGGCGACCGCATTCGCACAGCTGGGAGAGCATAGAGCAGCATACTTTTGGTTCCCACCATTGCGATTGGTCAGCCATGCTTTTTGGCAATTTGGGACTATTACTTCGGACAAACCAGGACGAGCCAAGAGGCATTTCGCAAGTGTTCACTGCAGTCGCCTTGTACCCGCCAACCGGTGGTTAGCAGACCGCCTCAGCCGTCTCGAGCGCTTACAGATGCAGTTCTCTCGGGAAGAATATGGCATTGGACTACCTCGTAGGTATTGCCCCATCTATGCGTGGTTTTGTGACGACTGTCGACTTGTCCCACGGCCGTCGCAGAGCCTCAGAGAAATCATCGTCGTCGGTTCCAAAGTCCCATAGTACACCGGGCACCCCATCGTCTCAGCACTGTTCACCGACAGTCCCACGTCGGCCGTTGCGAATGGCACGGCAGATGCGGATAGCCCTTTGATGCACGATTTCTGGCCCACTACTTGTGTCACTTTGTGCGAGATCCTTGCTCGAGGCCGGAGTGAGCATGTTGGAATGAAGAACGAAGAAAAGGGCCGGTCGATGGTGACACTCCGACTTTCTATCAGCTTTTCGAGGTCACTCGCCCATTCGGTTGAGCTTCTTGCTTTCCGATCTGATGCTCTATATTGCTCACTGTCTTCTAGCAATCACTCAGGCATTTATCCTGGCATGAGCAAACCACGAGATCAAGAGGTAACTGAGCCAAAGACCTCGTGTGGCCCATCATCAAGTCAACTTATCAGAGCCTCAGAGGCATTGCTGCGAGAACCAGCATCAAGGTAAAATGACTTGTCTATCCAGCAGACCGAGTCATACGGAGACTCAATCACAAGCATTCCAAACTCTGCATGACTTTGCCAGCATTCATTCATTTGAATTAGCAACTCTGCCAGGCGGCGTGCGAACGCCGTGCCCGTGTGCGCACAGAAGCTAAGTAGTCACTATTTTCCCGGACGCTTTCGACGGACCGCAGAGACAGGTGTGCGGTAAGACGAGAGGTCTGATGCAAACTCATGGTCAGTTCTCTCTCCCCCAGAGGAGAGAAAGAAAAGAAGAATACGGATTGGACAAATCTGGGAAGGGACCCTTGCTCGGATCTGATAAAACCAACTTCCTACCAGATCCGACCCGATCGGCTGACAGAAAAAGTGGATGTGCCGCTCCACATGGTGAGCGCTCTTCAGGTGAGGCTGACTGACCGCTGGCGCATAACAATCCAACTTCTTGGTTCCCGGGAAGATGCCGATCTAGTGCAGCGTAGCACCGTCGAGGAGAAGGAAGACCGTTGCGAACCAGTTTTCCATTTCTTTTCTTTCAACGGTCGACTAATCAGGCACGCATGAAGCTCTATATTGAGCATATCGGGGTCGCCTACCGGCAAACTCTCCCAGCCTTTCAGAATGCGTAGCTATGAGTCACCTCAACTCGGTCCGTCTCGGTCGCTGAGATATGAATTTCTTTCTCCCTCCTTACTAGACTAACACGGCTTGACCATACGCTCGGTTCCGGCTGGCTCCGAAGGAAAATAAAAACTGCCACAGGCACACGCACACGATGGCATCACACGATGATGGGTCCCTCCAACCCCAACCCCCGGCTGGCAGAGAAGCAGAGGAAAAAAGGCTAAAATGCTCGTCACCCAATCCTTTCGAGCCTTTCCTCTGACCTCTGGCTCCATATACCCATAAATATAAACAACATGTGGGCCAGTGACGCAATATTTTTTCCATTCCCTCGAGGCCTATGGTTTTTCTTTAGTTTCGTGGGGTCACGGCGCAGTCTTTTTCCTGTCCTTCTTTTCTGCAACGCTGGATCAATTGCAGACTAACACGTCTGTTTCCGTCGTCCAGGGATTAGAATCAGGACCGGTTAGAGAAAAAATTAATAATAGAGCAGCAGGGGATTGGACGACCCCGTCTGTTCATCCCAACTTTTGTTCTCCTCTCTGGGTCTCTGCCTTTGCACCAAGTGAGATCCGCAGTAGTAGTACTACCACAGGCCTTGAATGGGAGATCCGGCACTTACACTATGCCGGGTTCCCCCCATGCACGAGGAGCAAAGCAGACCGTTTTCCATCATACTTGGCCCGATCACACGTAGAGATTTCCGATTCTGGTGACTTTCTTCTTGGTAATACCACCCCTCACCACATGGCACCACTTGTGTCTGAAACGCGCAAAAAAGAGTGAAAATGAAAAAAAAAAAAAAAAAAGAGGAGGAGCCGCGAGAGAAGACGAGGCTATTCCCGCTTATTTAGGGACACTGGGGGATCGCCGCGCGCTTGTTCAAGACGACGCCGGCCGGGAAGGGGTACTCCCTGACCGCTTCTATACTGATCATCTCTTAGCTGGCATCTTTTCGAAACAGAGTTCTGGGAAAGAGGGGTCGTTCGTTCCTCTTGGTCCTTCCAGAAGAGGGATTTTTTGTTCTCTTTCTGTTTTGGGTCTTGAGGTGAGGGGGAAAGGTGAAGAGGGTAAGAAAAAAGTTACTATTCCGAAGTTTATTTTTTGCGGTGTTTTCTTCCAGTGCCATGTCACTTGAGGCGGTGAATGATTGCAGGTACGTAGGTAGGTATGCGTGTATGTATCGAACGACGGAAATACGGCGACGATATCCACTCGCTCGCTCGCTTACAAGAGAGAAGGGAGAGAGAGAAAAAAATACCAGCACATCATGTCAGTCAGGGATCTACGAGGGAGATGGATGTCGGCTTTCGCTTGCAGAGAGCATCAGATGTTTCGTAACTGGTCATCATCTCCACTGCTTGTGAGGTCAGATGTAAAGATGTGTAAACAACAGACTGTTTCTCTTGGGGTCGCGTGTAGTCTGTGATGTTGTCCTTGGAAAGGCTATCCTTACTTGGACCGTAGGTTTGGATATTTGATAAAACTCCCTTGGTGGATCAGTGATGTCTGGTAAAAATACACTGGGAAAGGAAATAGGTAAGAGGTAACTTGATGTCCTATCGGGATAAATTCGAAAGTCGTCTTTGTAGTATGTCGTGCGGACCTGCATGTATGTTAAACGCTTGCACTTCCTATACACCATGTCAAAAGCCGAGAATAGCAGCCTCATGTCTCACCAAAGGCATAAGCGAGACGTACAGAGAACCTCCATCAATATAGTTGGTCCTGCCAGAAGAGATATTCAAGCTTTGCTCCAGACCAAGCTTTGGCCGAGTGTCCTCACACGTCGTCGATTGAGATAGCTCGTTAGATAATACATGGATCCTCTCCGATTCCCATTCCCGTCGCCGTCGTTGGCTCTTGCTCTCTCGTCCTTTCTCGCCAGCAAATGCGGACCGGACGACCGGTTGTGCATTTGCCCGAAGTCGCCCGTGTCCATGGCTGCAGGACTTTGCGCGCGGGACGAGCATGCATGCAGAACATCCTTTTTGCCGCCTTCTCTCTGTTCCCTCGTCCTCCCATGCTGCAGGTAATACTCTGGCCAAGAGAGACCGAAGAAGGGGAGGGCCATTTGAGATGGCAAGAGGGGGGAGGCAAAAGAGAGGCAGAGAGTAAGAAAAGCAAACAAGTCACTGACGCGCGCGCGCGGTTGTGTCACCTCGGCGCCCTCGAACCAGGCGCTCTACCATGTGACATCGAGTACACCATCTTTCCTGCTGCTCGTCATGTGCCTACATGAGGCGAAGAGCAGAGTAGGTCTTATCTCCAAACCAAAAGAAAAGGCAAAGAAGACAGAGTCTGAAGAACCCGAGGGGCTGGGATGGTGGGATGGTTTCTGCGCGGACGCCGCCACTCGCGGGTTTCATATCGTGCCGCGTTCCCAGACAAGTGAAAGAAGGAAGTCAATTGTATGTATATACTATGTTAGTAATTGGAGGCGGTTCACGGGGGCCGTAAACGGAAGCCAAAGGGGTTCGTCGATAATCAGAGGAAAAAAGAAAAGAAAAAGAAAGGCAATCAATCCAGTTCACTACACCAAGCGGCCGGGACGCAAACTGACTCGTAGCACATAGACAGGAGCCGAGCCTGGAATAAAATCGCGAGGTCTCTCCCGTGTATAGTGCTTGCATGAAGGAGGGAAAAGGTGACTTGCATACTCTACAGTAGTATATGCTCTATATTTTCTTTTTCTCCTTACGCGTCTCTCCGTCTTATCCAATCAGCAGACACGCCCAGCCAAGCATCCTCCTCCCGTGCCGCGTCCGCATATGCATATGTAAGTATCTTCGAGAAGAGCACTCGTCCCATCTTGTATGGACCGAGAATCTGTAATGTCTATCACAGTTCCCGAGTCAGTCTTCGACATGACTTCGTATGCCGGTGGCCAAGAAGTCCAACAACAATGAGAAGAGAAAGAAAATGAGAAGTGGGGAGAGAGAAAGCTTTGAATAAAAATGAAAAGAAAGAGCAGAAGAACGTACACCAGTCAAATACCTAGTCATGCTCTACGGGGAAAGGACTTGAAGAGATTATACAAAGCTCAGCTCAGCTGCTCGTGTTGTGTTACTACATCATGCTGCAGCCACACACACTTGGACTACACTGGCTCTATATTTTGTCAGTTATGACGGCGGGCGAATATGATCAATTATAGGCCAGTGGCTGCCTTCATGACGACTGCCCCTCGCATCTGATTGTAAGGGTGCAAAAATGTAATTCAAAGGCATATAACTACATTCTATTGTATGCAAACTTCTATAACCCCACCTACAACTCGTGCCATGGTGCAAATTATACCAAGAAGACACGAGCGACTCGAATAGCAACAAAAGCATCCTTGACAATCTTGTTCGAGTGTATGTCTAACCATCTGATCTTGCCTCTTCCTCCTGTGTCAGGTCGGTGTTGATCACAAGGTCGTCCTTGTCCTTGAGGTGCATTACAATTGTTACGCTCTCAATGCCTAGCATCCGATCCTCGTGCATGACCTCACGCTCCGTAGTTTCCAGCACGCGACTCACAGACGACATCTCGGCCTTGAGCTGACGAACCTCCTTCGTTAGGGCCATGTAGCGGTCTCTCCAACTGCACTCGTGAGTGGGTGGCGCCACGGCCGACGGCCGATGCAAGTCCAACTCGGAGGACTTGCCAACTACTGCGAGAGGTTCTTTCTGCTGCGAAACGATTTCATTTGATGCATGAGCGTGACTGTTGGATGCCTGATCCCACCGATGGCTGTCGAGCAGCAGCTGTCGTGGCTGTAAAATCTGCGAAGGTGTCGAAATGGCACTGGCTGTGATTCGGCTGGACGATGCTTGCTCATTCAGTGTTTTCCCTTTCTTGCCGTTCTCCTCGCGAAGACGGTCGAGCTCGGCTTCAGCTTTGGTGATCGCTTCTCGGTAACGAGCTTTCAAGTGTTGGTCCTGGCGGCGGAATTCCTCCAGTTGCGTTTCCGTGGCATCGAAGCTTGTAGTGACTTTATGGTCAGTATGTAACCCCCGCTCACCAACAGATTGGTTGCTGGAGCGAGCTTGACGGTTACTGCGGTCTAGATGTTGTTTTCTTGCATTGTCACTGCGGGTGACGCCCTGATCAGCCATGGCGGAACTTGTACGTCTAGAGACAGGGATGGGCGTTTTCTTCTGTGCTCGGCTCCGTCTCTTGTCATGTGCTTGCATTGTCTGAGAAGAGTGTAGTCCCGAGGTATTGTTAGTAGTCTCGCCGTGTGCTTCTGTGCCTAATTCACTGGACCTTCTCGATGACAAATCCAAATGTTGAAGCTGCTTCACACGCTCTGCAACTGACACTTGACTCTGCTTCCTTCTTAGATCCTCGTTGTTCGAAGATTTAGGGCGCCTAGGGACCTCTGTCTCCGGTTGGTGGCTCCGCCAAGCATCGTGAGAACCCTGAGAAGAGACATGGCGGAGTTTCTGATGAATCCAAGCATTGGAGAGCTCCTTCTGATGACTTTTAAGCCAAGCTGGGGGACTGTTCAAGCGACCCCGGGGAGCTCTTTGCCTTGCTTCACCCTCATCATGAAGCTGGGATCGGTTCGTGTGACGTTTTTCATCTTCTATGCGCTGCTGCCAAGTGGAAATTTTGGAAGCCGTGTTCTTCTCCATTTTCTTTGGGATGCTGTGCTGGTGCTCTTCAGTTGAGAATTCATGGCCGTGACGAGAACGTTCTTGTTCGGTGGCGTTCTTCTAAAACTCTGCGGACTCATATCTTCTGACACTATGGCCAGTCTGATCATGCCCGGAGCGTGATAGCGAAGTCTGACGCTCTACAGTTTGCGGGGAGTGGGCGTGCTTGAGAGTACGACATAAATCATCGTCACGGTGATGTACTGTGCGAATCTGTGTGCTGGCGCTGTCCGTCGTCCGTGGGCGAGCAAAGTGCCTGAGCTCGCTCGACTCGCTTCCAGAAGCATATCTCTTAAAAGCACCCGAATCGACATGCCTGAGCTTGTGGCGTCCCCGATGGGACCGTGGTGTAGCTCGAGGGGGAGATCGCACATCATGAATATGGTTATGCGGTGGAGAGGTTGACTCTTCCCACGGCTTGTGGTTTGGATGTTCTGGAGGCACAGGTTCCTCAACATACTCGTGGTGGCTCACTTCTGCAACTGCAACCGAAGGCGTCATTGGTTTCAAATGTGTCCTGGTCTGTCTGCTGCGGTGTTTCTCTGTTGAATCTGCTCGGAGATCCGCTAGGGTCCGACCTGTACCGACCTCAAGATGCTCAGCAATGTGAGGAAGACCATGGAACCCGCTGGAGTGATGTCGATGGACGTCCTGATGTTCCCCATGGATATCTTCCATGTGCGTTGAGGTGTGTTCTTGCTCGCCAGTATGTACTTCCTCATCACCATCGGTTGTGTGATTTGATTCCTCGGGCGGAGCAGTTTTCTTGGCAGCTTTCCTGTCTGCGACCAAGAATGGGTTTTTGTTTAGATTCGCACCATGGTTCTTGTAAGATGTCGACTCTGCTTGTGTTGTAGCATGGGCATTTTCTTGGGTAGCATGATGAGCACTTGTTTCTGACTTCGCCGAATTTCTCGACGATGATCTCCAAAGATCGGACGACGGAAAGTCATGATGATGCACTTGTGTCGCCTTAGAACCATGATCTGTGTCGTGCTCCGTCTTCACGATGCGTTGATATTCTCGCGTGTAACTTTTCACATTCTTGCCAGTAGTTTCTCGATGGCTAAACCGCTCAGAGGTCGTCACTCCTTCCTCGCGGCACTCGCATATACATTTTTGACAGAAGTGATGGCCACAGGAGGTGCACTTAGAGGGTGCTGAAGTGCGATGAGAACAGACGTGGCAGACATGACAACGAAGTCGAGGGCTGTGGCTTCCGTCACCTGGAAGAACTAGATCCGGATCTTCCTCATCATCGGACAACCAGCCAGAAGGCTGCGATATGCCGTATTGCTGATACAGATCCCGTGCGGACTTCCTTTTCAACTTGACGTCGACCACCTGGTCAGAGGCACTGGAAAAGGCCAAGTCTTCCGGTGTTCGCTTCTGCTCCATCAAATGCGGCGAAAAGGACCGTCGGCGAGAAGGACCGAGTGTGTAAGAGATGCAACCTGCTTCCTGAGAGTTATGCTTGTGATCGTGGTCATGGTCAATCTCCTGTGAGTAGCCGTGCACGTCGCTATGTTCCTAGCGGGCGATTTTCATGCCAGTGTATGAATGTTCGGGTTCCACAGCACGATGAGCAGATCGTCGACCCCAACCGATTAGCATGTTTTCTCGATCCCGTGTGGGCGTGGGATATGTAGAAGGTCGGAGGTCTTGAGAGGCGGTCGAGTGCAATTGGCGGATTCGGTACGAAACTGTACCATTGGGAATAAGCTCGCTGGGCAATGGATGGTTTCCGGGTCCGTCAAAGACTGGGTAGTCATGTTTATCGTCCAACGTGACACCTAAGGAGCAAGAGCTCAGAGGAGTCAATATCCGTGCCTCCATAGCTTGCCCATTATCCACAGTCGTCAACGGATTGGCCGCCAGGATATTCGTGGGTTGCGTGGTCGTTGGGATCGTCTACTGGCAAAGGCCTGTGTCGTAGGTGGGTTAATAGGATGTTGTGATGGTGAAGTGAGGTTGAATGCAGATGTGACATCGGAAGTCGAATCAAGCGAAGGTTAGTTTCTATGTGGTCAGTTGTAGAAATGGCAGTCGCTATCAGCTCTGGCAAAGTAGGCATCAAGAAATGGAAGGAGCTGCTTTCAAGGCGCAAATAATGCTCAATTCACACGGTCAAGCCTATGCTGATTATAGGAAAGTTTGATGTACACGGTGCAGTCCCTGCTTCTGCTCTATACACTCTATTTCAAGACAGCTTGCAAGCTCTCCAGAACCTGTTATAGTCGTTAGTGTGCATCCAGAAATTACGCGCAAACGCGCAAAACCAGAAGTGTTTATATATGCATACCTCCAGCTCAATCTTAGCCTCAGCAATGTCCTGCTCGCTGCCACTGCCGCTGGCGATCTTCTGGGCCTCAGCGATCTGAGACTTGACGGCCTCGGCGCTGAAGTCCTCGACGGGGTATCCCTCAATAGCGTTGATGCTCATGGCAGAGTTGGGCTGAACGACGGCGAATCCACCGGAAACTGTATCTGGTCAGCCATGCTGCAACCTCGGGCCCCATCTCTGGCAACCAAGCTGCTGCACGTACGGAAGAACTGCTTGCTGCTGCCACCGTCCTCGATGACCTCAATCAGACCGGGCTTCAGCTGCTCGATGGAGGGAACGTGGTTGGCGAGAACACCCATCTCTCCGGACTCGGCGGGGATGTTGACCTGGACGACATCCTGGGACTTGTAGATGGCCTGTTGCGGCAATTAGCTCGGGTTCGTTTCGCTCGCATCTGCGACCCGGTTCATCGCGGCTTCTGGGGCCGTATAGTTCTCTCGTCCGTCGATGTTCGCATCCTCATCTCGAAAGGCATCGTACCTGGTGGGGGAGAGCCAAGCTCAGCTTGATCTGGAATGGGGGTCAGCTATGATGATGGAAAACTGGAACACTACGGCTCGTTGCAATGACGGACCTTGTCAGGGGCAGCATCGGCATAGGTTCTTCGCTGCAGAGGGACGCGGAAAGCTGTGGGACGAGCTCGCAGAGCTCTGCTGGCGACGCGGAAGGAGTTCATGATGGGTGGTGCTGCCAATTGGTGGTGATGCGTATCAACCAGCTTCGTATCCGCTCACGACAGTCGTCAATCGCAAATTGAGGAATAATGTTGCTCGGGACGAATCGGCAACTTTGCTCCGAGTTCACGTGCACGGTGCTCCAGAGCGCAGCTGCACAGTGACTGGATAAATTGCATAAATTGCATCCAGGCGGTCGTTGGATCACGTGATACATCCATCTTTTTGGCTTCCATCTTGGCATCAATTGCCGTCTCTCTTCAGCTTCCTTAATCGCTTTCGTGAAATCACAACTGCAAACATAATTATCCTTAATTTCTTTCTTTTTCTTTGCGAAATTGCTTGGATTCACTTGATCATCGCTTTGAATCGAAAAGCTAGATCATGTCAAGTTGCACGCATGGAGAGAGGTATAGCCATTTGTGCCCTGCTGAGTGCTGACCGCTTTCTAAAAGTTAGAATTTCTGGGTGCTCAACATATCAAAAATTGCAGTCAGGCTTCACGCTCTCGTAAGGTATTACATCAGCGATATCTGTATCGTAAGCACATCTTCAGAAGAGGTGGCGGCATGGTCTGTTACTTTGTCTCGAGATTTTTGAGCACGCCTCGACATCTTCATAATGCAAGCTCATATTCTCAGCTTACATTTACAATTACAATGCTCCGTATCTCGGAGTGGCACTGTTGCAAATCAGCTTATGAGTAATCGAACTGTACACCCTCACAGAAAATACTGGTATGATAGAAGCAATCGCGTTTATCCAGCGGAATCTTCTTTCGACGACCACAGGGCAGTGCCTCTGGACTTTTAGTAAGTTTCGTCCGCCAAGATGACGGCAGCCACACTGGCATCGTACCTGCAGCGTTTCTTACTTTGAATACGTCGTCACCCAAATCGCTGCTGTTGCCGCATCAGGTATCTGTATCCTCCTAGATCAAATCTTGCGCTGGGCCGCAACTCTGAGGGTATGGTCAACGTGCCCCGTGACCACATCAACATGCGGTGGCCTTTCTTCGTGAGAATTTGGGCCTTGTTTGATGTCTCGCATAATCGGTCACATGTCTGCGCTTCTTTTATCGAAATCCATTTGGCCGGGGCACTCTGAACCTCAGCGACCCCCATGGGCTCTCGGTTTACCCTTTTCGTCGGAACCTCCCACTCTTCTAATCTGTGAACAATACTACCCTTGAGTGCGGCACTTGATAACCACCGCCAGCCATGCCCACAAGTACAACTCGCTGTCCAAAGATAATTCGAGGGGAAAGGACCCGAAAAGGAGGGAGCCCAAAGCATGACCGGCAGGCATCTTTTAAGCCAGCACTTGAGTCTGCCAATACAGGCCAAGTTTCGATTTAACTGCATGCGCTGATGCCGCTGTCTTGGGCGTTCTAGCGTTCCAACCAGAAGAATGCGGGGTTTCGTCGTCCAGTTTCGTCTCTAAGCTGGCGGGGTCGAGACGGCTCGGGTGACTATCACCTGTCAACAGCAGATCTGCGACGCTTCATTGCTCAGCTTACCCGACTTGAGGTGGGCAGAGCATGACAAGTATTCGGCAGCGGAAGCCGCCTATGAATGTGTGGTGAAACGGCCGACGAAAGACATACAGCAATAGCACTTTTCCGCCTATCAAATCCGCTCAGATGGCTTACGGCACCATCAGCGCCACGCGAAAAGTGAGCCTGTATGCATTCCCCGCGGTGCTTGACAGATCAGTGCACTAGTCGGGTCTGATGCATCGAAGTTGGGATGGTGAAACCCTTCAACTAAGCTGGAAGAGATGATTGATGGTCTTCGCGGCTACTCAAGGGATAGATTGACGTGGCCGGGCGAGATACTCTACAACACGTGCTGGTTACAGACTCATTGCAGACATGATCGCCAAATGGCTGAGTATGCATGGCGATCTACTTGGCGCACTAGCTGGCACCAAGTTCTAACGTCTCTCTGATTTGTATCTTGGCAATTGACACTGCCCGTGGGGTAAAAGGCAGCGTCTACCAGGCATTCGTAAGTCGCCGAGGATGATTCGTAACAGCCAGATACGCATCAATATTGTCACGTTTCAGCTGCAAGCATCTTGAATCTGGGGGGAGTGATGTCAGAGGATGCAAGGCGCTGCTAGCCATTACCACATCCTTCAGCTTCAGGCCTGGGGTGGTGGCTTTTGCACATGCGACACGAAGCTATGGAGTACTGACATGGGGGCGCGTTTCTTTTTCCAGAATGCCTTCGGATGGATACGGCAGCAACTTATTACATGTTGTCATGAGAGTAACTTCTTGCAGCGAGGCTGTCGACTGGGCAATGGACCAAGGCCGCAGTTTGCAGGATCGGTCTTCAGGCGCAACCAACAAGTGTGGTACAGCATATGCGTATGTCTCAGAATGCCACTCGTACGAATTTCGTCCAGTTAGCAATTCATGGCGTAGGTAACTTGGATCCTCGGGGCAGACAAGCTCAACTATGGAACCTACCTACGTAGCCTTGCGATGAGTTGGCAAGGTGATATGTCATCGTCACATCAACGGCGGCTGAGAGGATTCCAACGCAAATGGTGATCCTCGTCGTCAACAATCATGCGAACGCCGGAATATCACGCCAAGGGCAAGAAGACCTATTCATCTTGTCGTCACCAATGGAAATTGGGGTGAGCCCCCCAAGTGCCTACTCGACGATCCCGTCCTTGACTAGACGAATACTTCCCAAGGCTTGGTTGTTGTGTGAGCCCTAAGACTAACAAGCACAGGGGCTTTCTCGTCGCAATTACCGGATCAGGCAAGACGGAGCAAAAATAGCATGGTCGACCACAACCAGATCTCAGAGATCAACATTCGCATATCGCACGAATGGCACAGGACGTTATGTTTGGAAGCACTGGAAACCTGTGTTGGTTATTCTACGTGTGTATTTTTATTTTGCGAATCGAAATACACTGCGTCTTGGCATTTCACGCCAGATCATTTCTTGTGACGATCTGTATTGGCAGGCAGTCAAGACACTCTGGCACATCTGGAGACGTTCAAATCATATGAGCGCACTGTCGTACAGTGGAAACAAGCAAGCAAGCAAGCAATCGGATGGATGGATCATTGATGTGGATTGACAGGCAGATGGAGTACCGTACATGCGGGCAAGCTTTCTCCTCAAGAACTCAACGCATCAGCCGTGGCTCATGGCCCATCTTGCCAGGCCATGGGAAATCAAATCACTCAAGCGAGCGAGCGACCCCATCAGAGGATTTCTCCGTACGTATGGTACAGAGTACGTGCCTGCTAGTGTAGAAGCAGTCTGCGAGTCATCCACACTACTATGCGTTGGGGGTCGATTCATGCACAACAACAATAGCATTCAGAGAGTGCCAAAGACCCAAAGCAACACAAACAAGACAGCATCTGGCGTAGCGGCCGGCAGTACCTAGCAATCGAGACCTCTCGCAAGGGCACAGTACAGTGAATGCTACGTGCGTTTCCATGCTGGGCGAGTGGGGACCCGGAAACATTGCTCGAGATCCCCATCAAGTTTCAACCCATCCACCAAATTTCAATTTCCCGCAAAAAGCTTCCGGGCGAACCCATGACACATGGAATCTGGAGCTGCCTGCAGATTCTGCTGTCTCCGGTTCGCGCAGCTCGTGCTCAGCGCCCTGCAGCTCGCCGAAATACCTCCTGGAAGCCCACCCCCAGTGCCAGTTCCAGATTCCGCGGCCGCTGCTGGCTGCTCTTGGATCAATTTTATTTCAACTGTGCCTCTGCTATGGCTGCGGACTGACACCTACCTACCTCCCTTGGCCCTAATCAGCATCTGTACCCATGGCGGAGGCGCCGGGCTAAACCCGCACGAATACCATAACCAGACGCAGGTTTATTAGCTCGGAAGCAGACACCGCTCAGTGCTCAGCTCCAGCTACCTATTCAGCTATTCCATGGAACTTCCCCCTCAAAAGCACCCGTTCGTGTGTACCTACGTGCCGTAGCAGCCACCTGGTAGCGCTCCTTTCCACGGCCCAACACTCGCTGTAGGCGTCGGGCCAGCGCTTGAAATAGCGAGTTGCAAAATTTGCTGTCCCGCTACTACGATAGTCGCGAGTTGTTTGGATTTGTATCTGGTGGTTCGTGGCGACTTCGGCCCATGGCGCAACAGGAGCGAAAGCCTCTCCTGCAGTGTCTGCTTGAGCTCTGTGCCTCCTTATTACTCAGGTCAGACGGAGGACAAAGCCAGAAGCCAATCAGGCCAGACCAATTTGTCTGTCTCGCCCATGCCGCCCTCGGCTTCTAGGATGTGTAATATATACGTTCGCACGCGAGTCGTCCACACAGTTGGAGAGCAGTCTCGATTCCATTGGTTCTGGCGTCTGTGAATGAAGAGAGACATGCTACATTATTACTTACTGTACGGTCCTAGATACAGTGCTACCTCCCCCGGTCTCCTCTTGAAACCCCACGTTCACGCTCGCTTCCCATGCCAACAAAGAACTGCAGGGCTCATGGCCCTTGGTGAGCCCTGTCCGATCTGAACTAGCAGGCTAGGAGGCTTCCAGTTAGCCCGCTACTACAAGTTCGTGGGTACTGTGCTTTGTTTGCAGCGAGCGATTGGGGGGTGACGGACCAGGTGTTATAATAATAAGTACATATTCCTCCGTACCGGGGGCTCCATAGTCGAGGGTTGACGGAAAAGGGCTTCTCGTTTTCCCTGCTTTGATCCCCATGCGGACGCTACCGTAAGCAGGCAAGCCGAGCGCCTCCATCCATCCATCCACCCTGTTCACTGTAACCGACCACTAGAACAAAGGAAGGACGAGAGAAAAGTCCCGCACGGCTACAGTTTCTTACATAGTATGGCGTCCTGGAGCCCACACAGGGTGTTCACTTGAGGACTCAAGCCTACAAGGACCTGCCTACCTAACCCAAGTACCTACCAGAGTGTAAGAAAGAAAAAGAAGACTTCCCATACCGCCCTACCGATGTACTGCCCTCTGCCGCCAGACCGCCTCCAATCCTTCGTTTCTTCAGCTTGCTGCTCAGCGCTCTGACTAACTCGTAAAAGGCTGTGCTCGAAGTATTTGCAAGAACCTATTTATTTCATGACCAATGGCCAATAAAAATAATAAGTAATATGAGAGTAATATTCTACATAGTGTTTGATGTTCATACTGTGCTATAGCCTTTTTGTAGATTCAAATTTTATTAAGCTGGCCCATAGCAGTGGAAGCATCCACTCAGCGCGTATCCCATCCGGCGAGAGATTTTTTGCTAGGGTATATTTTTTGATGGAAACCTTTTTTGTTGTCGGTATTGGCTGGCTCCTGCCGTTCGCTATACTGTGCAGATACGGAGTACCTAGCTATAATCTCCAGGGTGGTTCCTCTTCTTCATCAGTCGAGGTTCCCCGACACGCTCACCCGCCGGTTGCGCCCACACAAAAGCTGCATTCTTTCCCTCCCACCGCTCGCCGCACCTCTCGCTCGCGCAATCAATCAATGCCCCCATTGCCCATTTCTTAAAACCTGATCTTGGGGTCCTACCCAGCCAGGCCGGCAGTCCGGATTCTCTCCCTGGCATTTTCTTGAAATCTTCCCAAAAACCTACCCTGCGTCCTCGCAGCCAAAAGATCAACAAGCCATCCATCCATACGTAAGGCATTGCCGCCTCTTACACCAGAGACGGATCCCATCTATTCCCGTTTGCAACTGAGCTCACGGTTTCCCGACGTCATCTCGGCCTACGGCTGGCCTTCCTGCAACTGGTACAACTCAAAAAAGAGCCAAGATTTTCAGAGGGACCCTTTTGTGTGTCCGCGCCCTGCATTCTGCTGCTGCAGATCCTCTTCGCCCGCCCACATCCACCCAGCATCTGATCTGGCGCTACCCATTACGCCCAAGACATCTCATCGCCCGTCGCTTGGTTCCCACCCGCATCAGAAGACCGCAACCTTTCTAGCGCCACCCGTCCCATCCCTACCCGACGGCACTTGTGACCGTTCCTGAGGTCCAACAACTTAAACCTACCATAACCCAGCCAGCCAGCCAGATCACACCAGAACTGCAACAACATCCTGTCTGGTCTGATCCTTTCTTGATAATCCGACCAAAATCCGCCCTAGGCCTCGACTATTTACTCCGGTACTTTCAGATCGACAATGTTCCTCCAATTATAGCAATACGGTCCCTAGGGACAACTGGACACGATCTGTCTGAAGACTACACCATAGGTTGTAACCTTCGAAAGCTCCTTGATACTACACCAGCAAGTGTCAACTACTAAACACAAGGCCTCCCGCGACGCCTTTCGCAATATCGATTTGTTTTGAATCCACCCACAAACTCTACGACTCGTCTCAATACCGCGCGCGCGGCGACGACAAGCCAGTACAGTTTTATTACTACGACGCGACCCCTGCCACTACCCGGCTCTAGGATCGACGACGACCTCTCTACATACCCACCTAAACATTCTAATACCTTCACAATGACAAACGAAACGATACACGACTCGGCCACGTCAAATATCTTGGCGTGGTCCTCCATAGGAGCGCACCTTCAGCACGAACCCGATGAAGAGGTCGCGGCAGAGGTCGACGAACCACCCGATGATCGCAAGATCAGTACCGTCCACGCCGAGTTCAAGCGGACAATGGTACGAAAATATGCCGAGCACCCGCAGTCTCTGTTGACCCAGGCGTTGCATGGCCAGTCTGACGAGGAGTCCTCGCCTCTTGATTTCGTCAGTCTGCCACTCAGACGCCGATCCATGAACAGCAACATCAGCTTCGCTTCCACCGCCGAGCTTACCTGCGACACTGGACTCACCAGTCCTGCACGCACAAGCACGCCCAGCCCGCCGCCTCCTGTCGTCAGGCTCGGACAGCTACAACTGGGTCTGCTCGAGTCACGCCCAAAGATTGCCAACGCCTCTTTGGCTCTGGATCACGACACGACTCCTACCAAGAAGACAGCCGATGTGCCAGTCGAGACCCTGAAGAAGGATCCGGTTGTCGAGCAACTAGCAAAGAAGCGATGCATCTCGTTTGCTTGCGGACCGAAGCCCGAGGCCAAGAAGCCAGTTTCGTCGCCCAAGCAGAACTCGCTCAAGCCGGAAGCTGCAGCTGAAGCTGCTGCCGAAAAGCCACCGCAGCGCAAGATGTGCATTAAGTTTGCTTGTCCTTCTGGTCCTGTGCGGACTGCATCATCAACCAATAAGGAGCCCACTCGAGCTGCAGCATCCGATGCCAAGCAGTCGCCCAATGCCCGCCGCGACGGATCCCCTGCCACCCTCCGGAAGAGATCTTCGTCCATTGGCCGCTCTCCCCGGTCACTCACGCCTCGTCGCCGGGCTTCTCACAGTCCGGTTGCAGTCAAGCCCAAGGCATACTTGACGGCCGAGTCGGCCGATCTGAACGGAGAATCCTCGCGCTTTCATGAATTTGCCAGCGACGAGCTCCGGGAAGATGACTGGATTCGACAGCAAATCCCTGCCCTGCAGCGTTTGACCATCAACGACACTCTGCGCAAGGAGAACGAGATTCGCAAACTTGGCCAGGAGGCCGAGGAAGAAGCCCTGCAGGAGGAGTTCGAGGATGATGAAGCTGGCAATGATGATGACGAGGATCAAGATGTCGATGACGATGACGAAGATGATGAAGATGATGATGATCTCGAGGCAGCGGGCTATGACGACGTAGAGGACGATCTCTCAGGTTATGGCACCGACGACGACGGATCCGATGGCTATCACACCGACAACGAAATTGGCTTTGCCGATTCCGATGGAGATGACGAGGATGCCGATGAATTGGAACTCTGGACCCACGGCCAAGCTGCCACCCTTCAGTTCTCCGGAGCCACGCCGATTGCGCGTCGTCCATCCATGGCCGGTAATCGATCAGACTCCTCTTCATCCTCGGAAGCACCTGCATCGAAGCGGCCTACTTCTCGGGAGAAGGCCCGACGCATTCGCATCCGACCTGGAACACCTGAGCTGCCAGACAGCACCGACTTCGTTTGTGGCACTCTCGACGAGGACAGGCCGATGGAAGATGCATACATCTCATGCATTGCGCAGAAGCGACGTGAGAAGATGCATCTTATCCCGCAGGATATTGATCCCAGCTTTCCAACTTCGGAGCCTGAGGATGAGGACGAGAAGCCTGGCCACGAGAGTGACGAGCATGTCTGGATCCACGGCGAACTCGAGGACATTAACGGCGAGCCTGAGCGGGCTGATCGCAGAAAGAAGAAGAGCAACCACAACTCTCCCAAGCGGTACCACTCGCCTCCACCAAAGCGTCTTCACTCGCCCCCTCCCAAGGCCGCCAAGGCTCGCGGAAGATCGCCGCCGCCTCGAAGACTTTTTGATCGTCACTCTCCCAAGCGCGTTGTCTCACCCGCTCCCATCTCCGGTCGCGCAGTTTGCTCGCCTCCTGCCACGCCCACTCAAAAGGCCACGCCAAAGGCCATCGATTTCCAGACACTGGCATCTCGACCTGGTCTGACGCATACTAAGTCGCTCCCACGACCTCCTGCTCTGTTCCCTAACCGGTTCAAGGGCCAGCGCGGCAGACAGGCAGCATACACGGGAGCCACTGGCCACATCCGTGGTGCCATTGACATTGTCAAGGGCCTCGAGCACAAGAGGCAGCGCCGCAGAGAAAAGTACATCCAAAAGCACTGCAACCGAGCTCGCAAGGGTCAGGTGGTCGAGAAGCGGCCCCAGCCTGGCAAGGGCGCGCAGAGGATGCGCGAGCTTGGTCTGCACATGGCCGGCAAACAAACCAACACTATTCATGTTCTCTCGATCTAGAAGTTCTGAGACAACAGCACGTTTTTCTTTTCTCTCAAGCCCACGTGGAAGATTCGGGTCCCGTGGCACTTTTTGGCGCCTTCATATTACGATGATATCATGAGCGAGCATTCTCATACTGTTCTAGAGCGCATCGCATTCTGGGAGCTTTGCATCCCTTGGCACATAGCAGCCCCCTTGTGTACATACAAAAAGTTTCGTTGTTTCATTTTCCGGTAACGAATTTCCTTTTCATGGCCGCAATCCTTCTACATGAAGAAGGAGCGGGATCACATCGTCTAGCATTTTGACGGCCGGTCATTGGCAATTTGGGGATACCACTGGAGCAAAGCAAGGCATGGTTAAGTAGCATCAGGCGGCGATCCGGTGATTTGACAAATGGAAATATACATTGACCACATTGAGTGGTCAAATATCCATCATATGATGTTTTACGGTTATCTTTTTCTGGTGATTTGTTTTCATGTAGTGCCTTATGTGAGCATAGGAACAACAGTCTGATGATTTCTGGACAGCCAAATCAGACTTCTAGTCGAGTAGATTTACTCTTGGTTTATTCATCGATGTGACATGGTAGTAGCCAGAGCATCTAAATATGCAACTCGGCCGATGTATTCGCTGAAGATGTGTCTTTTGAACTTTGGACGCTCAAATCCCGACAGACCGCGGGGGCCGGGCCAGGTTTAGACATTACGAAACTGTCACATTCGGGGAGTCATTGCATTTTTGAGCAGCTCTTGAAATCACGAATGTAGACACCTGTACAGATGTATGTCGGGTTGTTTCTATAGCAGATAACATAAAAGGGGGATCTGTCCAAAAGGAGAGAAAAGACAGGCTTATACACAGAATAAAGGTCGCATTAAGGTCAGCAAGCATGTTGTGTTGCTGCCTGAGATGTTAGGCCACCCACTGCGAGGCGTTCGGGTCACAGCTGATTGGCCAGATGCAGCAGGCCAAGTTCTTGCCAGCACTGCTTTTGCCCAGGACCAAAGCGACGTAACCTCTCTGGCTAGCCGACCAACTCATCTTCCCATTGTCGCCAGGCCGCATACAAATTTAACAGCATCATCCATCAAAGGAAAGTGATCCCTTTGCCCAGCAACGACACTCTTCCGGATTTCTCTGCACAACCACGACAACCATTCACCAGCTCCCACACAGCGCATAGCCCGACCATCAAGATGTGGATTATCAACTGGTGTAAGTTCCCTTTGCAAACCGGATGCGCAATCCTTGCTCTTGTTCTTGGTTCCTCCTAGCCGGCCGCCACGGAGGCGGCACTCCCAACAGAGCCAACAGTGTGCTGACATGCCCGTTCTTGCGCCAAACAGTCTACGATGTCCTGTCGTCGCTCGGCCTGCTCAACAAGCACGCCAAGCTCCTCTTCCTGGGTCTCGACAATGCCGGAAAGACGACACTCCTGCACATGCTGAAGGTACGTGACAGGCTCACCCCGGGCTGGACTACGGGTCCAGGGCTACGGTTTCGAGGCCACCCTACGCATCGCATGCGATACCGTGCATTCAATAAAGAGACGTGCTGACATGACGGGATTCACAGAACGACCGAGTCGCCATCCTGCAGCCCACTCTGCACCCAAGTATGTCGTCCTGAAGCAAGCGTCGGCGGCAGGCACGTGGGCACATGCTGACACTATCACAGCTTCCGAGGAGCTCGCTATTGGCAACGTGCGATTCACAACCTTCGATCTCGGTGGTCACCAGCAGGGTACGAGACACTCTACACGAGAAAACCCCCTCCACAAGGGGATGAGACATGGGCGACGTAACTGACATTCCGACTGAACTATAGCCCGCCGTCTTTGGAAGGACTACTTCCCCGAGGTTAACGGCATAGTCTTCCTGGTTGACGCCAAGGACCACGAGCGCTTCCCCGAGGCCAAGGCCGAGCTCGACGCCCTCCTGTCGATGGAGGAGCTCCAGAAGGTGCCCTTTGTCGTCCTGGGCAACAAGATTGACCACCCCGACGCCATCTCCGAGGAGCAGCTGCGCCACGAGCTCGGCCTCTACCAGACGACGGGCAAGGGCAAGGTGCCTCTGGAGGGCATCCGGCCCATCGAGGTCTTCATGTGCTCGGTGGTTATGAGACAGGGTAAGTCGGGTTCTACACTTGCGAGGCCGATGCTGTTCTGTATTGGTCGAAATGGAGAACGCACTGCTAACATGGGTGACAGGCTACGGTGACGGTATCCGCTGGCTATCGCAATACGTCTAGACGACGTTGTGACAGAGAGTACAAACGAGGCCGCAACGCCGATGCGGAAAATGGCTGTTTCATCATGATCACTTCATTTAGACATAGTTCTAGACTAGGAGTGGGCGTGAAGAGGACAGGGCAAAGACAAAAGAAAGAAAGAAAGTCGACCAACGGTGGAGCAGAATGCTATATGGTGTGTACGAAAGGTGATAATGTTGATGACCTGCACGCTTGTTCAAGTGGAGATTTGGAGTTCTTTTTTATATGATAGCTTGCTGCTTGCATTGTTCATCATTTCATTATCTTTTTACAAGACGGACTCCTTGGGTTTCTATAGGAGTCTATGGCAATAGAGGCATATACCAAACTCACTCCTACTGTAATTGAGTCGTGTTGTAAGCTGTGCTGGTTGATGCTCAAGGTATAAACAGCCATCTCCTACAATGTTTAAGGGGCACAGAACGTACAGCATTCCTAGCCGCCATATAGTGAAGAAGAACTTACCTAGGTACAGTCTGTTGAACAAAATCTGAAGGCCATCCAGGGTTTGTACGGTGTACGCTTAACCTGTTAAGATGAGGCTCTGCATTTCCTGGACCATGAGATTTACCTTCAAAGTAAATATGCAGGTAGCTCAAGCTCAAAATCAATACCAACGTACGACTCGTCTTTATGCATTTGAAGAATAAATTTCCACCGACAAGGTAATTCACATCGCAGGTGACTGCTTTATAACATGTCGTTCGTCCCAGCAAAACATCGAGTGGTGAGCGCTAACACTTCAGCAGTGTTCAGCTGTTCCCTGTCACAGAGGTTCAGGGGTCTCCACCTACCAGATTGAGGCTCGGGTCCCCTCCACTTCTCCCTAGGTTAGCAGCTTCCCCAACCAAAATTAGAGCCGTCGGTGGACAGCGACGTCATTTCGGTGATTAACAGCTGGTGGCTCGCGGTTGAGAATGATGAATCTCGTGAATACTTAGCCTACATGGGCAACATCGACCTCGGTGACGCCTCAGGACACGAATGCGCTGCAACAACCTTTGGCAGTACCAGCCTTTCCGTAATACATACATGTCTCACGACATTTCCGATACAAGTTCGGCCAACATAGAACAACTACTACTCCCTGGAACCTCCTTCACTCCACCTTTGTGACCCCCATCCCGTGCGCAGAAGCACTGTCGACAAAATAAGACCCTTTTCCCTCATTATGCAGTGACTCTCCTACACTCACTGCTCTCGTGATCATGGCGACGGAAGACGCAAGGAGTGAGGAGAAGACCAGTGGTACCGGGTCTGACCAGAAGCCAGCTCGCCGCGTCACCTTCTTCGGTCTTGGAAAGCCGTACCACGACTACGGATTCCCTCCCGAGGCGTTTGACCACACTCGGCTGCCCGACGCCGAGGTTGACTTCCTCCGACCCGAGGACCTCGAGTCCTTTGCTCAGGCGCTCGCCGCCCCCGACCCTATCAACCCAGCCAACGACGATGGTTTAACGATACGGAGCCCCTCGCTGCGAAGCGGGAGCACCTTCAACCTCGACACGCCGACTTCCCCAACGGCGCCGACGGCTAAGGCGAGTGGGATCAGCCTAGGCAATGGGATGGATGGACGGACCGCGACGCTCCGAATTAGCGAGCGCAACCGGCACGGAAGTCAGGGCAGCCTGCTCATCTCGGCGCAAAACGACTGGGCTCCCGTCAACGAAAAGGTCGGCAAGCGCCGCCGCAAGAGGCGCAAGGCGCTCGGCCGCAGCGTTGACGAGGCCCGTGAGGGCAACCTCTATACCCTGCTGCGCTGGCCATTCCTGATATTTACGTTAACCTGGATCGCTGGTCTCGGCATTGCCTACATGAGCACGCGGCTGTACGTATGGGGCTACGAGTACTTTGTCGCTTGGCGTGGTCATAGGGAGCGACTCCGCCGCAATCTGCGTGCCACGAGCACTTATAAAGAATGGTCAGATGCCGCCAAGGAACTCGACAAGTACCTCGGCAACGACAAGTGGAAGCAGGAAAACGAGTACGCCTACTACGACTCCAAGACGGTCCGCCGCGTCTGGGAGCAGATCAGGAAGCTCCGGCGCGAGGCCCAGGCCCAAGAGTCTGATCTAAATAATACCTCGAGGAACAATGAGCGCAAACGGCCTATTGATGAGCTCAAGTCGTTGATCGAGGCCAGCGTAAAGAGCAATTTTGTCGGTGTCGAAAATGCCAGGTTATACAGCGAGACGTATTTCGGCACCAAGAACCTGGTGCAGAACTTTATTGAGGAGGGTAAGTGGCTTAATCTGCATGTCCTCAGCCAACCACTTGACAGCTTTATGTTAACATGAACACAGTCGAGAAGAGCACACGCCTGCTAGTAGAGACCGATCAACTCTCGCTCGATCAGAAACAGACCCTTTTCAAGCATCTGCACGCCAATTATGGTCGCACGGCCCTGTGTTTATCAGGCGGTGCCACATTTGCGTATTATCATTTCGGCGTTGTCAAGGCGTTGCTCGAGGCAGACCTTTTGCCAGAGGTCATCACGGGCACGAGTGGTGGTGCTCTAGTGGCTTCGTTGGTTGCGACGCGAACGAACGAGGAGCTTAAGCAGCTCTTGGTGCCCGCTCTGGCCCACAAGATCAAGGCATGCTCAGAGCCCATGTCAACATGGTTGGTCAGATGGTGGAAGACGGGAGCCCGGTTCGACTCCATGGACTGGGCACGGCAATGCAGCTGGTGGGCTCATGGTTCCATGACATTCAGAGAGGCCTACGAACGAACCGGCCGCATTCTCAATGTTTCCTGTGTGCCGGCCGATCCACACTCGCCCACCATTCTCTGCAATTATCTGACGAGCCCCGACTGTGTCATCTGGTCGGCTGTTTTGGCTTCGGCCGCGGTGCCAGGCATCCTAAACCCAGTCGTCCTAATGATGAAGAACCTAGATGGGTCACTTACCCCCTATTCTTTTGGACACAAGTGGAAGGACGGTAGTCTGCGTACTGATATTCCCATCAAGGCGCTCAACCTCCACTTTAATGTCAACTTTACTATTGTCAGCCAGGTCAACCCACACATCTCCTTGTTCTTCTTTTCTTCGAGAGGCACCGTTGGCTCTCCTGTGACGCACCGCAAGGGCCGCGGCTGGCGTGGCGGCTACCTCGGCTCTGCAACGGAGCAATACATCAAACTCGATTTGACCAAGTGGCTCAAGGTTCTTAAACACCTCGAGCTGCTCCCTCGGCCTCTAGGCCAGGACTGGTCTCAACTCTGGCTTCAGCAGTTTGGTGGCACCATTACCATCTGGCCCAAGTCGAAACCCAGCGACATACTTCGCATTCTTTCGGATCCGGATGCGGATCGTCTTGCTCGAATGATCCATGAAGGACAGCAGAGCGCTTTTCCAAAGTTACAATTTATTGCAAACAGGCTCAAGGTGGAGAGGCAGATCGAGCGCGGACGCCGCGAGACAACGAACATCAGAAAGGGCAGCCTGGACAACTTCATTGACGAGGATGATCTCCAGAGTCTCTTGCTGAGGGGCAGCGTGGGAACGGATGAGGACGTCACCGGTGAAGACGACGACGAGGAACCACTCGACGAGTACGCCGTTGCGGATAGCGACTTCGAGGGGATGACTGAGAGCCCTGGCGAGTATAAAGATGCGCCTGAAAAGACAGAGTCCGACCTAGTTCAAGAGGAGGAGTCGCAGTAGCGTTTTGTTCAATCATCGTTGCATCGATACCATTGTGTTTGTATTCAGGGAGTTTAGGGGCATGCGGATGTATGTATACTGGGTTGCGAGAAGCATAACCTGATAAAGAGGCCAAGTCTCATTACACTGAAAGTGAAACAATAGAATCATTTCAAATCATTTCTACGAACAATTTCTTCATGGACAGCTACATGTGTTCTGCATCCATTGGTTCATTGAGTACCTAACCAAAAGAAACATGATCGCCATCGGTGGACGCAATTCACCTCTGTACCTCGTAGATACCGTTATCTTCACAAAATGACCTACATATCTTATCAATAGCAGCCAGCATTGAAAATAAGAATTGGATAAACAAAAAAGGAAACGAAGACAGTCAGGGAAAACAAAAAGGAACAAGAGATTAAAAAAGCAAAAAGAAATGCCCACTGGCGGAATTGAACCGCCGACTTTTGCATTTCGCAAATGTTTCTTACAAGTGCAACGCTATACCACTAAGCCAAGCGGGCATGCTTGTCTTTCGACGGGGAAGTTTGTCGCTAACGAGGAATATGACATGTGGCGTGCAGACCCACAAGTTTTCTCGGACGACCTGCAGTGATTTGCGTAACGGGAAAACAATACTATTACCTTGGGCTGCTTGTTTGTATTATATGCTGTTGTGTTATTCGCAAAGCTCTTGAAATTGTTTTGCAAAACATGAAATACAGTTTCAAAGCTTATTGATTTGGTATGGACGGTATATCAACGCCCATACTGCATAAACCTCTCGGCTGGGCCACACGCACTTTATACAACGATGGCATTTTTTGCGAGTCCTTTTCAATAACATCTTGATGCTCCAGATATTCCACGAGTCTCAATGCTAACAACAGAATAAATTGACGACAGTCTTAATCAGTGCAGAATATACTTGTCATTTGGCCACACCTTTCGGCTCTGAGCCCTTACTTGGCAGCATGAATGGATGGTCAGCCATGGCGGTAGCGGGACTGCTTATAAGTCAGATCCGTGGAATCGCATATGGCACAAACTCAAATAGATCTCTCCATGTCCAACCATATGGGACAACATCTTACGGTCCTTGTAGTCCGTTACCATTCGTATATAGGATGTACGTAATACGTAATAAAATACGAGACGACTTATAGTTGCTGCAGAAGGATGCGTATACACATGATCCGGCATTTACAAATTCGAATGCAATCAAGAACGATTCCTAGAGGGAACTCGAAACGAGTTCTCGTGACCATTCATTTCCCGTTTTAGCCTCCGACTCCAACGCATCGTCACGTCTTTTGCGTCTCGGTCTTGGCGGTCTGGGGTCGTCCGGATAAAGTAGCAATGCAACGATCCTGGATCACCAGTCGTGGTACGTATGCCCAATATCGGGAGGAGGGAAAATCGGTGCAACGGTATTTCTAGAAGAAACATTGGTGGGCTGAGCATGGTGCCTTGATGAAAAGTGCCGAATGCTTGTCGGAAGCGGTTATATGGGAAGACCTCTGAAGAAGAAGGCGGAGGAAGGGCGAACCGTCATGCTCGAGAAGCGCATGCGAGAAAAGAAAAAGAGAAGCAACTTCCTTGCTCACCAAGCTCACTCCTGGACATAGAGAGTTCTATCGGAGACGATTTGACTAGAATCGTAGAAGAAAATACATCATGATGCTTCTAGGAACTCTTGCGTTCGCGGCGCTGTCGCTCGCGCCCCTGGCCGCCGGCCACCCAGGCGAGGAATTCAACAAGCGAGCGCACATGGAGGAGATGGCCAACGCGCACGCCGTGGCCGACGTCAACGCGAGAGCGCTCGAGGCATGTGAGAGCAGACCCGACGTCAAGGAGCGGCGCGAGCGAGCAGTCGCTCGGAGAGCCGCCACGTTTGAGCGTCTCCGCCAGGAGAGGGGACTACAGGACGGTAGGAATTTCCAGCATTCACTACGGCTCGCCAATGATTTACCAATAGTGACTCGCTGACGACTTTCCACAACTACAGAGACCTTCCTCCACCGGCGCGACGCGGCCTCGCTGCGCCAGTGGGCGGCCAAGAGCCACGACAAGAGCAGCCTCAAGTACAACCAGGACACGCCCATCGCGGAGCTGTTCGGGACCAACGCCAGCTGCGTCCTGACGCCCGACAACGCCAACGGGCCGTACTTTGTCTTCCAGGAGCACATCCGCAGCAACGTCGTCGAGGACGTCAAGGGCGTGCCCATGCACCTCGAGATGCAGTTCATCGACGTCAACACCTGCAAGCCGGCCAACGTGCTGATTGACATCTGGTCATGGTAAGTGGCGGCCCTCACTTTTGGGATACCCAGTTTTCTAAATGTAAAAACTTGCGCAACAGCAATTCCCAAGGCGTCTACAGCGGCGTCAGCGCCGCGGGCGAGGGCGGCCTCGGGACGACGTACCTGCGGGGCGTGCAGCCGACGGACGGCGACGGCGTCGTCCACTTCGACACGCTGTTCCCGGGGCACTACTCGGGGCGGGCGACGCACGAGCACATCATCGCGCACGTGGGCTCGAAAGTCCTCGCCAACGGGACGTACAGCGGCGGGCAGGTAGCGCACCTGTCGCAGCTCTTCTTCGACCAGGCGCTGATCGACACCATCGAGGCGTCGGCGCCGTACAATACCAACAAGATCGCGAAGACCAGCAACACGGCCGACGGGTTCACGGGGTACGCGGCCAGCCCCAACTATGATCCGTTCCCCAACTACGCGCTGCTCGGCAGCGGCGTTTCTGGTGGTCTGTTCGTCTGGGCTGAGCTCGGCATCAATACCAGCTCCAACTGGGACTACTACGCCCCCTACGCGAGCACCTGGAAGGAGGGCGGCGGGTACAATAATCCAAAGTTCAATATGATGGTTGTCGCTACGCCTCCGCCGACGCATGGATGAGAACCTTTGTTTAACTCAGCAGATTGGTATTGGCGAGATACTCGGTCTCATCTCTATTGTTCAAGTTAGCGGGTTTGAGGCCTATACGAGGAAACGTTGTTTCTTAGCTACTTATATATGTGATTTCTTCTATGAGTTTGTCTCATTCTGTGAGAAAAAATGAATGGTCTATAACATATCGTGACTTCTACGTTTTTGCCAGTTTCATACAATAGCTATGCTCTCAATTTTCCAATATCACAACATCTGTGAAACTATCTGGTTTTCATAATACTAAGAACGCGTTGATGCTTCAAGTGAATCCATAGTTCCCAGTAGGGGCAGACCTAGACTTCCCCAACGTTTCCCAAATCACTCAAAGCAGAAAGGCGACCCATCGTAAACTCACGACTCAGAAAAATCGAGCTGCCGGACATCAAATGACTGCCGAGCGCCGGCGGCGATATGAAAAGGTCTCCGCTGCAAGTCCCGCCATTCCCTTCACTAGTCGCGCCATCGCCACGCACATTCAAGTGGTGTCTTGATGATATTGAGCGCGGGGAAGGCGTCGTGGCTCATCTTGAAACGATGGACATTACCGGTCCGCCTTATAGCGTGCTGGGTATGATCTGACGTCTTGGCGAAATTTCCACAACGTTTCGGGGCCAGAGGATTTATAGTGGTTTAGATGAGAAAAGAAGGCTGGGCAAGAAATGCATGTCACGTAACGCCTCGTCTAACATCTCACCACTTGCCATTGGAGCCGTGGCCTTGGTTTTTATATTAATGCGCCTCACTTGACCGTGATCCGGGTAATTTGTCCGCTCACCGCTCACGGGGACCGCCCGTTGGGAAACGTGTTTGCTCCGTTGAAATGCTAAAGTTGAGCCAACGTTCAGAGTATTTCGCTTGTTAAAAAGACTTTAGCCGTGACAGCTCCCTGGGAAATTACGTTGGCCGTGACTTGATCGAATGCACGGCATGTTTCTTGTCCAAGCAAAGTAAACAGAACAGCTGCTACGTTGATTTCCCGCGCAGCCAATGAGGACTGAGTATATCTGGTTCTCATTTGCCACTCGCAAATTAATACGTGCTCCGTAGTGGTATACAGAACCGAACCTCTGGATGGTCATGTACCCCGGATTTTACATCCCTATAATAAGTGGAGCCAAGATTCGTATTGATTGTACGGATTGCCGACTCTTTTGGTCAGCTATTCGACTCCCAAACTCGATCAGTGTGCATCAGCTGTTTAATCAGGAAGGAAAGATGTCACGACTTGCTCGTATCGCGCTCGTTGCGCTCCAGATTCTGCTACTGTCCAGCATCGTCGACGCGGATGCCGTCCTGGATCTCTGGACCAAGGGGCAGCCATCGCTTGACGCTCAGCTCGCAAAGTCGACGACTTGCTCCAAGGACAAGCTACAGATTCGCAAGGAATGGTAATTATTCTTTTCTTCTTCCCCTTTTCTCTTAGATTACGGCATCATTTCTTTATGGAACTCGTGCAGATTTACTAACTCGAGACATCAAGGGGAGATCTGACCGATACCGAAAAGTCGAGCTACATCAACGCCGTGCTGTGTCTCAGCAAGGCGCCGTCAAAGCTCGACCCGACGCAGTACCCCGGGGCCAAGACTCGGTACGACGACTTTGTCGCCGTGCACATGAACCAGACCCTCAGCATACACGGCACCGTATGCCAACCTCCCAACCTCCATGGTGTTATCGCTGCGCACTCATAGCTGACATGTATCCGACAGGGCAACTTCCTCTCGTGGCACCGATACTATACGTGGTCGTACGAGCAGGCACTGAGGAATGAATGTGGATACAATGGAACGCAGCCGGTACGTTCTATATCAACTGGAGAGAGTAACAAATCAATCTAAATTTTTGCACTTTCCAGTACTGGAACTGGGGACGCTGGGCTGCCGACCCCGAATCATCACCCATCTTCGATGGTTCGGCATTGAGCATGAGCGGAAACGGAGAGAAGACGACTCACACGGGCCAGATCGTGACTGGCAACGGCGGAGGCTGCGTCACCTCTGGCCCATTCAAGAAGTGAGCTATCGTTGTCCTGTTTAATCCAGCACACTTGACTGACTAATCGGCCAGCTTCACCGTGAACCTCGGGTAAGTCGTCATCTCTCGACATCAACAACTCCGCAGGACAAGACTAATCCATAGAACCCCAGGCCCATGAGCCCAGCCATATCCCCGGCGCCGGCCAAGAACCCGCGCGCCGACGGCATGGGTTACAATCCGCGGTGTCTGCGGCGCGACATCAGCAACAAGCTGTCGTCGCAGTACTCGCGCACCGAGGACATTGTCAAGCTGGTCACGGGCAGCGCCAACGTCGGCACGTTCCAAAACACGCTGCAGAGCACGGCGCCCATCAACGTCCACGTGGCCGGCCACTTCACCATCAGCGGCGACCCCGGCGGCGACTTTTACGTCTCGCCTGGGGACCCTGCCTTTTGTGAGTTTTATTCCTTTTTTTGCTTCTTGTCTTTTTCCTCCCGTGTTTTCGCTTGGGTCTTGGGTGTCTGACTGGGTGTATCGCAGGGCTTCACCATGCCATGATCGACAGAACTTGGGCGATCTGGCAGCTGCAGGATCTGGCCAACAGACAACAGGTCATTGCTGTAAGTTTCTTTCCTCTTCTGGCTTTCCCATCCTGCGCACCACTCGATCTCACGCTCGGCGTTTTTGAATAGGGAGGTACCTCGATGCTGGGCACCGGCAGGGCTCAGAGTCTGGACGATATTATCGACCTGTACGCTGTCAACTCCAAGACGTACAAGATTCGCGAGCTGGTCAGCCTGGTGGACGGGCCGTTTTGTTACTACTATGCATAATTGGGCTTTGTGGCAGTCTCTCAGATACACTATTCTGTACATCAAGTAGGGGTAGTTCAATCTGAATGGTGTCTCAATTCTCAAAGTGAATAGTGGTGGGGTTCAGTTCCAAGCCTTCATTATGGTGTCGAGATTATAACGCGACACCAAGAATTGTATGGGTGGCTGCTTAGATGCAGGAAACCTTGCAAGTTGTGGTGCGCATAGGTAGGCTGGTAGGTAGCAGTCGTTGCAATGCCGCACAATTGGGCAGTCACCCAAAAGAAATGGCTCCAGTCCATACATTGTAAGTGCCATGCGGCGATGTACTGTATGTCGCGATGTCGCGATGTCGTCAAATGGATATGATCAGCCATATTTTGGCCAAATGAAGATGTTTACTCTGCCACCCACAGGAGAGCTACAGTCTGAATGCGAAGCGAGGCAACGACGAGCTAACAAGACAGCCTCAAAGAAGTTCAAGGAGCCACTAGTGACATGTGCTGAAGAGGTGATGAGGCAAGCTGCGCAGTTTTTACTTGGCGCAGTTCGAAGATGGCACGCTGGAGTCCTGGTCTCCTAAGTTATCATTAGCTGAAATCGTCGGAGACCCGGTCCGAACATTTATAGCATGTGAATTGTGTAATACAGGGCAATCGCAGTTATGGAGAAGACTTGTACAGAAGTTGCAGGGATCGTGTAAGATCACGACACGTCAGATGGGGCCCTGGCCGTGGATATAACGGTTGCGATCATGATATGATTGGCGAATGGAGCGACATGTTGGATCCCCCCAATGGCCATGACCACAACCATTGCGGCAGTGAGTAATGACGTTTACCAGCTGAGCTGTTTGACTGCCAATAATTGATTAGTGGAAATATACTACTAGTTGTTAGACTACAAGCTCAGCTCTGGATCTAGTAACGCTGGATACATTCCATGGCCAGCAACTTGACGTCGGGTAGTCGAACTCTGCGCGAAGGGGTTAGTCAGATATGCTATAGATAGATGGTATGCTTCGCTGCGACGACGTAGTTTGCACATGTCGATCGGTAATTGATTGAATCAAAGAGAAGTGTCAGGGCTGTCGATTGGCATTGACAATATGAAGAGAAGGCCATGTTGGAAAGCCGCGACAACTGAAAAAAGGAAGCATATGAACGAGCCGCAATCAATTGACGCCCCGACCCAGATTTCCAGTCCAAGGATTACCTAGCAGTATCCGACTCAGATGATGCAGGGTTGCTGTGTTGTGCCTGGCTTGGAAGGCCGATCTGGGTGGGATTAGATCTTGGCCCGTGAGATGCGAACGAGAAGCGAAAATCCGGGGTCGTGGGCTAAGATCTCGGTGGGGCCCGAGCTCCGGGCGCCCTTGCTGATTAAGCCTAGCGCTAAGCTGCTTCTGGACCCAGGGGCGGCTGCTTAATTGGGGTTAGGCCCATTTCGCAGCTCCACTCGTTCGACTTCACGCGCGTTCTTGCTGTTTTTCGCCCTCAACCTCTCAACATCCCCTCACTGACTGTTGCGCCTTCTGCCATCGATCGAGTGCTCAAACCGCGTGGAAAAGCTCGGTGGTATGGTCACATTTGCTCAACGTCCCCCGATCACGCCTCTCCGATGCCTGTTCAGTCGCACAAGCCGCACCTGGAGCAACTTCGCCGCCTCGATGCGACGCGCTGAGTAGGGAGCCGACAACCATCTCAAGTCAAGTCCCAACCGCAAGAGATCGCATCCATTCTGGTAGCACTATGGCGCCGAGCCCGAGGACGCCGCGTTTGGCGGCTACAAACAGCCGCCCCAGCCGCCAGAAGGCCTCTCTACTGGTGCCCCAGTCGCGCTTGCGCGAACGAGATGTCGCCGAGCCCGCAACCGAACCGCCCCCGAAGCGACGACGGTATGTTTCTGGAGGTCCTGCTGGTGGTGGACAACAGACTGAAAAAGATGGCAGCGACGGATCCGGTCGTCGACCGAGCACTGGTCTCTCTACCAACCCCCGCCCCCGAGTGCGCCGCAACTCCTCCGCCGTGAGCGCCGCGCCCGTATACCCCCGAAGAGAGCGCAGCACGCGCATCCGCACCGCCACGAGAATGGAGCCCGATGACGAGATGCAGATAAGCTCGGCCGCCGCTGTAGCTGCCGCCGTGACACAGAGCGAGGGATACAAGCCCAGAGAAGAGCGAGGATGGGAGGAATTTCACCCAAACCTCGACATTGAGACCACATTCATGGTCTTCCACGCAGACGACGTCGATGGAACCGCAAAGTCGCTTCCAGATACCCCATCGGCATTTTCTCAAAATGCCGACCATAATAACAAGCGTGGAAGCCCTATCAAGGATGCAACCGTGGCCTTTGGCAGTAATGCGGATGCTTCTTCATCTCAGGCCAACGGTGTCCCGTCATCCGCCGGAGATGCTTTGCCGGGAACGCCAACAAGACGGCGTTCGAATCGTCCTAGAGACTCTTATTTCCCATTCCGCCAAGACATGGGAAATACTCCAAAGACGCCCAAAGTCCTGCCCATCTACGGCCAGACGCCCAAGGAACGGCTCGATCTGAGGCAACCTCAATACCGAAAGACGGACAGGATTTTGCTGTTTGAAAGTAAGAAGTTCGGCCAGGCAAAATATGTTGACAAGGCGATGATGAATGTCGGATACCAGGAGAGCGACAACTTCATTCGCGAAGATCAAAAATTGATAAAAGCCTCCGACGCCAATATTGAGGACGAAGCCGACAGTCCCGCAGGAAAGACGGACGATGTGTCTGCTTCGCACAGCCACGCCTTGGGCCGCGTCGAATACGACATGGACGAGCAAGATGACATGTGGTTGGAGGCATACAACGAGCAGCGCAAATCCCAAGGATGGAGTGCTGTAAGCCGCGAGCACTTTGAGATCACAATGACCAAGATCGAAAAGGAGTGGCATGCGCTTGAGAAGAGGATACCCAAGCCGAACCCGAAGCCCCCGCAAACACATCGCCCGCGTTCCAGCTCCGCTGCGGCCGTTAATGGCGAACCGCAGGCAGGCGAAGAGCAAGATAGTAAATGTGCCATTTGCGATGATGGAGACTGCGAAAACACGAATGCGATTGTGTTTTGCGACGGCTGCGATCTGGCGGTCCACCAAGAGTGCTATGGTGTGCCCTTCATTCCCGAGGGACAATGGCTTTGTCGGAAATGCCAGCTTATTGGACGTGGCGTTCCGGTAAGTTTATACTCGCAACTTCCTTGGCACTACGAAATAGTTTACTAATCCTCTTCCTCAGACTTGCATATTCTGCCCCAACTCGGATGGCGCCTTCAAACAGACTAACTCGTCTAAATGGGCCCATCTGCTTTGTGCGATGTGGATTCCCGAAGTCAGCCTTGGCAACCATACATTCATGGAACCCGTCATGGACGTGGAAAAGGTGCCCAAGAGTCGTTGGAAGTTGACGTGTTATATCTGCCAGCAGCAGATGGGAGCCTGTATTCAATGTGGCAATAAGTCATGCTACCAGGCCTTCCACGTCACTTGCGCACGCCGCGCCAAACTCTTTCTACGCATGAAGAACAGCTCTGGAGCACTCGACGTGCTCGATGGCAGCACAAATCTTAAGGCGTTGTGCGACAAGCATTGCCCTTCTGAGTATGCAAAGGAGAACGGCGTGTCCAGGGCCACCAAGCGGGCCAAGAAGTTCTACAAGAAGACGATGCGAGATCGCATCTGGGCCAATACCCAAGCAAATGCGATGGCGCTTGCCGCCACGCACCGCAATGCTCTGATGGAACACCCCGCGGATGAATCCCAGATGACTGGAGCAAAGGTCTCTGCTGTCTTGGGTGGTGACCCTAAGAAGGGCCAACCTGGCAAGGCAGTATGGAAGCTACCATCAGGTGCTCCAATCATCCCCCAAGCTGTGTTCGATATTGTCGACGCATCCTTGGCCAAGTTCGCAATTCTCAAGAGAAGGGAGTTCGTTAGCGACGCGTCCCGCTATTGGACTCTCAAGCGTGAGATGCGACGCGGTGCCGCTCTGCTGAAGCGTCTTCAGCTTCAGATGGAGACGTTCTCGTCGATGGAGCTCACACGCCGTAACTTCGCCGCCATGCCTTCGGGCAAGACTCGTTTGACAAGACGTATTGAGTTCGCCGAGACTCTCATCAAAGACTTGGAACAGCTGCAGGCCATGTCTGAAGAAGTTGTGAAGCGCGAGGAGGTCAAGCTCGAGGACGCCTTGTTGTTGCAGAGTTTTGTCGACACATGCTATTTTCCCATACACAAGACCTTTCCTGATATCATGGTCAAGGTGTTCAAGTGAGTGTCCTTTCTTTCTTCTCGTCGCCTTGATGAAGCGTACTGACAAGCTGCAAACAGATTTGACGACGGCAAGAACGTCTTCAAGAATGGTCTCTTGAAGATACAGGACAAGATTGATGAGAGATTCTACACAACCACAATTGCTTTCGCCCAGGATCTGTGTCAAGTTGTCCACGATGGCATCAACACGGAATGGGAGTCCGAGCCCGAGACCCAGCCCAAACTCGAAAGTGTCGTTGCTCCGCTCACCAAGGTGGACTATTCTGACATTCGAGAACGTAAGAAGTTGGGAAAGAGGATCTTGAAGGGTGTTCAGCCAATGCTGGAATCAGCTCTGCAGCGAGAATCTCGCGTCACTAATAAGACATTTGACGACCTGAAGCAAGAACTCGGAGACCTGATCGAGGCTAGCTTTGAAGCACAGGCACATACGAATGCCTTTGGCGAGTCAGAGCAAGGCAAAGACGTCGTCATGGTCGATGCATCGGAGATCACTACAGTTGACCCCGAAGAGGAAGAAGACGCCGAGCATGAGATCGACGAACAAGTTGATGTGGTCATGACGGAACCACTTGACGCAAACCAGGAAGAGCCCAGCATTGGTGATGACCAAGTTGAAGCTGGCGAGTCTGTTCCTGTGGATGATTCAGCTACTCATGCGTCGCCGCGAGATACTGCCGCAAAGGACAAATCTGCGACAGAAGATGTGGCCAACGGCAATGTGCCCGATACGCCTCCTGCCACCAACGGCTATGTGGCAGCAGCCCCATCGTCACTGCCTGGGCCACCCACACCACCTCAGTCCAATGGGAGCTTATCCCAGGAGCAGATCAACATCCTCACCGACGGTGGCATTCCGTGGTACTTGAAGGAGTTTGATCCCATTGGCACCTCTGCACTTGCCGAGCCCGAGGCAAACGGACAGACCCCGCGTGCCCATAGCGAGGAGCTCACGGAAATGGACGAGGACGAACTCAAGGGACTTGGAGTCGATATCCACGACTCTAATGTTCCCGCATCATCTGTCAGCACCGCAACCACAGACGCAGCCATCATTGGGTCTGCAAAGAAGTCGGCCAAAGCTAAGAAACGTAAGCCGACGACCTATCGGGGACGGAGATGAAAAATGTATGTATAAATATCTTTCGAGCCGGGATGATGCCGACCTGGTCTTTGTTATTCCTTTTTGTAGTTGTCTGTTTTTCATGTAAGTAATGCTTTGGGAAGCCTACAAGCGTGTACTGGGCCATAGAAAGGGTGGTTTTCTCAGAGGTCGTATGGAGTTCAGAGGGGTTTGCGCGCACAACAATGGCTTCCGTAACATTTACCCTGCAATACCCCTTCGGTCGGCGTTCTTTTTTTATTCGCTGTCTTTTTCACCAGAGGGGAACCAAGGGGTCTGCCGAGATGGCCCTCAGCGCAATGGGTTCACGGTGTGCGTTCAGCTGGTATCTTATAATGCGATTAACATACTTTATAAAACATGAATGGTGTGACCTGGGATGTGAATAAAAACTTGTGTGAAAGTATCGGCGATATACAATAACAAGATATGGCGTGTAGCAGTTTGCCAAATGCAGAGCATCAATTATTGCACAGTTGCAGTCTCGCTGTTAATGGTATATCTCGAAATCCTCTTACAAACACATGATGAGCTGCCACTGGTTCAAAACAGCCTTGAGAAGTGTGAATGAGACCTACAATGGAAAGAGAAAGAGAAGAAAAAATGATATCCTTGCGATAGCTATGACAAGGCCATGGAGACTCGAATAGAAGATGAAAGCCCACATGCAATACTGCTCTTCCCACCACGTTCTTTCCTCTGCCGTTTAGAGTAGAGTCTATCCCATCTTTGCGTGCCCATCGACAGCCATCCCCGACTGGGCAACATCCAAGAGGCGCACTCCAAAGGCCTCTCGCCTGCCCGTAAGGCTTACTTGTCTGGGCAATCTGGGACTTGGAGAGGGGGCGGCGTACAAACCAATAGGACTGACTTACTCGTTCTACCTACATTACAAGAATGAATGCAGGCGTCGGGCTCAGCTTCTCTTCAAGTCTTGTGTGTACTCCAACGCCGCCGTGGCACAGACACATACACCAATCAAGGCCGCCTCGGAAGTCCAAGATATCTTGGTGGATTGTGTATTTGCTGTAGGTCGTGCATGAAGATGTATCCACGTGATGAATGGGCGGGTTTTTGGTGCCACTGCAGTCAGTGGGTTCTTGAAGAGGCCGTTAGGGAAGGGGTTGGCGAGGGTTCTTCATTTTCTCTGTTTTGTGGTTATTTTTGTTACTGGTATTGTAATGATTAGCTTTCTTTTCTCAGAACGCTCACTCGAGGTCGGTCGGTCATACTGTCAAGTCTAGTCTTGCATTCATTTCACTTATCTCGAGTTTGGTAGTTGAAGAGCACTGTTTTGTTTTATATATATATATATATGTCTATTGCTTCCGGATGGTAAGGAGCCGACTAGGGAAAAGGTGTTAACGTGGTGAAATTTCACTCTCAAGACTCGAGCATCACAACGCCAAAGAACGTCTATCATTATTTTTTGCGGGTATCGACATTGAAAGGCAAGATGCAGAACACCGGTGGAGTAGAACTTCGGGACGGGACGTCTTTCTTTCAGACACGAGGGTTCATCGAGGTGATCAATGGACGATTGGGACGCCGCCCGAACGAGGAACGGGAAAAACCCTTGTTCGAAGTTGGTAGGAAAAACGCTAAAGAACAAAATCGACGAATGAGATATAGAAACGTGCTGCTATAAGTGTATCCCGTCAAGGTTGTAAGGATCAAACCAAAAAATCTTGTGTCGTCTGGTGGAGGGTTGACAACAGGCACGGGCAGAGAAAAGCCAGTTATACTGTAACATGCACAGCTATTTGAGTGGGTAGCTAGGTAGCTACTGTACAGTAGCTAGGTAGGCAGGCAAGCTGTCGAGCTATGACCTGCAGGAAGCTGGAGATGGACAGCAATTTCGAAATCATTCGGTGAATGCCCAGCTAGCTATACACACTGCACCGCTCTGGGGAAACTGCGAAATAACAACAATTTTCTTTCCAAGTCTACTAAAGTTAGCAACTACGGAGTACGATGCTCAGTGCCTCGCGTAGGCTTCGTAATAGCATGACTTGAAGTGAGTTGATGACGCAGTCGGGGATCGACAGAATCTAGGTACAGAAAAGAAGATGAACAAGATGTAATGCTGTTCAGATGGCATGCTGTTGTGATCGTCGTGGAGCCCATCATGTAGAAAGCTCGGTTAGAGAAAGTCGATAAGCAGCAGGCAGATGATGATATAGTAGACCGCTGTAGCTTGGCTTTGCCATTGATTGATTCGTGGGGGCGGGAGTGCATCATCCCTGGTGACATCGATCGAAGCGGGTTAGGCAGTGTAGGGGATCCGGGACAGAGACGGAAACTGTTGGGGATACTGGACCACGTCTCTTGGTTTTTTTTTGACGCGTGACCCAGCGGTAGTAGTCGGACGATTATGATGATGAGGCTGTGTTCAACGGCTACCTAGACTAAACCGCTTGACGTGCGTTTTGGCATGATGAGGGGAATTCCGTCACCTACTGTACCTACACGGGTCAGGTACGATGGTCTGACTGTATGGAAATGTTACATGGCCCCATACAGTAGGTATATCAATTGGATCTTCAGCATCCAACCCTGACTTCATGACTCCGGCCACAGAGAATTGGGATGCGGGGCAAAAAGCACGGGGGGCAAGTACGTGTAGTAGTAGTGTAAAGTCGTGGGAAAACAGAAACGGCCAGACCAGACAACAGACCAGCAACTCCAGTTTTGCCAGAGCCAACGCATCTCTTCGGGATCTTGTTTAGGTCAGCGGTCAGTAATTCTGGTTGTCCGGGCTCTCACCAGGCTCGCCAGGTAGGTGCCTGCGCTCAAAACTGTGCTCTTGAATCCAACCAGCATCGACGAACAAGCGCACCGCCGAACCCCGCCCTATGCGATGTTGTCATGTGTGGAGCAGCACGGAACACCATGGTGAGATGGGCCCAATGCAGACGCAGAGCAGAGAAAAAAACGGCGCGGGCTTTGGTGCCTCCCGCTAAAATTTTGCGCTGGTTTTGCAGCTCGCAGCTCGCAGCTCGTTGGCGGCCAGCCCAAGGGAGAGATCGCAGACCCGGTGCGAAGAGGCAACAGAAATCGGGCAAATCAAGGGACCTGGACCACGACGCCAAGTGGACTGCTGTACATTAGCAGAACGCGAAGGTTGGCTTGGGATCTGTTTGCCGGCTCGTTAGCTTCAGGAGATTGGGGAGATCCTTCTCTGTTCCCTTCCCCCCTTTCGGGATTTCATGTGAGAGGGAGGGTTCGTCCAACAGCTCTTTGGAAGCTGCCTAGGTTCTTTTTTTTTTTTTTTTTTTTTTTTTTTTTTTTTTTTTTTTTTTTTTTTTTTTTTTTTTTTTAGATTTGGGATAACAAAGGAAGCTGGCTCGAGTAGTATCATCAAAGCAGGCTGCCTTGTCGGAGAGAGGTGAATCGAAAAGCTTGGGCTTGATTGGGTTGGGGCAAGATCCGAAGTAGCCAAGCATCCAGAGTAGTAGTAATTCGAGCAAGGGTCTCGCTCGGGTCATAGTGTTGCAGACAGGCATGGGAAGGACAAGTGCTGTTGCGGGAGCAGTGACCTGGCTTTGCCTGCGCTGGTGTCGTTGTCGAGGCGGCTATACTTAGCCCTGATCTACCTTACGGTAGGTGGGATTACGTACAGTAAAAGACGAGCAAGGAACCGCCCGGGACCCTGTAACACTGAAACGAGATATGTCGTTTTGCTGCTGCCAGTGTACTGTACTAGATCGCATGGGCTTGCTGTTGGGAATCGCATCGAGTCGGTAGCGAGCTGTCAAGTCATCACGTCCCTTTTCAACGTGTAGTAGACAGTACCGAGCCTCGTTGGTCGATGATTACACGTCTTCCCGGTTTCCTGAGCGCTGGATGGGCAGGTGGCTCGACCTAGGCGCATAAGTCGGGCGCCTGTGCGAGACGACTTGCAGGAGACCAGATGCATGGCAGCTTCTCTACTGCTAGAGTAATGGGTGAGAGGCAGAAGACTGCGATGGCACGAGACAAGAGCAAAGCGAATCGAATTCTGCAACCATATCCTCGGGCGGCTTGTATGTATGCAAGGAGTTGTCATTCCTGGGATATCTCCCGTGGAATCCCAAGTCTGAAGCTTGCTCCCGTACCGCCCATGTACGAACTCTGGTAGGCCAGGTCTATAGATAGACGGATAGACATGACAGGCATTGCTGCGTCTGTACGGCGCTGCTGAAATCTGGGGTGAGCTACAACGAACAGTAACAATTCTTGCCGTCAAGAATTTCATCAATGAGTAAGTGCAGCCCTGGGTAGGTAATGAATGGTGTGTTCCTGGTGACAGCTACGAAGCAGGTACGATCATCTGTAATGTACATACAATACAGTATTAGCATGAGCTGCTGGCTTCAGCTTCAATGCTTGCACTGCCCCAGAGCGCCAATCGGAATCTTGAAACCCACCATATTTCCATCCCCTTGTCTACAAGAAACGCAGCAGCCAAGCAGTGGACACACAAAGTACATTATTCTGTAGGAGCAGCAGCAGTACTACTGGTATTCAGGCAGTGTCGGGTCGCGATGTGACCGAGAGTGGATCGACAGCAACATTGGTAGAGGATTGCCTGATGACAGGCAGCCCAGCAATATCACTGCACCAACCTTGGCTTGGTACACCTTTTCTGAATAGAGACCTAACATGAGCGGAAAGCTTTCAAGAGAAGAGAAGAGAAGAATCAAAATGGCAAATAGTGTAAAGAAGACAGTAAGAAATAAACAGCACTGCGTGGAGTAGCATGTGGACTGCCGACCTGTGTCTGGACTTTGGGACCTGCACAAACTGATGAGCTGAGTGCCAAAGTGCACAAGTGAGACCCGTCAAATCTTTTGACGTCTCGACTGCGGACAACCCACACTGACCCTTTTTCGCTCCCTCGCCCCGACGTACGCCCAAAGACCCCGCGAACAATCTGCCAGTGGCTGTTTTTCCCCTTCAGCGACGATCAAATCGACGTGACAAGAACCCCATAATTATTTTTCTTGTCCTTTGCCAGGTCTGCGGGAAAACGGGAATTCCCCATGTCCCAACAGGGAGATTTGACTCAGATCGACAACCCGGGCGACTGCAATTCCCCTCATCCATTGTGTTCCTGTGACTGAGCGAACTGCCCCTTGCCTTTTGAAACCTGGGACGCGGCTCGAAAGCCAAAGCCCAAGCCTACCTAAAAGAGGGAGGGAAGAGAAAAAAAAAAACCAGCCCGGGAGCTAAGGTAGAACGAAGAGGGCGAGCGGGAGATAATACCTAGTGCGCGTTACTACTACGGTCTGGGTACCAAAACATCAGCGCCGCCCGCTCGTGCTCGCTGCCCACCGCGCTGATTGATTGATTGACTGCGCTGCAACTGCACTGACCCGACCCGGACACCGCAGTGAAGTGAGTGCTCTCTCCTCTGCTCTGGCCGCCCTGAACTGCGAATAATAAGCCTGGATTGGCAGACCTGACCTGGGCAGAACCACCCACCCGCACCTACTACTCTGTACCATTACATTCTGCCTCCATCTGCGCTGCTTCCCACACACACCCCCCCGAACTGCGCACCCTGGAGACAGACCCGGGCAATCTTCCTCTCGAAAATTCCTGGCACCGAAAAAAGACCATCCGTCGCCTCAGCAATCATTTTGCCTTGCTGCATCCATATCGACGGCAACCACCACGCGAAAACAGCTTTTTGCTACTTTTAGGCGATCATCGAGTCCAGGAGCTCGATCTTTTTCATCGGTACCGTTTTTTGTCATCCTTCGACGACCGCGCGACTAGTCCCTACTGTCGCTGCTCCAAGAAAAATCATCAACACTCCAATCCCTTCTCCCCCCGCGTCTCCCGATCGCCTTTTTGGTGTTTACTCGACACTCGAGAGAGTCCCCCCATTCTCTCCCCCGGCGACATCGACCATTCTTTTGGCTCGACCTCTCATCCGTCGTCCCAATATCAGAGGAGACGAAATTTTCACTTTTTGGCATCGTCCAGGCGTGATTACATTCATTTCTCGGCCTGCCTGTCGTCGCCCGATACTGCGCAAGACCACAGAGTCACGCGTACGCTTCTCCCAGAAGCCTCACCACTGCTGAGATCACTTCATTGTGAGTTTGCACATCTTGCATCCTGCCTCTTTTCAATCTGGAGTCTTTTTTTCTGTTCTGGTCGCGGCGGATTCTCCATGGCTGGTGCTGAAAAAGCGCCTCCACTGCCATTGTGGTCGTTCACTGCCTGCTCCCGCATGATTCAACTCGGCATTGATCATTGTAGTGGGCGATCGAAGCCCTTTGGAGCAGCTTGAATGGATTGCCCACGCTCTTCCCTCGGTCATCCAATGCTTGCAGCATAACAAACACACTTTTTATTCAGACTGCTGACTTTTTCATCCCCAACAGTCCCCCGGAGTGTATCGTATCCTTGATTGGGCTCCCACGTAGATTCCACGAGGCGACCTACCCCCCGTCCCCCCTCCTCCTGCTCGGTCTCTCTCAACACCAAATTTCGAAGGCCGTCTCACAGGCAGGTGCGGAATAAAAGATGGCAGACCAACACGATGTTGATCTGGACTCCATCATCGACCGTCTTTTGGAGGTCCGTGGCAGCCGCCCCGGTAAGCAGGTCCAGCTGCTAGAGACGGAAATCAGATATTTGTGCACAAAGGCCAGAGAGATCTTCATCAGCCAGCCCATCCTGCTCGAGCTGGAGGCTCCTATCAAGGTATGTGGCATCTTTGGTTCTCGGTGCCAAAAGTTCTGGTACGCTTCCGGCAAACTCAAAAACTAACTTGCATATCCAGATCTGTGGTGATATTCACGGCCAATACTACGATCTTCTGCGACTATTTGAGTATGGCGGTTTCCCGCCCGAGGCCAACTACCTCTTCCTTGGTGACTACGTCGACCGTGGCAAGCAGTCTCTGGAGACCATCTGCCTGCTGTTAGCCTACAAGATCAAGTACCCCGAGAACTTCTTCGTTCTGCGTGGCAACCACGAGTGTGCCTCTATCAACCGTATCTACGGTTTCTACGATGAGTGCAAGCGCCGCTACAACATCAAGCTGTGGAAGACTTTCACCGACTGCTTCAACTGCCTGCCCATCGCAGCCATCATCGATGAGAAGATCTTCACCATGCACGGTGGTCTGAGCCCTGATCTCAACTCCATGGAGCAGATCCGCCGCGTGATGCGTCCCACTGATGTAAGCATTCACCATCCCTCTTGATTCTCTCTCTCTCTCTTGCTTGTTTATTACCACTTGCGAAATACTGGCAACTCGCAAGGCATTGCAACAAATTGCTGACGAGATTTATTTAGATCCCCGACTGCGGTCTGCTGTGTGATCTGCTGTGGTCCGATCCTGACAAGGACATCACCGGTTGGTCAGAGAACGACCGCGGTGTATCGTTCACGTTTGGACCCGATGTCGTCTCGCGGTTCCTCCAGAAGCACGACATGGACCTGATCTGCCGTGCTCACCAGGTAGTCGAGGATGGATACGAGTTCTTCTCCAAGCGACAGCTGGTCACCCTGTTCAGTGCCCCCAACTACTGTGGTGAATTCGACAACGCCGGTGCCATGATGAGTGTCGACGAGAGCTTGCTCTGTTCCTTCCAGGTTTGTTACTACCGCCTTGCGTGACCATGATCTGGTCCTTTGAGAAGACCTACTAACTCGCATGCTTCCCCCAGATCCTCAAGCCAGCTGAGAAGAAACAAAAGTACGTTCGTGGCGGTCCTGCAGCAAAGGGCTCTACCCCCAGAAAGCAATCCAAACCCTGAAGTAAGAACTTTTTACGAGCTTTACACGTCTTAATCTAGGTTCGGCCGTCGATAAGCAGCACTCGATTCTGGGTCCATCGTTCAGCACTGGCGACCTTGTAGTTCTCGAACTATGGAAGTCCCTCTTACCCACGATTTCGAGAACGAGTCAATCTCCGACGACAACCTTCCTCTCGCCTCCCACTCCGCCGAACGACGCCCCTATGCACGAAGTTTTACGGTCGACTGACGATGGAAATGTTGTTCTTACGCGGAAAGAAATAAAATCAGTTTTTTCATATTTGGAATGGTTCTGAGCTCGTGTGGCTTGCATGATGAGTAGGGACCATTAGGGAGGCGTAGACAGTTAATTTTGATTTGCCTGCACGAGGCTCACAGCCAACATTCCTGGTCGAATTATTGAAGCTGCTGGTGTTCAAGGCCCAGCAGTCGTGGCTAACCATTTCCTTGTTCTGATAACGCAGTATTGGGGGCTTAATCATTTGCGTCGGTCTGCAGTGTGTTGCAATACGTGGGGGCCAAAGCCAGGTCTCTGGAGCTCTAGGTCGGACTAAATATGGTATAGGATGACAATATCATACATGGCCAAAACCTTGTCGGCAGATTTGCTATCAGTTTCAGGAGCGGACGGAAGGTCTAGGTACGTACAGGCTCGGACTCTCCCAACAGCGGGTCATACCAAATCGTTTCCAGACTGGAAGAGACATTCCCAGTCGGCGGTTCTCTGCGATAAGCCAACACCTTTTATCAACCCGAGCTTGATACAAATGCGAGGACTGCTCAGGTTCAACCCAAAGCTTGCTCATGCTGTCCGAGTTGATCGTATGTGGGATATAATAAATCTTACGTAACTATGAGACGTAGTATGGTCATGTATGCGCTTGCCCCTACGAATACAAGGTCGCCAATGTGCTCCCGATGGCAGTCCGACAGTTCCCACGACCTGTGCGGCTACTACTACTGACATTCCTCGCATTCCTCCTTTCCTTGGCCCTGGCTCTCCTCCAGCCTGGCCCGGACGTCGGCGTTCCTCGCCTCTCCCGGGGGCTTGACGACCGGCTTGACGCCGCCATGGGCCATCTTGGGGTGGTACTCGTCGCCCCCGTGCGCCTGTGGACGTTCGCCGCCCGCTGGAATCATGGGCTGCGAGTGGCCTTTGCGGATGCGGTCTGGGTTACTGCTGCTGCTGTCGTCCGCCGGGATCATGGGCTGCGAGTGGCCTTTGCGGATGCGGTCTGGGTTACTGCTGCCGGCTTCGGCTTGCTGTTCCGAACCCGACGTCGGCCAGCGAGGGCCGGGAGGAGGAGGACCACCCGTCTGCCCTGCTTGCTCCTGCTGTTCCGACATGACTGCTGCCTGGGTCGCCTCGCCTCCTCTGGGCCGCTGGTGGTCCCGATCCACGTGGCCGAGGTTGCGGCCGGGCTCGATGACGTCGCGCACGCGGCGCTTGAGCTCCTTGGTCTCGGGAAACCCGCCGTCCACCTTGCGGTCCCAGAGCACGCGGGTCTGCAGCGACGGGGTCGCGTCGGCCGGAGACGGCGCGGCGCTGTGCTGGATGGTCACGACAAAGGTCCCGCCCGTCGACGGCTGCAGGGCCACCTCGCCCAGGGAGGTGGAGAAGGTCGAGAGGAGTTCTTGGGCGAACTGGGTGCGATCTTAGTATATGTGTGCGGCGCAAAACTTGGAGAGCGCGTGGTTATGAGAAGGATATTGGATGAATGGAAAGTACTATAAAGAAATAATGATGCTGGTGGTCCGATGTGGATATCGAGAGTATTTATGTATATATAGAAACAGGGAATAATGGTTGATGAGATTATGACAATGACAAGAGTGGTGGAATAAAGAATAACGAATGTGATATAATAACCAACTTACGTATGCAGCCCTCAGCATCCACTTACACTGCGTGCAAAAGCGTATAGTCACGCGCGGCAGCGGAAAGGGAAACGCGGGGTCCTCGGTGCCGGTCGCGACGATGGCGGAGGCGACCTCCTGCGGTTGATGCAGAGGCGCAGTCTCGGCCATTGAAGATGGACAAGTCTGTTTATGTATATATGAATTCGTTTCTTCGTTTATAAAGTTATCTTATCACTGCTCTTTTCTGTCACACGTGGACTTTTGGGGTATCGTATATCGTATGTCTCGGACTCGGATCCAAGGTAAAAAAAGGCTGTGCTGGATACTTGACAAGGCTGGCTGTGTGTAATGCAAATCCAGTGGAGTTGTTTTGTGCCAAAGAAAAAGGCGAGACACACTGCCCCGCTGACGTCTTCTTTACTACCATTCTTAGCAGGTCGCTTCGTCCAAGACCACCAATTGGGGATCGAATCCTGGGCGAGCCGAGACCTGCTTTTTGGTTCTCCTGTTGTGAACTCGAATCTTTGCCCGGCTACTAATCTGTCCATCGCATGCATCTATCTGAACCCCCAGACCCGACTCCCCGGGATTGCTTGAAGTTCGCTTGCACAGTGCATATCTCCCCAATGTTATATCATCATGTTTCCGCAAAAACATGAACGGCTGTATGAAAAGACATCTGAACGGAGGCTATACAAACTTTTTGGGGAGGTCATCAAAATGCCCACTGCCTACAAGCCCGAAGACCGACACTTGATTGACATGTCATACGCAGCTAAAACTCGCAGTTCACAACTCGCATCGCATTTCGCTAGGGGAGCCGGGACACGACAAAACCCCGGCGTCGATCAGCAATATGCCTCTCTCATTACAGGCGTCCACTCTCCTTATATACATACGCACATCCCATCCGCCTTGTAAAAGGAGCTACCTAGGGCTGGGCGCATCGTACCGAGTGCCGCTCCCCCCAAAAACGCCTGGGAGGATTCCGATAGAGCGTCTATCCGGGCTGCCGACGGGCAATTCTTTTTTGTTCGTTGTTGACATTTCAACGGTGTCTGTGTCGTCGTTTTCGCGCCGCGAAAGTCTCCAGACGATCCCAACCGTGTTCCCGAAGGCCCCGAAAAAAAGAAGCACACGCACGACTCGCGGTTCCTCTTCGTCTGAACGCGGCCATCCGAAAAGGAATCGTCCTAGATCCAAAAAGTGTCTGTACTAAGGAATTTAAGATTGTACGTAGGTTAACTAGGTAGTCGATATCCCCCAAGGCAAGGTACGTATATAATCATCAGGGAGGTAATTAGGTAGGGGGGGGGCAGCAAATAGCCGCCCAAAAGGCAACAAACGACAAACCGCATGTCTGCATTCGCAGATCGATGCAGGAGAGAAAAGATAGATGCCCAAGATCCTGATGCTACTCTCCCGTTCCTCTCGGCTTACTATCTTTTCTTCTTCGCCCACCATGTATGTGTGTACTTTCGGCAGTCTCCTTTCAGTCCGGCGGGCCGTATTCGGATTCCATCCTTCTTCCTTTCTTTGCCCACCCCATAAGGCTCTTTTTGTACTCGCCTTGGGTTCAAAAGGGGGCTGAACCTTGGTGCCTCGCCGGCTTATTTTCCATGACAAGGCGCGGAAGAGAGAGAAGTTTCTGGCTTGGTTGGCTCTGGTGTTTGGCTTTTTATTCTACCGAGTCTCTGCACTCCTTTTTTAGGGCCCTCGAATGGTGAGCTGCTACCGGTAATAACTGACTCGTCTTTGACCAGCCCGGTGGTTACCCAAGTTAGCATCTTGGTAGTGTATACACAAAAAGAGTAAAAGCCAGAATTCTAACTACGTACTATTTTCCTTTCATCGTGCACCTGGGTCTGTTGGCGCGGCTCCAAGCTTTCGAGAGAGCAGGTATTCATTAGATGAAGATGCATACATGGCCAGTCCCATATGTTGCATTTGTACACGGCAAAGATGAAATGGTAGAAAAAGGAATAGAGGCACACTTTCACCGCATCCTCGCACGGTTGGAGATGCAGATCTGCGCATGGGTTGATGCACAAGAAATGCGCAGGTGGGTTGCCAAATGTCGAGAGCCGGCCGACAAAGCTAACGGCTTCCAGTAGTGAAGGAGAGATGCCGAAAGATGTTCTTATCTATCTCACCTGCCTCTACCTAGTCGGTAGACAGACAACTTTGCGCCGAGTCATCTTTGAATGCGTGTCAGCATGGGGAAAGGCTGTTGAATGTCTTAATATCGCGGCTGTTCAGAATTGCTCATCATGGCTCTCACGCGCATCTTGTTGTAAAGGCAAAAGTGAATGCAGAAAGACATAATCTCTGTTCCTTGGTCGCAATGTCATCATGTAATGCTATAGGAAGAACAAAAAAAAGAGAACAAAACAAAAAGAAATACATTCGTAAAGAATTATTACATGCCGACAAGAACACATCTCTCCAACACCCTCACCCTGTTCTGCCTGTCGCTTTTCCGGCAGTGTGATGAGTGTTGTTTTGCTGGCCTCTCTTTCCACCAGCCCTCCAGATTCCCTTGTCGTTTGCATACGGAAATCTGGTGAGATGTAACCGTCGATTATCGTAAAAATGTGCCAACTCCTCGTGCACCGTTCCTCTTCTCGCGTTTGGGGGGTATTCCTTGCTTTCCTTTCGAAAGATCTTTTAACAATCCGTAGTCCTTTTGTTTGCGCCTGAACGAGGGTGATCGTTTTGATGCAGGGAGGGGGATATAGGTCGACCAAGCCTGCCATCAAAACCAAATAGATGGCCTGCCTGTCCTCCAGGCGACGCGAATCCAATTATTAACATGTCTCTACTCCTTTCATCCGACTCCAACTGTGTTGGGTTTGCTGCGAGGACGTCATGCTACTACATGACCAGACAGCAGCCTCCGCTCTGTTGAGGCGCATAGGGGTCCTCGCCTCTCGGCACGGCGCCCCATACTGAGGGAACCATGTAGTCCCTTGTGCTGTTGCAGTATGCGATGATGCTGTAAAAGGCATGTTAGGAACTGGTGCCGCCAACAAGAGAACGGCTTTTGTTGCCGCAGACACGGCTTACCTCTTGGAAGCTTGGGAGACGGGGATTCTCTCTCTCTCCAGATCCTCGCGCAGGCGGTTGTTCAACTCCGTGAGACGGCGAAGCTTGAGGTCAGCCATGGACTGCTTGTTCTTCTTGATCTGCGACGGGTCGCCGACATCGCGCGAAGTGTACTGAGGCATCTTGACGGAATTGCTGGACGAGACTGGGTTGCTCTGGTCTGCTGTAATAGGGGTGTCGTTGGAAGACGGATGAGCTGCCGACGCGATCAGGGAGCTCGGACCAGCTGGCACTACTGATGGCAGGTTGCTCCTTGCAGTCTGTTCCTGTACTGAAGACATGATCTGGTCAGCAAAATACTACTAATAATGATAATAATGCGAGTAAAGTGTGTTGTCGTGGGCATCATCGTGGTCGTGAGACTGGTATGGGCCAGACTGTCGGGAATGTCGCTGATCCTATTTGCCCCCCATTCCCCCCTTCGGTTCCGTGTGCGACAAGACACCCATCGGTCCAGAAAACCGCCATACCAAGCGAAGCAAATCAGGAGTCGTTGGTGCCTGGAAGCACAAATTGGCCGGTTGAACCAAATCAATTCGTTCGCTGGGCGGCCCGTCTCTTGCTGTGATGGACAGGGAAGGGGGTGGTGGGCGGTTGGTTTGGATTGGATTTTTTGGTTTGAGAGGCGTGTCGTAGCAGTCGTGAATGGCAGCGGGAGGAAAACAATCGTGCAAGCGGACGAATTACTCACCAAACGAGACAAGGGCTTGTCAGGGCGGTTGCAGGCGACAGTGAGAACTGCGACGGGCGGATAGACGAATATGCGGAAGGTTGTTCGTGAATCGCAAGGGAACGTCGTCGATATCAAGAAAACAGCATCAATCGAAAGCGCCAGAGAGGAGTGGACGGGGGAAAGGTTGAAAGAGAGACTGACGGTTTAGTAGCACAGGTTGGAAAGAGTTGACCAGATCTGAGTGGCCGACAGGAGGTCAGGGTCAGGGGGTGGGTATCAAGAGGCAGGCCCAGGTTTTTTGCGCTGCTTGCTTGCTTGGCCTTTGGCTTTTGGGGGGGACGGGACATGAGAGGGAGCATACGGTAGGTAGCCAAATCTCGGGGCCCTGCCATTCACAGTCACGCTCTTTTTTCGCTTGAAAAGGCTCTAGCCCACTCCAGTCTCCCAGTGGATAGCGGCCCCCCGGCAAGCAGCTCGACTTGGGGGGGATTCGGGGGAGGGAGAGGCGCAAAAACTGGCAGCGAGTGCCCAGTGCGGGCTGCCTAAGGTGGGAGATGGGAAATTAGCTTTCGAGGCCCCTCTTAGGTTTTGGCCGCGCAGACGATCTGGGAAAGCCTTTGTAACTGGCTCCTGGCTAGCTTCCCTGTCTATGCCTGCCAGTGCTGGGGACGGCGGGGATCACGGGCAAGTCGCTAATTGCTTCTTCATTAGCCGTCCGCACTGTCTCCGACTGGTAATTTATCGTCTCGCGCAATAGTTTCTATCTTTGTGCTCTAGTTTTTCTGCTGCCAACACGGGTGGGCCCTTGCATTTCATCTCGACTTTGGACTGAACAAGTCGTGATTCTAGGCGCAGCTAATAATACTAGTAATATAATAAGCCAGTTGGGAGACGGCCAAATCTCAAATATCCGCGGCTTCTCTGGTCTAATGTTTTCTCGGTGCCAACGAAACAGAACTCGAGCAATCACCGTGACAATGTCGGCCGGCCACCTTTGTTGGTGGTAGGAATTCCCAGCGTCAGTCACGCGTATCCCACATTGAAGATACTGTGCTCGGGTATTACCTATCCTACAATACGTACCTACAGCGGCGCTCGTCCGTCTCGGCCCCACAATTGGCTGCTCCCGCAGGCATTGAACGAACGCATCACGAAATGAGAAACAAGCCTGGCAACCGTTGACCCAAAAAGCCCAGAGGCAGCGCAGCATTCAAGATACCAAGCGAAACATCGAGACTCCCTGTCAGACCCGGCCTCGTAAGGGGAGGGGAGGGGAACAACCTGAAGCACGGACCGGGGTTGTCAAAAGATTATAGCGGGGCACATATAGCTCATATAAGTATCACTCATCGCGACGCCTTCCAGCAGGACAAGTCGACCGATCTCTTGCGCCATGTCGCACCCCGTTGGTGTCGTACGTGACACAAAGAAGCCTTGGACTGACTGTGACGCACACTCGGTATCTGTTATTAGGGGGATCTGAAAGCCTTGTATCTTTCTTCTCGGCCTTCTCCTTTGCCTTCTATTGAAGAATTATCAACTGGCCTGGACGCCGAGAACTGCCTAAGCAATCGGGGATCTCGATAGTAAGATTGCCCTTCTTTGCCGGCTCCGCTACCTGGTTTCTCGGGTGATGCGGAAGCGGCTCCGAGGGATACTAGGTAAGCCTGAGAGGAATCAATTGTCATCATGATGGGCGCTCCCGCATAAACAACGTCGCAACGCCATAATCATGACAAAACGCCAATCACTATGGCTTCCCACGCTCCATCAATGCTCCCGCCTATAAGGACGATTGCATCAAAGTTGGCCTTGCAGAGTCGTTGGATCTAATGCACGGTACTGAACTACCTCACCGATCACAATGCACGCACGTAGTAGGCGCAGCGGTGACTCTGCGGAATGGCTTTCATGGCTGTCTGACCGCGTATTTTCAGTGGCTACAATCCACTTGCTTGTCAACAGTCTGCACATGTGTTTTCTCATGTACACTACAACCTTCGAGGAGGAGCATAAGACTGTCGTTATTGCTGAATTTATTGGTGTCGATGTGAAAGCACGTGTGACTTGCGAATAGCTGCCGACGGCAAGAAGTAGAACAAAACCATCATGTTCATATCCATAAATCCATTGCGGCTTCATGCATGACCCGTCTGACCGTTTTACTGCTCTTGATGCACGCTGCAATTGGTGTTTTACAGTGGATGCCAGCTAACAATCATGAACTGGAGCTGCCTACCACCCGTTGCTTGGTGCTGAAACTGAGCAGCTGTTGAAAGTGTGGTCAGGTGACCGGAATAAGCTCGGGTTAGCCCCTCGCGGCTTTGGCCTCCCCCCAGCACCAGCCAAGTGTAACCCACACGTTCTCGAAATCGCAAAATCTCTTTCCCAGCGCCTTGCCCTTATCCTCATCGCCCGGGTCCGTTGGCGACAACGAAATTTACATCACCCGCGGGGCTCAAGTCACGTTCACCAGCCAGCATCAACGTTATCGTGGCTGACTGCCCGTCCAACAACTTTTTCCAAACCGCACCCAAATCTGCTCTCGAGCAGTAGGAGTCGCCCATCATGGTACGTCACTGCCTAGAACAAGAATCTTTTGCCAAAAAACTTCTTTTGGGGGGCACCGGCCGCCTTGCCCCTCACATGCCTGTCTGCATCTCACCACCTCATCTACGCGTCCTTGTCGCGCACCCGGCTTCAGCCCAAACCAACAAGTCGAGTCCCTCTACTAACAATACTACTTAGCCGCCGCCTCCTCATCAAAAGCCCGAAAATGTCTTGAAGCGCGCCCAGGAGCTCATCGGCGTCGGCCAGGCGCCCACTGCCCTGAACCTGCTTCACGAACACGTCACATCCAAGCGATCCCGCAATGTCCCGATCGCTTCCCTGGAGCCCGTCGTGCTCCTGCTTGTTGAGCTCTCCGTCGAGCACAAGAAGGGAAAGCTCGCCAAGGATGCTCTCTACTCGTACAAGAACATCGCCCAGAACACCAACGTCGGTACTATCGAGCTTGTGCTGAAGAAGTTCATCGAGTTGGCCGCCGAGAAGGTCGCTGTCGCCCAGACCAAGGCCGACGAGATTCAGTCCTCGCTCGAGGCTACCACAACTTCTGCCAGTGTCGAGGATCTCGAGGCTAGCGAGACGCCCGAGTCTATCCTGCTGGCTACCGTTTCGAGCGAGCAGTCCAAGGACCGCACCGACCGTGCCGTCATCACGCCTTGGCTCAAGTTCCTGTGGGAGGCTTACCGTACCGTTCTTGACATCCTGCGCAACAATGCGCGCCTCGAGATCCTGTACCAGAGCACCGCCACCCAGGCCTTCGACTTCTGTCTCAAGCATGCTCGCAAGACCGAGTTCCGCAGACTCTGCGAGCTTCTCCGCAACCACGTCCAGACTGCCGCCAAGTACTCATCGCAAGTGCACGCCATCAACCTGAACGACCCCGACACTCTGCAGCGTCACTTGGAGACCCGTTTCCAGCAGCTCAATGTCGCCGTTGAGCTCGAGCTCTGGCAGGAGGCTTTCCGCAGTGTTGAGGACATCCACACGCTCTTGAACCTGAGCAAGCGCCCTCCCAAGAACATCATGATGGCCAACTACTACGAGAAGCTTACCCGAATCTTCCTCGTCGGTGAGAACTACCTCTTCCACGCTGCCGCCTGGTCGAGATACTACAACCTGCTCCGCCAGTCTGCTGCCATCGTGGCTGCTGGTCAGGGCAAGAAGTCCGACAACCCTGCTGCCAGCGATGCAGACCTCCAGAAGGCCGCTTCGTTTGTGCTGCTCTCTGCCTTGGCCATCCCTGTCATCAGCACCTCCCGCTCTCGTGGTGCCATGGTCGACTTTGACGAGGCCAGGAAGAACAAGAACTCGCGCCTGACTCACCTGCTTGGTATGAACAGCGCCCCGACCCGAGCTGTCCTGTTCAAGGATGCCCTCTCCAAGTCGCTGCTCCAGCGCGCTCGTCCTGAGATCCGCGACCTCTTCAACATTCTCGAGGTCGACTTCCACCCTCTGTCCATTTGCCAGAAGATCTCGCCTATTCTCACCAAGATCGGTGCCGACCCCGAGATGGAGAAGTACATTGCTCCTCTGCAGCAAGTCATCCTTACCCGTCTCTTCCAGCAGCTGTCCCAGGTGTACGAGACTGTCGACCTCAAGTTCGTCGAAGGCCTGGCACAGTTCCCCGAGCCTTACCAGATCACTCGTGGCACCATTGAGAAGTTCATCATGAACGGTAACAAGAAGGGTGACCTGTCGATTCGTATGGACCACGCTACTGGTGTGCTTAGCTTCGACTCGGATGTTTTCGCCTCCTCCAAGGCTGTCCACGCCGGATCCGCTGCTGGATCTGCCGAGAGCGAGACTGGTGCCGTCCAGCGTCTTCAGAGCACTCCCTCCGAGATTGTCCGCAGCCAGCTGACGCGCCTTGCCAAGACCCTGCACACCACTTGCTACTTCATCGACCCAACCTACAACGAGGCCCGCATCAAGGCGCACCAGGCCGCTCTTGCAAGGGCCAAGGCTGGAGCCGAGGAGGAGAACCGCGCCATCCTGGCTCGCAAGGATATTATTCAGAAGCGCAAGGATGAGGCCTCGGAGCTTAACGCCAAGAGGGAGAAGGAGAGAGCTCTGCAGAAGCGTCGTGCAGATGCGCTGTTGGCTGAAGCCGAGGAAAAGCGACTGGCCCAGGAACAGAAGGATCGTGAGGAGAAGCGTCTCAAGGACGAGAGGGACCGTGTCCGCAAGGAGGAGCTTAAGAAGCAGATTGCCGATCTCAAGATTGGTCCCAACGCCATCGACATTGATGTGGAGAACCTCGACGATTTCGACTCAAACCGTCTCCGTGCTCTCAAGCTGCAACAGCTCGAACGCGAGAAGAACGATGTCAACGAGAAGCTCCGTATCACTGGCAAGCGTATTGACCACCTTGAGCGAGCCCTCCGCAAGGAGGAAGCCAAGAAGCTGCCTCAAGACTACGAGAAGCAGCGTGAGCTCGACCTTGCAGCTTACGAGAAGACCAAGTCCGAGACTCTTGCCGAATCCAAGGCTCAGCACGCCGCCAACGTTGAGCTGAAGCACAGACTTGAGCGCCTCGTGCCCCACTACGAGACGTTCACCAAGTCCCTCAAGGAGCGTCGCCGTGATGAGTTCGAAGCGCGCCAGCGTGACGCACAGAAGGAGTTCGAGCGCCAGGTTGCGGCTCGCAAGAAGGAGTACCGCGAGCGCAAGCTGCGCGAGAAGCGTGAGCGTGAGGAGCAAGAGCGTGCTCTTCGCGAGGCCGAGGAGCGTGCTGAGAGAGAGAAGGCCGAGAGAGAGAGACTGGCCGAGCACAAGAGGGCCGAGCTGGCCAAGATCAAGGAGCAGCGTGAGAAGGAGAGACAGGAAGGATTGGAGAAGGCCGCCATGCAGGCTCGCAGAGAAGAGGAGGCTATGGCAAGAAGGGCCGCAGAAAAGGCTGCTGCCGTTTCTGGTCCTCCCCGTCGGGAGGCTGCTCCTATTTCGCGAACAGATTCGAGCGACGGACGTCCCCGTCTCAACCTCCCGGGTGCTGGCAAGTGGAGAGAGCGCGAGGCAGCTGCTCGCGAGTCTGGTGCCGCTGAGCCTGCCCCTCGCGCTCCCCCTGCTGAGCGTACGGCACCTTTCGAGCGATCCGAGCGATCCGAGCGATCGGCACCCATCGAGCGCACGGATTCGAACGAGCGCTCTGCTGGTGGCCCGCCTCGCCTGAACCTGGTCGGCAAGTCTGGCGGCTCTTCTTGGAGAGATCGCGAGGCCGCCAGAGGTGCGTCCGGTGGTGCCCCGCCGCCTCGCGCCGCCTCTGGTCGCGGACCTCCCCCGGAGCGAAGCGAGCGCAGTGAGCGACCCGAGCGTGCTGAGCGTCCCGAGCGTGCTGAGCGTGCTGACGCTCCCCCGGCCGAGCCCCTCAAGGCCTCGGGCGCTCCTGGCAAGTGGGTGCCCCGTCACTTGCGTGAGAAGCAGTAGAGCCAGACATGACATTGGCCATAGATGCGGAGTTTGGGGTTCCTGGTTATTCCGGTTCTGTATTCTTAAAAGTCCGCCGTAGTTAGTAGCATAAGTTTCCGCGACTACGAGACAACGAGAACGTCGCATAGCATAATCTGAGTTTCGACAACGATAAAATGTGCCAAGATCCTTCCATTGCTGCGTTGTGAGGTGAAGCTTTGTCTTGGAGCAGAATGTTACATTTATGAGTTGTAGTGACTTGTTCTATGTCAAGGCATTGGCTCAGATGATTGAGGCCAGATGAAAAACAAACAGATATTACCATCATGATGGAACTTGATATTGCGAGTCGGAACTCATGCGTATTGTACAAGTGCCGAAATATATTCATTTCAATTTTGTGGACCCACCCTGCTCTAGTCGACGCGTTCTATTATTGTCAGTCGCGTCCCACATCTAGTCAGGCTCTTCTGACTATATATACTAACCATACATGACTCTCTATTTAGTCTTGAATGCGCAGAATTACATATTGTGGACGATTACGTGCGACGGTACGTATATCAATGAGATTCTCATGATTAGCCCGAGTTTGTGAAGGTCTGGGCGCTATTGAGTTGGTGGGCCGCCGCGAGCCAGCGTCGAACGCGGTCTGGTTCTCGCCAGGTTCGAATAGCACGATATGGACACTACTACTGTCAAAGATGACGCCGCTTCGCCTCGGACGGCTGTTGAAAACGGGACCGGGGCCGGGGCCGGGGCCGACGGCGCTCCGGAGTCTAGACTTTCCGCGCCGCTCTTGGAGGCTCTGGACGCGATCCAGCCCAAAGCTGCCGCGAACGGCCCGGACCAGGGCCGAGGCGCCGGCGGTGCTTTTGATGCCCTCTGCTCTGGGGCGGACGAACAGATCACCAATGTTTTGAAGTCGTGGCATCAATCATACCAGAATGGCGAGGGCAACAAATCTCCGTGTTTTTACCTGCTCTCCAACAAGCCCTCCGGAGGAAGACTCTTCCTGAGCAAGCTCCGGGGGCGGGCACGCGCCGTCGCCGAGAGGGTCGCGGGCATCTGTGAGAAAGGTCAGGAGTTTGACGTCTTCATGGCTACTCTGGAGAAAAAGACCGTGAGCCCCCCGGGAGATTTCTCACGAGAGGACTGCGAAAGGTGGCTCGAGAAAGAGTATGAAGATGACGAAGATATATCCGAGGAAGAAATCAACAGACAAGCGGGACCGGAAGGACACCCTGACACGGGCGCGGTTGCGGAGGTCAAGTGGTCGCTGAAGACTATTTTTGATATGTCTGGGGAATATGCCGCGACGGATATACCGGCCCAGGAGTCATATTAGGCGAAAAGGAGAAAATATTCCCTTATTCGGCCTAATTTTCCTCGAGAAACACTGTTTTACGCAGGTTTTATGCTGTTTTACGCAGGTTTTATGCTGTTTTATTCTCGCTAAATATTATTTAGCGAGTAGTGTATATTATAATTCGAATATAAAGTTTTATATAAGAATTTTTTTTTCCGTTAATTAAAATTTTTATATAAAAAAAAGTTAAATATTACGTATGTTTAAGCATATTTTAGATTATATAATATTATTTTAGTAAGCTTATTGTTATTTTACGGAAATTTTAAAATAATTTGTATATATAAGCAAATTTAGCTTATTATTTAATTAAAAGCATCGGTAAAAATATTATTATATTTTAGGTATATTATATATGTTTACGTATATTTTATTTTGTTAATATAATAATTACGGATTTTATAGCCTTATCCGGTTAATACCGTAATATTAGTTATTATAATAGTTTTTAATAAATGCTTAATATTATTATAATAATTTTATTATTTATTTATTTTATTATTAATAATATATATTTATTATATTATTAATTTTATTTTTATTTATTATAAATTTTATTTTTTAATATCCGTTTATATATAATTTATTTGCTTAATTTTTGCTAATTTAAGCGGAGTAGTATTTTTTTTGTTTTCCCGAAAACTAATTTTAATTTTTATATTTTAGTATTTTTTTTATAACGCTATAATCCGGCGGATTTCGAGTAGCTTATTATTATCGTTATTATTTTTGTGTTTATAAACGATATGTTTTTATAACGCGATAATATTAGCGAATTTTACGATACGATTATAAAAATTATATATAAACGATGGCTTATGCTTTTTTTTCGTCCGAAATACCGCGGTCCGATCGAAAACGTTGAATCGCAGGCTTTATTTTAAACCGAACGCAAAAGGAAATTAGTATTTTAAATTATTATATAAATAAAATCTCGGACGCGCCGGCGCTAAGGAAGTCGTCGGCGACGGGATTTTAAAGTATTATCGGAATATTTATATTTAAATAAGGTATTTTTTATAAATCGTTAAGGCCGTATATTATAATAAGTTAGCAAAATCCCGAACGCGTCCGAGTTTATTTTTACTTATATTAAACAAAGCGGGTCGTATTAATTATAACGAGCCGGGACGGCACGGTTTTCGTTTTTTAAAAAGCGCGCCCGCTAAAAGCAGTCGTTCCGCGCTTAATTTACGGTATACGACTTATATACGATATAAAAAAGCGTAATATAAAATAAGTTATAATATAAATAAAAGCCGTTTATGTGTTTGTAAAGGCCGTATTTTAGGAAGTTATCGAGCTTGATATTATTACGAAGCTATTTTTTAAATTAACCGATAACCTTGGTTATTATAATTTTATAGTCCGAATATTTAAATATTTAAGGTACGTTAGCGGATTATTTTTTGGCAAAATTACGCGATTATAAACTAATTTATTTAAGCTTGTTAACGGCTAATTTCGCTTATTTAATATGCCGGTAATTTCGTTTAGTTATAAGCCGATTTAATTTTATAAATAGGTAATATAAATGTTGGAACGGTTAGCAAACGGCGATATCCCCTAATATCGGGTTAAGTCCCCGATTTAAAAGTCGAAGTTGTCTTTGCTTTTTTAAAATAATTAATAAACTGCTTTTTATTATACCCGGAATATTTTAAATTATTTAACGTTATAATACGGTATATTTTCCTAGAAGCGCTTTCGGAGGATTTTACGCTATAATCCCTAACGGTCGTTTTTTAGTTAAAAGCGTACGGTCGGTAATAACGGAATTATAATTAATAGAAAAGCGAGCGCCGTAAGTATAAGGCTAATACGTGGCTCGGGTTGTTTAAAAATAGTGTTTATACCGGTATTAATAGTTTTTAGCAAAGCCGCGATTTTTAAAAGTCGCAGAATAACGCGCGGTATATCGTTCGAAGGCGGATTATTAAAAGCCGGCGCGGTAATTAAAGCCTGCGGTAAATATAAAATAACGGCTTAAAAAGCCGGCGCCGAGGCAGTATACGGTGTAATAAAAGTTGGCCTTTCTAGTTAGTGTTGCTTTTTTAGGTGTTTTTTAAAATTTTATCGTGTTTTAAAAACGGCGCCGTAAAGCCTTCCGTTTACGCGGCGCTTATAATATTAATATTAACGCGGCTTTTTGTTTATTTTATGCCTGCTAATATACGATAAAAAACGCTTAAAAACTAAAAAAAAATAAAACCTACGCTAGTTAAATGCCGTTTATTTAGGTATATCGGGTAATATTAAACACAAATAGTCGTTTTATAGCGAATTTTAACCTTTTCTTAAAATATTTTTAATAAAAAAAATATAACTACAAATAAAATATTTTAATTACCTAAACTATATATATAAACGCGATAATTATTATAATATTTTAAATTTAATTATAATTTTTTTATAATATTATAAATATTTAAGCTTAAAATAAGCGCGAGAATTATTTAAGGCATTTAGTTTGTTTTTGTAAAATATAATTATTTTTTTTCGAGTAATTTTTTAGTATTAACGTTATTTTAAAGCTATTATATTACGTATTATCCATATTGCGTATTATTTATATTAAGCATTATTTCTATTACGTATTATTTATATTGCGTATTATTTATATTACGTATTGTTTATATTCTTTTTTATTAAAAGCCTTTATTTTTATTTATTATTAATTATTATTTATTATGGCCACCTTATAAAAGCAAAAAAATCGCGAAAAATAGGTACGTATTAGATTTATAACTAATAAATTATTGCCGTTTTTCCTTAAAAGTCCTTTTAAAGTTCCTGCTAAGGCGTTAATAAATAATAAATATTTTATAAAAAAAGTCGGTATTCGGTGTAAGTAATCTTTTTTTTTTTGCCGATATGTTACGAATATGCACCCTTATAGCCTAAGACGCAGGAAGATGGAGACAGGCCAGAAAAACAGACCCACGGCAGAACAGCTGGACATACGATGACTAGTTGGCAAGACGTATATTACGTGACCGAGCCAGGCTCGGACGTACTAAACCAGATCCGGGAATCTGGTCCTGAATCGCAGATCTGGGAATCTGCTCTAGACTTATAGATCTGGGAGTCTTGGCCAGATTTACGATACAACATTCCAGAGTATAGGATTACTAACCAACGTAGGTGATCCAAGCAAATATTAGTAAGGGGATGAATAGGTATATAACGGATAGATTTCTTATATTATATAGACAGTTATTACCTTAATAATTAATCTAAGCATTTATTTTATTTATAAGTAAAGCATTTAATACGCTTTAACGACTATACTTGTAAATTAGTTTAGATTATTTAGTTAAACTTACTTTTTACGCTTAGTGTTTATTTGAGTAGTATATTTGTTAGTATAAACCCTAATACTTTTTATATTTTGGTTTATTTTTAGTATAATCGTTATATTTTGATTACTTTTGTTTAGGTACGTTACTAAGTTATTATTAAGCAATATTTTTATAGGAAGAAATTATATCTCGTAACGGAAGCACCGTCGACAACCCCACTAGAGGACCAGATGTTCTACGAATAATTAGGGACCTTTAGGCAGCCCTTAAAAAGGTTAAAAACGATAATAAGCAGCTTACCGCTTAGCTCGTCGTTGTTAATAATACTAGCCGTGGTGGTGGTAGCGGAGGATATAAGCTCTCTCCTCCTTAGTTTTATAATAGGAAGGATAGAGGTATTTAAGGATTCCTTACTTAAGCGCGAGCCTACTTACGATTCTATAATAGGATAATTATTACCGAACTAGATAAGATCTTGTGTGTCGCCGGATTCTTTTATAAGGATATACTTGATTGGTTTAAACTTATTATGAGAGACTACCTTAATAATAAAGCCAAGGACCAAGAGTCCGATACTAAGAAAATCTTCGCAGATTATAACGAATTTGAGCGACGACTTAAAGCTATTTTTGGAAACCCCGACAAAGTGCGAATAGCCGAGAGATAATTAATATAGCTACGCTAGAAAGGATCCGTTGCCAAGTTCGCGTTTAAATTTAAACAAATCGTATTTAAGACCGAGTGGAGCGACGACGACGTATTTATGACTATTTTTTACGCCGGATTACGAGAAGACGTTAAGGACGAAGTTTTAAAGGAAGATCGACCCGACGATTTCGATATTTACGTCGAAAGGATTGTTAAGATCGATAATCGCTTGTACGAGAGACGACTGGAAAAAAAGGGACCTAATTAAGCTAAGCATAGCACCTAGGCCCGACCACGAGCTAATATAGGAAAACCCTTTGGTAATCGTAGCAATAACCGCAATAAGGACTGGAGGACTTATACTTTTTACGGACATTATAGTGGACCAATGGACTTGGACGCCACTTAGCGGAGAGCACTAAAGGACAAGATTAATGTTAAATGTTATAATTACGATAGAATAGGATACTACGCCAACGAGTATCGCTAACCCAAAAAAGCGTTTAAGCTTGTGCCAAAAGGCAAAAAATAAATTAACGCTATAAAACGGGAGGAAGTATTATATGCGTTATTATACTGGACCGTATGCTTCGACAACGATTGCTCGACGTATAGGTCTTATAAAAATAATAATATTTGGTACCCTAAGAAACCACGAACCTTAGCAGCTACGAGACTAGGACGCACCGTATACTTTGGAACGGAAAAATAAATAGTGGATAGCGATAATAACACGTTGTTTGGATCCGAGAACGAAGTATACCGATAAACCAAATGGGCCGAAAACCAGACTTAACGAAGAAAGTTAGTCGATAATACTAATAGCGAGTCTGAAAACTACGCCAGCAACGAGGAAGACCAAAGTAAGACTACGGCATAGACCGTATAATTCCTTAAGGAATAACTCGGAGCCACGGATCGAGACGATATTTTTATCGCTTTAAAAGGATGGAATAATACTCTTGATAACGGAGCCACGGTTATAACCGCAGAATTTTATCGAACTACTACCGACCTAAGCTAGATCCTCCGAGGAGCCACAAAAACTAACTTAGAACGACGTACCCTAGGAGCTATTTTCGGGGACGCCCTAAAAGTGAATAGCTAGTTTAGGTTATATGGACAAATTAGCTGGATTAACTATATCGATCCAAGGTGTTTAGAATACCTTAACGAGAAACTTAGAATAAAGTTTTTTTTATTTTGTATGGGATATTTCCCTATCGACCGACTTTACCGCGCGGAAGAACTAAAAGAGATAATAGTAAAGCACCGTAACCCTAAAGGTTACGTTGTTTTTTTTATATAACCTTAGGCTATAGTTTAATGCGTAAGGAACAAGTAGTTATGGTCGGAGTATATATAAGACTTATATTAAGAACACGTTATTAATAAAGCAAAAGCATAGCGACTACTTAAGGAATATCGGGCTACGGGACGAATTATCGTTAAAGAAACCCGTAATTTTACGCAAAGTACTCGGGACCTAATTAATAGTATTTAGGATTAAACGATACCCTTAGAATATAAGGAAGGAACCGTAAGAAGACTAGTAATAAAAGTTACTACGGATGAACAAGGAAACATAAAGATCGACATAGGAGAATCTAGTTTTACCCTAATGTACAAAGGTACCTAAAAAGCCAACGATAAAGCAACGATATACCAACTTACACGGAATAAGACACGAATCCAAAAAGATCGAGACATATTCACGAACGCCGATAAGCGGCGCGCCAACAAACGAATTAATAAGAACTCGGGAAACGAGTTGGACTACTTTTAAAGAGATAAAAGCGGTCCTAAACAAAGTTTATTTGCGCTACCGGGAGCGATAGCATAATAACCAACTATTTTACGATACTAATACGGATTAATGGATACGATACACGAGCCCTAATAAATTTAAGAGCTTAAGGAAATTTTATTTTACCGAGAATCGTTAATTAGCTCCGGATACTATAAAAGCACAAAAAGACGCTTTACCTACTTAATACCGTCGATAAAGAACCTATTTTATACGGGAATAGAATTGTGAATATGGAGACTGCGCATATTCAAATTTATATCTAAGACTATAATAAATTTTTTACGTGCGATATTACGGAAATTACGGACTACGATATTATCCTAGGGATACCCTAGTTACGGGTAAATAATCCCAGAGTAAACTAGAATATAGGCCAATTCTAGTGGGATATATTAGGAAAAAAGTTAACCTCTAACGGGTATTAGAAGAATTAGCCCTTACGTAACTTTAAAATATTTAGATTATACGTTATAGCTAAGTATATTAAGCCGAACCTAATAAAGGAAATACCCGAAGAATATAAGGAGTTTAGCGACTTGTTTAGTGGAGAACTAAAAACAAGATTATTATAGTATACACGATTTGATTATGAAATACCCCTTTAGGAAGGAAAGGAACCACATTTTATGCCAATATACCTAATAAAACCTTAGCACGAAGAGGCACTAAAGACCTATATTACGGAAATAATAAAAAAAGGTTAGATTAGAGAATCCATATCGCTAGTAGGCTACCTTATACTTTTTATACTAAAAAAAAATAAGGACGGGATACCGAAATAGAGACCTTATATCGACTACCGTAAGCTTAACGATATTACGATCAAAAACAAATACCCTTTGCTTTTAATTAAAGATTTACGAGATAAGTTGCACGGAGCCTAGTGGTTTATTGCTTTAGATTTGCCTAATGCGTACGGATTAATCAGAATTAAGGAAGGAGAAGAATGGAAAACAGCTTTTAGAACGAAATACGGATATTTCGAATACTTAGTTATGCCCTTCGGACTAACTAACGTATTAGCAAGCTTTCAGAATATAATTAATATTATTTTACGAGAATTCCTCGATAAATTTGTAGTAGTATACCTCGACGATATATTTATTTATTTTAAGGATCTCGAAGAACATAAATAACACGTTACTACCGTATTACGAAAGCTATAAAAAGTAAACCTTTTTATAAACCCTAAGAAGAGCGAATTTTATTAAAAGAAAGTCACCTTCGTAGGATACGTCGTATCCCCCGGAGAAATCAGAATAGAAGATTCTAAGATCTTAGCAATTAGGGATTGGCCTACCCCGAAAACGGTTACAAAAGTTAGATCTTTTTTAGGACTCGTAAACTTTTACCGTATATTTATCGGAGGACTCGGAGGTATCGCAGTATTCCTAACGCACCTAACGAAAAAGAATATACTATTCGATTAGATTACTAAAAAGCAGGACGCTTTTAATATAATTAAAAAAAGAATTACGGACGAACCCGTAATGCGTATGGTAAATACGGAAAAAGAATTCGAGGTCGAGACCGACGCCTTAAACTACGCCATGGGCGGGCAACTTAGCCAACGAGACGACGAGGGAAAACTACACCTTATAGCCTTTTATTTTAAGAAGTTTACTAAGGAATAACTTAATTATTAAATCCACGATAAGGAATTTTTCGTAATTATCGAAGCATTCCGAAAATAAAGATATTACCTAAACGGAACTAACTATTAAGTTAAAATTTATACTAATTATAAGAATTTCGCATCGTTTACGATAAGCAAAGAACTTAATAAACGATAAATACGATGGGCAGAATTTTTGGCAGATTATAACTTTAAGATTATTTACCGTAAAAATCAGAGAATAGCAGAGCAAATGCTCTTAGCCGACGACCAGACTATTATTAGGAAGCACTTAAGGAGATATACATTATTTTTGCTAATAACTAAGAAGGATACTTAATACCTATTATAACTTTTTACGCTACCAGCAAGGTAACTAATAGCGATAATTAGTTAAGCAAAATTATGAAACTAAACGGTATATTACTTATATACTAAGGCAAGATCGAAATCCCAAAATAAGTTAGGGACGAGCTTATCTAAGAAATTTACTCTACGCCTACTAGCGGACATTAAGGAGTTTTTAAGATAACTAAGCGGATACAGCAATATTTCGATTGCTTATAGCTACGTAAGCACGTTAGCAAAATTATTAAAAAATGCGATTTATGTAATAAGGCGAAGTTAGCACGATATAAGCTTTACGGAGAATTATAGCTAATACTATTTTTAAATAAAGCATAGAAATTTATCGCCTTAGACTTTATTATAAAGCTACCACCTTCGAAGGAACCCTTAACTAGGACCTTCTACGACAGCATTTTGGTGTAGGTAGAAAAACTCACCAAATACGCCTATTTTTTACCTTATAAAAAAGCTAATAGTGCCGAAGAACTCGCTTATGCGTTTTTACGAACGATAGCCAGCCAGCATGGCCTATTAGATGAGATTATTTTAGACAAAAACAAGCTATTTATATTAAAATTCTGGAAATTATTTATAGCGTAGTTGGGAGTAGATTATAAGCTTTCGATAGCTTATTACCTATAAATAAACGGACAAACAGAACGAGCTAATTAAGTATTCGAGGAGTACCTACGTTGTTATGTTAACCACGAATAAGATAATTAGGTTATATTGTTATTTATAGCGTAGTTCGCCTATAATAATACTATACGAGAATTTATAGGAATATTATTATTTTACGCTAATTACGGCTACGAACTAGATATGACTAAGGAACCTATTGCAGGAAAAGAACTAACGGAACACGTTATTTAATATATCGATAATTTAAAAAAACTCTAAAAAAACCTTTAGGAAAACCTTATTACCCTTTAAGCACGTATAAAGGAGAACGCCGACAAGAATAAGGCTAAGGGACTAACCTTTGCGAGGGGAGATAAGGTCTACCTACTATGCAAAAATATTAAAATAAAACGACCAAGCGATAAATTGGATTTTAAGAAATTCGGATTATTTAGAGTTAATAAACAAATTTCGAAAGTTAATTACCGTTTGTAGCTACCTAAGATTATAAAAAAAAAATATCTAACGTTTTATATTTTTTTACTCGAACTAGCACCGGAAAATGCGGTTATCGACCAAACGCTAAAAATAGAAAAAAATTAACCAGAGTATAACGTTAAGAAAATTATCGACCATAAGAAGGTCGGACGAGGATACTAGTTCTTTGTGAAATGGGAAGGTTACCCACCTAAAGATAACACATGGGAACCTAGGAAATATATTGAGGACTACGCCGCCCTTAACTAATACCTCCAGGCTCTACCGACGGATTAACGGAATTAGATCCGTTTAGTAGGCCGAATTCGTTTAAAAGAAAAGGAGATAACGGGACGTCCGGATAAGTCTTATCTTAATTAAAACTAAAGCTATTAGGCAAAGTAGGAGTAATAGAAGGCGACGGTTTAGCAGTAGCTGTCCGACGAGCCTCCTCCTTTGCTTCCTCGCGCTTAATTCGTTTTAACTCCTTTACGTTGTCGATACCCCGCGAAATGGCACGTAGCATTTTTTCGAACTATTTTTTTTTTTGCGCACGAAGACGACGAACCTTTAAAGCAGCAGCTTCGAGCTTTGTTTTAGCCGAATCTAATTTTACTTCTACTTTTATATGTTGAGAACTAAGAGTTTTTAACTGTTTTACCGTAAGGGGACGACGATTACACCGCGGTTGATTATGCTGCCTGCACAACGAATATCGCGACGAATCCTCCGAGGATATCTTGTAAGAAGTCCTGCCGTCCGAAGAATAATAAGAGCATATAGGCATTTCTAGGCGCGCCGTAATAAGCCTAAGAAGGGATTTAGAGTATTGTCTGGATTCCGGAATAATCGATTTTTTAATACCGTTAGATTTCGTTTTTCGATACGATATGATGACTACGTACTAAACGAAAGAACGTGGAATAAGGAAGGAAAACCTACCTAAACCAAAGAAGGGAGACCAACGTTTTTTGGGGACAAAAGAAATGAAGAGGGGACCTAATGTTACGAATATGCATTTTTATAGCCTAAGACGCAGGAAAATAAAGACAGGCCAGAAAAACAGACCTACGGCAGAATAACTGGACATACGATAACTAGTTGGCAAGACGTATATTACGTGACCGAGCCAGGCTCGGACGTATTAGACCAGATCCGGGAATTTGGTCCTGAATCGCAGATCTGGGAATCTGCTCTAGACTTATAGATCTGGGAGTCTTAGCCAGACTTACGATATAATATTCTAGAGTATAAGATTACTAACCAACGTAGGTAATTTAAGTAAATATTAGTAAGGGGATAAATAGGTATATAACGGATGGATTTTTTATACTATATAAACAATTATTACCTTAGTAATTAATCTAAGTATTTATTTTATTTATAGGTAAAGTATTTAATACGCTTTAATGATTATACTTGCAAATTAGTTCAGATTATCTAGTCAAACTTATTTTCTACGCTTAGTGTCTATTTGAGTAGCATATCTGCTAGCATAAACCCCAGCACCTCTTATACTTTGGTTTATCCTTAGTATAGTCGTTACACGATAATATACTAATTACCTAAATAAATATATTTAACGACCCGTTTAAAAACGATTTTTTTTTTAAGAAAATGCCATTTACCGCCTAAAAAATTAAATCCGTGGCCCCGATTATAGCCTTGTCGTTATAGTAAACGGTCGTATAATTTGCGGATACGTCCCGGACGCAAAAAATTTAAAAAAAATCCGTAATAAAGCGAAGCGATTTGGTCGCTAATAGGCGGCTTAGGCTAAAGTCGCTTATAAACATTTACGAAAGGCTTTTTTTGGCTTTTTATACGGGTTATAAAATAACGTCACGGAAAAAAAAATAGAATAAATAGGCATATTTTAGTATTACCGCGGATTTGCCTATATTTGGTTCGAGCGTATCGAAAAAAAAGGCATCGCGGAATAGGACGGCGTGCAAAAAAACGGTCCGGAGAAGGACGATTAGGATAAGGACGGACCGCAAAAAAACGGGCCGTATATTAAAAATAACCCATAAAATAAAAACGTTATAAAAGCCCCGGTGGCAATAATCGACGACGACGAAAGCTAAACCGTTATTTTTTATTCCCGACCGTTATAAAAATAAGGGTAAATTATTATTAGCTATTAATTATTAATAACTTTTGGATTTGGATTACTATTAAATATAAATTATTATTGGATGTAAATTGCTATTAGCCGTAGATTTTTGTGGATTATTGTGAATTATAAATTATTAATGGCTTCGGGCCTAACAGGGTTATTTAATTTAGATAAATTAATATAAAAACTTTATATTAATACCGTTAAATAGCTATAAATATAATTTTTTAGGTGCGATATTTATTAGTTTATTTGATTTATATTAAAGGTAAGTGTAATTATTAGCTAAAAATACGGTAAATTATTAATATTAATATTAGCCAAACTTTAATTCCGACGATAAAACAAAATAAACTCCGATTTTAATTTAAAAATTAAGCAAAGTATATTACTTAAAAATTTAACCTAAGCGGCTTTTTTTTATAAGCCGCCAAAATATTATATTATTTTATTTTATTATAAATTAATCCGCGGCCGTGATAGCAATGTTTAAGTCGAGGGTATTTTTCTCGGTTTTCGTTTATTAAGAGGCGACGGGGATATAATTTCCTAAAAATCGTCCTAGCTAGTTTTGCTACGCTTTTAAATATAATTAATACGGGACGAACGTTAGGAAATAAAAAATAAAACTTACTTTAATATATTTTTAACCGGTATTTTTAGGCTATTCGTAACGGAACCTCCGCTAAAACTTATCCCGTGATTTTTAACTTTAATACGTGCCGTAATCGAGGACGGACCGGGTATTACCGCCGTATTTTCGAGCCTAATTACGCTCGGCCGAGTAATTATTTTAGGAGTGTAACGACTATACTAAGGATAAACCAAAGTATAAGAGGTGCTGGGGTTTATGCTAGCAGATATGCTACTCAAATAGATACTAAGCGTAAAAGGTAAGTTTGACTAGATAATCTGAACTAATTTGTAAGTATAATCGTTAAAGCGTATTAAATGCTTTATTTATAGGTAAGATAAATGCTTAGATTAATTATTAAGGTAATAACTATTTATATAGTATAAGAAATCCATCCGTTATATACCTATTTATCCTTTTACTAATGTTTGCTTGGATTACTTACGTTAGTTAGTAATTTTATATTTTGGAATGTTATATCGTGAGTCTGGCCAAGACTCCTAGATCTGTAAGTCTGGAGCAGATTCCCAGATCTGCGATTTAGGACCAAATTCCCGGATCTGGTCTAGTACGTCCGAGCCTGGCTCGGTCACGTAATGTACGTCTTGCCAACTAGTTATCGTGTGTCCAGCTGTTCTGCCGTGGGTCTGTCTTTCTGGCCTGTCTCCATCTTCCTGCGTCTTGGGCTGTAAGGGTGCATGTTCGTAACATAACGATAACGAATATTTGTTATTGGTATTGCTAAGATAAATCTACCACCGTTTATAAAGTATACGGTCGCTTTTTTTTCCGGTATACGAGGATAATAGGTTCGAATACCGTAGTTATGTCGATTAGTTTTTTTTATATTTTAGATATTAGTTATAACTTAAGTCTGCCGTTTTAACTAATGAAGTTATTTTGCTTTATTTTATTATTTTCCTAAATATTTCGCCGCCGCGTCCGGTTTTAAGGAGTCGCGGCGAGGCTAGGAATTATTAAAAACCCGAATAATAACCGCTTAGGTATAAATATTATAAAAACACGTATATAACGTTATTTTTAGGGTTATAGTGCCTATATAAATGGCGAAAAGGCACGACTTTTTTAATAATTCGGAAAAAAATTAAATTTAAAAACGATCGGAAATACGGAACTATTCCCCCGTAAAATACGATCGGGGTAGGCCTTAAGTAAATTTGCCTTAAAAATTTCGTTTTTTAAACGAATACGTTTTATTAGCTTAAATTAGCTATTAATAAATTTATTAATAATATTACGAGGGTTTATTAATAAGGGTTTAAAGTCCTAAAATTATCCCCGGAGGCACTAATATTAGTTTAGCGACGTTTTTTATTAGTTAAAGTATAAAAACTTTTATTATCCCGAAGAGCACGATTAATTCGATATGGTTATAATATAACTTTTTGGGGTTTGCATAATATTAAAAAAAGACTAATAATTAGTTTACGGGTAATATTTTTAAGATTTTTTATTTTAGGTATTACGCTATTTATTATTATATTAATTATATAATTTGTTTTATATTAGCTAATATATTACAGCCGAGTTCTAATTTATTTTAACTTATTTTGACTTTTAAGCATATTATTAAACTAGCCACGACTAAATTTTTTTTTAATTAATCGTAAGTCCTTAAAGTCATAAAGCGTAGAAAAAGATAATAAATAATCTATTCGTTAAAAGAATAAATAAACTAAAAAATCGAAAACAATAATTTAGATTTCGTCGAGGGCCTAAGCCACCGATACAAACTAGGCGACGGTTCCATTTTACTCCTTCGGGCGTTTTTTAGTAGTATTTTGCTCGAACAGGGCTATAATAACGTCGATTATTAATTATTTTTCCGGTATTAGGAATAATCGGCTAATATTATCTAAGTTAGCGTAATTTATAATATCGCTAAAAAAACACGGTCGCCTCCGTCCGAATCGTCCTTACGCTAAATAATATTTTTAATAGCTTTTAGGCCGGTAGCGGCGATACGTTTAGCGTCGCCTACCTTTTTCGGGCGAGCTATATAATATTATTTATAATTGCCTCGAATTAAATCGCTTCGGATTACCGGGCTTAAGCTCGGTGGCGTTTTTAGCAAGCGTTAAAATCTGCTAAGCTAAGGTTTTTAACGGCTTTCGCGGTTTTTTTTAGCGTTATCGTAGCTAGGAGTTAAAACGTCTTAATTTTAGCTATCGCCTTCCTCGTTTTTAATATTTACGTCCGCGAATAAAAACGTATTTTATTTAGGTTAAATAAAAGATTAAATAAAGCGAGGGGACTTACGTCGAATAAAGTTTAAACGTAAATTTTTAAAAATATTTCGGATCCCGCGGGAGCCCCGGAATAATAATAACGCTAAGTTTAGGGAGCTTAATAAACGTTTATTAAATAATTATAAATATTAGGCTTTTTACGATAATCGAATCCGTAAAAAATAAGGTTTAAAATGGCTTTGCGCTTATTTTGCGTAAAGGACTTTGCGGTAATTTGGCGTATATTTAAAAATATAAGGGATTAAATTAAATCCTAAGGCGAATTTTTAGTAACAAAGGCTATTATCCGAAAGGGCGGCTTGTGGATATATAGCTAAAAGCCGCGATACTTATACGTTTATATTAATATTATCGTAAATTTAATATTATGCGAAGCGGTTATAATAATAGTTAAAATAAAGTCGAAGTCGTATAAAATACTTAATTATAAACTATAGTTTAAATAACTTAGATTAGACTTATTAATTGTATAATATAGGCAAAGGTGCTTATTAACGTATACGCTTAGTGTTTAGCTAAAAAACGGGCTATTTTATATAATCGGGTTAATATTATATAATTATATATATTATATTTTGCCTTTTTTTTTCCCGTAGGTGTTTATAAGGCACCCGTAAGCACCTGCCGGGCACCTACGCTTATGTAACGACTATACTAAGGATAAACCAAAGTATAAAAGGTGCTGGGGTTTATGCTAGCAAATATGCTACTCAAGTAGACACTAAGCGTAGAAGATAAGGTTAACTAGATAATTTAAACTAATTTGCAAATGTAGTCGTTAAAGCGTATTAAATACTTTATTTATAGGTAAGATAAATGCTTAGATTAATTACTGAGGTAATAACTGTTTATATAGTATAGGAAATCCATCCTTAATATATTTATTTATTTCTTTATTAATATTGGTTCTGATCGTGTTTGTTTAGTATTGTTAACCTTTGCTTAGTTGGTTTTAACTAAGCATACCTGAGCACATATTCCTGATCCACGTGATCCTGATTACGTGACCTTTAGTGGGTTAGTTTATCCGTTGTTTTTATTTTGGCCATGTTCCTGGCCCGTACTTATCCTTTCTTGGTTATTCGTCCTATAAAGGTGTATGTTCGTAATATTAGCCCCTTTTTTTATATTTTTTGTCCTCGAAAGACTCTAGGTCGCATAAGTAGGTTTTTGTCCCGTCCCTTGGTTATATTTGTTTTTTTTTTTTTTTTTTATATTTTGTAATATATAGTTATTATATTTAACCGTGTATAGAAACGGTTAACAACTAAGAAAGTTCGTTCCGCCCCAGCTTTTTCGATTGCTCGTCGTTACGATTTATTAGAATTTTTTTCCGATTTTGGTTTCGAAGTTATGCCTTATTCGGCCTGTTTTAAAGCGAACGAAAAATACGTAATAATGGAGGGGGTAGCAAAGTGTAAAAGGTGTTCTCGTTAAGGTTGCCGCTACGACGGTTAAGGGGTTCCATTTTCGTCCTTTTAGCGTTTATGGGCGGAGTATTAACGGCTATCCCGGGAAGAGGTTATCGTAAAAGAGCGTTTTTTAGAGCTGTAACGTCGCTATTAAAAGGAGATAAACGAGGCCGTTGCTCGGTTAATTCGTCTCCGGAAACTAAAAAAAATAGCGCGTACGAACGGTGTTAAGTTGGTATAACGCGGGTTTAAATCCTTAAAGGAGTTGGAGGAGCAAAAGCGCCTAGAAGCAGAGGCTTCTATTTTAGCTCCGTTTATGCCTGGTTTTAATATTATTAACTGGTTTGCCGTTGGCCTCGAAAATGGCCTTATAGACTCTGGTTTGTTTATTAAGCTTGGAGATATTATTCTAGAGTAGCATAATTCTTAATATATTTCCTAGGTTCCTATGTATTGTTTTTAGGTGGGTAGCCTTCCTATTTTACGAGGAACTAGTATCCTTTTCCGACCTTTTTATGGTCGATAATCTTTTTAATATTGTATTCGGGCTAATTTTCCTCGATTTTTAGCGTTTCGTCGATTATCGCGTTTTTTAATGCTGGTTCGAGCAAAGAAATATGGAATATTGGGTGTTTTCTTCCTATAGTTTTAGGTAGCTGCAAGCGGTAATTAACTTTTGAAATTTGTTTATCGATTCTAAATAGTCCGAGTTTTTTAAAGTCTAATTTGTCGCTTGGTCTTTTTGTTTTAATGTTTTTGCGTAATAGGTAAACTTTGTCTCCCCTCGCAAAGGTTAGTCCCTTAACCTTATTTTTGTCGGCGTGCTCCTTCGTACGTGCTTAAAAAGTAATAAGGTTTTTTTAAAGGTTTTTTTAGAGTTTTTTTAAATTGTTAATATATTAAATAGCGTGTTCCGCTAGTTTTTTCCTTACGATGGGTTCTTTTATTATATTTAGTTCGTAGCCGTAGTTGGCGTAGAATAATAATACTCCTGTGGGTTCTCGTATAATATTATTATAGGCGAACTACGCTATAAGTAATAATATGACCTAATTGTTTTGTTTGTGGTTGATATAATAGCGTAGGTATTTTTCTAATATTTGGTTAGCTCGTTTTATTTGTCCGTTTATTTATGGGTGGTAAGCTATCGAAAGCTTATAGTTTACTCTTAGCTGCGCTATGAGTAATTTCTAGAATTTTAATATAAATAACTTGTTTTTATTTAAGATAATCTTATCCGGTAGGCCGTGCTGGCTGGCTATAATTCGTAGGAACGTATAAGCAAATTCTTCCGCGTTATTTGCTTTTTTGTATAGTAAGAAGTATGCGTACTTTGTGAGTCGTTTTGTGAATACTAAGATACTATCGTAAAAGGTCCTAGTTAAGGGCTCTTTTAAGAGTGGTAGTTTTACGATAAAATCTAGGGCGATAGATTTTTATGCTCGGTTTGGAGGTGGTATCGGTTATAGCTCTCCATAAGGCTTGTATCGTGCTGTTTTTGCCTTGTTGTATAAGTCGCAGTTTTTGATGATTTTGCTAACATGTTTGCGTAGTTGTGGGCAATCGAAGTGCTGTTGTATCCGTTTAGTTGTTTTAAATACTTTTTGGTGTCCGCTGGTTGGCGTGGAGTATATTTCTCGGATAAGCTCGTCTTTGATTTGTTTTGGGATTGTAATTTTCCCTTGGTATATTAGTAATGTGCCGTTTTTGTTTATAATCTTGCTTAACTAATTATTGTTGTTGGTTACTTTGCTGGTAGCGTAAAGATTTATGGTAGGTATTAGGTTTCCTTCCTAATTATTAGTAAGGATAGTGTATATTTCTTTGGGTGCTTCCTGGTAGTAGTCTGGTCTGCGGCTAAGGGCGTCGGCTTTGCCGTTTTTTAATCTTTTGCGGTAGATGATCTTGAAGTTGTAGTTTGCTAAGAATTCCGCCTATCGTATTTGTCGTTTGTTGAGTTTTTTGCTTGTCGTGAACGATGCGAGGTTCTTGTGGTCGGTATAAACTTTGATTTGGTAGTTGGTTCCGTTTAGGTAGTGTTTTTATTTTCGGAATATTTCGATAATTGCGAGAAGTTCTTTGTCGTGGATCTGATAGTTGAGTTGTTTTTTGCTGAATTTTTTGGAGTAGAAAGCTATAGGGTGTAGCTTTCCGTTATCGTCTCGTTGGCTGAGTTGTCCGCTTATGGCGTAGTTTGAGGCGTTTGTTTTAACCTCGAATTCTTTGTTTAGGTTTGTTATGCGTATTACGGGTTTGTCCGTAATTCTTTTTTTGGTTGTATTAAAGGCGTTTTGTTTTTTGGTGGTTTAGTTGAATAGTACATCTTTTTTTGTTAGGTGCGTTAGGGGCGCTGCGATACCTCCGAGTCCCTAAATGAATATTCGGTAGAAGTTTACGAGTCTTAAAAAGGATCTGATTTTTGTAACCGACTTTGGGGTAAGCTAATCCTTAATTGCTAATATTTTGGAATTTTTTATTTTGATTTCTCCGGGGGATACGACGTATTTTACGAAGGTGACTTATTTCTGGTGGAATTCGCTTTTTTTAGGGTTTACGAGAAGGTTTGCTTTTTATAGTTTTCGTAATATAGCGGTAACGTGTTGTTTGTGTTCGTCGAGATCCTTGGAGTAGATAAGTATATCGTCGAGATATATTATTACGAATTTGTCGAGGAATTCTCGTAGAACGGTGTTGATTATGTTTTGAAAGCTTGCTGGTGCATTGGTTAATTTAAAAGGCATAATTAGGTATTCGAAATGTCCGTATTTCGTCCTGAAAGCTGTTTTTTATTCTTTTTTTTTTTTGATTCTGATTAGGCCGTACGCATTAGGCAAGTTTAGGGTAGTGAACCATTAAGCTCTATGTAATTTGTTTCGTAAGTCTTTGATTAAAGGTAGAGGGTATTTGTTTTTGATCGTGATGTCGTTAAGTTTGCGGTAGTCGATGTAAGGTCTTTATTTTGGTGTTTTATTTTTATTTTTCTTTGGCATAAAGAGTATAGGGTAGCCTGCTGGCGATGTGGATTCTTTGATTTATTTTTTTTTTATTATTTTTGTGATATATGTTTTTAGTGCCTTTTCGTGCTGAGGTCTTATTAGGTATATTGGTATGAAATGTGGTTTTTTTCTTTTTTGGAGAGGTATTTTATGGTCAAATCGTGTGTGTTTTGGTAATCTTGTTTTTAGTACTCTACTAAATAGGTCGCTGAACTTTTTGTATTTTTCGGGGATTTTTTTGGTGGTGTTCGGCTTAATATGCTTGGCTGTGACGTATAATTTAAGTGTTTCGTAGTTACGTGAGGGCTGGTTTTTTTAGTACCCGTTAAAGGTTAATTCGCTTTTTAGTATGTTTTATTGGAATTGGCCTGTATTTTAGCTTATTTTAGGATTGTTTACCCGCAACTAGGGTATTTTTAGGACTAAATCGTAGTCCGTAACTTCCGTAATGTTATACGTAAGAGTTTCAAAGTGATCTTGGATGTGAATCTGAATATGCGCAGTCTTTATATTTACTATTTTATTCTTGTATGAAATTGGTTTTTTATTAACGGTATTAAGT